>CM040749.1:18481486-19888986 GCA_022829145.1 Albula goreensis
GAACTCTTTACTGCCTGAAAAAGAAAAATGGCTTCAGCCTCATAAACAACAGTCATCAATAACACTTTTTTTTTTTGGTCCTGTGAGTGACGATGAATGATGGATCAGGGCTTTGAGTCAGAAAATGGAACTTAACACATGGGTGATGAATAATTGAGCTGTTCTGTACAAGACAGAAAAATATAATAGGAATGGATATGGCTACAATGTTTCCAGCACAGTAGGCTTTGCAGGGTTTTAATACATGACAGAAGAGTAGCAACCTCCACTCATTAATGTGAATGTTACAGCAGTAACCCTTGTGTTTTCCATCTCAACTCTGCTCATAAACCTGTGCACAACAATGAAACGCCAAGAGACAGCAGAAATCAAGCACTGTTTTCCAGCTGCCATACACACTAGGAATGGGTGAGGTTAAATTTGTAATATGGTACACAACAAATAAAGCATTCTCTGTTTAGGATTACTAATCAAAAACTAAATTTAACCACATAAATGATACATACAAATTTCATATTACATATTATTCCCTGTGCATTTCATAATTTCAATATTAATTGTGTTCTTCACCTACATCCAGTTTACTATTATACAGTATTTTCATTTTTTGCTCTGCAAAAAGGCCTGCTGTAAACCAAAGACATTTAAATGAAAAGTGTTACTTCAAAAACTTTACGTGATTCAAAAAAATAAACATACAACATCAACTTTGTTTTATTACTACTGGTATTATTATTGTTGTCATATTCATATTTTTAGCTCTGCAAAAAGCCTACTGAGATATTTAAATGGCAAGTTGCAATCAAATGGCAACCCTAACCCTACCCCTTACTTATACTGATCAAGGAGTGTGGCATTATTATTGTTAATATTTATAGTAAAAAATACTTAAAATTTATGCCACAGTTAAATGTGGGTAACCACCAAGATTCCAAGTGTACATGTGTAGTAACATTTGCCAAAACACCCACCCTTAAAGCACATCCTCTTGCCTCTTCCATATTGATAATCAACCTATTCATTCTCTGGAATATATTTTCCCAAAGACTATGATTTTCTGATAGATTTAAAGAGAACACTGGGTGAACAATGGATGACAGAATGTTTCCAATACAGATGACAGAAACAAGGTATAATGAAGAAAACTTAAAACTAAAAAATGTTTCAAAGGCATACATTTAATACACTCACCATACACTGTGTGAGGTCAGAAGGTCAGAGCTTACCTATGAAAGTCTGTTGTGCCTGTGAGTTTCCCCCAATGCGAGGGGAACACGAATGAGGGTAGCTGGAGGCATTGACACCCATCTTCTTCCTCCTCTACTCTACTACTTCTTCTTGGCTTGATTTGCTAGGGCCTCTCCTGCTGCTTCATTCTGCCCAAGTGCTGGTTGTGGGGGTTCAGCTGCCAACTCCGCTGCTTGGGGCCTGGTCCACGCGCGCCACAGACACCGGGGCCAGACCAGCCATTCCTGCACAACACAAAGAGCCAACATGAGAGCTCTTGAGACGGTAGCCGAATGAATGCACAGCCGGCATGGGGTCAGCCCCTGGGTTTTGGAAACTACAATGCCTGCAGCCCGCTCCTCGGGGCCTGTGCCATGGCTCATCACCATTCACAATGACTGACTGACTGGCCATGCTGGGTGATGCCCTGTGTGGGGCCACTCCATGGTTACATACCTTTTCCCCATTGCAAGCAGTTATTTTCCAGATTTTCACTCTTATGGGTAAAACCTCACGACACTCGCCTTGTATATGTGCACTGTATCCACATTTTGTTTTACGTCTCTATTTTGTTTTCTTCCTTGCCCTGTCAATTGTCTGCAGAGTCCAATCAAGCTATGTTTCATTAAGTGAAGGCACAAGGCTGCTTGGCCTAAATGAAGTGAAAGGCACAGAGTGGACCAGTGAACTCAGGGTGACAGACACAGCATGGGGGACATTCAAGTCTTTCTGCCACTTGAATACCACAAATTCCTCTTTAACGAAACCAATGATTAACTTTCCGTTGGTCGTTGGTTCGCTTAGCTAGGGAAGAGCCCTGTAGGGAAGCAGTGGCAGCAGCAACACTGATTAAAAAACACCTAAAAAAACATTTAAGAGATGCTATTCCTACATCCTGACTTTTATGTTCAGTTTTATAGTTCAATCTCTTGCAGAAAAAAAAAATGCTGAGGGGTACCTCAGGGCAGCCTCCCCTGCACGAGTATAGCAAGAGAAAATTTTTCTCCTGTTTCTTACTTTGGGAAGCCTTATTTCTAAACTTTGCACTAACAAAGATGTATGCATTTTCTCTGTTCGCCCCTCAGGAAATGTTGGCTGGCGGGCACCGATAAATTTCAAGCAGATGTCTGGGGACCCCTGCGCACACCTCTGTGCCGCCCCCTCCTCAGCCCTCACTGAATCACTGTGTTTGTGGAAGCCTCCGAAGATGCATGGCTGCAGCCGGCTTGGGTTACCTCCACGCTTCACTGTCGGCATGCAGACAGAAAAAGAAATAAAACAGACAGCTGGACTTGGTTTTCAATAGCACCGTCAAGAGCTCCATGTGAATGACGTATGTATGTTTCTGTCGTAACAGAATTTACCCATTGAGATTAAGCTGCCTCTTATTTCAGTGGATGTTAAGTAAAGAGGCTAGCTGTGTAAAACGTAATGTAAAAAAAAAAGACAGGAACAGGCAAAAACTTTTCGGGCCTCACACAGATTAGCGCTACTGTCAAACTGTCAAAGGATTCTCATTTACTGCATGCTAATCCTTGAATAATAATTGGAATTCCACCAATTAGGATCAATTAGAAGATTAATGAACACAAAAAGTACAAAAGCAATCCAACCACCAAAGATGGATCAGACTTTACAGTAATACTGATCCACCTTTTTAAAAAAAAAAAAAAAAAAGGAACACAACGATAAAGCAATTGACTCTTGTTTCTATAGAGTCACCTCAATGGCGCAGAGGGACCAGCCTGAGTCTTTTGCCCAGTAGCAAATTCGCTTAAATGCTTTGAAGATTCTGCTGATGGGGTGTTAAAGAGCTCAAAGAGAAATGGTGCAGTCTCCTGTGCTGAGTCAATGTGTATAAGTATCCCCACACCGTTGTTTACTCTCTGTGAGGAAAAAAAAACAATACATCCCACTGAAATGTTTTGAATTACACAACTTTCAGTAAAAATAAGATCATATCCATGAAAAAAAAACGCAGAACAGCTTCTCAGAGTGACACTTCATTATCCTTAAGGAGAAAGAAATATAATAAAATGGAAACAAACAATTACAGTAATGAAGCTTTGAAATTACTTTCATAACCAAGCCAATGTGCTGGAATGACATAAATGTAATAATTACATATGTTCCAGTCATTACACAACTCTAACACATTCCTCTTTGTAGAATTCCTCCTTATTTGTTTGGCTGGCTTAGATCAGGCTAGAAGTAGTGAATTCCCAATCACTTGACACTGAAAGAACAGCCAATAATCAAAATAACGGAGCAGGGAGAGAGTGGAAAAAGTCATTAACACCAGTTATGACTTCACTGCCTGACAGGAATTCTCAAGGGTAAATCAGGCATTTGCCAGCCCTGACACTCTAGTTTCAAATGAAAAAATAAAAGATTCTAACCTTCCAAAGTAATTTCATCCTAAACAGTACAAATCCCAATAGTGATGTTGCAGCTTTCAATCTATTGATAAATTGACCTGATTCTCATGGATGGAAAAAAAGCTCATGACTGGTAAAGGGTTTGCATGTAAGAGTGCAACAGCCTAATTTCACTATCATGTAGGAGACATGTCCATCAACATGACTGATGATCTAAGACATAGATAAATTAATAAACATATCTTTCAAGAGGTGAGGTGCTCCTGCAGTAATTGACGCAGAGATAGGGGCTGTAGCACGGATGCTGAGGCTGTGAAAAAGCTTTTAACTTGCTTGGAGCGTCGATCCAGAGCCCCGGCATGATGAGGGAGCGGCCTTTTATGACAGGCTGAGTGCAGATTAACGTGAGGAGAAACGCCGCCTCCAGAGCCACAGGAGTCCAATGCAATTTGGAGAAAAAGATAATCAAATGAACTGCAGCAGTGAGGGGGCCTTTGTAGGACAAGACAGAGGCCCCTCTTCTGGAAAGATTCCCTTTGTTCCTGCTAATTTGAGTTCAGAGGATAGCTTTTCCTTTGTCTTTTCCCCCCTCCAGGCTTTTTCTTCCCTCTGTTTGTCCAGCATGGAAACTAATATCTTGTCTGTGCCCCAGTTCCATCAATGCCTTCCCATATTAGGGCCCTGTCTTGTTTAGCAGAGTTGGATCTCAGTCCAACTGCAGGAGGAAGAATCCTTCAAGGGCACTCTTTAATGAATGCGTCGCTGTGTGAGAGAGATGCTCCCCTCAGATAGGAGAGGTGCTCTAAGGTCAGTATCTCCCTACACCAGCAGATATGACAAAGACATATCTGCACACCCCTATCCTCTCACTCTCTTCTGCCCCTATGAAATATGAACAGAAAATTGGTCGGGCTTCAGAATCAACAAACAATTCACTCAACTGCCAATTTTACTCAGTTTCCCCAGAGTGTGGCCTAATTTTCCCCATTCACAGAAATGAATATAGCCGCTCAGACTGATTTCAAACTCGCAAGAATCAGAATGTGGGTGGTGTATGGATGATTTTCTAACAGGGA
Organism: Albula goreensis; assembly: GCA_022829145.1. Classification (NCBI taxonomy): domain Eukaryota; kingdom Metazoa; phylum Chordata; class Actinopteri; order Albuliformes; family Albulidae; genus Albula; species Albula goreensis. The sequence continues at coordinate 18,486,168 of CM040749.1, forward strand.
ACCTCTGAAGTGATTGAACTTGCATACATTTTCCATTTTCCTGAGCTCATTCTAGGAAATTCATGACATTTCCCAAGCATAAGAAGTTGAATATTCTTTCTCTTCTAGGAAAGTGACACATTTAAGGAAAGTAAGAGAAAACGAGAAGCCTTTGTGAACAATACAAAGAAATACAAATCACACATAAGTGAAGGAATATGCCTCGGCAGAGTAAATAATGTCCTTCACACACGCATTATTGCACAAAAAACTTCTGGAAGTCCACAGTCTTATCTGGCTTGATAAATAAGCTACCTTCCCATTGCTGAATACTAACAGAAATCACCTCCTTAACGATGCAGATAAGGCTTGTCAGGCAACATGGGCAGCAATAACAAGCTTTTGGATCCCTCTCCCAGCTCCAACACCAACAGACCCCCTTCTCTGCCCCTCACTCAAACCCACAGCCTTCTGGGAGGCCAGAGCTGAGTTTTAGTGTAAAGTCTGTTAAGTCTCAGGCTCCTTTTTAGCTGCCATAATAAATCACTATGTTTGCTTCTATAGACCAGTGTGCGCTGCTGGCCTCTGAAGTGCAACGCAGGATGCCACCACACACCCGCAAATTTAGGACTGCGTCAGTGTCGCGTTGCCAGACAAATCAGATTAGTGGATTGTTTTGCCACATTCAGCTGGTAGACAAATGTATCTGAATCATGTGAACACACATTCTGTGCGAAACAGATTCTGCTGGAGCAGAGTAAACTTGGAATTGGTGTCAGCCTTCCAATTTCTCACAAGGCTTTTGTATAAAGCCTTCAGAGGATTTGTCATCTGCACTGGGTGTGTGCTTGGTAGGTGGATCAAGTCTTTACATTTGATACATCCAGGAGCAAGAAAAATAAAAAACATAGCCCCAGACATCTTTTCCTGTTTGCTTTAATTGTTCAAAAGCTATTGTGTTGAATCTGACTTTTCCCTGCAATGTTAAACAGAGCCGCAAATCCCAACACTTATGCTATATTCACATAATGTTTTATACTGACATGAATCTTTTCGTAACAACCCTTTGCTTCTGGGAGATGTTGAGGATGAAGATGTTGAGATTGCAGAAGTTTTAGAGCAATTTAGCTGCTTTTGGGGGATGACAGAGAGATTATTGACCAAATAACATTTTATTATTCATCTCATATGCTAGTTTTACCACCTATGGCAAAGCATGTGTAATAGCTAGGCTTATAGGTGCCAACAGCTAGGGCTATTGAGTAGCTGCATGCAAAGATATTTGCCTTCACTTCGCTATATTTGTTACTAAAAACAACAGCTAATAACTTTCTTCAGAACAAAAACATGGAGGACAAACTCATTCAGCCAACATTTATTTCCTGCTGCGTACATGTCTTAATAAGTAAACATGTCTCCAATTCAAATAAACTTATTACTGCCCAGTTACAGCAATGGGCTGATAGTAGGATACAACCTCAAACTTATCCCTTAAGGGCCAGGCATCATTCAGTTAGTTGAAAAAGGGAAGTAAACTTGCACCATCATCTACATACAAAACACTTGAAAAACTACATTTTGTGAGATAAAAGTTCACATAAATGCAAAGCTAGAACCCATACTGCCTGGTGCTGTGTACAGAATAATAGCAGAAGTGAAGAAAACATTTCTGCTCAAAAGTACACTGAATTCACTTCCCTGGACTGAGTCCCAATAATGTTTTATTTCAGAGCAACACAAGAGGAATGATGGGGGAGTGAAAGTTAATTGTGTTTGGGGGACAACAATGTCCCAGACAACTAAGCAAAAGCAATGTCCATTTAATGATCTGCTCATAAAGGACCCACTGTTCAACTGTTTTCCGTTTCTGCCTCTTTCCTTTCTGCCACAATCGACTGAGGAGGAGGGGGGATTGGGTGCTGGGTGCTGTGTGACAGCTTCCTGAAGGCCAAGGCATGCTGGATAATGTGGCACTAATGACAAGTGACAGGTCCAGGCCACACCAAGCCAGCTGCTAGCTGTCATGCACCCACCCCCCATCCCCCCAAACCTAAAAAAATAGCCCCTTCACATTAATGCACCCCACACATCCAGCCATGGGACTGTCCCAGTCCCACTAGAACCTGGACTAAACAGAACCAGGCCAAAAAGTATGACACACAAAGCCTGAAGTCCCCATAAATGCATGATAGTTTCTTTCTGCTGCATGATAGTTTAGTTCTGTTCATTAATATAGCAATAGGACCAATGCAAACATTTCAAAGACCATACATCTTTTATGAAAAATTTAAATACTGTGATGAAAACAAACTGACATAACATGGAAAAGTGCCATGCCCACACTTGTGAAAAAAGGCCTTACAGTATGGTGCCATTCATTGTGTTAGGCCGTGTTGACAGAAGGTGAAGGTTATTTCACTTTCTCAACAGAATTCTATTCAGACAGCTCAAAAACAACTCTGTTCTCACTATCAAAGCAAAGTTTCCAAATAAATAAACAAGATCTTGCACACTGAACTGATTCAAGGTCCCATGTTAGCAAGGCTTATTCATTCTCTGGGTGTTTGTCCATGAACAAAAACAAGCAACAAACATTTCTCAGCAATTGTCTGGGAGATCGGCACTGAAGTAGCTTGGACTGTTGGGCAATTACAGAACAGCAATCTGAACTCCTCAAGTGTGTAACTTCAAGTCTGCTACTGAGGGTTTGTGCTCTATTTTCTATCTATTTTCTCTCTATTTTCCAATGAGCTTCAATATTTTTTTTTCTAGTCCTACAACTCTAGAATGAAAGGTAAGGGTTTGTTAGATCTGAAGTCTTGAAGTGGAAAACATCCGAGTTGAGTGTATAAACCATTTAGAATTCCCCTGACTTTCCTGAAGATTTTGGTCTGCACTTAGTCTTCAGGATAAAACCAATCAGCAACTGTTCCTGGAATACATTCCCTTGATTTAAAAAGGAGCCAGGTAACAAACAACCCTACTGATCTATTTCTTTGCTGACCTCAAGCCTTTGGCGGAATGTTCTGTATGCATTCTGTAAAAGAAATTATATGCCAGGTACCTTGATTTGCACAATTAATTTAAGAGAGGATGAGAAGTTCAGTTACATTCTGAGGTTTACTTTTGTCTTGTCTACTCTGAAACATAAATTTACATTTTAAAACATTTGTCTAGAAATAATATGTCACATTATTCATTATGTTTTTATGTGACATCTTTAAATATGACCATTAGCCGTATTCAGTCTTCTTTCATTATTCTAACTCTACTGGCTTTCGCTATGGCTATGACAGTGGAGATGAAGTGAGGCCTGCATGCATAGCCAGGTTCCTGTTCTTCACCGCTGCACTTTCTGGTCTAGCTGAAAATCCAGCTATTCAGAGTCATAGAATACAGGAAAACACTATTTATATACATGGATAACTCATAATTGTAGACATTGTAAAAATTCTGTACAAACCTAAGATGAGCACAGACTGTGGCTAAAGTTAATACATAACTTGTTCCATGCAATGTATAGTAACTAATGCTATATGATACACATCCCTTTAATGAGTCACAGGATTACATTGATTAGCGAGTAATGGAATTGGTGTTGTTTAAACTTGCAGAGTACTTAAGCATAGAGCTCATACACAATAAAAGTTACCACTTCATTCTTAAACAACAATCAGTCAAGTATATTATATGGGGCTCATCGGTCTGTGATACAGAATAAGAACGCTGCCTTTTACCAACACAGTATGTAACTAGCAAGTAAGGCTGCTGCGCAGGATTAGCACACCATTAAACAACAGATTCTATTTACCTAGCAAATTTAGTGGGTCAAACCTCTAACATCCCAGGACTCTGGGCTTGTTATAGGGACTCTCTTTGGAAGCCCTGCTGCCCTTTGTGGTCAAGGAATGTCAATGGAGACACCCTCAATTCATAGATGCATTACCAGTGTTTCCCTCATATGAAGTGCACAAACAGCTGTCCATGTTGGCAGAAATTTTAGTGATGAGCATATAAAAAGGTATCAGTAAATGTGATAATCTAATAACTAGAAAATTGAACAGATGTCGATCACTCCTCCACACTGCATCAGGAGGTAATAAAGGCAAGCTGCTCGACCTCTCAGCAGAACTCTAACGAGCTCTAATGTATGTGCCCGTTGATTTCCTGCCCCAGTTGGCCAGCTCTTCATGCTCACTTACTGCTAGGTTCGCATTACTCAGCCTCCCACTACCATTCCAGGATTAATTTACTGCAAGGTTTCAGACTTTATCATGCTTAGAAGGGAGTATTTCCACCATCCTGATCCTGCAAACATTGAGGGAGACCGACATTCATTCAGCTGAAACGCTTCCTTGATGATTTTTCTCTTTACAGCAATTAGTGAGAAACGATTCTTAATTCAGTTTAAACCTCAATTTCCCCATTTTCGATAGATTGTAGAGATTAAGGGGAAAACCCTATTAAATGACTTCAGTGGCACATAAGGTTTTAGAGAGGAAGTTTCTGTAACTAAACCTGTAAATAAATTTTACATAAAATTTCTGTCCTATTAATTATGGGTTAGGTTTGTTAGTATTCAGCTTGCAGGTCTCATTTTTCCTGTTCCCACATAGGGACAACTCAATAATACCTCATGGCAAAAAAGGTCAACAGGAATAACAGAAATAATTTGATGGAACACATTACAAACATTTAAGGAGAAAGAGGAATACTGTTCAGAATAAGTACAGATGAAAAAAGTAACTGGCCACTTTGTGGCTGGTGTGAAGCCCTCCTTAGAACACTTTACCCATTTTAATGAAGCCATTGATAGTCTCAAAGCAGACCAATAAGGGATAAATCATTTGGACATTTATGGGGGAAGAGAAGCAAAAAAAATGTATGCCATCAGTAGGCTGGCAGGGTTTCAGAGAACTCGAAGGTGAGGTGATGAGCAGGACGATTAATAAGGGCTAGTTTTTTTCTTAAAAAAGGGGAAAGACACCAAGGGCACTCCACTGCCTGTGCCCAGTAACAGTATTTCACCAGGGCAGGAGGAGAGAAATAAGGGTGAGTACATGGGTAACAAACTGCCACTGTTGCGAGTGTGAAACCCAGCACTGTTTCCTGCTGTGGCGTGTCCACAGACCACTGCCTCTCAGAGGCAGGACCAGCCAGACAATGCGCCGGTGATTAAACTTTAACGGAGGAGAATAGAGCCACGTGGAGCGGAGATTACAGTCCTCTCAGGGCTCCATGCACTCTCGCGTTACGAAAGGTCAGTAGTCACTCACAGTGTCAAACAGGAAACTGCAGCACCAAACTTTCAATATGGGAGGTGCGTGCTCATTAGAGGTTCAGATGCTTTATCACACTTGGAAATATGAAAATATCTAAAGGGGGTTATTTGCTCTTTTCCAGCCTGATTCATCTGCCCTTCATAACAGAAACCCTTAGCATTTCATATTAATCCTGTATAAGCATTCGGAATCCCCTCTTGCAGATTATGGTGAATTTAGTATAAAATGTTACCGCTATACTCAAATGACATAATCTCAAATGCCAAATGAAAACTGCTATTTCATGCAATATTACTAATAATAATAATAATAATAATTACAAACAAACACCACAAAAAATGCAAATATAATTAAAACACCAATCAAAGCCTTCCTCTCAATGGACACCTACATTATCCAACCTTCCAGCTCTTACAGACTGCTTTTTTTAAATAATAAAAAAAGCAACTTTCCAAATTCTGCAGATGAAAATGTACAGGGAGATACTGAAGTGCATGGAGGAGTAACCCAGCCTGCATGCAGTGGTAAGGATGGAGTGTGCCTGGGCACAGGAGGTTAACAGCACTGTGCCTCTCTAGCAGAGCCTGAGCGCTGGTGTGACGGCGTTAACGAGTGCTGCAGACCAGCGGGGCTCATCTCCGGCGGGCGATAAAGTGCAGACAGGACCTCAGTGATATCGCTGATCTGCTTCAGGGTGGAGACAGCAGCCATATGGGAGATGGGGAGTGGGGGAGAAGTAGGGTTTTTTCTTCGGGGTTCAGTGATACCATCGTAACCCACAGCCTTGCTCTGCCTTGTCATATTAGGCCCATTTAGTATCCTGCGATAACTACAGGGCAAGAGCAATGCAATATTATACTCACATTTTTTCTCTGCCTCACACACCAATACAGTCTACAGCTTACATCTGTAATGCACTTCATAAAGCAAAAGAAAAATTCAAATTTGTTCACTATACAATAAATATACACCACATGCGTCCTCAGCCATAACCCTGACAAATATTAGGATTATATGAGTATCAATACCAATACCTAAATGAATGTTTGCATCATTCCTTTGCTTTATGTTAGTTGTCCTTCATTAAAAAAAAAAATAATAATAATAAACAGCTCCTAAACATCTTTTGAGCTCTTCTAACATCTTGGTGCAACCACTTTGGACCAGGCTTAAAATTCATTCCACAAACAAGTAAGGGTGGGAATTGCAAAGGATTTAACAATACCATACCATCACAATACATAATCCATAATTCAATAGCACTGTGGTTCTGTACGTTTTATGACTTGATACTGCGATGTATTGATGTTAGTAAAAAATCTTCATTTGAAATTGTAAAATAATGTGCATTAAGAACAAAATCCTTTCAAAATCCATTAAAATGTTTCAATTTACATTTTAATTAATTTTTCATCCCAAGGAAATGTATAGGTTCACAAAGATAAACAATTTCACAAACTATCAAAAAATATTCCCACATCCCAAAATAAAGTATCTATGTTGTTAACTTTATGAAAAATACCACAATACTCAACTATATCACTTTGTATGGCTGAACTCTTCAAAACTGATAGCAGGTACATAAAACTACAATGGATGTCAAGTTGTCGAGTAACAAAAATAATACAACCACTGCATATTCTATGTACTGCAGCTCATGACTGAGAAGAAGTGACAAGTAAAGCCATGCACAGATGTGAAATGAATTGCTTTTCTTGCTTGAAAGTAGTGAGACATTTTTACTTTATTACCTTACCCTGAAACTTGTTTGACTTTTTAAACAACAATCGATTTCCCTTAATTCTAAATGCAAAGTCTAGTAATCTGATAAGTCGCTCTTTGTATCCAGTGTCCCACATCCAGGCAGTAAATGGTTACAGTCCTTTTCTCACCAAAACACCATCAAGAACAAGTGATAAGTAAGAACTTATAAATAAATAATGTCCAGATTACAACAAAAGGTTAAAAGCAAATACCTTTTTGGAGACAGCAAAAACTTGCCAAACTACATAATTAGTGTGCCTTACCAGCAATGAAATATCAGCCCCCATGAAATAATAGGACACTGAAAGCCTTGGCAGATAACCCCATTGGAGGTTTCAACATCTGCTAATGTCACTTGCACATGTCCTGTTTTTTTATGGCGTATTTGTATTCTGCATGCACAACTGTTGTAGCAATACCACTCAGCCTCAACAGTCAGAAAGCAAAGTGAACGCTGTTCCATCTACCATCATGAATTTATCTCGCAGCGCTCTGGGACTCTGTCAAGTGTCTACCTTTCCTGTCCATCACCCGGGTAATGTGGGACCCTCTTCTTGCTCCACCGTACCTGGGCAAGGAGACATTCTCACAGAGAGCTGGGTGAGAAAACAATACAGCAATACAGCACATAGGCATAGGAAAACAGCAGCATTAGTGCACCATAATGAATCACCCTGTCGATGAAAAACTAAGGGAACTCACAAAGGTGGGTGGGGGGGGGAATGGAAAGCTAATTCCCAATAGCTTTTCCGAGTGTACTGTTCAGAACAAAGAGAACAAAAAAAGAGGAATAAGAAAAATAAGCCTGACCAAATGATGAAACACTCCTCCGCTCCTCTCCTTTACCATACTTTCAGATAGTGCAGGAAAGGGAACAATATGCACCAATGGATAATGTATTCAACCACCTGACCTGCAGCCTAACCACACAGTGCATGATCAAAACCAGTAATAACTGCAATCTGTAATAGTAGTTATAGTGACAGGACTTCACAAATAAATTAACACAGACTCTTTAATGCACATTAATCACTTGCTTTGATCGATTTCGTTGAGGTGTTGATGCCAGCATCCGTAAATTTTCAACTTGCAGACATGAGCAACTGTGAAGTTATTTCGCAAGCCATTTATTTCCTATATTGCTTTTTTTATGAATAACTTGGGATTTGGAACACACATTTTTTTCCTCTTTCCTATTTGGAATGATAAACGACTCCAATCTTCACCTGGGATCTCAATGTAGCAGCTGGAGAAATAGGCCCATAAAAAAGGTGTGGGGACGAGATAGTGTATTCATTCCAACTTAAAACAAGCGGCTCGGCCAGAACCGTGAGGTCTGGGGATCGATACAGTCATCTGACATTTGGTTTACAGTAACTCTCACTGATGCCCCCTGTTCCCCTAGTCCCCAAGGTTTTAAAAATAAAGCACCTGTCAACACATCCCATTAAGCCAGGTTACAGTCTATCCTTTTTGGTGCTGTATGAAAAACAACAATAGACTGCAGCCTCAACACAGAAGTTAAAGGGGGGCCAGGGGGCTGAGAAAAAAAAAATCTCATCCTCAACCCTTCCTGACTCTGACTTGGATGTGGCCCACATCACAGCACACACATCAGGTCCAGAGGAAAGCCGTTTCTTCCCAGTGGATTGTTCAGCTGCCCAGGGAACACTTGAGAGAACTGTTTCAGCTTCAATATTATACTCAATATTCAAGGTCTCCAGTTCTGTCAAAGGTGATTTTGCTCCATCAATGAACTTGCTTCTTACAAAGTGGCCTTTTGTCTGTGGGCAAGAACAACAAATAAGGGAGGGAGAAGTCAAATCAGCTTCCCAAACCCTCATGAATGAGTGCTCTTACATTAGGATAGCTGATTAAGGACAAGAGGGACAGAAGTTGGCATATGAACTGCACAGATGCTAAGAGATTTGGAGAGACTGTCCATGTGCCTGAGAAGCTGCAAGAGGCCTTGGTACTGGAAAGACGTTTAATTAAAATTTATCATTTATAAGACAGGAATAAATTGCTACTAATGAAGCATCAGTAATCTCGTCTGTATTCTGGTTATTAATCGGTTATTTCCAAATCACTGGTTAGCACAACATTGTGAAAACACCATAAAAACATGTCACCCGTAAGAAGAGATGGGATCAAATGGTTTGTATATTGGACCGAGAGGTCAATGACTGATTAACTGAAAGAAAGACTGAATGGTTGTTAATGAGCAAAAATATGTAAAGTCTTTGTTCTTTCTCATCAATATGCGGGAGGAGCCACAAAAACCTACAGAAGTAATTCACTGAAATTAATTTTCAACCTGATAGAGTAAGGGAATGCATCTCTCTCTAGAGTTGTATATTCAGAAAGAGCTGGAGTTTCAGGCACGGGTTTGAAGGGGTAAGAAACAGTTTGATTATTTCAATTTTAAGCCACCAATATAACTAGATAACAAAAGGCAATGACACTAGTGCTAATTCTAAGATTTCACTGCAAGGGCAAAATTTACACTCCAGATGGCAGTTAAGAGGCTTTCTTTTTCCTCATCTTCAGAGAATGTAATGATACCCATTCTTGAACAACTGGCAGGACCAAGCATCATGTCACCAACAGTCAGCTAGGTGTTGAGTGGACTTGGGAGCTATGTAATATCCATGAGATATTTTAAATGCATATCACTATTAAGGCAAAGGCAAGTTTTAGCTCTTCCATATGAAATAAGAACATGAAGTGGAAAACATGAACTGGGAAAAGATCAAATGACAAACCCATACAATGGCATTTCAGGCTGACACAAGTGGGAGTGCCACAACAGCTTGGGTGATACCGGTGATGTTCTTCAGGCATCAACATTATTATGCCCAAACTAAAGCATAAGCAACCTCAAACAAACAGCATGCTGACCATGCTTCTTCACAATGTCTCAACAGACACACAAACAGCCAACTAATTTTACTATCAGATTTTAACAAAAAACTGTTTTACTGTGCGCACACACACTATGCACTATTTTTCAGCTGATGGATGATATAAACAGGCCTCTACTCTGGCAGCCCAGGGCACAGTAAGCTGTGCCCATGACTAAAAGGAGCAGTAAACACTCCTGACTCTTACAGATCTATATCGGCTACATTGCTGGGTATCTGAGGGCATGGAGGGTACAGTCTCTAGTTGTCAGAGTGCCAGCTGCAGTCTCGCTTAAACATTGAAGAAACATTTTAGTAACGTGGAGCATAGCTGGCAAACAGTTCACATTGCATCCTTTATATCCGTAAGTGCTCACAGGATAAGGGACAGAACAGAGTTTATAGGCTATCAATGGCTCTAAAAGAGGGTCAGGCAGAGGTAGTAAATACACATTAGCAGGATGTCACTCATGAAGAAGCTTATTAATTCAGCCCATGTCCACAAAGCACTGATGTTATCTGATCCCTCTGTTGCAGATCAGTATAGTTCCATTTTTAAAATGCTGGACATTTTCAAAATTGTCAGAAATACCTAGGTATCAAGTACGCTAGCAACTATGATTATGTTCTTGATAAAATTGTCCTTTTCTACAGTCCAAGAAAACAGAAAATCCAGCAATCTGTAAACTGATATGTCATGTTTAGTTTTTGATACAAAAGGCTGTTGAAAATAGAAAAGAAACTGCTTTGCCAAGCTCTGCATGCACACAAAAAACCAACAGGTGTTGTCATACCAATCCAACCCCTGCTGAACAGAACAATTCAAAACATTATGAATAAAAACCAGTATCATACAATTAACTGTCCTGTGCATCAGTCATTCATTTTCTGTGATTTATGAAACTAGCCACAGAAGCAACACTGGGATATGACCAAATCCTTGAAACCAGGTGAAACAACAGAAAAAGGGACAGAGCCATTGTTCTCTATGGAGCCCAGTCAATTTTTAAAAGCTGAAATTACCCCAGCAGAACATAAATTGGGGGAATAACTGGCGTACACCTGGAAGTCAGCAGTTATGCAATAGACTGGTCGACAAATTCAGCTGCCAGTGAAAAGGAGCAGCACTGTTAAAATGGTGACAAGCAGCTTATTAACCTGTTCAGAGAAATAACCTAAAGATTCTGGTACACGTTGTTCGCTAATGCAAGGCACAAATTTCAATAAGAACTGGAAGTTAAACGGTACAAAGTAATGGATTGCATAAAATCTCCTCTGTGGGATAAGCAGTACGTACAGGCACAGAGGGATGTCTTGCACATTGGGGCATGTTTGACATGAGTTTCACATGAAACATACTCAGACCTGCGTCATGGAGTAAGTGGGTGTCTAATGCCACAATGATGACACCAAGTCATTTATCTAGATGCTAATTAATTTATCACTGAATGTGACTTCCTCCAAAGACCTGATTAAACCAATTTTAAATTAATTTCTTATTGATACAGCATTTGATTGCTGATGATACATCTGACTAAAATTTGTGTTCCAGCATAACTACAAAAACATCAGTGAGAAACTGGCACAGACAAAAATCAAGATAAACCTAAAAACAATTGTAAAATTAAAGTGAAAACAGTGTTCATATAAAAATGTATATGTCAATTCAACTTACTACTGTTTTCATTTTTTTCATACCTGAAAACAGGACATATTTGTGTTTGCTTAACATTCTATTTAGTAATATTGACAAACCAGAGAGGGGTGCTTATATCTCTGGGTTTGGTTATTGTCAATGATTCCAAAATCTTTTACAAGGGGAAACAATGATGTCACATGGTATCACATGAAAAACATTTCGCAGGTTTTATGAAAGGCTTGTGCATGCATAACTGTTAAGATATGGACTCAGTTCCCTGACACAGCACATGAGGGTAGAGGGTGTGTCCTTAGTGACAAATGGTGGAGATCTGAAAAATAAAGATGACCTATTTTCTGATGGAGTTTCAGCATAGAAAAAATGCTACAGCCTAGGCTGCAATTGCAAATTCTTTGTCCAATGAGGTGCACAGATCCTGAAGATAGAAGCCTTCATTGTTCACTAAATCCAATCAACTTGCATGCCAACCTCATTAAAAAACAGCTACACAGTTTATTTTTAAAGTCAGAGAGAGAGAGTCAATTTCCACCAATTGTAATGGCAGAAAAAACTAATAGATCAGTCTTCCTGCAAGATAGTAATATTAGAGCAGAGTTAACAAAGGTTCCTTTTTTTTTTTTTAAGACAGGACCTACTGAAACCCATTGGCTCACAGAGACAAAGAAACCTTGAATACTGAGCAGGAAGGGATGAAAAATAAAAGATGTGTAAAGTAGAGTACATATAAATACATTGAAAGAATTTGCATCACTGAACCATTTACATCAAAACAATGATCAAGCATCACAATTTCAGCTGGATCCTTTCATTAAAAAAATTCTGACCTTCTGAATTCAAGCTACATCTCAAAAGGATACATTTTCTTTGATCAGGGAAGTAAATACGATAATGCATAAAAGCCAAACTTTCACTTCACTCAGGGTTATGTGGCAATCAGCCCAGTGCAGCATGGAAATAGTTGCGGTCAGGCCCAAGATCGGAAGCCCTTTCTCCCAAATACAATTCTAGATCTGGCACTGGAGCCATTCATGGTTCTTCCTGAAAGTGATCCAATCAGTATTACCAAGCATGGTGTGCATATGAGCTGAAACAGGGCTTGCATCAGGGCAGCGTGTTCTTTTAAAATTTCTCGCCACGCTATGAGTAGCAAGTGTAAACAGACAAACATACAACATAATCTGGGGGGTAGTGTCCTCCTCCCCACCCAGCACCCCCAGCAGAGTTGTCAGCTCGATCTCTTGCCAGATCTTCCTTTTTATTACAGTTCCCTGCATTCACACACATTCCACTAAACTGGCTTCTTTTTCAAGCACATAGTGAAACTCCACAGAGGTGTAAGTGCTCCCAAAAAAAGCAAATTACTAGTGTTGATTTCATGAAAGACAAATACCAAGGGCCTAAATTACTAAAACATTCAGTGCATCCAAAAAGACAGATAGCATGTGACTGGTTGAAGTATGTTGTTTCCTCAAATCACAAATTTGCCACTGAAAAAAATTTGAAATGAAGGTTTTGATAAATCTGGCCCAAAGTACCAGTTTCTGCCAATGCCCCCTTAGTAGCCTGTTACATAATCTATTAGAGATCATTTACCAGCTCTTCACCATTCAAAAACTGCTACTCAAACATTCCAAATGTGTTATTCACTAATTCAGAGCAAGGTCCCCTTAAGAGAAGGTGGGTGTGTGCTCACACAGATGGTAGGGGTTAACTGAAATTTAAATGGAGTCAAGTTTGAGTCCCCACGTTAATGGAAGAGTGGGGGAAAGGGCCTGATGGAGATCTCTTACAGACTCTCTTCAAGATGAGAAATCGTCACACATTAACTGAAACATCAATTAATAACTACATGCATATCCTTATTTTTCAGGAATTACAATCCATATGATGTTATGGTAATTAAGACTGTCTATAATAAACTTACTAAAAACTAAGACTGCAATTTAAATCGAGAGTTAGGCTAAATAAAGACATAATAAAAAGGATAAGTCAGTAAATCCCCAAGAACTCCAGATTTACAAAGACTTTAATGCTGAAAAAATAAGCAGTACTTTTTGATATGCAAGAGGAAATGTTGTAAGGGGGGCTTAAAATTCATTAGTAGAGAGTGAAGGTATCAGTCTCTGGGGGCTTGTCTCACTCTAAACACTTCTGACAGGAGGGGGAGTTTCAGTATTATCTCTGAGCAGTTTGAAGTCTAAACTCATCCTGACACGTTACTGACTCAAATTAAAAATTAAAAAAGCCTGGAAGAGAGTTTCCCAAAATTGTCAGTGTGTAACAAAGGGCAAGTGCATGCCCTCCCACAAGGTTTTTAAAAGTCAGCTTTTCTTTTGTTTTTTTTTTTTTTTTTACTTTTTAAAGATTGGGGACTGGAAAGTCCTTACTGTGAACAGTTGGCAAATACACACGATCAGAGGCTTCTCCATTTGCCGGCTTTTGGGCCGAGCTTTTTCAATCCTTAAGCTCCTCCCAGGCACATGAACTGCAGAGGCTATGCACCACTGTGTAAAATGCTTTCTGTGGCTTTCACAACTCCCTTCAAACAATTCCATCTAGCTACCATTAATTGTGAAATGGCCTTAAAATGTGTTATTGGTGTAAGTAAACTACTCTGTTGACTGTTCAGAATGTGGATGAGTGTAGGAACACACATCTGTGCATGTTTGTGATGCATGTCTATGCTGTGAGCCTGTGTAACGTTGTGTGCTGTGCATAGGACGGGGCTGTATTCTGCCTCTGGGCTATGCTGCATTCACAAGAATCGTAGCAAAGAATGTTGTGACAAACAATGAGCTCCAGACAACCAGACTTGGAAGAAATCATAACTCTTGCTGTACGTATACACAATTAGAGAGTAAGAAAAGTCATGGCTCAGACATCAGGACCTCAGGGTGAGAGGAGCAATCAAACCCCCTCCAGACTCTCCAAAGCCTTCTGCTTTAGAAAGAAAATCCTAAATATAACTCTCTGTAAGGAACTGACAATCATTTTCAGGAAACAGCACAAGGCATAACAACATACTGTGGTTGGAGAGAGTTTTTCCTCCGCAAAGTTAAAAACAACTGAGTGAAGCATGTCACAAACCATGACAGTAAATGAGTGTTAAGAAAATAATGTGAGAAAGGGCAGATACAAGAAAATTCTGTAGGGCCTGTCACAATAGCTCTGTACTACACTGATTGTGTTAATCTTTTAGGAGGTGGTGCACACTGCCCTGACAGCTTGATTTCAACAGAAGCAGAAGCACTGTTCTGTATGTTCTACACAATGATGAGCCCAGTAAAATTTGGTCACTCTAATTTGGAATACATCAGTTCCTCAGCATGATATGTAGCTCAGAGTATCTAGAACCACTTCAATGTGCAGCAAAATCAGAAGGGAGATGAGCATGATTTCTTATTCTTTTTTTTCTCCTGGTTGTGCATAATAATTTCATAGTATTTCATATTTGCCCATTTCAGAATTATCAGGCCATTATTTTCCAAGCAATTATTAAAATGATTGCACTGATTTAGTATGTGTGTGGGAGGGGGGGGCTAGTCTTTCAGGTAATACTATGATCATTTTAGCTGTTTGTATTATTCAAGATAGGGGTTTGTTTTACTTATCCTGCCACTTTTGTGGAAAAAATGTAATGCATATTTTTGTCCTTTTTCAGTGGCACTCAGAGCCGGCTCAAGGTAATAGCTGTTTTGTATTTTCAAGGGCATTAGAAGTAATGGCATTCTATTATTGAAACTGGCAGTAATCAGTGAAATTGTAGCCTCTGAAACGATCTTCCCAGACTTTTTAATATCGTCAGTGAAGATAGCCATGACATCTTTAAACACATTGTACAGGTACTGTCTACTATGCTTTTTGCCCTCTAGCAGTCTTTGGAAGATGGAGGTCACAAACATGTCTGGGGCAGTTTCCTTCACCTGAGAGAATTCACATCATGACATACGTTTAAATACTATCTTATAGTATATGATAAAACTCAAAGAAGTAAAAAAGTGATCAGCAGGGTTTCCTAACCAAAAGGTGTTGGCTTTTTAAGAGTCATGAAACAGATTGCATTGAAAATCTTTAAATGTCAGACATAATGTGAATGGTAGGATACAAAACAAAAAGGGCAAATGGTAACTTGTAAAATTCTGCAACAAACCCTTTTGCTACTACACAGAATACAGGAACTGAGTTTACTTCAGCCTTGAGAAAAAGAAGCATGTATTCATGGAATGTCCAATATAATTAAAGGACTTCTACAGCAAGCAATATGCCCAATGGAAAACATATGGTCCCCAAAAATGCAACTACTGTTTAAATGAGGGCAAACTGGACAACTTTGCTAAATTCCTCAAATTCAATGAAACTCATCAGCATCATGTCCAAGAGTAATCATTTAGGTGCAGAGTAAAGTGGTCTTCCCTGAATAAGCAGCTCTGAGTCAGTGACTGGCAATGCATGCAAAAAGTGAAAGAGTTTCGCTTTCCTCTGCCTGTTTCTGGATCTGATGATTTGTGTGCTAGCTTCATCTGCATGTGCTGGAAAACTGAGCTGGCAGCGTTGTGGTATGGCAACTTTGCATTGCAAATCAACCTACGGGTTCAGTGGTTTTGTTAGAAAATTTCCATATAATACTTATTTAAGATTATGCAGTGGGGATCATGAGTTAAGATCGTGGAAAAACTTAAGATTTGACATCCCAGACATTTCAAAAATCAATTCCATACTTTTACTTTCAGTATAAATGAACAGCTGATAAATAACTAATAACTCCTTCATATGTACTCTTTCCATTTCTAAGCATGTATTTATATGATTCAGGAAAAAAAAGTAAATACACTTGCTATCCTTTTTAATTCTGAGTACTTCAAGGAATCATACAATTTTTGCATTATGTTATATTGAGATCTCAGGGGCTTATGCCCACTCCAAACATTTAGAGTAGTTCTGGGTTGCACTCGGGGTTGGGTGTCAGTCTGGTCACTTCATTCAATTGGTGATTTTGTGTTCAGCTTGTATTGATGGAGGGAAAACAATTTAAATGAAAAATCAATGGAAATCTTTTTCCACCAGTAACTATAGCCTAATTGTTGTTACCTCCTGGAGTAAGGCATGTGTCTTATTATTTTATATAATTCTACTTGCATAGCCTATGAGTTTGTTTCAGAATTTTGTAAACGCAAATGGCCTACAGTCTTGATTTTATAGGATCAAACTGCTATGACCCAGCCATTTTACAGCTGCTATATGCATACGATCCTTTTGAAAATACATGAGGCAACAACAAGAAGCTACAAAAAATAGGAAGGACATGAGCCACATTAACCATTACTTTATTCAAGTAATCCTACAAACATGAACAAAAACTACAAAACAGTGGTGAAGTAGAGTGCTGATAATGTTATGCAAGCTACTGAATACAGAACATAGTCTATCAGGATACTGTGAGAATAGAAACCTAAAAGTGCATATTTTTATGAAAGTAAAAACATAGCACAACAATTCTGCAAGAGTATATTTGTTTGCCACTTGTTATTTGGGAGCTTGCTTACATCCTCTGAGCTCTATTAGTCACCCTGGACAAGGACAGACACCAAAGAAAGAAATACATTTAAAAAAAAAAAAAAAAAAAAAAAAACAAAGCAGATCCACACTTAAGTATAAGATAGCTTTTTTTGTAGCTCCAAGCTCCAATAACTCTTTGATAGTCTGAACACAACCTAGGAAGAGGTCATCTCAGAGAAAATGGATCCTGGTATCCAGCAAGACTTCTTCCAAAAGCAGAGAGTTGTGATCTCCTAGACAGGGCAGGACCAGGGCACGATTGATGAAACCTGCCTTGAGTCTCCTAAAGGGGTTTAATGCAGCATGGCAAATGGATGTACATGGCTAAGTGTCTGCTCATGGCACACCAGCAACAAATATGCACTTTCAGGAACGCTTGAACATGGGCACTTTCAATACTCATTCTAGATAAGAACAAGTTAGGAGTGCTTCAGGCCCTGAGCACCTTTCGCACTGAACATTAGACCATGCTCTTCAGACGGCTGAAATCAGACAGTGGTCGAAGGAGTAAAGCATTAAACATTAACTTCAAATACTTCAATCTTATTTTACTGCAACACAGCTTCCTTCTGTGTGGTCTTTCCTGATGGCTTTTGAAGTGAAATATGAATTCAGGGCATTCCATTACCTGGTATAAGCCACACAAAAATGCATTACAAGTTTGTTTACACAAACACAAACCTGCAAATATATTTGATTTGGAATGTAAAAAAAGCACAACACAGACAATATGATAATCTAATGTTTGAATGAACAATATATGGTGAAATTGCATGTGAAATGGCATGGCTCATGAGTTAATTATCCCCTATTATCCTCCTAACTGTTCACAAACATAACCGAATTATAACAGCAAACTTACATTTTAATAACTGTGTTTAAATTTGTAATTAATGCAAAATGAAAATTTGAACTAAGGTCCAATTTACAGAAAAATGTACCATTTTAAATCAAAACAAATCCAGAAACTGTAAGATAAGCAAATCAAACAATGATGTGATGCAGCAGAAGATTTCATTCATGGCATGACTATATACTAAAGAGTTTACATATTTTCACCAATGCTAATTATGGAGGCTTTACGGGGCACATTTAAATTTGGTGACTGTAAAAATAAAATACTAATAAAGTGTTACATTTTCTCCTATTAATAAATTAAATGCTACAGCAAACATTGAACAAGCTCTTATCATTTTAATATCAAACTAATAGTGGTGAACAGCTATATCTTGGGAATAACTAAACTATTTCTGTTCAACTGCAAAATAATATGTGGAACCGAGTTCATGCAGCTGGTTGATTAAGGTCCCATTAATGATTTTACCCAGAGCAAAGGAAACACCTGCCCCCATGTCAGCCACATCACAGGTGTCTGATTGAACTTTAAAGCATAAAATGCTTTGTCTCTCACTGCACTATTGCCCACATATTATACCATCAAAGCACATTTGGTCATGATAGAAATGACACCAACTGATGCAATATTCTGCTCAACAAGGAATAAGCACAAAACTATGATTAAAAACTAAATAAACTGCATTGCTATTGCAGTGAACTACTGCCAAAAGTCAATTCATTAATTGGTTTTGTGTCATTTGAGCCAAAACGATAAACAGAAGATAAAACCAGGAAGTAAAATCCCCAAAGGATCCTTGCTGCTGCTTGTCTCTTAAAAAGTAAAAAAAAAAAAAAAAAAAAAAAAGGTTTTCCAGAAATGGCAAGTTCTGAATAAAAATATAGGCTCCATATATAACTGTGCAGCTGCCAAAATCCAATACAAAACAACTCCAGCAAAATGCACACCAATTTTTCCTAGTGATGGGTCAAAGCAAAGAATTTTTGCAGGAATTTTTAAGAACTTCTCAAACTTTGATGCTGTACTGCTATTTGGTCATAATTTAGGACCCAGCCCAATTAATCCAGCACTTAAAGGTAAAAGCTGAGTGGCTATGCTGTCATGAGGTCTGGGGGGGCAGGGAGGGTGGGGTGAGAGTGCTGACAATATTGGGGCTCTTTTTTACTCAGTGTAATTGACATGTTCCTCCAAGTCTAGTCTGAAAGTCGCTGACACCCACCCCAACTGCTGACATCAATGCCCTTATTTTGCACTTTATCTTTCAGCTGTGTTTTTCCAAGAGCTAGCTGCTGTGTGAAGGTAATCTGGTCTGACACATTCCTCCAGTTTTCAAATATTTACTGTGCACATTAGCTTATTGATCCAAGAAGCTCATCAAGCAATTTTCACACAATTGCTCACAGGCAATCAGTATTTCAATTGTTTGAATTTCAGCTACAGTAAAAAACAATTCTAATCTATTTTATTATTCTAGATTAATTCAATCAAACTCTTGAACATTTTACTCAACAAGGCTTATGCCATTGCTCAAACATCAGTTGACATGGTATCATTTGATTGGACTAGCTCAAGGACTCCCATTAATGAATGAAAACAAAGCATCTGCTCTCCCAAGCCTCCATCATTTTAGGTCTTACATGTCTACAGTACCTGTCTGCTATCCATTAAAGAGGTTGCCAGTAACATGACAGAGATACTGATCTACTGCAGTTGTCACTTCAGAGACCAACAGATCAGCCACACTGTCTTCATGCATTGTTCATGGAAGGCAAATGTCTGAGAGCTGAATATCACTTTGTTTTTCTTCATGAAAGGACCTGGGGGGGGCTCTTTTTAGACATTTTACGATAAAATATGTATAAAAACCATGATCCGTCCATACTGCATTTAATTTTCCACCAACCTACAAAACACCTTAATGCAGTATTATAAGGGGTGAGAATGGGGGGGAAAAACCCTGAAATCTTCCTTCCCTCAAATCATTGTGCTACAGTTCAGCAAACAAGTTCATTAGAAGCATTTAATCTCTTGTTAGGGTAATCACTATCTAATAGGAACATAAACGGCATACCCTTGCCATGACCACAAGCTGGTGACTAATTTCATTTGTCTTTCATTAGCCTTCCCGCTCAACACTCTTCTGTCTTGTCTGAATATGGACAGAAGGAAAGGTGTGTGTGTGTGTGTGTGTGTGTGTGTGTGTGTGTGTGTGTGTGTGTGTGTGTGTGAGATCGCACAAGAAAGAATATTCCCTCATTCATATTCTCCATTTTCCTGTGGGTAATTTGTCCAGTGAGGATCCTCCAGGATTTACTGCACATTTTAGTCTATTGATCCAAACTCATCAAATCTTTACAGTGAATCAATGTGTTATTTAGCCCATTTGTTCCTTCATCTCAGATACACCAACAAAACAAGCTTAATTTAATTGTATTCCAGGCAGATCGAAAAGCATTGTATGCAGCAATGTGTTTACCTTAAGTGACCCATATCCCAATGCTGAATTCTTCATTTCTTTAATTAATAAAAACTGCAAATTGCTACACTTTCTGTGCTTGTTTAATCATCCTGGGTGTAATCTCAAAGCTTCACACTAGCGTCCCCATTTTTAGGTTTGTTATACACAAACATATCCCCAAATTCCCTTTTTGCTTCTGCTGCTACACAAGTGACCATGATATATAAAGTGGCAGAACCCCTGGCCATCATAAATATCTCTGCTTTTATCCAGAGATCTGTAGAAAAGACAGACAAATGAACCATGTTCCTAGCAGAGGTTTAAAACAACTGTTCAGTGTTGATGGGAAGAGTGAGGAGAAGCGCAGGGAATAACAAGTAGTATCCCTCTGCGTCCCCGCTGCATCGCCTTGTACTTTACAACTGTGCTGATTAATGAGGCGCACCCAGGGCCAGCCTACTGCCTTCCAAGCCACAAACCGCCTGCACTTCCCCAGCACACGCAAATGCCACTGTGCCAGCCATCTTTAGAACAGAGCCCAGGTCACACAAAAATTTGAGAAAAAGACAAGCCAATTCCTGCCAGCAGCTGTTACTTGTATCTTGGAAGTGCAATCAGCTGATAGGATTTTTACAGTGCTGGTGGGGTACAGCATACCTATCCTATCCTTGCACAACTTACTGACATGGATTCTTCATACCGATTTTTGGGGAAATTATTCTGATCCTAGGAGTGACAATGTTGTCTAGCACAGCATAACTGTAATTAGGATCCCATACCAGTGGTTGGAAAATTCTCTGATTGGGGTGATTGTGCCTCCTGCATTACCAATGGCAAAATGCTTAACATGAGTGTTCCCACTAAATCTCTGATGAGATGATGGGAGAATTAATTCAATAAGATCCTCCAATCGAATGAGCACATCTCACATTATAAAGCTTTTAACAAATAAGCTTGTGCTTGCAGTGATACTTTATGGGGTGGACTGTTAGACCGAAGGGAAACTTCAAAGCATACATGTGGCCCAAGCCGGTGGACACAGAGAGATGTTGAAGCAGCAAATCCATATGGACTTGCTAGCCACAGCCAGCAAAATCCCCAAACTCAACATATAAATGCCAAAGCATGTACGCAAACAGCTGTGCCAGTGATTTGACAAACGACAAGTGCTTTTGCTGCTACACCACCACTGAATACCATACTTGGCGTTCACTTCCACTCCCACTCCTCCTTCCGCTCAAGCACACACCTTCCAGCCAAAAGAAACATTTCTCTAGCTGATTTCAATGATAAACTTTTGTTGGATTGTTGACAGGCATTCAGTTACACCACTGCACAATTACACAATAAAATAATTTTTTACTAGTATGCAGACAAGCACATGGTTTTCCAACCAACTGGCTAGTGAGTAAATACACACTCAGTCATAGCATAAATTTTCAGTAATGGGGAAGATTTTATGCGGTGAATGAATGTATCAAATTGGAAAGCTGTGATTAAATTGCTACACATATTACATGATTAGAAACCACTTCAGTCAAATGTCTGTTTTGACATTAGCTATCAAAATGAATTCTGCATACCTCAGATATTTTATTTGTGTCAATGCATTTAAGCTGTCATGACAATCAGACTGGATACACACAGGGCAAAGGGCAAGTAGTAGTGATCTGCACTGCAAAATCCAGGATAAACTGCAAGGCTTGTCGAATTTTAATAATGCCGTTATCGAAAGTGTTCTACTCATTGCTAAAAATGTAATGGAAAGGATCAAGATCATATCAAACTTCTGAACACAAGTTAATATTCAAGACTGCTGAGAGAGGGAAAAGACACACTGTACCCAAATGAACATGCAAGAAATGTGACTAATCTGAGAGCAGAAATTGGATATACATGAATAACTGAGTAGGAAGTATGTGAAAACGTTACGATTAAACATTTTAGTTTCTTGACACCAAGCTTGATTGCAGACTTCTAAAACATACATAACAGAAGTTCTAATAACAGAAGGTCTTGTATTCAGTTGCTATTTATTTCTTTTTAAACAAAGTAAGTTTTGGTTTAAAGTGCAGATACCTCAGAGGAATTCAGAGAAGGAAAAATATGGAAACACCACTCAACTAACTTGGATATAAACCTGGAAATACCATTCCTACTATTCCTTGTTAATTCCAAACATCAATGCAAAAGTGTGAGCATTAATTTAACACCACCACACTTTGCATTGACTAAACATGCTAAATACATAATTGGACAAAAGGAAATGTCTTGACACAATTGCAAAAGAAAAGCATTTGAGCTGCAAAGTAAAAGCTTCTAGTACAGATATAGACTGGTTGCACAAAAGCTGTATGTTTCAAACATCTAGCTGTTTGAAATTGGATGAAATTGGGTAGGTGCAAATGTCAATTAATTAAAGTAGCTAACTAGCCACAAAAATAAACCACAAATATCTAGACTGTTTCTAGTACTGATGGAAAAGGCAGCGTTAAACCAAATCTGATTGACCTTTGAACCTCTCCTACAGGATTTCTCTCATTTCTTATGATATGTTCACAAAAAACTATCTATTCATGCAGGCAACAATAAAACTTGTCTCATAGTCCTGTGCTACACACTTTACTTGATTAATAACTTTCAGTTTTCTTTTTTCCATTTCAAGTTGAAGTTTGCGATATTTTCATTTTGGAGAGTAAAAGATGAATATTATTCTATTACAGTACCAGTATAATCATGCATATAAGGTGTTTATGTTTGCTGACAGGAACTTCAGCTGGTGGTTTGTTTGTTTGCCACAGATCAGATGGACATCTAAAAATAAGATAAACACTGTGCAAGTAATAATTTCAAATACTAAAAGATTTAAGTCTTTCAACTGTATTTCTATATTACTTTCAGAGTTACAGAACCTTCAAAATTATGAACAACCCCTGATCCTGAGGTATTCCTATCTCTGAGGCTCTACTGCAAATGGATTTATAAGGATTCGCAAATGTCCACATTGGTGTTACACATATTTAAAAGTAATATTCAAACTAGGTCTAATTTAAATGCACTTTAAAACCTGCTACTCGTTTCTCAAGGCCTCCTATTCAAATAAGTAGCAAAATGCAAGATGTGAAAATTGCTTTGCATCCCCAAAAAAGTTATATCTCTGAACTGCTGTAAAAGATTATTGATGTGTGAAAAACGCATTTGAAGGCCATATTATGCATGGCCTTAGGTCTAACGCAAAAGAAAGCAATTTATGCACATCTACAGAGTATGACCAGTGTTTGAAATTTGAGTGAAAAAGGACAATACCAAGTTATGCAAGGACAAAAAAGGAAAATAGGCAAAGACATGGTGAAGCAAATAATGGTGTTTATTCGGGCTTTAAAGTTTAATATAATTCTCTTCAAATGGTCATCCAGCTTCATCTAACCACTTAGTTCTGGGGAAAAAAAGGCTTAATTCATGTACAAAACTGCATTTTTACAGCAACACTCAAAATGTACTCAATGTGCCATGTTTCCCCATGTGCACTCTCATCTGACCTAAACAAAAAGTGGTGCATACCAATCAACTATTTGGTTCCCTCTGTTCTGCCAAGTGAATGGCTCTGGCTGCAGTTTTGCTGATGTCAAAGAAGTAGTCTGTTGACTGACAAGCGAGAGCAAAGTAAACGAAGAGATGGCAAATGTCAATTTGGGACACTCTCACACAATCATTAATCCACTACACCAGGCTATGCTAAAATTGCTATTTTATCTTTTCATACAAAGCTATGGACCATGGTTCCCAATTATACAAAACAATTTTATGAATAGCCGAAATATGATGGTGACCGAAAAAGGGGATCTAGACAGCCAGCAATCATCAGATTCAGAAAGAAATAAAGATTAAATTATGCAAGTAGCTAGTGTATGTATCTGAAACTGGTAGAGACATCACAAGACACTTTTTCCATTACTGTCTGAGAACAATACAGAAACAGCAATCACAGATTTGGCGGGTAAGAAATTGGTCAGATTCTCAGAGAGTGGTTTGTGAAAGCATGCATATTATAAATTATATCAAATATGTCTGAACTTGTGTATGTAACCATTTTCAATTGCATACTTTTTCTTCGATGTGCCATCAGCAAAACAATGTGACTGATTAGAAAATGTAGGTTGCAACTCAATAGTGTGCAGATATCCTGCTCTGAACAGCAGTGATTTCGCTAGAATAACAGCAGAGTGGTAGAACCCAAGTACATAGGGCTATGGTTTGTCGAACATTGAACTCACTCATAAAAACTGTAATACAGGACATGCCACTTTAGACCACTTTGATCTCATCATTTTTGCAAGCATTTTTCCCCAGTGGTAAGCTGACTACACAGATCTGAATGGTCCTATATCAAACACTCAGTGATAAAAAGCTATATAATTTCCTCAAACGAAACAGCAACATCTACAGACATTTCCGTTTAACTCTACAGAAAATTTAATACATTGTCACCTACAGAGGTATTTCGGGATAGCTTTGCAAATCAATTTTCTGTACATCCTGTCATGCTATGATTCTGTTTCTGTTGTTACAGCTACCGGAAAAGACCAGAATCCAGGCTACTATTGACGGTGTAACAGACCCTAAGAACAAAAGGGGGCACGACATAACCCCACAACCATTCAACAGTACTAAGCTTTTGGACAGTGCAAAAGCACTAGCTGAACTCTTTTTTTCTCTTTTTTTGTAACTATGAGGTTATGCTGATAATATCAGTGATACCCCTGAAGTACACAAGTGTCCAGCTTTAACAGGGGTCATGCCACCATCTGTGAATGGATTTCTTCAACCAATTTATTCATCTTTCCACTATTAAGTCAAAAGTCACAAATGAAAATCACATTTGCTTTGGCTGCATTGCTTTTTCCAGAGTATCAAACAAGAGGTATGAGTATCATAACCTGAAAATGACTGATTCTGAAAGAGCAGATTTAACTGTTGTGTTCTCAGCCTGTTAAAAATGATTAGAGTTTGCAGTTGTAAGGCCTTACCCAAATTAAAAGTGTGACTTAGCCACCGGATAGAAATCACTACCCTTTACCCTATGCAGGCCACCCTGTTTGTCAGTGTTCTCTTTCTTCTACTTAGAAAATGACAAAGCGCTCATTCATAATGTGTGATTATCAGGTGGGACAAAGTACTAACTTGGTCAAGGAAAAAATTTTATTAAAGCCTTGCCAGAAATAAAAAATGTATACTTTAAAAAGGCCTTCACTGAGAAGCCTTAGAGGACAGCTTTGACCTTGCCCCCACTGCCACATTTCAATAAAGTCCTGCAGATACTAATGCATGTCCTGGACAAGTGTCTCTCCTCATAGCAGTTCATGGGCATGTGGTGACCCAAGCTGACTGACATTAACAGACTGATTTTTCCATCGCTTGTCAAGAAACATGAAGAAAGCTGAGAAGAAAACAAATTAATCTGTCAGGAAGAGTTAAGGAACCTGCCTGCATTCAGAGGGAAAGGGAGAGGTAAGGGCGGATCAGAGAACCACAGGTAGGACCTAATCAGCAGCACAGGCGTTCTACTCAAACATTTCTGACAGTTCAATTTCAGATAGCATGCTTTTATTACTTAATTTTTTCTGCATATGATTGATGGAACATTTTCTAGAGAGGACAAGACAACTGCAGGCCTGAATTTTAATATTTAGTGTCACATTTTGCATTACACATTGTTACTGATGCGTTATTTCTAAGTATCTATGTCTGAATGGTTTTACTTCTTGTCGGTTAGTTGGTAGGAGTTAAAAAGTGGCATGATACAGATGATCATTAAATAGGTTATGATACTAGAGCAAAGCTAACTCATGAGATTTCATTCATACATAGGCTTTATGTGTGTGAATGAATGAAATCTTTCATATTCATATATGCATGAGTAAATAACTAATACAAAGATTACCCTATATTTTTTACATTTATATATACATATACTGTGTATTTGGTGAGGAAAGATATTGTCCAGTGAAGTCCAATACAAGAATGCTAGCCATCATTTCATTTTTATACCCATCAAACCAGCCTGATTCACGACAACCACCTGACCCTGAAAATTATATTCTTTCAAAAGTTCTTTCATTGCATTAAAACAATGTTTTTGTAGTACATGTTTATGAAGCTTAATACAACCTCTTTCTAAAGTTAAATGTGCTCTCCAAAGATGAGTTGCCATAAAAGAGAGAATTGATGGGCTTCTAGTCCAACATATTTGCTGAATTATACTGAGGGTAAAACAATTAAAATGAGTTTCACATCTTCTGAATCATATGTAAGATTTAAAGCTCCCAAAAAACGAGAACATCATCTTTAATATTGAGGAGAAGGACATTTCAATTTTATTTTTATCCCCAGTCCACAAAAAAGGGGTGCACACTTAAAAATGTAGGACGAATATGTGCCAGGAATTTTGCAATCAGATGTCCACAGTTGCATTTTTAGTCAGTTTCAGTCAAACCTGGAATGATTTTACACCAAAGAAACTAAAGGCTAAAGTCTCAGATTGCTGGCATGTTTGACTTTTTGCTAGTGGACTGGTTGTCCACTGTTGGGTCTTGGAGATATAAGCATCACTACATACTGCCCATACAACAACCCCTGATGTTAACATGATGTTCCAAGTTAATGGTCACCTGTATTTTGGTCACATCTGAATTATGAAAATAAGCTACTTGTAATAATTCCACCACTTCACCCAGACTGATAAGATGAGGACTTCAGGGACTAAAAGGACAAAAAGTGTCAAATTGAGGCACCAGGAAGGCCCAACCAAACAGGGCCATAGCCTACAATTACCTGTGCAAAAGCAACATGCACTTGCATGCACCAGCTCAGTCTGCATTAGCGTAGCTGTTGAAGTGCAGCTCTTGTGAGGCAGTCTAAAACTCTGTTAATGGGTCTGACTCTTGATGGTTCACTTTTACAAAGTGGACAGCACAGACGTATCCCAGCGACAAACCTGCAGCGATTCAAGGAAGGAAACTTCCTCCAATTCTATTTGCGTTTCATTGGATCATATTATACTATTCTAAGAATGACGGAAAAAGCCAATTGACAGATCAAACAACAAAGTGGTCTGGGCACTTCAAAAGTTATTTAGATGGTTTAATCTAAAAATTAACTAAACCAATCTTAAATTCCTTATGAAACCTGTGTAGCAGAGGGTTCTGTGTGAAACCAGAGAAGAGCCCACAGCCCAGACCACTGCTACCCACTGTTTTGTCAGAACTCAGTCCCTTGGATCTAAAGCTCCAGTGCCCACTCAAACCACAGAGATGCACTCTGAGCAGCTCCAGGGTACAGCTGAACTTACAGCACTTTTTCGCAGCTTACTCCAACACTCAGAAATGCCCAGTCACAGCCAGCTGAGCTTGAGTTCAAGCCCCTCTCACCTTTCAGTGTTGTGTTCAAATGGATTAGCATTACAGATGGGAAAATAGCAACATGCAAAATTCAAGCAAACATTTGCTGTGCCAGACCCATACTTGAACCCCATTCTAAAAACTGAACATTGGTGAAGCACTTTTTCTCCTCTTCTGAGAAATTTCAGTTCACAACAGGAACAAGGTACAAAAGGTTTTCTGTGGGACATATACTCAGGTAGCCACTTTGAACTGGGCCTCTAGTCATAAAAGGAGGCAGGAATCTTCAAGTGTCATCTGTATGTCCTTCATCTTTACAGCAGTCAAACATACACACACACTTTGTCTTGCTGACTTTGTCATAACATGAAATCCCTTGCCTGGAGCAGCTACTGAAATTAACACTAGTGCCAGTTTGTAATTTAAGAAGTTGAAGGGACGGCAGACAGCACTTACTCTGCTGGAAAACCCCAAGTCTCTGACTCTTACTGACGCACTGCCTTATCAGTAAAGCACAGTACCTTGACGCACTACTCTCACGACGACGGCCCAAACCTAATATTTAAAATTTGCCTAATCCCTGAGAGTTGATGTTCTGCAGGCACACTAGACTATCACCATAATAATCTTAACTTTTATTATAACAGTATTACCATACATTAAGTTCCCCTCAACCAAAATTCCTGCTCATGTACAGTCATGAATAATCTTTGTCAGAGTGAGAATTGGAGAGTCAACAGGTCGCACCTGCTGAGGAGATATGGTGTATTAAATAAAAAGATGGGTACACTCAAGGCCTCAGTGTAAAATAAATATGGATCCACTGCTGCAGCAGTTTCCATGTCAAGCCATTTACACACCACCAGTCGAATGTACGCTCCAGTGTCATGGTTTCAAAATGAATCCAGTGCATATGGATACAGTTCCTGTTATTACGGATACAAGCAAGAGATTTACCATTCAAATAAGGCAGAGTAGTATTTCAAATGTTCAGCTTCAGAATGAACTGTGGTCCGACTTAACTGTTCACTCATTTTGAGTAGAGGTAGATAACCAGTATCAGTAATGAGGTAAAAGGAGATACATTAAACACACAAAACAACCAACACTCAGCACAGCCACTAAATCCTCATAATTTGGAACCCTACACCGCCCCTTATTTATTTTTAATAAATGGGCACTGGTGTGTCTACAACTATAATACTGAATGTCATGCTAAATTATTACATTTGATCTATCAGCACAGCACGGAAAAATCTGCGAGCATCCTGCTTGCGACACCCAAACTGATGAATGCAGTAGTCAGGTATTGGGGTCATGTCTGTCGGCTGATAATTTAAACGATCATGTGGGGTCAAACACGAATTCGACTTGAATCCACTTTACTTTGGCCAATTAACAATCAAATCATAAGCAGATTTGGCTAGCTTTTCGCTAAACTCCCAGGGGATAAAAGAAATGAGTTAACTTGACAAATAAGCTGCGGAGCCTCACCTTTTTACTAACCTAGCCAAACGCACTGCCGACTAAGACAGGACACACCACATCTAGTAAAACCTTTCCTGAATTATTAAATACTGACAAATATATTCACAAGCATACTTTTTAAACAACTACTTCAGGCAGAGACGATAGACAACGTACTATTATTAACGACAAATGTAGATATCGATAGCCAGGGGTAGTTTCAATATCCAATACTTCCAAATCCATGAATGAAGGTTACGTTACTGATAGGCAAATCTAGTTATGTTTATTTATCCGATTACTAACAATTCACAGGTCTGGCTAGAAAAGAAGACAGTTGACTATAACACTTTCTAGATACTGATGATGAGTGACCAGGCTGTGGATCTCACCAGCTAACCAGTGATAGCTACAGTATCTCGCCATCGCAGAAAGGGCGAGCTAGCTTAGAATTGGTATACCAGTATAACCGGGCTAACATGCAAGTAGAACTAAAGGGATCTGGCCAGCTGGGTGAATCCGACTCATATTATCCCCTAACCAGCGTATGTACGCTATCTGTAACTGATATTACCAGAAGCCATATCCTGGCTTTTTACTGAGTTAGCTTCCAAGCTGTTAGCTCTTACTAAGGTACCCAGTAAATCGGCAGTTCCACAAGCACTCTACTAGCTACGTAATGTTGGTTAACGATTTTCTTTCGTGAATAGGTGGTATTATAAAGTAATCATACATGAACAAAGACATTAAATCAAATTTAAAAGAAACTGACACCATTAATAACCTCTCAAGATAACACTGCTAGCTTTGTTACATTCAACGTAACGAGCAAACCAGTCAACTTATTCGTTTATGACATCAATAGTCTATTGCGTCAGGGTCGTTTCTATTGTGGTGTGACATTTGACAAATATGGCTTGCAAAAATTCTAACTGAGTGGCCCAACTAGCCAACTGGAGAGTCATTTCAGGCATTAGCTATCACTAGTCAACACGCTAGGTACCGCTCCTCTGGTAACCAACATTCGTTAGCTGTCTGACGTTAACACAGTGATGACTGGCTGTAGCAAGCACGCTAGCTACACTTTATATGGCTGTTGATGGGACAACTGGGTGTAGTTTAGCAAGCTAGCTAACCTTGTTAGCAACGACAATTTACTCGCCAATACCCAAACGAGGGGATACCCTTCCTATTCCAAGCAATGGGTAACAGTTCACAGTCTAGTTTGAAATAACTATTACTTGGTAGGTAATGACTTTGTGCATTTATGCCAGGTCCCACGGAAGACGACGGTGAAGTAGAAAGATATTTCGCTAGCTAGCTGTCGAGTTGGTTGTAATTGCGTTTGACTTCGATTGTGGCTACCGAGCTAACAGAGTAACAGAACTGCTATGCGCGAGAAAATCGAAGATGAATAAAACAGGAGATGGATGTGTTATCAAATTACCCAGCAATAATCACAACACATGTTCGCTAGTCTTACAATTTAACCCACATTGGTCAGATATCAACTCGGATCAATTTCTGTCTGCTTAGCTATCAGTTTTTCCTTGGAGACAAAACAAGTTTGAGTTGATTGGCTAGCAAGCTTGCTAAGGAGCTAATGTTCCCTTGGAAGCCAAATAATTCTACGGAAAATAAATTAATCCTCGGATCAATCTAAATTTGAGGGTTGTTAGTGAGTAAACGCTGACATACCTATTTTGATGAGTCCACGATGTCTTGCCTTCTTCCCTGCCTTCTCAGTCTCAGATCATGCAGAACAGAAGCTCTGTCTTTCTCGCTGGCTCTATCCGTTGCCAGACAAGTTTTTGATCCCCTCATAAAAACGGCATAAAGCCAGTAAAACAGACGTCAAACCCTCGCACTTGCTTTCACCATTTCAATAGACAGCTTCCGAAATCCTACACCGTATTAATCCCACTTTGCCTCGACTTTTCCGAGGATATTAGTCCCTATTTCTTGAAAAGAGAAACTCAAGACAGGGGGTCTCCTCCTCGGCTTTATTTTTCTGCAGCCCATAGCCTTCCGCGGCGCGTGGTTGGGTGGCTGTTGCGGCCTATCGTGACGCTGTTTGCTTGCCTCGATCTAGACAACGCTACAGAGTACAGAAACTCGACACTGTCTGCTTTGTCAAGCATTTCAACGGCGGGCTCCCACTAGCTGCAAGAGGTGGGCATCGCAGGAATGAAACCACTGCCAAAACACCAGTTCTCGGAGAATTGTTTGATAAGACAAATGCACAAATATGTCTTCCGGGTATGCTTAATTATGAAAGGCCCTTTATTGGCCATTTAATTGTAGGTTTGTCTGTTCCTAGTTACTAAATCTAAATTCGTTATATTTTGTCTTCATCTTGTCATGCTACGATTGTACATTACGCAACTGAAGCACACAGTCCTGATGGAACTACTGTATACTTTTGTGTGCTCGGAAACATCCTGACATAACTGAACAATGATTAAATTCATGATGGAATTCATTCAATTATACATTATACAGACTTACCACATTCATAGTAAATTAGATATGACATTCATTATGTTCACATGGCATTATGTTGCTTGTATGAAGTCTCCTGTAAATTTGAATTACTTCTCACCCTTCAGCCTTCTTTAAACTTGCTCTGAGACCAATTTTCACATTGATATTTTTTCTGGCTATGTCATACCATTTCATTTCCATATGGTCTATATAGGCATTATACACTTAGTTCAATGTTTTTTTTTTTTTCATGGTAAATGGTGTTAATTGTGTATTTTGTAATTTAATGCAAGCAGAGGTGCAGTAATTGTTGATCAGGTCAGCACTAAACATCTTATAATCTTGTTTAAACATGTTCTGACCCAGTGTACTGACACCAAATTATCATTAAACATTATACAGGATAACTATATACACACTGGGAATATATAGTTATCCTGTGGCACAATTACAGGCCACTTGTTGGAAACCAGCAAGTTGCAAAGTTCTTATGGAATAAATTTGCAAAGCCAAAGTATTATTTTTTAAATTTCTCTTTTTGCTTCCTTAATAAATTGGGGCTTGTTGAAAGGGTTATCCATGTATGGTCTGTTACAATGAGCTCAGTTCCATACTGATGTGAGGTAGAACAAGGCTGTTTCTACCTCACATCAGGTAGAGACTTTTTTGGGAGAGACTGTAATCCTTTGCTGGACATGTAATGCTTCAATAGGGAGGTGGTCATTTCACTATTTACCTTTCACCTTTGTGCTATGGAGTTATATTTTAATTGTCCAAACTCCTGGTTCAAATGGTTGTAATAGAGTGTGTTATGCTAAGCAATTAATTTTTTTTTCAAACTGTGGTTTCAAAATGACATATTGAATGCAATAGATTCATGACAACAAGAGTCATTTGGCAAACTGTTGAAAGGTATTTCTGCTCAGGTGTAGTGATACAAATCTGGGTTTTCAGATAAATAATGCACCAATTATTAAACATTATACAGTCTTTTTAATAATTTTGCCACTCCTCTGGATTTTAAAAAATAAACTGTCTTTTAGGCCTCTCTGTTTTGAGTTTAAATGAAATTAACTTTCATTCTTGAATAATATTTTCTCATTTAAGATACCATACCCTTTTTATAGGGAAACTGTTGAACCAATAGTTCAATACTTCTATTGTGTGACTGAGACAGAATGCTTTGCACTTCCACAAAATCACCACAGAGGGCGACATGGCACATATTTTGTCTATTAACCATGTTCAGAAATATGAGTAAAACAAAATAATTTTCATTTGAAAGCATACATTTTTTACAGGTATTTTAAATCTAGTCTTATTTTGTTCATTAATGTGATTTATTTATTGAACTTTTTATCTTCACCAGAAGCTAGAAGTGATACTTGAATAATGCACTGTACTGTACAATGTGTGATCAATCACAAACATCAAGTCAAGTCAGCTTTATCTTTTTTTTTTAAAGAAAACCATGAATGAGTACAGCCATTAAAAATGAATATCAAAGGAAATTATATGGGCAGACAAAATAATGGATATATATATATATATATATATATGTACACACACACATGAAATGATGTATACGATTTCATTGCTATTAAGGACTATGGGTGCCGGCTTTGCTGTCAGAATGGTTTCAATCCCTCCTGGAGTGCTTTTATACAAATTTTGATTTGAGGAGACTATGGAAGGTGCTTGACCTCATCCTGGTGTTCATGAAAATAATCAACAGTGATTACACTGCTGATTCTTTTAGCAGTGTGTATGGAGTGTTATCATCTCGTGATATGGGAACACCCTGAAAAAACTATTTTTGTTCCACTGGATGCACCTGGCTGCCTAAAATGGTTTATTAATTGGCTACAATTCTATTATGCAGAGCAATAATGGAACCAGTGATGTCCACATGGTGGCTTCCCATACCATAACAGATCCACCACTATGTTTAATAGTTGCCAGGTAAGTTGAAGGCTTCCATTGGCATTTTCCACACTTACATCTGTCCATCTGTCAGAAAAAGAGTAAGTTATAATTCATCAGACTGCACCACTTTCTTAAACCTCTTAATAATCCAGATTTTGTGTGCAGTGCATGAGGTTATCATTATTATGCACTGACCTTTGTTACAAGCAGTTTCCAACTGGTAGCTCTGCCTTCAATATCAGTTCCATGAAGCTCATGACATAGATGTCTTTTTTAATATATACTGGGTCGCAGAGATGTAGGTTTAGTATTTGTGATCATGTTAAGGCTGTTGTGGGTCTTTAGAAACTACAATACATATTTAAACATTACACTGAATAACAATTTAGAAAGAGGTTGATGGAACCTTATGCAGCTTTTTTATGTGTGACAGATAGGGTACAGTTTGGAAACTAACAGCTGAGTACAGCAGTGGAGCTTAAAAAGGCATATCAGAGCACACAGCTCATTATAGCTTGTCACAAATGGGGTACGGCAGTTGACAACCAAACTGAGTTTGAAACATGTCAGTGAAAAAAAAATAAAACTATTATTGCAGTCAGCTAAGGACCAGTGGACAGTATATGATTCTAAAAATTGTCTGGTCTGATGAATCACAGTTTCTGTTATTTCATGCTGATCAGAGGACCGAGATCAGGCAAAAACCAGTGTAATGGCATGGGATGTATTTTTGTGACATACATTGGGTTTCTTGAAACCTGTACAATTTTTGAGGGCCGCAGAATATCTGAGCATCATTGGCAATCAGTTGCATCCCATTATGACAGCAGTCTATCTGTGAACTGACTTTTTCAGCTGAGGAAAACTTCATGCCAATGTATAGAACTGTCGAAGAGTGGTTCTGAGCAAAGGACAGTGAATTTAGTTCACTGCAGTGTCCTCCCCCATCTATCAATCCAGTCAGGCTGTGGGATGAGAAGGACCAAGCTATTTGCAGTAGAAATCCACTACTAGTCAATTTTCAGCAACTATGGGAAGCATTGGAGTTGAGATGTTTCAGCAACCCTGTGCCACATATTCAGCTGCTTATCATGAGGAATTCTGTCTGTTATGGCCGCAAAGGGGGACCATCTCAGGTGTGCTTAATAAAGTGGCCTCTCTGTGTATGATGTATTATTATTATTATTTCTTGTGGGATGGTTACCCCATCAGGTCTTAAGTGGAGGTAAATTATACATTTGGCACAGGATTTTACTTGGTGAAACAGTCACTTACAGCTCTTTGAGTTTAACACTCTCAGAAACTTTCATGTAGATGTGACATCACAGCACAGCTGGCAGTCTAAAGGTGTGTCACAGGATGATTGTGAAGAGGCTGCTGGCATAACACGTGAGTGTCTGCTGACAGTCACCTGACCTACACATTTTTAGCAGTTCACTTCATCATCATGTCACCCCTATATAATAAAAGCTAGCCTGTCTCTTCATAAACCACTGAATCCAGTTAGAGTCCTCTTTTTACAAAGGGGCAAAATAGATTATCCCTTATTAGTGTTCTTCCTACAGCTCAGTTATACATACCGTACATATGATACACATACACATTTTACTTACATTTTGACTTGAATATTTAAAAGGCCCTGATGCATACTGTCTGAGGAAACAGAATCCTCTCATGTGTATCAGATAAGTGTTTACTGAAACCAGGCTGTGTGTGTATTCTTTCTGAGGCTCTTGTTTGAGGAACATCTGCTCCATTGATACCAATGACCTCCTGCTGGCCTGTGACAGTTGACACAGAACAGCTGGCTCTATTTAGTTATTGTTGTCCATCTTTTTTCATGTAATCATAAAATTAAATCACTTATAATTCAGCCACTACAGAACAAGACATGAAGAGGATCTCAGATCTAGGATATAGTCACAAGAGACGTGCTGATGTTCTGAAAATGCAAGGCTTCCATAGGACTGTATGTTTGGTTTACTTGCCCTGTATGTGTATACAAGGGAAATAGGACTCAAAATTTAAAAGGAAAATAAATAAATAAATAAATACATAAACATTTTGTGCGTAAGCACGGTTCATAAATGAGGCCCCAGATTACCAACATCATGGAATCTTATGGGAGCAAACAACTTGAATCTTTCATTCTTAATGAGCGACCTAATATCCCAGTAGAGGCAATTCCAACATTGCATTACAGAATTTCGAGAAGTATTGAAGTCGTTCTAAAGGCAAAGGGGGGCCAACTAATTCTTTAAATAATTATTCATGTATTTTTTATAGACATACTTTTGTAAATGTGTCTCACAGGTAACCAACTGCCCCCAGTATGTATTTTCATATTATGGGGTTAAAGTAATTGATTTTATATCCTTCCAGTGTTTCTCCTCAGATTGAGCCTGTTAGTGAGAGAGATTGTTTGGGAACATTGGGACTCCTCCCTTTAATGGGATTGTTGGGAAGTTTAGTGGGAGCTGGGTCTCTATCTCACAGGATATGCTGGGAAATCTTCCAGTTTTCTTGAGACCAGAGCTCGGGCTGTGTGTACCCAACACATCGGACATGCCAGAGGGATGTTTTCGGTTTTGAGGGGTTTCCCACAGACGGCTTCTCGGGTTCGGACCAATGTAGTCCTGCATGATCACAGGTCCAATATCCACAGCAAGCCTCCCAGAGAAAAGATTGGACCTGGGGTGAGTATCACATCTCCATAGATAGAGAAAGATTTCTTAATCTCCTTTATCACCATTTCACAAAACAATCGTTCATCTTCAGCTATAGGATACCTTGTGCAAAGCTAACTTCCACTGCCTTGCTCATAGTGGCTAACAATGTATTTAAAATATTTTATTTTACTACATTATATTTCAGGGGGTCTTTGTCATATCACATGACCAAGCTAAAAGCTGAAATGAATTGTGAATCTGAAGAACTTCAGGTTTAGTTGTTGGGAGATGGTGAGCTATTCTGCAGTTCTGAGGACAGGTAACTAACTCTGCCACTGGGGGGCCAATGGAGACAAAAAGGTGATACTGAGATAGTGAGCTCATCAACACAGAGGAACTGAATACAATGTTTCTTTATGACTGTCAGTGACAAACATGACCTGTGAAACCATATGCCAGGTCAGCTTGTGAAAATGATGGAAATGTTTAACTCAAGATTCCTTTTAAAGTTGTTTTAAAACATGACTCCAGTACAGCTGTCTTTGTTTTATCTCTGCTGCTGACATTGATTGGCCTTTTGCTGGTTAATAATATATTAATAATATATTATATTCAATATATTTGCATCACAGACACTCAAACCCAGATCTGTATAACAAGTATTTTCATTAATTATTGACATGGTGAGTTCAAATGAAATACATTTCTGCAGAGAGATGTTTTATTTAATTTTGATTTAAAAAACCACTGCAGATTGTTGGGGATCTTAATGATGGAACCATTGGTTTTGTGCTCAGAGATGACCGTGTCCTCAGGACATTTTTTTTACCAAATCATTTATATGTGTAATGAAACCTGGAGCGCCAGAGCCTGCAGCTGTGACAATGACATACTGTGAAGGAATAAGAGTTGGAGAGCAGGGACATGCTGATGCATTTCACACCGATCTTTCATGAGTATTCAGTGAGCAGATACAGCAGCAGCCACACAGACCCTGAACCTATAGTGTAGATAGACTCAAATTTGACCTTTATGATGTTAATGAGCAAACATTTTTACTTTTTTAGATATGTAAGTGCCTGTATGAAGGGCATTGCATGTTTTATATATGGTAGATCATTGCTGTGAGGGGAAACACAAAGGGTTCAAGAAGCCCTTCCCAGCTGTAATTCCCACAGTGGGAATAAAATTCTGGGTTAGGTCACATGACCACAAGACAGCAAGTATAGCAAGTAGCAGTAAAAAAAAAAAACACACAGAGACCTTCAGTAACACAGTTCTCCACATAAAAATAAATAGTTCTCCCAGTCCCACAGCTGGTGGCAATATAAAAAAGTTGGGAGTACATTAAGAAAGGACACCTGCCCTGGTAAGGCTTTGAAACTCTGACTGCAGAAGTTATAATGTT
Source organism: Albula goreensis (assembly GCA_022829145.1). NCBI lineage: Eukaryota > Metazoa > Chordata > Actinopteri > Albuliformes > Albulidae > Albula > Albula goreensis. The sequence goes on from CM040749.1 coordinate 18,523,977, forward strand.
TCACTACAGGGTCTCTGTCAGGATCTTTCACATTTGTCCTCTGTATACAGACCACAGATAACTAAGTCCAAACACAGTTTTGGGTTTGAAAAGGATGCTATGCAATGCAGTGAATGTCACTTTGTCTATCTGTGAAAATATTACCCTGTGTTGGACAACGTGTTGTAATGTTGGGACACTATCTTAGTCTACCTCATCTGGAAGCTAGTCAAAATAGCACTATAAATCCTGATACAGAGGGAAAAATCCTATTGATGTGAATGTGATTTTATACACTGTTTCTTACTTCTTTTTCTCCACAGCAAATGTTATTTGCAATGTCCATGTTTGCTGTCACTCTGCTGGCCCCAGCAGGCTGGATCATGCATCATATTCCAGAATACCGCCAGAGAACACACCCACCTGCCAATAAAACCTCAGCAAACAGTATTATGTGACCTCATGATGTGAATCCTCCCCACAGCAAAGAACTTTTCCTATATATCCAAAAGAACAATGTATTTCATGCAACAGAATTGTAATTTACTAAACAAACAAACAAGTAAACAAATGCACAATTTGTCACAAATTTAAAAAAAAACACACATGCAATTCATCTGATATTTGCTGTGGAAGTTGAATAATGGCTACATGTTATGCTGGGGTGAATATTGCATTTGAATATGTCCCTTAATTATGTCACAATTTCCGTTTGTGTTAAGAACTCTGCATGCTAACTGATGAAGATCATTAAATGCAAGTTGATGCATATCGCTGTTAATTCTTTTCATTGATGTTGTTACCTTACACTTGACAGCAGTCTGGAAATATTTGGACCTACTATGTGATTAATTAATCAAAGATTATATACTAAAGCATTGTACAATTTTTAATTCATGTGGTCTAATTTCACAAGTTTTAAACTCAACCAACTTATTATCCTTTTATGCTTGCCCCTTATTAATACCTTTGATGATTTAGCTCAATCTCAAGTGCAATTTGTGCACCTAATTGATCTAATTACATAATGATTAAGCCCCAAACTACTATAGGATGTAAAGTCCAAATATGGCATTGTGCCACCCACAATTCTAAAATCCCATTTTACACAACAGTACATATTCAGAAATTTAAAGTTTTTTTCCTGTGGTGACTCATCAAGCCTTACAACTGGAATATGAAAATTAATTTGCATTAATTCCAGTGGTCTTTAATAAATAGCTTTTGTAAATACCATAAAACTGTTCAAACTCTGGTACGATTGTTTACCAGGCGGGTCAAGTCAGAATCATACTCAAGGGAACACAACTGGAAGAAAGACATCATTACAGTATCATCTGAGATGGGAATAGTGGATCTTGGCGCGCATCACTTTCCACCATGATATAACAAGGCAGTTAGGGTCATGCTATTGGTTCTCTCAGCTTCAGAACTGAAGGTCTTTTATTTTTCAGCTGGGGAATTTGAGAATGTCAATTGCTTCCTGGAAACTAGATCCACTCCCCTCGATAAAATAAACATTTTCTACAAAACTCCCACTAACTAATGGAAGACTGCTGGAAAAACAGAAACAAAGAAACAGTCATCTCTGCTTTCTCTTTTTCTCTCTCTCATTCTACCAATAACATGAGGTCTGTCTCTAATCTCTTGCTTTTTGCTTTTGAATGAATGGAAATTTCAGTTTCAGGTTTATCATAAAATGATGCTGTATGTGTATGTGTGTGTGTGCACGGACGTGTGTACAAGGAGACATCACTTTTTTTAAAAGCACTTTTGCTCCCCCCCATTTAGATTAGCTGAAATATTGGAACAAATTAAATTTTCTTCATTCATAATTTATTAAAGCCAGCTTTCCGTTGCATATTCCTTGTAAACAGTAGTTTTCTTACTCACTGACATCATTGTTTACTTTCAGTGTGATAGTTTTCATTGCCTTTGCTACAGCCATGTTGAGCTGTTCCATGTCTCTGGCTATCTCTGTGCCTGACTCTTGCCTTCCATGAGCAGAGCACATGTTCGGTATCATTTAAATGTCATTTTTTTTTACATAAAGCTTGGATTAAGTTGCAGTATGCTTAGGGCCTTGGTCAAGTAGTGAAACACTACCAAATGATTCCAGTGGCAGTTTGTTGAATGTGGATGGACACAATATTTTTGTTACCTATAGATTTATTCACTATAAATAATTGTACAAAATTTTGTAAATACTATAAAGGTGTGTGTATATATATATATATATATATATATATATATATATATATATATATATATTTTCTTAGTATGTATTGTAACTACATACTATAAAAGTAATACAAAGTAGCAATACATACTATTGAAGTATGTAATTAAAAACATTTAAATTTTCAGATCGTATTTTAATACTTTTGTGGACAATCTAAGATCATATAGTATGGTTTCCTTGTTTTTGGTACTGATGAGAAGCATGGCGTTAGCAAAAAGGGAAGCTTCTAAAACGTTTTTGTTTATTTATTTATTTATTTTTTACTTAAATATTAATTAATGAATGAAGAAAATTGCGTAGGAAAGTTTTTTTTCCTTCCACATTTTGAAAAAATTCTCCAGTAATCATTGGGCAATGTTTTAAACTGCACCCCGATAATGCCTTTAAAGACTGCCCCGACTCAATCCTTGCATAACTTTGTAGTCCCGTATGCCACTAAAACTGTAATCACATCTGCTCCAATATGGCTAACAACCCATATGGTTTACACTGTATATACTAAACTGTGCTTTCTCTTAAGAAGACAGAAACATAGGGTCAGATCCAGTCGTGACTGAACTGGATCTACGTGATCTACAGGAAACACAAACACGATTGTGAATCGTGAATCCATGATTGACATGCAAGATCCGTAGATTTAAAATAATTGGGAAACCATCTGTTGCGTAGAATATTTTTTTTAGTACATCTTGTTGTTTAAAGCAATTCAGTTAATAGTATAAATACGTATATTTGGTCATTCCAAAAAGCTATATAAGTTTAACAAGTTATAGGTTGTAGAAGTCCGTTTGAAACGACTCCTAAATGTAACAAGCGGCGTGCTAAAAATCAGTTTCCTGAATGACAATTTGTCAGAGCTGGATCAGTCCATTTGTTGCAAAGGTGTGTGCCTTCCTAGATTTTCATTATTTCTTGAAGTAACAATTTCATTCAAGAATGGACGTGAAATGACACGGATCAGATCTGATGGGACCAAGATGCTGCACGTTAAAGGCACGTCCCTTGATGCTGCGCACAAGATACAATGCGACTTTCTGATGACAGGGTTTTAGTGGTATAACCAAATGTAGCAGAAGCGCGAGAGGGTTTATTCACTTTATGGACCGGGGGAAAAGACACCGCAGGGGTGAACAGCGTTGATCTATATTTCTTGAAATCGTCACGACTTTTCACAATGTCAACGAAAGCGGAGCAATGTAAGTACTGTTTTATACGCGTTGCCTTTTTTTTCCTTGTCCGATAAACGATGAATGTAAGAAAACATTGAAAATCAAATCACGGTAGCTGTCCTTGGTGATGAAACCATGGTTGCTAAGGCAGGTTGCAACATGTTCTCGTTATGCAGAGGGTGGTTCGCGATGTCTCTGTCTGTGCCTGCGAGAGAGAAATATATGCTGTTTTTGGGAAAGGTTAAAACGGAAGGGAAGCAGAGAAACAAACACTGACGATTCCCAATTAACGTCTAATTGACGCATCAAAATGCGTTAGAGCCCAGAGCTTGATATACGAGCCTCAAGGTCGATTACACAAATATTCACTTCAGGAGTGTAACGCACAATATGGAGGCAAGTGGTCAATAATGTGATAGCTTCCATCCTATGCATCTCTTATGTGTGAAGACGTTCTGTAATCTTTCAATGGACAACTTGGTCAGTGGCTATGGTAACTGTATTTTCATTCAGGTACATTCAGGGCATTAATCGTAATGTTTAGTTATGAATGATAAGTGACTTACAGCATGGACAATAAGTTCAGAGAAAACATATAGAACCGATGTCACTCTTGTGAGTGAATGAGTTTTCATCTTTATTTGCTTATGTTATTTTAATCAAACGCAAATGTTAGGTTCCATCTGTAAGGAAGAGGCGACTATAAGATACAGGCCTGTCCTGTGCTGTTTGTAATAAAACTTATGCATACAGTCTGTTTGAGTAGACATTGTGAACTCAGCAAATGACATCTACAGGGCTTGTTTAAAGAAATAACAAATGAATAATGATTCTAGAATGAAACACTCTATATTAACATTCTCCTTGATTTTTAACAAATATATGTAGAAATTGTAGCCTTTTAGTATGTGTATTTGAGTTTAAAGCTAAACACTTTGATGTTGATAATCATAATCTAGATTTTGCACAGGAAAATTCATACATCAAAGATGAAACCAATACCTAAGTAGCATTACAATGGATTCACTCATGTATAACCTAATGTATCAGCTAGATAAGATAATAAAACAAGGGGTGAGGGACAGGGGTTTTCATTGGCTGAGGACAGTTAAAGGTTCCAACTGCTTTCACTAGATTTAAGTTGGCTGCTGCTAATGTGACATGACAGAAACTCCAAGACACAGATTGTGCATACCGGCATGTTTGTATATTTGTGTCAGAATTGTTTTGCAGAGTGTGTCAGCGAAAGCAATCCAGTGGATGCAGAATAATCCCCCCCCCCACCCCACTGTTCTGGTGGTCTAATGATTTGGAATCCCAGAGCAAGTCCTTTAGGCTTGTTATTAACATGTCAGGCGGAGTTAAACACTTGCGATGCTCTGAATCACAAAAGCAGCACACTCCGGGGTGGAATGCGACCCAGCTGGCCAGGCACGAAAGGTCACAGATCCTCACAGCCTAGTCTGAGGACTGAGCTCAATGCTAATGCTTCTGCAGCTGAACCGGGTGACCAAGTCCACTGGTCAAAATAAGAGCAGTCAGAATGCACAGGGCATGGCACACCTGTGCCCTACCCATCATGCCCCCGCTCTCTGAGGCTGAAACTTTCCACTTCAAATCAATCTAGAACCTGCTACTCCAGAAGGAGAAATATCTGCTTGAACAGATATTTTAAAGAAACTTTTGTTTGTTTAAAAAACAAACAAAAAACATTTTTTAAAAATATTTAATTAATAAAAAATGTAAGTAACGCCCTTAATTGGCTGACCACTGAGGAAAATGACAAAAATGATTGGGGTAAAAAATAAAAAGGAGATGGCAGACATTTCCTTAAGAGGTATATCATTTACTGTGGAGCATCCATGTGTAGCATATGAGTCAGATGATGCTGAAATGCGCTTGACTCAGAACATTGATTTAGATAAAAGAATTCTTCAAAAATATGAACATTGATACATTAAAACCTCTCAAGCAACATGGAAACTCCACAAGTCACATAAACTTAGTGGGAGAATTTCACAAAGCCAAATGTGGAGCCAGACTACATTATAAAATTGAAGCAGCCCAATGTGGGAGAACTGCATGCTCGATCAAAAAAACCTCTTTCTAAACTTTGTGACGTCTCCCCCAACGCTCTATTACCTTTACACCTTTCTCAGGTTTGAGATCTTGTCATTCGTTGACACTTTTGTCACTCTGCTCTTTATTTGTTTAGTTGCCTCTAAGATACGGTACTTGCAAGAGTATCACAACCGTGTGCTTCACAATATTTACCCTGTGCCATCTGGAACAGACATTGCAAACACACTGAAATACTTTTCCCAAACCCTGCTCAGGTAAGTACCCCACGCTGGAACCCACAGGTGAAGTAAACTCCTAAAATCTTACTCTTGCTATTTATCTACTTGTAATAGATAGATATGCTGTTTAACATAAATCAAAGGAACCTTTCTAAAAATAAAATTAACCATATGTATGGAAAGGTGTACTGTGCAGGAACACCTCTGAGATTGTTCATGACATTCCATAGTTCAGAGTACATATTTATAATAACACAAATATCACTAATGGGTTAAAAAACATTTTTGTTAGACAAGAAGAACATTTTTTTCTTCAAGAAGAGTTGTTAAAGGAAATATTGTAGCCACTGTGCATTCCTGTTCATTTATGCTGCACTCACTTCTGAAGTAAACCATGTTCATCCAGCACAGTGCATTTTAGAATATTCATAAATGATTAAAAAATATTTGTTTGTATTACATACAATACCAGCCTTACACTATTCATGTAAAACATGTACACTTTAAAATTTGATTTCAGCAACTCAAAAACAATAGCAAATAATAGCAAAAACATCTATTGAGGTGTATCTCACAAAAACACAAAAACAAACCCACCAAGTAGTTCTATGGGATGTAGGAAGAAAGATATAATGTAGAATACATTTAGGTCAAGTCTTGGAAGTCATACAAACCAACATGGGCACATTTTGGGAAAATTATAAAAAAATGTTGACTGGAGGCCAACACTTTTCCTTCCTGACCTATGCATAGTATTTCGCAAACTTCTTCCAATTACTTTACTTTCTATAACATGTTTCATTGGTGACAGGATTGAGATTAAAATTGTTTTGAAAAATTCTATCCTGTTAATTCCTGTTTAAGACCTGGGAAAGTCAGCACCTATGCTGAATTGTGAATATTTTTTTCAAAATGAGGTCATGTTTGATTGATGACTTCTTACTTTTCATCCATCTCAGTGTTGCATTCATCAGGTTTTAAAGTTATTAAAAAGTGTAGAATAGATAAATAAGATTAAGAACAAAACAAATGAAACTAACATCTGAAAACAGTGTAACTCCACGTCTCACATGCTAAGGCAAAAGAAGCATTGCTTCATCCTATGCCTGTGTTATGCAGATGAAATAAACTGCAGACCAGCATTAATGGAATTCTGGTGTTTCTCAACAGTGTCAGTCTGTTCTTGTTAGGCTACAACTATTAATAGTATTAGAAAACTACTTTCACTGTTATTTTTGGTCCCATCTGAGATTCTTGTGTATTGCCCCCAGACTGCACTGTTTAGCAGTGTCTCTTACTCTGACAAATTGTTTCATGTCAGAAACAGATTCTATTCCACACATAAAAGTGACCATAATTTCACTTCTTTGAATCTGAATTTTCCTCTACCTCGGTGGGAGAAACAGGTCAGCTTGACCCCAGAGCTGTTGGAAAATATCCTTTTTGGCCCCACTTTGTCCCAGGGCAGTTGCAGTCTTGGCTGATGGAGGCTGTTGCTGTCACACTCACATCCCATCAATCCAAGAGTCCCCAGGGCTCTGAAATAGAGAAACAGCATGTCCCAGCTCTGGTCATGAGATGACCATCACCAGGCCATTTCAGGCTGTGTTTATGAGTCTCTGAAGTAAAGATTCTCATCCCTGCACTTACACATTTGCATTTGTGGGATTAACATTAAATGTTATTGAATATAATTTATTATATGAACTTATTCAGGGTATGACATTAAGTGAACTTGAACTTTCATAATTGAACAGGAAATGTTCTGTCATCATGCATAGTGATGTTAGATATTGTGATACTTAATCATCATAACACAGGGGAGGGTTACTGATGTACTGTTTCATGTTGTTGACTTTCAGAAAGTGCACCTAAAAAGTATGAACTGGAATAATATTTCCTGTGCTGGCACACATTAGTTTACACAAACTTTTCAAGGTGGATGCCCTGAAATGTATTTTTCTATTCATATAGTTTTGTTAACACATTAGCAAGATGCTCTGAATTGGAGACAGGTGCACTTGAGATGCATCAGTCCACAGTTGTGAATCATAACTGAATCACACAGGCTGGGTAGTCGTGATCCTTTATTGCAATTGTATTATATCAAGAATATGTTGGTCGTAACTGGATATGGGGAAAATTTTACATTGACTCCATTGGTAATATATGCAATGTATATATGCTATGCATTTGTAAGCATTTGGACTGCATAAAATTAAAAAGTGTGCTGTTGCAGCTTCATTTAAGATTACAATTTGAGTTTCATAACATTTCATTTGTGCACCTGAAATATTTGCACATCTTCACTCTTAACTGGTGATCAGCTCTGAGTCATTATGTAGATGTCTCAGTTTGTTATAATAGACATCATATTGCTTTTTTCATTCAAATACTAGTTATTCTTGCACTCTGTAACAGGATATGCAGGATAAAATGAATACATTTATTTTTACTGTTTATTTGGTATCCTCATATTCTCTTTTGACTTTTGTGTTAGTGTCAATGTACTAGATAAGTAGGTCTTTTGCCAATTTATCATTCAGCATGTTTGGTTGTGGATATATAAAGGGATAAAGGGTTAACAATCAGGTGCAGTGCTGTGGAAGAATCAGGTGCAGCTTTACGGTAGTGGAAAATGCCTATTACATTCTAGCTTGGTAAATCATGCTACATTTGTTCAAGTAATACATTTGCTGTAATTCCTCCCACAATTCTGTGAACTAATGTAGGGTTGCCCAATTTTATTCACTCAATCAAACCTGCAAAATTAAAAAGTGTATCTTTCAATTTTAACACCCATGATGCTTTTTGTACCTCATTAGTTAATCATCTCAGATTATTTTTTGTGTGTGATAACAATTTTACACACACAGTAAATTGTCCCCTTAGTAATGAAGCTATAATTCCCTGCCTGTTCCAGATCAGAGGGGAACAGATTACATTTTGTCAGATTATATATTTTTGAAACAAAATGTAAAGGTGGTTCAGTTCAGGCAGTTTTAACAGTTGTACAGGTTATCACAGTAAAACTATAAAGTCACAGCTTGCAATTTTTATTCATTAGGAAATGCCCTAACATGGTTGTGTTGGCTCCCATTCCCTTGGAAAGATGCTCATATCTCATGAAATAACATTTGTAACTTGTTAACCATTTTACGAGAATTTAATATAATACATGAAAAACACTTACTTTATTTTGACAATGCAATATGTCTGTGGCATGTTGCAAAAATGTGTCATTTTAATGAATCTCTTTGAATTGCTTTAAATGCAACATCCTGCATGGATATTTTTATGTTGGTTTAACTTACAATATTTTTCATGTATAATGAACATACATGCCATTATTGGATACATTATTTTATTTAACTCAGGACAACTAGAAAATGACATGGTAGTTTAACTGACTTTCTCTTTGTGTCAAAAGCCAGAATAATCAAGTTGATGCAACTAGTTTATCATTTTAGCATTGCATAAATCAAATCAGTTAAATCAGACAGCAACTAATTAACATATTAATTTAGCCACATGTTTATTAAATACTACTAACACTTTTAACCAAAACAGAAAATTGACATTGTTTTTACCATTCCAGTAGCGCTAGTGGCCTTCACATACATACACAAACAATGCAAATATGGATAAGTGGATAATTTGCTAGCTAACTTACCTTGCTAGCTAACTTTTCTCGTTTAGCAAACTAAGTGAGCAACTGTACATTAAACAAAGCTTGCGTTAGTGTAACTGTCCCAACACCTCGAATTTAAACAAAAGAAGCTAATAGATATCTTAATTTATACAACTCAGATTGACAGCATGGTATCTTACCTTTAGCAAAATGCAGGAAGTCGCATGCAGTCCTCAATCCATCTCTTTGTAATTCCCTGTAGATTTACTCCTGAAACCCCATAGCAAGCAACATTTAAGGCACATTCTGACAGACACTCAATTAAACCTAGTTCATCTTACTGAATTGTTGTATGTCCTTGCTTGAACTTAGAAAACTACATTTTAGAGAACATTTTGCTTTGAGAATGTGGTAGTAGAATGTATGTTTCCTGAACACAATATTAGTTTCTTTAATCAGAAGCAACATTTAATACTTGAGTAAATCTTTACATTTTAATCTTGTGCATTTGACTTCTACTCAGCAACACTTTTTGCAGTGTACTTGTTAGAAGGTAAGAATGAGTTGTAGTTAGCTCATGGTATCTGCACTACAATTTCCTGGAATTTAAATTGGATGTGTTTAAAAGTATGTGGAAAGTTGTATCAGTTTCCTGGAGGGTCTCTGAAACACAGACAGAGGATTAAGCTGTGCCATTAATATCTGGTAATAAAAACCACAGGAAGTGTTGTAGTCTGCCTAGATATGTAGGCTGGTTCACTGGTTTCAGATGTAGAGGTTCTGTTTGGTGACATGCAGATCACACTGAAATACAAAGTAATCTGGCCCCCTGCCTCTGTGAGCCATAGAGTACAGCACCTATCACCTGATGCCTACCTCTAACACTTTTACTAGGGTCATATGCCGCAAAGAAGCAGCCTGATTTTGTCAATGCAACAGGAATTAATATGCAACTTAAAGAAACACAACAGTTGTCTTTGATTTCTTGTAAGGAAGAACCATATTCTAAGAATATGGTTGTTGTTTGTGTAAAATACATAATATTTAACAAATAAAATATATTTGCAATATACAGAGGTGATATTGCAAATACAGGAAGCTCCATAGTGGATAACCCACTGACTATGTTGGATTTTTACTGCAACTGAATTAAGATTTACTAGGCTCAAAATGAATGTCAATTGAGGCTTGTAAAGGGTACATTTACTGGTAAAATATATTTTCGATTGCTTCCTTACTTAAAATGATGAGCATTCATTCTGTGATAATTAATATTTTTACCAGTCACTGTAGCCTCTGTAATGGTACAAATGCACAAGATGCACTTTATAAAACATGTGTTTACATCCCTTCCACAAATGACCTTCAGTCACTGGTAACCATCAGGATAAATCAGCACAAACAAGAATTTGGATAGCACTGTTTCTCAGTCAAGCCTCATTAAACTCAGTTGTGAGGAAAATCCGCATACACAGTACAGAATTAGGACTGAGAAATATTTCTTTAAGCATGTATATGTTTGCATGAATGGTTCTTCACTATGGGAAATCTTTTGTTGAATCTATGGTAGTGAAGTGGCATATGGGCATGGGGTTTCCATTTTGAATGGGTCAGTGTGAATAGAACATGTAACTCAAATGGCTCACTGATGCTACTCCTGTTTGGCCATGGGCATTTTAAAAAGGATTAGAATTATTTTTATTGATTGTATGACTGTATGAGTGTATGTGTGATAGTGTATGTGTATGTGTCTGAGAGAGTGAGTGTGTGGGTGACTGTTAAAATGATAATATTGTATACAATGTTACAATGATAATAATTAGAATATGATGTAAATGAAAAGCTTAAAATGAAACAGATTTGCATCAGGGCAATGACTTAAGAGGATTGCAGTGCACCTGCATTTTCTTTGCAAAATGGTGGGAAAATAGATTATGCACAATTCAACAGTCATTCCCCTGCCTCGTTGCCTTGCTGTAAACTTCTAAATTTACATTTGTGAATGAAATATGCGCAATCCAAAATGTCAAGTTTAAGACCTGAGTCATAGTGTTCTTAGTTAAAAAGTAATGCTGCAGAAATCTGTACATTATGTTTAGTCACAGAGTGAGGCATTATGTTACCCCCATATTGTTTTTGACCAATTTTAATTGCTGCTGTTTTCCAAAAAATATAAGAATACACAAACCCTCGGGGGACAGCAAACACAAATGTTCATCCCCATTAGCTCACAAACATAATGTTACCGGTCATCCCTTTAAAGCAACATATCCTTTTTTCATTATAGTTTCCTCCCTACTGTAGATTAGTTACATTTATTTTAGAAGTTGAATCCATATGCCTGTTGGATTTCATTATTCCCCAAATGATACTGAGACAGTATCATAATGTATACATACAGACATTATGTTTTGGTACAATAAACATGTGTTGTGACCAGGGGCCTTATCTAACCTGTCATACATGTTTATTACTTGCTGAGGCATGTTTCATAAGTGCCACCTCTATATTTCTCAAGCCATTGGAATGCTCCCATCCCTCCTCCAAAAACCAGTTTACGTGCTGAGCAAAGTATAACCAATTGACCTCTTTAACAACACATACTGACCAGCAGTCTCTGCTCTGATGTGATGGGAGAAGACAGGCTTTCCTGTAAAAAAAGGTTTGAGGGTCATGTTTCCCTTAAGAGAAGTATGGGGTTGTCACTGAAAACATGCAATTTTTTTATATTTTTGCTCCTTGTGGCCAGATACGCATGAGATGCAGTGATCATTGCAGTTTTACAGATGTTGCCTGCTTATGTTTTTTATTTTTTAGTTTTCCAAGAGAAAAAAGTATTAAAACATAAAAAAAATCATTTTCATGCTGGAATGCGAAATTATGTGAACTCATGCCTTCTAAAAATGTGGCGACACTGCATCCTATGTGGGGATTATCTGGGTTTTTTTCTATTTACGCTGTCTGTAGTGCCATTTCAATGTAATGTGCTGTTTCTTTGTGTCTTTGTTGTCTCTTTTTTTCCTTGTCCCCCGGAGCAGCATTCTATCCCGTACAGGCAGGAAGGAGAACCAGGAAGCTTCCAATTTGGCCGTGCCCATGACCATGTGTCTTTTTCCTGTGCCATTCCCACTCACCCCATCTCTAAGACCACAAGTCAGTTCCATCAACCCTACAGTTACTCGCTCCCTCCTTTACAGCGTTCTGCGCGACGCCCCGTCTGACCGCGGGGGGCAGCAAAGTCGGGACGCACAGCTCTCAGAGTACCCTTCTCTGGACTATCAGGGGCTCTATGTGACGCTGGTGACCTTGCTCGACCTGGTGCCCCTGCTGCAGCACGGTCAGCATGGTGAGTGTCTGTCCACGGACCTGCTCGATGCTCTCACAGGCTTGCATGGCTACACCTTGGGGGCATGGGTCACTCTGAGAAGGCTGATTGCACTAGCTGATTGGCTGATTGCTTGCTATAGCATGTGCACTCTTATATACCATAAGCAATTCTGAACACTATTTACTTTAAAAGTATACAGATATCCAGGCCTCACACCCAGAGATGATGGAAACGGTACATTAGTCTTCCTGACAAAGTATGTACTTCCCATGGCACTCTGATTCATGTAAATATTGTCTAAAATAACAGGAAATGTTTCTCAATTTTAGTTTTAGTCCTCAGAGGATAATCTTGTTTTTTCATGAATATTTTGTTTTTTGCCCTTCTTTTTGCTTTTTTCTTTTTGCCCTGCTTCCATTACTGAATACTCTTCCATGGACAAAATATCATTGCAGCATTAATGGATTTTACTGGTAGCAAAGAAGAAGAGGTTTGAAGGTCTCCTATTTCCTTAGTAGCCTCTATTGAAAAATTTTATTTCAATGAGAGTCTTAGTACTGCTGTCCACATTTCTCATGCAATTCCCTGGCCATTGTTTTATGGACACCAACTTTGAAGGGATGGACAAGGTACAATCTAATGTCTGTGGTTAAAGTGTAGTTTTGATTTTCCTCTCTCCCTTTTTTCCAGATCTGGGACAGTCCATATTTTATACTACGACTTGCCTCCTCCCCTTTCTCAGTGATGATATTCTCAGCACTTTGCCCTACACTATGATCTCCACTCTAGCCACCTTTCCCCCCTTCCTACACAAGGATATCATTGAGTACCTGAGCACCTCCTTCCTGCCCATGGCCATATGTGAGTGCACCCTTATTCAAAGCACTTAAAACATGGACAAGCATCTCAGGGTGGAGAGGCACTTCCTGTACTGCAGCTTGGAGGAATGTTACACTACCAAACTTAAAGCAAATCATGTATAAGCCATGTTTGTAATGTACCCCAAAACCAATGTAAATGTTAATCTAAATCATTTAGAATTTCATAAATATTGGCATATAAGGGATGTGGAATCACAGCAGATATTTTGAGGAATAGTGAAGGGGATTTGCAATAGATTTATTCATGACCTTTGTAAAACAGAAACTGTTAGACATCTCTTTAAAAAAAACTACATGGGCAAATTGTCAAAACCCACATGTATGATGTATGATGAAAATATATTTAAAATAGTTGTCATAGTTTCCATCTACATACAATGGCATCTCAAGATTGTGAGTATCTTTGGAATGGAAGTGGTTTGAAACTGACATTTTTCTTGCCTTATTTTTTAAATAGACTACTATGATTTTGTAGCTGCCAACAATCAATGCTGACTGGAGGTTTACACCCCATTCACCTGACCAGTTTTCCTATCTCTGAATTCAGTATCTCTGGGGTTCTGCTATATGTGTCCTTCATTCCCCGTCTTCATCAATCTATAGCATCCAATTATGCAGTCCTTGGAAAGATTGATTAGCAATGTTAATTATTAATGTCCATTTCAGAGGATTTATGGGTTGGCATAAATCTTAATTGTAAATCTCATAAACTAGTTGATGATAAACTATATTGTAATTATGAACAGTCACAGATTCCCACAATGTTTAAGTGGCTGAAAGAGTGCATCACATCCTTTTTGCATCCTTTATGAGTGTCTCTAAATCAGCCTGCTATTTCACATCATGTCAAATGAGGCAGCAGTAGATGGGTGTCAATAAAAAATGTATGTGGGAATCTTGTTCTCACTAGTAACCATAAACGGCTTTACATGACTAGTCATTTGCGTGGATCATTCCCTGCTGCACAGTCGTACTTTTAGTGTGGCAGAAGTGTAGGGGTAATGACAGGATGGGGAGATGTGGGTGGGGGAGGGTGATGTCATTGTCTGAAGGGACATGCTTAGAGTGACACAGGAGGAGAGCTAGCTGGGTAATTCACTCAGCATCCCAGAGGAAATGATCCTCTTTTCCCATTACATATTCTCCCAAGAGAACACATTTTAAGTATTGGAGCTGAGTCTTTTTTGTAATTCGTTGTGAAAGGCAGGGAGTTTTCAATGCCTTAAATGCGGTTTTGACCTTAATTTTTGTGTTGTTTAGTGGGCTCAACCCGAAGAGAGGGGGGCGTCCCAGCCTACGTTAATCTCTCGGCCTCTTCTATGCTAATGATTGCTATGCAGTACACCTCAAACCCCGGTAAGCCCCAGAAAACATGCCGGATGTTACCTCCAAAAACAGGATGCTCCCATGACTTATATAAATGGTGTGGTGTGTTTTTTCTGTTATACATTTCTCAGCAGTATATTTGTGTAGACTGTAATGCAATAGCTTTATCTTCCAGTTTGAATCTCACTTTCTTGTTTTCAGTCTACCACTGTCAGCTGCTTGAATGTCTCATGAAGCACAAGCAGGAAGTGTGGAAGGTAAGGGTTGTTTGACTGGACTCAGAATATGTATGGAGTGGAGGGCTGTAGTGGAGGGCTGTAATTCATACTAAAACATGTACCAAATTAGGGGAAATTGAAATCCAGATCACTATCATATTATCTATCATATTAATGTGCAATTTTGAAAGTACTTTCCCTGGTGTGTCTTGTAGGACTTGCTGTATGTCATATCCTATGGACCATCCCAAGTCAAGCCGCCAGCTGTCCAAATGCTTTTCCATTACTGGCCCAACCTGAAGCCCCCTGGTGCCATCAGTGAGTACAGAGGACTGCAGTACACAGGTGAGTGGCTCCAGTGGGAAACGTGACCATGCCTGAGCTGGCAGGAAAGTTGACGATTAACACAATGACAAATATTGGGCTTGCAGATTAAAAACTGAAAAGAGCATATGTGCAATTCACCAAGAGCGATACAGTTCAGTGATATGCTGTAACCTTTCAGTGTTACCACTGATCTCTGTGTACACCAGAGAATGGTACCTATATACTTATGGAAACTTTGTCCCTAGAGGTATGGGAGGTGTGTGTAAACACAAGGGTATACTGCATGTTCTTATGCACATATGCCAAGGCCTGGTAGTATCTCACCCTGGCTTCCTGTCTTTCCCTGTGTCCACAGCCTGGAACCCCATCCACTGCCAGCACATTGAGTGTCATAATGCCATCAACAAGCCTGCTGTTAAGGTACTGTACATGGCATGTTTCTGCCTGCCGCTGCTCTTCCTCACACTCCCTTTCTGGATTGTATTTGATTTAGGAATATTTTAATCCTGGTAGCTGCAATGTAGGGGATGTTGATAGATTTTTCAATCAAATATAATATACAGGACCCTGGGATTCTTGTATTGTAGGATGTGGGTTTGCTTTGTCCATGTACATTCAAATACAGCTTATATTGTATACAGTTTACTGATGTTGCTTTTTAAAAGTTACTGATAACTTCATCATATTTAAATAAATAGATGTTTTAGTTTATTTACTGGCCATGCTATCATGTGGGCCCAGTCCTGCCTGTCCTCCACTCATACCTTTTGAGATGCAGTGAAGCTGACAATTAGAAAGGAGTGGGGTTGGATTTCAATTACTGTGCGGCTGCTTAATTGAAAGCGATGACCCTGTGCTGCCTGAGGTCAGGCTCCAGCTAGCCAGCACTGTAATTTACACCATCTGAAGATCCGGGCCAGCCATTGTCATCTGACCCACAGCCATGTCAGGAGTATAAATACTCAACATAGCATATGTGTCTGGCCAGGAGGCTCAGGAAGCAGACCCAGGGTCAGATAGAGCTGGGTTCTCAATCTGAATGTATAATCTGCAGCTGATATTGTCTCTATCCTCACAGATGTGCATTGATCCTACCCTTTCTGTTGCCCTGGGAGACAAACCCCCTCCTCTGTACATATGTGAGGAATGCAGCCAGAGAATCGCAGGGTAGGTTGTGAAATATCACAATGCTACAGTTCCTCCATACACAGAGAGTGTTTTTTGAACATTTCTCATCCCACATTTCCAATCTATCTCCAAACTAAAGGTTGTTCTATTTCAGATTGAATGCTATTCCCATGGCAACAGAGTCCCACCTAGGTTCACAAAGATATCATTTCACAAAGACAAACATAGACTCGTTCTGTTACTTGAGCATAAGTGTTTCATGATGCCTGGGATTGTCCCTTGGAATAAAGCTACTGGAGAGTGTGGGAACCAACATCTGGCATGGACTGAGAAAGGCAGTCAGTTGGGTGTGTGTGAGGATTGATGCTGAGATCAGTTTCAAATGAGGATCTGGAGATACAGATGCCTGACATGGAACTGCCAGCCTGCATTTGTCAGTGGGAGCTCTTTAGTGCATGATGTGTGTGTGTGTGTATGTGTGTGCATATATGCATGTGTCAATGTATATATGTGTGCAAACATATGTGTGTACATGTGTGAATGCATTTGTGTGTGTGTGTGTATGTATTAGAGGGCCAAGCTGGTGTCTGTCATGCAAAGATCATGGAGTTTGCCTGCGAGCCCCAATCATAAACTGATATCAGCTCTGGGGAAAGGGTAGTGATCAGAGTGCTGTTGGACTCTATTCATGGTATGACAACATTTGTGTTGCTGCAAGGTTGCTTTGGAGTACAGAGGAATGCCCATAGCTGTCTTTGACTCAGATTCTGCCTGGGTTTTGCCAAACTGATTGATTGAAAATAAAACAGCAATAAAAGCAGATCAAGCAGAGTTCTACCACATGACGCACAAATACAACAATAACTCATAATTCTCAAAGCATCACTGTATATAAAGAGAATAACACCTACTATAAAAACACTACCAATGAAAAAACTCAGTAGATGCTGTAGTGCCTTGGTTTGCAGCTGGTATTTCAATGTAGATCCTCCATTGTGCTCTTTTTGCATTAAATGAAATCTCTTACGGTGACCTGAATGACCCCCAAGTCACACCAGTGGCAGGGACATATCTAATGCATTTGTGTGTGTGCCCCTGTAGGGACCATGCGGAGTGGCTTCTTGATGTGCTTCTGCCACAAGGTGAGTGCTACCTGGCCAAACATTCCCCACCTCCTTCTCTCCCTGAAGCACAGTACACACACACACACACACACACACACACACACACACACACACACACACACACACACACACACACACACACACACACACACACACGCACGCACACGCATACACACACACACACACACACACACACACACACACGCATATACACACACACACACACACACACACACACACACACACACACACACACACACACACAGTGGGTTCATCAAAGGCATACATATAACCACAGACTCTGACATCACATTCTCTCACATTCTCTCGGAAATTTAGGTCAGGAAGCACATGAATAAAATATATCTGGCTGCCAGGAGAGATGATGCCATGGAGCACATTCATAAACAGCATATCATCACTCTTCAAGGTTAAAATAAAAAGGGGTCATGTCCTCCATAAGCCTTTCTTTAGAAGTTTTCTGCTTCTTCATTTAAATATTTGAATGCAGTGGTCAGAGTATGCAGGGACGAGAATGACACGTCTTTAAATGTGCACAGTTGATATGTATAGGTGCCTTTTAACCTCTATAACACAGTGAAGTGCTCTCTTATGGGAGGAATCTTACTTTGCCAGGTGAACACAGATTATTGCATTATGTTTGTCACACTGAAAACCTCTGTGCCTTCACCCTTACAGCGGAAATATCTGCTATTTGTCAGAAGAAGGTAAGACCTGTGTGGTGTCATGGTTACGTGCGAGTGTGTGAGTGTGTGTGTGTATGTGTGAGAGTGCATATTGCTGTTCCTAGCTCATCTTCATTGTACTTTTTCATGGGTATTCATTATAGCAGTGTGGACTGACTATGTGGCATTAAACATGCTTGTTTGGTTACCATTTTTACATTAATGTAATCCAGAAACCATATATGCAAGAATTCAAACCAAGCAGATGCAGGAGTAAATATATTGTCAACTTCAGCCACACATCACATGTAAGACAGAAACATTATTTTGTATTATAACTATCTTTAAAATGTATTTAAAATTGTAATGTACCCAACTGACTTCAATTCAGTTTTTTGTCTCTTAGCTGTAGTCAATATGTTGCAGCAGATAGATCTTTAAAGAGTGGAGTTGTTAGTATTGATCACATTCCTACTGGAAGGCTGTGCTTGCCTCCCCACAGTCACACAAGGTGTTTCCCCTGCTCTACCCCTGCTATGCCTGACAGTATCACTGCTGTGATATGGTTGCTGTAGTGCTGTTGTGCTGTGGATGGTAAACGCTTGTAATTCTACCTGTACTTCTAGTTGTCTTTGACCAACTTGTTATGGTCCAAAATCACTGCTATATTGCTAAATCAGCAAACATTTTACCAAGAATTTAAGTTCCATTTATACAGTCCTTTGGTGTCCAGTAACAATTTAACATAGAAGTTCAGTCCTTCTTTACAAGTAAGACATTTACTAATTACATCACCACATTTATTATGCCTGTCGGTTTCGACTTGATGTGATAATGTAATGCATGTTGCATTAAAGATTTCAGAAAGGTATGATCTAATATACAAATTGAAAAGTATCATGTTTTGTTATGAAAATATACTGACAGAAGTTACCCTACTTATCACATACCTTTAAGATTTAAGCCACATTCCTGTGAAATTGTGGGCTCTGTACTGTAATGCTTTCCATCTCACTGAAATTAAAATTAAGTGAATAAAATGGCCAGGTGTTAGCAGTCAGCTGTAAATGTAGAATGCACCAGAATGCAAAGGGATGAGAAAAGCATACATGTGACCTCACTGAGTTTCGCCTTAAATAAAATGTCAAACATCTGCATACAGATCTGAATAAAAGTAAAAAGGTTCCTGTCTGGCTGCAAAGTTTGCGTAATCTGAGTGTTGATGTACTGTATGTAACATAGCCCAAAGCATTGAACATAAGAATGGCCTTGTTATCAGTTATTAATGCATCAGCTAAAAGGCTGAGAATGAAAACATTCTTGAGAAGCACATAGTTGTCCTTTTAATGTCTTGTTTCATCTGTCTAACAAGAGAAGCAAATTAGTCATTGGTGAAAAATCTAATTAGATTACAATTTCTAATGGGCAGAATGTACCAGTCACGTCAGCAAGGATACATACTTGCATATTCTTGTGAAATGATGTTGTTAAAGTGCTTTAAATCATGCATTGCTGGGTTGCCATTTCAGGATATGGGGTGGATATTTTGTGTTTGTATTACTACTCAATTGCTTTATATATTTCTGTTAAAGGCTTTTGTTACTGTGAGATGATTTGTGTCATGAACTATATTTGTAGTGCATGTGTGTAGGCATTTATATATATTTGTGTGTATATGTGTGCATTTTGTATTCATGTACACACATACAAACAGGCACACATATACACATGTACACACACACACACAGCCACATATATGTATACACATACATAAATGTTTCACAATTGACATTTACACCAAAATATGTTACAGATTAGTATGCATCAGGATTGCATCCAGTTTCAAATCCTAATCGCTCCTCTGCTTTTTAAAACATTCGCTGTATTACTTCTCTGATGGATGCTTTCTACCTAATGGAACTGGAAGGGCGTGATGTTTGTTCCAGAACAGTACCCAAAGGCCTGACATCCCCCAGGTTTCCACGGTGACAAAGCTCAGGGGGTGGTAATCTCAGGTATCAACTGAGCAGCCAATGGGTTGGCACTCAAAGCAGCTGTCCTCCATCCCGGGTCATCCAGCAGTTTTAATCCACTGTCTCTTTTAAATAGGCTTTGTTGAAAGCAATTTAACTGTTTTTGTTGTCGTGGGTATGTGCTGGTGCATTCTCTTTTAGAGTTTTTTTATCAGGAAACGAACTGTCAAAACAGAGACATGGAACACAAATAGCTGATATGTCAAAGACACACTTCATTTGTTGCTCCTAGGTTTTCAAAATCTGTTGGGAAATTGTGTCTATATTTTGTTCAGATGAACACCACACTCAAAAAGGAAAGCAAGAACTGAAATTGTTTGAGGTTCTTGATACATGAGGATGTTAAGATATTCCCAAGTGATGCTAACATTTTGCATGGGGAAAAACAATGATATTAAACTGCAGGCTGATTTGTTGCTTTTTGTATTGTGAATGAGAAGATGAAAAAAATCTGATAATTTGATGGCCAGTAATGCATGGCTGAAATAGGACAGGCTTTTAGTGACTGAACAGATTAAATGTGTCCCGTTTGCCAGCCATTTTATTTTTTAGGAAAAAATACAGTGTGTATGCGGATTTGTTTCTCACTTTGAGAACTGTGTGTCTGGTCCCCTGACATCTCGATGCACACAACAAAGCGACACAGAAATCTTTCTCCCATCACTACTCTCAGTGGGATTATTAATGAGGCTCCATTTTCCAACTTTGTTTCTTCCAACCAACATCAGATCAAATTCAAAACAACAACTCTTTTCCTCCATCTGAAAATTTAGGTCTTCCTCCATTTCTTCATTCATCTGGAAAAAGAGAACTGTGTAGTGACCTCATAAAAATTGATCACTTCAAGGGGAATATAAGATACCAAACACATGATTCAGCTAACTGAAACATATGGCTTTGGTATCCTAATTTAATTGGCCAAGATAACATATTTTTTTAACTGTCCAATTTTAGGATATTGCATTTTGGAGTGAACCATTCATGTGAAATCAGGGCAACCAGTTACAACTAAATGCAGCACAAAGCTCTTAATTCAAAATCAAGCACTTAAATTTACCGTTTGATCAATATTTAAAAATTATTAAGTCAGTATTCCCCTAGTGTTTGTTGGCTATAATATGTCATTTACTTCCACCTTCCTGTATCAACTGCCATACATAGTTTATGCTGCTATTTGCCTTTTATCAGCACCTTAATGTAAGTCATTGATTAGCTAGTGGATTTTGGCTCAGAACTGATGATGGTGTGTGCTTCCTGCAATGGATCTGTCCTTCCCTGTACCCTGCACCACCCCTCCCCCACTTTCTGCCTTCCCCTTCCCCCTCTCCCTCCGACAGAACTGCAGCTCCCACGTCAGGAGGGCGGTCGTCACCTGCTTCTCGGCCGGCTGCTGCGGGCGCCATGGCAACCGGCCTGTTCGCTACTGCAAGCGTTGCCATGTCAACCATCACAGCAGTGAAGTGGGGGCCTCTGCAGAGACCCACCTCTACCAGACCTCCCCCCCTCCCATCAATACACGCGAGTGTGGAGCTGAGGAGCTGGTGTGCACCGTGGAGGCAGTGGTGAGGTAATGATGGACCACCAGCAACAGGCCTGTGTGTGCGCGTACACATAAACATAAACACACAGATTCAGAACAATCTCCATCCCACCCCCTGCACCCTCATCAGCTTCTCAATAGCATATTTTCAATGTACTTTTCTGCATAAATCTAAGACACTGTTTTTATCAAACTGGTCTATCCTCTGAAAATGGTGTACCCTTACAGTTAATCCGTTTTCACTACTGTGTGTTTGACTATGTCAATGCCAGAGTTATTATGATGACACCCACTCTCATATTAGTAATAGCCTAAGGGTACAGAATTACTCAGAAATTCTCATATTATCTCTTTTTAAGACGGCTTCCAAAGATATTGACAGTGCACCTAAAATGTTGGAGGGATTGAGATTGATCGCCACTATTATGACAGCAATAGAATTTCTCACTAAGAAGAGTAATAGTATATAATTTGTAAGATATTTTCTCAAACTCTGAATGTAAAGACTTTTCTCAGTTTTCTGGTTCTCATTCCACATAAGAGCCTGGAAAGGTATTCCAGGTTTTAGACTTAAGGATGCAGCAGCCTTCGACTTTTCAGCCATCCAGCATCTTGATGGCTCACTATAGCCACTGGACAATGGAATCGTACCCTCAAAGGTTACTGCTTCTAGGGTGCCTTTATGTGTTTCATTAACTCATAACTTTTAACACATATTGGGCCTCAAATCTTTCTATATAAATATGAAGGAAGCCAGAAGGTTAGTGACAGTTTTGCATCGAATTTCCATATTAACCAAATGTCCACCAAATGGCAATATTGAAGAGAGACCACACCAAACCTCATTAACTGAGGCCAGAATGCACATAACTGTCCTGTAATAGGTTTGATGCTATGTTAGAAGATAAAACCCCAGATCTGGCAGTCTGGGCTGAGCAGTACTGGAATGTTTGAACATGAGCCGATGCACTGATCTTCAGCCATGTTCCCTTTTGCGAATGTGCATGCCTGTGCCTGCGTCTGGACATCCTGCCACAGTCTGCTGAAGGAGGCAGAGATCCATGCCGAACTGCGGGAGCATGAGATGAACAAGAGGCGGCAGATGGGTCTGTCGGCTTCTCACCATTCCTTGGACAACATTGACTTTGACAACAAAGAGGATGACCAGCATGATCAGAGGCTCCTCAGCCAGTTTGGCATCTGGTTCTTGGTAAGGTCTTCTTACCCAGTCGCTGCTCTATGTGCTGGTCAAGGCACTGTTTCTACATGGTGATGCTTTCATTGTTGGGTTTGCTCGGCCATCAATAGCAGCTGGTGCATTGCTGTGTGGTGAAGTCATGCCCATTGCTGGGTTATCGTCATTTCACCGTCATCCAGTGTCCCTGGGTGTTCTGCGTCACTCACAGCCAAATAAAGATGCTTTCACACCTGTATTTTTAATAGAGTTGTCAGGGCTAGCAAACTGGGTCACTTAGACAGTCACACTATAATAGGCAGCTGCTTCCTGGCTGGTTTGTGCATTGGATCACAAAGGTTGATTTGATTGTTTTTCAGAGGACAAAGTTTATTATGGCAGTCTATTATTCTGTGCTGTGCTCTGCTGTGTAGTAGTGAATGACATACTGTTTTTTATTTGTCATTCTGAGCTCTGCTGTTTTGTGCATTTGTATTCTGTGTTGTGCTTCATCATTCTATGCTGGGTTGTGCTGTATTGAATTTTTTTGTGTTGTGATATGAGAAGGAAATGTCTCACTTTGAAAACAACCTTGGTATGTCACAAGGGAGACCAGTCAAGCTCTTTCTTGGCCTGAATGTTTGCCATCACTTTCAACAGTGGAGTTGACAACATTAATCTCAGAGACCCAACTGCTGAATGAAAGTCTTCTGTGGTTTTTTTGTTAGTATGGGGCACAGTGCATAGTCCTACCTCTGTTCTGCCCCTACAGGTGAGTCTGTGCACGCCGAGTGAGAACACGCCCACGGAGAGCCTGGCCCGGCTGGTCAGCATGGTATTCCAGTGGTTCCACTCCACGGCCTACATGATGGACGATGAGGTGGGCAGCCTGGTAGAGAAGCTCAAGCCACAGTTTGTCACTAAGTGGCTGAAGACGGTGTGTGATGTGCGCTTCGATGTCATGGTCATGTGCCTGCTGCCCAAGCCGGTGGAGTTTGCCAGGGTAAGAAAGTGTGAGTTTTAGGGAGACTGTGAGTGTGTGGGACAGTTTAAGTATGAGTGTGTTGTAGAGTTTATAGAGAGTGTGAGTGTGTACATGCATTCCCACAGTCTTCCATTTTAATGTTGCTACATAAGATCATAAACGCTGACTCAGCTGGTGTAACAGAAGGGTCTTTGTGGTGGGACCTTTTCTTTTTTAGTCAATGTATAGGTGCCATACACAAAGAAAGGATCTTGGGATGTATGAGTCTGCTGGTTCAAAGCTGCGCATTCACTCAGGGTGGGCATTCAAGTGTATAACTAAGCCCTTGCTAATATTCGATCATTTAGGGTTGAAATATCTGTAATATTGTTGCTGAGCACAAGTGTAAACTATAGGGTCTAGGGTGATGGTTTTTTAGTTCAGAACTAAGCAACTGAGGGCAAAAGTGTGAGAGAATGTGAGTGTGAATGTGATTGAGTGTGAGGGCGAGGGAATGTGGATGCTGAAAGCATCAAAAATCAGCTCTCCAAGGGAAGGTATTTACAATAACATCCAATACACTATGTACCCCCGCCCTCCCACTGACACACTCACATACTCAATGTTTTTTTTTCATTTCCCTCTGTATAAATTATTGTAATTAATGTTAGATCAATTTTTGCACTGCAAATGGAATCACATAATCGCATACACAGCTAATGAATTTCAATGTATTGTATTTATCTATAAATGTCTCATATCCTGTTGACTGCTCATTTACTATACACATCAGTATAATGGAATACATTAGGACATTATGCAAAAATGATGACACTATGACTATTATGGCAAAAACTGAGTTATTTGAACTTATAGGAAGCATAATGTATTTACAATATTGTCTGGTAACATTAAGGTATTGATGCTGACTGGTGATGATGGCTCTGCCTCCAAGTATCTCTGGCCCTGGAATGATCACCTAATGGCACTGTGATGATTCACTGTGGACCTAAGGGCTTGAGGGATACTGTTGGCATTGGTCCAGAGTGTGACTGAACTGTTTCTGCTCTTATTAATGGACTGTCTGTCTCATACTGGCTTTTTTGGCATGTTACAAGTTGGCTTGTGTGAGGAACTCCAGTGGTTAAACTATAGTTAGTTCATTTTGTCTGCAAAAATAAAAATAATTACTGCATAAGATGAATGAGGATATTTTCCTCAGAGATATTACCACAGCCTACTTTGTTGGGCACATTGACCCACAGTGCTCTTTGCTGAGGGAAATTAGCCCATCACAAGCACAATGTTACAAAGGATTCCAAATTCTGATCATTTGAGGGTGATGACTGTAGGAAGCGATATCAACAAAATCAGAAAAAAGACAGTTCGACCTGGTAGTAATTCCTCCTGGCATCAGTAGATCTGTTGCTATATTTCATAGATCTGTAAACCCAAGTGTTTTCAATATTACTAATCGTACACAGAGTGCATTGTATCCTGTGGTATGAGTGGCTGTTGATGTTCCCAGGTGGGAGGATACTGGGATAAGTCATGCAGCACAGTGACGCAGCTGAAGGAGGGGCTGAACCGGATTTTGTGCCTGATCCCCTACAACGTGATCAGCCAGCCGCTGTGGGAGTGCTTCATGCCCGAGTGGCTGGAGGCCATCCGCACTGAAGTGCCCGACAACCAGCTCAAAGAGTTCAGGGAGGTGCTCAGGTACACACCCCCTCTCCCCACTTCCCTTGGGCTGCTCAGTAACTATGCACAAAGGGACACACATTGCAAATATGCAAGTCGTATAAACACCAAAGCAGAATGTCTGACACATACCTCTTATCAATGGAAAATGCAATATCCCCATGAAATAAAAAATAAAAAAAGAAATATAATTCTCATCAAATGAAAATACCAGCTATGAAGTGGGCTTCCAGGTGTAGCTACTGTACACTGTATTTTTTCAATAGATTTTTAAATAATATCTTTATAAAAAATGACTAACCTGCACTGGTGGTTTTCCACTGTGTTCTTCCTGCAGTAAGATGTTTGACATTGAGCTGTGTCCTCTGCCCTTCTCCATGGAGGAGATGTTTGGCTTCATCAGCTGCCGGTTCTCTGGGTACCCAGCCTCAGTGCAGGAGCAGGCCCTGCTCTGGCTCCATGTGAGTGCTGCTACCCCACCCAGTGCAGTGCCAGCACACTGCAGCATCCTGCAGCATCTAGTGCACCCCGGGCACTAGAGTGCAAGAATGGCATTACTTAGAGTGTCCTTTCATCTAGCTGCAGTTTTATCTGCAGCATACACATTCTGGAATCTTCCATTTGTGTTAATGGGGTCTTTCTATACCACACAGAACCCATAATTCAAATCAGACATGAATACAGGGTAGAAAAAATACTGTAAATATATCTAATGGTTGGGTTGCCACTTTGTTTATTGCAAGGCTATTCTGGCCAGAATATGGGGATTCAGTGTGGTTTATGGCTGTGTGGATTGTGCTGAATATGGATCTAGGTCATACGGCTGGCATGAAACAGTTTCAGAAAGCTATTGCTCTGTAAGAGGGATTGAGCTGTTTGATTCAGTACTGTCTGTGCAGTAAAAAAACCTGCAAAGCCAATATCTTTCCCTTTTTTCACCTTTTTTGGAGTTTTTTGGAGTGAGGTTGTGAATTTGAGTTGTATACATACCAAAATCTCCACATACAGAAGTAAAAACATTTGCATGCATTTGTGTGTGTATGTGCACAGGTGTTATCAGAGCTGGACATTGTGGTGCCACTGCAGCTGCTGATTGGTATGTTCTCTGATGGCGTGAACTCTGTGAAGGAGCTGGCCAATCAGCGTAAGGCACGTGCAACAGATCTGTCAGGAAGCGCAGGGGCACGGAGGGTAAGTGCACAGCGGCCTTTGACAGGGCCTCAGGCCAGGGAAGGAGAGAGTTTGGGCCAAGAGATCCTGTCTTTGCATGAGTCACACGCTGACTCTTTTTCCACTAACCCTTCCAGAGATTAAGAGTAACAACCCTTTTCCCAGCACGTGTCTCCTTTCTCAACGGAGCTACAACAGAACCAACAGCAGAGTGGGAATGCAAATACGCACATGCAGATGCACCATATCTACCCCCTGTTGTTGACTCCTCAGGGATCTGTGTTGCCATGGCAGCCTTTGCAGACTCAATTATGTTCTGTCAACACAGTTACTGTATATAAAAGTTTCACCAGGATCTATTACAGCAGGATGGACTCACACATGAAAGGACCCCCTTGGTTGTGTTGACCTTTGACTGCTGCTGGGTGAGATTGCATGCACTGTGTCAGGCTTGCTGTGTCTCTGTGGTGTGTGCAGGTCAGTGTGGTGTCAGACCCAGGTCGGCGCGGGCAGCACAGCACCTTGAGCCCATTCCCCAGCCCCTTCCGCAGCCCCTTCCGCAGCCCCCTGCGCTGCAGCCCCTTTAAGAACCTGGGCCATGCTGCCGCCCACTGTGCCCTCGACCTGGACTGCGAGGATGACGACATGAACCTAGGCTGCTTCATCCTTATGTTTGACCTCATCCTGAAACAGGTCACCCATTTCCCATTTTTATTTGGCCAATGCTATTGTTTGTGTTTATGTGTGCACATATGATGATGATGATGCTGATTTTTATTATTATTATTGTTGAAGTCAAAGATCATCACAGTTGACAAGTGCTCACACAAAGGCTGTCTAACGAAATCTGTGTAAAAACTGATTTTGAAATGGAACCAGTGGTAGTAACAGTCCTAATGACACTGCTGTCAATGACTGCAGAGATCTCACGTTGCACACTGAGATCACTAATGAAACACTAGTAATGAAATGTGACATCTCCACTGGGACAGATGGAGCTGCAGGATGACGGCGTGATGCTGGGCCTGGACAACAGCCTGGCCAAGGACATCATGGGCATCGTCAACAATGTCTTCCAGGCGCCGTGGGGCGGCTCACACACCTGCCAAAAGGACGAGAAGGCTCTGGAGTGCAGCCTGTGCCAGTCCAGCATCCTTTGCTACCAGCTGGGCTGCGAGCTGCTGGAGAGACTGGCCCCCCGGGAGGAGATCCGGCTGGTGGTGAGGCCCTGCAGACACACGCCATCACACAGACGTATCCTCACAGAACCTTTCCCTCCCCACTCGCCCCCCTCCTCTGACTTCCTCCTGGACCAGTCTCCTGTTTATTCACGTCACTGCCCCATTTCTGGATTTCCTGGATGACAGCAACAATTGTGGATGAGTGGCTCATACTCGCTAAATTAAAGAAAATAAATACAAAATGCAAATTGTTATTCAGCACTACAATATACCCCTTCTTCTTGGATCAACCCTCACACGTACAATATTAAATACTTTAGACAGATTGTTTTCTTTCCAAGATTCTGGGTTCTGTCTCTGGACTTGATGGAACTGATACTAGCTGTTTCCAGTGGGGAGAGTAGCTTTTGTAGCTCATGTGTTATAAGCATCTATATAATTTTTGATAAGATCTTGAAATGGCACAATGCTTACTGTCAATATGAAAACTCGTTGCTGATAAATTGCTTTTTTAACTTGTGCAAATAATGCTTCAATAATTTGTAATCCCCATGATGCCATATGCCTGTGCTTTAAGCTAGTGTTTTGTGGCTGCTTCCTCTGTAGGAGCCCACAGACAGCCTGGAAGACAGCCTGATTTTCCCCCGCCCTGAGTTCTCCATCGGCACAGAGCATAGCACTGAGGATGGGGACAATCCTGCTGGCACTAATACAGACAACCCCGGCAACCAGAGCCTCTCCCCCGACAACCTGCGTACGTGACCATAGTGAAACAGCTCAAGCCCTGTTTACACACTATGTACACACTATGTATGCACTATGTACACACACACACACACACATTAAAAACTAAATGTAAAATTAAATAAGTTAGATGAATTATTAAAATGAAGTTCTCTTCTGATGGAAATAGTGCTCTTTGTGACCATAGAGAGGTAATGCATCCCTCTTATCTGCATCACACAGCCATGAAGAATAATGCCGATAAGAAATTCTCCTACCAGCAGCTGCCAGTGTCCCTCAAACTGATTTACACCATACTACAGGTATGGGATCCCCCTGCAGTCTATCATATTTTTTCACTTCATTTTGTCCATGCATTCATTAAAATATTCTGTGTTTTCTAGGAAATGGCTAAATTTGAGGAGCCAGACATCCTCTTCAACATGTTGAACTGCCTGAAAATCCTGTGTCTGCATGGAGAGTGTTTGTACCTTGCCCGCAAAGACCACCACCAGTTCCTGGCCTATATCCAGGAAAAGATGCTGATACCCAGGTGAGCTCTCTCCCGCTGTCACATTAGTCCTTCTGAATAATGGTTCTGTGATAAATTCCTCTTCTCCTGTGCTAAATGTCTCTTGTCTGTCTCATTCTCCTATGTTAGTTGTAACCACTCAGCCTTGCTATACCAAACCAGGTGTACTGCTGACTAGAGCTGTAGTGAGGTTAAGAACCTGCCATTTAGTGTAGGTGTCAGGTCTGAGGACAGACTCCACACCATTGGTCTGGTATGTTAAGCAGTGGTACTCCTCTCTGTAGCTTGTGGCGTATGCTGAAGTCAGAGTTCTGCCAGCTGGCCTCACTGGCTGTACCACAGCTCCTGCATGCCCTCTCCCTGCCCCATGGTGCTGACATCTTCTGGGGTATTGTGGACAGCAGCTTCAACAGCAAGGACTGGAAGACACGCTTTGAAGCAGGTAGGGCCAAGGAGAGGCCTGCATATCGCTCGGGTGCCTAATGAAGAAGAGAGCTTTTCAAGGGGAACTGTTACTAATATGAAATATGCATCATCTTATCTCCTGGAGCGCAAACAGCAAATATGATAAGGATCACTACTATTACTGTCATTTTTATTACCAAGGCATGTATTATAATCTTTTTTGTTGTTAAATACTCTCATTTATAGCTCGTTATTGCTTACTATACAATAATAAAACTATTTTTGGAGTGCTTGTATTCATATCAGTGCACCTGACTGTGTAAGAGTGTTAGTGAAAGAGGAGTGTAGGAGGCTGAGACACCCCCTCACTTGGCCTCAATAATTTCCCACTACTCTGGACTTGTCAGGCGTTCCCATGGTTACTGTGGCAGCTCTGTCAATGAAGGATTGTGAGATTAATTGGGGGGGCAGTGGCAAGGATTGGTCTGAAGGAATGGATGACCTTGGGAAGGCTAGGGTCTCTGTGATTCCAGAGCAGTTCAAAGGGAGAGGATAGCCCCCACAGTAGCAGGGGTTATATACTGAAATACACTCAAAGGCAGGGTAAAAAGAACTTTTCCCTCAGGCACAATTTTAACATCAATCAATGGATGAATGATGGGGTGCATTCATTGATCTACAAGAGACATTTGAGATTTGTCTATGGCATTCTGTCCTTGAAGACAGCACTGCTGGGTTTCACATGAGAGAATGTCACATATTGATGGTTTTGAGCACACCTCTGTCTTTCAATAAAGCAGTATTTCTAATTAACTAATTACATCCACAAATTAGAGACTTTAGCTGGTCTGAAGCAGATGGTCATTTACACATTCCTGTATATCACCCAGAAGCAGCCCAGTTGGGTGTCTCTGCCTCACTGAGTTTTGCAGGCGATCTGGCAGACACCCACTGTCCTGATCAAAATTTGATGCAATGCTGCCTCCTTGTGGCTAGATACAATAAGTAACCCCATATTGTAGAGCAGTACAAAGCAGCAAATGTGTGTAGTTTTCCTAAACATATGTACTGGACTTTTAATTTACAAACAAAATGAACAGAAGCATTTTAAATACCAAGTGTAATATGCCCTACTCCTGTATGCATTTCTCTTCACTTCAGCTATAGTATATTTACATACCATAGGGCTGTCATCAGAATTTCTTAGTTCAGTGATTAGTTAAAGCTGAAGCTCCTAGTCTTCATCACTGTGCCACATTCCCCACTGATTATTGCTCCCTGACCTCATGACATCAGTGCTTGTCCCCCTTTCATTAGTGGTAGGAGAGTGAAGTTTCATGTATTTCAGAATGAGTGGAGCTAACGTCAGCTTTCAGTTAGTGGCATATTTGAACAAGTGAAAATGTTTTGCTTTCCACTATAAATTCAAACACTGGTTCAAATCAGTGATTCCATATGGTAGCTCTGTACATTTGAAGTTTCAAGAAACCTCACTCTCCCATATCTGCTTTTTGCTACCAGTGGAGAGGGTGGCTGTACTGTGCCGGTTCCTGGACATCACTTCTGTGACCAAGAACCACCTGCTCAAGTATTCACTGGCCCATGCCTTCTGCTGCTTCCTGGCCTCTGTGGAGGATGTAAACCCAGCCGTGGCCACTCGGGCCCGGCTGCTGCTAGACACTATCAAGAGGCCCGCACTGCAGGTGAGGAGGGGAAGAAGGAAGGTTCAGACAATGTGTCACTGTTCTTTTCCTTGCCTCCTCTTGTCCTTCATATGACAAACTACCCAGATCTGGTAGGACCGCCTTGATGAGGTGAGTGTGTGTCTGTGTATGTCCCTCTGCAGGGCTTATGTCTGTGCCTGGACTTCCAGTTTGACACGGTGGTGAGGGACCGTCCCATCATCCTCAGCAAGCTGCTGCTGCTGCACTTCCTAAAACAGGACATCCCAGCTCTCAGCTGGGAGTTTTTTGTAAATCGCTTTGAGACACTTTCCTTGGAGGCCCAGCTGCACCTCGACTGCAACAAGGAGTTCCCCTTCCCCACCAGTACGCTGTTTCATCTTCCCATCACTCCATGCTGGTTGACTGGATAGTGGCAACATGATAAAAATGTGTTTGTGGGTGTGCGTGTGTGTGCAGGATAAAAGGGTGGTAATGTTTTCACACTTAGGTGTGGAAGTAAACATTTGCATGCTCTGCATGGCTGTTGAAACCATCTGTATAGCACCAGGTTGCATTCTGACAGCCGGTCCTTCCTGACAGCCATCACAGCTGTGCGGACCAACGTGGCAAACCTCAGTGATGCCGCCATGTGGAAGATCAGACGGGCCCGTTTCGCCCGGAACCGGCAGAAGAGCGTTCGTTCTCTCCGAGACAGCGTGAAGGGCCCGTCCGAATCCAAACGGGCATTCTCCCTCCCCGAGACACTGAGCAACCGATTGCGTGAGTGTCTGCCTGTTTTGTTCAGGCTTTGTGAACGTCAGCGTCGGAACCTGCCTGTCTCATTCTCCTGCTGTCTCTCTCTCCACTCACTTGTCTTTCAGATCATTTTTGTAAGTCTGCCCTTTTTGTTCGCCTGATTTTCCTAATTTCTTTGCTATCCATTTTTCATGCTGTCAGCAGGTGGGGGTTGCCTTCCTTTTCCTTACATTTTTGCACAGGGTGCAGGCAGAGTTTCAGGGAGATCATTTCAGGGCCACATTTGCTTGATAATGCATTTTTTTTTAAAAAAAGATCACCAACACCAATGCTTGATGGCAAATGCATTTTCTTTTAATGTCAGTTTAAATTAACCATAAACAAGTAAAATATTCAGCTAAGGGCCAGGACAGGCAAAAACAGTGAGAGCTGATAAGAAACGACTGCAAAGATTTTGGAAAAAAAATTTATGAAGTTGGGGGTGAAGCCATAGAGTTTGACACCAGAACTACTTGTAAACAATGCAATTAATGAATTTCTATTACAGCAAGTTGCTGCTGACACGATCTTGACAGCTCATCTTTATGTAAGAATTGTATCACATAAGCCAGAGGCACAAATGTTTTAAAATTACATTCCTTTGGATCTATTCATGGTGTCAAACATTCTGTTAAAATTTTCTGTCTAGGTTTAGATACCTACTTACTATTTAATGATAAATATGTCTGCAATTGTGTACAAATGGAAATAATTATGTAGTTATGCATAGCAAACCTATGTATATAGATCAAAATATTTGTTGTTATACAAATTACTTTGAAACTGGCTACTGAGTAAGTCATTGTTTCAATAGGTAGGCTGGTATGGAGGCTGAATCCCTCTGTTATGTATGTTTCTGTTTGTGGGTGATGTTTGGTTTTGGATTCTCAATTTTATGCTGTGAAATGTGGAGATATCAGCAGTCAGCAGCAGATGTTCTAAGACGTGATAGTTCACATCAGCCAAATTTTCCTCTGAAGCAATTTCATCAGCTGATCTGAATTGGCCGTAACGCAGCGACCCAGCAGGGAAGCACATTGCCCATGCAGACATTCAGATCTCCGCCCTTTGGTGCACTTTGAGAAGTGTGAAAGTCTGTCCCAGTTGATCTTAAGCTTGGACACGAATCCTGTGGCATCCCCGGAACATTTCCTAAATTGTGTTCTCCATGTGTGGTTTTTAGCTCTAAGGCTTACGAGGCAAGAGCAGTCTGCCCCAACTCTGGGAGATATGATAGAGAAAGTCCTGCCAGGTAAATAACAGACAAGTCTGACTCATTTCATCTACAGAATCACAAAATGTCTTTTACTGTGGCTCTCAGTGAGAGTATATGTATTGCTGTGGAAAAGGTTGAAAATTACTTCCCACAACCACAATGTACCAGCCATGATCCTTAAGTACGGGAGGAAGGAAATACTGAATGTTACATTAATTGGACCGATTGATTATATATATCTGGGCTAGTCAACTCTTGTTGTGGAGTGTCAGTAAGTGAAATGTTTTCTTGCTCTCTTTAGACCACTGCAACTCAAACCAAGAGAAGGAAATTAAATGGGCTCAATCAAAATGAATAGGTCATGAAATACTTTGCATGACTTAGAAAGCAAGCCTGAAGAAACTGCAGTCCTCCAAAACCAGTGTTGAGTAGCCCTGCTTTATATCATATTCAATTGAAATAATCCCCTCAGCATTTTGTTTTTCATTCAGTTGATATTTGTGTCCATCAGCTGGTATAGAACTTGTATGGAGAATGAGTTGCTTACAGTTACAGTTAGCCATGAAAGATAACAAAAGCAAATACCCACTATTTGATTTACAGATTATGGGGCCTGTAAAGGACCAGACATGGTGACTCAGCATTCTCTGTACTACTCCCCCCTTCTCTGCAGCACGCTTTCTCCTGCCCTGTAACCCTGATGGTTCAGCCCCTCTCCTAGGCCAGAACACACCTGAGGAGGACTCCATCATTAAGGACCTTCTCCCAGAGGATGCTGGGATAGACCATCAGACTGTGCACCACCTGATCATGGTGCTGATGAAATTCATGGCAAAGGACCAGAGCAGCGCTGAGACGGACATCGGCAGCGCGAAGGCCTTCAACACAGTGAAGCGCCACCTCTACGTGCTGCTGGGCTATGACCAGCAGGAGGGCTGCTTCATGATCGCCCCACAGAAGATGCGCATCTCCACCTGCTTCAACGCTTTTATTGCTGGTATTGCTCAGGTAAGGCGGAGAAGGAACAGAAAAGTGTAAGGGTATGTACACCATGATAAACATTCAACAACAACTAAAATAACACAAAAGCTGAATTAAAAGTCACTATAAAAAGAAGCAGCAGGATGATATTTTAGTGGTACAATTCTTTTGAGGGTACAGATTGTGAGGGAAGCTTTCTGAACTTGGGTTCTGCAGGTGATGGACTACAATATTGGCTTGGGGAAGCAGCTGCTCCCCCTAGTGGTGCAGGTACTGAAGTACTGCACCTGCCCCCAGCTGCGGCATTACTTCCAGCAGCCTCCCCGTTGCTCTCTCTGGGCACTGCGCCCGCACATCCGTCAGATGTGGCTCAAGGCCTTGCTGGTCATCCTCTACAAGGTAATTACCCACAAATAATTAGTTACCGCCAGGATCATTGTCACCTGGAAATTGTAATTTGAGCAGCTTGGGTAAAACATCAAAGGTACATGTTTTATTATAGTATCTCTATAATTAGAGACATATTTACCTCATATCCCATCTACCAGAAATGTCCCTTAAGAAATAACTTTATAATATAATAAAAAAAAAAATTTTTTTACTTTTTTATTTACAGTGAGACTCTAACTAAGCACAGAAGAGTGGTCTGTACCAATAATATGGAAAGCACAATTAATAAAATACCAGCATATACAAAAAACATATAGCTCCAGCATATGATATGATATCTATGATTAAGCACTTTAAAATAGATGCTGAAATTAAGGCAGCAGCAAAACATTCACATTGATTTTTTCTCATGTTGTTCATCCCTTCTGTGTCTCTCCTTCTGTCTTGGGATACAGTACCCTTATAGAGACATGGATGTGAGCAAGGTCGTTCTGCACCTGATCCACATCACTGTCAACACACTGAATGCCCAGTACCACAGCTGCAGGCCCCATGCCACCGCAGGGCCCCTGTACAGCGACAACTCCAACATCAGCCGCTACAGCGAGAAAGAGAAAGGTACATGTCATCCTCCTACAAGGGGAGCATTGAGGAATCTGAACAGCTGTCTTCTCATGGCTTACAGCTCAAAATGTACCTCCCTAAATCTCTCATCTGATCAAACACTGCATGTTCATGTGAGGAGGAGCCCCTCTTAGTGCTTGGTATAAAAATGGGAACATGATTCCAGTGAGACAGCTCCTTTATATAAAGAAGGAAATGAGAACTGAGCCAGGCTGACATTTACAAAGGGAGAAATATCTTTCACGTCATAACGATCTTGGTAGGGAAAAATGTTGAGGAAAGGTGACAGTTGGTGCCTGCCGTGTTTTTGTGATTTTCATTTTCAGAGGAGGACAGCGTATTCGATGAGTCTGACATTCATGATACCCCGACTGGGGCGTGCAACAAAGAGTCTCAGACCTTCTTTGCACGGCTTAAGAGGATTGGAGGGAGCAAGTCAGTGAAGTACCAGCCCGTGGAGCTGAATGCTCAGAAAAGTAAGAGACACCTCTCTCAAATGGTTACCACACAACAACTTCTCATCTTCTCATCTTCTTCATTAACACAGAACTGAGATAAAGTGCAGTCAAACTGATTGTCAGTGAGGCTCTGGCAAGGTTTCTTAATAGAAGCAGGAGACCTTTTCTGATGGGTGTTGAGTTTGCATTTGCATCTGAGATGCTTTGGATATCCATGGTGTGAAAGACTGACCTAAATGACCCGACCTAATAGTCTATTAAAAATTCAATTTACAGAATAAATCCCCTCTGAATTTGATTTGGGCAGCCAGAGTTAGATTAGATCTTTCCCCATATACTTAATGGCATGTTACCTACTTTATGATCAAATTATGAATCAGAACTGAGTATGAGTTTCGCTCATGTTTTGTAGACTGTTCTATTTTTCAACCTTCCGACAAAAAAGTTACCTTATCTGTCTTTGTGTCAGGTGAAATTGAGCTGTCTGAGTACCGAGAGGCCAGTGCCCTACAGGACAGCATTCTCCGATGCGTGAGGGAGGAAAGCACCAAGAAGAAACGGCTACAGGCCATGCATAAGCAGAAGTCACTGGACATCGGCAACACCGACTCCATCCTCTACAACCTGGATGAGCACCGAAGGAAGTCCTGCATCGACCGCTGCGATCTGCAGGGGCCACCTTCCTCCACCTATAACACCCGCCGGGGGGACCACCATACAAAGGAATCCTCTGATGGCTCCTCGGGCAAGCCGGAAGGCAGCGATACCCAGGAGCGCCGTGGTTCCAAAGACACCCACTCTGATGGCAAAAGGCCCGTCATCCCAGAGGTGCGGCTGAGCTGCATGGAGACCCTGGAGGACAAGCAGGACTCCTCCCCTGGGGGGGCGTCTCAGACCAAGGAGGATCCTGACCTTATTGACCTCTCATCTGACTGCACCTCCATCCCTGAGAAGCACTCCATCCTCTCCATGTCCGACAGCGACTCCCTTGTCTTTGAACCCTTGCCCCCTCTGCGGATCGTGGAAAGTGATGAAGAGTTTGAGATGCAGAACCCGCCTGGCATCAAGCCCAATGGTCGGCCGCCAGCATCCCCAGCCTCCGGCAACAGCCTCCGCCCAGCTCCAGTGGTGCAGGTTAGCGTGGAGGAATGCCAGGACCAGGAACCTGCAGGAAGCCCTCTGCAGCCAATGAGGAACAGACCACGTGTGACCCCTACTGCCTCTCTTGAGCTCCCGGACAGCAAAGACATCATCCATCCTGAGGACTTGAGTGAGTTTTCTCATGAAAGCCCCTTGACGCTGAAGCAGAAGAGGGACCTCTTGAAGAAGACCCCTGCCGTCCCTGAAATGTCCCTTGATGATGTCACTGCACACCCTGAGGACGTGAAGACCAGCGGGGGGCCAGTAGCCAGTCCCTCTGGGAAATCTGTCTTCCTGAATGTGCCTGAGGACACAATGGACCCCTTCGAACAACCAGAGGAA
Source organism: Albula goreensis (assembly GCA_022829145.1). Taxonomy (NCBI): domain Eukaryota; kingdom Metazoa; phylum Chordata; class Actinopteri; order Albuliformes; family Albulidae; genus Albula; species Albula goreensis. Next base: position 18,561,349 of record CM040749.1, read on the forward strand.
GATGAGGAAGAACTTGGTGACGATGGGGACAGTGACCCAAAAGCTGAGGATGACAACGAGGAGGCAGAGTTTAAAATCCAGATTGTGCCTCGTCAACGCAAACAGAGGAAAATCGCTGTCAGTGCCATTCAGAGGGAGTACCTGGACATCTCCTTCAACACCCTGGACAAGATTGCAGACCAGCCAGTAGACACAGGTATGCATGCTTGGTAGTGTTTTGAGTCAAGCGTGTGAGGACATGGCCAAGTCAATCAGGTGAAATGAGGTGTGGTATGGCAAGGGCACTGCACTTGTTTGCAGGATGAACATAAGCCATGGTAAATTTAAAAAAAAAGAATTACTTACTTTAATGAGATGACTCCATCTATAGGGTACTTCCATGTGGCACACGCCTAAGAGATGCTTGGGGCTCTGAGTCAGAATCAGGTGAAAAGGACAGGCAGGGATTCATAGGTGGTGGTGGAGGTGATGGCATGATGAGAATGAGTGAACCACATGGTATATGGGCCTGGACTGGTTGTTAGGAGTGTTTTTAGGAATACTAATTGACGTGTAATGACCATGAATCAGGGCCTTGGCTTAACATCTCATCCTGAGTTCTCTGTGTTTACTAGATACATATCTAACAAAGCAACTCATAACTTAATGATCATTTCTCCATTCCATTACTATGTCACATCTATGCAGTGAAGCATGCGTGCGTGTGTGAGTGTATTTATGTGTAAGTGTGTGTGTGTGTGAGTGTGAGGGTATGTATGTGTAAGTTTGTGTGTGTGTGTGTGTGTGTGTGTGTGTGTGTGTGTGTGTGTGTGTGTGTGTGTGTGTGTGTGTGTGTGTGTGTGTGTGAGATATGCATGTATGGGCCTGTGCACATCTACTCACTTTTCAGCATTTGATTGCAGATTCTCAACACAATGGTAAATGCACATACACGGCTGACTTTGCAAGCTGAACAGGCTGTTAAATATCAAAGACCCATTTCAGGACTGTATGCTGATCGTTGCATTGAGTCATATTGTGATTTTTTGTACAATGCTCTTCAGATAGTCTGATAAGGACACAAGCTATGTATTCAGGCTTACTCATAATCTGAATATGATCCCTCTGACCTTAACCTAAGGGAGAGCATTTTACGATCAGAATTTACTACTAAGCTTATACAGTATGTGTATATCCCAATTCTTGTCCCATTCCAGCTAGTCATAGATGTACACGCTAAAATTACAAAAAAACAGCATTTACTTGTGCACCCTTGTAACATCTGCAAGTAACAACTGGACCACAAGGTAAACTGTCACTGATACAAGTTGGTTGTTCCTTTTTTAGACGATGTTCTAGATTAAATTTTAATTTCTAGATTCAAGAGCCTATGTAATAGATATTTAAATAGAAAAAAATTAAAAAGGTCAAATCTAATATTTATTTTTCTATTCTGTTATGCTTGATCGAGGATAACATGGTAACCTGTAATAATAAGAGAAATAAAACTATAGGGATGCTCAAGTTAGTTTCAAAAGGAATAAATAACGGTATAAATAGGTATTTAAAGTTAATAATATATTCAGGAGGTGTAAAAATACACATCAGTACAACTGAAAGGTGCTGGAAATATGCTGGACTGCAGCCCCCAAACATCTCAAATGCCTCTGTGATGCCCCCAGGTGTCCATTTTTCACCCCTCAGTAAGGTCAGGAGCTGCTATTGCTGTGCTCGTCACTCACCCACATTGCCTTACAGATCACAAAGCTCTGTCCGCTCTGGAAAAGCCGCGGGAATCCGCCTCGGCTCCCACTCTCGAAGCCGCAATCCCAGAAACGAGCAGCCGCTCTTCAATATCAAGTAGGATCTGAATGCTTCTTTCTTCTTATTTATAAACAGAACAGCCAATAGGGTGTTGTGCTGACATCTGACAGACAGCCTGAGCTTTCCTCATCCTCACCCTCTTCTGTGTGCTCCAGACCATTCCAGAACAAAAGTCCCTCCTTTTTTTAAGAGTTGCAACATTGTTTGCGCTGTCACTAGTTTTCTAACACCTGGGTTTTACTTTTTACTGTGCCATTCATACAATCAGTACATGATGGACCCACATCAGTTGATTTAAATATACAGGACAGCTATTTCAAAATCGCATTGATCATTTTTGCTGATATTTTGGAAATGATTTAATTGATGAATATCACAAGAAATCATATTATCGTAGTCGGTGAGAGAGAGGATTGTAGAATAAGCTACCATTACATTTTCCTGTGAAGCTATCCAAGTTTCAATTTCCATCTTTTTAATGCTCATCTTAATGCTTCACAGAATTTAGTTTAGCACATCTGAGGTAGGCAACTCAAGCCCAACGTACCCTTATTTGCTTAAACTGGTCAATATTACCCCAGTAAAATAGCAGTCAACATAAAATATTCATAACATAGAATCAAATAAACACAGAACAGGGAAACAAAATCCATGATGAAGCAAATCATTAATAAAATACCTGAGTAAAGGCATTATTTTACTTTATTTTAACTTTGCCATAACATAGATATAATTTTCCTCATCTCTGTGTAAGAACCCTCTCTATTCATTTTCAAACATTTTTTAATGAAATTTTTAATTCTGTTGACTCAGAACTGAGATTGTGTTGTAAAGATGTTATATGAAGATAACTGCTAAATGTTTACTGAATAGTAACTGTGTAGGAGGTATTCTGACCGTGGAAGTTTGAATCTTTCTGTCAGACAGCATAGTAAAAATCCGGTCTAAACTGCTTTCCTCAGCAACGCTAAATGGTCTCTCTGTTGGCATAGCAAGAGAGAGCACAGATTGAAGTCCTCACTTATCACTCTCTGAAGACTCCTAACAGCTTCATTAAGGCTCCATCATTGCTGAAGTGCCATGGCGACCAGCTGGTGCCCCATCCCTAAACATCTCCACACAGGGTGACCTGACTCCCCGGAGGGGAGGCACTGCATAGAGCACTTTGCCAGTGCCAGCTGCAAGGATTTCTGCCACTGATCAGATCCTCATAATAGCGTGTTAATTACCAAAACTGGAGACACTTACACTTTAAACCAACCAATAACAATAAAGACACTTCCATGCTTTAAGTGATAGAGGAGAGAGATGCTCCCAGCAAGGAGATTCAGTTAGCAGAAAGCCATTACAAATAACTTAAACCTTGGATCTTAGCTCAGTCAAAGATAACAAATCCAGAGGCAAACAGCTCAATGTGTCCTAATGAATACATTATCAGGCCATGTGGTGAACTATTATCCTGGGATCCCAGAGTTGGACTTTAACTTCTAAGTAGAGGAGTTTAAAATGACACCACAAATACCATATTTCCCTTTCCAAGGTGTCTCAAAAAACCAAACTGTTCTTATATCTCAAAAGTGTTAATGTGGTCAGTGGTTCAGCACTCCTCACCCGTCCAGTATCCACTAGCACATTCTGTTTGCTTGGGGTGGTACTGGCCATTGTTGGGCACTAGTGAATCTCCCTACTGAAGGTGAGGCCTGTGTGTGTGTCGCCCCCAGCTCAGTACCGGCAGGTGAAGCGAGGGTCCCTGGGGGCCCTGACCATGAGCCAGCTCATGAAGCGGCAGCTGGAGCACCAGTCTAGCGCCCCACACAACATCAGCACCTGGGAGACGGGTGAGTGCCCAGCCTGGAGGCCCTCACCATCGGAAGCACGGGATTCAAAACCTATTCCCCCAGATGTGCCGCGCGCTGCCTCCACCAATCACCTTAAAGGTCAAACAGCCTCTGCAAATAAATATATGAATAGCTCGGCTTCTGTCTCAGCATGTCTGATCTGTTTATCTCCATGCATTTTAAAGCATTCTGAGACTGTTACTTGAGGAGAGGAGACGTGCTCACAGTGTCTGCATAATGAAACGCAGGCATCCCGAATCAGGCCTGGAGGAACGGTTACAGAGGTCTCCCACGTCTTCTTTCAGAATCAGATTAATATAATAGACAGCCTGCCACCTGCTTCTGCCTGTGAAAAATAAATGTTAATTGAAACATTCCAATAACTTTTTCATTTGATTTCAGGTTCACAAAAAGGTTTGGTGTCTCCCCCCTCAGCATAGCTTAACTGACATTTCAATTTATTTTGTGACATTTTCAAGGCGCGGAAACATCATGAATGTTTAATGCCTTTATTTTTCCCCATGGTCAAGGCTTACATTGTGTTTATTAATCAGGTAGCCTTCACAGACCAAAAACCTTGAATGTACCAGGGAGAAAAAGAACAATTAAAGTGCAGAATGCTTCAATATGTGTCTGTTTTTGAACTATCTCTTTTGTGGAGAAATTAATATTTTTGTTGAAGGCAAATTATTAGGTATGACAGTGTTTATTTGTTTGCTGTGTTACAGGTGCTACCAAGACCAGCCTACTGTCTGCCCCCAGTACAGTCAGCATGTTTGTGCCAGCACCAGAGGAGTTCACCGATGAGCAGCCAACCACCATGACAGACAGGTCAGCTGTTCACTGGGCTGTTTGTTATCAGATGTTCAGTGTGGTCATCATCAATACAGCCTGCATTTTTGCTCAGTGCATATTGGCGACATTACAGTTGCTTTAAGCTATGATGTAGGCTGTAATGTTTAGCCATAAAATAATGACATAGTGTAAAAAGAAATTAAGGGAAAGTAAAAGTCTCAAAAAGGGTGGCAGTCACTTCATTTGATTTGTCAGTTTAGCAAATAGTCTGTCCTTTTTAAAACAGAGAATTGGACTAGAAATTACATTTTAATATGAATTAATATGGTAATTTGTACCCTATTTACCATATTTACATTGTTTTTTCCTGAGGTATTTATAATGAATCAATTTGCTTAATGTAGCTTGTTTCCATTTTCAATCTAATAAATAGTTCCCAAAATATATAAAAGCTCATTGAAGTAAAGCTATAAAATGCACACACACACACACACACACACACACACAAATGTACACTCACACAGATATATGCACGTGAATACATACACACACAGATATGCACGTGTGCACACACACATACACGCACACACAGTTATAATCAGATGCACACACACACACAGAGTCATACACGTGCACACACACACACACACACACACACACACACACACACACAAACACACAGATATGCACGCATGCATACACACAGATTTATCATTATCATCGCACATGGTCAAATGTGCGTGCTGCTCTGTAAACACAGAGGCCCCACACTCCATGCACAGTGACTGGGGTGGACGGGATGAGTGGTGGAGGGACAGAGGGCCGGCTGTGTCAGGCTGCTGATGGGTGTGCTGCTGGCAGGTGCCGGGACTGCGGGGCTGTGCTGGAGGAGTATGATGAGGAGACCCTGGGGCTGGCAGTGGTGGTGCTCTCCATGTTCATTCACCTGAGCCCAGACCTGGCTGCCCCCCTACTCCTGGACATCATGCAATCTGTGGGCCGGTACAGTGATGGATCACCTCTATTTCCATTGCTCTGTATTAACCTTCTCTTAAACTGTGCTACTCATAAATGTATGACAGATAATATAATAAATCCTTTTACACTTTTCTTCATTTATACATTAAGGTTCTAAGAATATAAATGAGAAGAAATAATAATGTCAAAATAATTGTAAAATAGCATCAGTTTACCATCACTAATAAAAAAATGTTTCAGGGATTCTGCTGGAATTCCTGAAATTACATCCTGTTTGTGTGTGTTTGAACTAATTGAACATTATGTCTAAGGCTTTTACATGTGTTATTAGTGGATGTGTCAGATTGCAATGGGCAGATACATGTCTGTTAAATCTAAGCACAAGTTTAATTATTCATTTATTATTTTGTTTCTTACCACTTCAGGCTAGCTTCCAGCGCCAATTTCTCTGGACAAGCTGAGAGGTATCTTCTTTATTTCACTGCTTTGGCTTGTCTCAACTCTGTTGTTCTGCGGTATACATGTACATATATTTGTAGAGTGCAGAGAGCTTTAGGCACACAAATTTGAGGGGTGCTCTTTTTGTGTTTTTGCAGCATGTTAATCCCAGGCAACGCAGCCGGTGTGGCCAAACAGTTCCTGCGCTGTGTGTTCCACCAGCTGGCCCCCAATGGCATCCTGCCTCAGCTCTTTCAGAGCAACATCAAAGGTGGGAACATGACAGCTGCACAGATGGGGAGCCAAAGGATCAGTGTATAGATAAGAAGGGCACCAAAACAAACTCACCTTGTTTTGTACTGATCTTTTAATCACAGATGGAAGTTTCCTGAGAACTCTGGCTTCATCCCTCATTGATTTTAATGAACTGAGCTCTGTGGCTGCTCTGAACCAGCTGCTGGAGGTGAGCCTTTGCCTGTATAAGATATCAGTTGAGCTCTCTGCACAAATGCTGATATGTATGTGCAAATAGATGAAATGCATATATATTCATTTTATGATGTGAGCCAGTGCTCTTCAGCAAAGGTGCATTTTCATACATGACCACCAGGTGGGGACATTGTTAAAGAGGAAACAATTTTCTCCAGTATCCTGTTGTTTTGATGCAGCACTCGAGCTACCAAAACCTCAGTATTATAGAAAACAGTACTAAATCAGGATTAAAAAGTCATGCATTTAAAAATCATTGGACACTTACAGCTGTAAGCATCCCCCAGATTAGAATGAGTGTTGGCGGTCCAAGGGACTCCAAAATCAGCTGGTTTGCTTGTTTGGTAGTTGCAGGTACTTATCAGATGGTAGTTAGCTAATGAATATTACTAAGTCTGATCCAGGCCTGTTAGTGTCGTGCCAATCATCGTCAGCTGCATGTCACTCATTTACATCAAACAGTTGCAAAGAAAAGTATATCTACCATTAGCTAATGAGATATGTGAATCCAAGGAGGTATGTGACATGAGTCATTTAACTGGATAAAGTTAGATTGATCATGCTCACAGAGAGTAAATTCATTTTATGTAAAAATGTACTTAGGACCAGAATTGATAAAAATTGGAGACATGTCTTGACCTGGCAAAAAATTCATATTTTCAAGGCAATAAAATAAGAGAACAATCCAGAAAAGCAACCTGAACCCAAACCATAGCTTATACCAAGTTTTTATTATTTGACCCAGAAAACACTATTTATAACCAGTTCTGAAAGGGAATTCATGGTCTCATTTGATGAAATGTTGAAAGATTTTTTCTCCAACCGACAGATACTGTAGGATGACTGCCATTGGCAGCACATCTTTTTCCATCTTGCGAGACTGAATCTAACAAAATCTGTTCTCCCTGTTGAACCAGTACATGACCTAGTTTTTAAGTGATCTGAGTAATGAAGCACAGCGTAGCCCCTCATCCAGCCCCACCAGGGCCACTTCTCATACCGCCTCTTGGCTGAATCATCCACAGGGTCTCAACAATAAGAAGAGCCTTCCCGCAGGGAGCACCATGCTGCACTGTCTGGACAACATTGCAAGCTTTATGGAGGCTCTTCCAATGGACTCACCAAGCAATCTGTGGACCACTATCTGCAACCAATTCCAGACCTTCCTGACCAAACTACCTGCTGTCTTGCCACTGAAGGTACCTCCTGCACTCGGATTCTTTTACGAGATCATTGGGCTGTTGTAGGAGGAGTGGCTTAAATAAACCTGCGGAATTAATAGCATAGTTGCGCCCATGCCCTCTAAATCACTTGGATGTAATTTTGGTGCTTAGGTTGGATTCCTTAAGTAGACTTTAATAAGACTTTGATGACTTTTCTCCCACACAGTGTCCCCTAGATTCCAGCTTAAGAATCATTATTTGCCTGTTAAAGATTCCCACTACAAGTGCCACAAGGGTAAGCCTCCAACACTCATTAATTGAAAAGACAGAGCAGATGTGCACACATTTTGCAAGCTGTTTAATTTCTGTTGTACATTCTATCAAATGTGTCATACAGGGTCAAATGATTTTGGAATGAATGTGTTATACTTTTGTGCACACATTCTTGTTTTCAAGGGTGCCTTGGACCTTTCCCCAATTAATTAAAATGTTCTCATGATAATAATGTTATCATATTATAATATAGTTACACACACATGTGTGCCAGTAAGAATGCACATGCACGTACACACAGAGAAAAATACTGAAGTTAAGATTTGAAAATTAAACCCTATTGAAGTGGTTGGTTACAAAAGAAAATTTGTCAGATGATCATACAAAGACATTTCTCATTTCTCTCTAAACAATTGTGCACAAAATTGTTAACTCATATTTATTATCTCAGTGATATTTGTTTTAAAATAAGGACACCTAAATTACATTTATATTTTCTCAGTATAAGAACATTCTTAAATGTTCATGATGGCTATGGAAATGTGGAAAATGGCAACTGTTAAATATTATGTTTCTTCTTAAAAATACAAGAACATGAGAGCCACGGAGGAATTGTTAGTCTTATACCAAAGATAAAAAAAATGGAAAAGCAAAAGAATCCTATGCATTCTTATTTTAGCATGTATGCTAAAATTTGACTATTGTACAATGTGTCCTTCTTCGCAACTTGTTTTTCACATCAATAGGTGCCCTTGAATGAAGCCCTAGAAAAGAAGACAATTACACTCCAAGTTTTGTGTAGTATCTGCACTGCAACCCACGTACAGCTCCATAACAACCGCTAATGCATGTTGCAGTAAAACGTGTGCTGATTTGAAGGGGCCTCGGGCCTTGATTACTGACCTCTTCCCTCCCACTCACAGAGCCTTCTGGAACCCTTCTCCAAATTACTCAGCTTTGTGATTCAGTACGGCGTCTTCAGCCTTTCCTACCTGGTGGAGCTGTGCGGCCTGTGCTACCGGGCCTTCAACAAGGTAATAATGCACCTTATTTCATCCCTCAGTGTGAAAACGCTGCCACCTGGCATGCTGGGAAAGGGCTGCAGGGTCTCCTTGATGAAGTACCCAATCAGGCAGTATTGATTTACATATTTTGGAGTGCTGGCGGAAGATGCATGGCCCACATAAGTGCGCCTCTCCATCAGTGATGGAAGCGCTTGGTAGGGCTGCCTGTGGCCCAGCAGTGAGGAGCCTGCTGGATGGCTCTCTACATCACCACGCTTGTCATCGGCACACACTTTATTTCCCCTGCCTTTATTGCTCTGTCCCACACTGCCTAATCTCTGCATTAGATTAATGCTGCAAAATGCTCAACATGACCTATTACATTTCATGCACCAGAAAGTTTATTGCAGTAAATTCCTTTTTTCAACTATTAAAGTCAGTGCTGTTGCATAAACGCAGACCCAGCTGAAGGGAATAGCAATTATTTATTCTGAAAATAGAGAATTTATGGCTGAGAAAATTAAAATGAAAGTAAATATTCATGGAAAGCTACTTACATTTCATACTACTGACAATTCATGGTTGGAATATATGTTAATTATAGAAGAAATAATATCTGACCATTTATCTTGTGATAGCTTGTGTAAATGTCTTGATATTTTGTCCCTCTTAGAGGAAACAAGCACTAATGTGCCAGGCACACAGCACACCGTCCTCTGAAGGCTATTTATCCACATTCTGTATGTACTTGATCCTACTTATCCCATTAGGAAGACACATCACTCTACAGTACTCCATTATTACATGTATGTAGGATAACACATACACTGGGGCCAAGGAGCTGCTTTCATCATGGTGACAGCAGACATGCTTCTTAGAGGATGGAAGAGGCAGTGGGGCTGTGGTTCTCTAAGCACAGACTGCAGACAAACCTTAGGGATGGAGCTATGGGGTCATGCTACCAAGTAGCTCAAATCAGACTGCCCTAGCTTTGCACTAAGGTTTTCTTCAGCCACAGCCTCATGTTTTTTTAATCATCTCTGAAGAGCCCTTGTCGCTCCATCAAGTGTGCTCTTGTCACGCTCTAGCTCTCTCACTTCCCGCCCGCTTTGGCATCCTAACGTAGTATTGGGAGGAAGAGGCCTTTGCTGTTAAATACCTGCTCTGAAAGTCTGCACTGAAATCCAGGGAACATGGAGAGCAATGAGGGGGAATTCATTATTCATTATGGACAAGAGCAAGCAACAACAGCAACAAAAAAGTAAGGTCTGAGGCTGGCTCAGCTCTGAGGTCTTTGGCAGAGAGTTAATGAAGACAGAGTGGAGAGATCCGCAGTGTCACAAAGGCCTGCCTCCCGCCCTGGCCCTGAGGTTTCACTGCAGATAAATGGCAACCAGAGGCGGCGGGACGGTAAACACACTTTGTTCCCAGGCACCACTCCATCATACTATTGGAAAGATGCCACAGCTTTGCGGGGAAAAGCAGAACTGCGGCTCAATTCTATCAGCTTTGCGGTATAATGAATGACTGTTGTTTTTTATTATCGTCATCAAACTATTGAACTGTTTTTGTCTTTAATTTCCCCCAAACAGGAGAGAGATAAATTCTACATGTCCCGCATTGTTGTGCTGGAGCTTTTGCAGGCACTGAAGTTCAAGTCTCCTCTACCTGATATGAACCTTTTGTTGTTAGTCCAGGTAAGCATCAATAAGTTGGGAACCTCCTACTTTTTTTTTAAGGAGAGTGGCCAAACCACCCTCCTTCTGTATGTTTTCTTTATTCAGACAGTAGGAAAGCTGAGAGGGTTACAGAGAAAATGAGGTATAGATATAGAGAGGCCAGAGCTGGACTCAAGCCCTGGTCCTCCAGGGATTGCAGAGACAGCTGCTCAGTGAACTGAGCTCTCTGGCTTCCCTAGGAACCTCCTACTTTTAAACCATTTTTGCGAGAAGCTCAGACCCATTCCCCGGATACATACCTCATGATATACAACCGTTTACAGAAGATTTATAACAGTAGAAAAACCTGTGACTGGCATTGAAACATACCTAAAAGCATTATTTCAAAATAACTTGGTTTTCCTGTCTGAAGAATACATTTTTTGACAAAGACTGGGTTTTATCAGTTTGTTTGTTCAGATGCTGGCACAAGACTTGCTGAATCCACTATTCTCCAAAAGCACATGATTTCTTCACTTCCTGGGGTGAGCAGCCATTTTCACTCAGAAACTGAGACCTTTATGAAGACCTTATATTACTACAAGATCAAGTACACTCTAACGGAATTATCACTGGTGGTCAATGTATTTCAGTAGCATAGTTTCATAATACAGATCAGTTTAAGAAATGATGCAAGAAACCGCATTAACAGAGCAATCAAATCCAGTAGCCTTAGGCATGCTTGTTCCCTTTGAGGTATATAAACTGAATATCTCTCTCTCTCAGTGCACAACAGCTGCAATGGAATGCATGAGGCAGTACATCAGTGAGTTGCTGGACTTCATTGCAGATATGCATACACTGACCAAATTAAAAGTAAGTCACCCATGGTATATGAATCCAAAAACATGACATAATTTGACACACACTGAATAAAACAATACATTATATCTCATCTCAGGTTATTAGAGCAACTGCCGAGGTCTTTGTTTCACTTGAATAGAATTTTTAGCAAAATTGCTATGCTACAAAAAGGTCATGTGTATATTCTGTATCTTTGTGATTATTTTGGTTGATGTGCAGACTGAAAAAATGAAAAACGTTTGTAAAAATATTATAGCTATGCACTCAGTTCTGAACGTAGTTGTATCTTCTAAAAATGTATTTACATCCTGTGTTACATTCAGTACTGCAGAATATACTACTCAGTCATGTGACCTGTCATATAACCTCATCTGCAGAGCCACATGAAGGCCTGCTCTCAACCACTCCATGAGGACACGTTTGGTGGGAACCTCAAAGTGGGTCTGGCTCAGGTAGCTGCCATGGAGATCAGCAAAGGCAATCACCGTGACAACAAGGCAGTGATCCGTTATTTGCCTTGGCTCTACCATCCTCCATCTACCATGCAACAAGGGTGAGAGTTACAAATACTGATGCAAATGCAATACTTGTCTTAATGTTAAGCTATAACACAGATAGAGGTGAGAATTTCTCGGCAGTTTTTGTGTAGTAGTTACAGTTATTAACATCTAGGGCAACAAAATGATAATTTATATAATAGTAATGGTGACAATGATACACAAACAATGATAACAAGTGACAGCAACAGTGTAGAAATATTATATAAATAGTCATAATAGCAATAGCATCAGTGTTATTGTGTATTCATAATCATACCAGTGACACAGACCTGAGCACATGGCAGAAGCACAAAAAGAGGTAATAAAATTAGTTATAAGCAGCTGTGGTGAATTCTCTCCCCCACAGGCCTAAGGAGTTCATTGAATGTGTGTCACACATTCGCCAGTTATCCTGGCTGCTGCTGGGCTCCCTTACCCATTGTGCCTTGCACCAGGGCTCCACTTCCTGTATGCCAATCCCACTGGATGCCGGTTCCCACATCGCAGATCACCTCATTGTCATCCTGATCGGCTTTCCAGAACAATCCAAGGTGCGGGATTATTGCCTGTCCCACAAAATGTACAACATAGACAAGTCTGCCGCCTTGGGTAGCTGATATTCAACATGTGCAGTAGTATTACCTACTGGAAGATAATTAGTTTCCTAATGTTTATTAATGCTTTTGAATAATGTTGAGCAAATGTCCCATTTAATTCCTTCTATTATAAGTCCTTGTCCACTGGCCACCACCTGCACCACTGTAAGAATTATTTGAAAGAAACAAATGCAGTGTGTCATTGATCAGCTGTGAAACGGGCAGTACAAAGGAGGACAGAGCTTTGTGAGGAAAGATCAGGGCTTTACCTAGAGGGAGAACAGCTGTCACCAAAGAAATGTGTTTTAATGGCTTCCATTAATGTGAACAAAACAACAAAGCTTTGGGATCCACAGGATTAATGAATTATTAAAGTGGTAGCATGCACAGTCAGATAAACACACAGGCCTTTATTACCAGTAGCTGAGCAGTGGAAAAGAAGTATAAATAATCATGCAATCTAAATTCTAAATAGAAACTGTTTGATGTCTGTTGCCTTCACAACAGTGGTGCAGTGGATATCCAGTTAAATATTGTGTCATTACTGTTGTGACCTGCACAGACGTAACCATGTTTCATGAATTTGTCTTGCTATGCCACTTCCCAACACATTCAATAGCTGCCATTGATTTTGACCTTGATCTTTTTTTTTTTTTGCTGCTATCATTCATCGTATTACTACAAGCACATTCTTTTCCCCTTACACACAGAAGATCAAAAACATCTGAAAATGAACATATTAATTTTTAATTATGGTTGCTTTCATTTTAAATTTGCGTCAAAAGGCACAAAGGTCTCAGGTGGAGGCCTGGTGTCACGGTGCATTCAGTGTTTGGGTGCTTCAAAGAGGGCAGTTCCCATATGCAGTCAGTCATCAGGGACAGCCAATGACCTGAGGATGCTCACAGGTGCCAATCAGTGCACACATAAGATTTCCTATAATTAGAATCTGTTGTGCTTGGCCTGTCCTAACTGAACCAATTCCTCCTTATGGTTTCTCTAGACGTCGGTGTTGCACATGTGCTCCCTCTTCCACGCCTTCATGTTCGCCCAGCTCTGGACGATCTACTGTGAGCAGGCGGCAGCCACACCCACCCTGCAAAACCAGAACCAGAACGAGTTCTCATCCAGCGCCATCCTAACTGGCCTGGAGTTCTGGAGCCGAGTGACACCCAGCATCCTGCAGCTCATGGCCCACAACAAAGTGGTGAGCCCCCAGTGCCCTACCTCTCCATGCTTCCATGACCCAGACAGCCTCTCTGGGCATGAACACAACACTATCTTTTGCAACTGCCTATTAACTTGTAGCACTCTAAGCTTTACATGTGGGACAAGGTTCCATAGCTGAACTATCAGCTAAAATGTATTTATTGGGAACTATGTTGACTTACTGGGATGGCACTGTTCTGCACAGGCAAGCAACAGTCGAATTAGCAACAACTACAGTTAGCATCAACTACAGCCTAATGCTGCTGCCCTTTTCACTGAGCATTCCTCCACATACACCCACACACCCTTCACTAAAACACCACACCTATGATGACTCTCAGGGATTTAATTTTTTTAAATGGCAACTTTAGTTTTGAAATTGTGTGTGTGTGTGTGTGTGTGTGTGTGTGTGTGTGTGTGTGTGTGTGTGTGTGTGTGTGTGTGTGTGTGTGTAAAAAGTATACATGTCTGTGCTTTTGTAAGTTTACATAAACAGTATGTGTATATACAATATGTGTTTGTGCGTGTGTACATGTGTTCATGTCTAGCACCTTTAAAGGTTTTTCATTGTCCTGCTGGGGGAACCTTTTAAGGTTCATCTTATATACAGATTTCTTTAAGGGGTTCTTTATATAACCCTCAAAATAAGGTTCAGCAAAGAACCTGTGAGTAAAGCCCATAACAAAGGAAAACCTTTATGGGTTTCCCCAGCAAGACAAGGGAAGAACCCTTTAGGAATCGTTTCTTCTAAGAGTGCTTAAGCATACTTGCACATGTGCCTTTCAGGAGTTAATGAGTGTATGTGAATGTGCAGTACATGTCCAGTATGTCTATGAACATATGTCCAGTATGTCTATGCATATATACATTGCATTATATGTGTGTGTGCATGTGTGTATGTGTATGTAAATACATCTTATTTTGTATATGTATATGTGCATGCTTGTCTGAGTGTATGTCCATGTGTATGTGTATACATTTTTATTTGTGTGTGCGTGTGTGTTTGTGTGTGTTTGTGTGTAAGAGCTGGGTCATCACAGTGGTCCTCCAGGGTGTAGTTATTTATGCCCAGGTCACATGCTGCAGACCTGGCCTGACATTTCAGCATACTGGTCTTACGTTTCTGGCTACTTTCTCCCCCACTCCTCATTCTGACCCCTGAGGAGTCTAACCTTTCTAGCCCCAAATTCCCCAATGCAAACACTGACCGGGGTTTGACCCAATGAATGAGGAAGTGCACTAGAGGCAACGGTGCTGGATATTACACAAGCCTGATGACTAAAATGACTACATACATCTAGGAAAGAACATACAGTATGTAAAAACAGAACACAATGACATACTGTGCACTGTTGAACTCAAATGACTACATCCCTGTGTACACTTCTATAAACAAACTCCATAAAGATATCAGTATCTGAGAAGAACCATTAAGGGTTCCTCCAGCTGGACACATGAAGCACCTGCAAAGGTATTAGAAAGAACTTTTTCATCAAAGAAAATGCACAGTGGATGGAGGGAAATTATTGGGTCTGCAAACCAACATTTAAGCTAACTATTGCCCAATACACATTGACTTGATATAAAATATATGAGGCTTTGCTGGCTGTAATTAATGGAAGCAGGAATGAGGTCATGTATCTGAAGTGCTTGATGTATCCAAAGGTTTATCCTCACTCTGTCCCAGCTGACAGAAGGGTTACACCTGTAGAGAAGGTGGCAGTTTGTGGATACACTCCTGCTGACTCATCAGTCTCTTCCCCAGATGGTGGAAATGGTCTGTCTTCATGTGATCAGCCTAATGGAAGCTCTTCAGGAATGCAACTCCACCATTTTTGTGAAGGTGGGTGAGCTAACAGCTTGTATTTATTTATGAAGACATTTTCACCAGTTTCCCTAATGAAATAGGTTTTTGCCTTCCTATAATTTTATGTGAATGCATTTGATTGACTTGACTTTACATGACTTTTGCTGCAATGCAGAAGTATTTAGTTTTATCATTTTAGAAGAGGTTTAAATAAGATACCTACATTTATTCTTTTCTCTGTCCTTTCAAACAGCTCATTCCTATGTGGCTGCCTATGATTCAGTCCAACCTAAAGGTAACTAACTAACTAACTAACTAACTAACTTTATGTTGCAACAGAAATAAATCGCAGGACTGCTACGTTAAAAATGTCTACAAACAAAAACAAATCTTTTAATATATATATACAGTGGGTACGGAAAGTATTCAGACCCCTTTAAATTTTTCACTCTTTGTTTCATTGCAGCCATTTGCTACAATCGAAAAAGTTCATTTTTTTTCTCATTAATGTTCACCCATCTTGACCGAAAAAACCAGAAATGTAGAAATGTTTGCAAATTTATTAAAAAAGAAAAAACTGAAATATCACAAGGTCATAAGTATTCAGACCCTTTGCTGTGACACTCATATTTAACTCAAATGCTGTCCATTTCTTCTGACCCTCCTTGAGATGGTTCTACTCCTTCATTGGAGTCCAGCTGTGTTTAATTAAACTGATTGGACTTGATTAGGAAAGGCACCTACCTGTCTATATAAGACCTTACAGCTCACAGTGCATGTCAGAGCAAATGAGAATCATGAGGTCAAAGGAACTGCCCAAGGAACTCAGAGACAGAATTGTGGCAAGGCACAGATCTGGCCAAGGTTACAAAATAATTTCTGCAGCACTCAAGGTTCCTAAGAGCACAGTGGCCTCCATAATCCTTAAATGGAAGAAGTTTGGGACACCAGAACTCTTCCTAGACCTGGCCGTCCAGCCAAACTGAGCAATCATGGGAGAAGAGCCTTGGTGAGAGAGGTAAAGAAGAATCAAAAGATCACTGTGGCTGAGCTCCAGAGATGCAGTGGGGAGATGGGAGAAAGTTCCACTAGGTCAACTATCACTGCAGCCCTCCATCAGTCAGGGTGGCAGAGTGGCCTGACGGAAGCCTCTCCTCAGTGCAAGACATATGGAAGCCTGCATAGAGTTTGCCAAAAAATGCATGAAGGACTCCTAGACTATGAGAAATAAGATTCTTTGGTCTGATGAGACCAAGATTGAACCCTTCGGCGTTAATTCTAAGCGGTATGTGTGGAGAAAACCAGGCACTGCTCATCACCTAGCCAAAAACAATCCCAACAGTGAAACATGGTGGGGGCAGCATCATGCTATTGGGGTGTTTTTCAGCTGCAGGGACAGGACGACTGGTTGCAATTGAAGGAAAGGTGAATGCGACCAAGTACAGAGATATCCTGAAAGAAAACCTCTTCCAGAGTGCTCAGGACCTCAGACTGGGCCGAAGGTTCACCTTCCAACAAGACAATGACCCTAAGCACACAGCTAAAATAACAAAGGAGTGGCTTCGGAACAACTCTGTGACCATTCTTGACTGGCCCAGCCAGAGCCCTGACCTAAACACAATTGAGCATCTCTGGAGAGACCTGAAAATGGCTGCCCACCAACGTTCACCATCCAACCTGACAGAACTGGAGAGGATCTGCAAGGAAGAATGGCAGAGGATCCCCAAATCCAGGTGTGAAAAACTTGTTGCATCATTCCCAAGAAGACTCATGGCTGTACTAGCTCAAAAGGGTGCTTCTACTCAATACTGAGCAAAGGGTCTGAATACTTATGACCATGTGATATTTCAGTTTTTCTTTTTTATTAAATTTGCAAAAATTTCTGCATTTCTCTTTTTTTCTGTCAAGATGGGGTGCTGAGAGTACATTAATGAGAAATAAAATGGACTTTTTTAATTTTAGCAAATGGCTGCAATGAAACAAAGAGTGAAAAATTTAAAGGGGTCTGAATACTTTCCGTACCCACTGTATATATATATATATATATATATATATATATATGTATTAGTTGATATATATTTAAACTAAAATACAGTCTATGTTGGGGTTGTTCCAATGAGGCATTTTTAAATACACTATTATTTTTAATATTAATTACAATTTTAAAATAAATATTAATTATTTTTAATATGAATGGAATATCTTAGTGAAGGGAAATGTCAAATTCAGCTTTTCACACACCAGAGTATTACATCACAATCCCCTGTGGTAGAGATACAGTGCATCAGCCTGCATAAAACCTCTGGCTGCTGTCTCTGAGAGTCAAAACAGTAACTTTAACCATCATCGTTCATCCATCAGGCAAATTAGATGTAAAAAAGATTAGGTGTATTTTTTGTATGTGTGCTGGAATTTGTTGCTGCTGTAATTGAGAATTACGTCACTAACAATACCCTCCACCATCCCTGCAGCACTTGTCTGCAGGGCTCCAGCTAAGACTGCAGGCCATCCAGAACCGCGTCAATCACCAGTGTCTGCAGGGTCTGCAGGGCTGTGCCACGCCTGGGGCCCTGCCCTCCGCCCTGCGCAAGTGGCTGCAGTGCACGCAGTTCAAGATGGCGCAGGTGGAGATCCAGTCTTCCGAGGCCGCTTCACAGTTCTACCCCATGTGACCGTGAGCTCTGGGATCACACAGCCCCCCCCTGCCCAGCCCTGCCCCACCTGCTCTAAAGAAGAAACCTGCCTGTGCCATCTCACAATATCAGACTTCTCCCCCACACCCATCTCCTCTGGTCATCTGTCGGTGTTGCGTTTCGGTTTTTGTGTACACATTTGCCCTCAATTAAACTATAAAACATAACTGTGTTTCTGAGGTATCAGACATACACTGTAGGCAGCCTTGAAGTCAAAGCAATAGAACGGTGTCGCAGCACCAAGAGCCATAGAGGGAGTGTGGTCAATCGCTTTATCTGAGGGCATGGGTCAAACAGGGGCAGCAGGAAATGTTTCTGTATCTAGTGCTGGGGAGCAATGGTGGCAGCTAGAGGGTGTTTTCCCACTTCAGATCGGCCCTCACTGAGGTCAGAAATAGTGCTTGGAAGCAGAGCTAGATTGATATTTTACATGTTCAAAAGTATATCTGCACTGCATCTCTTAAGCAGAAAGGGTAACTGGCTTGGAAAGGAACCCAGAACAGTACCTCAGTGCTCTATCATAAATATCATTAACCTGCTCACTGTATAACGGGTCCCAATGACACCCAGCGGTACTGGCGGGCATCTTGGTCCCTGTGTAATGGCAGGAAAAGGATATTATGCATCAGGCTTTGAAAAGTGTTCTGTATTCATATGCATTCCAGATGCCAATGTATTTTTTTCCTTTTGTTGTTGCTATTGTGGTTTATTGAAAGCCAAAAGAATACAATAAAGGCCATGTGGATTTTGTATATAAATAGAGTCTTGTCTTTGGCCTCTCTTGTACATGTACATCTCTCAGTAGAGAGAGAAGCTCTAGAGCGCACCCTGATGTGCAAATGCACTTCTGTCCACGTGTAATCTCAATAATTTTCATTGTAAACGCAGGAAGGCTGTAATGGCCTCCAAATGCTTGACAAAGACCTACAGGCACACGTTCTGAAATAAATAACCACAATTTTATTCAGGAATAGAACCACAAATTTGACTTCCCAGAGACCTGTCCAGTGAGCACAAGAATCTCTTCTGTGACTAAGCTACTTGGCAATGCATCTTAGTCTTGGAACAATCCATCCTTAACACTAGAAAAGCTGATTTTTGTACCCATATAGCATAGTACTGAAGCCATAACTGAATACATTTTCTAGTTTTGTGCTTATGGAGGACATCTCCTGTGCCCTCTCCTTGAATATTAACAATTCATTTTTCACAAAACCAGGAAAACGAGGGTAAATTTTGACCCTGTCTGTCTCTGAAAAGAGAATGCTAACATGTGGTCTCTTTCCAACAAAAGAGAGGCAGAATAAGACAGTTAAGTGATGAGAGGGCTGCAGTTTGTGAGCGGGTTCGCTCCATCACTGTCAAGCAGAAATAAACAGAGAAAGCTGCCAGAGAAGGAAAATGCAGTCTCATGGAAAAAGACATTTTGAAACACCCAGACACATAATATGTATCGCATCTCAGGCTTTTGACAAATGAAACCATGCACACTATGTCAACTTCAAATCTGTTCAGCATCGAACAAAAAGCCAATAATTACCCTTTAATCACCAACACAGCTTCTCAGTTTACTCCAAATGTATCAATTTAACATTCATTTCTACATATAGATATACAGAATGTATTGTGTCTTATTGGTTATATAATGCAGATTGTGTGTGTGGATGCATGTAAACAATAGAAAATAGAAAATAAAGTAATGCACTTGTAATGCACTTATACTCATGGCCGCAAGCTGAAGGAATAGTGCCCGCAAGCTGAAGCTCATTGACTGGGATAGATGGATATAATTGTACAATACATTACTCCCTCATGATGTCTCAATATTCCAAAATCATAATGCTTTCTCTCATATACACAAACATACACGTATGTAAATAAAAAACTGGTACACATATTCACATAGACATACACTCACAAAAGCACGCACATACACACGTGTAAAATAACACATACACAAGCACACACAATTACTCCCATACACAATGTTGAACAAATTCGAGACCAGTTTCATGAACACCAGGATGAAGCCAATTGGCTTCCATGACATCTTCAATCATGAGATCATTGAACCTTTATGGGAGATTCTGTAGAGATTTCAACCTGACACAGGTTAGAACTTGTGTTACAGCATTCTATGGAAGGACCTAAGACATTGTGATGGGTTTCCTTACTCCTAATTAGTTACTTGTTATTAATATATTGTTATAGTATGCCCGTTTACTTGTATCTCACCCCCACCCCCTGGGCATGTATGTGTAAATTGATTTTATATTTAAGGATAAATATTTACACTGAATGTGCCCTTTGAATCAGAAGTGACATAGTCACTTCCTCAAAGATGTCCCTTAGAAAAGTGCACAGGAAATGAAGAACACAATCCCAGCACACTGGTCAACCACAATGTAACCAGCCTCTGGAGAAGGAGCTATACCTCTCTGTCCATCTTCCTGGTCTGCTACAGAACTCATGGAAGCTGAACTAATGGCATGTGTTTTCAGCAAATCTAATTGCATTGTGGGCAAATACAGACTGGCTCCTAACCTCACCCTCTCCTCTCTCCCACTCTGCAGATTCGGGCCTGCTGCCTCTCCCCATCAGAGCTCAGATCAATCAAGCATAAACCAAGCTGAGGGAGGGTAACGCAATAAGCAGGGCAGACAATGGGTAAACAAGATGAGAAGTCATCTCATCAGCTTCTGCCAAGCCTCCCCTTATTAGCCATGGTGCAACAGTTAGGTCTGCACAGAATGAATAAAATACAATTACATCTGGCCTAATTTAATTCACTGTGATAAAGTGTGCTTGTAAGATTTAATTTAGATTACAGAAGGCACTTGTCCCAGAATAGCAGAAGACATAGTAGATGGTCAGTCCATCTGGATCTATACTTTCACTCATACTTTTTCTGTCCTCTGATGCATTTCATAGACATTGTCATACTGAAGTTTTCCCATCCAGGTTTTTGTTTTCAAAGAATTCTATTTTCATGTCTGTGCTTTGCAAACATTAAACTGTACTAAGGAATAACACCTACTACCATAAAAATATGCCTTTCAATATAATGCAATTTTGTCTAAATATTGAAATCTAACACTGTCATGCTGAGACTTGATAATCAGATTTACACTTTATTTTGCAGAATTCAGATGGACAAATGTGAAACTGCACTTTACACCAATGCATTGTCCAATAAGCCTTCACCTTGTTACTTCAATGTAATTATCCTGGTTCTGGGATATGTCTGCTCCAGGTCTGGGAGGAAAATGAACTACATCCTAGTACATAATGACCTAAAGTTTGAAACAAATTTATCAGCATTCTGTAGGTAGTGATCTAGTTTCTAGAACATGACATTATGATATGAAATTGATGAATTACAGCATCTCAAGTCTGGCATATATCTGTTATTAGCCTGGAAATGACCTTGACCTTAGTACATAACTTCATGAGGTCTGGAATGTACTTACCTGGATTCTGCAGATTGTGATCTTGTTTCTTGAACCATTGTGTAATTTATTGTAAAAATACTGTATAATATGCCATACTGTGATTGTTATAATTAAATAATTGTGACTCTTTTATTATAACCATGGTATTTCTGAGTACAGACATTTAAATTTGAGTGAATAATTTTCTAGAATAATGAAGGGAATGTTGGAATGCCATTGCATGTCCCAGGAACACTTCAGGATGGGACTGGAAAGTAAGCATCCCTGTGTGTTGCCTGAAAATCACTTGATATGGAACAGTGGGCACTCCTCTGAAGCACCACTCTCTCCTCCTCTTCTCCCCCTCGTTCTCCATGACCAAAGAGCTTGGAGACTGTGAGGTGATTCACTCTGTACACTGTACACTGTCACTGCTTTCCCGCTGTCTGAGCCCGTTCACCAACAGGCCCAGTGCAGCCGTCACTCACCTCTGCTCTGCTGTCAATTCACATCTGCCCTCGAGAAGGGTCCAGCTGCCACAGTGGGTTAAGTCCAAGTCACCGCCATCACCGTGGCCCAGTTCTGAGGTCTCCATGGTGAGGGGAGTCAGGAACAACAAAGGCTGATGTGGTTGAGTTTCATCCTTGCAGTCAGATGGACTCCCAATGAGGCGCAGGAGCAATGTGTAGGTGGAGTAAAAGAGCTGTTGTCTCCCTGTGAGACCAAGAAATGTAAAAGCAATCCTTTCTTTAAAACTGCATTGCTGCACAAGGCACATTCATATTTACTTGTGATGTATAGTTGAGTCATGAAAAAATACCTTATTTTGTCAGTACAGTGTTTCATAAATTACAATTCTCTTATTATACTAGGAATTCTCTTTTTCTACTTATTCAGCTGACCTCTGAAACACATGCTCACAAACAGGGAGGCATTCAATGGGATTTCTTTAGCACATAAGCATCAGTCTTTTTTCTTCAATTAATGTAAAACTCTCACTGGTCACTTGACATATCCCAAGCCCCTGGGTGACACAATCAAGTTTCAGTGAATCCCCTACCCTCAGTTTCTGAGCAAATTCCAAATAAAGTGCTGATCAAGATATGGCAGAAACACATGGGCTCTTCGAAAATCAGCAAACTGCGCATCCTTCCCATCAACCCCGCCAAGCCTCATCAAAGGGCACTCTCTCCCGTCGCGTGTAATCGAGTCCCAGCACTGAGGCTGCATCTGCCAGACGCCAGCGTGGCTGTTTGAACTCACAGCCCTTTAAAGTCTTCCTTTGCTCATTAATGGCAGCTTATGTAATCAACATCCCACAGGTGCCCCGCACTCTGCGTCCGCCTCTTCTGAGGACTGACTCGACAAGGAGAGAGGCTGAAGAGGCAGGGATCAATACTGCTGACCAAGGGCTGTTAAAAACACAGTTGTGTGGTGCAGGTACACCTCTCAAATGTTTCTGCATCTTCCTATAGGCCCCTGAAGCCTTCACAGATTGATGGATTGCATGGAACTATGCTGTGCTCAAGAGTCCAGCTCACTCACCCCCTGCAAGCCCCTTCAGAAGCATTATTCTGCCAAGACAGACATATCAATCATGCAATTCATCCTGACAGTTTCACCTGATATCTGAACACCCATGCCTTCTTTTACAGACCCCCACACATAGCCATACCCACACACACACACACACACACACACACACACACACACACACACACACACACACACACACACACACAGCACATACATACAGTCAGAGTGAATGTAATGAAAGTTTGTTAATGGCTTTGAATATTTTTGCACCTGTACTTAATGAATCAGAGAGTAGGTGAAGAGGAACAGCCCCAGGCATCCTCCTTATCGTTTGTGAGAATATAAATATAGATTAATGACCTCTGGCTGTCAAAACCTTTGGTGTATGATCAAGCAGTGGGGCCCCTGTCAGCGGTGATGTGCCTGTGCTATGTGGACTGTCAGATTCCTGGGGCCCGACCGAAGGCAAGTTGCCTCTTTCACTGACCCAGGCTGACTGACGGCCTACTGTATCTGCCCTGTCAGTCAGTAGGGAAATAAGTAAGACAACAAACACAGAGACACATGAAGAGAAAAATAAATGCTTCATGCACTGAATGCTAAAAGGTCCCAGTGTCCATGATTTCATTACTATAGCTCAGAAATCATGCACAGACATTCTTAGGCAATAAATGAAGACTGTATCATGTGAACTTGAAAAGAATGACCATCAATTATACAAATGATTTACTGTAGCTGTGTTTTCAAAACAATTAAATGTTACAAATTAATTATTTGTTTTAGTCAAAATATTTAAAATGAGATTTAGATTGCAACCAGTTGATATTTTACACTGAATGTATTGCAAACAGTATGTAGTATTTTTATTGATGTTTATGAACATCGATGAAATTGGATATGAACATCAAGTATATTGGAACTGAATGTAAGGAGTGCTGACTGAATACCCAATGAATCAAAGTAAGGAAAAATGTTACAGGTCAAATACATATTAAATGAGCATTTGTCCCTAAGCTTACAAATAAAATGTTGATTAAAAAAACCTCGGGGGATTGGCAATCACAAGGTTTAACTAGAGACATGTTAGCTTTGAAGAAAGCACTGTTGCATTTATGTATTTGTAGGTCACAGCTATGGTTACATGTTGATTGAATCCAGACCATACTCTCTAATGGCCATTAGTGAATCAGATATGTCCACTGAGCAGAAACAAACTGATAGCATGAAATGTTCACAGTCCACCCACAGCAAAAACAACACTCCAGTTTTGCTCAAGAGTTCCTGACATTCACAAAGGGATTCTGGGAAATGGGATGCTGAGATGTTTCAGCTCCCAGAGTAAATTCTTCTTTGCCAAACACGTGACATAAATGGAAATGCTGCTCCCACTTTGTTTATACACTTACCGTAACCTGGCCATCTGGAGAAGCACAGTCTATGATTTATACACTGGGCTCTACAACAGCTGCATGGCTGCTTACACACTCTGCTTTTCTGATACCAAACATCTCCCTCTTTCCTGCTGGGCGCGATTCTCCACAATTCAGTGCACAAGCAAAACAAAGACACAATGTGCACAGTGCGGCTGCGTGCAGATTTGGGTCTGCTGTTACAATTCAACTAAATGACATGAACAAAGCGCAGCTCAGATCTGTAAGCACTACAATCCCATAAATAAAAGTTAAATATCAAATGATGAGTACAGCAAACCAGCAGATGCTGATGAATGAAAATTTGGCTGTATTCATAAACAGCATGTAACCATTTGTAGCCAAACTTCTGCTGGACTGATACATTTACAAGTTTTTTTTGTATTTTTGACTTTCCTATGCCGTTTGGTGAGGACAAAGTCAGTGGATATTCAGTTCATGCATCTGCAGGCGTTGGGTTATTAGGGAGAGGACCCAAGACAGCAATGAGACAAACAATCTTAACTGTCCTAATCCCTATCCTTCACTGGTGAGGCTTGGCCAGTTATTGCCTCCAGTATGGACCTCTAGCTACAATTGGTAAGGGTGGGGCTGGGAAGCACCTTGGCCTAATTCCTCCTCATTGTTTAAAATCATGCTTCGTCTGGCAAGACAATTGCATGAGGATAATTCCTTCCTCTTCTAATACCATTGTGCTGAGACAGGCAATCATTTCTGGTCTGTATTAGGGGAGACTACCTCAAGACAAATATAATTATTCATGGGAGTGTGAAATCTGAGGTGGAAGTGAAGTTTGTAGAAGTGTAGGTTTTTGTTTTCTTCCTTGGCTGGATTGCATGGTGACTCCAGCACTTTTGCCTGCAGTGGCACAGCCAGCTTGTTGTGACAGTGCAGCGCCTTCGTCTCCACAGCACTGGGGCTCCAGCCAGCCCCGTTCAGCCTGTCACATCGGGTTTATTACAGCCCAATTCGGGGCTCTCTGGCTGGACAATGCATGAATGTTTAAATTGCTCAGAGTGTCTAATTGCATTATTCTCAAACTGCACATCTGAGGAGAAGGCACATCATGGTGCATAGGCTCAAGTATTCACATTCAAATTCATTCACATTCCACTACACTACCATCTCCCCTGTGCTCTCACTCTCCACAGCTCATTGTAGATTGACATGGGTTTTTTAGATTACCACTGCTACTGAGGTTCTGTATTTTCTTTTGCTCCAGCTATGACGTTTCTGCTGAATTTAACCGAGTAGTTCTCCAGATATGAAATTATATCGGGGTTTGTCTGTAACCAGGTCTGGATCTCTCCAAGTCGAAGGTGATATTGAATGCAAACACTAACCCATCCATTATCCCTACCAATGTGAAATACAAAGATCTGATGTGCTGTAGCACTGGCTCTCATATAATGAAATCCACATCAGAAGAAGGTTATGTGCACAAACTTTAGTGTGGCTTGTACATCGTAAATGTTCCAGTCCAAGCAGATGAGACAGCAAAAAGAGACTATTCTGTAATAAAAACATTGCTGTCTTGATTTGCTAAAAATGTACTTAGCCAACTTCCCAACTGACCATCCACAGACTGTCTTGAAATTGTCTGACAGACAGGGAGTGACAGGACAATCAGGCTTATTGAAAATGCTAATGTGTGATTAAGAGAGCCCCATGTTTACTTAGAAACCCATTGGGGTTGTTGTTTTTCAGTGTGAGTGAACTCTGCAGCCAATAATAAGGGTGTGAATATTCATGCAACCGCCTCTGCTTAGTAATCTAATTTGTTTAGTCAGCAGTCCACTGCAGAGGCTCATTAGAATGAAGGAATTTGTCTAAGCCAGGCAATTCATGATAGGCAAAATGAAGATGAGAGGGACACATCTGCAACAAAAAGCTGAAATCAAAAGCCGCTGTTTCACTTGCTGCCCCATTTGCTTGCAGACACCAGAGCGCTGAATGTGTTTCATAATAGCAGATTATTGATAATTAATGCTTTGAGACAGACTGTGAACATTTCCTGCACCACAGGAAGCCCAGGAGATGCACATCTCACCCCAAGGGGCTGACAGCACCACAAACTATCACAGAGAAAGAGTTAGCATGCAATATTCAGCCATAACATCTACTTACACTGAACAACATTTACTCCTGCAGACATATTTAATGATGGTGAGGAAAATAACGAGATACTGTACATGTCTTCTACCTGTGCTTTACGCTGATACCTTGGCTTGATGAAGATAACACACACCCATTCAAATACAATTTGCACAAATCCAGCAATAAATATTTTTAATTGTACAATTTTATTTAAAACTAAAAAAGTCAGCATGTTGCAATTAAATTAGTTCAATGCACAATATATATATTTATATATATGTTTAACATTTTGGTATGCAATGCATACATTGTGCAACAACCTTTAATTACCAAAATATACATTAATGGCTTGTTCCAGAAACATGACAACATTTAATTCTGATTTGTAGCATATCAACAACTTCGGTTGTTATACATATTTCCCTATAAACATGTTTTCTTTTAATCTGTACATGTGATAGACAGTCAAGAAGGCAGTTTTTATAGTAATATTTACATTCATGCATTATTTTTCAGATTATAGTATTATACATAATATAATACAGATGTCTGTTCAGATGCTAGGTACACTGTAGATATGCAGTTATATGTCACAATGCAAGGTCTGTGCTTGCAAACTCAGAGCACTTTATTCTACAACAGGGAGACACACACACACACTGTATGCATAACACGGGCACACATATACACACACTCACACATTCACACTAATTTATAGCATTTAGGTAAGACACCATCACTGATAACTCAGACTGGAGATTCATTTCACCCGGTTTGCACATAATATTAGGTTAAATAGAGATTTACTATATATACTTTGAAACACTTTGAAATATGTTTTGTGTGTATATGTTTCACCAAAAAGTGCATCATTTTAATACAACTGTGCTGTCAACATGTCTCGTATTCCACATTAGCAATAGCAGGGATGAAGATATAATCACTTGTTTTATTTAATTTTTTTGTTTAATGTTAAACACATAAAAGCCAGCTTTAAAGCCATCTCCTGTTTGAATAGTCTTGTGAAGCAGAGGAATTTAGAGTAATGTAATTCAGTAAATTGGACACGCCTACACACTTCTGACAATGCCTCACATCTACAACATTAATGCCCACATGGGTCACATTAAAGAGGAACAAGTGTAAAATGATATAATGCAACTCATCTATTTTCAAACAGGCCATATGTGTTGGGCTGCATTTCAAGACTAATTCCTTGCCTTGTGAATTTGTGATGCCTACAAAGCCCAGTTATTGGTTTCACTAAGTTATGACATCATAAAATAACATAAATACAGGCTGTGCACATGGACTGAAAACTTTGGTGAATCCTCTTGTTAGTGTATTTCATCAGTGGTAAAAGTAAAGAACTGTGATTAGTTTGGGGGAGAAACTCAAGTCAAGTCAACAACTGAACAGGGGTTCATCTCACCCCTGTGGCTGCAGCAGCACAATAAAAATATTTACTACCTGAAACTTAAATGCTTGTACACAGAGGATTTAATAAAATCAATTTTTTATGGAAAAATTAGACAAAGTCTTGAATAAAATCTCATACTAAATGTAGCTAATGCCCCAAATGTGAAGACAATGTCCCAAAACCAAAAACTGTAGGCTGCATGGGCAAAGCAGACTGTGATGGAGTTGTATAGGGATATAAAAAGGCAGACATTACTCTTATGTCTATATGCCACCTATTGAGCAAGGGGAGCAAGATCGCCATTTTCTTCTAATATTGATGCTAAATTATAGTGTCCTGCACAAGAGGCAGCAAGCAATGTCACCTTGTGGACAATTAATTGCTGTAAAAACTCAGTATGCAAAGTGTTGTTGAACTTGAAAGTGAATTAATTCATCATTGTAAGAGCTCCAAAAAATGAAATTGCACACAATGCCATGCCTTTGTTTACATGGATTTCATAAGTCTTTGTCACTACAGTAGCTTCCCTTGCTCAGAATCCTGGCTCCAACACCATCATTCAGACTCTTGGCCCAGAGTTCCTCTCAGCTTCTATAGGGATGGGCCACCTCAGTTGAGAAAAGGAGAAACACCACATAATTACTTTGAGAAACTGATGAAGTACTTCCTGTTGGAAATCTTACAGTCTCTCTAACTCTCCATGAATCTCTTCAATTTGGTAAAAATAAAAAGTCTAGCATGGAGTCAGTCTTCAGCAATAATTGCACACACACACATACACACACACACACACACACACACACACACACACACACACACACACACACACACACACACACACACACACACACACTGAGACTTCCCTACATTAAAATGATGTAGCATGATACAGTCAAAGGCATACTAAAATGCTGAAGCTCAAACAGTGGCTTCTCACAGAGCCAAGCAAGCAGACCAATGTCAAATGTGCAAGTATCTGTAGTACACCAAAGCAGGGTGTGAAGTATCAGAACACTCCATTGGAATGGACATATTTACAAATACATTGAAAAAGAAGCTGACAAAAACACAACAATAATAACACGCAAATCAGAAAGAGAAAAGTCAAAATTTTACATTTAAACAAATAAATTAATTTAATAAATAAATGTTGATGCATTTCAGACAGCTGAAACAGTGGCCCAGGGAAATGATTAACAGTCTTCAGTCAGTACAGAATGGTTTGTATTACGGTTCTAGGGGGAAATTGTGTGTGAACTTTAGGGACATTGGAACAGTTCTCCAACTTTCCATATCAAATAATGACCAGTATTTCCTAGGGCCTTATTTATCAACTGATCATACGTTTAAATCTAATCCCGAAATAGCCAATTCCAGTCCAGACTAATCACAATGTGAAGTGTAAATGAATCCTCTTAATTCAGAAGAGGGAAACAATTTACACAGTCTGAAACTGACCCACTGGTATTGGTATAAATGAAAACATTAAGAAAGCAAATGTAACAGGACCACTGATCCACTCCCTGATACTGTTGGGATAATGCCATCAGCAGAAAGAGGTACTACACCCAGTCCCTCTCTCTTGTTCCTCCTCCCATACAGCCTACAATAATATTGGTAGAAATATAATAATCATTGCCCACACTTCAGTTAATTTAATTTACAGCCTGTTTGTTTTAAATTAAATTAACTGAAACTACATTATTTAAACTGATTCTCGCTAACTCTTTAATTTTATGGTGACATTTTAGCATTGACAGATGGATTTCATAGTTGTGGTTTATATAGTCATCTGAAAGTGCTTCCATGTTAAATTCAATGCATGTGTATCCATTCATAATTTACAGTGAAGTGAGATATAAGAACACCTGCTCATATATACCGATAAATTCTTTGTACAAGTCTGAGGATTTATACATGGCCTAGCATGCAACCAATCCTGATGAATGAATACAAATGAATCTATGACTGCTTGACACATGAGGCCCCTTACCTGCACCATTGGTTATCATCATATACCCTTTCCAAATTGCATAGTCAGAAGCAACACCATTTCTTCTTTCTTGGGCATTCACTGTTCTGATGCTAATTTTGGCTATCAAACAGAGAGAATAATTATGAAATTTATAATGCTATGCTGCTAGAGGAGGAACCCCTGGACTGCTTTAGATATTAGAGAGGGAATTAAATTATAAAATGGGTTACTGTGCCACTTCTACCAAGAAACACCATTAACAACGCCTCAAAAACAAATGACTACAAAAAAACCGACATCTGAAATCAAGAAGAAAAAGCAGAGACAGAGAGAAATCTAAAACGTTTTTGCATTCCATGGAAACTGCATGCATTGTTTTTTCCTTGTTATTGTAATTAAGTTTTCCTATCATTGGAAGCGTCTCTGAGGTGTCATTTATTGGAGTCATGCAGACTGACAGGCTCATCCTTCAAAATTCTAGCTGTCAACCTTTCCTCAGCAGACATGACTTCCTGTTCAGAATGGCATTGTCCAGCCTTGCATGTAAAGGAGGCTCTGAGCCCCAAAGCTTAGTCTGTCTCACTCCACACACTGTCTTTCGTTCGTATATTTTCTCTCTGCTTTATTTGCCTCTATTTTCTATATTTCTAGCAAAGCCAAAGCGTGAGAGCACGATTGGCAAGGTGCATTAAAGTTCGGTTCCCACCCTCATGGCGGTCTGCGGACAGGGGTTTTGCTGGAGTTGGGGTTGGGGAGAGTAGCGGTGATCATGGTGATTTGTCCGCTTCTTGACTATGGGTGCTCTACACCACGGCGTTGTTGGTGTCCACCGTCTTCTTGTTGCGGGAGCTCATGGCGTATTCCCCCCGGCTGGTCCCATTCTCCTCCTTCCGCAACGGTTTCCTGGAACACACATCATTTCATGGATCAGAGCCAGGGATGTGAAAAATGGTGGACCCAGAGGAATTGTGTCTGAGGGGGGATCCACAACATGCCTAAGCAGGAGCTTTCTCACTCCAAGCATCTGCTATCTCCCTGAGGCTTTAACAGGGTGTATGCACAGGGCATTTAGAGGAAAAAAATCCAACACATTTTCAGTTTAATTAATGGTGTTTGCCACTGATATTTCATGCAAAATATGATTCAAATTGTCGTCTACAAACCTTTAGCTTAACTATAATAAATGCATGTCAAGAATACATGAATAAATAACAGACAGCTATCACCACTCTATGGGGCAATAAATAAGAGAGGTTTTTTCAGCTAATTTACAGTGCTGGGCTCATCTGGGCTGTTAGGTCAAAATACAGAACAAAGGACTAGAGCCTGGACTCTCAAAATGTGAAGTAACAAAGGGGCCTTGGTCCTCCAGTTTGAAACCACTCACGCTGGTTACATCACAGCTATCAGTTTTTGAGCTCCCATGGTAAACACGGTTGGTTTGAAAATGGAAAAATA
Organism: Albula goreensis; assembly: GCA_022829145.1. Classification (NCBI taxonomy): domain Eukaryota; kingdom Metazoa; phylum Chordata; class Actinopteri; order Albuliformes; family Albulidae; genus Albula; species Albula goreensis. The sequence continues at coordinate 18,592,843 of CM040749.1, forward strand.
CTTAATGCACTGCAAAAAAGATCACAGTTTATTGCTCACTGTTTGTCCAGCCAAAAAGTACAGTAAAAGCAAAAGTGAGTTGGCAGCCATACCACCCAAACCCGTCTAATATTAAACTGCTGAACAAGCCACACAGATGTGGGCTTGGTTAGTGCTTGACTGGGAGACCTCCTGGTAAAACTGAGTTGCTGCTGGAAGGTGGAAGGCTTTGGGTGGGCCAGTAGGGAGTACTCCTCCCTCTGGACCGAAGAGCAGCCCAATGCCCAGCATTATCATGGAAAAGCTGTGCTGTTGAAGGTGATATCCTTCAGATGAGAGGGTAAGCAAAAATCTCTGTGGTCAGTGAAGACCCCATGGCGCCTTCCAATAGCTCAGGGGTTTTGACTCTAGCATTCTGGTCAAATTCACATATCAACTTGCTCCCTATGTCAGCTGTCCCAAATGACCCCTCCATCTCTCTTCATCTCACCAACACTGGTTCCCCATTTTGTCACTACAACTGAGAACTGAACTGAATACTTAGTTGACCTAACCTGGTTAAAGGATAAATAAATAAAACAAAAACATCAGTAGCTAATTAGAAGCTAGATGTGGCCTTAGCTTCATTAGCTACATCTAGTTTCATCTTGCCTGTTTCTTTCTGTTTTTGCACCAAAAACTCTCAAAGATAAACAGCTGTGATGCTTTTTAAACCACAATTTCAGTCTTATTGGCTTCCATTATTTACCTCTGATGATTTCTTATAGCTATTCCCCTCTCGGGACTTCGATTTCTGAAGTGAACCAAATTAAAAAGTTGTGTCCAGCTATAATTCTGATTCCAGTACCAAATTGTCAAAAAGTGTATGAAAACAAATTGTGTGAAATGTAAAAGTTGTCCTTTAAATGGGAAGAGAGAGTGCAGAAGGTATGGGCAGTATGTCTTTCCCTTGTACTTACTCTGTGATATAGGAAAGATCATTTTAATAAAAGACTATCTGACATTTTATATAACACATTCCCTTTAGTAAGAGCGCAGTGGGAGTGTAGATACAAAAAGAAAGCAATACAATGCAAGGTTTCTCTTTATGCATCACATCAGAATGGTGCCAACGATAAACTATGATGCTTATAATCACAGATTTCATAAAAACCTAGGTTAATTTCACTTCAACAACCAAAATAGTGCAGATAGGGGAGGTCTGACAATGGTAGGAGCGTCTGCGGTCAGTGCCAAGAGATGAGAAAGCTTCATCGGGCTTGACAGCTGAAGTCTAATGTGCAAAGTGGGGGAGCTCAGTCTCCAGAGCAGACAGGCGGTGGCACAGTTTCATGCTTCCTGATATCCCATTCTCGCACCCTCAGCATGAAATATTAACCGCCATAGTTGGGTCTATGGTCAAGCACTATACACTGCATGCTGTGGTGCAACAGTGAGATAGACCCAGCCAAACATAGCTGTTCAGAAGAGCAAAGATGACCCACCAGCTGAGGAGTTTCACTGTCCTTAAATGCTTCACTGTATGTATTTCATTCACCTTCTTCAGACCCCATAGAAAAACACTGGATAAATATTTCACAGCTTATCTTAGCGGCTGAGATGCAATTCTTGACAAAGAATTTAACTTTGTAAAATGGAAGATGCACAAAATACAATACACTTAGAGTGTATAATAATTCTACACAAGGAAAAGCTCTCTTTGCCAGTGCACAAAACACATCATCATGAATACTGTGTTGTTATCAAAAGGATTTAGGATGCTCACACACAAAGTAATTAATATTATACAGTAATACATAATATTCAGGAACATGGTCCAAATTATTTTCTTTGAGTAAAATGCAAACAATGCCTTTGCTTTACACATTACATCCAATATGTAAACGAAAGCAGAGGGTCCAAACAACAGAAGTGTAAATGAAAATACATAAAATGTGTGGCTGCAACAGAATACAATCTCCCCTTGCACTTCTAGATTGTTATTCCAGTTTTTCTCCTTCTTGGTTTTCTGACGCACTAAACAGCAGATTAAAAGCACATGTTTTATTGTAGCCTGTAAAAGCAGGCATGCACCTTTTTGTGCATGCTTATGCAAACTCAGCTTTCCTCCTGTACATGTTAATTATACTTGGGGAGGTTTAGTTTTAACATTTATTTTCAATGTAAAGAGCAATTAATTCCAATTTAATGTTCACCTTGATAAGACAATGATGATAAGATAACAACAAACAAGACATTTGCAGTTTATTCTTATAAGTAGCTAGGTTACTTTTCTTTCTGTGTACCGTTACTTAGTGCCCTAGCTGGCCAATATATCATTTGCCACATAAAATTAATTTTAAAATGTATACTACTAATATTTAAGTGAGCTACATTTTGCTATCTAGTAGCCTTGGTGCTAAGACAAATTATGACAGTATTTTGTATTTTTATTACACACTGTTGCATCATTATTTGAAATTAATGTCAGAATTGGAATGATGTTTCTGGAATTATACCCATTCATTAATGGTGTTTTATGATGACTGAGTTCTGGATTGGTGAAATTCTATTGTAGTTGGTTGATACAGTTTTTCACTGCCATGGTAAATAGGTAAATAGCAGATTCAATTATGGAGGATTGAAATTTCCTGTAGTACTTGTATAAAAATGTTTGAGCTTTGTGGCTAGAGTTCAGATGTATGACCCAATGTCTGGACTAGGATGTGGACAATTAAGACTGTGGGCTGTTTACTCAGGGTAAAACAAGACAGCAGAGCCTGTTGTGAGGAGATAAGCATGTTTCTGATGCCAGTTTAATGATGCAGTCCTTCAATGAGACTGAAAATGAAAAGGTCAGTCAGTTCTGAGAACTGTGGATAGAATATGGAAAATAAAACTGCTGTCTTTGAGGAATGAGGTATGTGTTAATTCCCCAGCTATCAATCTCAATCTGGGCGGACCATTAATCGTAAATTGTCTTGTGGTGAAAAACACTCCTTGCTAAGGGGCAATAAATTATGATAATAATCAATAAAATTTAAACAAGCCAATAATCTATAGTGCTGCTTATGGATTGGTTGGTGAAACTTAACTTCAAGTGTACCCTTACAAACCGTATACTACACCATGAGACTGACTGAATCACTCCATAAAGCATTCACAATAAAATAAAATAACAGGAAGTTATGTCAACAGAAAAAAAACTACATACAGTCGTGCCCATAATTGATCATGTATGACATAACTACTTACAGTATGAGATGTTTTTCTAATTCTAAAAACATTCTTGTATAGGTAACACCAGGATGAGAATATAACTAGGTAACAGATCACATACTACATGTTACCCTCTCCTTTAAAATAATCACCAAAAAAGTCTAAAGCAGCACCAGAGCATAGAGCACTCAGAATCCTCATGCAACTTCCTGGAAACAGTTAAAGACACCCGCACTTATTTGTCATGATAAAAGGAATGAGTCCCTCAGGTAGGGTGGATTAGACAATACTCTGTTCCAGAGGTGCCATCTGTTGGAACAGTTGGAGCAGCCTGGGGCTGCAGGGCCATCTAATAAAACTGTCCACGGGCGTGATTTACACTTGGGTAGCATCCGGCCTCCACTGATTTCCCCAGGGAAGAGGAAGAGAGGGAGTGAGAGAGAGAGAAAGAGAGAGGGACCACTAAAGAGAGAGGACAGTGTGGCCTTAGATGTACTTATAATGTTCCTCAAGCTGAGTTTAAGCTGGACTTGAATCACCCACTAGGCACAAACACCCACTCAGCCTAATTCAGATTCCTGAACACTGGTGGCACAGTGGAGTGGGTGGAGTTTTATGGAGTGAGATGATATACATCATTATTTCAGTCAATCATGTCACATCAAACTCCAAGCACGGGTGCCACTGAGAACATCACATGGCAGCCCCCGAAAATATGATCTCAATTCTTCAAAACAGACAGCCACAGATCCATGACTAATCTTTTTCTCCTCCGTCTCTCTCTCCTCCTTGCCTTCCTTGTAAATGTTTAAATGCCATCCTTTATTTACGCTGCAGTGGCTGCTACTCATCTAGAGCACATTAATGGGTATGGGAAGCACTCAGAGGTATTCTGCCAAATATCACTTAATCGCACCTGACAACTTAATTACGCTTAAAATCCCAGCCTGGTGTCCTCGCTCTAAATTTTCAAGGCTTTTGCATCTCCGGTGCTAAGAGAGGGGGGGGGATCATGTGACAATGCAGTCACAACTGAAGTAAACTGCCATTCTGCAGCTTACAGTGATGAAAGTGAGCCACTGGACCTAAAGTAGAGCTGAAACAGCAGTCTCCTCCCAGACTGCCAACAGCACCTTTAGAAGGGGCTCCAAAGCATGCTCTTGTTCCCATAATCTTTCACAGGACCTGTTTAATATTATCATTACACTCTTATTAGAATTTGCAGTTTTCAATGATAGCGGATGGAAGAGATTTCTTTTTGAGCCAGTTTTCTTCTAGCACGTGATATACAGTGATGCAGGGACTGACAAGTATAAAGTATGGCCTGGACAGCAAACTTCCCAAAGTAAGTAGAGGGTCTCTCAAAGGTCTCAATACCATCAGCAAACAGTTATTACAGGATGCTGTCAATGTTGATGTTTAAGGGTAATAATAGTTCTTATAATAATAACTTCTGATAATAACTGTCCTTTTTCATAACACATACAATGTTCTGTTCTATTGTGCATCAGCTGTATTCCCTTGTCTCTCCGCTTCTTTGGTCATATTTAGGTTATCCACAGGTGTCAGTAACCTGGGCCTCACAGCGACATATGATGCCTCTCATTGGATACTGGGCCAGAGAACTTACCCTTGTTTTGCTGAAGAATGCAAACATGTTGTCTAGAGTTTTCTTCATCTGAATACTATCATTGTAATCTGTTGTGTTTAATTAGTGTTGTGGAAATTCCCTGAGGCAATTTCAGGATGTGCTGTGGTGAAGAAGCATTTTACGGAGTGCATACCTCTGCCACCTTTAACAGTTATTATTGCTGCCCTTAAATTGAATCATTTAATCCCTGTTGAAAAGACAAACATGCCTCACAAACCATATGCTTGGTAAGTAAATGCATGCAATTCAGCAGAAACACAAAAACCATCCCAAAAATAGAACATTCCAAAAACAGAAGCTACAAATGTTTAGAATCAACACAGTTCACTAAGATATTCAAGGTTTTTTAGACTGAACAAAAATCAGTCGCAGAGAAAATGATATAAAATAGGAACCTATTTCACTTGTATGCTATATATAAATTTGTATGATGTAGCTAAAAATGGATTTTCAACATGGCGGCTTTCCTGAGACTTACAGAAGCAAATTTATTTTCAGTACAGATGTATTTGAAGGGACCAAAAACGTAAGACAGATTTCTTTTTTAGGAACACTCACTTCCTCACAGGACTGCCTGAGAGAAATTTAGAATAAACAGAGAAACTGAACTGTTTTATGTTTATTAGAGTGTAGGTGCTTTTTCTCTTCCGTTTTGTTTGCTTTCCTGTCTTCTCACAAGCCATGAAATTTTTATTCCTGCTATGGAGCACTGCTTCCAGCTTCTGCACTGTTTTCCAACATTATTCAAGCATTCCAATTAAATTGTTCCTGAAGGATATTTGGGTATCAATAAAAGTAAGGCAAATTGAAAGAGGCTTTGGCCACCATCAGATTGGCATGGATATTTGGTGTACTGGAGCACTAAGGCAGGCATTCAGTCACCTTGTAGTAAGTAAATGAGGACATCATAAACTGCCAATGATGGCAGAGGACAAAGGAGAATAGAGGCTGCAGGCAGGGCATGTGAGTGGATCAGAGTGGGAGAGCGGTGATACCAATTTCACTTGAGTGTGGAGTGGAGCGAGTGAATTGCTTGAGCTGAGCGTGGGTGCTATATTATTTTACAGCACTCTAGTGTCCGCCTGCATTTCCCTGGGCTTCAAACAGGCGGGTTTGTTATGTATCCCTGTTTAACTCTGGAACCATTTTAAAATGTGATAAAGTACACAGATGAGCCATTACAGTTACGCTTGTTAACTACAGTTATAAACGTCACCATGTTTAGCTGGTCTTTGATTACTTTGAATGATTAACAGAAGCCCATCCACAGTTACCTGCCTGTTAACTTGATACCACATAGCTAGCTTCACATTAAATAACTTGGGATCGATATTTATGTAGTATTCCCATCCTCCCTTTTCCCACCCAAATCTAAACCATGAGATCAGCGCTACAGTGCAATACATTGAAAGCTGAAAGAACTATGCATTATTATCATCTGGGTTGTGATGTTATTGTCTACTATGTGTTCTGTATTATATTTTCTACTGTAAGTTCTGTATTATGCCTTTGTTTCTCACTGATAACACTTTCCACACAGGGACAATACAGCCACTACTGCTACTATGAATTGTGTGAGTACAGTCACCTTGAGAAACAATTTTGGGATGTATGTATTTGCCACCAAGCAGTGGTACCGCTACTGCTATTGTGTGTGGTACTTTCACACGACCAGTTTTCATTTCTCTTTTCAACACTGACATTCTGATCTTAATTCAGTGCAAAGTGGTTATCTACAACCAAAATCAAGTCCAAAGTTGCCATTGTTAAATCGTGATTTTAATGGAGAAATTGCAGTATTGATATTAGCTTACATCAGAGGCTGTGATCCGAAGTTATAAACACATGGGCAGACACATCCTGGAAATGTGCCTTTTGTGAGAGATTATCAATAATCTTCCAAGTGATAGTGTGTATATAAAGATATAAATAAATAACAATAGCTTATTTTCACTTACAATCATAGATAAGATCTGTTTATGTACAAAATAGGCGTGGGAATAGCAAGCTTGAGTCAATGACCATATTATCATTTTTGACATAAATTTCAGAGTGAAACATGATGCATCACACTAGAGTTAGCTTCTGCTAATTTCCACCTAACAAACAGTATCTTTCATACCAGAAAGAGACTGTTTTGTTGGGTTGCTTCACAAAGATGACTGCCTGCTTTTGAAACAGTCTGTGCCCCTGCATCAGATACGAAGCAGTCACACAGCAGTGGAGGAGACTTATCTGTAGCTCAATCTGGATGATCTACTGGATGAAGCTGATCAGCCCAACAGAAAACCACTACAAAGGCTTAAGAGCTGTGTGATTTGGTGGACCTGACAGCTGCTGGCCATAGCACACCCAGCAGAGAAGAAGGCCAGCGCCATGAAGGCCATCCTGCAGGAGCCCCTGTTAATGGAGTTTGCTGAGTAGTGCTTGACATAAGTCGAGAAAGAGAACAGGTGTTTGATGGATTAGCGTTTCGTGGAGAAAGCTAAAGCCAAAATCCATGTGTGACAGTCTGTGCAATGAATTGTAAAACATAATTGTAAATGTTATAGTTTTAAGAATTGTTTATTTGTTTTATTTGTTTATTTTCATTGCTGTGTTGCTGAGTATTAAATGTGTGCTTTAACGACATGCAAAACCCTACTCCCAAAAGTGCATAGACTAGCTGCAATGCCAAACCTTTCATAGTTTGTTCTGATATATGCACGTTCTGCACATATAATTTATATTAATGCAAATATAATAAATCTCCAGTTTTTAAAGTACTTGAAATCACAATTTCACAAATGGGAACAAAAACTAATACCACAAAACACCCAGCCAATCATCAGAAAGTTGCTGTAAGATTTAGTTGCAGTAAGAATTTTACTACCTACATTTAAATCTGTAGAAATGAATCTTAAATTCAAAATGTTTAAAAATGAAACATTTGCTAAAATTCATCTAGTGATGAGTCTATCAACCAGCTAGTTAAATTGCCCTGAATAACAAAGCATTAAGTTAATTGACAGCAAACCTAAAAACTAGCTTTATATAAATTTGAAAAAGTCTCATGATTTTTCTGTACAGTGTAAATAATGCCTTCAGTGCAGAAATTCAATCACAGTGCAGGTATTCTTTCCTAGCGTGTGCTGCAGCAGTCTGGTAGAACTGCGACCTATTGAAGAAGCATGAACATAAAAGCAGCCAAGCTTCTTTCAGTGATGTAAAACTCTGTATTTTTTTTTAAAAATTGCACACTGGCCACTAGGACTTTAAAATGAGAGTGCAGAGCAGAAACAGAGCAGGGCACCTCACATTCTCTCACAGAATCACTTCCACTATGGCTGAGCAAACAGCCATATTTTATTTCAAAAACTTGTAAAATGGCACACTGGGCACAATTACCTACAAATCTGCAACAAATGGTGAATTCACATTTACAAGAGTATGTTGCCATGCTTGATAATTAAGCAAAATAGTCAAAAAGATTCAAAAAGATGAGCTGTTTAAATACATTTTTAGCCTGCCTATTCTCAAGTTTCAGGCAAGAGCATCTTAATTCAGCTAAAACCGTTCATCAAGATGAAGGAAGAGGAAGAATTCCCTGGTGCTCAGTCAAACAAGGCATTTTGACTGATTAACATACAGTATTGAAAACTTGACATATAGAAAAATGTACATCTCCACCTGTGTCAGAAAGCAAACAAGCCAACATTGTTATCACCTTTTGAAAGTTGGCTCAACGGGCAAGACTGTCTCTCCTCTGCCCACTTGTTGTGGCCTGGCAGCTCAGTGGTGTCGGTCCCAGCTGTGAGCTGGAGGCGGGCCAGCCAGCGGGGGTCCTTGGTGGCCCGGGGCGGGCCCAAGTGGGAGCGGCTTTCCACAGCTGACAGCCTTCCTGAGCAGATGCTGCCATCTCCATGTGGGACAGCTCAATTAGCAATAACAAAAACATAGATGGGCTCAGCTAATGTGGAGCCGTGCGCTTCCATTTTTTCTTTGGTATCTAATTGCCTTTATGCTTTGATGTTGTCTTCCAACACAGTTTTTACTGTGCTATGTTTCATGGTTGGAGTTGTTTTGACCAAAAGCACCTGAAATGAGCTGATTTCATAATGAGGGAACATAATGGCATGTATGGGAAGTACCAATCATGTGCTATCTCAGCCTTTACTTGGGCCTTCACTTACAGGTTGAGAGTTATATATACAGGGCAGGTGACCAAAGCACTTGGTGGCTAAAATTAACATTTCATAACAAAGCTTACTATTACAGATTTCTGGTTGATGTTTTTAAGTGCTATTTTTCAGTTATGATACACATTATAAGTTATGACATTAAGTATGTTTCTGAGATTATTTAAAAATACACAACGCAAGAAATACAGACGCACACCATATAAGTACATACATACACCCCTTTGGGCAACATAACGGGTCTTGATACACCACATGTCCAGCTGCCTGGTTTAAACCATTAGCAGTTGATCATTTATTTAAAAGCAGGCTATGTCCCCCATCAGTGCTTAACAAGTGTGCAGGAGAGTCAAGCATCAAAGGCAATCACAGATTGTTTCCTGCTGTTTATCAGAAACCTACAATTCTGCTGACTCTGCTTGCAAGCACAAAAATGCCCTTGCTCTGAATTGATAACCAATGGCTGCTTCTAAAATATCTACTTTGTATCCCCATTATTTCTCTATGCTGCAAAGAATTGAGTGAGGTTTTTTGCCTCTTGTCTCTGACAAATGACTGGCTGAAAAGACAAGACAAAACAAAAGGGAAATTGCTGCAGACACAGTTATCAGGATGCCAGGCCCTTGGGCGTCTCTCCCGCTGGCTCCCTGGCAATCGCCTGTCTTATTTTCATTGGGAAAGCCCATTGCTGAGGTGCTGTTGAGCTATATATAACTCCGGCTTTTTCCACTGACAAACCTTTCGCGCATTGTTATTGACTTAGCAAATCCATGCGGACGCCCAATTACAGCTTGCCAGCTCTGACAGAGACTTAACTCTCCCTTGTCGGCTTCTCTCCCTCTCCCTTTCCCTGTTTATCTCTCAGACTGAGCTAGGCATCCAGACTGTTCGGCCTAACACATTTGAGGCAGGCAGGAGTTTTCAAAGTCTTAACAAGGAAAACAAATCTGCTGCTTTAAATGTTATTTATTGGCTAACGTACACCTCCCTCTAGCTTGTCTGTCATTTCAGCACCTTTGCTGATGATGTCATAGACAGTCTTCACATATTACATAAAACAGAATTCATCAAAAAATTAAGCAATTAAATGATTTAACAAATCTCTGAATGATTTAATGCCATTTCCACAATGCATGACTTGTTGTAGGCTATCAATATGTAAAACGTGTTATGAAATGCCATTTTTCTTTTGGAACAATGTAACATTTTTTACTTGGTGAGTCATGTAAAAAATTATTTGCAGTGTGGATGACCAATGAACTGTCACTGAAATATGGCAACACTGCCACTCTGAAAGATTTGAATAATAAATGCCTGAATAAAATTTGTCTTGAAGACCATTATTTTAGCAAGACTGTAGAAAAAAAAATAGCTGAAGTTAGGCATGCATGAGTCCAGTTTAGAATAATGATATGTAGCTTTCACCAAAAAATACAGAACAGACCTTTAAAAGACAGACAGTGAGATAATTCCAAAAATTAAAGTATGCATTCCTTATCTATAGAATAGCCTACAAATCTTAACATTCTCATGCCAAATGCCTTATTTTAGAGATAGTCCAATATTTTAGCAGCTCATTTGCATCAACAATGAGGATTTATTTGTATCCCTGTGAAATGTAATTATCATTGTAACAGACAGTGAACAGAATCACATTTGCAAGTTATTTCAGGCCATAGAAAGCTGAATTACACCATAACTTCCTAACAACTAGCTACAACTATATATATTTTCAAGTCATGCTCACACCCATGAAAAAGTAAAGGAGACCACTACTCATATCCAACACACCACCTGCAGAGAAGGGAAAAATGAAAACCAGTCCAAATTTCTTTTCATTTACTGATAAAAAGTATAAGTGATGTTTTTTTTTATCTTTATATCATTTTCTAACACATCACATTTCATTGTAATGAAAATAGTATGAATATGTAATTTCTGAGCAAGCATACCCTGTAAATAATATGTTCTTCTACAAATTATACTGCACATCCCTGTACACAGCTGAATCTTTGTCAATTTGCATTTTATTATGAATTTATCCGATCTGAATGAGTGTTTTTCAACCCTGGTCCTGGAGCCAATGCATGCTGGTTTTTGTTCCAAAAGAACTATTACGGTAATTAATTAGGTTTGATCAAACTGTTACATAAATTCTGATTGATCAAGATTTAATATCTCAAGAGATGTATTTGTTTATGGCCTCAAGGAAACAAAGGAATGGCTTGGGGTGTACTTATGCTAATAAAAAATTTGATAGTTAAGTACTCTTAAACTTAATTTATTTGCCTTGTCTGCCTTCCCTTCTCCAAGAGTTAATAAAACATAGCAGCAAGGTACTGATTAATTCCCTCGACTACCCATCATAAACAACCAAAAACATGGAAATGCATATACTTTAACATTTTAATACCACCCCCCCCCCCCCCAAACACACACACATATTAGCAAATCCAGTTGAAAGCAGGGTATAATTGAAAAAGGCTGCTAAGAATTCACACCTATGACATAAAGGACATTTATATTACCATTATCATCTCATCAATGGCATCTATGATAATTCTACTAGATGTTATTTTGGTTTTGAGTGTGTCCCACATAGAAGACTGTAACTTACATCTTCTAACATGGGTGTGGAAACGTAGTGAGCAGATTATAAATATAAAATATTAACTCCACCTTTGAACTTTGGACAAATTAGAAAAACACAGGCCACCCTCTAGATTTGAGATTATGCATCTTTTTGCAGAACAAATGGCAGAATTGGCAGTTGAGTTATCAATACTAATAGTAAGAGAGCAAGTGAATGGAAACAAGACAGAGAAAGACAGATAGAGAGACTAGCTTGATGAGCTGTGGACATATAACAGTGACCAATGAATGAGTTAAGCTGACCAAACTCCAATAAAAGCCAGTATTTACTGTTCCACAGACGATTATGGCTTCCTGGAAAAAAAGTGGCAGAGAGCATTGTGCTCCCTAGGGTTGGTACTTCTGAGAAAGACGTCTGGCTCCAAAATGAATTAATTGATCAACAGAATGCCCTGGCCACGCTTGGTGCAGAACACAATGATAATCTCACAATGAGTCTTACCAGTCCCAAGAGCCTCTTTCCTTTTTAGCAACTGCTTAAATGAGTGAATTTAGCCAGCAGTCCCAGGCAATTTCCCTTTTGGTCCATTTTCTGGCAGCCTTTCAGAGGCTCTCCTGACAGTATGTCAGCATTGCTTTGAGTGCAGCCAAGTGCAGTTCTAGACTGTTTTTCTGTGCAGGATAGCACAAACACAGTTTCCCTTGGTGTGAACTTTTTCCAAAATCATGTACCAAAATCTATAATTAGCTAAAATAATTGTCTTATTTGAGGGGGAATTTTCCTTTATGGTGGTTACATGGACTGACAACATTTTAAAGGTGGACCAACTGGTCCAAATAATTATGTAAGTTTTATGCATTGTTCCATTTTCCTGTTAACACAACATTAATGAATTCCTGTGAAAACCACAGACCAAAACTTAACAGAAATGGATACTGCGAAATATACCATTCCAATTGCTACTGGTAGAAAATGTTAAACAAATAAACCTAATGATGGCCATTATTTATAAAATATGAGCTGTGTTTTTGGGCTTCAGCCCCTGAGCCTGAGGCTGATGTTTACATGTGAAGTAGCATGTTAAAGCGCTGCACATCTGGAGCACAATCCTGGGAGTTCATAATGTCAGCAGTCAGAGAGGATGCATTTGCTCTGCACTGTAACAGGAGGGCTGAAACGTGGCATAGCTCCGAGTCTGCAGTCACTGGGCGCGCTCCAGTCGCAGCTTCAGGACACGACCTGGTTGCATGTATAAAAGATGCTGCAACTGAATGACTGCGCAAATTAATTCATAAATAATGACTTGGGTTTGAGGGTAAAATGGCCCGTACTGCAACACATTCTTGCCAGCACTGCATTAAAAAGGTGCCCCCTGGCTATAGGATGCTGGAGAATTGCCATAATGAATTCCCAACCCAGCCACCCATTACTTCCACTGCACGCATTCAGCTCTTTCTTTACTGAGAAAAGAAGAATGTCTTCTAGTGTAAGCCCTATGTACCATAGCTCATACCGCTCATGCCATCTAATAAGGTGGGCTGTGTCTCATACCCCAGACCTAGTGAATATGTAATGCATTTATTGCTGTAAACATGTGTGTATAACACACTGTATAACAATAAATATATTCAGAGCAGATAAAATATATAAAGTGAAATAAAGCTTTTAACTGCAGTACAGTTAAATCTTGACAGTTTAAGTATAAGACGAGCTACTATTGCACTGAGGGGCAGTGTGAAACACTCAGATTGTTGATGCACAATAATATATCTGTGCAATAATGTTTTATTTTAGCCTTCTGTGGGGTTGCTCATGTAATCAAGGAAATAAAGAGCCATAGGAAAAATTTGCCATATCAAAATTCCATCTTCTAATAAGCAACAAAGCATATAAAAAAACATTTCAGTGTATGGACTATGATTCCAATGTGTGCGTTGTTATTCATGAATATTATAGTGTAGCGTTTAACAGCAGTGCCAGTAATCACAGTTCCATCACAGGCTGGGTGGATGTTAATCAGTTGCACAGGGACTGCCCCAATGCTCCTAGACAGAGTCGAGCCTTCACCATGAGCCCGAGCCTGCTCTAGAACACTAACATCCCACTGCTCCTCAATCGGGTTTCTCTTGCCCTCATTAAAATTCATGGAAAGGAAAGATCATCCCTGTTGCATCTGCATTATAACTTGGCTTGTGTTTATGTGTATGTGTCTGAATCCCCTCCTCCAAGAGCTAATCCAGCCAAGCATTGATCATGACACCAGTGTCTAAATAAAACTGACAGAGACCCCAGGTTTTACAAAGAGGGATGAGTTAGTTTACCATAATGATATACATGTGCTTATGTGGTATCAATCATCCTGACACCCAACAGCACTAGATGCAGGATTAAGGAGAGAGAGTAGAAAGGCAAAGCCTACCTCTTTATGGCCTTGTAGCAGATAATGACAGTTAACAAGAGGAAGGCCACAGAGGCACATCCCACAGTCCCTAGTACTACTATCTCCTTCCACCATGGCTTCATCTGGGTCACATTGGGTTGTACCACTGTAGAGAGAGAGAAAGAGAGAGAGCATGAAAGAAGGGGGTCATTACCGACCATATTTAATACATTATTCTGTCATCAGCCATCGTCGCTTACATGGAAGAAATGAAACATTTATCACTGCTGTTTACATGTGTACATCAAAACATGATTTAACATACTCACATAATGATTGATTTCTGTCTAAGTAAAACATGCAAATCAGTTCTTATATAACAGAAAGATTATGTACATTTCTGATGCAAATTCACAACTGCAAAACCATGGGAAACCATAGTCTATATCTGGTCACAAAATAACACAAAATAGGATGTCATATAAAATAAGAACAGCAAGAATGAGAACATTAAATCATTTTTAGTTCCAAACCATCGGTGACAGATGACTTCATCAGTCCAGCTTTCAACCCTCAAAATGAATCATTTACAATCATACAGAAGGGTCTGTGATTGAATTTTAATTAATTGAATTTTCATTCATGACATTGAAGACCCCATATCTTCAGGTATTTCTTAGCAGTGGTTGCAGCAGACAGTGTGAGACTCAAACATATCTTGACTGTTTGTCTCTTCTCTTCTTGTTTCCTAGGGCAGTACAGAAAAGTTCTCCTCTCCCTCACCTTAATGCTCCATAACTAAAGACCATTCATTATTTAAAATCTAACAGGCATTTATTATGGATCATTACACATGCACTACAGGACCATACCTATTACCACTGCAGTCTCTTAAATGTGGTCTTAGATAGCGGAGTTATGCTGTGTGGAGTATTTACAAAACTTTGCGATTTCTGACAAGTATGTTTAGATAAAACCATGTTTGGTAAAAAAGCTATGCAATGCCAAAAAAAGGTGAGGCAACGATTAACCTAGCCTTGCTGGGAATGACCGGGGGCAAGCCAGCTACTACCATCAGTCTCTAGTGGCCATGCCTGGTGAGGCCCGGCTTCTGCAGATGCAAAAACCGTGAATATACTGGTCCCATGATCCTCCAGTGACACTGGCAGTATGTGATTGGTAGTCTGCGGTGCGTAAAGCAAGGGCTTGTCATCATGTGAATCAGAGGAGTAATGTGGCTCCTGGCTGGAATGGTTGCTGCAGGTCAGTTGTAGTTCAGTTGGAAAAAGAAAATTGGGAAACATAAAAAA
Organism: Albula goreensis; assembly: GCA_022829145.1. Taxonomy (NCBI): domain Eukaryota; kingdom Metazoa; phylum Chordata; class Actinopteri; order Albuliformes; family Albulidae; genus Albula; species Albula goreensis. The sequence goes on from CM040749.1 coordinate 18,608,132, forward strand.
ATAAAAAAGTGAAACTGTCAGTACCTCCTACTTGCCTTACATCTGACAGTGCATTTTTAACAAATAACCTCGAACAGTGTTGTACTTCTCCCCTTGAAATAATTATGAAGGACCACACTGAGAGAATCACAAAGAAGTGATTGTGGAAAAAATACTGATTAATTACTATTAAGTTGTAACCTACGCATAAGCTATTTATTTGGTGAAAAGCTTTTCAATGAGTCTGCAAATACTGTTGGCTTCAATTGGTGTTACTACTGAAATTAGCATCAGTCCAATAATGAACGGATGAAAGCCATGTGGACAATTTTGGGATCAACTGTCCATTCCTGCTGGGCAGTTGCCATAATCACCAAACCACTGCAATATATCATGGTGTTTGTAGTATTGCAACACAATTGTATCAAGATATTTGTTTTGTGATTGTATATCATCATCCCATTCTTGGCAATACACAGAACTACTGGTTTTCCAACTTTGAGTGCATGTTTTGAAAAGAGCCACTTTTGTTGTCTAGTTAAGTTAGCCTAGTTAAACTAGCCAACAAAACTGGTGATTTTCCATGGTTCAAATCAGAATGTTTCAGGAAGGGACAAGCAAAAAATGAGGCAGAGTAGCTAACATATGATGCTTCATAGATAAGGTGTAATACGTCTGGCCTTAAATAAGCTACAATGAAACTTGAGCCTTGTTTCAACAATTGTATTGATAGCTTATCAACTAGGTAGCTTCTGATACCAGCTGATTCCCACATCTGTGTGCAGGTGGTAAAGCTGAGCTGACAGCAACACTAGGGAAAGCACCTGCCTCAAACATGTATGGTTTAAACATTTACAGTCTGCTTGCACTGTATTGAAATGACTCTGACTGAACTGTTGACAAGCCACTTCCAGATGTGTTACTTGGCAGTGAGTATTCTGAATATGCCCACCTGCAACCTTGATTTAAAATCAGTCAAAAGTGAAGTAATCCATGGCTTATTTTTCATTTTGTATTTAGAAAATGTTTAGAATTACTGCAGTCAATTACAAATAAAACATTTTAGACATGTATATAAAAGTTATCTATGAAAGACAATCTGGAGTTCAGTTGTAGTAAAACGTAAGGGTGAAATGAGGGGTAGTGACTCTAAAACCAGCTCATATGGAAAAAATAAATGCAAAGTCAGGTATACTCACTGCAATAAGACAAAGCAACATAAACCACCACTTTCATTAGGATATATTTTATGGTGTAATAGTTCTGCTGCAGACGAATGAGCTTTCCTTTAAGGGCTGCCCAAACAGAAATATTACAGCCTTTAAGTACTAGAGACAACATTTCACATAAAAGTGCCATGACCAATACTGCAGCCGACCAAACAGAGGCAAGTTAATAGCAATAGCTTGCCCATACTGTTATGATGAGCAGATTATATTAGTGGGTCAGCCGGCCATTTGGTTTTTCTTTAATGTGAGGAAGCACTTACATTCCAGCATTTGGCTGATACCAGATCTCAGAGGGTTTTATATGGCTGACGTGACAAAAACTTGCTGATGACAGGCATACAGGAACTTCCTTGTGAATTCTTGAATGTGCTATTACTTACATCTTAAAAGCTACTTAACTGCTGATATTTCTAATTGGAAATCTGGCTGATAAGCACTAAAAAAAATACTGAGCATTGCGACACAATTCAGGTCCCATTATTACTCACACCACATTAATAGCTATGGTTAGGCAATGCAGCAGGGGCTTATTTGTCTACCATTGACCAATGATTTTGATTGATTTAGAAATTTGCTTTGTTTTTTATAACAGCAATTGATAAAAAAACATAAACTAAACTTTGCTCTTAAATATTCCTCTGAAAGTGAAGCTAATTTCCATGAAATAATGTATACTGTTCCCTGAGGCAAAAGGAGCAGGAATGAGGCACTGCAGATCCTGCAGTGTGTGAAGCTCCTCTGATTTACAGACTGCAACACATACAGACAAAAACACAGATTTAACTGCATATTCATTCATTTCACTGGTACCTTCATCCAAAGCCAGTAAAACTACATGGCTGGCTCTGTACAATCATATATGTAGCCACATGAAAGCTTCCTCCATCTTATGGATCTGTGTGTATGTGTGTATTTGTGCATACATATATATGTACTAAAAGAGTGTGCATACATGTTCATGTGTGTTTGTAGTTAAATTTCCTCAATCCAGCCAAACTGAATGGACATTCCCTGCCTTCTATTCTGTATGAGAGGAAGAGGCTAAAGCCAGTTGAGATCAGTCACCATCCAAGCAGGACTATCTCTGCTCATTTCACCCTGGGCATCCAACACTTTTTTCTGTGGCAAAAAAGCTGTCTGCCTGTTTCAGAAATACACAAAAATGCATGTATTAAGTGTGACTTGTACATATGTTACTCCTGGATTTAAACTGAGTGTGCAATAAACTGAATAATTTTAAATGATAATGGCAGACAACCCTCTGGCCAAAACAGAAGGGTAGCTCCCTCCATGTCCTTGGAGGACATAATGCCCTCAGAACCCCCTTAAATATGCTCTGTTGCCACCAAAAATTACAACCGATTATGAAACAGGCCTTCTGGGAAGGACAGCAGCTGGCCCAGCTGAACTCGATCATTGGTGCACAGTGCTACTTAGGGAAGGAAATATGCCAAAAAGTGAGCACTGACAGAAACAGTGGCTCCAGTGCCAAGCAACCACCATTCGATTTCCTGTTTGAGTAAGAATAGGAACCATAAAGGGCAGAACAAAATAAGCGTAGACTAACTTCTGATTGCCTGCTAGTATTACTTGTTAATTCAGGATTTGTAAATGTTTGACCAGTTAAAATCAATTAAAAAACTATATGTTGGTCCTTATCATAAAAAGGCAAATGAAATAACAGCATTCAATATTGCCATATTTGCTCTTGTATGTTGTAATGCTACTTTAAATGAAGGAATGTAAGAGAGACTTACAAATCACATTCTATTAAATTAAACAGGAAGGAAACCTTTGACCCCTGCTTACCAACAGACAGACATACTTCTGGGATGTCTGCATTATGTTCTATGACAGAATAAAAGAAAACCCAAGTTAATTAGTGCTAACAGAGATTATTGGACCGTTCGTCCAAGAATCAGATCCCTTTTATACTCAGAGAAAGCCGTTTCACTGGTGAATTTAATGCTTTTTAGATCATTGCTTCAGGCTAGATCCATTTTTCTCCCAGATGTGTACAGCTCAATGTTCAATCTGGTGCTGCACCACAACAAAATACACAAAGATGACTACATGTGAAGGCTGTAAATTATGCTGCTTGCTATTGAAAGTTGCCTGAAATTTATCAATTGACCAAAAAGGTTAATTACCCATAACATAGCACATATTAGTTAAAGTATTATAATTATGACATGTTTATTATGTGACAATGCATTTGTACAATGATTATGGTGATTAAAACACAACACTAATTGTTACAACACTAGGGCACAAAAAACAAAATATTTACTTTTCCTTTCTAAATGCTTAATCAAATTAGGGAAGGTAGAGTGGCACTCCCCACAGTGCATGCATGTTTGTGTGTGTGTGTGTGTGTGTGTGTGTGTGTGTGTAAATGCATCCTCAAATTGCAATAAAAAAACAGGCCTGGACAAAATGATGGTGTCAAAAAGCCCAATTTCTGAGTCAGACCGCCAAGCTGCATTAGTCAAGAACAATGACTTGTCTGAGTGAGACAGGGCAATTAGATTAAGCTATTTTTATACCTGCACTGGAGGTTAATGCAATTATTAGCCTCTGGTTTGCTCTGCCAAACTGATAGCAGAGAGGAAGGGCAGATAGCACACAGGATATGAAAACAGTAAACACTGCAAACTAAATATCTATTATGCACAAAAACACACATACTGTATTCACATAGTGCCTTGTTCAGCTTTGATGCAATTACCATTTAGGTAATAAGATGTGGTGTTTATTAAGAGCTACTCCAACATTTTGGAAATCAAGCCATTTCATTTACTTATTGAGAGAAGTGAAGCCCACCAATTTCATTTCTCTTCCTATATTCAGGTGAAATCCTCTGAAAAATTCACTGGGATATAGTTATCAGTTATCAAACGGAATAAGTCTGTGACGTACTTCTAGGAATACAAACTTGTTCAAATCTAATTTGAAATTATCCAACAATGCCACAAAACCTAACAGCAAGAAGTCTCACAGTCAAAGCTTAAAAGTTCTGGAATATGGAAATAATCAGTAGTAGCTAATCAGCCCTTTGTTAGGTCTTATTTCTGACTGTACTCAATTGCTGGAAAATGTTAGTTTTGGTATAATAATAGAGTAAAACCATGAAAGGAAAATATTTCTCAATACAAGTTACAATACAGTATGATTAGACATGGAAGAATCTAGGTGTGTTTAGCAAGGGGGAGCAGAGTGGTTGCCATGGCTGCGATAGGGTGGGTGTGGCATGACAGTGTGGGCGGCTGTCTGAGGGGCTTTCCTCGTTGGCTGTGGACAGCCCCCACTGCAGAGTGAGCTAGCGGTGCCCCAGGGTTCTCAGATCTCCTCCAGTGGCATGCCCAGCTGCCCCGCCCACGCCCCTGACTGAATGGGCTGATCATCGGGCTGACAGGGCTGCAGCGGAGCAACTGACTCACAGCCAGGGGAGGATTTCACAGCACATCACTCAACCCTGAGCCTCCCACTGACACTCTGCCCAAATCTAGCGGTCTTTCTGCTCAAGCATGGCTCAGCACAGGTGATCCGGAGTGCAGGCCCTTTGGTTTTGACAGCCCATGTAGGTCACAGGACATTCCTTTAGGTTTTGTCAGCGTGGCATTTGAGGGGGCTGCACCCTCTGATTAAACCATGTGAGTCTGTTGGTAGCTAATCTCCACACTTATTCGTTCATGTGCAGTAAAGCAGAGATCACCCTGTTGCCTCCAGCACTGCAGCCTCCCCCAGCCCTCACAATGTTAGTCATGCTGAAGAATTACACTCAGGATTATTCGGAGAGGGAGAAAGAGTTGGGGTGGGGGGAGTTTCATGATTACTATGAAGTGACTACTCTTATGCAGGGGGAAAACTGATGTAGATAATAAAAAATAATCAAGAAGAGGAGGTGGCACATCTCAGGTAATGCCACTGGACCCAGCAGGAGGAGAGATCTGTGCAGATTACACGAGAAAAGCCCTGCCACAGCTCTTAAATCCCTCTTTAATTAAAGTTAAAGTGAGCCCCAGCACACTTCATTATTTCAGCAGGTCTTGGCACAGAGAGTGTAGATGACTTTGCTGCATCACACAGCTATAGTGCTCCAGCTTGGCTGGTCATGTTGCCCTGCCACTCCAACAAGTCCAAGGGCACTCAAAAAACACCATCCTCCAAAAGGCGCCCACTCACACCAATGCCCTGGTTTCACATGATTACAGTCCCGCAGGGGTATTTAACTTTTTTATTTTGCTTAAGGGTAGATGTTACTTGAGACCATGAGAACATGGAATATCTCCTCTATCTGTCTATGGTGTTTTCTCTATGGTGTTGTTTTAGGGAAAAACAAAGGAGAAAGAGCCTCAGCACCTTTAATGTTTGGCCTTGATGGAGATAATGGCTAGAGGTGTTTAAAAGGGAGGGAAGGGTGAACCATTGATAGTTTCTCTGTAAGAGCATAAATACTGCTGATCCCTGTGTTGGCATGTGCCAGTGAAGTACACAGATGAGTTCCTTCCCTCCAGCCATTGTTCAAACCTCACCAAATCTCACTTCTTTCCTGAATTACCACATAGTCACAGCTGTTGTCTCTGAGCTGTTATTAAACCTGGGATATTTGCTTAAAGTGTGTGTGTGTGTGTGTGTGTGTGTGTGTGTGTGTGTTGTGTGTGTGTGTGTGTGTGTGTGTGTGTGTGTGTGTGTGTGTTTGAGGAGGAAGACAAACGCATGGCTCAAATAAAGCAATAAACAATAGGTAAATCAATACATTGGTGGGTGTCATCTTCTAGAAACAGCTAGGATCAGCAGTTCTCTGGCTCTTGTAGGGCTGTAAAGTTCAAACATCACTCCCGAGTTTAAATGGGAGGGAAATTCAGAGCTGTATTTTGTTTGATGTTAGAGTTAGAACCATATAAGGACAATACTGAGATGTTCTGATTCAGGGTCTGGAAACACTGAGCTAAACAAAGCCTCACACTCTCCTTTCAAATCTGATAAAGGTCACTCACAGAGATGAACCTGGAAAGCTGGAGTAAGAATTAAAATAAGCAAAGTTAAATGAAGATGACCTTTGCGGGGATTTAATTCTGAAAGCATGAATCGGAATATAATTGACTATTGAAGTCTAGCCACAAATTCTGTTAGAAGCCAAAATGTAAAATAAACATTCTTATTACTGCTCTGCTTTCTCAGAAGTTACTGACATCCATCAAAAACGATAGCTTTTTAAATCAATGTATTCTTTTTTTTATTGTTTCAATAATATTTACATCATTGAGAAATGAACAGTTTTACTCATATAGTGGAACACAACTAAAAAAGCATCACTATACAGTTGCTCTTGGGCTATTTTATATAATCGGAAATTCTGTACATTATATTACACCTAAGATTAAATCCTATACCCTGTACATGGCTAGTTAAATACAATATGTAATGTTCACTTAATATTCATTGTAATTTTACTGTGTAGTCACTTGTCTTGTTTACCACAAATGGAAAAATGTAAGACACCAATCACCAATCACAATCATTCTTGATCAGTTTATCAAACAACCAAAGCAGGCCTCGCCCCCGTTAGTCGTCGACCACAACCTGAAAATGAGCGAGGAACAGGAGAAAAACACCATAAAGGAAGACTTAGCTGCTAAAAGAAAAGCAAGGTCAGTTGTATGGAATTATTACGGCTACAGAAAGGGTGGCGTTGACCAAAAACAGGCACTTTGTCGACAGTGCCTTGCAATTGTTGCCACAACATGAGGCAACACGACTAATTTGTGTGGTCATTTAAATCGGCACCACAAAGCTCTGTATGACGAGTGCAAAGCCAGATCTGAATGCCATCCAAAGCAGAAAACTATTTCGGATGCCTTTGCAGACTTCATTTTTTTTTCTATTATTTTTATTTTCTATGCAGATGCACCCCCCTACAAAATCACCACAATCATTCTAGAATGATTAATACTTTCCAAATAGAGCTATTCAAGTCATCTGGTGAAAATTCCTGTATTTTTTCATATCACAATATATACTGCAGAAAAAAAAGATTGCAATGTCATTTTTTTCCAATATCAGGCAGCCCTAATTTTTATCATTGTGGTCTTCACTCCTAGTCCTGGAGGGCTGCAAAATATGCTGATATTTGCTGTTGTTGTTTTTTATTACTCAGCACTTACCTATTCACACAGTTGGTTCTATGGTTAGTTGACCTCATTTGGTCTCCTGGGTTAGCACTGGTAGAGGCATGTGAAAATAGAAACTAGCATACACCATGACCCAACCAACATCCAGGAGTGGAGAAAAGTGTTTTAAAAATCATGGAGGTTAGCTTACAAAACAACTTGAAAAAACTTAACATGTTTATTATTCTCTTACAATCAAGCTAAATTAAGTGAATAGACCACATTGCCCCCTTCCTCTTTCACAAACATGTGGTCAGCCAGTGTCACCTACCTTGACTTCAAGATCATGACTTTCAAATTGTGTATTCCAGAGCTTAAATGATAACTGGTGATCTGCTATGAACATGCCATTTTAGCCATTTTCTGGACTCAACCAGACTACAGCCCTGACCCCAGTCTGACAGATGTCTGTCACTACAGCAATCAACTGTTTGATGAAACTAAGGCACAGAGCCAAGGAACTAATTCATCTCCTGTCCAGCAGGGTTTCTACACATTTGAAGAAAGTGCATCCTTAATTTCTGAGATGAGTCACAGTGATTGTGGCTGCTGCATGCCCATTTCTGCTAGGGCTTAAGACACTCGAGAGCAATGACTGTCCAGGAATACATATGGTGTACAGCTGGGCTCTCTGCAGAATTATCTGCTTTGCCTTGTGACACACTAGATACACAATTGCTGTGTGAATCAATAGCTGTAACGTTGATGAGAAACAACTATGAAACATGTTCAGAAGAATGCAGTGAAATATAATAACTCTCTTATCTGACAATGTGTTTTATAGTCCTCTGGGCTGATAAAACAATTAACCAACCAAGCCTAAAATTCAATACTATCTTGAGTGACTCTATAGTATTAGAAACATTCAGGAACTAACTAGAATTAGACTAGAATTCTGAAACTAACTTCATTAGCACAACATTTATTTAAATTCCATGCAACAATGAATAAGACACATACATTATAAATGAATCCTATTTAGGATTAGGTTCAGTGTACATATACACATGCAGACTTCTCCAGCTCTTTGCCAGAGGGCCTACTGCATTATCTGCTATACCTTATTTAGTATTGAGGTGCATGCAGGAACATGTTTACTGCTTTGACCACAAATACAGAAAAGATTTCCTATAGCAACGGATCATTAGGGAAAACATTTTAAGGGCTTGCACATACAGGGCCACATAAGAGCTAACACATTTACCAACCAAAGCAGAGGCAACTGGACAAAAGAGCTAGCTCCTCGAAGTTTCCACATTACATATGAGTGACAGGACTTTGATGGGCAGATCCCCAAGAAAGGATAAAAGACAACTAAAAGAAAATAACGTGTCATATAAAAGCAGTCTACGTCGTATATCTATATATAAACACATTTCTCATTCATCATACTTGTGATGTTTTGAGATGTGTAGAAGGTCCAAGATTAATAAGGATAAAAAAAATACAGTCTGAAGGATGACTCTACACTTTTAGTGTGGCCTATGAAGATAAAACAGACCATATTTATAGATTCACAGTGTGGATTAAAAAATAATAATAACATGAAAACATCTTGAGCAAAAACTGCCTGAAAGGAGAGATAAAAATCTATAAATTATTCAGAAACAAATTATGGAAATAAGTATGCATTTTGCTAAAAATACCAGACTAAAAATACTGTGCTATGTATAAATACTACTGAGGGCTATCTTGATTATATAACCCTCTGGAGTTCTTATCATTCCTAAGCCTAATATAATGGGTGACATGATGAGGCCAGTTTCTGTTGCAACCCTGATCTTTATGTGTGGGGACTCCAGGTACTCTAGTGAGGTTAAGTTTTCTAAATCAATGCATTTGAGAACCCATGGCTGCACTAATGCATCCATTACACAAGCATGTAAACTGCCACAATAATTCCCTAATCTAGTACTGTCTTCAGGCATTGAAAAGCATGGCTGATGTAACTTCCCTAGTTTCCAATGGCTCCAATACCAGCCACAGATGGTCTTTGCGTGTAACAAACCAAACCATGAAAGGGACAACCAAAGGATACATTTCATAGATTTACAATAAAAAATGACTCTTTACAAAAAGAAAATTGCTCTTCACTCTTGTGGGTTAGTTTTATCAGGGTTGAGGGAGTGGTGTGTGGTGGATGGATAGTATATAATTTCCTTTTGCTTGGGTTCCTGGAACAAGTAAGACAACCATTAATCTTAACACTCTCAGTCTTTCCTTTGCATTCTTTTTACGTATTCCTGCTTTGTATTGTAACATGTGGTCGCCATTGTTTCATATCAGTCGATCATTAATGAAGCAATCAGGTCAAATGGTTAAGTGCAGCAGGAAACCTGCACTTTGCTCATGACTGCCTCTGTGGAGACTCCTCCACACATCTCAGCTCTCTCTCTCTGTCTCTCCCTCTCTTTCTCTGTTCCCCTCCTCACAAGCAGTCAGGGTGAATAGCATGGTAATGGCCTGTGGCTCCATGATTCTGGACAATGCTGCTCAGTGCCGCGCCGCCTCACTGCCAGGCCGCCATTGTTGTGCTTCTTGAGGAGGGCTGGGGGCATCCTGCAGTGGTAAACACGTCCCAGGAGTCAGCCATGTGTGCATGGCCCACCAAGCCTGTCCTTTTTAAGGCCTGGGAGTGCAATTTGCTCTTACAACACAAGAGCCCCCTGCCCCCCTCCACCCCCACAACCCACAACAAAAACACAGAAAATAGATGTCTTGGAAATCTGTGAATTACACTGGGCACATTTTGGCATGATTCTGCTGTTTTTGGCCTATTCTGGCACTGCAGTCTTGCAATGCGTGTGCCTTGCAGTTCCAGATAAACGGGACACTGAGGGGAGGAACACAAGGGCCCTGTAGGCAGCTGCTGGTCAATTAGAAGGACACACTCCCTTTATCATCATGGAGTCAGATACAGTTGAGGGCCCCATGCTAATTCTGGTGGATAAACTTCTGTGTTCTGCAGAATTAGGCAGTGAAACTGACACATCTCCAATACACAGAGCTGTAACGGCCACTTAGACTTAAATTTATAGCCACTGAATAAATATTCTTTTATTCACCAATTTTGTTTACAGCTGTAAGCTTTAATACAGTCCAAGGGAGTATCCACTTAATTGTGATGACATTCTGTCTCTTGATGGGACTTCTGACTTTGTTTTCAAGGTAGAGACTTCCGACTATAGTGTCCGTAGGCTGTAGCACGTACTTCATACCCCTCAGAAGGTAGGGTGGGTGGAGATAAAATCTTCCACGATAACGATGATAAATTTATGAGATTTAATTTTGATAGTTATTTTTGAGTCTGTTTTCCTCCACCTACTAAAACACTACACAAACAGCCAATCGTACAGCAGGAAAACAAACGCATGTGGTTGATGCATGTTTGCGGCCCCTCCCACTCACAAGAGCACAGATTGTCCACCTGTGCAGAGTAACCTACGCTGAAGAAAATGAGCTGGAGCTAAACCGAGTGCGAGGGAACTGATTGATTGAACTGATTACATTGACTTGATTAGATTTAACTGATTAGATTGATTTTCTTTAATCAATGTTCAGTATACTAATTCTAAAATGTTTCAGAGATGTTTGAAACAAGGCACTTGATGTGATGGGAATCACAGCAGTTGTTTACATATCTATTATTTATTTTATTTATTCAGCGTTTGACATAAAGCCTTGTTGGTTCTGTTGAGAGTCACCTATCTGTTCTGATAATTGTTTATTATAAACCATAATTAAGCTTCTGGTTTCTTTAGGGTTCTCTCCTAAGGAGAATACTCTTAAAACTGTAAATTGAACATTATTATTAAATAAATCTTGTGATAATTATTGGCATCAATCAATATAAAAAAACATATTGTGAGAACATTTTTGGCCATATTGTCCAGCCCTAGTTGGAGTTGAGGTTATGGGGAGCCCTGTCACTCCAAAGGTGAGGGGGATATAGCATAACCACTCCAACTACCCTTGATGTACCTTTGTAAGTATCATATTATTTCCACTGTCTCCCATACATACTCATAAATTACTTATACTGTAACTCTAGAGTAAGACAGGGTGCTAAAGTGTTTATTTGCTGTTCAGACCAAATCATTTGTCTTACCTTCACACAGACATATCTGATATAACTATAAAACATGTACATCTGCAAAGCAGATTGCATTAGCTTTGAAACTGAGCTAGAACAGCTATTACTCTTAATTTTATTGCAAATATAAAGCTTTTTCCACTGAAACAAACTAATATTCCAGAGAATCTTACCAAGCCCCCTCAATGACATTGGAAACAGTAACAAAAGCATGGCCTGGTGTTTAGTTTACCTTCAGATTTGGCAACATATAATATAATCCACTAAGTAAGAGTTTGGTGGAAAAAGAATGCAAGAGTGGACAAGCTAAATTAAGAAATACCGATAAATGAGGCAACTACAGAGAGAATAAAGTTCTTTGGTTCATCAAATAAATAAACAAATAAATAAATAACAGAGTAAATAAATAAATAAATAAATAACATCCACAGTAATTCACGACAAACACATTCCAGCAGATTGTTTGTAGCCTTTCCGCTGCAGGCTGGTTAAAATGTATTGATTAAGTATTCTACTGTGCATGCATTTGACCAGAAAACACACAAGTTCAAAGTGGCTGATTTTATAATGCCTCAGTGATAAAATTGATGGAATATACTGTCAGCCATAACAGCTACATATTTTATAGTACTAATCATTATTCCCAGAGAAAACAAGTCAATAGCGGTGAAGGCTATAAAAAATACATAGATGTCAGACACATCCCTTTCACCATATATGTGTGTGTGTGTGTGTGTGTGTGTGTGTGTATATGTATAGAGAGAGAGAGAGTTTCTTCCATGTAGTAATTTATTAAAAAAATAAATTTACCGTTGAGGGCTTCCTGCAAAATGAAGGATGCACCAAACAACTTAACTGATCCTGTTATGGGAATCTCCATGATTTCAAAGGGAAAAACCTCACTTGCCTACATTATACATTCATTTTCTAATGTCACTGAATGGCATTAACTGGTAAAGGCCTGTATGGTCGTCTACTTCATGCAATTTATTTATGACAGTGTTTTGAATACATGGCACAACTCTAGACTAAATCAGCCTGAGATTCTTCCATGCACACAGCATGAATAATACAGACATAAATGCACTTGAATAAAGAAATATTATTGCTACATAAAATTCCATTTGCATAACTGTTCATCAGTTGAGCACTAAATTGTGTGAGCTCCTCAGAAAATCCAGAAAAGACAGTAATACCCAAGTTTTCCCAGAGACAAACGTGCATAAACAGGGGCAAAACTGTATGGCAACAAAACCACCCCGCCCCCCCTCCAAGCCGCTCCCCCACCCCCTATAGCTCTCAAGAACGCTCAACTTCAAAACCCAGACGGGAGAGCTGGCCCAGTTCATTAGCCCCCTATCTGTTTCAAACCCTAATTTAATTAACTCATCTGCTTTTGAATCAAGCCATCCTCAAGAGGGGACCCGACCACTGAGCCTAGCAGCACAGCGGGTGAAATTTCACAGGCTTCTCCCAGCAACTGGGTAGTCCCCAAAGTCAAATGCTCCATAAATTATCTCTCCCTCCCCACTCAATGAAACAGAGGAACACCACACTGATCACACGCTCCTCATATCCACAGCACTGGCTCATCTGTTCCCTCTCATTCGAGCACAAAGACATGACCTCTTGTGTTCCTTCACTCTCTGAAGCCACACATAGTAGTCCACTGCTCCATTGACACTGAAGAGCATGCAAATACCATAAGAAATTAGGATGGAGATTTTAAGTTTTGGCTTTCTTCACAAAGGTACAATTCTAAATTCAGTGATAACAAACAAATGCCACACAAGTTGGACAGGGTTAAAAGAACTCCCAGAATACAATAATTTAAACAGTTTCCTGAAATTCCATATTAATTCCTGCAAGGTGTACCTTGGCCACTCTGATAGACCTGGATGCATTTTGGCCTGGAATGAGGTGGATTGGAGGACTTACCCGCGGGGACGAGCAGCCTGGGGGGCGGCGGTGGTGGAGGCGGGGGAGGTAGAGGAGGATAGGGTCTACAGTGGCACGCCAGCTGGCAGTGTTCGCTCACCTTCTCCGCAACAGTCCGCGAGCATGACTTCTGAAGCTCCCCCTGAGTGAACTGGTACAAAGGGGTGGACGTGGAAGAGGTGATAAATACTCAACTATATGCAGCAAAAATCAGTAAACACAATGGTCAATGCAGGCTAACACAGAGTCATCAATACCAAACACAATGTTCTACAATGTACATATTACAATACATAACCTAGTCAGCACACAAACTTCAGTAACAAAGACTGTTTGTGAGTGGCAGTTCATCGACTGTGGGAATGTTTATCTACTGTAAATATTGAAAATACTCTGCTAGCTTGCTGAATGTGTGAATGGAACATGGGAGCCAAAGATCATAAAAACTCTCTCAGGACCCCTTTCTCACCTCCTACTAGTACACATTGAGAGACTGATTTTTAATGCAGTGAACAGGCCAGGAAATAATAATTAAAGAGACCTCAGTCACCCCTTGTAACCGATCCAATATATGAAGCCTTGGTGCTTTGGTAAAACAGGAACATAACAGAAGTTGAAAACTACAGAAGCTTGGGTCCTCTCCTTTGAAAGGCCGCCCACCAGCTGAGTGGGTGCCCAGGTCTCTTCGGGCTCAGAGGGGGAGGGTGGGTAGAGTACAGGGAGATCACATTACAGGTGACCCCTGGCACCAGCACAGCGAGGCTGAGTCAGGAGCTACGACAAAGTGTGCAGGATGATGCGGTCTGTGGGCAGTAGTGTGGGGTAGTGGTTAGAGCTCTTGACAAGTGATGAATTGTAGGTTCAGATCCCTGGTGGGAAACCACAACATGCAGTGATTTCCTCTATGCTGAACCCTTGTGCCAGACACATACACCATTCTGCTCTAATTGCCAACCTAGCTCACCAATCAATAACAACACCACAGCTAATGATGGCTACAAAGCAGACAGCTGTGCCACCACTGAAGCCATTAATACTTTGCAAAAGAAATAGGCAATATAGACTATTAAATAATACTGACTGTATGATTTATATAAGGCAGATTATCACTCAGTCAAATAAGATTTGTGACTAACTCGTTTTTACTTTTATCATCTGGTGTTTTAAAGATAAATCAAAATCACCTTTGCACTGCAGTTATAGTTTTACTGCCAACTGCCTGTGCAATCTTACATGGTTCTATCAGCGAAGACACTAGTGAACTTCATCAGCCTTCGACTGAACATGAGAACTTTCAGCGCTGTCAGTGATGAATAAAATAAATACCACCTCAACACCTGTAAGCATGGAACTACCAACTCCCCACATCTGTTACCAGGCTGGAGTCAGCGATTGATGAGCACGCTATTTACGCGTCCTAACCAATAATAACTGTCTTAATGGCATATGTGTCACGTTTCAGATAATTTTCGTAATTAAAACATACACATATATGTAAAAACATAGAAAGACAAATAAATAACTACTGTACTTTTGGTTGTGTATCACACTATATATTACAGCAAATTGCTGCACTTGCGGCAGTTACGCATGCTGAGAGCAAAAAGGCCATCATGGGTGAACTCCAGACGAAGATTAAACAATAGAATGTAATAAAAAATACTAAGTCAAGCTTACCTGAAACAAAAGTAAAAATGACGTGAAAAAACAATGACCAAACAGAAAAGGCCAATAAGTGAAACTGAGCGGCAAGATGTCTCGGATCAGCATTCCTCCTCTGCTCTTCTCACAACCAGCGTGGTAAGTAAACAAGTATTGGACGCATAGAACTGGACTGTTTTCAAAAACTTAATCCACTCTCCCCAGTTCGGCGACGAAATCTGCAACAGACGATTCCCAAAATAGTTTCTGACACATTCTTGTCCTTCAATCTTCGTTATTGGTGGCATGTGAGAGCTTGGAAAAACATAAGCCTTGCTTGGACCGATTCTGTCAATTTCATTACTCGAAAGTTGAACTGCAACCACCAAAAAAATATCACCATGGGAAATGAGAAGGGGCGCTGTATTCTCTATCAGCCACTACGTTGAAAGCCAAAGTTCTTCGATAGAGGAATGTTAAAGATTTTCTGTACAGGAGCGACGAATTGGTCGGATTTAATTTGATATCCCGTTCCCTTCACAAGCAGAAACGTGAACCAGCCTTACGCAGCTAAAGTTGGAGTGGCGGAAAATGTAAAGATAAGTATCCTTCAAATATCTAGTTACACATCTGACCCAAAAGAAGAGGCAGTGCGGTCACCGACTTCTTCAGTTTGGCGGACAGTATACAAATATGCGTAACCGTACAGGGAAGACGAATGGTTTAACTAAAGACTCTCATCCCCTCTACAAGACACTTGATAAAAAAGCGCAAGAAGAAAAATCCCTTCCACCCGGCGTCCAGCATTACTGCGTCCCTCACTTGCAGTCCCGAAAAACGAGATGCAATGCTTTCAAAACATTGCTGTCAAACAAAATGTCAAATAAAATATGTCAATTGCATAATTACGTAAGTCGGAAAAGTGGAAATGGTCCGTGCGTTTTGAGAAATTGATGAGAGGCGAATAATGAAGCATTTATCAGTTTCCACGGTGCTTGCGAAGATGGGCTTCTGCAAGAATCGTTTGGGTAGGTCACTCCGCCAGTCCGTCAGCTAGTAGCCTACACAGCACGAGTCGAAGAGTGAGCGAAACGCCAACCCAAGTGAAGAGCCTAGCCCATGTTGCATGATAGGGAAAATAATCTGGAGATGAAAGGACCGAAAAGTAAATGGACACAGGAAAACGATGCTGCCTAGGTCGCCTACGTCTGGCACATTGCAGTGCACCGTGTTCTGTCTGTTAGCTTCTCAGCACCCATTTATGAAGTCGGAATACCCTGCAATTACCACTATTTAGTCGTGTCCATTAGTATGTGAGGATATTCGGTCGGGAGTTCGTTAGGGCAGTTGGATGCGCTAACCATTTCCCTTTCTTAAAGAATCACGTTAATCATTTAGCTATATTGATACCGAGTTCCAGAAGATATTTTAACTTTTGGTTGAGTTCAGGGCATTATTTGATTAACTTGTTGTCAAGCGGGCTTTAAGATAAAAACCACCCTTAAGGAACAATCATAAAGATAAGTTATATCGATTTAAAAGATGCATGTCTTTCATGCATAATGGCGTGAGGATTATGTCCGTTTATGAACAGCGATATTTAAGGGCGCAAAACTGTGAGATGCTCCAATCTAGAAGCAAGCTGTTCAACTTCAACTTGAACTTTCTCTATCTCGCTCCACCCCAAACTAATTTCAACATCATTTGAGTTTCTCTGTTTCCTAACATAACACAGCTAGTTCAACTCGCGAAACAGGCTGCACATAAACAGCGTACTCTCTCCCATGGCATGGATTTTGCTTTACCCTTGGGCACACCCTACAGGAGTTGAGACACCTACAAGTATTGGAGATGTAGTGTAACAGAACTCAGGCTCCACTGCAAAGGGTTCAATAGCTAGATTTTGACACAATATTTTCATTTAGCATATGAAACAGAGAGCCACCACTATTGTATGCATACTAAGCACACACACCATTTACCTTGATGTGGGCTCATTTTAATATCAAGAGAATTCAGACAGGCATCGTTGTTGATATATACCTTCCACTTAAGTACATGATCATTAAATTACTAAAGTAATTATGAAACCACAAAAGTAATTTGATAAGCATGGTGTATGAAGCTACAGTTTGGATACAAGTGTTTAGTGCTCATAATACACCCAGTTACTAAAGTAAAAACCATGTGAAATCTCCACCTGACATCCTCTCCCGAAGAGACTTTATAATGTGTACAGCAAATCTCTGAACATAAGATGTTCTTACCTGAGGTATGTGATGTGTAAGTGCAATATCTATCAATTGTGATGTGCCAGTAAATGTTTTATCATTGTTAAACCACAGAGCCTGACTACATTATTAAATATGTCATGGTAGCGTTATGTTTTTGCCATAGGCTGTCACAAGCTGACAGGTTGTGGCAGGTGCAATGCTATAATTATGAAACCACTGGAAAGGTAAATTAATAGTTAAGATTTTTATGATGCAAGATGTACAGTATGTTATGTTATTGGAGTTAAATATTTTGCCATAACAAGTGCCATTAGACCATCAATTGTTGCACTGGTAATATAATTTTGCATGTCAATATCCATACATTATGGCAACTTTATGTTTTTTTATAGTCTGTAATAGCATTACAAGAATGGTTATGACAGGGTTTGTGTAATACTTATAACTGAGATATGTAGATTTTAGGGCATTAAATTAGGTTAGCTGCATTTATCAGATGCTTTCATCAGATTTCATATTGAATGCATGGTAATATACCACTTCTACATGTGGCATGTGTAGAGCTGGGTTTCGTTCATGAAGATTTTGAATAATGAAATACTAGGTAAAGGCTCAATACTACAAAATCACATTTCTCTGGGTTGCTAAAACAAGAACTAAATGAATTGCTGTTATTCTCATCCATGCTACAGAGCTTAAAGATTAGATTTTCCTTTGTGGTTCTATAAAAAATTTAAATACATGGAGAATAAGAATTAAACTGTAAGGATTCCAAGACTTAAATCTCAATTCGTCATGGTGTTGCTTATTTTCCTTTATACGACCCCTGAGGGCAGTTGAGGATAATTTTCATGTAATGTCATGTGGAAGCGGATTTGGGGTTTCTTGATTACTCACGTTAGATAGCTGGCATTCTGACCAGAAAAGGGATGAAACATCTATACTACCTACTACCTTAATACTCCAATAAAAAGCCCTCTAGCCACAGTGGAGTGATTATTGCAATTTGACTGTCCCTTTTGTGTAGACATCTAATTATATCTTACTCAGGAGGGTTGAAGGCTTGTGCAAGGTCAATAATATAGCCTTAGCATGTCTGAGCTTTTTTATAGTAATAATGTAGTTTTAGTCATAACAACATAGCTAAATCAAGGAGCTGACATCAGTTTGAATCTTTCTTCACCACTGTGCACTCTTAGGCTGCTTATAATGCAAAGTTATTTATGAAAAATATTTATGAGCATCATGAACTGTAACAGAACAATAAGGATTGTAGTAGGAGTTATTGAAGAAGAAAATGTTGCAAGACAGAATTGTGGAGGATGAGGAGAGGGAAGTACAGAAGCAGCAGTGGTATTTGAAGAAAACACAGGCAGCGGAAAGGTGCTGCATGGTGCATCCAGACTGCCCGATTCAGTGGTTGCCAGCGCGCGATGCCAGAGCCTGTCCCTGGGGCCATGTGGCTTTTCATGACACACGGCAGCTCTGCTCCCCACCAGATGTCAACTTTCCCCACTGCAGCTAATCAGCCTGGGCGAAAAGCAGCACTATTCTCCACACACCCAGATCTCATTAACACTTCACACTGTCAACAGTCACCCATTCTACAGTAAATTCTCTGCACACCTCACAAACCAAGGTCAACTAAGGGCACATTGGTAGAGACTAGTCCAGTGGCACCATTTATCGATATTGACTCTGTGAATTAATCAATGAGCAAAGTAATAAACTCTCATAACAGGAGAGCACAAGATAAATAAAATGCAATGCATCTCTTAGATGTAAAATTTATGACTTGTGCTTGGGAGATTATCCAACTAGGCCAGACCTTCCCTCTCTGCCCTGAGAAATAAAAGCAGACACAGACAACACATTTCTCACCACACCACACTAAAATTTGTCCCTTCTTAATTAAATTGGACAGAGTGCAGTGAAGTGATTAACATGAATGAGGGTAGACTATAAATTGCAGCTGGTAAAAAATAATTTTAATTTATTAGCTTTTAATGTACTTATGTAGCTAGTGGTGTGGTAATAAATGGTGCACTTTGAAACAACTCATGAAATAAGATGGAGTCATACACTATGAGGATGTGAGGAGTAATTGGACCATCATTTGATAGTACCTAAATTTTTTTACTATCCTATTTTACAAGGGATAGTCCAAGCTAGTTTCTACCAATCCCCTGTGGAATTGATTATTTGCCATATTAACCTAGACCTTTGGCCAAAGCATTAATCAAGACTTCCAAACTTCGTGCAAATAATTTCTCAGGAGAAACCATCAGTCATTGAGAGTAGCTGAAGTGAAATCTATGCTGTGGATTTGTTAGCTTGGAAATATCCAATTCCCTGCAACATTGAATGGAAACAGATGGCCACTGTACACAACTGTACTGATCAAAGTGTCCATGTGAATAATTAACTGATCAAAGGCAAGTTCACATTCTGTAACATTCTGTAGACATCTAGGATAAGACTACATTACTTGCTTATTGGACTTGTTGTCTTCAAAGGCAGATCACAGCCAACTTACAGTAAATACAATCTTAAGATTTCATTAGAAATGCAGCTGCAAAGCTAAGGCAATAGCATTCAATCAAGGGAAAGCAGTGGATGCAAAGCACTATGTAGTAGATTAAAAACACGGAGGTGAGGGAAGAAATGGAGGAAAGGAGCTTGAAGCTGGCCTAATATGCAGCTGAGACTGTGTCTTTCCCTGCTGCAGGCAACCCTGATTGAGCTTTAAGACTGATGTAATCTAATTAAATAATGATGTATGGGCTAGTGTGCATTAAGGTAGATTTGACTGATAGCTCATCCACTTGAGCCTGGGCCATTAGGCTGCTGTTCAATCAAGATCAGCCTCACTCACCCAACCCCCTTTAGCCTGGGGGGAGGCACTCTGAAGTAAGCTCCACAGTTTTACAATACCTTGAACACACCCTTGGAGACTACAACATCTGATGTGTGGCAGATCTGACCATCACCACTGTCCCCTAACGGCTGTCCCAGCTGTCCTATTTTTAAGGGAACAAAGGACACATTCACAGCAGCTTATCTGTCATAAGGTCTTTTTTTGACAAAATGATTTTGATTTAGAGGGCTACTTGAGCCCCCTTTTCAGGAAGGACTTTTGTAACTTTCAGGAACTATTCATTTCTGGTGATGGTAAATCTGTTGGCCTATCTCATCATGTTCAGTTCCATTTCTCTTCTTCTCTTTGTCTTGGCAAGTTTGCTTTCCATTTTCCTCACATCTAATTCTTTCTACTGTCTTTTACTCACACATCTGAGTAAAACTGATTGGTCTTTGAAGGAGTACCATTCTGCTCAGTGAGTTTTTTTTTAAAATAGTTACATATAAGAGTAGGGGTTACATACCTACATAATGTGAAGTGTTACCAATATCATCCTTAAAGAAGAAGTTGACTTGAACCTTGAATTCACCACCCATCAGATGTAATGAACTTGAAGGATAATGTTGTTACAATAGTAGTTAATATAAAACAAACATTGATGGTTGTGAGTTATGGAGCTAACTGAAAAGTGGTAGAAGAAAACCATTGATGATGTTAGCATCATGTTAGATGTTATATTTTTTAATCTCATCCGACAATCTGTATTCACACAAGAAATTCTACGTCACATAAAATTCAACTACAAAGACCATTGGTCTCTCTTACCATTGACTCTGTTCAGCTGCTCCAAGGACCCAACTCCTGGGGTCACTCTGAGGTCAGTGCTGTGCTAAACACATCAATCTACTGACACAGCCTATGCATTTTTGGACAGCAAACCATTTTTTCTGCAGTTGCATATGTGTGGCAATGACCAGGATGGAAACACTACATCAGTGGATCCAGTGTATTATTAAAACTACCACCGCAAGTCCTGAACTTCTCCCTCCACAATTCTGTAGTGAGCCTGACTTTAGACAGATAAGGCCTTAAATGGCAAACAAAGATTTTCCTGTTCTGTGGAAATACGTAGCTGGAGGGAAACTGTGCCATTTTAGGTCCTGAGCTGTATGATAAAAAAAACTGTGCTGACAGCCTTTTTTATCATGAGAGATAAATTGCTGCACAAGACCTGACATTTAAGCATGCTTTTCTTTTATTAACCTTTCTCGTTTCTAAACCATGTCATAATCAAGTGGGTTCTAAAAGTATATATTTATGTACATGCTTCATTTTTCTGAATGGTGTTGAAGACATCATATAAGCAATGCAATAAAATATGAAAAGCAAATGACAAATTTCACTGAGCACTTATTACTATCAATTTTTGTATTTAAGGGAACTGGGTTTCAGTCTCACTGAGAACTCTTCTTTTTCTGTATGTAAGGAAATAGGATTTAAATGTGTCTGTGAAATTTAGTTGCATGCGTCATTAAGTCTGAGCACAGGGAATAGCATGTATCTTTGCAGATATCTTCAGCTCCCATTAAGATTGCAAATGTACTGCATTTCTCTAAAGGGATATATTACAAAAATATATGATAGTGGGGGTGGGTAGCAAATTTCAATTTGCTGCATGGATTTTCAAACAAAAAATCTTGTGCCAGATTTTTGCCAGGAGTGCTATTCCACAGGGGCTGTGAACAATCAGATAGATACACAAGTGTCTGTGAAAACAATATGCATCCTGAGAAGTGGTGATATATTTTGTAGGAGATTCAAGTTGTCCTGCGGGAGCCATTCAGTGGCCTGCCTCCTCAACCCTGCTCTTCAGCCCTCTCGCAATCGATTTACTGACGAGACAGAGGCCCTAAATCAGAGTGCCAGTTCTGCTGACTGCGCTCAAATCCAGAACCAGAAAACAGCGCCTGTCACAACACAATCCATCACATGCTTTGCTTGCATGCCACTAAATAAATAAATATATATAAACACTGGCAGTGAAAGTGCTCCAGCAGCACCAAAAGAGCATGTGCAATGGTTGGGTCATGACCTCACCATCCATAGATCATACATATTCTTTATCCAATATGTAGGAAGGCTATCAGAACTTTATTTGAGTGCTCACTTCAGCATGTTGCAGCTTTCAGCATAGCCAAAGAAGCAGAAAAAACATTTATTAATATCTTGGGCTTCTGTTTTGGAAGGGGAATTGTTGCTCAGTACTGTGGGTGCTTCCCAGAAGGCACAGTGAGACATTGACAATGTTATGGTTTGACATGTATATTTTGGTGCATATGGTTTATTTTAGTTCCACAATTTGCCTTTTCCCATGAGTAAACAGCCTCAGTTATAAATTAATTTCTTCATTTATCTCTTTCATCCAGTGTGGAAATAGCAGGTAATGATGTGAGCTATTTTAGTCATATCCTCCTTTTTTTGTTGTGCACTGTTAGAAAACAGATCCAAAGACTTGTCATGAAAGCATGAAAGAATTAAAGTGTAAGTAAATAAAGGCAGTATATTAAGCAGCCTAAAGCAGAGAGGTGTGAGAATGATCAACACTGCTGACTGGATTGCCCGTAACTAGAAGAGTTAAGCACTTTAGTTGCATTAAGCTGACACTGGCATTGAGATGCCCAAACGATTTGTGAACTTTACAGTCGGCAGGGTAAAAAATTGTGGTCAACTTGATTCAAATTTTCGATTTTCCCTCTGTCTCCCTTATTTCATCTTCAGTTCATCTGAGGATCATCTGATATGAATCAGCTATAAATTTAAATACATAGACATTTCCCCTTACCCAGGGACAGGAGAGGTCTGACAGCTGTGCTGCACTATCAGTGCGCTTTGCCAATCTTGGGTCCATTAAACCGTCATGTGTCTGTTGTGATATAAAAAAGCAGACAGTTCCTGGAATGGGTTTATCTCAATCTGTGGAGTCACAGGAAAATTAGACATTATGCATTAAATGTAGGGCTTACAGTACAAGTATGGTTCCAAGAAATGTCTTCAATATATACATATTTAAACAGGCCTTTTCAGCAAAAACAACCAGGGGCACCTTGGAGCAAATCATTCAGAATGCTTTTTATGACTAAGAAAGAGGACACAAACTTCCATGCTGTTGTGTGCAGACAACTGCAATATGAAATTGATATGCTGACCTGCCAGACATCTTGGAATCACCATTGTGTTACATTTGCCTCACATTTCCCTCACATCTTTTTAGAGTAAATTAAGGCTGAAATCTGAACTCATCAATCTATTAGCCAGACATAACTGTTTTCAAATAGTTTTCCACACAGCATTGGATATGGATATCCCCATTACCAAATACAGACAGTGCAACTGTGGCCAGCAGCCCTACAGAGCTGTGTATATTTGGCCAATTAATTGATGGAACTAATGAAATTATTTCATAAAGTCATCCCTTTGGCTTGGAGTTTTTTTAAGGGCTGGTTTGAATTATGCCCTTTGGTAAATGCCGGCAAGACATTTATCACAGGTTTAGAAAGCCTTGTCTCCTTGTGAATCCTTAAAATGAATGAGGTTTTGTTTTTGGTAACATTTTCCATTTAATGGCTGTTTATTGTCCACAGACCCCAGTACCACCAGCCTCAGCCCGTTTCAGTTTAGCTAATTTAATTGTTTCTTTGGATATGTATTTATTCACGCAGTTGACATTTACAATAATTTCTTGGGCATCTGCAGCAGCTCCTCTGTTCCTGCACTGAGGTGATGCATAAAGTACACACCCCATGTTCAGTGGTGGGGATCCTGTGCTAGTTTGTGTGAATCACAGGAAAGGAAAGCATCTTGCATATTTCACATTCTCACTCTTGCTCCCCTGAAATCTAATTTGTTAATGGAGAAATAAATAAGGCTGATGCAACTTTGACACTCTTATTCTTTGGCTATCAAAGAATAAGAGCAAAACAAAAACCTCTACTCATGTTCTAGTAAATGGTAGAGACAGCAAAATTTGGAGACAGAAATTCAATGGTCCACTAACACATTTACTGTACATATAGTGGCATTAAATTGCACCAAAGCAACCAGCACTGTAATTTCCATGACTCAGCCATTGATTTAGCCAGGCATGGCTGGCTAGCAGCAGAATGACACTGGAATATCCTATATATGACAGATTAGCTTTTATATCTTTGCACTGTTGTGGATAATACACCTCTAGTTGCTCAGATGGCCATTTGACTCTTACGGTGTTACACTCTTAATTTCAGTTTAAGCAGAATCAAAAAGAATTACATTGCACTGTGGACCTCCACTGATGCTGGAACATTTGAAAAACCTGTAAAATACTTCCTCAGGGCAGCACTTTTTATTTGCTAACTCAAGAGTTTTATAAATAAAAACAAACGGCAACAAACTCCATTATAACCACTCTGAAAAATGTATTGGACATGCTTTGCTGGCCTTTTACAAAACAGTTTTTCAAGTTTAGCAACTTCTGAAACTGGAGCAAGAGGAAATAAAGCTTCAATGGGGGCAGACAGAGTAGTGCGTCCAGAGTAGGGACCCCCCCATTCAGTGATAAATAGCGCAATCAAGCCCAGGTTGCTTGTGGCAGAGAGGACCGAATGCAGCCTCTTGTCTGGCTCATTAACTTCCCAGGAAACCCAGACAGAGGAAAACAACGTCCTTCAGAGAGAAGAGGGTCATGAGGGACAGGGGGCACCCAACTAGGACATTTCTCCCCCTCGTCGGCACCACCTCATTCCCACAGAGAGGTCAGGGAGGGACATTGAGCTATACGGTGGAGCACTTGGGAAAAGCCTTCTCAGCTTTGAATCTCACAGTGTCCAACATCATCCTATAACACCACTGCAGCTTCTCTTTCTCTAAGACATCTCTCAGTTTTGATCTTTCTCAAGACGCGAGCTGTATGCTCCCTCATAATATTACTGTATATAAATACCACATTTCTAAATACCCGATTACAATTCCCTACCAGTAAAAATATATACATTATTTATGTACATGACAGATGCCCTGTCCTAACTAGTGTTAGCACATGTCCATTCAAACAGCTGGATATGTATTGAGGCCATTCTGGTTAATTATCTGACACAATGTAAGATTCTGACCTGTACTTCAGTCCAGTTCAGTAATTCCTACCCTTCACTGCCACCTTGGTACAAAATGTTATATCTTACCCTCTAATCCAGTGATTTTCAATAGGTGGCATTTTCATTTGGCCTGCGAGGGCTCACATGCCACCGTAGTTGAGCAGCTTCTTTTCCTACTGGTATTGTGAAGCTAGTCCGTGTAATTTCGGTGATTGCGAGTGCTACCGCAATGGAGCGATAACGAGCAGTGCATGCTAAATACGAACTAAATAAACTTTTATTTTGACAGTGAAAATAAAAATCATTTAATTGCTAGTTATTTCAAACATACAGCGACACTTCGAGACCAAACACATGGGTTTCAATGCTAACTTCCCACCCAAGTCTGCAGTTAAGTGAGGTGCTTAATCATGACCCCAAAACAAGAAACACAGTCACTGAACTTACCAAATGCCATAGTCAGATTAATTCAACATTACATTTCCAGTTTTCTTAATCATAATGCACACATCTCATTTTATGAACCTGATGGTAAGAAGTAAGCTAAAAGCCCACATGTACAACAGTTTATGGTCTAGTAATGAAAATTTTGGCATTATATTATATTATATTATATTATATTATATTATATTATATTATATTATATTATATTATATTATATGCTTTTGTGCCCAACTGGCCTGCCACTCTATTCACAAATGTAAAAGTGGCCCAATATGTTTGGGTCTGGTGAACAATATGTTTGATATTTTTAATCATCTATCCTTGATAGGCACAGAAAGATGCAGAATTAGACACTGTGCATCAGAACAAGTTTAACCAGAGTCTTCTTCAGCTCTTCATCCCCACCCTTCATCTCACAATCAGGCACTGAAGTCTTTCATCCGTCTCAGCTGCAATGCATAATGTCCTCAGAACATTTCTTAATAAATTTTAATCACATTATGTAGAAATTAGGATTTCAGCCCTCTGGGGTAAAACAGAGGTGCATAGATCAAAAGAACTCAGTAACTGCATTCCATGTTTTTAAGTTAAGATGAGGCTAAAAGATTCAAATGTTTAGGCATAAGGCCTTCATCAGTGGAATAGTTCTCTAATTAGCTTGCACTCTTGTGGTGTGTAAGACCCCCACTAGCACAACACCATTTCACTGATGAAGGCAGTATCACCCTAACTAAAAATGTTGAGTGTGGATATTTTAATTTACCTCCTAAGTTTAAACAACATCTTCTTAGCTAGTCAGACCCTTTGCATACAGTAGATGGGACACAATGTAATGTTTAGGGCTTATGTTTTCATGGCAGTGTAATTTCTGCAAACCCACTCCTGGGTGCATGTGTGTGTTTGTGTATGTGAGAGTGCTTGTATGTGATACTAAAAGCCACTGACAATCTGACAAGAGCTTAAAATAACCCTTGGCAGTGTGGGTGAGGGTTGTGTTGCTCATACTGCCAAGACTTGACTCGACCTGCTCCCACATATACACAAACCCAATCCAGAACATGGGGTCAAAACAGAACCACACAATCCCAGAGGGGCTTGTAACTGACACAAAACTTACAGGATAAAACAGAGCTTTTCCAGTACTCATGCCTCTTTAAGATAATTCGCAACTGACATCATTAAACCAATATCAGCACTCTGTTTCACACTGTCTCCATGTAAATAAATGAGTTTCAAATGAAAGGGTCCTCAGCATGCCAGCGGATAGCCCGGGTGTTTAGAAGAGCCTGCTGCTATCACATATCCCCAGCACACACAGCCTTTCAATGCCCAAACTTCCCGGGCCATCTGCCAGGGTGCGGGCACTTGGCAGGATCAGACAGCGACCTTATCGCCTCTCCAGAGGGTGGCCTGTCGTTTTCCCTGAATCTCAGCCTCTTACATCAATCAAAGGAGGACATAGACAATCCACTTGCCTCTTGTGTACCACTGAATTAACTATAGAAGCCCAGTGCAGGCAGAGGAATCAATTTGAGCCAACTCAGTGTAAATTCAGTGTATCTGCACTGTTGGAGTCAAAACCCAAACGGTTTTTTAGTCTTGGTAATAAACAGAAATAGCTCAAATAGTTCTCAAGTAGTATAGTATTTTCAGTGTTAAAAAAATGGCTGAATTATTTCAGTGGAGGTGTAGTACCACCTAGTGGCTATTTAATATATTACAATGGCATCAAACGTCACGGTTGACCTATTCTGTGTAAATAGCAAGGGATTAACTGACATTACATAGTGGATGAAGAATTACTGTTGTACTCTACTGCACTATTAAAAGGTAAGTGCTGCAACCAGTATACATGCACACATATGTTTAATTTTTAAAGGGTCAAATAACAAATATACTTTTATTCTGTTAAGTACTTTTAATCTTAAGTATTTTACTTACCATCTTTCCACATGCTTTCATCATTGTTTCATTAACCCTGGTTGAGTACATTTGTTAAATACATTTCACAATCCAGACTGACAGTTAAACTTAACAACCAGAGCTCCAAAAACATCCTGACCAGCCACAGCATGTTCCACATGGCTCACTGTACTGAGCCTTTGGCTATAGTTTAGAGTCTGTACTCCACTGCCAATACAAACTCATAACAAGCCAAGCATTTACAACAGAGGGTCAGATCTGTATGTTTAAGGGCATATATTAATGGAATATATGAGTAATAAATTACTAGGCATTAGCATAGAAATTGATTTTAACAACAGGTGGCATTTTGATTATTTACTTCTTGTCTGTGCTTTATTGGAGATTTAAATGTCACATATATTGTCCACTTAACTGAGATTGCAGTGTGCACTGGGTAGTTCTAATCTGTGTGAGTGTGAGTGTTCTTTGTAATACTTTTTTTTTTTCTTTGACATGATTACAAATGCAAACTAATATGAGGTTATTATCAAAACTTAAGTTCAGTTTTATTTGTATAGCACGTTTTGCAACATAGAGGGTCACATAGTCACTTCACATAGATCATGGACCTGAGGCCCCATCAATGTAAGCCAGGGGTATACAGTGATAGGGAAAAACTCCCTGACTAACAGGAAGAAGTCTCTAGCAGAACCCAGCTCAGAGGGGGGATCTGCTTCTGGCTAGCAAAGGGCAGTCTGTGAAATTAACAGAAGAGTAAATATAATATCATAAATAAAAATCAGTATAGGTTGAGTGATGTGGTAGTTTCCTGTTTTGATAAACAAGTAAAAGCAAAGGGACTTCCACAGAGACCCCATTGTCTGAACTGACAGATAAAACATTTCACTCAGTGGTGAGGCAGTAGCAACCCTCCAGCACTGTGAGCTGCAAAATCCCCTGGTTACAAATGCAGAGACCTAAGCCACACTCCTCACTGCTCCTCTGTTCTCACCCTGCAGGGAAAAGATCACAAGTCTGTTTGTCAGGCAAACAGCACACAGCTTTCCATGTGTCATCACCCCCCACTGCCATTAGCCCCACCCCAATGCACACCCACCCACACACTGAGCACAGTTCTGCTTCTTAGGGAAACCCAACTTTCTTTATCAGGGCTCTGCCCTCCAGCAGGTGGTGCAAAGGCATTTCTGGCAGTTGCTATTGGGTAATACAATAGCGTGCAAAGCCAGTGTGCCTGTGTCTTCCAGTCCTGTTCTGAACTGGATTTGTGTGACCTCTGGGGCACCATGATACAGAGCAGGCAGCTGCCAGGGCTTGAAAGAGCTGGGTGTCACAGGGCAGTGGGAAGTCTCACGCTGACAACACACTGAACTATTGTGGTAGAACTGGGTAGGTTTATGCTGGTAGTGGAGACTTTGTTAGACTGTGTGTGTGCGTGTGTGTGTGTGTGTGTGTGTGTGTGTGTGTGTGTGTGTGTGTGTGTGTGCACGTGTGTGCGTCTGTCTGTATGCCTGCCCATTAATGCAGGAGCAAGTGTGCATGCAACTCACAGAGCATCTATTCAGACAATATCAGCCTTGCCATCTGTCCCAAAGGCCCAGCTACTTAGTAACACCAACACAATAACATGACATAGCCCTGGCTAACAATATTCATGCATTTCCAATAAGAGGATAAAGAAGGGGGAAAGTCAAAAGTAAACAGCACAAATGATCAAAGTAGCTGGCTTTGGCATCTTTCATGTGAAGGGATGCGTTTGAGAAAGGACTGCAGCAGTGCTTTAATTACAGAACACATGCTAATGAGAAAAGCAAACACAAATAATATATTGGTGGACATCCACTGCACCTGCTGTATTTTTTCATAAAACAAATTAATTTCCACAAACAATATTCAGGCCTTCTTAAGTTTCCTCTCTGATGAAACCCTGAATTTAAGCTGGTGTGTGTTTTAGAATTTCACCAGTCTGTTCCTTTAAGATGTTAAACTTTAAACTGACATCAATGACAAACCACTCCCCATCCATCTTATTCAAGCAGGCATACAGACAGAGAGATACTCAGGATTTCCTTGCGCTGCATACTTCCTTTTTCTCCCTTTCTCTGTCACTTCAAAGCCCAGGAGAGCGGCTGCAGGCCAGGGGAGGGGTGTACTATTGTTAATTGGTCTTTTAAGAGGAACAGAGAGGTGAGCGGGACATAACAGGGACAGACAATGCCATCCAGAAGCCTAATGAAAGGCTGACACTGGGGCTGAGGAAGAGAGATCACTCAGAACTGCTGGCCATGCCCTGAAGATATTAATGTAGACTGTAAATTTTAATGCAAATGCTAATATTTTATTATTATACAGTAATACATTTACAGAATGATCATTCAGAGGATTTTTTCTTGCTTATATTGATAGTAAAATTACCGTTTCGAGAGCCCTTTCATATAGGTTTTAATTGTTTGCCTACCAGATTCTTATGTGCAAATAACATGGCTTGCATTTTGCCTGTCTATTTTTAGAGTTTAATGTTTACTTAAGCAACCTACAGGTTGTAGGTTAAGCAATAGTTACCCACCCCAAATAATTATTTATTATTTTGCTAAGTTTTTGATATTATAATAATGTCACAAGTTTTTCAGGAAAAAAGGTATTAAATATAAGGAGAAAATGTGAATATCTGTTTCTAAACACCTCCATACACACAGGTTTTTGAAGATGTTCTGGGACATGGCTAGAGCAGGACCTTTTTCAACGCTGTCCTTGAGAATAGCTACATGATCACAAGCATCTCATTACACTGCTGCACACGGGCAGAATAATACCAGCTGTCATAAGCTGTAAACACAAACAAGTCCAATCACTGGCCTTGCCAAATGGTGTAAACGCAGAGGCAAAACATGCAGACTGTATGTACAGCCATCTAGTTCCTGTGATGCAGCTGCAGTTCTGTTTCAGAACTCAGAAACCTGTCAGTCTGTCCACCTTTTTTAAACAAAAAAATGTAAAAATGATCTACAGAAATACTTATGTATCATATATAATATTTATGACTATGTAATCTAAAACAACCTTGTTAAGTATTTGTGAATGTTTGACTAATTTTTGATATAGGTGATAGCTGGCATAGCTAAAGTGTTATATTCTTTCTTCAGTACATTGTATTATTATGTTTGAGTTTATGCCTCTAAATATCATATTACAGTACTTCTATGACAGCATTTCCTCAAACTTTCAAACCACATTTAAGTAAAATACATGACATAATATGTAGCTCATAATTATTTCTACTATTTCATTTTATTATGTTAGCCATTATACCATGCCACTTAACAATTGAACTACATATGTTTTGAATTTCACCTTTCCTAAGCCGATACATGGCCACATGAGAGTGCACAGAAGGAAGTACTAATCAAGTAAATGGGTCTGCTGCATCAAATCGCTTGAGTTTAAACAGTGAATTGTATTTGCAATAGAGAGGGTCAGACTAGGGTGGTGTGGTGCTCGACCATGCGGCGTAGGTTACCTCAAGCAATTGTTTCAACGCATGGTGCCACCTTGCCAAGAGGAGGTGGTTCGGGGGTGGGGGTGATTGGTACTCTTTTTTCTCAATAAGGGGATGGAGCTCAATTAGCATTTCACAAGTCCTTTTTCCCTTTTCTATTGCCACCTTCCCCGCGGAGCCCGTGCTTTCTCTGGGGATTGTCCTGTTTTGGGCCCTTGTCGGCGTTGGCAGGGTGACAGTATTCGAGTGTGCAAACTTGTGCTATTGTCCCTGGGCCAGAAGGAGTCATGGAGACCCCACTAATATGACACAGGAAAATGTTTGCTGATGGCAATTCTATGGGCTTTGTCCAACTCTTTCTCCTTCATGACGACTCGATTTAAGTCTCTAAATGTTTGACTACAAATGCAAGAGTGCTATCCAGCTCCTTTCCTTTTGTCCCACGAGGTTTGAATGAGTAATTCAGCCTTTGTGTGGCTCGATTGAGGGGGCAAACATAAAGACAAGATTCTTGAGCGTTCAAGCCCCCTTTCCATGGATATGCGCACATCTCTTTGGATTTTCCCCCCCAAATCCTACTTCTTCTGACATCAGTCTTAGAAGGGGAAAGGAGTCCAGATCAGAACAGTTAAAAGTAGCCCAGGCTGAGCCCTAAAAGCTGGTATTGTCTCGCAGCGGTGAAGCATGCCCGCTGCCAACCCCCAGACAGACTTAAGTTATATTCAAGTATAAAAGATTTAAGTAGTCTTTGCACACCGTCAGTAGAAGACGTTTTAGAGACCTTGGAGGTAGAAAAAACATGACTGAGGATCAGGAGTCTGAGTAGTGAAGGACAGAACAGAGAGGAATGGCTGCAAAGAAATACTGCATCTATTAGGCGCTTTTCTTGGAGGATCTCCATGACAACAATTTGCGATGGCAAAGAATGCGATACCGGGGAGCTCAATGCCTGATTGGGGTGTATTGTGTGGCGAAAGAGGTCGCTGATTGGCCTGAAGAAAGCACCATAACTACACGCAGTTTATATTCATTCAGCTTGTTGAAGTGCTAAAACTATTTTTTGGAAGAGCGGCAGTACTTGGATACTTTCTATCCAAGAGACGGTAAGTCTTATCATTGGAAAGTTGTTTTTGGGGGTGGTTCTATTTTACTACCCGTCGCATAATTATGGATGGAAGTCTAAAATGAAAAGTTAATTGGACGTAGGATTCTTGATTTGTCGTCACTGTATTTTACAACCTGACGATATTTGCACCAAGGGCTTTTGAACCGTGACTTAATGAAAATTCAAAAATTATTCATCTTTCCTTATAGCATCTTTGTATTTTTCCTAGATCGTGGACACATTCAGCAGGAAGTGTAGTATGGCTTGACCGGATTTTCCTAACTCGGGATGTCAAGATGGCAAGCGCAGATAGCGAGGTGAAAACTTTATTAAACTTTGTAAACTTGGCATCCAGCGATATAAAGGCTGCTTTGGACAAGTCAGCCCCGTGCAGGCGTTCGGTGGATCACAGGAAGTACCTACAGAAACAACTTAAGCGGTTCTCTCAGAAGTATTCAAGGATGCCGCGATGCCATTCACATAGAGCATCGGAATCGGCTAACGGAAAAATCCTAGAGGACAAGTCTACCGTGTACGCATTCGAGACGGTGAACCGGAACCTCCACCTGTCTCGTGTAAATGAAAAATCAGGGTCAGACATACGAGGCGAGGACAGGCTCAAACTTAATCCGAATCCCAAGATGGAAAATGATTACAACAGACAAGACCAGGTACCCATGAGAAAGCGACAGCTCCCGGCCTCTTTCTGGGAGGAACCCAGGTCTTCCAAAAGCAAGCGTGAATCTTTCCAGGTAACTTGGAGAAAGAGCCAAGGATGTCTTGGCGTCGGTGGGCCTGCGGTCTCAGAGGATGATAAAGTAAATGCATTTTCTGAGGAGCCCAGAGCCAGCTCGATTCTTTCGACTCAGCAAATTGCTACAGAAAAAGAACCTCTGATCCTGGACATGACTTCCGGAAACATGAATTTGTGCGGGTGCTGTCCTTTTCAGTACCATGGACACCACGTCTTCCAAAGCCATGTTGTCCTTCCTCACTCGAGTTTCTCTGAAGCTGGTCTGTGGGGAAAGGCCGCTGTAGCCCAAGCCGAGGCTCAGGACATCCCAAATATACAAAAAACCCACGCGCACGTTGTGGTGAAACCCATTCCGACAAAACCAACTCTTCCATCTCCAATTTTTAGCGTGTTTGGATTTATTTAAAGAACACTTTTTCGTCAGAAATAAGCAATACGTATATTGCAGATATTTAGGGTTTTATTTGACATTTGTTATCTCAAACTATCCAAGATGTTTATTTATTGTGATGTCTTTAGTCATACTTGATTACACCCGTTAATCCCTGTTGCGTTTAATATGGAAGATTCGATCTGTCGAAGCACTTAGGTCAATCATCAAACACCTTCAATGCTTTGAATATTAAGATTTGAAGGACTACAGACCTTGAACCGTATGTAATATTTCCTTTAAGTCACTACTAAGGCCACTTTATAGAGTAACATCATACTTCATGTAGGAAACTAACTGTACAAATGTTACTTGAAATTAGAATAAATCAATACCATACGCTGAATAAATTCTGTAATTCATCATGCTGATGCTTTAGTATGAGACAGCGCTACTCAGCTCCAGGTCCTGAGGGCCACAGCACATGCAGCTATTTGCTCCAGCTGCACACTACATTACGTGATTGCAGTAATTAACTTCCCTCCTAGACCAAAGAGGTCACTTAGCAAAGTCAGAGTGTTGCCATGCCTGCTAACACTGCAGCCCTCAGAACCTGGACTGGAGTAGTGTTGGTCTACAAGATTAAAATGACATACAAAAGGAACACATCTAAACCTATATTAAAATGCTTAAAGTTATCATAGATTGCTATGAAATGGAAACTATATTGTTTTAGCATTAGTGTACTTGCTGTGATTGTTATCTTTTAACAGTGAAGAAATATTGTGTATGTGTGTATTGAGGTGTTCATGTCAACGTTTCTCTAGCACAGCACTTAATTACTTAATTAAATAACTTTTGTATACATTTATTGATTAAAAACAGTGTACAATATAGAGTAACAATGGCTGTCAAAAAGGGTCTTGTACACAAACATTAATGTGCAAGAATGTTGCACATTTATCTGGTAAACTGCTACATGACCAGTTATGAGACAGCTAGAAATAAACATGAATATCAATCAAAATACCAACAGTAAAATCTTTAATACCCTGGAAACCCACAAGATGTAAATTTTGAAGTTATATCAATTATTATATGAACCATACAGGAAACAAAGAATAAATCAACCATACTGTAATACCAGTATGTATCTTTAACCTACATGTAAATGTTCTCTGGAAGCAGCATCTATGCCGAATGTTTTACCTCAATATTTGAAAAAAAAAAAAAAACACACACACTAGTATGTCAGTGCTGCTTTCATTTTAGACTAAATGTGTGTGTGTGTGTGTGTGTGTGTGTGTGTGTGTGTGTGTATACACATAGACACTTAAAAACAATTTGACAGTCACTAAAAAGGTTATGCTACTGAAGTAGATCTATCTGTATATATGCATTTATCTTATAAAATGATCTGCAAAGTCTTTGTGTACAAATAGATCTTTCCTCAAAATGCTGACATATGTATCACAGATGTAGTTGATCTAACTAGAATTGTTCAGCTCTATTATGCAATGCTATTCAAAAATGTACACAACCTTCAAGTTTCTTACTGTATTAAATAGAAACATACAATATAAAACTACCCCAAAACCATTCACAAACCCACTGTTTAACTTAAATAAACTCAATACATTTTATGAGGCTCCAAGGTTGTAACATATTCAAGATATTGATCATGAATTGAGAGAATAAAATGCATAAATAAATAAAAATATGCAGAAAATCAGGAATATGGCACCTTCATATGTCCATAGAACACACAATGTTGTCGAAATACTAACAGTATACCATAACAATGGTCCTTCAGCACATACTCTTATAGACTTTTGCTTGTAATCTCAATGTATTTTTGTTCAGTCATTGCACAAATGAAGTTCCTGTCTTAGAGACTTAATTAACCCCAATCAAGCCCATGATTATTCATTCAACTCCACCCATTTCAGTTCAAATCAAGCTTCAAAGGGATTCAGAAAGACCAGCCCTTTCAGTTACAATGGTT
The DNA here is from genome assembly GCA_022829145.1 of Albula goreensis. Lineage (NCBI taxonomy): Eukaryota > Metazoa > Chordata > Actinopteri > Albuliformes > Albulidae > Albula > Albula goreensis. Next base: position 18,643,505 of record CM040749.1, read on the forward strand.
TCTACAGTCCAAGCTTTTGAAAGGAGTTTATAAATGTCATCTTATTAACCCTTATCAATGCATCTAATGCAACTCACATTAATTCTGGTTTGCAATAAATAGTTTGATATCGATACTTATCTCTTACTTAAGGTCAAATAAGGCAAAAAGGTCAAATAAGATTATATAAAGAATAGCAACAAAAAGGTTTCACCTAAAATGTAATTTTATATGGCCACTATGGTATTCAAAAACATAAAACGAACATTATTGTTTCTAGTGCACAGGCCAATGCTTGGACTATGACAAGCAATACCTTACCTCAGTGGGAGGTATAGGTTATCTAAAGTACGTCACAAAAAAGTGGAGCAAAGTCAGGGTGTGTATTAGCAGTCCACAAAATGACTGCTAATACAAACATTCATCTGTAGTGCGATCATTGTTCATGTACTTGATTAGTTGTCCTGGAAGTGGCAGGGTGTCCAGCTGTTTTAGCCGTTGAATTCCTATCTGTTTGCGAATTGCTTGCCTGCAGAGGTGCATCAAAGGACGAGGTAGTGCTGAAAATACAACCAAGGAGAAGCCATGTTAATCAAACTTCATTTCAGACAACTTGTGTCTCTCCATTGAGTGAAGTTTACTTGTCATGACAACCTAATATGTGGGATCTAAACATAAAACCAGAAACCTAATATCTTGAGTGAGATACTAATATTATCGTATATATAGTATCCTTTAGTAAGTCACCTCCATCTAACTGTTTCTTTGTACAACTAACTCAGATTATTGCAGCATTTATCAATGAAAGCAATTGAATTGTTACACCTTTTTATACCTACTGTACCAAAGTTGGATATAAACATGTGCATATAAACATGAGAACATGTGCGTGTGGTTCTAATGTACTCACCAGCTTTATCTTTAATGACAGCCCAGTCCTCATAGCTGTCCAGGTGCTCAGTTAGTCTGGCACACAGTTGCACGTTTCCTACATAGTCCAACAGCAGGTCAATGACGGGCCCTGCCCAGCTACTTACAGAGTGTGAGGACAGCATCTCACAGAACTGACAGCAAGGGGTAGGGAAAGATAAAACAAAATAAGACTCTGGAAAAGTGAAAGCATTATTCTTTATATTACTGTGGACCTTTAGTTCATTTTACCTGCAGGGGTGGCTGGGAGTGGCTATGGTCCAGGGTACCTCTGCTAAGGCCCTCCCTGCCCCTAGTGTGGGGGGTCTTGATTGGAGGGTGCAGGCTGCTCCCATACGGACACTTGAAGCATGCCAGGGCATCACAGCCACTGTCCAAAATGTATTTGAGCAAAGGCAAGTATCTGACACAGAGCATGATCACGGTGGGGAAGGAGGTGGGGTGGTTGGGAATGGTGATGTTGACATTGGCGCCATGCTCCACAAGCAGGATGACAGTTCTGAAGCAGCCCTGTCGTGCAGCCAGCAGCAGAGGGCTAAACATGTCACGGTTGGGGTCAGCACCGGCTTCCAGCAGCATGGCAGTTGCAGCGATGTTGTTATTGGCGACTGTGAAGTACAGCGCCGTGCTGCGCCGATCCTCATACATGGCAGAGTGGTCCTGGGATAGCGTAGCATTGACATCAAAGCCTGCCTTGATCAGGAACTCCAGGACATCGTCCTGGTTGCGCTCAGCGGCAAGGTGGAGGGGGCTGATGCCACTGCGTCGCACCTGAGCCCTGCTGGTAGCTGGGATCAGAATGGACACAATCCTGCCATTAGGAGAGACAGGGCATGGGGTTACACATCGCGCAGGGGTTCAACATTCAACACCTGGGCTGTGTTAGGGTCACTCCCACAAATGGCAGAAAGTCAATGCACAGTATAAGATGATTATTATCAGTACTGAAATTAAGACAATATTGAATGAAGTCATTTACTTGTCTCTACAAAAACAGGAGTTTCCTAAATATTCTCTTCTCCATGTAAATAATCATTTGATGAGTCATTCTAAATGAAAAGAATTTTCATTTAGAATGACTCATCAAATGAGCAACTTCAGAAAAGTGCTATGTCAGCCTTTATTTGCAGTCATCCTGATTTGTGTGATTAAGGTGTTTAGATGTTACAGTCATTCTATAACAATGCAAATAAGGTCAGAGTAATTCATGTTTGCCTTTGCCTCATTAAAATTGTATTATTAATTGACATGGTCACAACCTAAACGGCCTGCTCATTTGTGTGGCCAGAGCAGAGCGTTTTTTTTCTATGGCAATATGAGATACACTGCTACTGCAGCCTCCTATCATGTTACTCACTGACAAACTGTGGTGAACAGTGCTGGAGAATGTTTAAACTACAAAGCAATAGAAATAAAAAATGAACCTCTTTTTCAATATGAAAGCAAACATGACCTGGATTTATGTTTGAATTTAAGATTAAAGCAGTTAAAGCCATTGGTGTAAATCTTAGAATACACAGTTAAAGAAACTTAATATGGCGTACTCATCATATCCATTTTGAGCAGCTACTTGCAGGGGCAGAAGTCCACTCTTCGCAGGCTTGTTTGCGTCTGCATGATGAGACAGCAGGAGCTCCACTACCTCTCTGTGTCCATTCTTGCTGGCCTCATAAAGAGCTGTAGTCCCATCAGCTGCCTGGCTGTTGACATCTGCACCTGTGACCGGAAGACACCAATGGTTACTTCACAGAGGAAGACATGGGTATTCATCATCATGACATCACATGCAGTACTATGTGTGTTTAGATCTCATCAACTGTGGAGGTCAGGATTCCATCAGTTTGATATTATCTTGTTTTTTAGATAAAGAGCTAAAAATGTAAACAAAAATGACTCCTCCCACTTTCCCCTGAATATCACACTTGCAAAACATACCATGTTCAATGAGGAAGTTCAGTGCCTCAGCTCGCCCACTCTGGGCAGCCACAAACAGTGGTGTGATGCCATACATGTCAGATGAATTGACTCTGGCACCAGCTTCCATCAGCATCTTGCCAATCTCTATGTTGTTGCGACACACTGTCTCATGGAGGGCAGTCCAACCCTGGATGCAGCGCTGGTTCACTCCACCACCAAACTTCAGAATGATTGCAACAATTTCCACATTCTCCTTCTCACAGGCTGCAGGTTGAGAAGTACAATTTGCACAAAGCAGGAGTGACCATCCGTCACTTTTAGAAATGTGAACAGGTGCACTTTAACCAAATCATCCACCATTGTTCAAGTAGCTGTAGTGATCAACATAGAATTGAGACCTACAATAGCAAGAGCTGTATTACCAGTAAGTGTTACCTTTGTAAAGGGGGGTGTCTTTGTTTTTACTTGCAATGTCAGGATCTGCGCCGTTCTCCAACAGACACTGCACACAAGCTAAGTTCTCCCTGGACACAGCCAGGAGGAGAGCTGTCTGTTCAGAAAGGGTGCGCTTATCAATCGAAGTGGGCTGAGCTGAAAAAAAAAAAACAAGACGTTAATAATTCTGTATACTTACTCTCAAAAAGAGCTCTCCTGGATTTACATTATCCTTCTTAAGTGCAAGAAATATTTTGTGTATACCTTGACCCAAAAAAAAGAGTGAAGCTTGGCTGGGCTCACCTTTTAGGAGAACCTTGACACATTCTACCTGGCCATAATAGGCTGCTTCGTGCAAAGGGATCCATCCATCCTTGTTTGCCTGAATCACGCTTTTAGCAGAGGATGATGCAAGGTCATTCACTGCCTTCACATCACCGTTCCTAATTGCCATGACTATAGGGTGTAAATCACTATAAGTAAAACAAAAAATAAATATATAAATACTAAAATAACAATTATACATATTTTATACACATATTTACATATATAGAGATGGGATAGATGGGCCAAGATTCAAGTTTAACAGATGTGTTTTCAGTTTGTAATGCTTGCATATGTGCAGGCTTATGATAGAGGCCTATGCATGCTTTTCAACTAATGAAAATATAATGGATATTTACACTGTGGAAATCAATTGCAGAATTCACTGCTTTTGCTCTGTGTTGTCCTTATTTCAAAGCTTACTTACAAAAACTTACTAATAGCATCTGCATTGAAACAGCTGATAATAGTATTAGTATGATATCAGTAATCCTGAACAAAGAATTTCAATAGGAGCCAGGATGCGGACTCTTTTATTTGTAGTGATACTGTTGTTTATGTAGTAGTGTTAGTATGCATGAAAGAAATTAAAACCGTTTCACAGTACACTGAATGAATAAACAAGCCGTTAAATTGTCAGTGATCAGTACTAGCCAATTAAAATAAAATTTTATGAAACAACAATGAAATACACAACTTTATATATATATATATGCAATTTTAATCGTATGGACACAATCGACAGAGTATTACATCTTTGATACCACAAATACGTAAACAAAGGAACTCACTCCCCTGGATCCTGGGTGACGTACAGTGTGCCGTCATATCGCCGCCACGCAACGTTTCGCTCACCCGAGTCGGTGACAAAGGAATGGCACTTCGTTGCGCCTTCATCGTGGCTTTGTAAGAAATCAGTTGTCCTGCTGGAGCGAAAAAGCGAGAAATATTTTTTGTAACTAAAACGTGTCATTTCAGTAGCACAAATACGCGCAGACCTTAAAGCGTGTTCGAATAGTTCTTGAATGGGAGCAGCTGAGGGAGGCTGTCAGGGACCCAGCTGCACCCTCGCAGATTATTTTCGGATTGTATTGACATGTGAAGTGCCTGCAGGCGATGACCATATATGACAAAGCAAACCAATCAGTCTCACTAAGCGAGTGATAATACTAGGTTAATGGAATTACGCCATGAAGGATCTATAAAGTAGGCGACTAGATTTTCGCTAGCACCACAAGACGTGAACTACAGGGTTTCATTTGCCTGCAATGCCTAACGAAAACATTACTAGCTGATTTGCTTGTCTGCTTTTCATGATTGTAAAGTATATTTCACGCATGCTGTCTGACCGGTATTTGTCTTAGTCTAAGCACAGTAATAAAATACTAGGAATTTCACAATTATACACAGCACGTGGTATAACTTCTTTGTTTTCCAAGAAGGAACTAGACTACACTGGAAAGGTTAAGAGAGAATAGCAAGTCGTTGATATCACGATAACAAAACGGCCGGCTGATCGAGTGGCAATCCGGATTCACGATGGTTTGAAAGAGTAATATTTTTTAGAGACATATATTCATTTATTTTAATAACTGGGGTATTGAAACATCTGAGGCTAAATCATTAAAGATATAATCATATACAAGCCTTGAAATGTTTCCTTATTGATTTTCCTCTTATTGATTTCCTCTATGTATTTAATCGCTCAGTCCACAAAAGTATTTACGTCCTGAACTGCTGGTGCAATTTATGAGACAGGAAAAGTATACCATGATCAATTTCTAAGACAGGTAGGCGGTGTAGTAGTGCACACAACGGAGTGCAAAAGTCATTAACGTCATTGCTCAATACTGAAAGTAGTTATATACTTATTGCTAACAACTGTTAATTGATGTAGTCTAAAAGTAGTACAAAACGGCACTGTGATATATGCCAAGCACACATAACTCATCAGTTTTTGGCAATTAAGAACATGCATTTATGCATATGCATGTTAGTTCACTACCTCAACTGAAACTTGCTTTGCTATGGTACTTCGTGGACACAAGTGTGAAAACGAATTAATGGCTTTCAATAAATGAAGTGGTGCAGAAGTGAGGCACTTCTGCTGCAGTATTCTACATACATGCATGGATGAAACAGGGCAACAACTGATGGTGGGAAAAATGGTTTCTGAAGGTAGGTAGGGTGCACATATAATAATAAGTCCATTACTAGCTTTTAAAAAGACATGTATTGACATCAACAAACAGAGCTTTTTCTAATTATGACTTGCTAGGTCATCTTAAGGGTAGCTGGTGACATGGAAAAATATCGGAGCAATTAATCAGACAGTGGCTATCAACATTCAAAAGTAACAGCAGCAGGAAAAGTAGTAATGGTAGTAGTGTACACTGTCTACAATATATTTTAAAACATTATCTTAATGATTTTTTTCTGGCATAGTATTTTTGCCTGGTGATCTGCGTGTAACCATTTAATATTTGTGCATGTATGTGTGTGTGTGGTGCTTCCTTGTGCTCACTCCTTCTGTAGCCTGGTGGTACTCTTAATTTTCTGATCATCACTGCAAGATGTTTTCATACTTTAATCGTATTAGTTACCATTGTACTCATAGTATTTCATTACTTGCAGTGTCATACTGTAACATGATAGACCAAATAAATTAGTCTGTGATTCTCAGGGAATTTTATAATATGCTGTGTGACTGGAACATTTGAGCCATGCCTGCATATTGAATAGAACCTTCCTGTTAAAATATGCTTTGTCTGTTATATGCAAATCAGGTAATGATTAAAATAAAATAAAAAAAACCATGAATAGTATTACTGTTCAATTATCTATCTCAAGTATTGTAAATCCAGCCAGGAAATTCAATCTCATACATAGAGGCTGGCATTCTTTTCTTTTGTTTACATTGCTCTGGTTTTGACATATCATCCTCTCACTCAGTGCTGTGAATAATGCCCAGACTTTTGGCTCACAGCCATTGCCCAAGGCAGTCAACTGCATAGAGACAGGTGTCAATGGACCAGGGCAACACATGCAAATTGATGTAAAATGGTCCTGCTGTGCCACACATGTATAACCTCTACTTCTACTGTAGACCCTACTGCTTCATTATAGAGGTTCTACAGTAATGAAAGTATTTGGTAAATATTAAATAATGTAGTTGTGCATGAATCAAATCTTCTCGTAATTCATTCTGTGGCTGAGATCCTTTGCTGTTGCATACCCAAAATAAGGTTATACATGAGAATATATAATTTGCTTACAGTGATGCCACTATCTCCAGCAGTGCTCTTTTATCATAAGAGATTATCTTTGCCAGCCAGCAATGACATGATTTGAATTCTCAAGTTCAGCAAGTATCACAAATATAAAAGGAAGTTGAACTAAAAACATATCAGGAAGGTCTTAAAATATCAAAATAAGCTCGGATCAACCAGAAACATCTACCATGAATATCCTGCTCATATTTATAACATCACTATTGTATTTATTAAGCCACATTAAAATGAAAATTAAAAATAAATCACAATGTCCCTTGAGCCTGCTGTTACAGTGGAGAGGAAGACTGTTATTATAATCTTTTCAACATTAAAACAACTGTGACCCATGCTGCTTGTTTCCATGTGACTGCAGGATGTTTTACTGGTATAAGTCCCATTCCCAGATTTTGGTCAGGTGCCAACACTGCAAAGTTCCTTAAACTGATAATAGTATGTGGCTGGTTGTAGCCCTCTCTTTAATTAACCGAATTGTCAAGCTGCCCGCTCAGAGAAAATAGCAACAATAAAATGATTTATATTTAGCACACAATGGAATTGAAAAAAAAAAAAACTAAATGGGGAAAGAAGAATAAATAAGTCATTTTTTTCTGCGTTTGGTCAAAGTCTTTCAGTTAGATAAGATATTTGGAAAGTGAAAGAGGTATTGAAACCTTTTGAGTATATACAGTGGACACTATAAGGGCTTACCTGGGTGGGTTGGCTGAAAAGTGAACATTTTGTGGTGGGGAAGGAATGGGGTCTCTGAGATCACAGTTCAGAGTTTGGCTAGCAGGAGTTCCCGTGGGACTGTCAGAAACCGTGGATGCATAGGTGTCAGCCAGGCTACGCTCGATGGCCAGGTGAATCAGCTCTTCATCCGACAGGTTGCTGTAGATGCTGTAGTCCTCATAACCTAATGAGCCAGTCATGGACATGCCAGAGGCTGCCATTTTGGCTCAGATAGCCAAAGGATGACAGCTGACATGAAAAAAAATCCACTTTTAATTTTAAAAGTCTTCATGAAAGTAGGAGAGAATACAAAAACATAGTTGTAATCATCAGTCAGACTCTTTATAAAGACTGGAAGTGCAAAAGACACTCAGTAAAATACTAGCATTTGGTGACAGTGGCATAGAGAGAGAAAATAAGACATATATTGTGTGTTCTAAAGTAGCATATAAACTCATGGAACACTCTATAAAGCCATATCCAGCATGCAAAATAATTACCTCAAACATGCACTCCTTGGTAGATGAGGATAAGTGCTGTTAGCTAGAGCCAGGAAGCTCTGTCTGCAAAGACCTCTCACACTGCTGATGCCTTTTAAGGGCATGTTTCACATTCTGCTCTCAACTCCCCCTGACTCTGCAGCACCACTGACTCTTCTGGCCTCGAGTTAGTGATGTATTACCTCAGTGGTCAGAGATAATTAGGAAGTATAACAGTCCCCTGGCACTCAGTCTAGAGTTCATTTATACTGAAAAGTTTGAAGTAGTTTCCTTCTATGTTATTATAGGTTGCATATGAAAAACTGAAGCAGGTTTGGCTATTGAACCACAACTGTACCATCATATTGTCATTAACATACAACAAGGCAGTGCAAACAAGACAGTACAAACATTTCATGGATGTGCTAAAATTCATGAGCTTTTCATTTTAAATGAATATAGTGTTTTTTTATGAAGTTCACCATAACAGTACTAAGTAAATCAAAATTATTAACAAGGCTGAATTGCAGTAACATTTACTTGAATGGAACTCTATCTTTTTTAAACATGACATGTACATCTTTTTCAATCCATCCTTGTCTACTGTAATTATTTTTATGCAAATCTAGAATGGTTTGGCTGAGGCACAAATGTTGAAGTGAAAGTGTGTTGATTGACAAACATAAAATATATTTGACACTGCACTGATTAGTTTGGTAGGCATCCCCTAATCTCCGGCAGCACACCTGTTTTCAGCGACCTTTCGATAAAATTATTGAGTAGCTACATAGAAACAGGCACCTTTCGTCCTGTTCATGATTTTGAAGAACGAGACTCAAACCATGCACAACTGTTTGTGATTTCGCTTGGGAGAAGAAAGGGTGTGCATGTAGCGACACATTCCAAGACAATTATTGTTCATGACAAAAATGAACATTTGCATAAATGCATTGTCTGATCTACATTTATCTTTCAATTCTGTAAATACCCTCACGGTTATGATTGATGAAGTGTGCTTGCTGCAGATGCGGATGTACAACTCAATGAATTTTGGAAGTCTTTTCGAAGTGACAGCCTACACATGTACTGTATTAAACATAAATTTGAATAATAGTTGGATGGATTTTGACAGTGATAAGAAGGCAATTCCTTGTGGATCATGCAAGATGTTCTTAGTTGTAAACTCATGTGATTATGTGGACAATTTTGAATGAGATAAATGCAGGAATAACTATGAATGTAATCGCAAAATAATTCTATTGGAAGAGCGCATTCTATCTTAAGGAGATGGCAAAATGTGAACAAGCTGTGGATGCAAGTTTGCATAACATTTCTATTGTAGGCTTACGCCCGGACTTTACCACCACATCTGCTCCTCATCACCCCGTAACGTGAGCGGCAAGTGGACTACACGGGTAGAAAAAATGAACTACAGCCCCCACTTCCTCTACCGAACTTTCCCTTGCTGCCTCACCCTTTCCACACAAGAATTTCGGCAAGTGGAGTTCAGCAAAAAGAGGAACAAAATCTCGTAGCCCGATTGCACCATCTGAACAGGTTTGAGGTGCTCGGTGAGTTTTTGAATGCTCAAAAACCAACGCTACCCGTACTCAAGAGGGGCTGCGCAGTCTTTAGCAGACTTCTATCTCTAAATATGTGACTTACTAGCTGGTGTGCTAACAACATTGGTTTTATTGACAACTGGGATCCTTTTTGGTTAAGACCGGCTTTTTTCTAGCAGGTTGGTTTACACCTCAACAGACTATGTTCTGCTGTGCTGTCTGATATCATAGGCATAAGCTATACATGTTTGATTATGCGTTAAATCTAACAACAATCAATAAATATGTTATCAGCCTCCAGACTTAATCAATGTTAATAACTGTAATCTCACTCTGAAAACTGAAGCCAGAATATCGTCAAAAAGACAGAGGCCTAAGACTTCTCAAGCATGCACTGTAAATGTTACTAACCTCATATATGTTCCTCTGGAACCACCCTTTTCTCAAAATGATACAGCAGTTAGATGTTGCCTATTGAATGTCAGATCACTTTCAAACAAACCTTTTATAATTAACAATTTTATTACGTCAGACAATATTGATTGGTTTTTCATGATTACTGAAACTTGCCTAAGACCAAATGATCTTGTTCCTTTGGTAGAAGCCTGCCGCCCTGACCACAGCCAGGTCCACAAGCCTCCAGCAAGTAGTCGAGGAGGGGGATTAGCCATGATAAATACAAATGTTTTTCAGTGTAATCCTGTCACTCTGGATGACTTCTCATCATTTGAGTTATGGATTTTCTCAGTTTTTAAGCAATTTCCTACGCCCTGTGCCTTAGTCTATTTCCCTCTTCAAAGTAATCAGTTGTTCGTGTCTGAATTTTCAGAATGTCTTTTTATGGTGGAGTTAAAATATGATAGAATACTCATTCTTGGTGATTTTAATCTGCATATTGACAACGAATCAGACTGTAAAGGTAGAGATTTTAAGGTGTGAATAGATTCCTTTTGCTTCACACAGCATGTATCAGGGCCCACACACAACAAAGGTCATGCTCTAGAATTGATCATGTCTCGAGGGTCACGCCCCAAAACTGTGGAACACACTTCCACAGGATATCGGACACTCTCCCTCAGTTCCAGCTTTTAAATTATGACTTAAAACATACTTTTATTTTAAATGCCTTTTATTTATTTTTGTTTTATTTCGTTTTTAACCCTGTTTTATTATTATTATTGTTTTATTGTTTTATTGTATTCCTGGGTTTCTATAGATTATGTATGGTGTATCCCTGCTCTTTTTTTATGTATTTATTTATTTATTTATTTATTTATTTATTTATTTATTTATTTATTTATGTATTTATATATTTATTTATTTGTTTATTTATGTATGTTAGGCTCTTTGTGTTACAGATATGTATGAAAAATGCTACATAAATAAAATGAATAAAAATATTGATGATACAAATACACATGTTCCCACTACATTGCAAACACTCCAGCTAGCACAAAAACTTCAGAATCTTCAGAAGTTTCTTCCATATTTTCTGTCCTAAGGTACATGTGGACTACCCTTTATTATAGCTTTAATGGTGTTTATATGATGTAGACCAAATTTAATAAAATCAGTAATAAACATAAGTAATGAATATAGTTGTTAAATGATTTAAAACAAAGTATTATTTGCAATTCTGGGCGCGAATTTCTGCCAAGTTAAATTGCATGCGTTCAAGTCAAGACCACACGAAGCACCCCTGGTTATACAAGAGCCCAGTTTTTTTTTTTAAAGTGAGATCAGTTAGTCTTTCGTTTATTTATAATTGTCAGCGTTTCCAACCGCCAATTTCTGTCAATCGTGGCTAGCTATCAAATATTCTTATGTGGTAGATAAGATGGGTTATTTGACAATACGAAAGTTAGTTGTCAAAAAACCTTATCAAAGTTTCATTGCACAGAGCGTTAAAACAGCTTTAAATTTTCCTACCTCTTTTCTTGCAACGAGCACTTGGCTTGTTTGTGTCGACAGTCCTTGCGCTCTGGGAGAATTTTACTCCGCTGCAACCAGACACTCGAAGATGAACGTATATTTCTGGAGGGTTCACATGAAATGTATATGGTGTGGGGAGCCAACTTTATAGTTTCCATCTTTGTCTGAGGAGCACTTGAGGTAGTAGTCCTTGTTCGGACGCAGTACAGTGTTGTACAGAGCTACGACAATACAATCTATAATAAAACCACAATATGCTGCTATAGTGTAAATAGACTGCAATGCATTGAACCTGTGATAATCCCTTTCCATTTGTTCCCATTTATTGCGTTTTGACACCATTTACATCTCATGCTTGTGTGTCTGTGTGAGAAAGAGAGAGAGAGGACATTTTTTATTTTCTGATAGTACAATGTAAGTCAAAGCATACATTTTCTATGACTGCCCTTTTGCATAAGAAGAATTTGGTTTTCCAGTCAGTTCATGTAAATTAAGCATATTAGCATAATGTCCATATCAATTCATTTCTAGCACAAGGAAAAATAAAGCATGGTCCCAGACTGTTGTTGTGGCATGTTCACAATGGAAACTGGATCATCGAGCAGGTCCAGTCCTATTTCCATCTGAGCAATGGAGAGTTAATAATAGGGCTCTAAGTGTTAGCAACCAGAAGCACCTGGCCAGAGCTTGTCTTGTGAAAGAGGCTTGTTTTTCTGTTGATGGTGTCAAAGGTCCTACTGTACTAAAACATCCAGCAGACAGTCAAACCAAGTTTCAGAAACCTGAGGGAACCTACATGCTTTCATGTAGCCTATGCCAAAAATCACTAAATGTTTTCTGTTTTCTCCATCAAAGAATCTTGAGCCTACTAATAGTGTGCATAAATAACAATTACACTAATAAAACTGACAGAGAATTATTTACATTGGATTGTAAAGATAAAGGAAAGACAGTTGTTTCATTATATTTCTGAGTGTTAATTCTATTGACCCATGCATAATCATAGCAGATTCTGAAAAAATGTTTGGGCCAATGACATACTAGTACACCCTTAAGTGGAGGCTTGTTGCCTACAGACTAGTTCAGCAATAAATGTACAGGGCCTTAAAAGAACCTCACAGTGTAACAGTCACATTCAAACATGAATTTCCCATAAAGCTTTTGGTCACTTAGACTGAGCTGAATAATAAAAGGAATATTGAATCAAGAAAAATGATGGTAACTGAAATGTTACTGCATTACAAGCTTAAAACAAAGAAATAGGGACTGAACCACTGGAGGCAAATTATAATCATATGACCCATAGTGTCATAGTGTACTGTAGTAGTCTCGTGAATGGCTCTAATGGTACCATAGTGACTCATACTATTTGAAATTTCTCTTGGATATTAGGTGTGAGGCTAGAGCACCCCATCATAGTTAGCCTTACAGCTTTGTAAGCAAAGACGATTATTAGCTAGGGACAAAGATGTCACTGTCAATTTGAAATTTGCCAAAACAATTTTGCAGGTTAGTGGATAAAAGGTAGACAGCAGATGTGACATTGCTGATAATATACTGAGAAGTTAAATGGGTGTTTATGCCACAGTTGTTTATTGTGTCTTGAGAGGGGATTGTGACTGGCGGGTATTCTGTTGTGTGGGGTCATATGAGTGTCTCACCTCAGCTCAACTGAGAAACTGATCCTTGCAAATGCCATGGTTAACAACTCAAGTTCATCTGAGGACCGATACTAGAGTGCAGCAGATGATTTATTCTGATCTGAGTTTTCACTTGGGGAAGCTCATTCATTTTCCTATACAGTATATTCATAGAAATAAAAACGCATGTAAGTTGATAATAAATATTGAGGTCATACATGCTTATGTAAATCTAAAATTGATCTATTACATCTAGAATAAAAATATAATCTGTTGCATAACCAGTCCAAACTAAGATACAGTATTGATTAGTGCATTTAAAGAAACTGGAGAAAAATCATTTTTGTACTCTGCAAGCCAAGTTTCATAATTGTTACATAAGGACCATTTTAACCGTTGTACCCAATGACAAACTCAGTGAAGAGAAGCGCAGACTCTTAAAAAGTGGGATCACATAACATGAGGATACGTAGTAGCAAAAGCAGATCACTGATCCCATTTAGACCCATCATCTTCTGGCCTGAGTCTTCAAAGCAGGGTGCATTCCATTTCCCTAACCCATCTCTATGTGATAAAACCAAAAGTCTGAATAAATAACAGGGAACATATATTCTATCTTGATGTGTAAAGAGAGGAAAATGGTTGTCCTTAAAAGCAGCTTTATTTAGCACAATCATACAAATGATATTTACCAATACTTCATGACTTAAAAACACTCAGCAATAAAATGAAATGTAAATAACCTGCAAGGATAAGTATTAAACGTTCCAGATTCCGGAGATGAGGTTCAGTAATGTAATCTCTCTGAAATGGCTAAAATCATCAGTCATGTTAGTGTGCTTGTTCATGGCGAATTTCCAGCCAAAACAAATTATTTATGCTCGCACATTCATGCTTTTTAAACGCAATCTGAGTACTTTGCATTTGCTTCCCGCCTATGAAATAGAACACCTCCCGGGTGGTTGTTATGACGACAGAGAAACGATCCACACGCATGCCACCAGTTTCTCTGCTGGTTACTCGGCAACATGTAACACAAATGAAGGAAACAGGCAACCTAGAAGGACCCGTATGACTTTCTTTTTCGTGTGGATGTGTGCGAGTGGTTAACATAAATGTTGCAGTTATAATACCCCAAAATAATAATGTACCAATAAATGTTTTGGTTAGGCAGCGCTTCGCTGGAGCCATCCACGCCAAAAACGAAGCAGTAAATAACCTATAAAGAAATGGAAACAATGTCTCTACCCCAAATAAATAGAGACGACCCACGTCTAAAGCTGAAAGTGGAAAACAGAATGAAAAACATCTTTGTGACGCAAGTAGAAGAAGCAAGGTATGTTTTATATTGTAAATATTCATATTTTAGAGCAAGCTGTAAATTATTATTATCTTACAAACTGTAAGCCCAAGTCTGTATCGTGCAACACTGCAGTGGGTGCAACTTAACGTCAGCTCAAGCACAGGTGCATTTGCGAACATCTATGGGCAACCATTGTACTGTTTTGTAAAGGTTTAGCAATTCACGAAAACTATCAACAATAGAGACACAGATGGTCGCACATAATCAAATAATCAGCTGAGTGAGGAATAAGCAACTGCTTTTTACATACTCTAAAAAGATTATCTTTTTGCCCTACACAGGGAAGAGGAAGATGAAAATATTAACTACATTCCAATAATAACTGAGGTAAGACTCCTATGTTCACTGTAGTTACTAAATAAGGTACTTTACAATGGCAGACTCACCAAAATCTCAATTATTCTGTAAGAGGAGGCTCAACTTGTTTGTGCATGTCAGAGCAACCAAGGTTTTTCTAAACCTATGCTTCATTATGACTGGCTGTGAGTACTGCACACCATTGCTACCACTACTGTCATGTCTATATATCTTTGTGTAGGCCTCTGGTAAAATATTAGAGACAGGAGTAAACACCCTGCAGAAGACCCTGGTGCTGAAGAAGCAAGTG
This sequence comes from Albula goreensis, assembly GCA_022829145.1. Taxonomy (NCBI): domain Eukaryota; kingdom Metazoa; phylum Chordata; class Actinopteri; order Albuliformes; family Albulidae; genus Albula; species Albula goreensis. The sequence continues at coordinate 18,658,674 of CM040749.1, forward strand.
GAGGTGGATGAGGTGGACAGAGAGTTGGCTCTAAAGCGGGAGGAGGTTAGGGAGCGGATGCAGACCCTGGCAATTCAGAGAGCTGAGTTTGAGCTGAAGCAGCAGGAGGTCAGTCCACACAACATCTGCAAGCCAGCATTAGCTGCAACTTTCCAGAGCTCTGGTCTAAGGTCTGATGTCATGCAAAGGCCAACACAGATTCATGTCCCATTTAGAATATTCCTCCTAATCCGCATAGGCAGGAAACCATTGCAAATGTAAATGTAGGCATTGTATATTCACATGCTTGTGCCTTTCAGTTGTTTTACCCATTCTTCAAATAGGACTTGTCTGTACTTTTTCAGAACAAAGACAGGGCAAGGAAGTTTGAGAAATTTGTCCAGGACAATGAGACTAAGCGGCGTCGGGCCCAAAGAAAGTACTTAGCAGAGAAGAGACAGAATGAGCTGAAAGAGATTGAGCGAGAGCAGCTTCTACAACAGCTTAAGAAACTGCAGGACAGGTGAGCACAACGGGCACATCAGATATGATGTCCATAATGTATTTTTACATTCTGTTGTATGTGTAACATCTTTGGACAATCCATGCTGTTTAATGTTTAATGTAGCTATTAACATTGAATACTGGATATTGTGCTTCCTTGTGAGTTTGAATACAGCTTCCAAAATGTATTGGTAACTTTAAGATAGCAGCTCTTTATTAAGATATTTTTCAACCAGAAGCTATTTGTGGACTGCCCTCCATAAATATATATTTTTGTTCAATATAATCAATGTTCATGATTCCTTTTCCATTTTGTCAACTCCTACAGGCAGCAATATTTAAAGGAGAGGGTGACCAAATATAAGATTTATGAAGACTATCTGCTCATGGTTTTAGATCTACTTCCTGAAAGTAAGCAACTGTTCAGAAAAAAATAGATGTGACTTTTTCTCCTTTAGCCATGAATACATTTAAATTTTTGTAAAAAATAATTTAATTATGTATGTAAAAGGCTTTAAAACAACTGAGTAAAATCAACTTGATAAAATCAATAATTTATTTTAAAACCACAAGCACATACAAGTGACAGTTCTTCCATCTCTCTTTCAATTCTCCTACTGCCACTTTTAAAGGCTTCACTACCAATTACACCTGACTTCACTCAATCAGGGAAGGGCCACTCCTTCACAAAATACCTTGGCTGCGTTCCAATACTTTTTTTCTCCTCTCCTCCTTTCCTACCCCGGAAATATGCCGGAAATATGTGGAGCAAAGGAGGGGAGGAAATGAGTGGAGGAAAGGAGGAAAGGAGGAGATGAATTGAAAATTGGAACAGCTAATCCGATTTGCCCATCATCAAAGTCGATGTCGGCTATTGATGAAGTAATAATTTCGACTGACTCTGAAGATACCAAAGCCAATCAAAATATTCTGTGGGATGGTCTTTTAACCTGACTGGTCATGAGCACAATGATGTCACCCAGAAATGTGAAAAGACTTCTGCGGTAGGATACATCGATGTATCCTCCATTTGGAGGAAACGAGAAAGGAGGAAAGGAGGAGGCGAGATTTCGCTTTGGAACAGTGGAGGAAAGGAGGACACATAATCAGCTTCCGGGGCACGGAGGAAAGGAGGAGAGGAATTTGAGTATTGGAACGCAGCCCTTTTTATTGACTCCCTGATTGGTGCCATCACTCTGTATAGATTACCTGGAATATGGGGCGGATTCGCTGGTCTTGCCCGTCATCCGCCGGCGTGAAACCCTGTCTATCACTAACCGGGACCTGGTGGAGCGGCTTAGCGGCCTGTTGGAGGAGCTGGAGCGGAGCCAGCGTAGCCTGGACACCCTGAACCAGGAGCATGACACAAACAAGCTGGTAATTCTCATGTCACGTGGTTATTTATATAATAATCTGAAAACATACCATGCTAGCCATTCATAATTATTGATATTATCCACATCAGAGTTACAACAAAAAATAAATAACAATGTTTCCATAAAGTTATAGTTAGTTATATAGTTATGCTGACTGGGTTTTCAGAACAATGGACTAGAATAGTAGCACAGAAATCACTGTACTCCCTGCCATCACGGTGCACCTTGTACACACACCTCTGTGTTTATGTTTATATGAATGTGTGCATGATTCATCTGCATGGCACTGAGTATGATGTCATTACAAGTGCTGATATTTATTATTGTTGCACTGATAATCCAGCTTGATCTGGCTTGCAAACACGTATATGACATAAATAAACCATAAAAGCTAATGATTACAAGTAGTGCAATCATCTGACTTTCTAAATCTAGCCTGTGACAAAACAGAGAAATTCAAATACAGAAGTCCAGCTGAATAACATGCAATATAATGCCTGTGTATATGGCACAGAATTATTGGAATGATTTCTTTTTGGCTTCTTTATCTGAAATAAAGTTCCTGAACTACTTCTTTCAATAAAGTGCCATGGAAAAGAACTGTGCCTCTAGCATGCACCACATGCAGGTGTCATTGTGAGATTCTCAGCATATATTTAATAAACTAATATTTAATTCATCATCAAAGTATTTACTTTCAACTTGGAAGAACTTTAATTTGCTCATCTGTACACTAATTCACTTTTTCTGGTGAAGATGACAAACAGGAAACTATATGAGCTGCAGACCTATTGGGACAAAATAAAGGAGAGGAATAAAGAGTTGGAGATGAACCTACAACTGCACCAAGGACAATCTAGAGACCAGGTGAAAACACACAGCTCCAACCCCATTTCATCCTTGGGTGCAGAATGAGACATAGTTACCGTAAAAGCCTGTAAAAATGCCACCATGGAATGCATCACTGGAGCCACACATACAGGGGAAGCCTATGAGAGCCGATACTCTCGCTTCTTTCATTCCCAGATGTAGATGGCAATCAGTGGTTAGCCAATTATTCAAAAGTACCATTAAACAACCGCAAATATGACCACTAGAGGGCATGGTTATACATTTTTGTTAACAACAACCATTGCCGTGAAAAACCACTGTAGAATTTCACAAATAGCATTTAGATTTATCCTATGTGTACTTTGAGAGATATTTCATTAAGTTACCTACATGTTTAGAGATTAATTGGATGTATAATGTATAGTTGAAAGTAATTTATAGCTTGTTCCTACTGTTTCCTGGTAGACCCAAGAGACAGGGAGTCTTCTGATAGCTGTCCAGAACCTGGGTGAGCAGTGTCATTTACAGCATTATGGGCCACTGGAGGACCTCACCTTGTTACACATGATGGATATGATTAAGGTAGAGAATTCAAACACTGCTTCAAGTATTAGAAAATAAAGTGAAATTTATTAATAAAAGCACTGCAAATAATTTATAAAGTACTATAATCTCACACACCCCTCACAAAATAAGTTTAACCTAAGGTTTTATTTCCCCCAGGAATTTATTCAGGAGAAGGCAGATGTTGAGAGAAGAGCAATGCGTCTGATGGATTCAAGTTCTGCTATGGCGAGCTCCACGGAACTCACAGGAGTTCGGGAGAAAGGACCAGCAATGGTGAAAAGCAACAGTAAAACACTGCTGAAAAGTACCAGCAAGACCAGCAGCAAAAGTGGCCTCTTTGCTGGATCAGTACTGAAAATGTAAACATTACTTTACATTACAGGACATTACAGATTATTAGCAGATAGTCATATGAAATGCAACTTACAACGCAAAGGGGCATTCTGCAGACATACCTGGAGGGACGTGAGTGAAAACATGTGACAAACCTGGGACCTTGCAGAAAAACCTGCTGAGAATAACCTGTAGTCCAAGAACAAACAGCAAACAAAGTAACAAAATGAGTAAAAAAAAAGTGCAGCATGAAGTAAAAATACATGAATAAGTGCTGTGAAAACACCAGTACAACTAATTAGTAACTACAGTATAGGATAAATACCCTACTAAACCTAGCCTATACATGGCCTAGTATGGAATAGAGCCTTGTAGATTGAGGGCATTCTGTTTGACGCAGCAAACATTTCTCCGGATAAATAGTATGTCCAATTAATTTCTTCAGTATCACACGGATACTATAAGTGATTTTTGAGGTTTACCTGAGCATTCTATTTTGTCTTTCAATGTGTCTTGACATTTCTTAATATGACAATTATTAATTTATTTTATTTTTACTCTTGTATCATGAAATGGGAGTCTTTAGTATGAGTTGTTTGTAACAAGATCATTTGTAATTAAAAACAAAATTAGTGTTGCGTTTGGTCATTGATTTTCTATAATACATGGTTGATGGTTGATATCCAGAATATGAAATGGAAGCTTGTGGTTAATGAGAAGGCAGCATTTTCATTTGTTGATTGGTATGTGTGCCTCGTTGTATCCATTTTCGTGTGATAGAAAATGTTTGTAGACAGGATGTCTTCAATTTCGGGCACTGTCTCTTTAAACGGGAACTGCGTCATCATGAATTTAAGGTGACGCACCCGGAATGCATTCATCTTCATCTAGATTCTAGAATGACCGTAATTTGTAGGAAATGTGAATGCCTAAATTGTTAGATTCCGTCTGGCCGCTGCAGTTTTGCCCACGCCAGTCCCTGAATTGTGTTGGAATCGTCGGATGCAGGCGTAGAGCTTTACAGCGCTCGACACGGAGCTTCAAGATGGTGGTGTAATTTTAAGCTAACCTACACAACACTGGCATGGAAAGAGTATGAAAATGAAAAACGTCACCTTAAGTTGATGAGTCGTGAATTGCGTCTGTCTGCATTTCATGAATCAGCACCACGTTAGCCACAGTTTAACAATATACTCTTGTTGTTTTCAGACAGATGCACCGGAGCTCATTTCTAACAAACTGGAAATCGCCACTTTATTCCAAGAACAACCAGAAGATGGAAAGATCGAGGTAGAATACTGCTCTCCTATACAGTCTATTATGATATTTCCGGTCTAAAAGAGATCGCCTCTCGCTCAACTGCGTTTTATGAAGCAAGGGCGACAAAACATACTTTGCGAGTACAATCCTCTACCATAAAGCAATGGTTAGTTTAAAATGAATGAGCAGAGAAATATTTTGACGAGGTAGTGTGGTCATCTTTGAATGCGTCCCCCAATCCTTAACGCGCTGCAACCTGTCTTTGTCAGGACATCTGTAATCAATATGCGTTCATTAGGCGAATCAGGGGAGATGGCAACTGCTTTTACCGAGCTTTAATATTTGGACATCTGGAGTCGTTAAACGAGAGGGGCTTGCAAATGTAAGTTTATTCCCAATTAATTGGCTCAATAAGATATATTTACATTAACTGGAGAGAATGTACATTCACAACGTGCCTGGTGCACTTTTTTTTTTTTATTTCAGCTTCAAAGATAAACTGATTCAGACCAGTAAAGAGCTCTTGCTTGCAGGCTTTGCAGAGGGCTCTTTTGAACATCTGCACAACACAGTAAGTGCGCTGGTCGAGCCATGTAGTGTCGAACCTCCCTGTTTTACAGTTGTGACAATTCCATAATTTAAGGTGTGCCACTGAAATTCAGCACATCATCCCTTTTTACTGTTTGTAAAAATAAACGTTGAAAAAACTTTAACAGATTATACCAGAGACTAACAGAAGTTAAAAGATTCATCACTGTTGAAATGTGTTCAATCTGGTGTGTCATTGCAGTTTGTCAGTGTTTTGGAGCACTGTGAAGTGGACCACCAGGGCTCAACCTTATTAGAACTCTTCAATAACCAGGCTACCTCAGACAGCATTGTTCAATACCTAAGGCTGCTTACTTCTGCCTACCTTCAGAACCACTCTGACTTTTTCCAGCACTTTGTTGATACACCCAGCCTGAAGGCATACTGCATGCAGGTCAGTGTCCTGATAAAAGTTCAAATATGCCAAGCTTCCATTAAAAATGTCTGTACTGCCCCCTAGTGACTGATAATGCCATTAAGGCTAAAACCAACACTTGAGTAAGGGTGCGAGATTTGCATCCTAACGTGGATCAGATGATACTCAGGACTCTAACTGACATCTCTCCATAAATTTTACTCTAACCAGATTCACCAAAAGCTGGTTGAATGACCCTTGTCTTGGATTCTAAATGTTTTCTGTTTCCAGTCACCAAGACTTAAGACAGTGATTATGTACTTTTGTTTTGGTAAAAATCACTGTACATGAAAGAAGCTTGTTCAGCTTAAGGCAATGAATTTCCATTTCTGACAACTGTTGCTTTGTAAATTGCTAGGAAGTTGAAACAATGGCAATGGAGTGTGACCATGTGGAAATCATCGCCCTGTCTGAGGCCCTAGGGTTAAGTATACACATTGCATCTATGGAAGGAGGCAATGGACAACTTACCCATCATACCTTTCCAGATGGAGCCAGCCCTTCCCTGCACCTCTTGTACAAGACAGCCCACTATGACATACTTTACCCATCAAGTACATATCAAGGAGAGCCTTAGCTGAAACTTTTTTTTTAATCTCAGGTTTGTTTGAATTTCAGATAAAATATGCCTTAAAACGTGGATTGAAATTGTACAAATGCCATGGATCCAGTCACGATTGACACTAGGAATAAATGTACTCAGGGATTTCTAGTATTTGAAAGCTAAGGTTTTAGTCTTTTATGTCTACTGCTGCTATGACTCAGGACATTGTGTAAAATACATGTTGTGAACAGACTGCATAGACTGTCTATCAAATCTGAGAAACATCTCATATTTGTAAAACTAAAATTTGTGATTATTTACACATGTATATAAACTCCCATTAATTCCTTTTTATTCAGACTGTTATTACATTGAGTGTAAAGAAAGATCAAATGGTGTTCATGTAAAATCTAATATGGTCAGTGCTTTTGCAGCTGTAGTTTCTTGGTCTGTTTTTGTTTCTTGCTGGCAACACTATCCAGAGCAGACCTCACACTAGCCAGAGGAAGCTCAGGAAGAGAGAGCTTTCCCATTTGTGTTGGATACTTTGTCTTCATCACATTCTTAAAAATGGGCTGAGATAGCAGGTGTTTGAGGTGTCTCTTCATGCCCTTCACCACTTTCTGCTGCTGCCTGTCATCCTCCTCATTTTTCCTACCTCCTGGAAAACAGGTAAACACAGACAGCTGTCAGCTGCCCAAAATGCCTGCAGATGCTGACAATCGGTAATGAAGCATTAAAAGAATTGTCTTAATCAGAGAAATACAAAGTGTGTAAACACAGGCAGGCATTATTTAACAAGTTAAGTGAAAATACCAACACAAAATTCGCTGGCCAGTATACCACCCCATCTATTAACCTGTAATGGCCATATTGTGCATAACAACCTTACCCAGGAGAAGGTCATCATCCAGATCCACCTCTAATGCTTCTGCTGCTTGCTGGAACCAGGAATTATGATGTTTCTCCTTGTTGTTATGGTACTCAATCTTTTCAATCTTCCTGGCCATGTTTACACGCTCCTTTTGAAGACACATGACATTAACAACTTAGAGAATTTCACTTCCAGCAATACAGTAATAAATAATTCAGTAAGCACTATACTACAGAAAAAGCAATCCCATATCTCAATAGGCCAGGACTCATCATACCTTAATTGCTGCCATGCACTTGGTCTGAATAGGAAACATGGGAAGATCCTCATCCTTTTCAAGTGTCTTGTATATTTTCTTGAAGTTCAACATGTCATCTGGCCCAATCAAAAGCAAACTGAGGCCTTCCTTGGCTGCTCGAGCCGTCCGGCCACTGCGATGGACATACGTTTCAGATGTTCGAGGCACCTGATGCAGAGAAGTAAGATTTAAAGGACTGTCAGATTAAAACCAAGAGGAGATGAGCAAGGACATCTGTGATACCAGGTCATTCCATACCTGGTAATGGATAACATGCTGAACATTGGGAATATCCAGACCTCGTGCTGCCACATCTGTTGAGAGGAGGACACAGCTGCCAAAAGCAAGCAAATAAAATTAATGTGAGATATGTCCTACGCCTGACATTCACACAAGTGCATGAGATCTGAGTAACACAGTTTTAATGTACAGGTAAAAAGAAAGCCAGTGTAAATTCACAGCACAGTCAGGCTGTTTCTTCCTCACCTGTCCCTCTCAGCGAACCTCTCCAGGTTTTTCAGCCGCTGTTTCTGGTGCATGTTGGCATGCAATGGTAAAGGTGTGCAGTCCAGGATGGTGAGCAGGGAAGTGAGCCGTTTGATGCAGTCTATGCTGTTGGCAAACACCATGGTGCGGCCTGGGTACTGGCGCAGGAAGTAGTACAGGAAGAAGTCCTTCTCATCCTTGTCGCAGTGGATGCGTGTCTCTGTCAGACTTTCCACTGTGGCCTCCTTCCTGGTCAAATCAATAACCTTGGGCTTGGCCTTGATGCCCACCTTCTCCATGAGAATCTCAAGCTTGCTACGCTGGTCCAGCCTCTTGCCCTTCTTCTTCCGCAGTATACGGGTTGGCATCTTGTGCACCATGGTTAGGGTGGCCGAGAACACAAATGTCTGCCGCTCGGGGCTGTACTGTGCATTGTTCAGCATTTCCAACAGGTTTTCAAGCTCAGCAAAATGGCCCTTTTCCACCATCCGGTCAGCTTCATCAATCACTAGGCATCTGGAGGACAGGAATTTCACACATTTTAGTCTTGATATTCACCAAGAACATTCACTAGAATGGTTGCAGCAGTTTGCTTACTGACAAAGCTGAAGTATACTTCAAATCTCTAATATGATGAGATGGGTGTGCATGTGGATTTTTCTTCTCAAACAAATGTAGTCAGACCAACAAACACCATTTGATTAATGTGCTGTGACTATCTGCATTATGACAGAGATACTGTAGAACGTGCCAGTTCATATCCACGTCTAAATACCGTGGTTGATAGTCATTTGCATAGCTTTTGGGCATACATTCATATGATGGTGTGCATCTTTTATCATACATTCAGGAATTTAGAAGACTTTATTGAGCAACGTACAGAAGTGCACTCAATAGATTCTGACAACAAACAGAAATGATAACACCTTGTTAGAATCACAACCAATAGTGGGGGTCATTTCATAAACCGCCAACTAAAGTGCCAAAATTGTTGCAAGGACATTACAAAATAGTAATAAGATAATCATTAAAACTACATTTTTACTAATTAGGATGTACAAATATTCTGTAATAGCCAGTGAAATGTAGAGTAGCATCTGTGTAAAAAGTGTAAAAGTCCAGATGTGCCTTTGTTTTCAAATACATAGGCACGTCCAGTGAGTAAGAAATTATGGGAATAAAGCTGATGAAATGATGAGGATTTACATCCAGTCTCAGGCTACAAGTGTGATAAGACTGTTTTCAGATTTCTATCTTATTTGTTCTGTCCTTGCCACATCGCTTGTTTATCTTGGCCAGCCTGGCAGTACTTAGTGGAAGGCTCAGATAAATAGTCAGTGTCAATTTCTGCTTATAGGGAAATATAGTATTGAATGTCATTAATATGCTTCCATTTCATTTTAAAGTTGAGTATAGCTCAGAGATTAAGTGTTAATTTGTTTTTTCTCTAATATTTGTAGCAAAAGCAACTAGATTAGTAAATTAGAAATAGAATTTACCTATAAATGCAACTGCTCTGTACTGTCATGGAGAACAGAGAAGTTTGTTAACACACTGCACTTTTGCCATAATACTTCAAGGTCTCTGCAGTGTTTTTGATTAAAATTATGAGGCCATGAAGGACCAAACACAAAACTGTTGTTAGCAAATTGGCACTGTTCATGATAAAATGTCAGTAAAATTGGCAAGGATTTTAAGTATTTCTGTGTCTGGTCTGATGGGATACATGCAGGTAAAGAATAATGTTCAGAAAATTTCATATGCATGAGCACCTTCATGTCCTGGTTTTCAAAATATTGGAGACATTCTAAATATTCTAGGACTGAAAGCCTATTTAGCACTTACAGGTTTGTTCATTTGCAAGCACCCTTGTACACATTGCACTTCTACAGATTAGTGCCATAGACGGGACCTAGTATCCTTACTTATTATCTATTTTATCACAAATATATATTCTGTATGTCTATAATAAATAATTTTAAGTTTGGAGTAACACACTCAGTACAATGAATAGAGTATGAATAGAGAGAGAATGATACAACAATTCCAGACATTTTCTGGACTTGAAGTTTCTTGCTGGTGAATGGATGTGCGGAAAGAGTCACACATGTCATTTTGTCATTTTGATTTCAAGCAAGCAAAGTAAATGCATAATGTTAAATTCACAAACAGTGTGGTGTACCTGAGCTTCCTGAGGTTCAGCAGGTGTGGATGCCTCTCCTTGATAAGCTCCCAGAGACGCCCAGGTGTAGCAATCACAATTTCAGGCCTACGGTTTAGTACCCTATTCTGCTTCTGTGGAGCCATTCCACCAACAATGATCGCAGTCTTGATACCTAAGCACAAAAAAGGAGAGTAACTGCTATTGTCACTGCCTGCCTTACAGACTAAATGCATGTGGGAGGCTCATGGTGTCTGCCACTGACCTGTAAACTGTGCTGCAGCATCAATGTGGTGTTTCACCTGGACGGCCAGCTCTCTGGTTGGGGTGAGGATCAATCCCAGCAATGGATGCTTCTGATTGGCCTCAGACTTCTTCAGATCAGGAATAAAGTCAAACTCAATATTCTCAATGACATTACAGCACTGCAGCTTTTGAGAACCTGTATCATCATCCTCGTCACTATCCTTTTCCTCTTCCAGTTCATCATCTTCACTCTGATCTTGTTCCTCATCTTCTGCCTCCTCATCCTCCTCAGCTTGGCCTTTCTCTTCCTGCTCAGTATCTCCAATGCTGTTCTCAATGGCCTCCTCTGGCTGGTCCACATCAGGCAGATAGATACTCTTTGTGTGCATCTCTGGGACAGCTTGGCCATCTGGTACCTCGTCCTGCATTTCCTGAGCTCTCCTCCATTCCAGGATGGAATGGATCATAGGTATTCCGAATGACAGTGTCTTACCACTTCCTGTGAAGAAAAATTCAGCATATAAAATGTTCAATTCATACCTACTCCTCCTAATTACATCACAGGTGGTGAACATTATGATCACAATTTAGCAAAAAAAAAAAAAAAAAAAAAAAAAAACACTTGCACGGAACTCATAAAACAGGGCTAATATTGATACCAAGAGAACATTACTGCCAATTCATATTCTTGTCTGCAATGCAAACAATACTCTTAAAAAAACACCAGTCTACAGCTTAGACTGTTGCCAAGGAAACACTAATGGTGAGAAGGTTGTGCTAGGGTTGCAGCCAGCTGAGATCTTCATGAGTGCTAAGATCTATGAAGTTGGCTTTGAATGTTTATTTTCTTGGCTCAAAGATTTTTTTTATGAAGTTTGCTGCTGAAACATGAAGTGGAATTTGTACACTGTGCCTCCAATATGACCAGTGCTTATTCAGTTTAACTCAAATTTCAAAGAACAGGGTTGTGCTTGCAACGGTGACAGCAGGTGCAGAAATGAGACTCTTAACACAGATGGTAACCCCCTGGCAACATTTCGAGCACCTACCAGTCTCAGCTGCTCCAAGTATATCCATACGGTCTCTGATGGCTGGTGGTAGGGTAAGGGCTTGAATAGGTGTGGGTGAACTAAATCCAAGGCATCCAAGTGCCTGCAGTACTGGCTCAGGAACAAACAGATCCTTCCATGCTGATACATCTGTTTCTGAACCAAATTTCCCAGACAGGGCAGCATTAGTCCAATTTTTTGCCTGCTTTTTGGGGAGCTTAGTAGCTTTTGCAGGTTCAGTGTTGGTAGATGGTTCTACCACCTCTGCTGTTGGTTCCTTCTTGGCTTTCTTTTTCTTATTAGTTTTCTGTAACTTTGTTTGGGTTATTTGAGAATCTTCTGGGCTTACACAATTTTCTAGCTCTGTACTTTCATCGAGTGTCTCTTCCTTGTGCTCTTCAAGAGCTTTCACTTCAAAACTGGACATTTCACTCGGCTGGCTTAACTCCTTGCCCTTTCTCTTTTTTTTCTTTTTCTTTTTTTTGGCAGGTTGTGTTGTCTCCTCTTTATTCTCACTTCCTCCCTCACTAGTCTCTCCTCCATCTGCCTGTACTTCCAAGTCCTCAGATGCTTTTCTTTTTTTGCCTTTTTTCTCCTTTTTCTTTTCTGCTTTTGTTACAACCTTGGCAGAATCAACCAGGCGGTAATCAGTGAGCTCCTCGAAGCACACTAGCCCACCCATGTCCTCCTCTGAGAAGAGGCTGGGATCTAGCTCCACAGACTTCCAACTTCCCTTCACAAGGATACCCCTCTTGCTAGGTTTCACCCCATTTCTGAACCCCTTCCTCTTCGACTGTAGTTTGTTTGTCTTCATTTTCCTAATGAACACAATGAAAAATTATTATAAATTATTACATAGCCAATGCGCGCATATAGGATACTTATTTACAAGCACACTATAATTACACTTCCTAGATTTAAAATGTCACATTCAAACATTTCTAAAATGATACATGGAATCATTTTCCATTTTACTCGGCATAATAAACAGATTATTCAGTAATTCGAAAACACAACTAGCCAGTATATGCAGAGATAACGACAACGTCATCACATTTTCTATTTGCTGTAAGTCAAACCAGGTAATAAAAGTTAAACCTTTAGTAATTCCTCTACTTAAATAAAACTATGTAGGATGTGCAACTTGTAAAAGAATCAAGGTATAATGCAGGGTGATTTACTGACACATTGTAACCATGTTGACTAAGGTTCTAAAATTACATCAATTTATGAAACTATGCTTAAAAGATTAACTGTCCGCATTTTACAGAAGTACTACAAAAACGGGACTAGATAGACACCTTGCGCGATGCCTTAGATGCCTGAGAATACTGTCTAGTCAAATGCTTTTAAATATCAACTCAACATTAAACAAACTCACTAGCCTGCAAGCTATGTTAGCATTGGAAAAAAAAACTAACACGCTTCGCTCTTAACGGGGATTTGACATATTTCAACAATCAGTTATATGCAGTATGATAGTTAATCTATAAATTGCAAGTATATTACATTAAGGTACTATCAGATTTTGTCAAAATGCATTAAGATCTTCACAATCGCATTACGTACTTCTAGTTAGCTAAATAGATAACCTAAACCGAATGATTAAACGACGTTAGCCAGCTAACTTCCAACTCCCAAGTAGTATATAACCTCATAAAACAAAACTTTCGAAAAGCTTACTAAAATGGAGAAATAAATATGTAAACCTACCTTACTGATAAGAGATTCTTTTTCTCATAAAATTTGAGACTTGACAGCATGGGTAGTCTAAGTTCATGTGCTACATAAGTGCGCAGCCATTACAGAATAGATCACATGGGCTGTCTGTGAACCAATCCGAATTGAGCGAGAATAAAAACTTTATCAACAATTCACACACGCACAATGGCAATATGTGGTTGAATATCATTCACGAAAGTTGCTAACCCTATACATGTTGGTTACCTCAGAAAGGATCATTTACAGTTGCTAACCACATCTTATTTTTCGAACAGAATAAGCCAGTTGATGAGTATCTAGCGTGCCGTTGTTTTTCAGTGGACGTCTACATTGCTTGGTGATAGCATATCTACCAACAGTGGCTACAGGTATCCATCTGAGATACGCGAGGTAAATTTGATGGACAGCCTGCTGTCAATGGTTTGAATTGATTCAGTCTATTTATGCATTGTGTATAATATACGTGGACCAGCCCCCCTGCTGTGGTATTCAAGTGACTGCCAGTCTACAGCAAGTTTTCTACAGTGCTGTGGCGCCGCGTTTCCATGGCGACTAGTTAGCTGCTGCAGTAGTGTGAGCTACTTTCACCTTTTTGCGCGGCGTATGTGCGTGTGTATGGATTGTGGACAACAGTGAGTGTTGGTACAGATACGTCTGACAGATTTCAGTTGCAAACGAAGGTGTATATGTATCTATTGCGTATGAATACATACCAATCTTAGACGCCAGAGAGTTCATTTTGTCTATAAGAATATCCGCAATTGGCAAACAAGACAGAAAGCGCAAGCCAACTAGCAAGATGTTTGTAGTTATCTAGCTAGCTACGAACATTTTTATTTCCTTCGTACTTTCCAGTTTCAGTGACTAGCTAGCTCGCTCGCTAGCTGTGACTAAGATGTCATAACAGTGAGCTAAACCTTGAAGACTGCATAAGTGGAGATGAAGCATCGGGCTCAAGCGGAAAAGGGACTATGTTATGTAACGTTACAAGGACATATAAACGACCAAATCTCTGAAATAAAAGAAGGTAAAAGAAACGTGTTGGATATAGAGGATAGCTAACGTTAACTTGGCTGTACAATATCTGGAGTAGCTGCTGGAAAATATCCGTATTTCTCTAGCAATGCGACTTGTTGGATTGACTCGGGTTTGATACAGGCTTGTTAACCACCACCTTATCGATAACTACAAAATGCGGATTTCGCATGCTCACATGCAAAAGAACTATGACGTTTAATTTCTCGATCTGTGTACAGTATCAGCGTTCCAATTGCATCAACGCAGTTTCCTAGCTAGCTAGGATAGATGAACGTATTCCCCAACGGCCCTAAGTTAACTAGTTAGCTGTTTGCTACCGAAATTCCTGCAAAAGTTGAACTGAAACGTTAGGTGAAAAATCATACGAAGTGATGAAACTATATGTAATTGCTTGGTACCCAACTAGTTAGCTAACGTTGGTTGAGTATAAGTTAAAATCAGCCTGACATCACTGCAATCCTCCGGGTCAAGGCACCCAACCCGAGGAGGCTTTGTCGTGGGTGGATCATAGCTTTCCCCAAATCAAAGAAACCAATATTACTCATTCACTGTTAGGAGCCATGGTCACGATACAGCTTTAACCAGCGACCATAAAAACATAAGGGAAAAAACTGATGTTCCTCAGCAAAATGACTTTCAACCAGTCCAGTTTGTTCGGGCAAACTGACGATCTACAAGACCTCGCAATCATCGAAAGACCAATACGAAGGAGTTTGAAGGTACCCATCATTCGTATTGTCTACATCATTACAGGAACATGTTATTTCATTATTTTTTTTACAAATACATTAACTAATTTCTGTGCTAATGTGTATTTTTGTGTCCAACGTCACGGAGTTCACTTGGTTTTGGCATGACTACGCTGTACATTAAATAAACTAGCTATGGAACTGTATTTCTGGCTTGCTACATTTTGCCAGTCTAATGTTTAACTTATATGGCTATTGGTGTTACGTGACAGAATGTAGCAGTTGACATGAGAGTGGAGTATTTCTTTAAATGTATTATCGTCACTTCAAGAGGGCACAACAGGATTTCCAAGACATACAACCCATGTTCCACAACACTAATAATAATAATAATAATTGTGGGATTAACGTGATACTTAATATAAACATTTGTGTCAAGTACATACCAATGCCTCACCAAATGCATGTAAATGTGTAACTCATCGGACTGGGTTTTGTGTATCTGTGGTCTGCATAGCAGCGTGGTTTATATTAGTGTTGCGTGGCGTAGTTCACATAATGGGAATAAAATAAAATTCTGTGAATTACATTCTTTTTAATTAATAGCATTAATGCAGTAAAATAGTTTTGCCATTTCGCTGTACATTTTTTTCAATGTCATAGGGGTGTATCCTGCTTAAACATTCCGCGTAGCAAACCACCACTTTCAGCTGGCTCAATGTAGCGGGGGTTGCCCACCTCGCTTTACTGCGTGACGCAGTTTCAGTCAGCAGTCAGCTTCATCGGTTCTCCCTCTCCCTTTGCTGCAGAGACAAATGGTCTGTGAAAATCCGCTTCTTAGTCCTGGGTATTTTGGGTACATGGAGGGCTGCCTTAAATGTATATGTGGATACTGTTATTTTGTTTAATATTTAATGCAATTTTTCACTTTTCGAACTTTTATAGCACTGCGGTATACGTTAGAGTATTCATGTACGATGGCTGTAGTTTATGATCATTTCAGGAAACATAAGCTTCATTTACTAAGTCTTGAAGTCAAGGATCTGTTTATCACTCAGGATTACGTTTATTCCTTCAAAATGTTCATTCCTCTATCTGAATTGTTTTCTTTGCCTGTCTACCTTGTGCAGCAGCAAGGAAAGGGTTATTTTCATGCTATGTCACAGACTTGTGGAGAAGGCAGTTTTAATAGAGTGGAATTGTACATATGGGGAGAATGCATCATATTTAGAGGGGGTGGGTGTTTTCTCGGAGCCGTGTTGTGCGAGGATCCGGAGGAGCATCACAGATAATGAGAGAAGCCTTAAAGTAATAGGCTACACCCACACACCTCAGTCCCCACACACTCCTCCTACGCAGAGGGGGTGAAACAGATTCTATCATGCCTTGCTGGAAAAAAATTATGTTGTTTCAGAGCAGTGTGATTGAACCCTTGCCCGTGGCCTCTTGCAGTGCGGTGGACTTTGTTTTCAGAATAAATGATGGAAACTAAACTACCCAGCCTTGATGCAGTGGAAGCTGGAGCAATTGTTGCTCACCTGTTCTTAGAAAAGAACATACGCTTATGTCCCAAAAGATTTTCTGCTTGTGCTTAGAGAATTAATTTCTGGTAGGATCCTCATGCTGGGAAATCTGTCTCGGTTTCAAATAACTTTTTGTACAATCCTTCAAAGCGCAACAGTAATTCAGCAGTTCAATGCTGCTGGATATTTGCCATAAATATGTCTCAAAGCTGTATCCTAGACTGTATATATTTAGGATTTGGTGTGGGCATGTTTTATTTATTTTTTTCTGCTGCTGTGTAAATGTATCTGCTGCTCTTTGAAAGCAACAATGACAAACCCACAAACCTTCATCCCTCTTGTCTGTCTCATTTCCAAGACTGCAGAGGAGATAGAGAAGCTGACGGTGGATGAAGATCTGAATGACATTGAGCGAGCCGTCTATCTCCTCAGGTAAAGTGACAGGGTCGTGCATCTGGAGGTGCAGAGTGCAGGCACAGTTTAAGAACACACAAATCTCATGTTTGTTTAGATGAGGGCACTGTGTTGGGAAATGGAAGAAAGGCTCACCCTATACCCTCTCCATGTCTTTTATTGCAGGATATAGATACAGGAATGCTTATATGCTCCCTGTACAGATGTTTAATGGTCAAGTTTGGGTAGAACTCTGTGTTCTAATTTTCCTGGGGTGTCTCCACTGAGGAACTCCTGCAAACTTTTCAGAAGCACATTCATATTATCCATTTGTTCATAAAATTGTAATCATACAGAATATCAAAGACTTCAGTGCTTGTACCTCAGTTCAGCAGTTCATTAGATTCAGGTGATAGCCGATACTGCAGTGACACAGTGTCTAGTGTTCTTCAAAGCTGCACATTTGCCAAAGCCTGCCTAAAACAATGACACATGAAACTGACACCTGGACAGTTCTTACTCTGTCTGTCCCTTATTCCCTCTTCTTGATAGTTACTGTCAGGGTATCTGGAGACCAATGTCAGTACTTTCCAGTGCTGTGTGACCCCTGGGTGTAACACTGTAGTTCCTTGTCAGAATGGTTTGCAAATAGACGCATGTTTATTCATGTGTTTTCCATTCATTCCTCGTATCTTCAAATGACATTGGAGCACAAACTGCCCTGCGCTTCTGCGCTGAATTGAAAAAGCATTTCTCGATGAAAGAAAATGTGTGGGGAATAGTGTGACAATCTGGGAAGTACCTTAGTTAGAAATTTAATTATCTACTTTGAGGATGTTTGCCAATCATGTAATCTACCAGGTGAAAACAGGTTTGCAGGTTTGTTATTTAGTCCTCCATTTGGGGTACTATACCCTATTTGGTGGTACAACTCTCTCATGGTTTTTTATATCTTTGTTTATTTTCTTGCAGTCAAAAGCCAATAGCCTGTAAGGGCACTTAGGGTCTCTCTCAGTAATAGTTAAGCCTAGTGACAATGTTAGATGCACCAAGAATTTATCCTTCAGGATTTTATGGGCTAATCTATTTTGGTCAGATGGTTAGCTACTCCCTCCTTTCTGCTTGCCCTCGGAAAATAGGTGGAAGCCATGTGACTGCAGTTATAAAATATGCTGCATTTATCTTCATAGATTTTTAATTGACAGGTACCATAGTTCATTTTCGACTCAACAAAATACCATCCTTTGAAAGTCCACTCAAAACTGCTACAATCAATACCCTGACCCACCTGTAGAGGGCTCTTGTTTTTTTTTTTTTTTAAATAAAATTGGCAAGCAGTCTCTATACTGCAGTAGTGTATTTGCTCTCCACTGAAGCATAGTGTTTCCTTTTAAACATCCTAGAGTAATTTGCCAATTCAAGAAAACATATCACTATTTCAAACTTGGATGTGGAAGTTTTAATCTATAGCAGACTTTGCTTAAATGAATAAATGGCAGTAATTCAATTTTGAGAGAAAAATGCACATATGGACACATAATTTGAACAGCATCTGAATTCATACATGTAGCAATGTCCAGTCATTGGTTGTTGTGTTGCAATTGTGGAAGCAATGAAGTGTGTTTTTTCACATTTCTGAACAAGCTTAGTCAATTAATTCTTATTAGATCACTTTCCCCCTGTAAGGAATCAACTGTTTTGCCCCTGAATGAACTGCTCTGCCTCTTGGCACCCGTGCAAGGGTCAGTGCAGCTCTAATGCATTCACCATTAGTTATATTTTGTTTTGTTTTGAAGTCAAATAGTAACCTGAAGGAACATTATTGGGAAGAGCTAATGGTAGTATGAAGAACTCTTGCTAAACCCACCCTTGCCTTGGTGGGACCAAGCCACTGGTGTCCAGCCTCTATGAACGCATGGGTATGGTTGTCCAAAGAGATAATTTGGGGTTCCACCTGAGCAATGCAGGGTGCACTCACAACAACCAAATGTCCAGATTGATCCATTCATATGTCCATATTGTCAGTGTGTATATCTTGTTGTTTCAAAATGAATGTCACAAAATTAAATTATCAACTCAAAGATATGTATATGTTAAATGTAATATGAAAAAAAATCTATTGGTAGTTAAAACATGAAGAGAAAATAGCTGCCCTATCTTAACTTTGGAATAAAATGCATGCCAACTGATCTAACTATGACTTAATTTCTGTCTTCTCTGGGAAGTCTAGGTAGATTAAATGTCCTAGTTGCCTAAAACAGCTGAAGGTTTGCCACCTTCTGTGAGTTTATGCCACTGCAGCAAAAGTTTCAAACATAACCATGTAACTAAACATCTCATGCATGTGCATCTTTCTACCACTAGACAAAGATTTTAAATTTAATATTAACACTCTTTGCATAACAAACATTGAGGCATTGTAACGCAAACATTGTAACACAAAAATGATTCAGTTTTAATTGAATTTAATTTTGTAATAGTGAGAATAGCAGATGAAAGCTATAGCAGTATCTTTTTAAAGGTGTTTCAGACATCAGGATGAAATTCAGTTTCTAGTTTTTTCATTGTAAGTAGTCAACAGTGAAATTCTTTTTGTGCTGCATGTTCTGTGGTGGTTTGTGAGAATTTCACACTGTATGCATAACTTATTTTCAGCAATGGCTATTTAGAGAAGAAGCTTCTTGGAGTCGGTTGACATGCAGCAGACAATTAGTGGTGTTACCATATTTTAGCATTGTTGTATCTTAAGTCTTTTTTGATATTACCCTTCAAAGGCAGTATTAGTAAAGATTAGTAGATAGGAGAAGGCCTTGCTTTTTCCAGGGTCCTGATGGTCAAATATAGGAAAGGATACAGAGCACAGAGGAGATGTAAGAAAGAACACAATGAAACATTTACATACTTGAAATAAACTGCTGATTTTCTCAGTTGTAATAGAAAGTACATCCCAAACACAAAACTGCTGGTTAGCTCTGATGTCACTCAAAATAAGGTCTTTGCAGTTTGGCAGGAGGGGAAAGGGAAATGTTGGTTCCCTCCTCTTATCCATTCTTTAACAAGTGAGAGGGCATTTAAAATACAATCAAATTTATGTAAGGATAAACTCAGGGTAGCATCAGTGTTACAAAGCCCACAGCACAATGGCAATGGTTTTTTTTCTGTTTGAGAATTTGCAGTTCATGAAATGAGGAGGTGTATAGCTCTGGCTTGACCAGTCTTGGATCAATGAAAACTGTTTACTTTTGGGGTAATGTTTCGGTATATTTGCCAGTGTACCAGCTTATGAATTTTTAAGCCCAGTACTTTGAATGATTTCAAACAGGGGAAGTGAAGTGTGTTCTTGTGTGGAGGTCAGAGTGTTCATCTGTGCGCAGTCACCTCTTTTTGCCTCTGGGCAGAGGTAATCTACATGCCACTCAAAGTGTAGCCCTAGTATGAACTGTGCTGATGAGGATGTTTTGACCATTTTGGGTCATCAAAGTGGCACTGTGTGGTTCTGGTTGCAAGTAAGATGTAGCTGTGGTCTTTTCACTTGGCATGAAAATAAAATTTCTAGTTGCTGCCGTCAGGATGCGGTTCCTGTGGGTTAGTACAGAATCTCTTAATTATTACATCTTACAATATAATATTTGTCAAATCTAGGATTTTGTTTGAAACCTACAGCCGGTGTCAGTGTTGTCCTGTGCCATTAGGACAGTTTTGTTAAATCTATTTGTTGTGTCCATTGGGGAATATGATTTATACTTTCTTTGAAAGTAAATTGGGTTGGTAGTCCTGAGTGGCTCATGCTCATTTGCAGGTACATGCTAGGGCTATGTAATAATTTTGCCAACTATGACTGCAAGTCCTCAAGAGCAGGATACATTGGCCTTGTCCTGTAAGGGTTGCTTAGAGTCCCTTTGTTTAGTTATTCCCAGGAATTTTCTTAAAATATTTTTGTTTCAATGGCTGCATGGAAATAACTGCTGCAAACACAAATATCAATATAGATATAGTTGCAAATTTCCTGGAAATGTTTTGACAGTCCTTGTCCAATCTTTTCAAGTATAGGCATGCACAGCTTGAATTTGCAGTTTCTATCAGTTGAAGTTAGTCTGACGTTTGGTACTTGTGATTGAAATAAGAATAAGAACAACCATTATTTTTCCATAAATGTATGTAGGTTCTCCTGCAGTTGTGTTGGTCACTTAAGGGAAACAAATTACATGGGTTAGAAAAACACAAGAGTAAATTGAAGGCATTAAATGAGTCATGAGGCACTAAAGAAAGGGAAAATGGAAGTATTGTTTACAACCATTAATGCTTTAATTATCATCATTTTCTATTCACTTGCCTTGGTTGTTGTAGTCTGCATTGTCTTCAGCGTGGTTCAATGCAGAATTTTGCTGCTTCATTTGTCGTTTCCTTTTTACTCATTCCCCTTCATCGTACTGTTCTTTGTAATTGCTTCCTATTGCTTCCAAATTTGTAGAGGCCGAACATGGTGCACAGTTAGAATATCCAGCAAATGCCTAGTCTTGTATTACAAAAATTCTCTTATCCATTTAAAATTGTAATGCTAAACTGATATCAGCTTAATCTGATTAAACACCATTTTAAATTTCTCTTGTTTGAGGAGTGTGAAGTCTGACCTAATCTAAAGACCTAATTCAGTTCACCCTGGATTCTGAAGCTGAGGGCATAAAGCTGCTTCTCTGCTGTCTGATGTGTTTATTTTGTTCTCCTCAAACAGACTAATTCAGGCTAGGCCCATTGGTCCACTTTGCTTAGGCTCTTCTAGTCATGGAAGGAATGCTAATTGGTATGATTCCCGCTTGCCTGGGTCCATTATCTTGTTTTTAGATACTTTTTGTATCCTGTAATTCAAGACTCTTTGAACAATTCTTTAAACAATTTCCATAAGCAATTTGCTAATAACAGTAAATGTCATTTAATTCTTGTACATCCATGTTCATTAAATACTACAGAGTCCAAGTACCTTGTATGAATAGGATTGGGATGTCAAAAAATTTTAGCTTAAATTTGGTTCATAATACTGATTTTGTTTCATCATGTTGAGACTGATTTCCTTATACTCAGGAGTGCAGTAACCTACAAACCTACAATCTTAATATCTGAGGCTAATTAAGGAGATTATTCGCTCAGCTTCTCTGTTCCTTTGGGTAGAAAACCAGTTCTAAGAACAATGTAATTGCTCCTGATGGCCTTTCACTTTAAAAGTGAAGAACTGGGGGAGCCGGGGGACCTCAGAGATGGTATCAGAGATACGTAGGATTTTGCAAAGGAAAGCTCTTTAACAGTGTGAGCACTGGGGGCCAAGTCTTCACAGCAGACATGCTTCACATGATGATTCATGAAATGAAATTCCAGCAAAAGGCTCAGACTCATGAGGAGCCTGTCTATGATACAGCGCTTTATTTAATGTTTAAACCAGTTATTAGCCGCAGTGTTTTTGGTTTTCAGCCTCCTGTCAGGGAAACCAGTTTTATATTTTGAGCATTGATTAACTGAAAATGCTTATGTGTTTATCTGAATATTTTTAACGTTCAGTGATGCAGCAGTGTGGATCTGCTACTGGTATAGAGCTAAAAGAATGTGTTTGGACTACAATAGCAAACATGAACTCTATCAAAGTGGGCATCATTCTCATTTAACAGCTACCTATATCAAAGGATCAGTTATCTACAGTGACTCTTTGGCTTCCCTGCACCATATCAGTTAGCCACAGAGTATGTTTGAAACAGTTGGTATAGTTTACTCTGTGCAGCCAGGTGGTCTGAACTGGTTACTCTGAGGAGTAACACAGACCACTTTAGTAACCACGCTGACAGTTTGGAGTTTGAAAGGCAAACATTGGCTTTGGCAGCAGAATCCATCACTGTTAATGTGTATTTGCTCAGCAGACATTTTACATGGCTCTTCACTGTGGCTTGTGACATAGTATTACAGATTGCCTGAAGCTATTTTGATTAGCAAGAAGGGAGAACCAGTTAGTGTGAGTGCAGTGCTCTAAAACAGGTTACCTTCAAAGGAGATTCAGAGAGGATGGCAAACTCTGAGACACAGGTCATTGTAAGGAAGTGTGTAGGGAATATGTCTGATAATGAGGTAGAGGAGAGTCGTACATCATGCTTTCCTGAGTGCCCATTGCAGGCAGGACAAAGGCCCATCCCATTGCAGCATCTCATCCGTTTTCTTCACTTGTTCCTCCATATCCACACAGCCAAAGAGCCCCGCAAACTTTATGCCTGTCTCTACCACCACTTTTCTTTTTGTCTTTGGCTGACAGCTGCTTGCCTCACAATTCCAGGCAGTGATATTTTTAGTCGTGGCAGGAAACAAAGACTGACCTTTCATTCCTGCCTCAGACTGTGGCATTGAAGAGAGCTGCCAGTTAATCAGGCAACGCATTTGCAGCCTGCAACACAAACGACTGACGTCTGGAGCGATCGCAATGCTCCAGTCCGTGGCTGACTGCGTGTTTGTTACCTTCCTGCAGCTCAGTATTTGCGTCACGCCTCTGATGCTCCTGTGCGCGTGAGTGCTTGTGTTTGGCCTTCCCTCAAAAGCGGACCGAGCAGACTGCTGCATGCTGTCCAAAGCGCTGTTGGAAGCACAGATTTTGAGAGGAATAGTCTGTCTAAGCAAGGCTTGCAGTATGAAGGCAGTGTGTATTGATGCTTGTGACAACTGTCCTTTGAATCACTCCTTCTTCCCAGCCCTTCTTCTCATTTTTGAATGCTTTTCATCATACTGTTTTTATTGAGCCTTTTGATGGAAAATCATTCTCTGAATTTACTGCTGCATTGGATCCATGACCTAGTAAAACCACCAGACCCAAAAGGAGTTCAGGAGGGTGTTTACAATGGTTATGTTTTGGAAATCATTTACCATTTATGCACCAGATAGTCCAAGCTATTAGTTAACCAGCATTACAAGGGCAAGCATTTATATAAACAGTTGCTGAAACTAAGTGGCCAAAGCATTGAATTTTTGCTGGAATTTTCCATGCACAATGAAGAGCCCATTAGATATGCATGAGAGCCCAGTGTTTAGGCTTGGACTCCGCTCTCGATATGATACAGTCTGAGTCATGATCAAGACATCTGTTGCCATACCAAATCACACAGGCAGTGGAGAAGAGTAGTGATCAGGGTTCTGGGCTTGTAACAGGCTAGCCATAGCCAAATCCTGGAGAAAACTCCTGCTGCTGTATCCTGGGCACCAGGGAAACGCCTGCAGTTAATGGGTTACAGAATTTACAAGCAGCAGTGGATAACAATGCCAGCCAAGTGGATTGCTACAGTAATAACAATGTGTAATGCCAATTTTCTCTGTGGTAGTGAGTTTGTGGGAGACCACAGCAGAGACCCACAGACATGTAAATGTATTGTGTAGGTGTTACGTGTGAATTTATTTGGATTTTTATCTTATTTGCTGGAGCTTGTGTGTCCTGTAAAGAGAGACATTTGTCTGTGCCCATGTGTGAATGTACATGAAATGAGTGTGATCTTTAGCCTGATAATCTATTTGTTGAAGTGACACTGCCCACCTGTGAAAGTCTGTTTTTGCCATTTATACAAGTCTTATAATCATTTCTCATTCCTGTGGAGACTACAGAATTGCCCTCTGTGTGTGAGGAGGGGAGCAGCCCTATAAGTGCTAAATAAAAACAGCAAAACATTCAGCTGACCAATCATTAACCAGGACACCAGGAGGTAAGAGCTTCTGTGTGGAATGTAATGAAGTCCTGCAATGTAGGGGCTGTCTCCAGCTTTCCTATTAAGGCAACAAAGGCACTTTTCTGCTGAGATCAGGCTCTTGCTACCAGTGACAGTGGAAGAGGAGGTGCTGCCAAATGAAAAGTAATTGCTCTGGATGTTCTGATGAATTCTCGTTACTGTTCACTTCTTCAGCCTTAAGCGTATTTTAGGAAAGCAGGGGCAGGACAATGGGGATGCTGTGTGCGGTTTCCAGCAGTGTCCTGCTGTTTATGCTTGGTTAGGGGTGACTTGCGCCAACCTTAACACTGTCCTACCCACTAAGAGTATAAGCAATGGAAGTGACTGCTCCTTGTGTTGTAAAATATAACAGGACATGACATCTTTGGACTGAAAATCCTGCTGAATGTTGTACCACCATGTTTTAGCAGTGGCACTTTAAACTCACAACCTGAAGGCTGTGGTCAAAGGACTTCATTCCATTGGGGTTTGTCTTGGGATTTGTATTTTTTGTGGCAAAGCAATGAATAGCACTACTAATAGAAGAGGGGAAAGTTTGACAGTTCTGTTCGAACTTTCAAATCTGCCTTGGTTCCTTGTGTAACCCAAGTCCTCAACTTGTCTTCAGTCAGCAGTCAAACCTAATTACAAATGTTAAGGCAGCTCTTTTTACTTTCCAGGTATCACAGGGCCCAAGCATTTTCAGGGAGATCAAAGTACCTGGCTGGCCGGCCAGGTCATGTTACAAGGCCTCTCGTCATCCAAGCTTAATTGATTAAGTCACTCCTGTCCTCAGGCTCCATCTGGTGCTTTCTCATATGGTCCCCCATTCAAACATTAAATAAATTGAGCTATTTGCAGTCACAAGGGAATAGCACTCATATTCAAGGAGTGCAGCAGCTATGACCAATTTTCACTGGGCTCTTTTCCAGAGTGACTTGGCATCAACCCCAGTTGTTTCCTAGTTATTAACTAACTCTATCAACAAAAGGCCAACTGAAGAAAGCCTATCTCTTAAAAGAAATTAATACCTGTTAATAGTTTATTATGTAGTGTGTTGCAGTGTGAAAACTGATAGACACAGAGCTATATAGTTCAGAACCAGGTCTCTTCAGCAGCTGGGCTCAGAAGAACAACCCCAGTTTTAAGAATGAGTTAGACATGAGGAGATGTCGATTTAATAGAGAATTTGACACTTTGTCAGTCATAAGTCCGGTGTGACTGTTGCAACGTCTTACGGCCAACTCCAAGAAACTGTGGCTAACTTACAGTGTCCATGTAATGAAAAACTGAGCCATGAGTTTCTGTATTATTGCCGGTGGAACAAACCAATGGGAAACCATTGAAAGATTATGCTTGTGATAATCAAGCTGTGAAAACTATTAAGGGGGCTGTGTTCAGTATTATTTTATTTTTATTCCCACTGTTGTGTTAGCTTAACAGGTGAGCTAAGACTACAGGTTCTGAAAGGCCTCATCTGGTAAAATGTTTACTTCTTAAAGGCTCTGAGGCAGGCTTACTGGAACCCCTTCAGATTGTGCATCTGAAGGGGTTTGGTACCAGCAGCTGCTGGCACTTTAAGGGAATGGGGGAAGGAAATTCAATTAGTGTTACAATTAGGTGCCCTCTTTCTCCTTCGGAGGACACCCATTTCTCTGTGACTATAATTTCCCATAATAACACAGCAAGACTTTTCAGACAGATAGTAGAGTGGAATTTTTTGTTCTCATTTTAATTACAGAAACTGAATGTTCTGTCAGAAGCTGTCAGGTTAAATTCTGATTTTGGGCATGCAGTACTATATTTCAAGATAATGACTTCATAATGGGTTGTAAGGCATATGTGAGGTTTTTTTTACTGTATAATTCAGTGTTGACATAATTGTTCCGCATTTTGCATATGTTTGTAGTTCCTCTCTGTGGCATGCTGCAGAACACTTTTTTTCTGCTCTCTCCAGCTCAGGCCAGGATGTACAGCGGGCCAGTGTGGTTGTCAATCTGCCGAACCTGGTGCGACAGAATCCAGCCGAAACTTTCCGGAGGGTTGTGCCAAAAGTCAGGGTGGGCCATAGATTCTCATTTTATCAAAAAACATAGAACTCTGAGCATAGTTAAAGATTGATTTAATCCGACTTTGCTTAGCTTACCTAAAGAATGACGTAGAACTCCACCCACACATAGGAAGTGCTTCATGTTGCTGGGGTGGAGATGCAGCTGGCCGCTGCCGGCTCCTTTCTCACCATCCTCCAAGATGACATCATCCTTATCCAGACACACACCCACTCCATCCTGCAGATTGTGCTACTCAACCTGGATCACCGGGACACAGGTCGGTGCTGGGACTGATCATGGTAACCTCTGAAAATAAAAGTTGTGCATTTGTTCCCGTTGTGCTTGAAGCAGTTTGGAGATTGACCAGTGTGCATTGTAGTCTGTGACTTTAGGCAGTGATAGGGTATTGATAAATATTTATTCAAAATGTACAGCATCTTCATACTACCCTGCACTGACAGATAATTTTTGAGTTACCACCTTTGTGAGGATACAGTTTTTCACAGTGCTTCTTGTACCCACATTTTTTAACCTTAGAATGGAGCAATTGTATGCCTGGAAGAGCTCTTACCTCACAATATTTGGTATTACAGTGGGACAAGGAAGCTGTTCTTCTGTGCCAGCTTGTCAAAGTCAAAATACAACCAGTGTCTGGCATTCAGAGCTGAGGCTGGAATGCACTTTTGTTTGCAGTTTGAATTCCCTGCTGGGTTTCACAGACGTGATTTACTGTCACTGGTAGCTCTTAACAGCAACCTACTGGCATTCTCACTTGGCTTCAACCCTGTTTTAAATGTAAAAAATAACCTTTAGGTCTGCATAGACAATATGTACAGCAGCTATCGTAATTCTTTGAGCTTTATTTATGAGAGTGAACTCCAGTCCTTATGAGCTGGAATGGATAAAAAAATGTATTGTTTATGCTGCACTGTATGAATTTTTCAATGACTCTGTTTTTATGTTCAGCAGTGGTCAGCAATTCATGGCTGGAAACATTGCTATCTGCAATCGATGCTTTACCAAAGGAAACTATCAGGCAAGAGGTAACTGATATGAGCTTACAATACACTTCCATCCTGTGTGTTTGACAAAGCTGATAAACAATCTTAAGAGTATTAAGTGTTACTCTTGTGCTCATTCACCAGGATTTGTTTCTCCAGTGTGTTATATGGCCTCATTCTCAGCCTTGATCTCAAAACCTGTTCCCATTGGCTCACACACAGATACTGAACCCACTAGTGTCGAAAGCGCAGCTCTCCCAGTCGGTGCAGGCTCGCCTGGCCAGCTGTCGGATCCTGGGGAAAGTGGCTGGCAAGTTTGAGTCTCAAATGTGAGTGTGTCAGTAGGACCCACATACATGATGAAGTTTGCAAATGCTGAAATATTATATAACTCTGATATGGCAGTGAGGACTGGAAGGTTTGCATGCAGAAATTAAATAGAGAACTTTTGATTTTTGTCAGACTAATATCTCGTTCATCAAAGATAATTTTCATTGTAATATACACAGTGTCTACAGAGTATGTAGTTCATGTTCATGTGATATATTTAGCAAAGTCTCCCAATCCACTAAAAGGCTTTATATTTTTATGTAATTTAGTTTGTGAAACATGTAGCCCTTCTCTTTAATTTTGTATATGCTGATCATGCAGTGCTATAATTATTGTAATATATTCACCCCCTTACCCATACAGGTGGGGTTTGAGTGTAATTTTTATCAGGTCTTAGCAATAATTTGTTAGTTCTGCACTCCTCTGCAGAGTGAAGAAAGACCTGCTGCCACTGGTCAGGTCGCTGTGTCAGGACGTGGAGTATGAGGTCCGTTCCTGCATGTGTCGCCAGCTGGAGAATATTGCCAGGGGAATTGGGTAAATTATTTTCCCTTCTCATGGGAATCATTACCATACAGATGCCACTACCACAGGCCCTCTCCCATGTAAGGAAGGCATCTGTCCAGTTTCACAGTGGGCCACCTGCAAACCAGCAGGGCTCCCTGCCATGGAAAGACAAAGTTACACCCTGAGTCATCCCTGTGACCAGCAAAAACAATAGGAGATGCTTCTTGTGTGAAAGAATGGGCTGTGTGAGGTAGCGGTGTAGGAATTACGCTTTTAACCTGAATGTGATAAGTCAGGTCACTAGGTGGGCCTGTCCATACACAACTTGCAGTACTAAATTAATTTTCAGTTGTATAAACAGACAGTAACTGTGAGAGTATAAGATGTGTTTGTCAGTGTGGTTAGGGTTGTCTGCTAAGCAAATAATCTATGTGAGAAATGGAAGATTATTAAGTGTAGAGAGGCACAGCTCAGTAGTATCTGTGTGGATATCAGTATGGGAGATGCTCTGCCTCCTCTGTGCCGGTGAAAAGGTGTGTGTAATGCATTCTTCTCAGGTAGCAGAGGCTTCACCACAGCCAACAGCAAAATCCCAGGAGCTTCAGGAGATGAATAATGTCTCATGTTGAGCTCTGTTCAGTCATGGTTTTGATAGACTGCAAAGTGCAGCAGGAATCAAGCCCAGTAAAAGACAACAGTTTTCTAAAAATCATGCATGGTTGTGTGCTCAGCAAGTTTGACCAGCTTTCAAGACTTGGATGTAATTGTTATTAGGCACAGTTGCATTTTGGCAACATGCTGGTGATTGGTAATGTCAGGGTCCAGTGACCGCTGTGTTAATGTGAACTTTCTGAAAGCAAACAGACATCATGACTTATCGCTATGTGTCGGGAGTTTACAAGCTCACTCACTGGCTTCATATACTCCTTCACTTTTAACAGCCTACTTATACTGTGGTGTTTGCCTATCATGTCCTGCCCAGACATGCAGAGAAATGTCAATTGTTAGTCTATCAGTCAAACATCCTTGATGCAGAAAACCTCAAAACAATCTTATTGACACACTCAAAACAATCTTATTGACACACTCAAGTAAACTCCCAGTTAAATGCTGATACATCATTCCTAAGTTATGACATACAGTGAATGTAGGATATTATTTTAATCCCAGACATCTGAGTGAAACAAGTGTTTGTTTTTGTTTGAGGTGTAGTCACCATTCATATAAAATGCATAACACCCACCTTGATGTGTGACAGGAAAATAGATGTATGCTTAGGTTTGTGAGTTTCTGTGTTTATTTCACTCCCTCTCCCTCTCTCTCCAAAGTGTGGAGCACACAAAGGCAGTAGTACTGCCAGAGCTTGTGGAGCTGGCCCGGGACGAAGGGAGCACAGTGCGGTTAGCTGCCTTCGATACCATTGTCAACCTACTAGAGATGTTTGACAATGGTGAGCATTCCTATAATTGCATATATCCTGCCCTTATGCCATTATGACATTTATATGTGATTGGAACAACATTGTATGAATTTTAATGCCACTGATTCACTATAGTGTCTTATGTCTGTCAGACCACAAACTGGGGTCAGTGAAAGACTCTTAGGAGGTATTTTGGAAATGGATGAGGTTGGATATCCCCTGAGATAAGATGTAACTCATGCAAGGAGAATTTGGCAGCTTTATTACTTCTTCAAAAAAGAAAAAATGAGCAAATTATTATAGGTCATTATAGTCTCATTATAGGATGTTGGATAATGTGTGTAAAGATACCTGTTGTATTATTATAATCATTTAACCCTCCTTCCTCCCCCTTCCAAACTTCCAGATGACAGAACACGTGTTATATTTCCATTGGTGAAGGCGTTCTGTGAAAAATGCTTCAAAGCTGATGAAGCAGTTCTGGCCTCTCTGTCATTTCAATATGGAAGGCTGTGTCATGGCCTCTCAGGTAGGTCAGTGTTCTGTGTCCATAATCACTGGGAGCAAACTGTCTTAAACCTCACTCAATCTGTTCAGGCAGTTCAGCAGTGAGGCATGCTGAGTTAAAATAAACCCTACAGTGTTTCCTTTTGTCAAATTAAGAAACATTCTGAAAATAATTGGGTTTCAGCATGATTAGATTATATAGTAGGTGTATGCTGATCACTGCTGGACAGAATGTGCTCTCATAGAGCTGTGGAGAGTGTTTTCTGTTTTCATAGGGAGCTTCACAGAGGAGCAGCACCTATGGTTCCTGGAGTTCTATAAGAAGCTGTGCATTCTGGGCCTTCACTTGGAGAATGGACACTGTGAGAGCCAGGTTTACCCACTTGAGCTGGAGAGGAAGTATGAGCTGGTGCGCAAGAACTGTGCCTACAATTTCCCTGTGAGTGCCAAGAGCTACTGCACACATCTTGTACCGATGATGGGGACCGATCATTTGAGATGATTGCCTTTGTGCCCTAGCAGAGACACCTGGAAAGCGCAGAGTTCTGCAGTCTGCTTTGCTCACACACTGTGCTGGATGTTAACTATTGTGTCTGTGCAGTGACGTTCTGTAGGACAGGAAACAATGAGATGTGTGGAGATAAAATAATAGTGAATGACAAATTCACCTCCCCCATTATTGAAATGGCAGACAGCACAACTCAGCAGGAGTGTTACATCCTTCTGATGTGAAACCCCTCATTAGCATTGTAATGCATTCACAGAAGCATCAGCTATAACAGCTCCAACCATTTCCTACCCTTTAAATGTTCTTGTTTCATTTTGTTGGCATAAAATGGTTTTTTCAGTGTTCAATCATATTTATTTTATTCTGAATCTCATTAGATGCCCACATAAATAGGTATCCATAAGCTTTACACTGACCTTTACCTTTTATTTCACACATTCATATAGGTATATATTGACACTGATTCTGATTTTAAATGTTGTGGTGGTATTTTTGTAGTTGTGTGGAAATCTTGTGTCAAACAAGAAGTGGATCCTGTGTTGTGGCACATTGTGGAGCCTAGGTGTGTCCAAAAGCCACCACAAGTCAACCAATAGTGGATAAAGGAACCTCAGAGACGACCGGTGTCCAGCAGCAGCACCAGCACCTCCCCTCTGGCACAACTGAGACCTAGCACTGCAGGCCAGCTGATACATATATATAGCCTGGATTGTCCTCAGGCCCTGAAACAGACAGGTCTCCATCAGCACCGCCATGTTAAAAGGTTGCCCCACGGTCACCCAGTTCTTTCAGGGGGCTGTGGGGAGGCAAATGGGACAATGCCGCTACTGAAACCCCAGAGGGCCATGCTGATGCCACTTTACCAGGCCTTTTGTTCACAGAGCTCCTCTGGAGCCCTGATGGGTGTACATGCACCACTCACTGCTTCAATAATGCATTGCTCAGAGTGGAGACAGATGGAGGCCGCTCTCTTAAATACATGTGTCCTACTTTACTTAGGAAAGGTTGTTTTGTATCTGTAAAAAAAATGACCTTTGTTATTTTCAAGGTTTAGCCTATACTTTCATGCACATTTCAAAGCCATTGTTTCACCAGAGTTGCAATGTCTTTTGGAGAATAGCTTTTGGGTTCCCTGTATGTTATACATTTAATTTCAGAAATTAAAAACATCATATTATTCTTCATTTACGATTGTACTGTTAATGTAGAAATGCTTAATGCAAGTATCCAGAGGTATCTTATCTGAGAAACTGGATGCAACTATATTTTGATTTATCAGCCAAAATGCAAGTACAATGGAATAACACTTTGTACATTGCAAGTATTTTCTCACTGAAGAATCAGACATTGTAAACATGTATCACATTTAACAAAAACAAAAATATTTACTTGATAATTCATTTTAAATGAGCTCATGTGGACAGTGATATGTCCTCAGAACACATAATCAGTGTATATAATACATTTCATGGTTTTCAAATGAATGGATAATGGGAGATTAGACTGTCAAAATTACCCATGCGTAGGGTGACTTTTGACCTCATGACTAAATGGCCAGCTGTCTACATTCCATTTTTGGTACGTATTGCCATAACAATTTTGATGTTATTATGTCTGCAATAGTACCATAAAAAATCTATTATGGGTTAGCACCCAAGCAGCTTTTCGTACCTATGACTCTCTGAAATGTTTTTTGAGAAGCAAGTCCAAAAAGTCCCCCTTTTTGGACTTGGAAGCCTCTGAAAAGCTCTGAAACTCTTTTCATGTCCTCATCTTTCTCTCAGGCCATGGTGTTGTTTGCGGACCCCAAATGCTTTCTCTCGGAGCTGTACCCCACCTTTTCCAGCCTTTGTAATGATCCAGAAATTTCTGTCCGTCGCACGGTGGCTGCTGGCTTCCATGAAGTAAGACTGTGACCATTTTAACACGATCTTGCGACCACAGTAAGGCTGGTAACTTACTCTGACACAGCTCCTCTCCACCCCTCTGTCCTGTAGGTTGTTAAACTGTTGGGCCCTAATGTACATTACATTCACAAGGAGCTGGTCGCATTACTTCAGGACGACTCATTAGAGGTAAGACTGTAAAGCCATACACTTAAAAAATTTTTTGAAAATCCTGGGACACCCCTTATAGGTAATAGATTTTTTGCTCATTTTCACCAGAAAGCACAGCTCATGCCTGCTTCAAAAGTTGACTTCCATCACCAGGCAGCTATTGAAATCTCAATGAAAACTACTCTTATGAGCCCCTTTAAATACGATGGCTTTGAAAGATCCTTGTCATGTGGAATGAAAGTCCCTGCACTGCTCTGTGTGTGAGACACGATGAAGAGTGACTA
Source organism: Albula goreensis (assembly GCA_022829145.1). Classification (NCBI taxonomy): domain Eukaryota; kingdom Metazoa; phylum Chordata; class Actinopteri; order Albuliformes; family Albulidae; genus Albula; species Albula goreensis. The sequence continues at coordinate 18,691,936 of CM040749.1, forward strand.
ACAGATATGACTGTGATGTTAATGAGTTGTTGTTTGGCAGCGAGGCAGAGTAGGCCGTGTTAGACCGAGCGTGTGCGTGGGAGGGTGGGCGTGTGGACCTGACACTGTTAGCTAGAAAGCCTGCGGATGTGCTCTGCATCACTGAGAGGGATGAATACATTAGCGTCCTTTGCCGTGGCTGAGGGACTCTCTCCGTATCATTTGCACTGGAAGTCAGTACACCCAGGGTCCCAAGAGAGGGACTTGTTTGTCACACATCATAAAGCATATCAATATCATCACTTGTCCTGTAGCTGGGTTCTGAGAGCCAACCTCTATCTCTGTTTTCTGGGCATATTGTATTATTTGGATGGACAAAATGTTGGTACACTGTACAGCACTCAAGCATTTAAATGCGTTCTTACAAAGGAAAGGTCTTCTTAAACATAATCCCTGTGAGGAGTGAGTGAATAGTTTGACTGACTGTGTCTGTTCCTTTGGTGTGTAGGTGTTGGACTCTTTGATGAACACTCTGCAGGAGACTCTAGAGTTGGCTACTTCAAGAGGAGAGGGGGCTGGGTCTGAGAGCAAGGTTTGTTTGACAGTGATATCACCTCAGAAAGTTTTGTCCTTTCTACGAGCTGAGGCCTGTAATCCTGTATCGTCTGTCGGTTTTCATCTACAGATGATTGGCACCTGAGATTATATATTGAAGCTCAATGCCCTCTCTAATCAGTGACTCAAATTAAGTAAAAATAGAATGCAGAAACCCCATGGCTCTGCAAGACTGAATCTGATGCACACAGTGATGTAAGTAGCACCCTCTGCTGGTGACTTTGTGAAGTGCAGTGACACTGGTTTTTTCTGTTTTTCTGGTGTGATGTAGCAGGTGAGCGTGCCAGACTTGATACCAGCCCTTGCGGCTGCTGAGCAGAAGGCAGCAGCATCACTACGTTGGCGGGTCCATGAGAAGCTGCTGCAGAGATACTCCTGTCTGCCTCGTATCATCTCTGGGGACCAAATCTACTTTCGGTTCCTGCAGAGAATGTTCACCATCATCACCACCAACGTGAGACTAACTTTTGATTCTACCTCTACTGTTAAGTCTTATCAAAATCCCTCTTCAGACCCTTGGGTCCATTGTAACTGGGATTGCTGTCAAAAGCGTAACAGTGTCTGGATGGTGAACATTGTATATGTATCATCTGAGGGGGAAGTGAAAAAATCAAAACAACACTGAAACCATTGTAATTTACATTGGCATTAATTTGGATCTGTTCAGTTATGTTTAGTCTTGAATTGTTGTATGAAAATTATGAATATGTATTGTTTATAAACTAATTGAAGGCACATTTATGGTTTCTGAGTATATATTTTAAATGTGAGCTACAAATTATAAAATGCAATAAGTACAGTGAAATTGAAAGGCAATGAGTGCAAGCTTTTGTGAATCACTATTATTATTTTGTACTCCATTACACTCCACCGGTATTGGAATCCAGGTGGACTGCAGAGGGCTGCAAAGAATGGGGTCCTTTATTCACAGCTTGCAGTTTTGTTTGGGATAATTATTCATTATTATGATTTACCAGTGAAACAGGAACTGACCATGTTAGTGTTGGAGTTTCATTCAGACTTGCCCTCCTCTTCTCTTCTAGAACGTTCTTCCTGTCCAGAGAGAGGCTGCCCGGACACTCTGTGTGTTTTTGCGCTACAACCGTAAACTGGAGCAGCGGCAGGAGATCATCAGCAAAGTATTGGATCGTGAGTGTGTGGTCTCCTTACCTCCCTCCCAGGTTTAATGGCTTTCTCCTTAGTTTCCCCTTCAGTGATCCCCCACACACCCACACAAACACTGCAGGAACATGTGGAACACAGTCAGTTATTCCCCACAAGTAAGAATCAGTCACAAGGGTAGAGTACCGAAGTGGAGCACACAACTCAAGCTATTTATGTCCTTATTGCAGCCAGACCACAGAATGTGCAAAGCAATTACTTTGATCATCTGTTCCCTGTCCCAGAGCTCGCACAGGGAAGGAGTTACTGGAACAGACTGCGATACCTCGACCTCTGCGAGATCGCCATGGAGCTCTTCTCAAAGTCATACTTCTGTAAACACTTCCTGCTCCCAGCCCTGGAGCTGGCTAGTGATCCTGTAGCCAATGTCAGGTACGCACTATCAGTCTAGCTATGTGGAGTGACAACTTTTGAGTATCAGACAGAAGGCATTGCTTTGGTTCTCATCACAGTTTCTGGTGTGCTGGGTACCCTCTTCAGGTATAAACTGTGCTGCCTGCTGCCCAGGCTGAAATCCACCATCAGACTGCCCACGGAGAAGCCCATTCTCCAGCAGCTAGAGTTCTGTGTGAGGAGGCTGCTCTGTAGGGAAAAGGACAAGGATGTCTTGGTCACCATCCGCAAGGTGAGGGACACCTGGCTAGCTATAGGGTTGGCCAGAGGGCAAAAAGTCAGCTAATCTCCTGGGTAAACAGGCTTGTTTTGTGCTTGTGCTCATGTAAGTTACTGAAATTGTGTTTTGTTTATATGAGATCAGGAGGTTACACAAGGATCAGTACTATTGAATGGATAATATGGGGAAGGTTTATGTAATGGATTATTTGTTTTTAAGAAACCTGCTCACTACATGGGAAAGGCTAGAGGATAGGCATCGTGAATTCATTTAAGTGGAGCATGGAGTGCAAGGAAATCTAAAAGTAGTATAGGAGTATTATAGTGGTATAGGAGTATGTAACATATAGAATTCTGATTACTGGGCATTCAAATGTACTGTACACAGACCAACAGGATGGCTGCTGGAATTCCCTCCTGACCAATGCTTTCTGTATGTTCTTTGCTTGGCTGCTAATTCTCTATGTTCTGTAAGTGTTATACCAGAGTTATTGAGGGCTGAGATTAGGCCTTGATCAGCCACATCTTGATTTGTGCTTGTCTGTATTTTCCAGACAGTGTTGGAACTGGATAAAATTGACTCTACTGAACCAGTAAGTGTCACCGTCTTGTTTTTGAATTGCTAATAAGCAGTGTAGCATTTACATCAAGGAAAGTAGGAATGTTTGTTCTTAGACAATCTCTCTGCATTCCAGTACCACAAGAGACATGAGAGGGACCTGCTGGACCAGAAGAAGGAAAAGGAGGAGAACCTGCTGCTGGAGATGGTGAGATTTTACATGGCGTTCCACACAATGCATGTTCATGAATCCAAAAAGGTTATTTGACTCATTTGGTGATTAAGACAGAGATGACTCATCATTCTTAAAATTGTTATGTAACCACTTAAAACATGATGTTCTCAGTTTTCTCACCTTGGATTCTTGTATATCATCTTTTTTACAGTCTCAGTGTTCAGTGCTCAGGGGTCACACAAAGGATTAATGAAAATACATTTTTGAAACCCAAGTTTGTGCAGTTTGCCCTTAATAATGTTCTCCAGTGAGTGATGTTTACTTTAACACATGTTCAGGGTGTGTCTGATGTTTTATCACTTCCTGTCTCTTCAAAAGGAGCAGTTAGAAAGACAACAGAGTGATGGAAAGCTTACAGTTGACAAACATGCAGACAAGAAACGTGAGTATTTTGATCTTCTCATTCAAACCGTACATGTACATGTACATCTTATTCATATTAGAGTCTCAAGACCAATCCTGCTGCTTTGAAGTTTCAAAACAGTTATGCCTATTTTTTTTGTTCTAGTTAGTTGTCATCAGAATTCTAATCACGATATTCTATGGTAATGTTAGTGTAATGGTTATTTTAGGCAGGGACAGTAAGACTGGGTTGTCTGTAACCAAAAACATGTCAGGATCCACATCAGGAGCTGCTTTGTCCTCATCAGCTGGTAAGATAACCACACACAAATACACACACACACACACACACACACACACACACACACACACATACATACACAGACTCAGATACACCCACTCATACACAATACACACAGTGTATCCAAAGATATCCACAGCATGTGCATACACAGCATGAGTATAACCCACAGATATGCACTTATCATTAAAGCATGGAATGTGCTACATGGAAATGACTGTAAAATCACTAATCTCTAATCAGTTCAGCTAAAATTTTGGTAATTGATATATAGTCCTTCACAAGCATTCCATACAGCAGTATATTACCAGAAATTCATGAATCCAAAATAAACGTTTTCTCACTTGCCAATTACACTTTCCTGATCAGCTGCCTTTATTTTTTAAATAGACAAGGTTTGAACTGTATTCATATCTGTATTCATATCGAGTGAAAAGTGGAACTTTTGGCATTTCTTTGTCATTCAAGTTGACCTAGCATGACACTTTGAAGGTATATGTGCATACCACCATGTACATAGGATGTTTGAATGTGAATGAGTTTTATTAAGTTCATTGAGGATGATGAGCATGCTGCCTTCTGCTTTCTTAAATTTCAAGGAAAAGAGATGAAGAAGGCCAAACTGGCGAGGAGCCGATCCCTCAGCAGTCACCCCACCACACCCAAGATGGTCAATTCAGATAAATCACTGTAAGCTGTGTATATCCTTTCCTCTCATAAATCCTTATTCTTTGTGTGCACTTTATTTTTATGTCTCTGCTGTATCGATTAATTTACCTGAATATGTTCAGTTGTACTTCAATAGTATAGAATAGCTCAATTCAATGAATCGGTTGTCTGTGATGCTTATTCCAGAAAAGTGAAGGAGACTAGCAGTTGTCCAGGGACAGGAAAGGGCAACCACCTTCCCATCAATGGTAAATGATATATTCTGTCATAAATTAATGTTCATTGAATATGTTTCATAAAGAGTCTTTATTGCCCTGTTCTATACACAGGTGAAGCGTATTTTCCATTAACTAATCTAACAAATCTAGGCCCAGTGCCACTGTTATGAAAAACTGACAGGTTTTAATATACCTCCTTTCTGTCTCCTAGATGATACTCTCCGGTCCCACCACTTCAGTGCAACATCAACATCCATGTCCCCCACGCCTTCCACTTCTATGCCTGTCCTGATCCGCAGCAACACCACCAACACCCTGGACCACCGGAGCAACACCCTGGACCACCGGAGCAACACCCTGGACCACCGGAGCAACACCGTGGACCACAGGAGCAACACCCTGGACCACAGGAGCAACACCCTGGACCACAGGAGCAATGGGGGCAAGGACACGCAGTCCAGGAAGCTCACAATGTAAGTACATCACTAGACATTGTCTGCCCTAAGAAAACAGTGGATGAAATTTAGCAAAATGTTTGACTCACTGAATACAATGTCCTTGCATTACAAGCTATGGTATATTGTAGTGGCTATGCTTGGTTTCAATGCATCATTCTTAGGAGTTACCGGGTATTGGATGACAACGTGGCTCAGTGTTTTAATTTAACCCAGCGCTGCTGCATGACATCTCTAACCTGCCCCTCCCCTTTTTCCTCTGGGGCAGACAAAGAAAGTCTAACTCTTTTGGGATGCAGTCAGGGAGGGAGTGATGAGGAAGACGAGAGGGTCGCTGTCCTGGGAAGAGGAACCCCACATGAGCTCTAGAGGGTAGGCTGTGGAAAATCACACTATAACCTCAGCGGCTCCTCAAATCTGCTTAAAATTGTCAAAAGTATGTATTTTCCTGCTTATGATGAATAAACCAATAATTGAATAATAAATGCAGTATTGCCTCATATTGGCTTTTGGGAATGTCGGGATCCTTCAGTCCCATCAATGATCGACCCATCTCTGCCTTACTCCACAATACTTGTACCATTTGTTAAAATTACATTTGGAACAGATTAGTTGTACAGTAGCTATGTATTTTATTTTGTTTATTTTTTGTAATATAGCATGTGTTGCAAATTTTAAATTGTTTTTGTTTTGATTTCCAGCTCACTGAAGATGTAGTAGATATTTTTTATGAACATTCTGGTTCAAAATCATGTATCTGAACTCTGTGATCCCATGAATAAAAATGTGCCTGGTGTGCCAGCACCTGAGTAACTCTCGCCAACATTCAGCAATTTATTAGTCAGATAATCATGTGTTAAATATTTGTCATGTTTTAATGGACATTGATTAAACATACCCCTTTTTACAGCATTTGTCTTTGATTGTCCTTTTAATGATCTGATTTTGCCTTAACTTAGCTTTTTTATGGTGACATTGTAGGACAAAGGGTTAAAACGGTGTTTGATTTTGCATGCACAAATGGTATGACTATTTACTACTTGATATGTGTACTTCCTATGTTTAAGGTTGGCAAATGGCAATTTGTTCAATTGTCATAAATGCTTTCTGGTGGGCAATAGATGGATGGGTATCCTGCAGGAGTACTGTGAAACAGGACAAATGCAGCTACATTTTGGTGGGGTCGATCACCCTCCCCATGAACAAAAGGCTGTTGTTGATCTGATGATAGATGAAGAAGAAGAATGGACGGTTGACGACAAAATTGGAGGGCAGGGAGTATGCAGTGATGCCAGTGAATGTGGCAGCGGCAGCCGTGGTGCCCTTCTCGTCCACCTCGATCACAGCCTTGTGCAGCACCTAAAACCATGACCACGTTAATACATGCTGAAAGCGCTTGTGTCATCAGCTCTCCTGCTAAACAATAAGCCTGAGGTCAGGGATCGGTGCAGATAATGTTTCCCAATCATCATCTAAACAGCCCCCACCCACCGCCCCCCTCCCCTTGTAACCACCAATCCCAAAATCACTCAGTAGTGTTGCATTCAGCTAATGAGAGTCTTTCCTGTACCACACAGGGATCTAAATACATTCATGGCTTTTGCATACAATTGTAATTGAAAATTTTCCCGGCTTTTATATTTACAGACTCCAGTTTATGAGGAAACCTACTGATTTTGGGGGTTATAAAACTCCTTATTAGTATGTCACCAGAATTGCAGAGAGCAATTTCCCCTTGTATTTTCTTTTTGCCTCATTTATACTTCCAGTGATCGCAGTCAAAGAGGCAGATATGTCATGCATTTTACCCAAGTTGGAACCGCTTGTAGGCTAACCCAACCTAAGTGTCAGACATACCACGTAGCCATCAATTTTTGACCACCTCTATTTAGCCAGTGGAATGCTACACCAGCTGTAAAAGCTGTTTGTGTTTGCCCGAAACTTCACCAATCCAAGAGTACATTGCAGTAAACTGTAAAGGTCTTCATTGGGGTCTATTAGCTTGGGCTGTGTAATGTAACCACGGGTGGACAATCAATCCACCATGTGAGGCAAGACTAATGAAATTATTGAAGTATTTAAATTCAACACCCTACCCACTCCGCTTAAGTAAGTAAGCTGTGGTTACGGTGATGCCATGACTAAGACACTGACCTCAGACACCTTCAGTCCAATGTCTGCGCTCAGTCCAGAAAGGTTTGCTTTGTTCTCAAAGACACTGGAAATGCCCAGGTGGGGCAGGATCTTGTGCATTTCGTACGACTGGTCCATCTTGAACTTGGGTACCTGCACTTCTAGTTTTCTGGAAAGAGAATTTGAATCTGAGACTGTGTAGTGTTCAGACACATTTAACAAAATATCAACATTTAATTCACTGATATATGATTATTCTCTCCTGCTTTACAGTGCAGGATGACATCAATGGATTTTAACCCTTGTAACAGACCTGATTAGTGATCACAAGTAGGCTTTGTTAATATTTGCAATTAAGTAGACATTTACGTTATCGACAGCTGCTTGACCCAGCCAAGGAAGTGTTCTGCGTTGATCTCATCATCAATGGAGGTGTAGTCCACACCTTTGTTGGGCAGAACGATGAGCATGGCTATATCCCCCTCATATGGCAGCTTTAGAACTTTCACTTTTAGCAGGTTGTCACTGGCATAGTAGTACTTATCTTCACGGAACATCATGGGCACCTGGACAATGTTGTACTTGTCTACATAGAAGCGGTCATCCTGTGTCTGTTTGGGGTCAAACGGGAGCTCCCATTTTCCTTGGAATTAAAATGAATATTTATTCCACATTTATTAGCATGTAATTAGATTGACAAACCTTTTCAATACATTTTCTCATTCCATATAAAATGGAATTATGCTCATTTCAGATATGTGATGGAAAAAATGTCTATAATTACAGCTTTCTACAATTAGAAAATGTTTACTTTCACATTTTAGCCCATATGATTCAATTACCTCACCTTTAAAGAAGATGGTATTGATGAGCATCAGCTGAGTGAAAGGATCGATGTCGTTGACTGCTTCCTTTACCCGGTCTCCTGTTCTCCTCTTTATGTAGTCATTGATGATGGTCTTGCTGGCCTTTGCATTGCCGAAGTCAATGTTTTGAATATCTGCGTTGAAGAACTTGCTGATCTGGTCCTTAAAGACCTTCTCTACCTCAAAATTTAGACGAACAAAGAGGGTGTTGCCCTGGTCTAGCAGTTCTCCACTTTGGGTGATGTTCCCCTGCAACTGCTTGAAGAGCTCTGGGATTAGCTCTGGCTCACCATCCCGCTCCAGGAGGCCCAAGTTGAGCCCCTGTATGATCTCCTCCCGTGTGGCCTCCTTGGCGCCCATGGAGAGGATAGCAAAGGCAGTGGATATGCAGAGTGGTGAGAAGAAGATGTTGTTGTCATGAAAGCTGGAGATCTTGCGGTACAGGTTCATTGCAAAGTCCATGTTTTTGGTTGTCAGCTCTGTGATGTTAAGGCTTATTTCCTGAGCTTCGCTACTGGGTACAAGTAACGAGGCACATGCCATGACAAAAAGTATTTCCATTTTCATTTATGTGGTGTTTCTGTACCCCCTTTTCTATCCTGCAAAACAAAAATATAACTATTTGAAAATGTTGTTCCAGTTTTCTTAATATTCAATGAGTTACATGTCAGGTAATGTATTTACATGTAGAATTACATTATTTGAATTTATAGTTTTCGACACAAAATTTTCATCCAAAAAGCCCTCTGGAATTTCATGACAAGTTATGTTTTCATCGGCTGAGAGGTGCTTTTTGGCCCATAAGATCTAAATTATCAAGAAAATTGTATCTTTTGACATCAGTCTTCAGTTGCTTAAGGCTATATTCCTTTAAGTACACAGCCACTGTCATGAGCAGGTAGAGCAAGAGATGACTAATACTCTGCAGTATGTTAGTATACAGATGTCTGCAGAGTCAGTGAGGAACTAGAATTAAAAACAATCTCTTCTTTTCACCTGTCTTCAGCACTGACGGTGCTGTGGCTGGCAGGGTTAGAGCTATAATGGAAATTTAACAGCACAAATTCTCTATCCAGACACTGTTTAAATGTCGAAGCAAAGCTGACACTTAAATAACCCACAGGTTCTACAGCAGCTTTTAAATCCGGCTTCACAAGCCTAGAACAAACATACAATTCCTTGATGGATTTAAATCATTTATATACTTTAATGTCCTGATCTCATTACTAACTTCATTATTAATAATACTCAAAAATGAAACACAAAGGCAGTTGCTTCTCAAACTTTTTACTTGTTTCAAGAAATTAATACAATTTATGATTTCATGTTTCTATTTTCCCCCTTTAGAACTTGACTGCTACAATGAAATTAGAAGAAACAGTTTTAAATAATATCAATCCAAAACTAAAATCTAATCTACTCCTCCTTTCTCTACCTACCTTTCAGTATGAAGAAGGGATCTTGATTAATAAAGATGTTAACTCTGTGTTTGGAGAAACAAAGTGCAAGTGTGCCTTTAGAGTTATCTATTAACTCTATGGTACTAAGGCCTGTGGAATTTCAGGGGGTGAGTTCAATACAGAATTAAAATTATGTGTTTATGTTCTGTTCATCTGTTAAGTAATGAAGCACATCTAATTTTTTCATATTCATTATCTTGTCTTGTATTCCCATATTAAATATGTTTTATTCACTCCTCTTGATGTTTCCAGGTTTGAATTATTTAACTTAAAGACCTTTGGAACTCACCTGAATGACACTCTGGTGCAAGGAACAATGAATTCAATTTAACATCTTTTGACTGCAGTAGGTCTCCAGCTGAATTTTTTGTACATGTTAAAATATATTTGAATATATACCATAAAGATGAAATCTGGAAAGTGATTATACTGTATATAATGATGTAATAAGTTATGTATTTTATACACATTATGATCCCTAGGGGGATTGACACTCACCTTGTGAACAATAGTTCTTGTGGGCATGTTGTGTCCTCATGAGTTACCACATCCACTTTGTGTTGACTGGATATGGGGGAGAGCAAACTCAAAACAGGCTTAATCTTGTTTTAGATATTTCCATCACATGGAAAGCAATACTCAGTTTTGTGATGTTTTAATATGCAAATGATTAGAGGAAGACTATATTTGTTGTACTGTTGTTTAGAAGGCAGTCTCTCATAAATAACACAGGACACTACATTTGGGGTAATGGATATTTTATTCATTGAAAGAAAAGTTTCAGATGCAGAAATGTAGCATTTAGTCACTTAGAGATGCAGAATACAACATTAAAATTTAATAGCTATGACAGAATGTAAAGAAATACACAAACACCCTCAAGCCCTTATTTGTTGGCTCAAACATGGTCCCAAAAATGAATGCCCGATGGGATCTGTGTCAATGAAAAATACAAAGAAAAAATGGAATTAACTGGACCCTCAACTAAAATGTCCTACCATACTCTGTGTGCAAATCTCTTGTTCAGTGCTGATATACTGTAATAACATATTTATATTTTTGCTGAATGTGCTATTTTATTAAAGGATACTTACGTTGGCACCTCTTGCAACTAAAATGTTCCACTTGTAAATCCAATGTAAACACTCAATATTTGTAAACACACGTTTTCATTATTATCAGATATTGAAACATGGTATCTTTCTGTTCTTTTTAGAAAGGTTAATACAGCACATTACGTTGGTTTTCAGGACAATGTATGAACTGTTCATAAACCAGAACCAGGATCATTGCAAGCATAAACTCCCTCCTGTAATAAACGATTAAACAACTGGACCTCACTGTGAGTGGTGGAGCCATTGTTTTAGGGTGCTTACACATATGGCATTTGAATCCTTGCCTAAAACTTTCAAATTTAGCTGTGACACAATGTTTGAAAAATGACTGGATTTGGGTTAACACTTATCGAAGGTAAGTAAGCTGGGACACATTTGCAAACCCAGCTCTTCAGGAGAGAACTACAATTGAAATGCCTCCAATTTGCTTACCCATCACCTTTCCAGCATTTGCATTCTGAGAGTTAAATAGAGGTCCATTCAAATGCTAGTGGTATATGTGAAAGAACTCTTTTTGCCAAACAAATAATACCATTTATCTGGAAAACCACCTGATCCTTCATTAATTTCAAAATTCTGACAAAATCAAGCCCCATTTGAAGTGGTCACCACACAGGCAACCAGGGAAAAGAAAGGCAAGGGGTTTAGACTGAGTACCCAAAGTGGTCCTATTGGTCCAATCAATGATGTGGGGGCTGGCAGTAGGAGCTCAGAGGGATATATATATATATACATATATATATATATGAGATTGGAGCTCAGAGGGACACACACACACACACACACACACACACACACACACACATATATATATATATATATATATGTGAGTGTATGTGTGTGTGTCCCTCTGAGCTCCAATCTCACCCCTGAGCCACCCACACCCTGAAACAGATACGTGCTAGTTTACGTTCTTGTTCACACCCAACACCCACTCTTCCCACCCCAAAAGAATGGCGATGAAATAAATAAAAATAAATAGAAATTGAAGGCGCTGTGGTAGAAGGCCACCGCAGACTCGGAATAACTAACAAAATCCAATCCTCTCTCCCCCATACCACAATTTCAAAATGACTGCATTATACTACTGTTTTTTACTTCTCTCTTTCTACAACCTGCGAGCGAACCCAGGACCTGACTGGCTGCCTGTCTGTTCGTATACAGGGAGGGAGAGGGGGAGAGGCTGGCCCTCACAGAGGGGCGGGTCAGCACAGGGACGGGTGTGGCAGAGAGTAGTCACTGTTGGGCTTCTGCTGGCTCAGCCCACTCCTCACTGGCTGCGCTTGGTCTCTGCATCCAGCTTACTGCTGCTCTCTCCTGGTTCAACAACAGCAGAGATGAAACTAGGCTATTTCCATTACTGAATCTACCACTCAGATATTGAAAAGTCATGCCAACATGCAAAAGTTTAATCTCAGCTAATATTCATCTCCTAAATGCAATATTGAAATAAAACTTAACATTTACATCCATATAGCTGTTTTAATGAGTAGATGACATGAAGTCCTGTTACCAACACTATTTCATAATTATCTGCAGTTGAGGCTTTTTAATTACTATATTATACTGCAATTTTGCTACTTGCCTGTGTCACATGCCAGTGGTCCAGTGTTTTTGTTGTCCCGTTTTTGTTGTGCAGGGGTTTGTGCTTGTTGTTGAGACTGTCTGAAAGCACAAAAACTATTTTTGTTTTGTTATATAGGTCAACTACACTGACCAGTGAAGTGCATACATATGCATTTCATTGTATGCTGGGGTTTTGGAAGCACTAACCTGTCAAAATAAGCCTGTCTCTTCTTACGTAGCTCCTCAGCAGTGAGATTCTCATTCTGAGCACTTGCTGGCATCGGGGTGGACCCTTCTAACTGGACAACACCTACATCTCGACTCTCAGAAGGTGTACTGCTCCCTGCTGCACCTGAAATACAGAGACAAGACCAAACTGGGATTGCCAATACAACTTTCTGTCATGCAGCAGTGCTACATTATGACTAAAGGTTTAAAGATGGGAAAGTTTGACATCACATCACAACTTTCTTCACAGGCTCAAAATTAGGGCATGTGTAACTGGGTTTCAGGTGAGATAGAGATAACTAATATCTCATACCAAGCATGCTGAGCTGGATAGCCCTGCGCAGATCAGCTTCTTCGTCCTCCACCTCCATGTCCTGCCGACTCAGGGCTAAAGCTTTCCTCAATTCCTCCTCATCTTCATCCAGCACACCCTCCTCTAGGCCCTGCCCCGCCTCCAACATCCGCTGTACAGACATACTTTAACACAAAACAAATGAAATTGCTGAAATTGGCTGTTTATCAACTCTATGAAATGCAAAGCCTTTTCAAGTCCTTCATTGAAAAACATTATTTTGTAGGTATACAATTTGTCACAAGGAATGAGGAGACAGAGACAGTATATCATCTTTTTTGGTAAGGCAAATTTAAAATTTACTGTTAAATCCTCTTCTCATTTGAAACGGTTAAAATAGGTATGATTTACTGTTGTCTTATCCACACATCAAGGACACAGGCATTCATACACAGGATTAACACCAGAATAACTTATTACTTGATATATTTTGGCACCCCTCCCCCACACTCTGCCGTCTCATTAGTACCCCCTGTCTGCTAATGCTTGGCCGCTGCTGGACTGGGCAGCATCTTCTCCAATCAGCTTGGGGCGCTGTCGCTGCTCTACCCTCATTATCCGCAGAATCTGCTCAGCCTCGCAATCTGGAAGATTCCCTCTGATCACAAATATGGAGTACCCTGCAGAGGGCATAGTGCTACACTTACTGCTGAAACACATTTCACACACAGCACAGTATTTGGAAATGTAATGTTTGACTGAAATTGATGTGGCAGGCCAGATCAGAAGATGTTATTAAATGTTTAAAATCAGAATAGGTCTCTTTGTAAGATGTAAAATAAGTAATTGTGTTTACAGGAAGTATGGTTTGATTTTCTGACTGAGATCTGTCAATTTTTGTTTAAGTTTGGCATATAGTGTGTAGAAACTGAATTGCATATTCCTTATGTATCTAAACATTTACCTTCTTGCTGCAATTGTGCTAGAAAAAGTGCCAGATATGTGTCTGAAATCAGCTCTGGGCCCGTCAACAGAGAGTTCAGATTAAACCACTGCAAATATCAAATAAAAAAAGTCAATTAACTTTCAAACATCAGCAGTGCTGCAGTCTCCCACATGCTTGTTCATCTTAATGTTTGAAGAATTTACCTGTTTTCCTAGTTTTCGTACAGTAAACCAGTGTTCCTTGTAGTTGCATATAAATGCCTTCTCATTTCTGCAACAAATTAAACAGCAATTATTCCTGAGACCTAAAGAGTCGTATAAGCCCTCTGAATGTCCCCAGTTATTAAGAATAATAGGTGTACAAGGACAAGTTGTAATGCAAAGCAGAGTATGTTTGACTGGACAAGCAAATGTCAGATAACTGTGCCCTGCATACACCTGCAACATGGTATCCAACAGATAAACACTGTATATGCTTACATTGGGTCAATCATCAGTCTTTGATACTCAGGACTGTTGAAGAGGACCAACTCCAAGCCCCACACCCCTAAAGCATTACTGATAACCTGTGCCAGAGTCGAAAAAACAGAGCAAGATTCAAAATGCAGACCTTTCCACAGCTGTGCTGCAAAAACCTGATGTCAAGCAACCATGTGACATTTACATTTAGATATTACTAAATTATATTTTTCATTTTAAATGAAAAACATAAAATAACTTACAGATAACTAATTTTATCATGAACGTCAAGAAACAAACGTTGATAAAAGTAAGCATTTCATAACTTCGGACTGTCAATGGCACATACAGTTTTCGTAATAAAACTGAAGGCATACTGTAGCAAATAAATGTGACTCACTTGTATAGAGAAGAAGCCGCTGTCATCCATGTTTCCAGAAGGTTGCTATGAAGGTTTGCATATGGAAATACAAAAACGTGAACGCTCAAATGAAAATGGCATTAGCAAGGTAAAGGGACGATTAATTAGTAAACAGTTAAAATTGTTATACATAAACTGGCATTGCCATTCTACCTATTTTGGTAAGTGTGTAATGCAACATATTCTCCAAAAAACGTACTTATTGTTGTATTAACTGTCATACCTGTAGAAACGTTCTGTACTCCACACTTGTGACTCCTCCCTCTGCCATTCTAATTCTTTCCTCCTCGTCTAACTGTTGCGCGATGGACGAAAGGTCAACAGGCGTGAAGTATTCGCCTTGAAGCAGGTTATTCAGACAGTGCTGGGCACACAGGGAGCCCTCTTGCTGTCAATAATTAAACATTTCATGTCAGCAACATTACTACAGTGCTAAAAATTATACACAATCTAACTGCAGTCTATTCGTTGGTGAATTTGCTGATAAAGAAGCGAGAACGGCATAAAGGAAATACCTGTTTACCAACGCGAACCCTTAATAACAAAGCCAAGTTAAATGTGTAGTCTATGTTTAACTATACTATGGCTAGGTTGGTGAATTAGAATATTTATTTAACTACATATCTTAATTGAATTACTGTTATAGTTAATAACTTTGATAACTCGAATTCCCAGAAATTGTCAGGTCTGAAGTTGCAACTAAGTTAGTCTTGACAACTGAATGTTGTGTTTCCCTATTAGCTAGCTACCTAGCTACATTCCATTTGGGAACGCATTTTTCACAATTTTCATAAGTTAACTGACTACTGATACATATGCTTGCGGCCTATTGTCAGGTTGATCGTTCGGTAAATATACAGAATGCTAGCTGACAATGCACACTCACATAAAAAAACTTAAACAGGATGAAATAATTAAAGGGGCTTACTTTCTCATGAAAGATAGACTCCATATTTGATTCGTCAGTGAAACGTCATTACTTTCAACTTCGACCCCAAATGTGATCAGGTCAGCCTATCAGCTTGCGCTTCTCATGTGACAGAGTGACAAATACATGTCATAATGGAATGTATAGAAACACAACTGATGTGGATGATACATATATTATATACCCCTCTATAATTGCCGCTGTTCTGCGCTTGACTGTTACAATCATATTCTTCAGATACACATTTTTTTCAAGTGATAGGCGATAGCATAACACTGCGTCTATAACACGCAATTTCAGGAAGTATGGACACGCTATGTGGAAATTCCGCAGCAACACTGTCCGTGTTGGACTGATGATTGGTATGTAGCAGATTAAATTTTAGGTCTTCAGTCTAACCTCATGGCAAGTGACATCAACGCAGCCTTAATTTGCACCTCTTTGTAGCCGCTTGTTCGCAGTTAGCTGAAGCTGGAGGTGTGGTTTTATTGTAACTTCGGAAGTGTCCGGAACAGTACGGAAAGCATCGAAACATCGCAGTCGAGAATCTTGCTTCCGCAGTTCACAAAGTCGCAAAACCATCAGATTAGTCAGCTAACGTTACCTCATCACCATGTTCCCCTGGTAACAGTGTACGGCAGATGGAAGATGGCGGAAGGTGAAAAAACATTGAACGAACTGGAGCTCAGTATGGTAAGCGATCCAGGATATGCTTTTGTCTTGTTCACAAATGTACCTTGAGTAATTATTTCAATTTTGTTTTCGATGAAATCAGTTCATGCAAATTTCACCTGGCGATTAGTGATGACTCAGTAGCTACCTTTCCATAAATAGCTTGCTAGCTACCCTTACCTTATGCTAACACATCTTGCTTGATGGCTATGCATTAGTAGTATCGATGTGTTTTGATTGCCAAGTTAGCAATCGAGTCATGTAATCAGTCAATGCTGCTAGTTAGCAACAAGTTCAAGCCATCGTGTCTATGTTTGCCGACTCTCAAAATACACTAGATAACAAAAAACAGCTTCATGATACTGATGTGGGATAACTAGAGTTAGCAAGCTAGTATAACATAGCATTTCACGAGCAAGACCCTTTCTTGAGCTACGTTACTCTCCATATTATGTATTAGCCTGCATTGGGCTTGGGTTGCCAAGCTAACGTTAGCCAAGCAACTACTGAAACGTTAGTGTTACAAATACTGACTTGCTGATTACAATCAGTTGACCGCCTAGGACGGTTGAGATGACGAGATATTAGACAGATTAGTTAGTATAGGTAGTAGCCTATCCTAGCTATAAGAAAAATATTTAGACAAACCAAATAGTTAGCTGATTGTTTTTGATTGTTAGCTGCCTGTGGATTGATAACTTAAAGTTAACTACCACTAAAGATAATTTAAGATAAATTGGCATTCAAAATAAATTGGCTTTCAAAATAAATTTTAAAATAGTATTTCAAAGTTTTAATTTCACTTGTGTTGGTATCTAACTTTTATCCGTTATGGCTGTAACGTAATGGATATGCCTGAATAGGGACATCTATCTGGCTATATCGCAGCATGAATCATAGCCAGTGCTCAAACTCGTTTAATACTTAGACGTGGACGCAATGTTGCTGCTATTAACTTCCAAACTTTTAGTAAATGTTAGCTCGCTAACCACAGGTGTCTC
Source organism: Albula goreensis (assembly GCA_022829145.1). NCBI lineage: Eukaryota > Metazoa > Chordata > Actinopteri > Albuliformes > Albulidae > Albula > Albula goreensis. The sequence goes on from CM040749.1 coordinate 18,709,189, forward strand.
ATGAATGGTATGACTGTGGTTTTGAACGCATCGAACTATTATCTGTACATTGTTATCTTTCTAGTTTATGCATGCATGCATGCCTGCGTGTATGCATACATGTACAAGGTAAACTCAAAACTGTGGGCCTTGAGGCAATGTCTGTGGTCTTCCTAGAGTTAGCCAGTTACAGAATGACAGCGTGCTGTCAAGTCTGAAGCGTCTATACCTCGATTAATGCCAAAGCCTCAGAGGTTCCATATCATATTTACAACATGATCACCACCCATTTTCAATCTAGTTACGCGATACAGTGTTTTGGTTTACGCTAAGCTTGAACTGTTTGTTGCATGATGAATTTTTGAAAGGAGTGTAGTCTGTATAGTGAGCGTAGAACAGTATTGAATCTCAAAGTTTGGAACTTGTGGCACCCAACTGCAAAAAAAGAAAATGACTGATTGATCCTTTGTTTGGTGTCGGATTTAGGTGTTTGGCAGAGAATTTAACTGATTGTTAACAGAATAGTATGTCTATATTGGGTGATGTCTCTATCAGAGACTAATAGAGACATCACTCAATATAAACATAATACTCTGTTTTGTTTATACTGGGTGATGTCTCTATCAGAGACGAATGCAGAAGACTAAGTTTTTCCAGTCTACAACATAAGGGCTGTGGAAACATAAATGGAATCATGACTTAAATGTATTAAAATGTAATTGATTTCATTTACAGGTGAGTAAATCTTTCCTTTCTCTGTGGGTTAAGGTGTTCATTAATTATTTCAGAGTTTAATAGTTTACTGCCTTAGTGTATAAGAATGGTTGCTTTGAATTGGCATGTGATCTGGCTGCTTTTGTCAAAATGGTGTGTTCTAGGACATTTTCAAATCTTACAGATTCTCAAACCTGGCCTCTTTGCTCTCTCCTATAGAAATGGCAGCAATCAGTGGACTGTGGTCCAGGTGTGCTGCAGTACCTATTGGAGCAGGTTCCAAAAATCTACTGCCTTGGAGCAGAGCCCCAGCCGCAGGAGGAGGAGCTGGCAGTTAGCCGGTTGTTACAGTCACTAGAATGTTACCTGTTTGGGGAGGACCCATGCACTGGCCTAGAGAAGCTACAGCAGAGCAGTGTTTCATCACAGCTTTGTGGTCGTGTTTTCAAGGAAGGGGAAACCACATACTCCTGCAGGTCAGACTCTACCACCATTCAAACAGGAAGGCACATTTTACCATTGTCCAGGGCGTCTTCAGCTCTACCACAAAACCCAAAACGTAGATGAAAATACTAAATTTAGATATCCTGCTGTAATGTATTTATCGGTAATACCTACATAATATTTATGCTGTTATAGTATACAGTGTAGGCCTATATCTGACATTAAAATATCCCCACAGTAGCCAGGTGTCTTTTTCTGATACTGAATCAGTCAATCTAACAATTCTTACACAGGTATTTTATAAGCACTGCAAATGATTTTTGCAGAATGATATGAGAAGCCTTTCAGCAATTTCTAAGGCAACACTCTCTTTTAACCTGTTTATTGTGGTTCAAAACTAATAAAGTTTGTGCTTCCACTCTTGTTTATTAAATGTGTTTTAGTATCTGTACAACATTTGAAAGGCAGGCATTATATATTTGCTGGAACTATGTATACAGTCTCAAGTTTACAGTCTTGGTTTATTGAACAAATTGTTTATTGATTGCAGGTTGTGTCACAATGCTTGATTCAGGTGTGTTTAAGCAACATTTAAGTCTGACCTCACTTTGTCTTGAATTCCAGGGACTGTGCAATAGATCCCACATGTGTGTTGTGTATGGACTGCTTCCAAAACAGTGTCCACAAGGGTCATCGCTACAAGGTATGCCTTGTTTCTTTCAAAGGATTTCGTAGGGTTTCCTTTGTTTTTTATATATCTGCCAGTTCGTCTGAAATAAGCAAAAATGGTAAACCCATTGTTATTTTATAGTATTTCTTGTTAATGGTTATACTTACACACAGTTTATAGTGGTTTTGAATTTTAGTAACTGTTATCATGCAGATACAACTAATATGTAAAGCAAGCTAGACCACATGAACAGCTCAGAGTTTATGTAGTAAGCAGCCATCATCTGAATCCCACTCCTGCTCTCTGTGGCTCTGTTACAATTGCCCACTGTGACATGTCCCTACCCCTGCAGATGCATGCCTCCTCTGGTGGGGGCTTCTGTGACTGTGGAGATGTGGAGGCCTGGAAAACGGGCCCCTGCTGCACGAAACATGACCCAGGCGCCACAGCAGCCATGGAAACGGTTGGTGTCTTAGATGGAGGTTGGGAGGGGGTTCAGAGCGGTTTTGGTATATGTGGTGCTCTTTGTGGTTGGTGTTTTTACTTTTTTTTAAGTCAAAGAACTGCCTCCATGTCCTCTTGCCTAAACCCCCAGAAGCCCTAGGGCTCTTGGATAAATAATGGCCAGTGACCCCTGTGCCTTTGGCTCTGGTGTCAGGGAACAAGTAATTCCCTGGGAAAATTACTTGCAGGCAGACTGCGTCATAGAGTCAGAGAGTGGCAGGATGAGGAAGAGGACACAAACTGTTTGCGAGTGGGGTAGAGAATCAGTTGTGAAAGTAATAAAACCACATTCATTTTTAAGTGTTACATCAAAATGTTCTTGTTAGCCTCTGGTTTGTAGAATGTGCAGTTAATCACCTGTATTTTGATGTAAGTCGTAGCACTTTGGTTTGATAGTGTTGACATTGTAATATTGCTGTGTATTTAAAAACATGTCTTGAAGTCATACAGACAAGGTAATTACAGTATCCATGCTGCTTTTTCACATAGGTGATGGTCCACTAACCCTGTAAGTTGTCTCACCTGGCTTACAGATAAGATCAACAAACACAAGCTGCCCTTAGCGTTTTTCCTTTGTCTCTTTCCGTAAACAGCAGGTGCCTCTATTGAATTAAACCCTACTGCTCTGCTGTACATGTGGTTTTTATCTGAACATAAATGAGGCCACAAGAAGCTGTGACACATGTGGTTTAAATGGGATGTCTGGTTTAATTATATTGGCCTTCATGGAATATATCATAGTTTAATTCTGTATGATAGATTCCATTCCACCTCCTTACATAGATGTGTGATACAGTGGGTGGTGTCGAAGCTGGAAACATGCTGGAAAACAAGTTGGCCTAGAGGCTCTAACACGCCAAGGTTACATAACCTTCCACAGTGTAATTTTGTCTAGCTAAATCAGTCACATTAACATGGAATGATGTAATTGCATGATTTTGTGCCAAAATAGCTACCAGTCTGTCTACAAACCTGCCTTCATAGGACATGACAAGTACATCAGCTGATCATATACTAACTCTTACTTTTGGAAGCCACCGTTTTCTCAGAGAGTAATGTTTGTAATCTGATGGAACATTTCTCTTGAATGTTGAGGAAGTGGGGTTATAGGTTATTATAACATTCTTGAGCTTGATTATCTTGAGTTTCTGCCAATTAAAATGTATTGTGTAGGCTGCAGGAAATATGATTTTTCTCCTTGTTCTAACTGTTCAAAAAATTCTGTTAATGACAGTGCTGGGTGAATAATGTGATGATTAGCAGAGTATATTTCCTTGCAAATTCTTAATTTAACATGTTTACACATTTAAAAAGTGGTCTTGGCAAGGTTTTAATATTAATCCAGTAGAATTGTTAAAGGTTTTTAAAGTTGTGTCTTTCATGAAAAAGACAAATGCAGTAAGCTTTTTAGGTAATTGCATTACCCCCATATTGCAGTGTTAACAAAAAGGTGTACATATAAAGAATGCATAAATTAATTGATCAAACCACCAAATATGTTTACTTCCTTCTCATACTGATTATTAAATGACAGGTGTTGCCTCCTCTGTGAGATATTGTAGATGACTAATGAACTGGGGATGGTAATATTCATCCTGCACCCTAGTTCATAAATTGGGGAGGTTGTGTAAGGTTTAGTGTTTAGTGTTGAATGTCATGTGCAGGCTTTGAGAGGAGGAGGCCTCATTATTGACTTCTTTCACCAATTACCTAAGTCATACATTCTGTTGCAGGATGGAGAATGTGTCCTGGAAGCAGGCTTACAAGAGCGTGCTCAGAAGCTTTTTCAGGTGCTGTTGCGCTACACGGTAGACCTGCTGGTGTGGGAGGAGAACTATGAGCTGCCACCTGAGTTACAGCCCAGGTACTCAGGCTTTGTATCCACTATACTGCAGGACAGTAGGTCTCCAACTCTTGGTGGCCCAGATAAGCAGACCACAAAGCTATAATTGGAAATACTCAGGATTAAAATGTGCAAGTTTTCACTGCCATGCGTTGCAAAAAAGTGAGAAGAATTGTGAAGGGGAATCCATCCTTCTCAGTTATTTAAAACAACAGTGCTGTGCTATAGGTGATTGTATCTATCTGGCTGTCAGGAACTTTGAGATATTGTCCATGATGCAAGCATACAACAATGACTTCTCCTGAATTGTTTTTATGACAAGTTAAATCATTTTGACCAAAATGTAAACATTTGTAATTGGTAGGATGAGTGCTTGGAATGGAAGAGTGATACTTGTATACATATATATTTATTTATATTATATTAATATCTATATTTATGCTATTATAGTATACAATGTAGGCCTATATCTAACATTAAAATATCCCCACAGTAGCCAGGTGTCTTTTTCTGATACTGAATCAGTCAATCTAACAATTCTTACACAGGTATTTTATAAGCACTGCAAATGATTTTTGCAGAATGATATGAGAAGTCTTTCAGCAATTTCTAAGGCAACACTCTCTTTTAACCTGTTTATTGTGGTTCAAAACTAATAATGTTTGTGCTTCCACTCTCATTTATGAAATGTGTTTTAGATCCCACTTGTGTAATTGATAGGCTGAGTGCTTGGAATGGAAGAATGATACTTGTTTGTCTGTGCAGCGTTAAGGAAGATGCATATTACTGCGTGTTGTACAATGATGAGCACCACTCCTACGACCATGTCATCTACACCCTCCAGCGCTCTGTTCAGTGTGACCACCAGGAAGCACAAACACACACTACTCTTATTGATAAGGAGGTATTGCTGCTGGCTCATGTGTCTTTTTTTTTTTACCGTAATACTTTAATAATCTAATGAAAATATCTTACCTTAGTATTAAGGCTGGGCAATATGACTTAAATCCAGTCCCATGTGAAAAATTGTAATGATAATGTCATTTTGCCTTATGTATAGTAGTGTATGTTCAGTAAGTGTATGTTCAGCAAAATTTATTCGCATTTCTCAGGTTTTTGGATGATTATTCAGTTTTTTTGTCTGTTTCAGGGCCGCAGAGCAGTGAAACGGGGGACACGTCAGTCTTGTCAGGAAGCAAAAACACTCATCCAGGTAGGTGCAGGATATACTATTGGGGTTTAGAACTGTCTGTTTTTGATGACTTCAAGACCTATGAGCAAACATCCCTACTAATGGCTCTGCCCACAATTCCTAGAAATGTACTCAGTCTTTCTTTAAGGCCTGAAATCTTCACTCTGGAACAACGTTTTGAATGACACTGCTCTTTACGTATTTTGAGAATTGTTTAAATAATGCATATTGAATAATACTTATTGATTTTAATGTTTACTTTATTTTGTTGAATGGTGAAAGTATTTGGGAGTATAAACATGTTGATGCTTGATGTGCGTAGGAGTACAACATTTTTAAAATGTTTTTGTTTTGTTCTTGTTTTGCTATGCAGTCCAATTCAGAGCACATCTCCCTACAGCCCCTCCGTGTGGAGATCTTGCACTCAGCAGTCATGGCTCATCAGAGCTTTGCTATACGGCTAGGAAACTGGTTCCAACAGGTCATCGGCTACTCAGGTTTACATCATTACTTGTCCATTGATATAGATTCCCAGATTTTTCTGAATGGGCTGCAGGAAAGCTTGGCTGTGGATTTCTCTGTGTGCGTAGTCTAGTGATACTCTCTTTGGTGTGCAGTTGGATTCAGGCAAGTGTTCTGCCAGGTGGCACTGGAGCCCAGCTCAGTCCCAGATCAACCTAGCCTTATTAGCCGGCTGATGCTGCATGATGCAAGGCTGTACAAAGGTGAGCAAATTTGAGGTCATTATTCAGCACTGGTATAATTGTTCTGCCAATTTGTTTCTGTGTTTTGGCATCCTGTAACCTTCTGTCTATACATCACATCTGTTTATCTCAGGAGCCCGGAAAATTGTCCATGAGTTAATTGTCTGCAGCTTGTTAATGGAAACCGAATACAAAAGGCTCTTTGCCATAGAATTCACCAAGGTAAGTGTAGCTAAATGCAAAAAAGAAATTGCTTCGTGTTTTGAAAGCTACAGTCACCAAGTTAGTGTCACCAGCTAGATTGTAAGTGGATATTGCTTGAAATGTGACGGAGTGGCAGTAGTGTTTTGATTTCAGCAAATTGATATGAAACCTTGGAAGCTTGTCTCACTGAATGAGTTAAGAGCCAGGGTCAAGAAGGTGCCAGACAATGTAATGGGTAGCTGTTGCTGTTGCTTTGAGAATGGTATTATCAGTGAGATTAACATTGTATTTTCTGTTTAATTTTCATTGTATAAATGGAAGTTTTTGTACATTTTTTTTCTTTTTCTGATTCCTCATGATGGGCGCTGTCTGTCACTGTGTCCTTGTTTCGTTCTTGTTAAATATTCTAAATCTCAGTGAGGCTGACCTGGTAAAATGAAAGGTGAATAGTACAAATAAAGTTGTCCCAGTGAAATCACTTTGCCTGTATCCTCCTTGCACTCAGCATTACAAGCAGCTTCAGAAGGACTTTATCAGTGATGACCATGAGAGGAGCATCTCTGTCACAGCCCTGTCAGTGCAGATCTTCACTGTGCCCACTCTGGTGAGTACTCCCAGAGGCTGAGCAGTTCCTGCTGGCCTGGAGACCATGTAGAGCTGACTCTGTTTCTGGATTTTATACTAACTTCTGCTCTTCTTTTTTAAATTGGACTAGTAATTTATGGGGTCCATTTTGGTTAACTCGCATCTGAGGACAATTCTACTGTCATTGTTTATAAAATTGAATTGTAGACAAATCTAGTCTTATGTGAACTGACTGATGTGGACAGCTAACAAACTAAGCCAGAATGATTAATAGAAACAAAAGCCTGCTTACATACTGGGCCTGCAGGAACTGAGTTATCTTCCTTTGTCTCATGTTGGTCCTCTCTCTGTGTTCAGGCCAGACAGCTTATAGAGGAGGGGAACGTGATCAAGGTGATCGTTGACACTGTGATGGAGATGCTCTCCGAGCACCTGGACTCAAATAACCGCTTCCACTTCCAGGGCTACAATTCTGACAAGTTTTTCCGGATCCAGGTTATCTTCCATGACCTCAGGTGAAGGACAGGTCTCTTGCTTACCAAACTTGATCATAAACTGTATATGAGGCTTGAGTCACTGAAGGCATAAATGTCACCCCTCTTCATAGGTACATTCTCATTAGTAAGCCCACAGTGTGGACCAACGAGCTCCGCACCCAGTTCCTGGAAGGGTTCCGCACATTTCTGGGAATGCTGTCCTGCATGCAGGTATTTCCACCTGTCAGTCCTTGGAGATTTCTGGGAAATCAAAGGTTTTGATGCTACTTTATAGTCAACATTACACCTATAGCTATCGTCTTAAGAAATAAATTAGTTTTCATAATTATTATTTGCTATTAGCTCTGTGCAGATTTGAAGTTAATAGCTGTTTCTGTCAGGGGATGGAGGAAGTGAAGCGGCAGTTTGGCCAGCACATTGAGGTGGAGCCGGAGTGGGAGGCAGGGTTCTCCATCCAGATCCAGCTGAGGCATATTCTCTCCATGTTCCAGGACTGGTGTGCAGCTGACGTAAGTCAGGGTACCTGAGATGCTGTAACCATTTAATTGGGTTACCATTGTGTTGTGTGAATTCCTGTATGTCGTTGAGAAATAGGCGCATATTTGAATAGGGTGACTCTTAACTTTCTTAGGAAGAGGTGCTGTTGCTGGCATTCAAAGAGTGCCACTCTGCGCTAATGCACTGCAACAACCAGCCCTTCCATAGTGAAGCTGCTGACTCCTACATGTGCAAGCACATCCTGCATAACCGGCACTACAAGGTGTCTCAGGAGCCTGTGAGCATCCACTTGCCTATCTCCAGGCTGCTGGCTGGTAAGAGGACATCTGCTTGTTCATTCACTCATTTTCCTTCCATAGGCCTCAGATGCACTTATTTTTAATACAACCCATTTGCTTATGGACTTATTTTTCTTTGTTACTTCTTGAAGATATCTGTCTGTCTGTGCTTGTTTAATGGAGTCTGTGCCTAATATTCTTTGTTTCCCCAGGTCTGTATGTTCACCTGTGCCGGACTGGAGCAGATAAACGCCTCTTTGAGTATGTGGATAAGGTAGGTGCCCAGTAACTCCTTATAACATTTGTATTTTGTCATTGTTTTTTTTTTTTTTTAACACCTTAGAAATGCTGTGTTGTACGTGTTCAGTTAGCTTGTGTGTAGTGCCAAATCAATTATCTTGTTTTTAGTGCCTGATCAATGACCTTGGGTGTAGTGCTTGATCGGTGACCTTGTGTGTAGTTCCAGCTCAGCTAGCCTGTGTGTTGTGCCAGCTCAGCTAACCTGTGTGTAGCACTGGCCTAGCCTGTGTAAAGTACTACCTCAATTAGCCTGTGGTTAGCACAAAGGTAGTTATCCTTTGCATTGTGCCAGCCCAGTCAGTCCATGTGTGTTGCCAGCTCTGTTATCCTGTGTGTAGTGTTCCAGCTTCTAGTCCTGAAGGATGGTGTCCTTTTCTGTGCTGCAGGAAAGTTGTGATTTTGGATATTTTGCGGAGCACCCACTTCGCTGTGTGGTGCTGGCTGCTCAGGTCTCTGCAGAAATGTGGCGCAGGAATGGACTGTCCCTCGTTAGCCAGGTAATGGCAGGGTGTAGGGGCTCAGGAGCCTGTGTTCAATTTTAAGATTATTCAAACACGACATTCAAAGCACAACTTACTGTTGTGATTTGCTTTTACAGCTTGGTCACTGTTTCATTATCATCTGTTCCAGGTATATTATTACCAGGATGTGAAATGTAGAGATGAGATGTTTGATAAGGATGTAATCATGCTTCAGGTACGCTCAACCCATTGCTATTCAATCATTCTGGATCTGACCTTTGGTGTGATATGTAAACTACGAGCCCAGATTGTCTAAACACTACTGTACTTTCAGATTGCAGCTTCTAAAATGGACCCCAACCACTTTTTGATGCTGATCCTGCAAAGATTTGAGCTCTTTGAGGTATTTAATGGGAGCTGCTCCAGCAAAGATCAGGTAAGAAGCACCTTACTTAGTGAAGTAAAATGACACTTGAAGAATTCAGATTTTGGTGTGACGGTTGATGATTTTTCTGTTGCCATTGCAGGAAATCCTGAAACAGTGGAACAGACTGACAGAGGAGATGCTTCACCTTCTGATCATCATTACAGGCCAGTCCGCCACCTTGCTAGTGTTGCTTCAGTACAGCTTGTCCACATCATGTTTGTTGTATCCCCACCATTAACAGTGCCAATGTCCTTAAATACCATAATTAAAATATTTGTGCGGTTTCCCTTGACACATTACCATGGCAGCACAACATTTTGAGATCTTTGACCTCCTGCCTTGCAGGCGAGAGATATGTTCCAGGGATCAGTCATGTGACCAAGGAGGATGTAACGATGAGGGAGGTGATCCACCTGCTGTGCATCGAGCCCATGGCCCACAGCAGCTTGGTCAAGGGCCTGCCAGAGAATGTGAGACTTATACTGCTTCTGCCCCTTTAACAGTAACCACAGCTACCATGTCGTGGATAGATCCTCTTATGATAACCTGCATGTATGCTCCATGTTACAGTTGTATTTAGCAATTTGTTATGTTTGCCTCAACAGGAGAGCCATGAAACTGGTCTTGAAACTGTAATTCCTAAAGTTTCCACATTCAAGTAAGTCAAGGACTTCACAGGTTTTTTTTTTTAATTTGTGTTTTAAATTAATATGCAAAGATGTATGAAAGGGATGCACTGCATTACCTTAGGAAACCTGGCGTCTCTGGCCATGGCCTTTATGAAGTGAAGAAAGAATGTCTGCAGGAATTCAACCCCTTCTTTTACCACTACTCCAAATCCCAGCACAGCAAGGTACTTCTCTATTTCTGTCTCAGAATAGTTGTTACTGTCTTTTAGCATGGCTCAGTTTTGTTTTTGAAACCGGATTCTGTATGACTGTAGTCCTCTGTTTCAGGCTGAAGATGCCCAAAAGAAGAGGAGGAATCAGGAAGGCAGTGATAAAGGTGAGAATGTGTATTGTTAGTTCTGACACAGTTTGCTGCTGAAATCTGGCAGACAGCATCACAATCAAATGAAGTTGTCTGCCCTGGACATCCACGCATTTGGATGGGTGCCAAGCTCTTGCATTCAGCATAAGTGATCTCAAGCTCTTGGCTGTCTGAGGAAGGCTGACTGACTGAATACTCCTGTCTCTCCCTGCACCCAGCTCTGCCACCCCCTGTTCCACCTCCGTTCACTGCAGCGTTCTCCAACATCGCACGGTTACTCAGCTGCGACATTCTCATTCACGTGCTGCGACGGGTGCTCCAGAGAGCGGTGGAGGACCGGGTCACGCAGTGGACTGAGGCCATGATTCAGAGGGTGCAGCCTGTTTCTTTCTTATCTGCTCTTTATGATTTGCCTTTAACTCACTTTCTCTTTCACTTCCCATGGTTTTTATAGTCATACTCTTCACCCTATCATGTTACTGATACCTGTGTTATCTTTCTTTGTTGTATACTATGTACCCTGCTGTCTCACTTTTGATTTGTTCATGATTAATTATTTCCAGCCTAAGGCTCAGGACGAACACAAAAAATGTTGGGGGTTTGCTTGCTTTTCCTATGAAAACAGCAGGATGAACTCCTGGTTCTAAATTTGGCATGAAATGATGTTTGCACTGTGGTATGTGGATGCTATCCAGACAGACCCAACTGGTCAAAGACTTCAGAGTCACCAAACAAGGAAAAAGATCAGAAGATCAAAAGTATCAGATCTGTATCAGTGTTTGTCTGTGTCTGTGTCCTAGGCCCTGCATCTCATTGGCCAAGGCCTTCTGGAAGAAAAGATTCAACTGGAAGCCAATAGTGAGGAAGAGGTGGCCTTTGACTTTAGCCTCAAAGCTAGGGGTGAGTCTCCTATCTTAAGCAGTGTAGGTGTGAACCACACACCATCAAGCCCATCTGTGCAGTAGTACTAAATAGGAGTCTTCATTTATTCTCTCACCTCTTTTGAATTTCCTTGCCCATTTCTAGACTATTATTAGAGGGCTAGTTGACCCTAAAATGACAGTTATTCATTGATTTTCTTTCCTGAGAAATGTTTTGGCCACAGTCTATTTTTGTAATATTTTATTAATCTATCAAAAGGGCTTCACTAGGCCTCACTTCAAAATGAATGGGAGTCAATGAATTAGGAAGCCCTGAAGCTGTTTCTTTTAAAATCCGTTCAAAACACAAAAATAAAACATAAGGTGTTTATATAGGTTTTATTCGGGAGGCTGTGTTTGCAGCTGCAATTATATCCATTACCATATAACACCTTAACACAGTCAAAATTGTGGGAATATGCTGTTTTTCACTAACTTGTTTTTCAGTGCTCATGGTTGTCTAATGATGCCCAGCGGTTGCATCTCAGAAACCCACTGATTTTGCTTTGCTTTCATGTTTGGAACTTTTTTAGGAGTTGGGTCAGAGCATGGCAAATCCCTTTTCCAGTCTCTGTCCAAGCTGATGGCACTTGCTGCCTTGGAAGCACAGAAGGACATGATCAAGTGGACCCTGCAGGTAGGAGAAATCAGCAAAATGTATAGAGGAGTATTTAAGCCAGTCTTGAAGAAGAAACTGTGCAATCTGAAATTTAACTCGAACCATGTTTATAAGCACACCCTTTTTCCGTGATTGTTCCTCTCTTAGATGTTTGAGACTGTGAAGTGTCTCCGGGAGAAGTCCAGCCCCCATTCCTCCATGAGTGTAGACCATACAAAGCCAGAGGAGGTAACTGGGAAACTCAGCCTAATCACAGTTGGACTGAAATGACTGACCAGGCATTTGAAGTACATGTGTTAACATGGATAGTCACATTAGAGAAAACAAACTTCTTTTGAATATGGAAATTCTCCATCAGTGTTGGTGTGTCCTTTCCCTCTGTGGGAGTCTGGAAGGGTTTAGTTTAGTCATGCCAGTGCTTAATTCTCATTCTGACATTTCAGCAGCCAGAAAAGCAACTGCTGAAAACAGCCTGTGTTTCCATGCGTTGATGTTCTCAGGAGAGGCATGCTATTGGCAGTGCAGATAGATTTAATGGGAAGTAAAGAGCCCTATACCTGTTGTGCAGAACATTCATGACAAGGAAAAAGCAGAGCGGAAGAGGAAGGCAGAGGCAGCCAAGCTCCATCGACAGAAGATCATGGCCCAGATGTCGGCCATGCAGAAAAACTTCATTGAAACTCATAAGATGCTCTATGAGAACACGCCTGAGACTGGGGGTCAGGGGGAGACCTCAACCTCCGCTGAGAGGTGAGGAAGGAAATGGGAACCACTTCCAATAGGGTTTGGGTTGGGCTAAGGTAATACACCACTAATATAGGGGATAAGGAAATTATTCTCTGAAAATTGAGCATTCCAGTGGGGACAATTCAGAAGAATAATTTACTGTGCAGTGTGGGGTACCAAGAGGAACTATAATTGTGTGGAGGCAGGATTGGAAATGCAAAATGGGTTTGCGAGTGACGCTGTGTACTAACTGATAAGTGCTTTTCTGCAGCTGTGCCATGGAGCTGGGAGAGTCACGGGTGGCGGTGGGGCCCCAGCGGGGTGTGACGGTGGTGGAGAGGGAGGTGCTCACCTGCATCCTGTGTCAGGAGGAGCAGGAGGTGCAGGCCCGTGCTCCTGCCATGGTCCTGACGGCGTGCGTACAGAGGTCCGCAGTGCTGACGCAGTGCCGGGGCAAGGCCTTGCCCAACACAGGTGAGTTAAACAGTGAGAGGGCCCTGCACTCACAGAGCTCTACAGTGCTGAACGAATTTCACCTTAAGGTCAGATTAACCTTCTTTACAGTTTATCAGACATTTCTCCTTTATTTCTTTTTCATGACAGAAACCTTCGATCCCCTCTTCATGCACCCAGACTTGGCCGTGGGGACCCACACAGGCAGCTGTGGCCATGTCATGCACGCAACATGCTGGCAGAAGTGAGTCATTGCCATTATCCCTGTGTAGCAATACCCAATCTGTGTACATCTGTAGAAAGAGCTAAAGCACAAGTAATTATGATAATTATGTGATGAAGATCATCAGCGTAACGGTCATTGCTTCCTCTGCAGAGGGGAAAGGAATTATTTGGTCAAAGATGTCACTTAGTGACGTTAACACTAAACTCCAGTACATCCTGTTATTAGGTTTTGTTTTTAGTCAGTCTTATGCAATATCATTTATAAATCCATTTGGATTTTCTGTGATTTTGTACATTTTCTGCCTGATGTTGAGTTAACTGTTTGTGTATGTGTGTTCAGGTATTTTGAAGCAGTGCAGAACACCACACGGAATCGTCTCCATGCAGACCTGATCATTGATTTGGAGAATGGCGAGTACATGTGTCCCCTGTGCAAGTCCCTCTGCAACACTGTGGTCCCACTCATTCCACTGGAGCCCCTCAGCCTCAACTAGTAGGTCACATTTTCTTTCTGTGGGATTACTGGCTGAAGTTTTGCTTATAGAAAGTTTGAGGAAAAATTGAAACTTGCCCATTTTTCTCACAGATGCTTAAACAGTGACATGGATAGACAGGAAGTTAGATTTAGACACATGATGACATGTTCTTGTCCACTGTGTACACTGAAGAGTGAGGAGATCACAAGTTGCACTAGTCTAATTTCTGGGTTAATAATCTAGTTGTTCTTGCAAACTCTGTTATAGTTTAAGCATATGTGTGTGTGTCCTTACAGTGAGAGTGCAGAGCTAGTTGGTCAGCTCCTCACGCTTCCTCGCTGGATCCAGATCATTTTAGCCCGTGTCAGTGGGCTTCAATCCATTGCTCAGGGAACAGGTAAGGCCAGCAGCCAGTAAGAGTAGTAGGACTGAGTACCACATTGGCATTTTGTCAGTAAAGCAGTACTATACTTCCTCTGTGACACTAACCAGTAGCATCACTGCAAAACCATTTGATTAAAGGTAGAATTGGCAATTATTAAATGTCTTTAACAGCCTAGAGACAAATTGCATCAAAATGTCACTGAATCCACAATGCTGTTCGACCCTCCCCTGCTCTGTGAATGTGCTGGTGTTGAAACTCCCCTCTCCCTCCTTGCTCCAACTTGCAGCACATAGTTTTTCCAAAAGAGTAAAAAGGTTTCCCTAACAGGTAAAATGGTGCCATCTCTATAGAACTTTGATAGTATTGTGTTCACAACACAATCAATAGTTTTTATCCTGTTTGCGGCTAGTTTGTAAGTTAAGAGATTCCTAAGAGCTAAGAGAGCCAAAGTAAAGGATTGAATCGTGGCCATTGTCTTCCATGTGAGACTAGAGGTCTTTTCAAAGTATTGCATATTATCCAAGCTAAAACAGCATATTTTGTCACTTTTTTGTTCACTATTGGTTGCTGTGGACAAGAAGCAAACGAGGAAGCTTGCTGGCAGATTAGATAGGGATTTTCCTACTCAAATGAAATACTACCAAATTTGTGTCGGTCTCAAATCACCTCAGTGATTTCCATTGATAAATCCACACTGATGTTCACCGTGATCTTGTTCACAGATTTGTTGCTATGTATGCATACCAGATTTGTGATTCTTCTCAGCCTCACTGCTGCAGTTGTAAACTTACAGGTCTCTTGCTTGCCATTGTTAATAATGCAAGCTGAGAATTTTGCATATACACATATCCAGATGAGTTCCAACCTCATCCGTAACACCATTGGCAATGGCAAATCAACCATTGGGCTAAGTGCATCAATCTGGCCACTGTTGTATTCAAAAACAAATTTACAGAGTGTAAATATTGGCAGGGGTAAGTCTACATGTAAATTATCTTTTTTCAGTAATGTTGATTTTTATGATCTTATAATGCTGTTTTAAGTCACATTTTGCATACTCTACATTGAAGTATTGATGTAAAGTATGTTTAGGATTAAGTCAGTTTGAGAATTTATTAATCAGTCCAACAGAAAATCTATTCCAGCTCCTAGAGCAGAACAGGTTGCATATTGAGTCATGCACTTCTCCTGTTAATCGTGACAGAAAGCAGCAACGAGGCAGACAGCCAGCTGTATGGGGAAGGCCAGGCAGACTTCAGATCCATCCTGAGCTTTGGTGTCCAGGCCCCGTGAGTCCAGATGTTCTCCCACTCTGGATTTTTTTCTTACCTCTTAAATAAGTAATGAGGGAGACCTCAGCTTGTTATTCAACCCCTCTTCCCTATTCCCTCAGCACCAAGTATTCAGACAGCATTGCGGAGATGCTGGTGGTGTGTGCCACGACAGTGCACCGTGTTGGCCTGAAGGTGGCGCCTAACGAGCTAGACCCCCGGGTGCCCATCATGTCATGGAACACGTGCGCTTTCACCATTCAGGCCATCGGTGAGGCCCTTTCTGTGGTTTGTGTGGAGTTTGGTGCCTGATTCTGAAAGCAGAAAGAAAGGATTATTGTGGAGTTACGGTCCAGCTAGTTATACTGCACTGCTTTTGTTGATGGTGTTTTATTTCCCCAACAGAGAACATGCTCCAAGATGAGGAGAAGACGCTCTTTGGCTCCTTACAATACAGACAAGTCAGATTTATTTCCTTTCTGTACATATTGTTCATGGACTTGCCCTTTGCCTTTGCGCTGACACACACTGAATGGCTCTTTGATGTCGGCTTTGTTTCGTTTCTCTTTCAGCATGCCGGTCTGAAAGCAGTGGTCCAGTTTTCTGCAGCACAGAGACTGAAGTGCTCTCAGGCAGTCATCCAGAAGCACTTCATTGGCATGCTAGCAGGTATATCTCCCCCTGAAGACTAATAATTCACTGACTATGTCTGTGATTGCCAGCGCCGCACTTGTTGACTCATACAGTAGCTTGCAAGATGGCTGATCTCTCTGCATTTCACAAAGAGTACAGTAGGTTTTTGTCACTGTGTAGTACTGTTTTTTAGCTGAGCTGTTCTTTCTCCAGCTCTGTTACCCATGAAGGATGTGGAAGGAACACCCTCTATCCTTGAAGTGGACTGTTTTCACCTACTGGTAAGTCAGTTGCTATTTCTGATTAACGTTTTACATTTATCTGTACATACATGGTTTAACACTTGTGATCACCTACCAATTAATTGGCAAGGTGTCATAGTGTCTGTGGACTTTATGGAGGGATGAAACTCTTTAGTTTTATCAAATTAACTCTTCTGTCAATTTCTCTGGACTTTTCAGGAGCACCATAATTTCCCCAAGGGCCCCTTTCCTCTGTTGTCTTCATAGCATGTCCTGTGTCTGAGTGTTTTGCTTTTGGTTTCTCACAGGTGGGGCTGGTTCTAGCTATTCCAGCACTCTATCAGGAGGAGACTGTGGACCTGCAGCCCTCTGCCATAAGCTCAGCCTATAACCATCTGCACCTCCTGCAGGTGGTCACTATGGTTCATGTGCTACAAATCCTGCTGTCCTGTCAGGGTATGTCACTAGAAACTTAACTTAGCAATGAGGAACTCATCTACACTACACTAGGGAAAATCTTAAGGTTCTGTAGCCCAAGAAAAATATGGAGAAAAGCCCTCCGACTAGCTGTGTAGTAGATGGAGTAACCCTCAATGACTTCTCTGCTGTGATGTTCCATCTTTGTGTCAGCAGACACACCAGATGTAATGGGAGGAGAGGAGGCGGAGCAGGATAAAGCTGCAGCTGAGCTGTACAGGACCGTGTCACAGTACACTGAAGGGTGAGTTGAGCATTTGCATAGAGTAACCTCACTTAGAAATACTGCAGTATTGACTGGTGTTGGTTTAGAATATGAATTAATATACATGACTGATTAAGCATTATTTATGTTTCTTTCATATTTAACAACTAACCATAAACTAAAAGACCTTTATGACAGTAGGTCCTTTCTTGGTGCAAAAGGAGCGTGGGCCTTTTTTAAGTGTGTGTGGTCTCATTGTGGAATATGCAATGTAAATGATAATTCAACATGCTAGATACCCTATCTATAGTGTAAGTCGAGTGGACACAGCTGTGACATTTTGAGTAGATCTGTTTAATATTGTGATGTCCTGTCTGCATAATATCAAAGGTAAAACTTACTGAAGCACTTGAGCAATAACATAAAAGTAGCAGTCATTTCACTGGTTTGCTGTTGTATGTAACAAATGCTGTGGTAATTAACTGATCTTCTAGCTAATACTAGTTAACTGTATTGCTTGAAACTTATTTAACTCATTGAGGGCAATAGCTGTAGTGCATATTTAAAGTAATGGTAATAATTTGTTATGGTTACTAGCTCCTGTGAAGACATTTTTCTAAAAGGTTGGGACTTTTATTTTAAATTTTTATTTGTATACTCCTCAAATGAAGTTTAAAGCCAGAGGCAAAACTGCACAAAGACTGCAAGGACAGTGTTATAAGGATTGCTTCCTCTGACAGGCTGAAAGCTGACGTGCCTGGCTGGTTTTTGTCAGACAGAGTGAGGAGAGGGGCAGCATCCTTCCTGCGTTGTGCTGCTCTCTTCTTCAATTGCCTTACAGGAGTGCCCCCTCCAGAGGAGCTCTCCAGCACTGCAGGTGACTGTGCCATGGGAAATCAATCTTTCTAGTACATGCTGTCAGCAGGAGTTCATTAGAAGATGCCCTGCTTTGATACATACCCAACACAAGTGTATTTGACACATATTGCGTACTGACATTATTGTGATGCCATTAGTCTTGTTTCCTAATGTCTGGAATTAGTGTAATGAAAGTTAACTCCTCTTCCGTGGAGTCTACAGGTGAGTGCTCTGTTATGCAGGTCTGTTTAATGTAGCTGTGCATGTGTATAGACTGATTGATATGATTCTCTGGTTTCTCAGCAGTGTCCACTGATGGCCAGCTAGAGGCACTCTGCAGTTATCTGGCATTGCCCTCTAACTTGTTCCAGCTCTTCCAAGAGCACAAGGAGACTGTTTCCCCCTTATTGCAGAGGTACTAAATCAGCCCCTTACCCATATTTAGCAGGAGGTGTGTTATCTCAGATTGAATGAGCAGTTAATTTTATTTACAAACTTTTTAAAGAAGGTCTGGAAAAGAGTGTCTACTAAATGCCCAAATGTAAAGGCGGATCGCATTATTTCAGTGTTTTAATTTTTAAATCTCCCAACCTGTGTGTGGGTTTATTTCAGGTGGTGTGAAAACCCAGCAGTTTTCAGAGCTCTGAAAGGAGAAATTCCAGTGATTATGTAAGCACAAATTCAATCTATGATTGCCTTCTTCCATCACTCAAAGATTTATTACATAAAATAACCCAACATTTCTGTTATGCAGGTATCCAAGGAAACAAAATCGGTTAATCGATCTTCCAGAGGATTACAGCGTTCTACTCAACCAGGCTTGTCACTTTCAGTAAGTAGAGACCTTGCTCTCACTAGCCCAGTAGCACCACCCAGACAACCTCTGTTCCTTCCCTGATTTTAAAAGAGGTCATGTGAGCCATGCTTCTCACAGCCTTGTGGGTACTGGCCCTCTCGTGACTGTCTGCAAAGTCAATGTACGGGATATCTTTGATGTGGGGCTCCCCCTCTGCCCTGCTGCACAGGTGCCCTAAGTCCTCAGACGATGACAGAAAGCACCCCACGCTGTGCCTGTTCTGCGGGGCCATGCTGTGCTCTCAGAGCCGCTGCTGCCAGGAGCAGATGGACGGGGAGGATGTGGGTGCCTGCACTGCCCATGCTGCCACCTGTGGGGCCGGAGTGGGCATGTTCCTCAGGTAGGTTGGAATATGTATTTCATTTTGTATTTAGAGTGTCAACTTTGGTGTCATCAAATGTTCCTGGTCACAACAGTGTTCTGTTCACCCACCTCCCTCAACAGGATTCGGGAGTGTGAGATTGTTCTAATGGCCAGTAAGACCAGAGGAAGCACATACCCCGCTCCTTACCTCGATGACTATGGGGAAACGGATCCCCAGCTTGGGTAAGGCACTTTGGCCCTCACATTCCATGTCATCAAACTTGCTGGACTTATTAGTGAGCTGATCAAACCACAACCATATTGTGATTGGCTTGTGTGACTTAGAGGCTGCATTGTGTTGGCAGGCGTGGGAACCCTCTGCACCTTTCTCCAGAACGCTACCGCAAGCTCCACCAGCTGTGGCAGCAGCACTGCATCTTGGAGGAGATTGCCCGCAGTTTGGAGGTGGTCAGTGTCGTTTTCGCCTTCGAGTGGCAAGCTCTCTGAGGTCCGGTGGGAACGGTGACGTGGATGGGAGGCGAGAGGAAAGCTGACGTTACGTTAGAGGATACCCTGCGAGCTGCCTCCAGTGCCATTGCCATTCCCACGATCCTCACCACTAGCAGGGCTGGGCCCTGAACGGGCAGTTCACCGCTCAGAGTGGGCCAGGGAAGCGGGGGGTTCAGGTTGTGGTGAGGGGAGGGCAGAACCAGAGGAACAGGCACCCTTTTTTAACCGTCAGGCCTGTGACGACAACAGCCCTTAATGGAAGAACAGCCCCATCTTCACACAAAGCTCAATCAAACAACAAGTCAAGCCCACCTATCTGCTGCCGTTGGCCCAAGCATTTAAAGTCCCCTCCAGGGGGTGCTGCGAATTGTCTGAGGATTTGACATCATTTAAAAAGCATGAATGGGTCTTGTACATCTGTGAGTCCAAGAATATGGGGAGAAGAGGTGTCTCTTTAAGCTATGAAATAGTTTGTTTTGCATACAAGTTTATTTTATGCTTCTAGTCTTTTACTGGGAGACCATATGCTTTCAAATATGTCCAGTCCTCAGAAACAGAAAGTTTTCATTATTATCTATTTGGAATTTGAAATGATATATAATAAATATATATATACATTTGTTTTATGTTTATATGCAAATGATATATTACATATATGGACTACAGATCAGAGGGTTATGGACATTTCCAGTCAATAATGAATGTCAGGCTTTACTTTCTAGATGTTTGCTTTGATTTTGTTATCTTGATTCTGTGTTTAGGGGCACCATGGGTTGTTGAATGGTTATCAATGCTTTACTTTGCTATTATCTTTTAACATGTATACATAAGTGAAGCTAGACTTGTTTTTTATTGAGGGGAAAAAGCACTAGGCATTGGGGGATAGAGACTGGGCGCAGCATCTGGTGCCACAGCCACACATTTTGATGGCCCTTGCAGGGTTGCTCATACCGCAAACACAAGTTTTACTGGGTTTATTTTGTGTGAGAAATCGCTTGGTGTCCCACAACACTTTGTGTTGGGTATGAGAGCCATTCACTCATGGTAGAATCATCATCAGTTAATGCTCCATTGATATTTCTTAGCATTTCTGTTTGAGAAAAATATATATACATAATGGAAATGTTAAACTCAGAATAGAAATGACAAACACCAGGAAAAAAACTTTACAATGCCAGCGGCTCCAGTAATCCATGCAGGTGTAGATACACAAGTGCACACACACAAATGCAGAGGCACTAAATGGAGCTCACATTTACTGTATTGCCATGCTTAGGAATGTAATTTACTGACTGGAATCAGGTATTTGATGTTACTCTTAAGATACTATAGTGTAATGCCGTCTTTCACATATTACGATTTCAATAGGTGCAGGACGTTTATGTTTCGTTTTATTCCTGAATTTCCTTTGCTTTCTCTTTAAAGTTTGAGGTATGTACCTCTGCAGGAGAGTAATTTAAGAAACCGAATAAAAACATAATCTAGACGTTTCTGATTTCTTTTGCTAAAGTGGAGCTTGAGGAATGTGAATGAGCGCATCAATGCCAAGCTTTGTTTTTGAGAGACATCCAGTGTACATTTAAGGATCAGGACTGACTGTTATTGAATATCAATCAAGGAGCTCTCAGCAAGCAAACTGCCTCATTGGCTTTCAGGGTGAATAGAAATTCTTGTTGTCCACAGTCACAAATTCAGTAGCTTGTCAGTGCATTTATGAACTTGAGTACAATCTTTTGTCTGGTTTTCATTGTAGTATCTTCAGGACACACAACATAGGCATTATGGTAATTAGATTATTAGGTGCTAAATAGCACCTAGTGGGAGTATTTGTTTGTGCGTTGCTTTCTTGCTGAATTCTCACTCAGGAAACATGGAGCAATGGCCTAATTTTTTACTCCAAAGCAACATTGCAGTAGTTTGTCTAGAATCTTACTGAAATCTTATTGAAAGGCATAAAGTGACATGTCATAGAGTTGGTTAACTTTAATTTTTTATACTCATGGTTACATGCTGTACTGTACATGGTAAAGTACATAAAAATAGGTGCCTGTAGAAAAAGTTACATGCACACAAGTTACATGCACATGTCTTCTAGTTTTTTTGCTGCATTGGTAGCTGAGGGGGGCAGGCGTCAAGGGAGAAAAAGTTTATGATTTACTGATGGGAAAAAAAGAATTTTTGCAAATAAATCCAAAAAGCTAGGCTCACATTTATGTGCTGTTAATTTTACTCCATGGCCATGGTTTTAGTTTCCTGAGTTGGGTTAAGTTTGGTTTGTCCCATAAATGTAAACCCATAACTCACCTCTTGTTCTGTGTTACCTGTCTAGCTTATATATTTTTGTCTAAAAGGTGTGAATGAGATAAGCAATATCTGTATTTGTCTGCTTTTGGTGCACTGTGTTTATGTAAATGAGTACTCCAAATTTCTATATATAATGGTCACATACTATTGCAATGGCACAGCTACAGTATATCTTAATACTCTTATTATGGTTATATTATGTTCCCAGTTGTGATATGTCTATAAAGAGATACCAACAACTTTGGTACAAACTCCCACCCCCTCGCCCTCTGGCTCCCATTCCCACGCATGTAATCAGGAGAGTATATACTGTCTTGTCTTCCCGACTGCAATAGGAATGTAAAGGATTCTCATGCAGAGAAAAAGATTAACCAACTATTTGCTTGTGAGCAGCTATACAATTCTAAAATAAATCCCTCATCTTGTGTTAAACCACTGTCAGTCTTTTGCTGTACCATTTGAAGCACACTATAAAAATCATTTGACATAAAGCTCAAGCCTGCCCCCATCACCCCGTTCCCCATTCCCTGGTAGCTCTTGACTGATATTTTGTCCAAGACCAAAGTTGAAAGTGTGACTTGTGTGTGGTTTTCTTTTGTGTACTGAGGACATTTTTGCATTTCAAATGTTGCGTTTGCTACCACTTTTATCCCCAAATAGTTGAGCACATGGGGCTTCTATGTTGAACCTGAGTGATCAGTATGACTCAACCTTGAACAGGGTTAACTGTCATTGACCTTTTTTGAAAGGGAAAAACAAGAGTCTTAATCATCAGCCATCTTAGCACTTCCATTTTCAATAAAAAAAGCTAGGCTTTTTTCAGCTTGTCATTTTGGAATAAACAGGAGGTTGCAGTGTTTCATTGGAATATTTTTCCAGGCCCTGTTCTGTCTTTGTGTCTGTCAGGTCCTGTAATCGGATGTGTTGCCTCAGACAGATTGGAAGTGAAGTGTGGGGGAGAAATCTCATTAACCCGTAGATTAGAGAGACAGTGTGTACGGTTTTCCAATCAGTGAGGCACTTACCACCACTACAGCTCTCAGTGACTCCATAGCATTCCCAACTGGCCATCCATTCATCTCCCTTGGTGGAAATGGAGGAAACTGGAAACCTCTCCAGTAATGAATAGCAACAGTCACTTGAGATGTAATCAATTCAGAGATCTGGTTGAATTTCCTCAAAATGTACAAATCAGTTTTAGATTGACAATTCCAGGTGTGGATTCAACCATTAAGTAGGTCAGCGGGTTCTATCATTTTTTTCATTGTAAAATAAGCTTACACATACAATAGGATATATTTGCTTGGTATCGCATGATTATTAATAGTTTGAAATCTGAAGTGTGATTGATTGAGTCAAATAAGCAGAGCTGTATTAGTATTCTAATCAAGTTCAGATATATATATAAAGAATTGAAGAAAGTGGTTTCACAAACATGGACTTTATGAAATGATTTAATTTGAACGTTTTCATTTTATTGTACATTTCATAAAAAAAGACTATCTGGTATTTACAGCAGGAACATATAAAAGCTCTCATTCAGCAGGCAGTGGTTTATGTCAGATATAAAAAGTAGCACTTTCTATCATTAAATGCCAAACTCATAAAAACTGGCAGTTTTCAATACATGATTAATTGTGATCCTCTTACTGATACTGCTAAAGAGGACATATGACAAAAATACCAGTTCCTGTAAGATGTGCCGAGGGTAAGAGAAGCATTAAGCAGAAAACTATCATCCAAAAATAATATATCAATACATTCATCATTGTTTATTGCATTTCTCGCTTTTAAAAACTGCTTTTCCTTCTCAGTGGATCACATCAATCATATAACCTGCTTTCTCCCCTTGGTATCAAGGCAAGAATCATGGAAGGCTTTGTTACACCAGAGAGGAAAAGGAAATGTTTTTATTCCAGAACTGTTCATGAGATGACTGTTTGCGGTATGTTACTATCAGAACATCTTGGTCTACCTTAAACCGTATTTACATAAGATTGCTTGGTCATACGCCGTAGAGTATTTGAGACCGGTTGTGTGTTTTTTAGAAGATGCCCTTAAAGGTCATGGGCTGAGGCACAAGAGAAGGTATTATGACTTGCCTAAGGTATGAAAATTTCTGAATGTCTGCTTCTCAGTCTCAGGAGTTATGAGTTTGAAGTAATGGTTTGTCTTATTTGTTCAGGTAAACATCACACCCATAAAGAAGTTCAGCATTATCACAAATTGGATAATCACCTCCACTAAAATGGTGGCATAAACATTAGCCAACCCAAAAATTATTGTTCTAACTCAAAAGCTAGCAAAAGCAATGGCAACATTTCTGTGATCTAAAGCAAGAAGCTGATGAACATTCTGTTAAATTTTTTTTTCATGATTTACATGAAATTTAGACAGAATGTGCCTCTATTGTAAGTGCATGTTTAATTCGGAATGAAACTGGAAACACAGTAGAAGGCGACATAAGGAGTTCAGTATGGCAGATTTTCAGTAGCTGTTTGCAGAACTGGCTTGTTCATCTCAAGATTAAGGTTTTCAATATCTGTAAGTAGGCCACTATGCCTCCTGCTTTATTTTTCTCCTTACTGAGTGGAATGACTGAATGAAATGATGTGTTACATCCCACAGCCTTTGTCCGTCTGTTTTATTGGAGTTGGTCTGTGTAAACTGTAGACCAAATCTACCCTTTCCCCCTTTAATTTGACTTTCTCTATGATATCAGCATTTCACTTTAAAATTTTTGGAGAAAACTATATATTACAAAAAAACTTGCAAGATGATTGGACCAACATAAACCTAATTTGTCATGGATATTGTTCATGTTTGGTCAACTATAATTACAAAGGAGTTTTGTCGAGTCATTACTTGCTATTCAACTGTCACTGGATTAATGTCTTTTGTCCAATCTGGAGAATTTTAACCTGACTGTATCCTGAGATGTCAAAGGACCCTCTCTGGCGGATTGTCCCATAGTCAGTTGTGAATTTCTGTGTGTGTAGATGGGGGTGGGTTAGCTGACCACTGGGATTTGTTTGGGTAGAACATTGTCTGGGCCATAATGGGCAGTAGATGGGACATCAATGTTTGGGTCACCGTTATTGGCAGTGTCAATTTGGTTGCACTTGCCCAGGTTCTTGATGATGTTGAAGTTGGTGCGGGCTGTCTCCACAAAGCTGTTCTCAAGTAGCCAGCCATCTGACTCAGAATCAGGGTCCCCCTGGCGTAGCACATTCTCCATGGCAGTCTGGAGGTAGCGCACCCCTGTCAGCACAGAGAGCTGGGAAGGGAGAGGGAGGAGCCGTGAATAAACACAGCACTCCAAGGCCATTCATTTGGCAACCCAAGCAGGACAGAGTATGTAGGGTATCTGTGTAGATGCATAGTGTTTAAAACTGGCTATGCTCTATATTTACTTGTATAATATTTTCAATTAATTTCTGTCTTTTCTGTTGTGAGGATGTCTAGGGAGGAAAAAGGGAGGGAGTTTTTTGTTAATCTGATCCATTTTCCAGTCATATAATTGACTGCAATTGCAGTGCAGAGCTTGAGTAACTGTGCCATTAAGGCTACTCAGATATCTTTGACAGAAGAGTGGTCAGGTAGGACCCTTTTGAGGACGAGGTCAGTGTCCTGGGACAGAGCTGAGTGTGGATAACTTGGTATTGTGTCACAACAGAGATTTACTGTGGGATTAGAGAACAAGCAAATTGAATGAACAGTGCTTTTTGTCCTCAACAACTTTACTGCTCACTGCACTGGTTATGTTCAACAGTGATCATTACTTGAGCATTATTATTATTATTATTATTAATAATAATAATTTTACTGGTTTAATTTATTACTGATTTAAATTGTTATTGGACATTTATGTACTAAGAACTTTGTAGAATAATTCTGATATGCACCAAAGCAATGAAACTTAGTTTTGGCAGTAATCCAAGCATCTACAGGAGTTCCAAAGTATACACAAGATTCTCCTGTGTTCCAAATCTGATTCCAGAAGAAATCACAGAAATGTATGTTTGGATGAAGGTTTGTGCTCAGTTCTCATTCTGCTGATTTGCATTGATCCTTACCTCAAAGAGCCAGATGATAAGCACGGTCAAGCCAATGGACTGCATGATCTGGGTGTAGTACTCCAGCAAGGCCTGCCGGCAGCCTTGCCTCCACAGGTTTAGCTCCTCTGTCTGGTAGTCGTAGTTGAAGTGGGCTGAGTTGTTGGTGATCTGGTACTGAATGCAGGGTCGGGGGGAATAGATGTTGCAGCAGCTGAAGGGTACCCCATCCATCAGGTACTTCCCCTCAACATTGCTCCTCAGTCGACTGGGGTGGAGGCAAGGGATTTACATTTCAACAGTCATGTGAAAATATGTCATTGTAAAAGCGGATACTGTATATACCTTAAAAACCGGAATTAGGAGTAAAAATCAGAGCTGTGTATTCTGTACCCTTTTGGGTTTTGTCACACAGTGCTAATAGTGTTGATATCCAAGACAAATGCTGGCTTCTTTTGCACTGGTATATACATACTCCTTTGTGGGTCACTAGATAATTACAAATGCAAGCCTAATAGGAAAAATTCTAAAAGTACTGTCACACCAATACAGATGATGTGTCCATGTAACTTGAGCCTAGACATTAAACATATACACCTGATAAGACATCAGCAGCATAATGCACAATGGTGTCAAGGCTGAGATGGTTTTAGGCCCCAGCAGTGGAATGATGCCACAGGCTTTAATGAATCACTGGTAAAGCAATGCTTTCTATAGTAGTCTAATGATGGTCTGAGCCAGAGAGTGCAGCTCATCAGCTCAGGGAAAGATGGATTTGACAGTGAACACTTTCTTTCCCATATCTTTGAGGGTTTCAGATTTTTAAATTATTGATTGATTTCTATTCTTGTCTAACTAGTCTATATTACTTTATGCATGACTTTTCCAATTAAGTCTGTGAACTACTATGTCACCGCTCTCTGCTTCAGTTTTCATTTCATATAATATCCTTGCAGAAAACCAAGATGTAAAATGGGCAGGAGGGGGCCCTTAATGACAATGTAGGGCACAGATTAACATGGATGACTCATGGTCGACCACATGCATTGTGGGTATTGTGCTACATGGTACTTACTCCACCACCTCCCTGCGGGACATGTCCAGATAGCGATTGCTGATCCACTGGATCTGGAACCAGTCCCGGAATCCCCCGTTTCCACAGCACTGGAACTGAATCTGGAGCATGTCTACGGTGCGCTTGAGGAAACAGCGGCCTGGCATGTCTGTGTCCTTGTAGTAGCGCATGGCGTCACGGAGCCCCAGAAACAGAGACTCCTCCAGCTCATTGCGCATTGTGTAGCACATGAGTGCCCCCACCAGGATGCAGAAGGTAAAGAAGAAGGTACAGATGATATAGGGGAGCATCAGCAGCTTCCAGCGTAGAAACTTAGTGGTGTCCACACAGTCGTAACAGATTTTGCCACCCAGGAAGTTAATTCCACATGCAATTAGGCCCACAGCAATCAGCATGTTGGGCACAGAGTGTATCTCCCGGTCAGACATGAGTTCCCGGCGCTTGTTGATTTCCACCTTCAGGAAGAGGCCCAGGCCAAACAAGATGATGCCCGTCACCACAGAAACCCAGTTGAGAACCCACAGCACCTGGGCCAGCTTGTCCCTCTTATTCTTTGTGAATTTCACTTTTAAGACTGCCATCTTGCGTTTTGATTTTTTGTGGGCTTTTTTTCCTGTGATCCTTGTGCTGGGGGGTGGGGGTGGAGGTGGAGGTGTTAGGGAGAGAGGAAGGTGACAGGACACAAAGGGGACTGTAGTATTGCTAGGGGAAGGGAGGGGCAGGGAAGGAGATGGGAGCTATTTTCTGGTGGCTCTCATAAGTAGCTTAGGACAGGTATTTTTAAACACTTGGACTGTGGTTGCTATAGTATATAGCAACACCTTTAAGGAACAGGACAACAACATAAAGACAGTTACATCAAACAGGTTATTCTTTATAATCTTTTATTAAGAAAATTAGTAACTACAGTCAATCACTGATAAAACAATACCACCATTAAACATTAAAACAACGCTTCATTTTCATAATATAGCTGCTAATTTCCAAGAACATACTGCATGGTGGTCTGACATTGTAATATTTGGTTAAGTCAAAGCACAAATTCTTACTTTCATTATTATAACAGATATTTGAAGAGCAGTTTTTTTGCTTCTTCTATAAAGTATTATGACCACTCATCTCTGAATGCTTGACTGCACATTTTAAAAATTATCTGTAAAATTAACTTTGTTTGGGTAAGGTGATCCAAGTTTAACAAATACATATGAGAAGTCTGAACATTGTAACTGCATGTGCTTTAATTATGAGTGTACTCTGAAGATCATTCCCTTGACTAAGAAAAGAAATAGCTCTTACCTTCTCTTAGGAGACTTTACATTTCTGGTGAAGTCTAAGGCAGCCCTTTATTTGTCTGCTTATTTGATCTGTTTTCTAATAAACATCGTCAAAATGAGCCAGGAGCTCTGAATGGGGAACTCCTGCTCTAAGAGACAGGGATGGAGCCAGTGGCCGTATCAAAGTGACTTCCATTCCCTGTCTCTGACCCTCCACATAATCTCCTTTAATCATTAATCAGCCCTGTAGGATTTGAAGAAACGCCTTCTGTCACCTGCACAAATCTTCCCACACCACTGAAAGCGGAGTAGTGTGTCAGGCTGCATATTGTTTCTGTCTGCCATAAATTGGAAATAAATATTTCCATACAATAGTATGACAATTATTTTTATTCATATTATTATTATTATTATTATTATTGCAGGACAAATAAGGTCAATACATTTATGGCACAGTTCAGCCAAATGCACTCTTGTTAGAAGGTACTGACCTAATAAACAATTTCCAATTTCCATATTAAGGGCTGCATGTATTAGATCTTATTGCTGCCACCTGGTGTTTGTTTTGAGGAATTACAGACTGAGTGGATAATCTTCCTGTGTTTTAGTGGCTCTGGTGATGAGTCTCAACACAATCCTAGACCATTCATACACAAGTCCCTGTCAAAGTGTGGCCAGGCAAATCTCAATGCACAGTGCTGTACTGTCAGTCATCTCTTCCTAGTTTGAAACATTGGTCTGAATTACAGAGGGTTGCATGACCTGTCTAAAGATAGAAGGCTTAATAATATAACATAGCAAAGCTTATATATCTCCAGTCACTAAAAGAAGGAAAGAAGTCATCTGGAATTCACTGTATGGGTGTATTGCTTGACTATACCTCTGAATAATTTTGTGATTGTCTGATTCAGTTTAAGTTTGTTTGTACCTGCAAGAGTGACTCCATTCTCTTAGCAAGGCTCAAACACATGGTCTAGCCAATGGGAGCTTCAGAGAGGCTGAGATTACTGGATTACCTGGTCCAAAAGGAGCTTGTGTGAGAGGAAAGCACACCATGTACACAAATGAGAGCAGTCAGCAAATCTGGAAGGGGGAGAGGGTTCAGGGCCTGATACCCGAGTGTGGGGGAAAGTGCTACAGACTGCTGTAAGCATTTCTCCTGTGTATGAAAGCCCACACAGGTAACAGACAGGCACTTCAGGTCAGTACAAGCTTCGTGACAATTCAGAATGAGTTAGGAATTACCATGTTTATTTTTGGCTATTAAACCGTGGGTCTGAGTTTCTGTGGACTGAATGAACATGTAACATTACAGAAATTTGTGGGGTCAATATTTTCCATAGATATATAAACACTTCGTAATCTGAAGCCTAGTCTTAATCTTTCTTGTTTTAAGCAGCCTGCAGCTACAGTTGTAATTACACTTTGTATCTTAAAGACCTCAACTATAGATGAGCCGAAGGTACTTCAAACTATCATTGTATTCTGTCTTGCTCTGGTTGAACTGGTTATTTCATTTTAATTAATGAGGCTAAGAACAATTACAGACTATAAAGCAAGATAAATCAGCAGTAATTCATTATGTTGTCTGTTGGAGTGCTGGCATGTCAGCTCTGTAGGGCAAAACTAATTATTCAATTATTTTTTGCTTTCATTGGGTAAAAAGACTGCAGGCCCTGCAATGGAAATTGAGGCTTTTCCATATCTGAATGAAACGTTTAAACAAGGTGTCACAATGAAGTGTAAACAATATGTAATTAAAGTTATTCCAGGAGGAAGTTTTACCACGATCTGTTACATAGTGGCTGGTCAATAGGCCCACTGTCCTGGTGATTGGTTAGTTAGGCTATTCAAACAAATTATGACCATGGATCTGGGAGGAACAAGGCCTCTGTCAGAATGCTTGGACCAGGAAGTATCCTAACCCCATAACAGTAGAATGTATTCAGAGTGTCTGACCTGAAATGGAAATACATTGGAAGTGGCCTGAATTAAACCACAGGATATGCTGAATTTTTCTTTCTCTCAGTAAGACCTGCAGACATGGCTTGTTTATTCTTCCAGATGTTGCAATCAGTGGAGATGGTTCAGTTCTCCCAAGACGATGCATTCAAGTGCAGGAAAGATGACCAGGTTGCCATGGCAACATTTTCAAAAGGTTAGCAGCTTTGAACTCACTCAAACAGCAATGTTCCTTTGACTATGTCTGATGTAGTGTGTCTATTGGTGACCTGACTCCATTTTTATCAATCACAGCATATAGTACCATGACTGCTTTGGATATGGAACGAAGCTGGACCCATGCTCTGTTCAGTAACAACATTAAGCCCATCATTTGCTCAGTTCGGACTCACTTTGCTAAAAGTAAGAGAAGTAGTCAGTAAGATATAAACATAGCATTAACAGAAGGCATACTTTTAAAACCCCCCTCATTCTCAATGTCTAATATAGGTGATAAAGATGTGGATGGCAGTTTAACACATTTCTGTACCTGGATCCAGAAAATGGCTGATGTCAATAAGAAAGAGTTAATCGCTCTCTGTAAGTATAAGTCAACACCCTTCAACTGATTCTGAAGGCCCTAAAATAATGCAATTAAATAAATTGGCCTGTCACTGTACAACCAGTCAGGGCCAGATACAACTACATTTTGGATGGAGTCCTGATAAGCAAATTAGTCTACGACAGTGAAGAGGAAAAGGTTAATCTGCAGCAGCCAAAAATGTTTACTTCAAACTGTGGTCAGTGACTTCATAACATTGATTAGCATCCCTCTCCACCTCCCTGGCTCCAGGCTTCAGCTCCTGCAGGGGCCTGTGGATGTACCTGGACCAGCAGTCCTTCACAAAAATCCACCTCCTACTGCAGAGGCTGAGGAACTTACTGTCACTCATCAGGTGGGGGAGGAGCCTGCTAGGCTCTGCCTACCACTGGCCAGGTACACCAGCTGCATTATGACTATCTATCCCTTAACTTATAGGCAATAATGTGCGCTGATTGCTGATGAGTGCCTGTCTTGCTTCTCCTTATGGTCTCTCTACTGGCATCACTATTAGAGGGAAGATGCTGGGACCAGGACTGCCAAGCCCTGAAGCAGCACATTTGGCTGGGCCATCTGGTGCAGTGGTGGGGCATCACAGGACTCCTGCCCAAATCTCCTGGTATTGCTAGTGCCCTTTCTCACAGCAGTCTTTTAAATGTGACTGCTGGACATTGTTTTGAAATAAATGTCTCCACCACAGCCTATATAGAACATACAGAGTCACTAAATACGTACAGTACAATGCTATACTGGCAAAGTCTATTTACCACTTGACTTTTGAAGTCAATAAATATGGCAATGTTATTGATAATATTTATACAGATGTTATTTGTTCTTACATACCACATACGCTTAGCAATATTGGCAGCAAAACATATTTAAAATGTGTGTCTTGTGTATGTTTTGCATGTGCATGCACATGTTCAGTTCTTTTTTGGGAGTAACTGCAAGGGCAGTTTTGTTGTTTTTGTTGTGATTTTGATGAAATGAATTCAATCAGATAAGTCTTTGAAATGGTATATTAATTGGGGATTTCTGAAACTAGTTGCAATTAGTCTAATCATTTACCATCAAACAGAATTCTTAGCAGACTGATTAAAGACAAGGGATGAAAGGACTGAAATTAGCTCCAGAATTTTTGTTCTCTCTATGTGTCTCTCTCTTAGATTGTCATGAAACAAAACAAATCTCTCAGATGTGGCGAGAGATGGAGCAGAACCACAGGAAGGCTTGCTGGGAGTCACTGGGGTAATTGATAGGTTTTACTGTTTGTTCTGCAGGCAGTGGTATAATGAAGGCTGTTGGATGAGTGGAGAGTAGGAGGACGTGGGTGATGATTTGTGCCTCTCTTTTCATTAGGAAAGATGAAGAGGATGATGATGAAGAGGGTGGTTCACTGGTCCACTGTCTGGTGTCTCGAGTGAGCAAACAGCATGGGCCTGTATGGACCTCTGGTGTCTCCCAGCAGCTCTCTTACCCCCCACCCTGTCTTCAGGCCCTGCTGAAGCTGGCACTGGTACCACAGATTGACCCCATGTCCTTACAAGCCATTGTATCCTTCTCTTCATATTTGTCTCAAGAAAAGAAAAAGACATTGTACCAAATATATAATTTAATACTTTGTCTGTATTCATCCACCATCATGTGAGAAGTTTCACAGTCTTTGTTGGACGACCTGTTAAAAATTCTTTCATTCACAAACCGATTAGTCTTTTCTTCTGTTTACCAGCACCAGCAAATGTTCCCTCAAACTGTAAAATGTTTTTGAATGTAAAGAATGCTCATGCACATATTAATGGACACTCTCTTTAACATACTATGACAGATTATGTACTTTATTCTGGATGTTGCCAACTTCCTCCAGTGCAGGGATGACCTTCTGAAGTCCTTCTCTCATGCCTTTTCCATCCCATCCACTTTCTGTCTGCAGACCAAAGGGTTCTGGTTGCTTGACCATGGCTTTATATCTGTATGTATGTTTCACTTCACAGTAACTTTTACAACAAAGTGTTGTGCATACTGTAGCTGCTCATGTGTTGTGCATAGTGACCAGATGGACAGCTTGTTTTCAATGCACTTTGCAGCAGTCAATGGATTTGCTGCTGAGCCCCAGGTCCAGTCATCCCCGTCTCTCCTGGCAGCATCGCCCCATTGTTCAGATTTTGCTGAGGAAAGGAGAGGCCCAAAGTGCTCTCAGGTACCTCCACTGGAACCAACCTACCATTACAGAAGTCCAAGACCTCCAGCTCTACACTGAGGTCTTTCTACAAAACAGGTACAGCTCTACATGCCTCTTCAGCCTGTTTATATGTCTGTTTATTTGTGTTTGGTTGTGTTTATATGGTGTACAATCTGAGTGTCCATCTGTGCTCACACAGGTGCTTTAGTAAGGCCTGGTCCCTCATAAAGGAAAACAAAGTGGATAATGTCGACATCTTCAGAGACTTCCCATGTAGCTGTGAGAGGCTAGGCTTGTGTTTACACCACATGGCAAAAGAAGACCAGGTAGTCTGTCTCAAAATATATACACCATGAGAAAAATGTATACATATGCACATGTGTTTATGTTTAGTACCATAATTGTTTTGCATTCTATTCAGAGACTGTCTGACTCATGTCAGACTGAAAGTCACAGTGTACAGTCTGGTCAAGCGATGGGACAATCCCAGTCACGAGCAGAACTGCTTATCTGGAAAAATTCTGAACTGGACATCTCAGGTATGTCCAGCACTGATATAGCAAGGCCTGTTTGGAGGGGAGAATTATATGGTTTTTAAAGTCTTTATTCTGTAATGGTAACCTAATGTGATTAACAGGTAAATCTGAATTTTTTTCCACTTCTCAGATAATGAAATGCTTTGTTGACTGAATACATATATAGGGCCATACTTCCTCAGGTCAAAGAATCAACAAACATCCTGGAGATTTAGCTGCAATAATAGTCTTCATTACAACAGGCAGTTTATCAAGGGCCTGTGTGTGTGTGTGTGTGTGTGTGTGTGTGTGTGTGTGTGTGTGTGTGTGTGTGTGTGTGTGTGTGTGTGTTTTTGTGTACATGTTTGTGTGTGGGTGTGTGTGTGTATGTTTTTGTGTGCACATGTGTATGTGTGTGTGTGTGTGTCTTGTTTAATTGCAGGGCCACCCCCACAACCCTTCTCTGCCTGGCTCTTCAGCTCTCAGAGCCGTGGGTCTCTGTCTTCAGTGGATGTGGTCACACTGTTGAGGAAATCTGTGCAGGACGTGGAGGAATCCCTGCCACAACCAGCAAGGTAGGGAAAGGATGTTACAACCTCTGAACTGCCAGTCAGGGTGAACACTGAACTACTGTGTTTATTCCTTTATACATCTCTGTTGCCTGGAAATGCAGCAAACCAGAGCTCATTCTGTGTCTCTAAGCACAGACAGCCATTTCTCTGTCCTATCCAGGAGTAACTTGGAGGTTGCCTGGCCAAAGTGTTTGGAGAAGACACTGGATTACCCCAGACTGTCTCTGTCTGGTCCGGCTCTGAGTCTTGTCCATTCCAGCCAACTGCCTCTGGACAACAGCTACGGGCT
Organism: Albula goreensis; assembly: GCA_022829145.1. Lineage (NCBI taxonomy): Eukaryota > Metazoa > Chordata > Actinopteri > Albuliformes > Albulidae > Albula > Albula goreensis. Next base: position 18,743,443 of record CM040749.1, read on the forward strand.
CATTTCTCAGTCCAGTGATGAGACGAAGAGTAATGAGGAGGAGGAGGAGCTGTTGCCATTTCTGGTATGACATCACTATTGCCAAAGGGAGTCCTTCTCTGAATTGCCACCATAAATAACTGTTTTTTTTAATCTTGCACTTTTGTTGTTTGATTATGTTGCAATTGCAATGTAGCTTATTGCCTGTTTTATTGAAAATGGTAAACTTTATCATTACCATGACATTCATCATCTGTATTATTTTTAAAAAAGGAGCAGCCCATACAGCACCGTACCCTCTCCCTGTCTGTGGACAGCTCTGAGTCTGCATCATCCTTTGCCACAGCATCCACCTCAATGCTCTCCCACAGTGGAGACACCCTGAATGTGGATGAGAGTGGACTGGTCCCACAGCTGGACTCACATGGCTTTACTAGTGACACTGAATGCCAGATACAGGAAGAGACCTCTGAGTATGGGAGCGAACATGTCATGGAGGACGTGATCCTGGGCTGCCCAGACCTCATTCTGACACTGGATGGCGCGGCCAACCCCATCAGCTTCAACAGACTGAGCAAGGAGACTGCAGAGGATATGGTGAATTCAGATGCCTGTGAGAGTCAACCGATACTACTTTTTCAAAAAAATGTAGATTACAATTTTGATGAATTTTTTAAGTAAACACCAAAAACTGAACGATTTCCATGAATTGATTCTGGACATTAATGTTTGATTTTATAGGGAATATCTTTCTTCATCTCAATAGAAAAGTAATCATTCTGTGACTTTAGTTATATGACGTTAACATAACCCTTATTGTTGACTTATTCTTATAACAAGGTGCCATGGATGAAATCAGGGCAGGTGTGATGACTGAGGACAATTTTCAAACAGCAGAGGGCGCCACAGGATTTACTCTGGATGTTACCTGTAGAACAGATGTAAGAGGGTAGGTAATGGCACTAATCTGTTTTAAACTCATCACTAATGTGAATAGGGTATTATACAGATGTAATTTATGCAACTGAATTTATGTTTAATAATTTTTATTTTTGTGTTTAAATGTAAATTAAAACACATATGGTAGAACAGCAAGTTTTTATTAAGATATATTGCACATTGTAACATGAGATGTTTTCTTAATAACTGATTTAATTCATTTTAATCTGTCAGAAATAGGGGCCGATTGAATCTTCCTCCTCAGTTCTATAGTAATGAAGACAACCAATCAGCACTATCTGCCACTGACACTCTAATGGAAAGTGACAACTTCCTGTCTTATGATTATGGTATGCCAATAAAATATGTGAAATGGAAAACTAATTCTAAGTACTTCATATTGGTAGTGATGTAAAGGGTTTCATAAAATAGCCTTAGGCATTACTGCCCCAGCTCATAACTAATATTTATATTTCCTTTAAACTTAACAAGTGCCATGACTGTAATTCAGTGCATATGGTTTATATTTGTTTGTGGGATGAAGATAAATTGGCCTACACCAAAGCAGTTCCTGAGGAGATATATCCAGGTGGTCAGGAGATGCCTGAAGTTTTGAGTGGTGGCACAAATCCTGACCAAAAGGCAAAAAAGTTCTTCTCTCAGAATTCCTTACCTACCAGTACCTCTCAGTCCTTCCTGGACCTGGAGCCTCTGCAGGTGAGTGACAACTCTGTGGTCCAATAGCATTTCTTAAAAACTGCTAACTTACCTGCCACCTCACCTGACAGTGATCCTCTGTTTCTCAATATGAACAGCGGGCCTCTGACTTAGCCAAGCTGGAGAAGAGGCTGGAATGCCTCCGCAGAGACTCCCCAGAGCTTATGGACCAGCCTGAGATTTTGACCTCTTGTGCCCTCAGTGAAAATATACAGGGCTTCTCCACAGACACCCACAGGAGCCCCTCCCGCCAGGAGTACAGTGATGAGTTTGCCCCCAGAATCAGGGCCTGGCTGGAGACTGGTCACACCAGGAACAAGGCCTCTTTCCTGGAGGTGGAGATGAACACCCTGACTGGAGGAAGGTACAAGAAGCCACTCTCCCTCCAGGACACGTTCATGCCCATCCCAATCCACAGAACGGAGCGCTTGAGGCAGCTGCAAGTTCCCAGAGCTTCTCTATCAGTCAGAAGCAGCCCTGCTGGCTCGGGCCAGCCTAGCTCCTCTGACCCATCCTGGGAAAAGGTCCCCAGCGGGCGGACCTCCCCCAAGAAAGAGGCGGCTTGCTTCCGGAGCACCTCGGACCGCCTGGGCCACTGCAAGCTGGGGAGCTGGTGGAAGCAAGCGCTGGAGACCCGCAGGGCTTCCACAGGCCTTCTCCCCGCCATTGACCAAATGTCAAGCACCTCACCTGGTAATGCTGTCCCAGTGCACACTATTAATATCACAACACAAAACCTTAAAATCTGTTTGAGTAAGTTTAGTGTGTGTGTTTGTTTATGTGTGTATATCTGGTATATCTGTGTGTGTGTGTGTGTGTGTGTGTGTGTGTGTGTGTGTGTGTGTGTGTGTGAGAGAGAGAGAGAGAGAGAGAGAGAGAGTGCAAACAGTGATTTTGTTGAACCCTTCTCATTTTCCACAATATATAGCACAGCAAATCTTGTGAATCCAGTAATCTGGGTCTTTGTGTGCACACAGAGACTCCTCTGGCTACATGACACAGAGTAGTGGAAACAGCAGAGGGGAAATAGGGATATTATATGAAAAAGTAGCACACAGTGCTGGGTTCCCTGAACCTGTTATGAGATAATGACTTTGAACTGAGGAGACCAAACAAACTAATTAGTGTTGCATTTTTAAAACCCATTTAGCATTCCTGAATCCACAATTCACCACAAATGGTTAACTTCCTGGCTGGCTTCTGTTCAGAGTGTTTGGATGAGGGCAACCCGAGTAATTGCCTGTCAATTGCCTCAAGGAAAACCAATATCATTCCTTGATATGAATTATTTTAATACTGGTGCAGTGAGGGAGGATAAGAAAACCTCAGAGTATCCATTTCCTCTGCCTGTGTCTTTGGCCTGAGGAATATTAGCCTGCTTTCTGCAGTAATAATCCTTGCAGTCGGGAACGTGCAGAGTAAGTGCCATTTCCATGTTTATTGATGAAGTATCTTATTAGGCAAGGCAGTATTAATATGGATGAGGTGCTGCTCCAGACACTTGGAATGCTAATAGCTGAGGGCGTGGGTGGTAGATGCTGCCCATCTAGCCTGGCATGGGCACTATTTTGTGCACCACTGTCCACTCTCTTGGCTCATCTGGCACTCTGCCCGAAAACTCTGCCAGAGCCCTGAGACTCATACCTCAATGCAGAGAGCCAGTTGTAAACAGGGAGGTCACCTTTGATTTTTCAAGGACATGCAGGCAGACAGGTTGTTGAGTGTAAAGAACTCACCACTCAAAACAGACCAAGAAGCACAAATTATTCAGGTCCTTACTTGTTTGGGAAAGGTTAGAGAGTGAGGCTTTTGCAGGGATGAGGTTTTTCATTGTGTACCTCGGCAGAGCTTTGAACAATACCTCAGGGTGTGCTGTTGTTCTTTATGCAGGATGAGCAGGCTGCTTCTCTCCCTCCCCCTCTGCCAGGGGTACAGGTTGCAGGTGGGCTTTGCTCGTCACTGTGGTGACAGCCGTTCTGATTGGAGGCGGTGAGCCCATGCAGACCAGCTGCTGTGGGTGCCAGCGTGCAGATGGCACACATATTGGCTTCCTCAGAGTGGCACAGTTCATTCTACCAGCTGGTGCACTCTGGGAGGTAGAAGAATGGAGAAAATGAATGGGCACCACTGCATTACATTGCATTACATTACGTAGTTTCATAGCTGCTGCCTGATATGAGGTAAATCACAAAGCTTATATTTTTAAATGCTACCTCATTATACAGTTGGATTCTTTTAATGAGACAAGAAGATCTCACCTTCATTAGAATCACAAAGGTAAAACACCAATGGTCTACCTTGGAATGAAACCCCACATTGTTACTCACACTGAGCACTTAAAAAGGAATGTTTGTTTATGTGAGCAAGTGGGATTTTCTCTTCTTCAGGATTTTGCATTTAGGGGTTTAATGTAAGAGACAATAAAGATTGGATATGTAAATGTGTACTTCTGTGAGTGCTTCAGGCTGACTTAAGGATCTGTATGTGCAGGGATACATCTAATTGGTCTGTTGTGCTTTGTGTGTGTGTGTGTTTCCATGTACATGTATATTAGCACTATGTATGCATAACACAAACATGCATATGTGGTTGTATTTGTGCTGTGTATGAGTGTGTGAACTTTTAGTAATGCATGTGTTTGTGGAATTATATTTACATTTGTCTTTATATCAAGCAGTGTGGTAGTATTTGTGTTTGTATCAGTACTGTATTCATGTGCATATTTGTATCAGTGCAGTGTGTGTTTTTATGTGTTTCTGGGTTAGTGCAGTGTGTGTGACTGTGTTAGTGTTCCTGTCAGTTCTGTGTGTGTGAGTCTGTGCAGATATTCAGAGATATTCAGTGTGATATTCAGTGAAGCAGCAACAGCAGCAGGAGTGACCCAGACTGCTTGTCTTGTGCTGAGCGTCACGGCTGGCTGAATACCCCAGTGGAGCTGTCCCACACCTGCTCTGAGAGAGGCAGCCTGTTGCTGTCACAGGGAGGGTCAGCTGCACACAGTGGGAGACCAGGGCGTGGTCCCTGCTGCTGGAGGATGGGGGAGGGGAGGTGGCTGGGGAACAAATTCTTCTGATCACTCTCTTTTAGTTATGAGAAGACCATGAAAATCTCCCATCTTCCTCTCTGTGTTAGGGACCTGCTGCAGGTATGGCCCCAGGCTGAGGGTCACTGGCCTGCCATGTTATTCATCACCATGTTCTCTCAGTGCTGAATGGTTGGCTGCGCAATCTTACTTGCATGGGTTTGGTGGCCTGATTCTATGAGAAGTACAAACAAAGGGGCAAAGCCCTATCACATTTAAGCAGTCTTCAGTTTGGCTGGTGGTCTCTAATATACTACTGGGCTCAATTTCGTCTGTCAAAACTTGTAGCCAGTGATAAATAGATATTGAATGATTTGTGAATCATTTATTCCAAAAGCCTGAATTTATGTGATATATGTATCAGTGCAAAATGGTGCGGCCACATACCTGTCACATTTTACACGTGAGATTTAAGCCATATAGTTTTGAAATATACGCAAAAGCAATTTCTTTCCACAACAGGCTTTGTTTATACTTTTACGTCATGAGTTCGGAACATAGCAGCAGTTCAGAGGGTTTGATCACTCTTTTTACACATCCCAGTCAGTCAATCAAATAGATAAATGTCAATTACAGTTATTGTACCTACCTGCCATGAGTCTAAAGAGGGGGTGAGCACTGTTATCTGTGGTGCAGAGCTCACATTCACACTGAAAAGGATGGGTGTGTGTAAAAAGGAGCTGGTGTGTATGCAAGAGCTGCTGTGCTGAGATGGTCAATCTCTGGAGTGCCCTGCAGTGATAGTCCTTTGTACGGAACACAGTTCCTCTCCAGAGCCCTGGCGGTGTGGATTGTCAGACTGTGGGGGTGGACAGAGGGATGATTGAAACTCCCATTGAGTTAAACTATTTCCGCCAGGGATGCCAGAGAGCCTCTCCTTAAACCTCCCCTTCTCAGCTTCCTTTGCTACCTCTTTTTCCCCAGATAAGAAGGCCACTCACATCAGCGGGCGACCGTACTCTCAAAGCCTGATCAACTTCCCGTGGTCTCCTCCCAAGCAGAAAGGGGACAAGCGTGAAGCTAAGGAGGTAAGAGGGTCCGCCCTTCTCCTTGCAATGTGTGTGAGCCTCTGTTCTTATGCCATGATGAGATGAAAATCACAAAGTACCATATGCTGAGGTGATCTGGGACACATACATTAAATCTTCCTTGGGTCTGTGCACTCCTCAGCGTTTACCTATTTCACTGAACACCTGATGCATGATGGCACTGGACTAGTAAAATAATGACAGGATGTACTCAAAGTACATGTCTCAAAAATCAAAGCCCGTTGAGAACAGTTGTAATGATGAAGAATTATGGGAATGTGCAAGAAAATACTGGATCCTAGACTCAGTCCTGTAACTGCTTAGGATCAACTTAGGCCATTGCTGGTAAGTTTCTTCTCAAAGGGATCATGTTTTTTTAATGTATGCTCATCATGGGAATAACAGAGAACTTCTAACTGCAGTAAATAAAACTTACAAGGGCATTCCACTGAATACAAGTAATCAGTGAATAAACTTTTCCTTTCAATTAAATGGCTGGTACTTGACTTTGGGGATGCTCTTGTTTTTAGATAAACTAACGCACACATCAACTCAAACAATCAAAAGGTAAAGGCCATATCATACAAGATTAGGATTATGATGGAGGCCCCCCCAATTACACATGAAGGAAAGCCAGCACAACCATCCCCTCCCCTCTGGAGGGAGGGGAGAATGATTGGCAGGTATAGCTCATTAATACCTAACACCAATATGTATGCATCCTCTCTGCTGCTGCATGCATTTGCAAACATCACCGGGCAGCTCTGTGCATGTGTTTGTGTTTATATTCAGTTATTCAGTGTGTAAACATGGGCTGAATCCTGATGGGAGTTTGGAGAGGGGGAACACTAAAGGCTGTGTTTTTTGCTGTCCATTTCATACTGTGCTGTGCATGAAAAGTAGAACTTAATGCAGATACGCTGAGTAATCAATGCAAAATCAGACAATGCTAGTTTGTTCATAATTTTGTCGGACAGGAGAGCATGCCTAATTTCTCTGAGGGCTACAAAACCCCCTTTCATCACTGTTGAGTTAATACAATCAATAATCTTGTTTGATTGATTCTGCCCTCCCTTGTTCTTATAAGGATGAAGCAGTATAGCTAAAGACCCAAATACAACACTGGCCTGTGGCCCTGCTGGAGGATTAGTCCCCTAGTTACAGCAGAATGAATTATGGGGGAGAAAAGGATGGGTGGGGAAGCGGGGCTTGGGAGCAGTCACTAATCAGCAGGGGGCAGTGTTGTCTCAGGTTGAAAACCACTCAAGCTCAGCTTCATGATGATCTCATCTTTTCAATGGCCCCACCCCGATGACTTCAGAATCCCCCCACATGGACGCATTGGCCGAATTATTCCATGTTCCTCCTGCTTCCATGTCTCTCCCACATTAGCTGCTCACCTGCCAGGCAGGCGGGAAATTAAACTGGATCATAAGACAGACTTTTGTTATTTCAGCTAAAAAAAGTATTTTCCCCTTCAGGATTTGATGCATTTTGAACACAGAACATGCTTTCGTTAATTTTAGAAATAAGACATCTTGCAAGCTAAATTTATTTTACCACTCCTGATACACGTTGCATTACAGAATTATTTGAGTGTGTCTTTTAATGAGGTAATCACGTCAGACAGGGAAATGTACAATGTTGTTGGTTACATTCATTTCTTAAACAGTAAATTTCAGAGGAATTACATTCTGAAGTGCACAGATACGTACTGAAGTGAATGCATATATCCAGTTGTAGAATCAGCAAAACATCTGTACACCATTCTTTGCTAAATTGTCAAATGGGCTCAAATATATGCATTTATGGTTGTGACATGTATCTGTTTTTTATGTGTATATGAAATCAGTTGAATGTAATGCATGGCCACACATTTCAATGCTGGTCCCTTGGACAACTTTATCATCAGTCTAGAATATACTCAGTCTGTATCCAACAGAGACAAAAGTGCCTTTACGTTATAATGGATTAGATGATACTGTGATACATATATCCATAGCAAATACGAGAAAACATCTACAGAAAAAAGAATGTTATAAGTATTGTAACAAGTTATTATTTTGACAATTGTACAGAAAACATACATATTCAGGAAATACTGTTCTTTATCTAGCATAATATATATTGACTGAACATTCATGCTTTCACAAAAATGATATATCTCTCTCTTTCTAATATGATTTTCATTTGATATATAAAGGAAGAGGCAAAGTAATTTATCTTCAGCTCAATTTAGTTCCAGTTATACATCTTTTATATGGGTTTGCAGTTTCCTTCTGTGGACAATGATTTATTATTCAGAAAAATGCTTTATGTTACTTATAAAATGTTCATATTTTTCTTTTTTGGTGCTGGGAAGAATATGGATATGTATTCTGGACATACAGTTTCTTCCACCACATGCTTTGTCTCTTTATGTTTTTCACCCAGTTCTGACGAGAAGTTGAGACAATGTGGGTGGACAAAGTGCTATATTTCGAAAGTCAGTACAGTGAAGACATCAAAGCATGCAGGACTGAGTGACTCACAACTGCTTTCAGCAGTCAAATCTCTGGCCTTGATGAAAAAAATAATAAAAGGGAAGATGTTCTCTCTGATTTAATTGTTTGATAATCCCTTTCTGCATAAAGGGAAAAAGGGACCAGAATGCAAACCTTATTTGTGGTTGACTATGAAAGATCAAAAATGCAGACGATCCAATTAAATACTTGCAATTAGAAATGTTAAGGGGAGCTTTTATGTTAAAGCTGGATAAAGATAGACGCACTGAGGGCTGACAGAAGAAATGAATGGTCGCTATTACAAGCATTTAATCACCTTACTTCCCCCAGTTTGTGTCTCACAGACCCCTGTGTAAAGATTAATGGCACAGGATATTTCACACCCCCCAACAAATAACAGCAGATGAATGAATTTGAGATGTGAGATCTAATTGCTTTTGGTGTTCCCTCACCTCTCTCAGGTGGGAAAGGATGAACCTGTGAGGAGGGGCTCATACAGATTCCTCCATCGCACCGAACGCAGCCTGGGCATGCAGCGCGGAGCTCCCGTGAAGAGAGGCATGAGAGTGAAGAAGGCCTAAAGGTCTTCTCGTGGCTTCCCCTCACATCCACTGTCAGTACCCCTGAGCCACTGCTGACCACAGGCAGGAGTTCCACTGTCAACAAACCAGCCTTCTTTTGGCAGCGCATTGACACAAGAACTGACCATTGTGTTAGTGTCAGCTGTACGTGGGTTGGGGTATGAAATGCCTGAAGATAAAAAATGACCAGCTGTGCGTGCCAGCAGTGTCAAAACTGCAGAAAAAATGCTGAGTTGTCACTGCCACTGCCGAACTCACTTTCTGCCTCAGGGAAATGTAAGCTTGGACACCACTGTGAGTGATTTTAGATACAATGCATGTGCTATCTGTTTTCTAGTAAATTTTCTTTTTTCATTTTAGTTATGAACATAAAAAGGTTTTGACATTAATTGTTGTATGCTTCATTTGTCATTGAAAATAGCTAGACAGTGCTGTACATTGTTTTGATGTAAAACACATTTTTAAAACTATTTTTATACAGGAATACCTTTCAGTTATTTTTCATAAATTATTTCACCAAAGTATAATCAAGGCTTTCTTGAGAACACACTGAATTGAACAAGCAATGGCTGTCACAGTGATAGCATAGTCTGACCTTTGCACTTTGACTGCCTGTTCACCCTCTCCAATCAATCTGATCGTAGGTGCTTGATGAACATATTCATTGTGACAAGATGTGATTGGCTCAGCTGCTCCCATCTAAACCTCCCATCCTGTCCTTTGGAACAAAGAGATGCTGGACTCTGGCTGCACTGTCTTTTATACAGTGTTTCTACACACATTGAAAGCATCTCATCCATAATTAACACCCCAGTAATTATTAATAAGTGCTAAATTATTAAATATGGCAAGTTCAGTGTCAACATTAGAAATAAGAAATGTGCTTGTCTAGGTTTATTGTTATTTTATGCCCCAAACACATACATACTGATTAAAAGGAAATTAAAAATAATAGAGTATTATACATCTGTTTTTTAATTGCACCACATATTGCCCATGAAAATTTGATAGCTGCTCAGATTTTTCAGTGTTATTTGCCAGTTTTAAAACGTTTTGTTTGCTTGCTACTGCCCCTGCCTATGAAATATTGATGCCCTCCCAGTGCTGGATGCTGCTGCCCATCTCTCTTAGTATTTGTTTTGTTCCAGGGGAGGCATTTGGGTTAGAAACCCCCCAATCTGCCTTTTGCTGGGTTGAATAACTTAACACACATTTGAGCCTGACACAGTTCTGCTCAGAGTGTCTCCTGGGCTCCAGTGCGGAATACATAATTCAGAGGTGGGGGGTTGCCTTCTGGAGGTTCACAGCTTCCCAGCATGCCCCTGAACAGGCGAGAGAACTGCAGGAAAGTTGACATCTGAAGCCACCGCAAAGGGAAAGCTTGAGATCAGGTGGTTCCCTGCTTGTGACAGGTACCACATGATCAAATCAGAGAGAAAGAACATTGACACATCATCTGATTGAAAAAGCAAAGTTTATGCCAATACTAAATGTATGTAGACTGTAATAAATTTTGGGTGTGATCGCTCCAAATCCAGCTATAGTCAATTGTTTATTACCCCATGTAAACAGGTTACTTCTATGAGAGGGGGTAATTAACAATTTACCGATGCAGATCAGTAAAATCAGACCAGAAGGACAGTTACCCAAAACAACAACAGAATAAAAACGCACAGACCATATACAGAAGTGCAGAATTAATTTTGTTGCAGAAGGATAGAATCCATACTAAAATCCTTACAACCATAACTTTGGAATTTAGACATTCATTTGGTATTCTAAATGGATAATTGCACAGAATCATCACATATAGCTATTTTTATTTAAAAATAACTTCATCACCCTTGGGCATTCTGTAGAGTGGGACAAGCGTAAGAGAGAGAAATAGATATCCCCTCTCAGTTACTCTCTAAAACTAGCTATCCAAACCATTAGTCATTGAAAAAATCTCTGACATCCAAACAAAATCACATACAGATATGTAAATCTTTTAGACAGTTATAGCATGTCACCATTTCACTTTCATCTAACAAAGTTTGCCTCTCCCTCACCCCACCACTGTCAAAGTTTGGACAGGAGCAGCTGTGCACATACACTGCACAGGTGGCATGCTCTTGAAGTTGTGATTAAAGCCTTTAGCTGCGTCTGGATCTGGCCTTGTTGGGCACATTTTCTTCCTCAATTGTACATATCCCTCAACTCTCCAAACACTTCACTAGAAAACAAAAAAAAAACAGTTAATTTCCCCATTGCTGATCAAAACAAAACTACACAGCAGACAATAGAAGGAAACTATGAAGTGATTCATAACATTAGAACTGGGACTCAATTCCAGACAGAACAGGAATAAGTGAACCCAACATGCACAGATACCGCCGAAATACTTTAATAATGCTCTTAAGGACACACTGTGTGAAAGTGCTCCTGGACCACAGATCCACTATCTGACAGCATGCAAAATTGCTCAGATTAATCTGAAAACAGATAAAAATCATGTAAAATCACAGTGTCCATGCAACCAAATTGCATATAAATCATTCTCCCAACCAGAGAGGGTAAAACCTTGTAAAATGTGATGGATACAAATGATTGCAAGTTGTTTGTAATCCATTCATATAAATACTTGTCTAGGTGAGAAAAGAAAAAAGGCGCCTGTAGGACCGTGGAGCCATTAATACTCGGTAAAGCAAAGCAATGTCACAGAGCCTCTGCTGACCCCTCTAATGCACTTTTTATTGCCATTTTGTCTCTGTCCTCCACATTCTTTGCATTATGACTTTCTTTGTCTTCAAAAAATGCATTACGTCTTGCTGCTGAAGATTTGTTTTTGAATGTGGAAAATCCTGATGAGATGTGGGCGTGGATTTAAAGGACTGTAAAAATGCAGCCTTTCTAGCTTGTTGCCAGGTAAATGGACAAAAGGTCAGCAAAGCCCTTTCTTTAATTACTGTAATTTCTTTAATTACAATGATGGAAATGAAGCTCTTGCTCTAGAACTCTTTTGCAAATTGCTTAGCAGAGCCTATGCTTTGTAACAAGCAAATCAGATTTGTATAAGTTTTTAACTATGCCTCAGTTCTTTACTTTTGGCAGTCTCTATAAATTTCCTATGTCTATATTGTCAATATAAATTTCTCAGCTCTTATGAGACAACTGTTCTTTATCCTAATCAGTGCTACGTGTAGAATATCTGAGAAGCATCAAATATATGCAACAGAAAGGTAAGACAACAAAGCAAAATTGTACACTAAACATCTGTGACAAAACACTGAATCTTGAAATCATTTATTTAATTTGTCGTTCCTCAAACCATGTAATTTCTTCTGAAGCAGAAGATATATTTCTATGAGGCATCAAGTAGTATGCCTTATCCATCCTTTTTTGGAATCAGACATAAGTAAAATAGAAAAGCAAAAACAGAGGCAAATAGCATTGCTGGGAAATGTCACACAGTTCAGCACATGGTCATTCAGGCTCCTCCATTTTATCTAATCAATAGTAAATGTCATGCTTGCCACCATCTTTTATTCAGCAGCAGCCTCATTTGCACATTGCTAAGTCTTGAGATTATCGGTCATTACAAAAGCCAATAAAAATGAGGCCACATTTTTCTGCTTAAATGAGAATCAATCATGTGAAAACATCTGTGAAAATCAACATACAGTATATGTAAAGAGATAAACATTACATCATTTGAGCTCTGGCTATTTCAATGTCTTTAACATTTTGTGTGCAAAGAATACAGAGGGCCCTCCAGGGTCTTTCAGCACCTGATGCAAATTGTTCCCACATGATGCTTTGTTCACCAAATGTTTGTTTGTGAATGTATGTATTTGTGCGAGCATGTCTGTGTGGTATGGATAGTACAGTATGTCTATTTTTAGTATCATACATTTGTGTCATATGCCCATGTATGCCTCCAGTAGGCTAATATGGAAGATTTTCAGTGGATAACTAGATACAACATATATGCATTGGAACATAAGACACATACATTTCATTGTTTTCATTATGAGATTAATTTGCTGTATTATTTTACCACATTAACTTGAACATATCTTGCTAAAATTGAAACAACATGAATCAAAATGTATGGTGTACTGTTGGGTGATACCATTGCCTCTCATAATGTTGTACATTTCTGTGACAGTTAAATGTTTTCATCATCTTGAGAGGCAATGCACAGAGGTATTGGGGAAAGAACATTTCTGTGTATTGTTTTCAAGATTGGGAAATTTTACTGGATATTGGCATTGGAAATTCTGACACACTTCGATATTCATAATATTGCTTTCAGCTCTACTTCTCAACCCGCCGGGCACAATTCGGCACTGTTCCTTTTCCTAAACACACTAACATACCATATGCCTGTTTCCTAGTTATCTTCATGTTGTTCTCCTTCTAATGACTGCTCTCTGCCCCCTCTATGCCACATACAGTAATAGTGGATTGGAAGACCCTGATAAGATTTTGCTGCGTTTGGCTCCAGTCCAAATGTACTATTAACAATAAACACAGTAAGATGTCGTATTGTTCCTCAGATCATTTCATTACGTGAATAAAAAGTAAGAGTAACAACTGTTGGATAACACTGAAAATACATCAGGTAAGGACTACACTTGGCTCCATAAAGTGTCAAATTCACAGAACAGCAGGAGTCACTTAACCTCCATCTGCTCTCGAAGCAGTATTATGGCTAATTGTAAACTACAAGAACATATTATATGTTCTATATCATTGAAACATATAATGGTGATATGCAATATGTATTTTATCTGTTTAAAATATTTATTTAAAATTAAGCAAAATGGTTGACCTCCATCTGTGCGCGATTAAAAAAAAACTTTTTGTAATGAACGAATAATTTCCTCAGTCCCAGCTGTGGTGCGCACTGAACGATGCTGTGTTGTGCTGTATGCGTCAGTTCCTCACTGCGCAGTCGCCGCCGCACCGGCTGATAGAGGGAATGCAGAAAGAAGGAAAAATGGCTCTCGATAATTTCATTTTTGCACAGTGCATTCTGTATTTCTTGGCGTTTGTTTTCGGCTTTATTGCCGTCGTGCCTGTCTCCGAAAATAGCGATGATTTTCAAGGGAAATGTCTGCTTTTCACGCGGGGTATGTGGCAAAACGAGAACATCACAGTGGCCAAGCAGCGCTTCATTATTGAGGAGTGGGGACCGGAGTCTTCCTGCAGTTTCATCACTTTTGTCGGGATAGTCTCCCTTATTCTGTCCGCAGTCCAGGCATGGAGATTACTCTTCTTTCTTTGTAAAGGCCATGATGAGTGAGTCTTATTTCTTGCAACCAAATTCACTATTGATAATGTTGTGTATTTGTGTGTTCTGACTAATGTTCTCACGTTAAGCCTGTGTATTGTTAGCTGTGCTGCTGCATGGTACATGGTAGCCCAGTCCTCCCTCTCTGCTAAACATACATGATTGTAGATACACAGCATGTATTCCTCCAAAATACATATCAGATGCTAGACCTCCCCCTGCTACAGTAGTCATAGCAACGCTACAGTTGATGCATAATTTCGGAACCCCACCTAGCCAATTATCAGGGAATATTCATGATCGGTACATTAAAACAACATTTACAATATTTATGCATCTTTGCCTAAGTGTAGGGTTTCAGACGTTAAGAGACCATTGTTCATTTGTACAATGAATTGATTCGAACGTCGGAAAACAAACGCGTTGTTCTATCAGACAAAACTGACATTTATGTGTTACTGCTGCTTCATTGCAGAGGTTTCCAGCTACCACATAGGCCCTTGGGCGTTTATAACAGCAGATTGCAGGTACTGATGCGGAAAACCATATCGCCATGTGCATCAATATATGCTTTATATTTGGTTCTTCCTTGAAATGAATAATCAGCGAATCGAATATTTCTGCAAGGTAATTATCACGCGTTGATGAATTGTTTAGATGAGTCAAGTTTTGTGTCGCTGAAAAACACATGTTCTAGTATTATGAGGGATAATTTCAGAAACAAAACACAATCAAACTTACATTATTCCTTCTTGTGTTAAACTACTTGTTTTACTTTTTAAATGTTTTTTTTTTGTGGATATTTACAGAATCAGTAATGTATGTCCCAATGTCTGCATCTACAACTTCTCCACCAATGGAACATCTTGCCTCATAAAATATTGCTGCTCTTGCTCCTCTCATTACTGGAGAATGTGGGTGAAAGTCCACCCACACATCTTCAACATGCAGAAACGTTCAATACTGAACTGCTTTAATGAAAGTATAACTTGAAGTGGTGCCTTCAATGAATTGCCCCAAACCTTTCTCTCCTGTTCAGCTAGATGTTTCAACAAATGAGAATCCCATCTGACCACCACGATTATTGCATGTATGGAGGGAACATGCAAATGTAACACTGTGGGGAAAAAAACCAATGTAACCAGCCTCTCTCATTGCTTGTCCTCTTTTTGTAATTGTAGCTCCATATTCAATGCCTTCCTGAATCTGCTGCTTAGCGCCTTCGTGGTGTTTGCCATCTTTGTGGCCAGCACCATTGTTACTGTGGGCTTTAACTTGTGGTGTGATGCCATCACAGAAGATGGAACCATGCCCAGCAGGTAAGCCATCCTTTCACCTGTAACATGTGTCCACTTTACTGGCTCTGAAATGGCCGTGGTAATTGAATTACACAGCATTCCACAGAAGGCCAGAATAGTATATAAGTGTTGTTCATCATTAACAAGAGTTATATTTCTATGAAAACATTTTCTTGGCAGTTTTCCTTTTACAATTCAGTGCAATCAGGAGTATATCATCCATTTATATACTGTGAAAAGTAATGTGTAAGCCGCCACCTTGTAATCAGAAGAAATTCTGAGTAAGAACCTTGTTTAAGTTTATGACAGAAGTGCAGTTCATAGACTATTTATTTTACTTACTTCATAAACACAATCAGTGTGTGTTCTTTAGTTTATGTAATAATTTTGATAGCAATTCAGTTGAGGAAGTGGATAATGGAATAAAATAACTTTAGGGAGAAATGAAGGTAAGCAGTGCAGTCTGTTGTAAGCATGAGGCCTTGTTCAAGGCTCAACGTTGGTTGAATCATTTTGTGTTGTCCACTTGTTTCCAGTTGTGAGGATTTGCAGGATACTGATCTGGAACTTGGCCTGGACAATTCCTCTTTCTATGACCAGTTTGCTATTGCTCAGGTGAGGACTAATTTTACAAAACACAGATTAAACTAAACAAAAAACTAAACATATTATATATGGCTATTGTACATCAACACTTAAATTGCCTCAATCATGATAAACACAGTTAAATGGTTGTAAATAATGTTTTCTTGTGTTGGTACCTGTAACTCCAAACCTTAATCATTGAAGCAGCCTTCCTTGCTTGAGATAATCCATCCTCTTAATTATTGTGTTGCTCCGGCAGCAGCTCTGGTTGGAAACTATCAACAAGCTTTATGTGTTCCTGTGGATTTACAGTATTTCATTATTAATCAGAATATTCTTGAAAGTGGTTTTAGGTGAAGCCACAATGGAGAGGTTGAAGAAGGTTTTACTTGCTGTGAAAAAAGGTTGTGTAATGTAACATAAAACCTTGTGAAACACTGGCAGTGAGTATGACCAACATATCTAGGTACATAACATTTTTATAATAGAATAGGTTGGTGTGCTATTGAATTTATTTTGTTTTCAGAGGAGATCCTGTGTACTGTGGGGTATACTCAGACATCTTTTAAATGAACTGTTTTTAGATGTGTGGATGATAAATAAAAGATACATCTCTTTCTTGCAGTTTGGCCTGTGGGCTGCCTGGCTGACTTGGCTGGGCATCACCATGCTGGCCTTCCTGAAGGTATACCACAACTACCGGCAGGAGGACCTCCTGGACAGCCTGATTCATGAGAAGGAGCTGCTGCTTGGCCGCTCATCCCGCAGGGGTTCGGATGTGGAAGAGAAGAGCGGCATGATATAAGCCCCACAAGAAGAGTGCGTTACTCACAAACTTCCCTCACAGCCAGTGGGCTTAGCAGAGGAACGTTTAGAAGGCAGAGAGCAAAACTATCTCTGAAAAATGCCAAATGCACCAAAGCAATCACTCAGAGCAATCTATGATTTGATCCCATTACTAGCAACAGAGGGGCACTGCATTGCTTTGCAGAATCTCTGTGAAGTATTTCTGATCCTGTTTCATGCTGTAGGTCCAGCTAAGAACCTTCTGTAGGGCTAATTCCGTCCAGTCCTTTTCCACTCTGCTTGTGTAGTGTTTATGTTTTGGGAAAGTCTCTTCTACCCCCTCAGGCACACAGCAAGGCGTAAATGAGCGGCAATATGATGTTTAATGAAAAAGTAATGCTTGTAATGCTGCATTGAGCATTTCTCACTGTGAACAAGGAGCCTAGCTCAACAGTGCAAAGCTGATAATTCCCAGATGAGATGATTCTAAAGGGACAAAAGATGACTGAATCATTACCTCCAGTACCTAATGCACATGCACAGTGGAATTTGTATGACTTCATATATTTGTTTTTTTATGGCAACTACTGGTTTGAGTATTACAGTATTATCTAGATCCCTGGATTTACACCTGAGCAGTTTGCACATGAATAGCATTTGAATATAACACAAAAAAACCCATATGGAAAGGACAGGGGATTGCTGTCACTGAAACAAGGGTTGTGCTAGGATTGGGCTCTTTAGCATATTTCAAATAGTAAAATCCTGCTGTTCTCAAAGTATTCATTGCAATTAATGAATCTGCAAAGTGCAAAGATAATTGCATTCAGTCACAAGAACAGATACTTGCAACATTCAATTTGAGCAGGGTATCTTGGCTTATTTGGGATGTATGCATGAAGAGCACTATATAAGAGCTTATTGTATTGTATTTACATCTCACCAAATTAGGTTACTTAACAAGCATTTAAACACTGATCCAGACACTTGACACTTGATGTCAATGTGAAGTTGGTGGTATACACTGTCTTACAGTGTAACACATGCACTTCATTTGTCAATCTAGTCGTTATAATTCTTTCAAATGTAGTATTGAACATTGAACATAATAATTCAACGACTATTATTATTCTCTGACAAGAAAGGCAATGACTTACTTGCATGGAGGCTGTTCATGGCAGCTGTTTAATTGGTGAGTGTGTACAGTATTTGTGATTGCTGGGGGAGGGGTGGACGTAGTGGGGGAAGTTTGTAAATAACTGCATACTCATAATATGTAAATTATGTTTGGCTGAGCTGGTGGCATAGTGAACTCAGAGTCCTTTGCATGCTGCAGCAAGATGTGGTGTGAGCTTCCGCAGTGTCATATACACAACTACCAAGCACTGTATTTTGTAAAAAAAAAAAAAAAAAAAAAAAAACTCAGAACTTTATAAACTGACAGATTGATATTGACCCATTTATGTATGAACTTTTCTTATTCTGGGCCCAACACATTTTTCAATGATTGACATATGGATTAATAGATTGTACTGATTTTGTACAATTTATTGCTGTGTAAATGTCTTAATATTTTTCATCTGAAATTTGAGGATTTTGGTAGACAGATTCCAAAAATGTACATTACCTGTCCATTCCTGACTTTCAAAACATTTAATAAATTGCATTTTATTGGTTGTTTTTGCCGATATCAATAGCCCAAAATCCACAGAACCAGGAAACTACTATACCTTGAATTTTGAAATGTGTTTTATAAATTTATACCCATGCCCACCTGAATGCTTTTTATGGTGTAGTAGCTAGTCTCTATGGTAAAGGCCTTGCTTGACCATGCCGTTTAAATATGCGATAAATAAATAAATATATATGGTATCTTAGATGACACTTCCATCTTGTGTCCCTGTCATTGGTTGATTTCCCTAGACTTACTCTTAGGTCCCAGTTTATGATCTTTTTGCTGACCTCACAGTACTGTGCTACACCACAGGATGTGGGAGACACCTTTGTTTGCAAATACAGTTTTATTCAAAAGAATTCAAATAAAAAAATAAAGGTAGAAACAAACAGAACCTTAGAAAAGGCACTTCTATTAAACGTGGTAGAATACATGTTGTCAGCAGTGAAATACAGCTACAAAACAAAGATAAGCAATGATAGGCCATGTGAAATTTCTGGGGATATTTTTATTGCTCGAAAGGGCTGACAATTCAGCAGGATTTGTAGAATATGAATAATTATGTGTTAATACTGACAGTGTTATTCTAGACAGCTGTTCCATTATATTGCTTTGAAATTTAATGTGTTACATTTATAGACTGTCTTGCTTTTTATGAAGGTGTTCCCTGAACCCTGTCATGTAAAGATTACATGTTATTGGAAACTGTTTTGTGTTTTATCTCTTTCAAAATAAAATATAAATAACATACATTTAACATAACTGTAGTTGTGTCTTTTTGTATTACTGTAATGGTTAAAATGCCTGATTTAGTCTTTAGGTAATTTGGAAGTTTTAACAGTAAGCATTTTTCTCTTCAAAAGGTAGTTTACATCTCCTATCTAAACTATAATGTATTTTGCTACATTCTACAGTTCTTTTCTGTGCTTACCATCATACAGTATGTTGCACATGTAGGCAAAGTAACTTTATTGCACCAAACATTCTGTGTTAGAATTTCATAAGAATTCATTAGTCCCACAATGCTAGTTTGAATAGCATTAGACATCAAGATTAAAATCTGAATACCAAAGAGCAATTAAAAAATAGAAAAATTAACAGATAGCAAAATCTATACAAAATGTACTTAAAATCAAACAAAGGGATACTTAAACTTATTCAGATATACAGAAAAGGTACACAGTCTTTCATTTATAATGGAAAATGTCATTCATTGTGGCATTTTAGTATCTATATCTATAAAGTGTAGAAGGCATATACTGTACACTCGTAATGAAAAACAATCACATTTCCTTCATAGGCAGATACAGGATTCATTTGACATCTATAATGAGTATATATTTCTGTGCTAAAAGATACTCTTAGTTCAATAGTGAACTACAAACCAATCATTAAAGTACCATCCACGTGGGTAGAATTAAAATGGTCTGTTACTAAATTAAAGCTCATTTTTAGGATGTATTCACGAGGAAAAAATGGTTGTCATGTATGCTAAATAAAATGGGAAAGTACTGAAAATACAGACTGACTATAATGTGAGGCTGTTTTCACTTCCTTTTTTGCAAAAACTGTTAATATTTGTGCTTGACTCAATCATCTTTAACAATAACCAATTTACCAATTTTATCAGAAAATTCTCTAACTTTTTCTAATTTTATCAAAATGTATACTCCATATCAGGACATATGCAGTAATTATGCTGAAGTTTTATATTTTCTCCTCATTACTGTGCATATGTGTACCATACTAGTTTTAAATATCAAAATATTTTGTAACATTTAATTAGGATAATAACATAAATGTATTTGAATCTATGGAACCATTCACCCACATTGATGGTACCCAAAAATGTGGAAAGAAAATATTTTTGCTGAGAATAACCTCTAAGTGCCAACATTACAAATGTGCTATCAACATAAACAAGGCATTCCAATGAACTAAATATTTACAAAGTCATGAAAGCTACATATCTCTGGGAATACATATTTTTCTATATGTAGGTGTGATTAAGCATTGTGTTACAATCTAGGATACATGTCCCAGCACCATGCCTGGACAATGAGGATGCAATGCTTGTGTAGGAGGCAACAACCATCTGAAGACTTTAGAGAGGCTATACAGCAGTGCTTTAGAGCTCCCCCTCTGGCTGATCACAGTCACTGCATGGTTAGCCAGATCCAGCAGCCCCAGAGTACCTGCTTCATCTGTAGCAGGTAAACGGCTAACATGGCTTCCAGCTCCTCACACATACGTTGTGGTCGCCGGCGGTCTGTGCAGTACAGTGCCACCCCCAGGACGGAGAGCAGCAGGAAGAGGCAGGTGAAGAAGGCCAGGTGTGGGCGACTAGGGGATGTGTCGTATGCTGCAATCAAAACAACACAGATATGTGAGTCTTTAACTGCAGTCATATTTGCAGAGCTATGGCTCAGCCTTCCATTGTGCATTTCACTAGTGTTCCCATATGACTGACTTTGAAAATCCAATGACATTAAAACATTTAAAAGGTAGCACACAATTTTCATGCGAACAGAATTCTTCTGTGGTTTTGTGAAATATTGTCACAATGCTATTATGTTACATTGGAGTTTCAGCAACATTCAGAGAATATGCTCTAATAAAAATGGAAACTGAGAATTTTAATTTAACTGGTTTCATGATTTGTAAGAACTGACATGCACTGAGAATTCTGAAACTTTCCCTCCCTGGGCCAGTCATTACTAACAGCCTGGATTCAACACAGACCATTGGGCCCATCTACACTCTTGAACAGTGCCTTAACAAGATAAAAAGCCAGTGGATCCCAGCCACCTGCTAGCCAGGTTTCCAGGGAATGGCTGGGAATGCTCAGACGTGCATGACGCACATCATCACTTAGCTCCTGTGTTTTGAAACCAATGTGACTATTTTTGTTCCTACCTGAGTAGCATATTCTTATATTGTTGCTGTAAGTGCAGTGCAACATGTTAGCACTGTTACAATGTTTAAGAAAGTACTGTCCTGCTGTTATAGGGCTTCACAGGGACCTGAATAAGCTCAGTCAAGTGTCTGTGTTATGGTGGAATCATTAATGGCATACGCTTAGTCTCAGCAGAGCAATGCACACAATGAGTGGGAACTATGCACAAATTTTTTCTGCTGGTGTAAAATAAACACTGAACACTTAACTCCTCCAGTGAAGGAAAATTGGAGGGGTAATAATATAAACCATTTTAAAATACCAAAATAATATACCATCAGAGTGCAATCCATTCATCTTAACAGAAAAATGACAAAATGCAATGTCACTCCTGAGAATGATCCACAAGCAGCAGAAAACACAGTATTAAGGGAGAGAGAAAATGTGGGAACAGGGAATATGTTGGCTAATAATAATAATAATAATAATTATAATAATAATAGTAATAATAATTATAACATGATTTGATGTACTTAAATAGCTTGTGTGTCCCATTTATAAATTCTCTTTTCAACATTTTAATTTAGCATGAGAATTGCTGAGAATGACCCACAAGCAGCAGAAAACACAGTATTGAGGGAGAGAGAAAATGTCCGAACAGGGAATGAGTCGGTTATTAATAATAATAATAATAATAATAATAATAATAACATCATTTCATGTACTTAAATGGCTTGTGTATCCCATTTATAAATTCTCTTTTCAACATTTTAATTTAGCATGAGGATTGCTATAATGGCTTTCATTTTGACACTGGATTTTAAGTATATGCACTGAAAAGTGATCTCAGGCAGCGTACAGGGTAAAGAGAGCGGTCCCTGTCCTAATACAACACTGCCACACTGTTCAGCTCTCATGATCCAGTGTCATTTCCCCACTCATCTTCATGATTACTGCTGATCAGTGTGAGTGACACATCAAAATTGCATGCAGTTAGTGAACATTGGTTCACCTCAATAGTCCTACTTACCTACTAAACAGTCATAGTATGGAATGTCTGTGGATTGGACAGATGAATGGCAAGTAAATACCTCCTTTTCTCCATGACAGCATTTTCAGGCACCATAACCCTGAGCCAATTCAAATGCTACAGATACTGGTGGGTGCATGCTTGCGCATCTACAAATTACTGCTTTAAAAAAGTAACTACACTGACATTATGGACTGTTAAGTGCCTCCAGTGCTTTTATAGCTAACTGTAAATGCAAATCATGTGGCATATTGTTGCCTTTTTATAACTTGGCAGTCCTAAGTCATTATGGTCGAAGAGGAGTAACCTCAAGTATTCCGGATTTTGGACTGTAGAACTCAGGAACACTTTTTATTAACCTCAGCATTTCCTCCATTTAAATGTTTAGCTTTGTCAACACTTTATGAGAAACTGCAAACTGCTCTTGGGAAATTTGGGACAATAGCGCAAGGGACTTGAATGTCGCTGATGAGAGTTTCATTAGATGTTAAAAATTGTGTTAACTACTCATATGCCTAAAATACCAGTTTAAGTTAAAATTGTTTCTTTCAACAAAACCTGGGATCAAAATAAAATTCTCGGAAGTGGGGCATTGTTAAACTATTGTAATCCCGCTCTCTCACCATTTATATATGTTTTCATTACGTATTATAATAACCTTTACTATTGCCATTGGGCACAGCATAGCTGGAAGACAAAGTTCTTTAAAATCAGTGCAGTAACAGAGTTGTGACAGCAGAGGGCAGCACCACAGGCATAGCATCTACGTGTAAAGAATGTAATGCTGAAACGAGAGAAGAGGAATGTTTTTGACTATTCAATGAGATTAACACCTTAGGATGACAGTGTGGAATTGGCCTATTTACGTGGACTGAAGGATGTGATGATCCCTCTCCATGTGGCTAGGTCTTACCGTGAACAGTAAGCTCAGGCTCCCTAAAACGAACTCGCCGCTCTGGTTTCCGCCGGTAGGTCAGGTCTGAATCTGTGCCACCACAAGTGGGTCTCTTCAGGATAGAGGTGGGGATTTTACACCCACTGATCTGGGCAAAGAGAGCAGGATGATTGGCACAACATCACAACAGTGGATGCTATGGTGCATGTGAACAGTTTGGCTTCATTCCAGTGGAAAAGTACACTAAACAAAGGACAACAGGAATATCTGACAAAGGCAAATGTGTGTAGAGGTGTAATGACAATGACAAGAGTAAGAAAAACTTTTAGCAAGGTGTAGTATGCCCTGCACAGTATACTACAACTGCCTTGTTGTTTTGAAATATTAGCCTTATACATGGCTCTTGGATGAAGAATTTCATGCTTTTACGCATAACTCAAATAAGAAAGATTTTAAAATGAGTAACACTAATGAGAGGAAACATTAGCATATGATAATATTAAATATAAAATATCTTTATGTCTTACATGGTTTAATTTTCAGTATGTGTTATTACAACTATACCATGCGTTTTCCATTTGCAGAGGGCTAGAAAATATCAGATGTACTCAAGGTTACCATTCATGCATTCAATCCCAGTGTACTCTGTGTCAGCATTCACTGTTCTGTCCTTCCTTAAGTCTCACCTTTGCTTTAGGTAACAATAAAGCAATATGGATGCATTTCATGCAAAGCTTCACAATGAGAGACAGTTGCATGCAAAACCACATATAACAAGAATAGATAGAATAGAAGGTGACACCTTCTGTTTTGAGGCTTCCTGTGGAGGGTGGAGCTCCTTCCTGTGGTGGTGCCGGACCTCAGAGCGCCTCTCCCGGTGGCTTGGTGGTGCACCATTGAGTGCATCACTGAATGTCTCTGTTGCAGAAAACCTCTTGGACAGCGCTGATACGTACTGGCCCAGAGAGTCTACGGAGTCAAGACACACAAGACACATTCTCTCAATCCAGCTGCTCCGGTACAGAGGTTTTAAATTGGCTTTACAGATGGATGGTGGGAATACACAACGCATCTTTGTACAAATCAGTATATCAGTGTGAAATTCAGTGACGTACAATGACAGAGTGCAGCACTAACTGTTCTGCCACAGACATGTTGTCTTGTCCTTGTATGTAACCATTTCAGATGTTGTATCTTTTGTAATGATTCTGTTTGAGTCATGGATGACTCACACTCCTTGTACAAAATAAAGCTGGCAATAACTATAGGCAAGCCATGAGGGGGGCATTTCCAACAGCAATGTCCTCCATTCAAATGTCTAAGATTCTATCACCCCCTGCCTCTCCAAAGGTTAGCTTTAATTCCTGTAGAGCTGCCTCACTCTTCAAAGTCTGAAAGCAAAACATCAAGAATGGATATTTTAGCTTAGACACATCATGACTAAATCTCATGGTATTTTACTACAGGACAGTGAAAACATAATATGAAAAAATATATTTTTAGAATGTCAGCACAGCAGTGTAGGACCAGAGCTCATAAAACACTGGTCTCAAACTGTCACACGGTAAAAGACAGAAGTTTATTTATTTATCATTTCATTCAGCTGGCATTTTTACCAGCTGCAGCTGAAGATCTACAAGCTATTTATTTAACCAGCTCTGAGTTTACTAGGGCAGTCCAGCTCAGGGACATGGCTTGGAAGGAGCTGTTCCAAATCCTGTTACTGCATAGTAACATCCATTTGCCTGAGCATGTAAACAATGACTGGGTTTTGTTTGTGTGTAAATTAGCAATGGTAAGTTTCCAAGAGGATACACTATAGGCAGCAGCTAATGTTTTTTTTAATGTATGATCTGTTATGCCTTACAAACCTGTAAGCCTGTAATTCAGTCAGCATTCGACCTCTACTTTGAATCTTTATTAAATAGTTTAACCATTTAGTCATGGGACACTTGGATCACCCATGTGGTCTAGCTTATCTTTTACATGACAGTTTTCACTCATTTAACCAATAGTATTGTGTCAAAAGGAAAGGATAAAACATACTAGGCTTATGCTAAATCTGGGTCAAACTGTCTAGATGATACTATAATTAGAACTGGTCACCAGTGACCGTACCAAGACATTTACCAAGATATTTATTTTACACTGCAACATCTACTTGCCCAAAACTCACAACATACTTTCATTCCTAGTGATTTCCAAGACTGGTGAGGTCTTGAACGAGAGAGAATACTGTAAAAATATATAATGAATGAATGGATTCAATTTGACCTTTCCAGCTCGTTTGACAAATAGCTTATTAAGATAATAAGCTAAATTGAATAAAAACCTCATTATGGATAAGCTAGCCTGTGGGGTCTAATATTATTTTTGCAGATGTAATGATACTTGCAGCAGTATTTGAACCATTTTGAAATAGGCACTTAATGATCTGAAAGCTCATTTTGAAAATATATATTTAAATCAGTTTAAGCCCAATATTAATGTTCACTTGTGCATTCAAGAGAATGTTCAAATGCATCAAAGCTCACCCACTGTGCAGGACAAACTAGAAAAAGTATATATTTACATCTCTGTGAAGCATAAGTATTGATGAATGAACTGTAGCTTTTTGCTTGATCAACAGAAGCATATTTACTTTTACTAACATTAAGGCTCTTAATCACTATACTTTTCAAACTACCATTAGATATTACAGTTATGGTGTGTACACACATATTCTACACTGAAAATGTATGACAATCCCTTGTAATGTGGAGAGAAGGATTTCCTTGTGCTCAACAGAATGTGACACTGTTTGCATATGAGTAAGAAAAGGTGTTTACCTGAGTACTCTGTCTTGCCTATCTCAGCGTAGACGGATGCCAGAAGCTCCAGACTCCTGGCTGTGATGGGGTGGTCATTGCCAAAGGCTTTCTGTCTGATTTTAGTGGCCTGAAACAGAGACAAAGACAAGGAAAGGTCAAACATGGGAAGGGAGCATTTCATTACAGTCAGATTCAATCATGACAATTTACGTCATAACTTAATGGCTTGTGTCAGAGTGTCATTGAAACAGAGATGTCATTCACAGCACAATAATAATCAAATCAATGTTTGGAAGAGGAACAGTGCCTTGGGTTATAGTTACAGTATGGCACTTATCAAGTATTATCTTATTATCATTATCTTATCAAGAATATTCATTCACTGTGTAAACACAGCCATGTAGCCTTATTGAAAAGGACATCACTGCAAAATCTCCTTTACTACATGTGTATGTTTGACAAAAGGCAAAAGCACTATTGCTAATCCCTGCACAGCTACCCCTTACATTATTGATACACAACATACCTTGCCGCTGTACTCTAAAGCAAGATGTGGTCTGAAAAAAAGGTGAAGCAAAAAACACTCATCAGTTATCAGTCCCTAAGTGTTTGTGCATGCATGAGATGAGTATTCAATGCTTTGCAGCCACCTTACTTCTCCTCGGGCCTCTGTATAGTAGCCTGGGTATTGCTAATGCAAAGGTGCAAAGGTAGTGCATTTGCTTGCTGCAACTTTACCCTCGTTCCCACCACACACAAAACACAGAGACACATGACTGGTCTGAGTTGCCACTGCAACTGATCCAGCATTGTGAGTATCTCCCCATGCAAGGTCAGTGCTTCCAGGTGGCTAGGCCTGTTGAACTCTTATGACCCCTCACTGGACCAGCCGTTCAGCATATGGTCCCTCCCCGCAGGCCCTGTGTCTCCCACAGAGCAGATGGGGCTGGACAAGCCTCCCTTCCCCCATTCCCCCGCTAGCAGTAATTACCAGCTGATGAACATCTCATTTCAGTAGTGACCAAGGTCCTTTTGCCAACTGCAGTTCTGGCCGTGTTCCTATCCTCAGGTACTGTTGGGTAAGTTATCATCGGAAAATACCACTGACCAAAGGTCTTTAAACCATCGTGGGAAATGATAAATGCCCTCAATTGCCTGCCATTTAATATCATTAAATTCTTTTGCTTCTGTCATTCTTTTTATGGGCTGTTTTGTGGCTCACAAAGTACCTATATCATATTAAAGGAAGAATCCTGCCCCTAGGCTGCCGCTCCATATTGAGTTTATTACTGCATAATACGATAGAGCCACTGTGGAGACTGTATCTGGGATTCATATCACTGATGACATTTCCATTTCCATCACAATATTTCTACCATAATCACTCTATTCACCTAACATCATAGTAAACAAACATGTAAAAAGGCCAAGTTGTCTGTATAAATAAAATCAACTTAATTTTTTTGTGTATGTCCAATGTTCTTGAACTCATTTCTAAAATTACCCATAACGCTTCCTCAAGAACTATGCCTGTTTTTCAAATGACAGATTAAAGGATAGGGACAAATCAGGAATGTGAAAAAAACAAAATAGCCCTTTTTTAAGAGCATAGAGATAATGTGATTGGGTGTGTTTGGAGCACATGGGGCTGTATAATAAATCTGAACACTGACCTGCTGAGATTCCACAGGCTGGCACATGCAGCCTGACACACAGAGCTCAGGGAGATTATGAAGTCAGTGGAAATGTTAAACCAGTGCCAACTGCTGCTGCGGTGAGGTAGCATCCAGGCAGCATTACCGGGGCGTGGTGCCTGCAGCTCAGGTTACACACAGCACCCTGATCCCCCCTGTACTGAGGCAAGGTGGGAGTCAGCTCGTTCAGCTGCGGCCCCCTGCATGACGACTGCAAGGTCATCCATCACTTGTACATGTACTTAGAAATGTAGAGCAAGCTGTGTTTAGTGCTACAGATGTCAATGCTACTCTTCCAAACCAAAGCCTTTTAAATAAGTAATGTCTGGGTGTTGGGTGCACTGTTAAAGTGTCCGTCCCGACATTCGATCATTGGCATCCCAGCTCACCCGCTGATTGGAGGACTTCCTGCCATTGCGTTGAAAGATTCAGAAGGACAGGAACTTCCTGCATGGACTAGAGATCAGCTTAAAAAACTCCTGAATGTTGAAAAGAAAAGATCTTCTGCTGGCTAC
This sequence comes from Albula goreensis, assembly GCA_022829145.1. Lineage (NCBI taxonomy): Eukaryota > Metazoa > Chordata > Actinopteri > Albuliformes > Albulidae > Albula > Albula goreensis. The sequence goes on from CM040749.1 coordinate 18,771,735, forward strand.
AGCATCAGTTCAGCCAAAAGTGACCCTTCATAGTTTTCTTTCCTTTTCTTCTCTCGAGTCTTGAGTTCTTAAAAGGTCTTGAATTCTTAAGACCTTAAATTCTCTATTCACAAACCACCCCTAGCTCCAATGGAAATATTTCTTAAAGCTTTGACCTGAGCAGAAACAATATGAGCTGTGATAAAATTAACTGTTTCGTGTGGTCTTTTCCTGGCTTGTAAAAATATATATTTTGTGCCATTCAGGAACAGACACATGAAACTACTAAAGTGCACATCACAGCTGAAAAGCTGAAACATTGAGCAGTTTGGCCTCTACCTTGTACCTTCTGAAGCTCAAGCACAGAGGCATGGCAATACAAAATCAATATCTCATACTATAACACCTCCCACCCCATACAACCAGTACTCCACACCTCCTTCCCCCAAACAATCAAGGTAAATGCTTTAACCTCTCAGCCAATAGCAATGCAAGCATATAAATGTTAAGCTTCCTGTCCCTGCATCATGTCCAGAGCAGAGAAAAAGGATACCAGAATCAGGTGTTCCAGCAGCACTTGAAACTCACAACAGAAGTGGTGTATGCTTTCTTTCCCCTTGGGCCTACAGGGAAATTAAAGTGCTTCTTTTGCATGCATTCTGAGTCACAAAGACTTCTCAGCCTGATATATGGCAAGGGAAATTTCCATCCCATTTACCTAAGGGTCTGTGTTTGCACCATTAGAAAAGGTCAAAAACATAAATCTCCCTCCCAATGATACAATAACACAATCTCTGTCTCTACACACAGTGTCAATTTTGCTGTTGTACAGCGCATCCCTTTTAATAAAGAACATCTCATTTATTCATAAATGATATAATTGGGAGAACAAGAGGAGATAATAGATATATCCATTGGTTTTAGATATATGTAAATGACATTGCACTGCATTTAGATGTTGGCACTGAATGAAAGAAATTATATTATTGAAGGGTGAAAGCGAAAAGAAAATGGACATAATTTCCAGACACAACCAAACCAACGTAAATTGCATATATTGTGGTCACAGTAACATAAAAATAACATCCACAGGGCTTTAGAAAATGTCTAGTGCCCAGTTTTGCTCTGTCAATTAACCAAATGGTGGATTGGCAGAAATGTGCTATGTCACAGTGGCTGGGCAGCACTCGGTAGTCATTCCTCTGAGCCTGTATGCAACTCTCTGCATCTGACTGCAGCAGAGCCAGTTACACACCCCTGCTGCTTCCTCAGCCTCCACAGCCAATGGCTGGTGCTGATCAACGCTTCTTGCTCAGTGTCTACACAAAGAAAACATAGCTCCTCTTAACTACTAAGTCTTAAATCCTTATACTCCTAATCCCCAGCATTTGCTCTCAATGGCTGATATTGGTGAAAAATCTGCATTATTTGCTGTGAGTCCAAAGGACAAACAAGACATTCCCATATTGATGGTGTAGCATGGTGGCCATTGGTGGATCAGTGGATAATTGTTAAAACCTACCTTTTACTCATGATGCACAGCTGGGCGAGTCTCTCATAGTCCCCAGCTTGAGAGGCCTGCTCCGACAGCTCCTCTGGAGACTCCCATCCTGCCGATCCGAGTGGAGCTGCCTCCTGAGGGCCTGTCACAGACAGTGTAATCAGAGTCTGTCAGCAGCCAAGCACCCTCCTTGGGCCAGGAAACAGGATCCTGTATGCGGGCAACCGGCCACTGCTGCTGTGCACAGCCCTGCTCAGCCTACACGTCACAGCGGGGCAGCGGCAAGCAGGATGGGTGGCGAGAGCGCAGATAAGTTCAGGGAGGAAACGCACGTGTCTGCATACGTATATACGTATGCACACACACACACACAAACACACACACAAACACAAACACACAACCTGCCCCTCGGGTCCTGATGAAAGGGAACTGATTTCCTTTCTCGCACTTTTCTTAGGTGGAGTTGAGGTCCCTTTTGGTAAAGCACATCACACATCACACATGACTCATACCTGTGGGCATTCCAGTGAATGTGTGTGATCAAAGGAGAGAGAGGTTTGCAAAAGACGAGAATTTGAAAAGTTGGGAAGGGGATTGGCCACAGGAAAGGATGGGCCTGTATATTTTGGGAATGGATAGAAGTAGGGCATAGACAGAAAGGAAAAAGGACAGAATAAACAAAAAAGTGGGGGATGAAGGGGATAGGAAGAGACATTGCCTGTGCTGGTGCAGCTGGGAAGCAGGTAGAAGTGCTGAATCAGAGGCCACTGCTTTCCATGGCACTGTTCATTGCTTAATCAGATATTGCAGAGCAGGGCCATTTGTCTTCTCTGCGTCCCCTGCTCCTATATCCTGCACGTGCTACAGCCCATTGCTGCATCAGCACCACTCAGCCAAAAAACAGGCTGCAGTCTTGCAAAGAAGTACTAGGTGATAGATCACTGCTCTTGGGTGAATGCCAATGTAAAATTATAAAAGGGTATGTTTTTCAACCACCTCTGTGGTACAAAATGTTCCAAAGTGGCCAGGGAGCTTGACTTTTTACTATGAGGTTACAAGTTCAAATTTTGCAATCCTGGATGGTCCATTGCCATTGTACGTAGCCCACATTCTTTCAGCAAATATCTAGCAATATAGGCATTACATATATAGTGTAAGGGCTGTGAACCTATGTAAAAATAATTGAATAATTGTTCCCATTAGTTAGTGGATTTAAAAAAAAAATCTCAGATATTTTCTCCTGAATTTCCTTCAGTGAATACATTCATTTTTGAAAACCTCAAAATTCTGTTCCAATGACACCATTTGAAGATCAAATATAGCACTCACGTTGTTAGAGTGACAAAACACCATCTATTTTTAATTTTATGTTACCTTTATTTCCCCAAGAGGCATGGCTAAACACTCCACATGTGAAAAATAAATGCTGTACCAAGTGTTGGATTGTGTCCTTATGTGCAACAACATTAGCTATGGTTTTTACAATGAGGCAAACATTCCAATTTTAAAATGAAATTATTTCATATAAAGCCATTATAGATTACATATATATTGCTTATCAATTGTTAATCATACAGCCCTATGTACAGAAGTCGACTGAACTGGTTAAAATTTGTCACCATATACAGTATAGCATATGAAAATGTTACCTGGTTATGAAAAAATATTTAATTTGCTAACAAATTATACACAAACAGGGTATTGTTAAGATACATTTATAGCAACACCCTGCCACTCAGACAGTTTCCTTCATGTATTTTTATTTGAATGCTGCTTTATGTTTAACAGTCCTGAAAAATACGAAAACAAAACAATCCTGATAATGTTACAAAGAAGCAAACTCTCATATTAACTGAAATGTCAGTGGACTAACAACAGAGCCTCAGTGTTGAGTCGTGCTTCATTGTGGAATCCATTACACAACTAAAGATTCTAGCTCAATGTATGAGAGAAAAACATGCTTAACATGCTTTTATACAGAAAAAGTAAAGTGTAAACCTACCTCCACTCCCCTGAAGAGCAGTGAGCTCGAGCAATGCCACCTCATAGAACATCTTCTCTGCCTGAATGAACTGGAGCGCTTTCACATCTGTTTATACTGGTCAAGGATTAACTATGCTGTCAGTTATCCTGGTATGCCATGGAAAACAACAACTGGGCCAGGTCATCTACCAAAATCACACTCATGAATGGACCCTGAACACAGGAAAAAAAGAGAAATGGACACCGGCAACTCAAGTCAACGGAGAGGAACTTCAAAGTGTTGCTGTAAACACTATAGGATGTCTTCTATTAGAATGGCTTTTTGAGATTCATTCTAAGTATTCACAGCATGTTGTCCATGGTTTACATTGTTTTCATAACTTGTTTAAGACTCCACTGGGAGACTTCTGCACGTGCCAGTATTAAAATAGATTTGTGAGTTTATTGTCTTCTGCATGTTGTTACTGATAATAGATTAGAATTTGTGACTGTAAGGCAACACCTCCAGCATTTGATTGGTGGATATACTGGCCATTACTGGGCAGGGACAACGTTCTTAAAATAAACATAAGCATAATTCTGTTTTCTGTTTCACTGGCCTATTTATCTGCTGGAAGGTGTGGAGACACGTGCTATAGGGAAAGGATTCAACTATTCTGAACTGCATCTATGAGTATGTAAATGTAGAATATATATATATATATATATATATATATATATATAAATGTAGAATAAGCAAAAATACTAAAAATGAAAATAGTTATTAATAAAAGTTTTCCCTGAACAGAGAAAATGTTACTACATGAACACATGGCATGGTGTGTAACTAACCACATTAATAAAATGTTTTCTGTGGTTGGGGCGGGGGGGATTGTGCTCTGAATGGGTTCATCAAAAGTCACCATTGAGTGAGAGATGGAAGGAATGGTTTCCATGTCAGATTCTGTTAATGTAATGTCGGGCATCAAATTGTCCTGACATAAATCTTAGATTTTAGTAAGAAAGAAGTCCAGATGTGTCTGATACTGTCACTGACTGAAAGGTCCTTTTTTACCATCACTCACTGAGCTCTTTCATCTGTTCTCCCTCTGTAAACAAGGCTGGGGAGGCCCTGTCATGTCCATGCGGTATAACCATGGAGACCATTGAAAGGTCAGAGCAGAGTGGGCTGCACTGTATACACATTTATGTCTGTGTTTCTCAGATCGAGTTACAGAGATAAAGTTTCTGAGCATTTTGCCTTTTGCACACTATACGCTGAACACGGATTTATTCAGAGTGATGTCTCATTATTTAAAACATATACCAATATGCATTATAGAAAACAACCAGTTCTTCAAAAACCATTTAAAAGAATTATTGTTGATGAAGCTGATTATACAGAGGACATAGAGTACATGTTCCCAGTGAAACCTACCTCTTGTATGACTATGGAGTTGCTCGACAGGGCAGAGGATCTATTAAATATTCAATGTTCTGTACAGCTACATGACTTTTGGCCACTTTGTTCCCTTTTCAACTGCTCTTGTCTCTTTACTCAAAGATTGCAGATTTACGCAACAGAATGCACAAACCTCACCTCTAAGCCATTATTAATCTGCTTCTGTAAACCCCCTTTCATTAACATCAACCGTCTTTCTGAGTTTATGTGCTTGCATTTTTTGTATGTTTCACTAAAAGCTTGTATCAATTAAATATATTATGAAACTGAATTCCATCTTGTAATTTGCTACAATGTGAGATTTGTTGATTAACAATTTTCTCAGGAATTAATTGGCAGTAATCAAAAAGCCTTCTTTTAATTATGTCTCACGTTGTGGCATTTTCTTTCTTCCAAATCAGAGTATAAATGAAAATAAAAGGTTTGCATCAGTAAAACATCATCAGAAAAATGTAAAAGAATATGCAACTTCTGTTATCAGCTCATTACCTTTGAGTGCAAAGCATACTTCAATTCAGCAAAAACTTCATGAACAATAAACTTTCTGATCTGCACTGATCAGATGAATGATATTTATTTCACTTGCATCAATTAAAACACACAGAATGGAGACAGTATTCTTCAAACATCAAAAACTGCAGAAGGAAATGCTACATTTATATTTTGTAAAGAAAAATTATTCTAAGAAAAAGCTAAAATGGAAAATAGTTGCTGTCAGGATTCATGTTTTACCAACAGAAACAGGAGAACAATAATAATTTTAAAGTTGAGGTTTGTGTGTTTCTGTTTACATCTCACCATCTGCCACTTGCCAGCTGCTCCACTCTCTAACCCAACAGCTGCACTGTGCAGTCATGACACCTGAAAAGGGGATATGCACATACCTCATCTGCAGCTACTGCAGCTACAGCCTCTAGTGCCCTTTGAAGCAAGGATTACCCTGGCGATTAAAACAGTTCTCCAATGGGTGAGGTTATGGGAAATTTGACACTTCCTGTGGAACTACTGGCCACAGTTGGCCTTGAACAGGTCAGGACAGATAAGTATCTTTGTATAGATAGAGACTAAGTGAAGGCAAATTTCACATTACTGAGAATGTATTTAAATAATATGTGAGGAAATAGGAATGTTATTTTTACGGATGTTATTTTTAACATTCTTAAAAAAAAGTTTGTTCTCCAGATTCAGCAACGTATCGTTTGAAAGAAAGCCTTGATATACTGATGTACTAGGGACACTGTGTCTGTTCTGTAAAGTTCTTTCAGCAGACTGAAATCTTTTGTGCTTGTGAAACAAAAGATGTGATATCTCTTTCAAAACACCTCTAAAAAAAGAATGATCTCCTGGAACTTTAGATGAAGTACTAAGTATATCTACATGTCTGCTTATATTTAGGCAGAGTAGAAGAGGCCAGTAGCCAAACTTCTGACAGTCCATCTACAGAGCCGATCACTGTACAGTGATTGTGGTGATGACATGCCAGCATGCCTTTCAACAAATTAGGGGAATATGGAGAGGCATTGAATGATTAATACAGCACTGATTTTAAAAGGACTAATTACAGTCCATTTGGAATATGTACACACGTAACAATATCTTATAGCATATCTGATTTCAGGGAAAACATATATCACTAACCGACAACCTCAAGGCCCAACATTTAGACATCTAAAGATCAAATTACTTCTGATGTTTGCCATTTTACACCATTTCATGATTTCTGGATGGATTCATGTGATTTTTGCTTTTCTTTTTAAAATCTTGCAAGGATGGTATGGAAGGGATCTTTTCAAATCACATTCATATCCTGAATTCAATCAATATTTTTTCTAAACTTTGACCTGTGAAAAATTGCTGAACTAAACTTTTTAAAAACTAACATTCACATTTAGTTTGTCAGAATTGCAAATAAATATGTATATACTCATGCTCTATGATGTTCTTGGTCAACCAGAACTACATCAACCGAAGCAGATGAACTAGAGTGAGTGCCACGCTCCTTCTCAGGACAAGCAGTGAAAATATATCCTATCATCTTCCTCAAAGCCCTGACCAGCTGGACAAGTACGATCATCCACCAGTTGAATATGATACTGCACCACCACAATGGCCAAGGTTGCCAGGGAGGACACATTTCCATTTAAAGGAGCCCAGGGCTGGTGATAAAATGTCTACGCATCACATGCTCTCATCAGTACTGCATTAAAACGGACATCTTCAAAAAGGTGAACACAGCAAATGATGCAGCTTTGTATCCAGCTGAGTCAAATTTTGACCAACAAGGCTTAACATTTGTAAAGTACAGTACAGTAATATCAGTATATTTGTTTTTTAAAATGCATTGTTCAGTTAAGCATTGGAAGCCTATTTCAACCTGAAGCAATCTGTATTAAGATAAAGCAGATATCTTTAGGGTTATGTACATTATGCTGTACATGCTACAGACTTCTGTTCCTGATCAAGTTTTGCTAAATTAGTTACATAATTTCTAAAATGTATGTCTCCAAAATAGAAACAAGTACATTTCATTGCTTAGTCATTGACTTGGGTAAATACAAAATAAATTCTAAACTTCAGACTTCAGGGATGGAATCCTGACTTTTACAAATGGTTTCCCTTGGGGATCAGTAAGCTATGAAAGAGGAAAGCAGAGTGTTGTAGATCATAACTATGCAGCTTGTCTGCTGTATGAACCTCTGTGTTCTTCTGTGTTCACATCTCACTGGCTATTTTCAGCTCTTCTGTTTCTGTGCATGTTCCATAACATTCACCAAGTTCACTTATAGATCCTAGAGGTCATTGACCTTTACTGTGAAACATAAATACTTGTGCAGTGAAAGGAAGCAAACTGTGCTTTTAGCTTCATCTCTTTCCATACTTCTATGAGGAGTCATAAAGCCGAATCACTTCCCTTGGGATTTATCAGGCCTATCTGAATTTCAGGGCTGTGGGAGGTGACATCCCACAGCTGGACCACAGGACATGGGATATATATTATTCTGATCATGTGACCGAACAGATGGTAGAGAATATTTTCAACATCAAAATTTCAGTTCAAGGTCACCGCTGCCACTGGGAGCTACGCTCAAAGAAGAGACAGCAGCATCGCCATATAAATGGGCTGTCGACCAGTCAGTGCAGTGCTCTGTGTGATGTGTATTCCCAGCATGCAGCTATGTGGGCAGATAAAATGGCAAAACATCACTGATGATTTCAAAATGGATTAGACTGTGAACCAAAGTGATGATGAGGTATGGGCTGACAGATGATCTCAGAGCAGTAAGATACACGTGCAATGACCTGTTGTGGGAATATATGTAACTACAAAGTATGTTGCTGGAGTCTCGCTCTTGCTGCATTGGGGAGCATGAGCTAGCATGACGTGTCTCAGAGACAGAGAGAGGCCTGAGGGATGTATCTCATGAAATACCACACACCCCTTATCTGCACCGTATACCTTGCAGTTATGCTGTCGATACATGGGTGCTGAAAGGAAAAATTAGGCTTCCTGCTCTGCGATGCAGGCAGATAACAGCTTACAAATCCATGTAACAGAGCAGCAGAGCAAGAGTCACAGAAACCCTGACTGCTACACTTGCAGAGGTCAGAGCCACAGTCATGAATGAAGTGATTGCATGAAGTGATTACACCTCCAAACACATACACATGCAAGTATCAACATACTGCCTGTTTCTACATTGGTGCAATATTTCACATAACTGCAAAAGCTAAAAAATCAATAGATAATTGCCTATTTGCATATCTACAGAGTCCATCCTCTCCAAGGGGAGAGTGCTACGCAAGATTCAGGCATATTAGTGCTTTAGTTCTTCGGTGCTTGCTTAATGGAAAAGGATACAATTCTTTTCTTCGATGAAAAGTTCAGCAATCTGAAAGAGAAAAACAGAGGTGGTGATAATCATGGTGGCGGATCAGAGATGGATTTGAAGCAGTGCCTTTGAGAGAAGTGACATTCCCAATATTTCTGAGTTACAATGAGTTTAATCTGTAAAGGATGGGTTGGCATGAGGTATATTGCTGAAGGATATTGTAAAATGTTTATTCAGTGATGGAATAGGTGATGTGTCTGACTGTGTTCTTTAAGCAGTCTGGCCAGTTGCACACATTGATACTCCACTCAGAATCAACTTGGCTAAATGAATGCTATAAATGTCCTTTGCTATCATCATATCCCTGTTGAGATGAATTTCTGTTTACTATAGTTTTTATTGAACTGTCTCTCAGATGTACAAAATAGTTCTAGATGTTACGGTGACTCATCCTAAAGAATGATATCTGGTGTCAAGACCAAAACACTGACAACTAGGCTTAATTAACTAGACAAGTTCATCCAGTGATTCTGTTTTTCATTTCTCACAGATACACTGGCCAGATAACTAAAAGCCAAAAACAGCAAGGGACCGTTTGCTCATTTTTATTTAATTTATCAACCATTACTCTAAATTAATTTAAAATATGTTTCACATTTTATTCTGCGGCTATTTATTTTTACAATGTGATTATGTGGAGAAAAACGAACAAGCAGAATGGACTAGTAATTATTGATGGCCAGAAGAACAATATTTTAGACTGGTTTCATAGTTTACATTTTCCATTTTTTGCATAAAATATTGAGTTTCTTGTTGAAAACAAAAACTCCTTGACCCTAAAAGAACAAGCTCATCTGCACCACAGCACTGTTTTACATCATTCTCCAGATTCTTGGCAAACTGTGTAAGAACTGACATGTTTATAATTTGTTCTCCTGTAACACTGAGACCAAATATATGATGTACTTCCCTTGGCTGCTTCTGAAAACCAAGAAAAGTGCTAGTAAGGACCCAAGGGAAAGTCTACAGATAAGTCTCAGAGTCTGAGGAAGCATTACAGCCTCACATTAAAGTACAGAATATCACTCGCAATGTTGAATTCCTGCCATATGATGCCTACAAAGAGAATGTAAAATGGAGTTCAAAATGAAAAATCTCAACATATAAATATTACTCTTGTCCCACTTTTCAAGCCGTTGTCCCAACTGAAAAATGGGCAATAAATAATTTATGTTAACATCATGCACAAGATCAGCACATCAGAAATATAATCTACACATTTTTTTCTGACCAAAACAATGAAGGAAACATACGATTATTACACTGAAAAATACCCCTCAGTAATTAAAGTTTTGAACGACCCACATACATTTTTAATAGTATTTAATTTCTGTGTAAATGTTAATGTTTGTGTGTGAAGGGGAAAAACCCATCCCTCACCATACTTATTAACTGACTATGCCTGAAGCACAGTCAATTAATAGATAAAAGGCTGTGCTAATGTAATCTTTGAGTGTATGTACATGCCAGAAGAGAGCAGCATGCATTGCATCTATTTAAATGAACATGAAAATGCTAAATATCCATAGTTAGCATCTCTTGTCCTTGTCCCACACAGGGTTGATCCTGACCTCGCTGGTGCAGATAAAATACAAATGAGCATGCTAACACGGTTATCTCCCAGTCGACTCAGGATTTGCATTTGTGTTTGCATGCGGCTGGCGTGGCACCCTGGAATCTCACCTGGTGCAGACAGTTGGGCAGCGAGTGAAAGCTCTGCACATGTGTGAGCCCCAGCAGGCAGCTGAGGAAGCAGTGCAGAGCGGCCTGGGACTCCCCCTGCTGCTGGAGCTGCCTGCCCAGCTCGAACAGGCCCTCCCTACTCCCGTTCAGCATGACGAGCCTCCCTGAGCAGCAGCACCTCCCATCAGAGCCTCCTGGCCGGGGAGAACACTCACTTCAATCCGGGAAATGAAGATGAACAATTCAGGGAGAAAAAAAACCTAAGGAAAGACGTGAGTCAGTTGGTGTAAATGGAAAATACACGCTGAGTCACATCTATACCGGCCTTCAAGGACAGGCGGTAGGGAAACTACACAGCTGAAAAAGACAGCTCCATTGCTTTCTCCTCCCTCCACGCTACCACGGTACAGAGTGGGACTCAGCGTGCCGGCAGCACAGAGTGAAGATTACTGACTGACAGGGCTCTCCTCCAATCCCTGTTCTCCTTATGTACAGTAACACCACCGGTGTACACTGCCAGTGTGACAGTTGGGAACTGTAGTCTCAGTACTTAGCCTTGCTGGAAACCTTGGTAAGCTCTTATAAAGCTGACCAAAATGACACAAGATGGTGATTCCAAATCAATAGATGCATGGCTAGTTGGAGGGAATTTGTACTCAAAGTGTACAGTTGTGCAGGTGATCCATATTCAGGGATTTCTGGTTGTTTGAGTGTTTTTGTGTGCGTGTGTGTGTGTATGTGTGCATGTATTTGTGCATGGGTGGGGCGAGTGAGTATAGTGGGATTGAGACAGCTGCCTTGTAGTCATCACTTATTTATCAGGAACATGATTGCAATAGAATGATGTAACCCCTTTTATGGTGGCAGTTCAGGTTGGAGCTGATGTTTCAAAAGCTGGGTCAATGCTCTGTTCATGTAAGCGTTAAGAAATAAAGAGTGCAGTAAAAGACCTTCCAGCTTCCAAGTAAACTCAACTATTTATCTACCAAAGTGATGTGAGAGACCAAATGTTTGCATTCAATTTATAGTTTAATACAAACTACAAAGTAGAAAGTAAAAAAGGGCATGTTTGCCATTGGGTGCCAGTGTGTAATGAGGGGGAAAATCCAAGGTAGACTGATGAATATGTATTCCCTAACATGGGAGAGAATGTCACCTCATTGAATGGGCCCACAAAACTCAACCAAATTGGTACAGTCAGCTGCAATTATATCTGATTCCATTTAATGGTGCTCTTTGCTGTCTCTGTATGAGCACTTAATGGCTGCAAACCCAACCCCTACAATGTCCAGGAGCATTACAACTGAATGATAAGGCCTTTAAAAGGGATTGCCAGATTTGGGCTAATTGCATCAAGACGACTTAAGTGAGATCATTATGCAAATGGACACGGTGGCGAGTCATTCAGTAAGGGAAATGGGACAGGCGTTTGTGCCCCCCTGCAATTTCTGACAAATCCAGCATTATGTAAAACAGCGCCCATGACCCAAATAAGCTGGAAAGCATTTTGACTGTTGAGATCATGTCCATCATACCTCTCAAGAATGCTTCTTCTGGGATAACCCAGCCACGCGTAAACAGTATGACATACTGTACAAGGCAAGATTTCACATGGCAATGTTTCAGCATTGCTAGTGGTATGCAGGTGATAGTGAAAGTTCGAGGTAGTAGCGCTTTATTTAATTGCATAAGACGTTTGATAATGTCTTGTTTAAATAAACCGTTAGCCAATGGGTGACGCAAACAATGAAAGACAACCATTGGAGTCAAAGTAAAAAAAAAATACACAGCAAGGCAAGCACTTAGCACTTCAATCTATTTGCCTCCCAGTCACAGCCAGGCACGAACCCAGCCCCTCAGTCTTTATCAAGCCTTTCCAACAAAACACAGAGGTGCTTGACATTACCATGATTAGACCAACATATTGCTGTTATGTTAACTGCAGACAAAGCCAAAATATTCACCTTTTCAAGGAATGCACTGTGATTATCAACATGGTTGAGAGCTCTCTAATGGCAATCAGCTTTCCCAGAGAGCTTTAATGTAATTGCCTGCTTAAATTAGCTGAATACACAACGAACTCATCACAGCCTGAAAAATTTGATTATTCTCTGATTTTCATGAAGTATTGTGCTTTTTGTTGACACTCTGTGCTTGCACATTCTGGGATGCCTGTCTTCTTAATGCTGATTGAGCTGAATGCAGCTCCCTAGAAACCATTTCACAGATCAAAACAAGTGGAATTAGATCTGCTGAACAGACAAATAAAAAAGAAAATAGGCCGTTTACGCCCAACGCTTTTTCATATTGTCAATCCCCAAAGTGACCTTTATAGGCTGGCTGCATGGAACTAGATTTGCCAGCTATCAAATTAAGAAAATGAAATGGCAAGCGCTCAAATCTATTACAGACTGATATCTAGTTAGATTATCCCTATCTTCCTGGATAGTCCTCAGATGGCCAGTATCCACTCTGCTAGCAATAAAAACAACACAACAGCAGCATTAAGAAGTCAAAATCAAAAAGCACCATGCTTGTCCATGTGAGAGGTATGGGCGTAAGTATGGGCGTAAGTATGAAGTGATAGACTATTACAGCTCTTACAAATCTTAGAACAATCCCTTCATGTTTGCAGCTGTATTACACATTCATGGTTGGTTACGACAGGTGTTATGTCATGCTTATTGCAGTGTTAAATAATTGTATGGCATATAGCTAATGTATTGTTACCTATCTATTTTTTCCCTTTTTGAAATTCATAGTGTTCATGTGGTGGTAAAAAGTGGGCAAACTCTGGACATCCATAGAGATGAAGAATGGCTAGTTTTATTGGAAGCCCCTAGAAAACAATGGCTTTACTGGCTACTCATTGTCATGAGACAATTATGGTTTTACTGGAACAAGGGTTAAGACCACAGCTTTTGAAACCAAGCTACAATACTCTAGGTAAGTGTGTTGTTAATGTGAGACAGAAGAAGAAAATCTTTGCTCTTGACTTCATCAGCAAGAGAATTAACAGAAAACGGATTTTACTCAAAATCTGAAAACATTGCTCTTCTGTATGGTCAGCTGTAATGAGTTGGGCCCATATTATGAGAAACACATGTCTGTTCAGAGCAGCCATGTTGGTCTGCAACTCAGAAGTGAATAAAATGGTACAGCACCTAGCTCAGGTTGCTGGAGTAGCTGTTTTGTTACTTTATCAATGAATACTGTTATGGATGCTTTCCACTTTAAATTTGATGGTTCTTATTGATTTTCAACATTTTTGAGTTCCAAACCCAATGAGAGATGATGGGGAAATGACGACTTACATGAGCTACAAAGTCTTTTTAGTGATGAGCCACTTGTTATATGAGTACACTGACTGATGTTCAGCGGCCTTTGAATTGTCATCTACCTGTAATTGGTATATTGATTCCATGTCCTTCAGGACACTTGAACAATAGTATGAGTATGATTGGAAAGCCCTGTCACAGTGGATCTGTTTCTGAGACCAATGCCCTGAATCCCTGCACATTGTCAATTTCATCTGACAACCAATAGTCCAGACCATTTTAATACACGGCAAATGGGGACATTTACAGTCTTGTAAAAGAAATTAATAGAACAATAAACTTCCCAAACACATAGATTATTTCCCTCAAATAAATCCTCTGGGCTGCTACAGGTAGGTAGCTGAATGCAGCACTTCCTTTAAGGAGAAAACAATATTAAATTGTTCCGCTCAACTGTGTAAAACACCTCAGACATTGATCCTGTAAGGCCAGTAATGTGGACACTTCGAAAGTACCTAATAATGCTACATTGGTGTCCATTTCAGTGTTAATTCCAATAAATTTCCCTCTGCCATTTCCTTGGTGCAATGGGGACTCAGATTTATGGGGCGTTGGTGACCCCACTGACCAGATCTGTTTTCTGTCTGTTCTAATAGCTGAGATACTTCACTTCTCCTTTACCAGTGAGTGTTTGGAGGCAGGAGAGTCTGTGATGCAGTGAATATTTCGTTGACAGATTTTCCTGCCCACACTCTCTGTAAGGCAAGTGCATTTGTGAAGGCCAAAAGATCTGCTTCGCTCAGGGAATCAGCTGAATAAAGTGCTTCTCCTGTGAGCTCTGGTCTGCATGCTCATCTCAGCACAACTGTCTACAGCTCAGAGAAAGCATTTTTCTGCCTACATCTCACATCCACTTAGTGACTGCACACACTGCAGTGCATTGGAGCATTCTGTCAGAGGTAAGAATCCCTACTATGGATGAGCCCTTACTATCGCTACTCAGTTGAGTTATGTGCTATCATAAGAGATTAAGCAGCAATATGCATTGTGAAATGACATAATATAGGCTTTGTGAAGAGTCATGTAACTATGCTACTGCATTATGATAAGCAGTTGTCATATTTTTTGTGGATACCAGATGTAAAAACTAAAGGCCACTTTCTTGTTACTGCAGCACCTGCCATGGTTATCAGGACAGTAAAGGTCAAACTGCTTTTTTCTTTATAATCTGGAAATTTGGTTTTTAGGATACAAAATGAATATAAGGCAAATGTACAGTATGGGACCTTTTATGTCTGGGTATTTATATATTTATATGCATCTATACTTTACCATTTAGAACAAAAGCACTTTTTGACCTCAGCCCCCCTCCCTCACCCCACTCCCCTCCTCCATTTTAGGCAAGCAGAAATATTGGGGCAAATTAATCTACTAATAAAAAAATATTTTTAACTTGTTTGCTGGTTGTAAAACAAGAGGGATTCTTCCTTTTTAAGCACCTGCAGTCTGAATGTGCAACCTGCACACAAAAGCATTCTCCCAATGCAGTGACAGTGCAGTCAGTTGGTGATGGCAGAGTAAAATATGTATCTTAAATATGTATTTTCATATACTTATGGGATAGTATGTTTCATATTTAATCCTGTCGATTCAAACCCACTGGGTTAAATCTAGGATAAAAATCACACTTTTAATGAAATTCTCAAAAAATGAATATTGAAATAAAATAAATGTATTCTTTGTCAAACAGAGACCATGATAGCACATTTTTTTTTTTTAATTCACAGACACTTTTTCAAAAAATCCAGCAATTCTGTTGTTTAGCATTAGTAACGCAAATATTTAACAAGGAAATATGTCATTCTGAACAAATAAATATGTTTCAATAAATAAATAGGTCATACACTGTGTATTATCCATACTTTTATTCACACTTATTAAGTATTACAGTAAAAAAATGTAATGGGTGTTCCCCTGATTGCATTGGACCACATCAATGTGAGTACTCAGCTGAGCTACACATCCTCTTAAACAGTCTATTGGATGCCTGGCAAGAATTTCATCCACCTGCAAGCTCTCTGGTTTTATGAGATTGGCTCTTAACTTCCTTACCTATTGAAAGGCTTTTATGATCTCCATGTAATCAGTAGTAAATGCGGCCTCCATCTGTCTCGTTTTTAGTCAATTAGCTGACCTAAGAGGTTTCCCTGATAAACAGAGAGCTGGCTATTAACCTTGTTGACCATATTCATCGACACACTCTTTGTAACTCTGTCTAGTAGTACTTGCTTATGACAGCATGGAACCCCTAAAAAATGTTTTTTTTTACACTTATTTATCCTTTATTTTACTAGGAAATTTCCACTGAGATGATATTTCTTTTGTAAGGGGGCTCAAACCAAGAGGTAATGTGCAATATATCCTATTTTAAACAGACTTTTATACCAACCAAGAAAAAAACAGCCCAAACTGATATTGAGTGCTTCTGATTCCTTAAACCTCTCATTGATGGCTTCATGGTATAGACTGGACTGGTGCACAACAGGCTTTGGGATCCTGTCCAGTACTACCCCTCTGTCTCCCTATCTCCCATTGTTCATGAAGGAAGTGATGGCAGAATGATGTCATGGCAACAAAACTGGACAGTGATGAGCTGCTGACTCACTCATTTGAATCATTCACAATTCTTGTGAATCGCAAAACCTTTCATTGGGTTCAAACTGGTCTGCGATCGACATCCACCATCTGTCTTTGATGTCATGCTACCTCATTATCCTAATACAAAAAAACTTCAATTTTTCCCTTGAATTCTAAGATTGTGAATCTGAGAGCTGATTTTGACTATACAGCTATTGTCAATACAGCAATTAAATACCACAAAATTACTAAACATTTAAGAGGATTGTATATTGATCTGTTTCACATACATGCACACATGGACATGTGCACTCAGGAAGCTCTTGGACAAAATGTAAGAGTAATAAGCTTGAGTCTTAATCTTGCTGAAAATACATTTAAAATAAGATACCTACAATGACATGATTATGTGTTTATTATTTGTTTTTATGCATACAGTTTTTTTTCCATGGAATTTATTAAATTTTTAATTATTTACTATCACTTTACACACCTATTTATCATTTCTGTTATAGACACATTATTTGCTCAGCTGTTATCTTGGCTCTGCAGCCAGCTTTATATCTTTCCTTCAACTGCAGCGCCCCCTTGTGCTCACCTAAAGCCATCAGCTCGTAACTGCACAGGAGCCATACTGATCAAGATACCACAGCAGAAAATAACTGCCTCACCTTTATATTTCCTCCCACATAAACCATGAAAACATGAACATTCTGGAGAAATTGCCTTAATTTAATTGTTTATCAGTGCAATCTACAGGAATTCTTTAGTCTCAGGACTACACATAGTCACCCAATCAGCTCTGAGCTAAATCGTTCAACATAATATGTCCCATGTATTAATTTACACTCCCTTGTAAAATTTTAACAAAATATAAATATGTTCAATTGAGAATAAGAAATTCCCAGCAATATTAAAGACACATTTTAATAATTCTGGTGGCAGCAATGTTTAACCAGCCTTATTTCCCTCTATGCTGTCCTGATTTTACCCTTAGTATGGCAGTGTTGACTAAGTGTATTGCTTTATATTCCAGAGCAGAAAGTGCTGTGAGATTGTTGTTTGGAGGAGGGCCAAATCTTGTCACATGGAACTTGCAGTGTGTTTGCAGTCAGGGCCCCAG
This sequence comes from Albula goreensis, assembly GCA_022829145.1. Classification (NCBI taxonomy): domain Eukaryota; kingdom Metazoa; phylum Chordata; class Actinopteri; order Albuliformes; family Albulidae; genus Albula; species Albula goreensis. Next base: position 18,789,250 of record CM040749.1, read on the forward strand.
AGAGGAACAATGCTTTTTTTGATGCAGTGTCAGAAATCTGATGCAGCAGTGTGTGTTTGGTGCAGGTGTGTATCAAAGCTAAAGTGCCTTCCCTGAGTCCATTAACATCTCCCTCCGTTATTTCAAACAAACATCAAGTGTTAAAATTAAACATATTTCCTCTTTGCTAGATCCTGGTCAGATGATGTATTTTAATATTTTCCCCTTCCAACACTGTCTTTTTGTTTCATTTTTCTGGTCTAATAATGTTTACACACATGTATTAATAGGGTGCAGGCAGCTAACTATTAGGGCCCTGGGCATTAGGCAGCAGTTGTAGCTTGTGTCCAAGTGGGAAGACAGATCTTAAAATGAGGTGCATCAGGCATGATGATATATTGATTCTACACAATGCAGATGAGTGACCACCCATCAAAACCGTGTCTAATGTAAAAGTCTCAGTTCTTCACTATGCTTTTTTCACTAATGCTATGACAGTAACATACACTCCCTGGTGCACACTAATATCTAGACACAAACATGCCTGAAATATTCCATTTTAGTAAGAGTGTTAATTGTTGTTTTCTGTCAGGAGTTTATGTTTACCGTTATTCATACCATCCCCTACATCCTCCATTGAAAGAAATATCTGATTGGAGGCAAATTGACAAAAGAGATTTCTCCACCTGCCTTTGATTTTGGACTATGATGTTCTGGAAATGCAGACATTTATCAATTGATGAGTGTAAAACAGCTTCACACAAGTCCACAAATTCACATTCAAAGCTTTGGAGCTACCAATGGAATAATAACAGTTATGACTATTAGAAGAAAAAAAAAAACAAAGCTGCCATTGAAATTGAAACTTATTTTGCTAATGCATTTAAAATAAAGTTCTCTTAGTTGCAATAAGATACCATACTAAGGAATTCTGTAAAAAATATACAAATGTTATTAGTGTTAATTTGGAAACACCCTAAATGCACCTCAAAGTGAAATGTGCTGATATTGTTAAAATATGACCCCTTCTGTTTACCTTGAACTTAACTGAATTACGAGTACTGCCCAGAAAACTTCAGACTAGTTAGTTTAACACAAATCATATGCAAAATTTCAGGCTCATTTAAGGTTCCGACAATGGGTACTACAAATCCCTGCTGCAATTCTCTTTCCAAATAACAATGCCTGTTCTCCAATTGGTTTGAATCTGTTTGTCACTCTCTTTTCTGCATTGTTTCGGATGCATTCAACCCACCCTAAGCATGCTGATCTGTACTTAGTGAGCAGAGTTATTGTTTTAGTATTGGGAGCTAATTGGCCAACACTGTGAACTGCGGCAGGCTGCCATTTACCGCCCACTGTGGAATTAATCAGTCTCACGCAATTACATAATGCAGTTCTGAAAGCCTTTCTGACTGCTGGGTGATTGTGACAGCACCAAACACTGGGCAATTAACTCAGTCCTCCTCTACTCTCTCCCCTGGTTCCTCTCTCCCATTCTCTCAGCCACACTGCCTTTTTTCCTGCCCTTTTGGAATGTTTGGCTCTGGACTGCAGACTTGTGGAGCTGCAGGTGTCCCTTTGCTTGGACAGCTTGAGTAGGTCACAGTGGACATGAGGTCCTGACAAACCCTGTCCCAGTTTCTGCTCTGCATGGTCACACAGACAGACACGCTCATTACCAGGGGACACCTGGGCCTTTTGTTCCCCCTTCCACAAAATCACTCAGCATGGCACGACTCTCCTCACACTGATAGACAGTAGGACCAGTGACTTAAACATGTAGCGGGCACACATGCAGGCCCTTTTTGAACATTTTGGTGTGGACTAAAATTGTGTGTACATGAGGTGATCTAATCAAACCTTGCTCTGTAATACATTTAAAACACAGCCTGCAATATCTGTGAGACAAAACCACATCACCATGTAATACTAAAAAGGCAATCAAAATCACCCATGGAGCAGACTCTAATGGTCCCTTTTGGCATGGCCACATAGAGGCCACTCATTGTTTTGTACTTTGTGTGTGATCAGAGGGAAGAATGGAGCCTGATGGAGAAACCCTGTCCGTGCTAAAGTAAGTGCAGGTGTCAGACTGGCGAGCGATTAGAGCGAGAACACACTGACTGACACCTCCCAGCGCCGTCTCCCTGTTAATTGCTCTCAGCTCTTTAGTGTGCGGCCCAGAGCTCCCAGTGTTCATGTCCATGGTGCAGAAGCGGTCAGTGAGTGCCCCATTGTGTCGAGTGTGAGAGCGGCCCTCTTCTGACCGAGATGTGACAGTCCACCAAATTGCCATGGGGACGCACCAGCCCTGCCTTACTCTGCCATCACAGGACCAGAATCAACAAGGTGCACCTGCAGCCTGCTGGATGTCTTCATCGCCACCATTGCCCATAACCCCCCTCCCTGCACAATCTTCCTGCACACTGTGCCGCAAGGCAGCTCTGTTTGAGCCCACTGGGTGGACTGCTTCTCCATTAGCCAGACTGAGTGGAAAAATAATGATGGCTCCATTGTAGTTGGGCCTTTGTGTTGCTGCTGTAATGTGAGATAAAGAGGGCTGGAGAGGAGCTGGTGCAGAGCTGGCTCTCTCTGCTGTAATGTGAGATAAAGCGGGTTACCAATGAGCCGCTTCAGGCAACAGTGTGCCAGGCCCAACAGGTGCCCAGCCCTCTCCAGTCCATGGGAACTTGTTGGTGTAAGCTTGGGCCGGTCTGCATCATTTCTCTATGTGCCTCATTCAAGCAGAATTGTGTTACATTAACAGGACTGTATTAAGAATACACTGAAACATGATGTGCATGATATTACAGATTGAATTTGCCAGTCCTCCTCTCTCTTGATTTATCAGGCAGAGTAGTATAATGGTTCAAGATCTGGTGTTGTTAATCACCCAAGAATCCATTGCTCTTGCACCCCAAGCAGGGTACGTCATCTAAACTGCATTCCACAGATATCCAATTCTATAAAGACAGTGTGTACAAAAACCTTTCCTGTAAACTGTGTAATTTACTCTGGATAAGGGAGTCCACAATGTAGTCTAATATAATGAGCTTTTGTATCATACCTTCTGTGAGTGAGTGTGTGTGCTGCTGCAGTGTACAGACTAATTTGATTAAAACCCGAATCAGGAAAGAGTGGGGTGGCCATGTTGAAGAGCTGCAGTTAGCTTTTGAACCCTTCCCACCATAACCATTTTCTCTCTTATACAGTACATGAAACCCACTTTGTGTTGACATGTCTCAGATGTCCTGTTTACCTATAATGTACCTCTCTGGAGTACATGGTCTCACTAAAAGTGACATAGGTTTTGGAGAGAAGGTACATCAATCTTAGATTAAAAACTGATCTCTGACAGTGCAAACCTGCAAATTCATATATCTCAACGGATAATTTCAGACTCACTTTTTCTCATATCACTATCACTTGATTTGTTCAATTTGTTCCAGGGGAAGTCATCTAATTATGATGTGCTGTGTCTAAGGAATCTGCCAATGGACATTTTTTTCTAAATTTCTGAGGATTTCGATTGCAAAGGGAATTAAACCACACAGCAATCAGATTCCAATAAGTGGTACCATTGCCTGAGAACTCCCTGAGCTCCCAACCAAAGATGTGCTAATTCAGGCCATCTTTAATCGCAGAGAAATCAAATAAATATCTTGCAAGCAAAACTATGCCTAAACATTTCAAACTGTTTTTCATTTTCCCCCAGAAACCTTCCATTACATATTCCATAAACACAATCAGGGAATTATTTTGCTATATTGGAAGTAATTTATCTATTGCACTTTATTGCATGAATGGGCAATTTAGCATTTGTTATTAGTCCATTGCAGACTAAATAAGGCCTTCATTTAACAATATACATTTAAAAGAATTCTGTGGAAAATGAAACAGTATTTTTTTGCTACCAGGCATGCTCAATGACCACACTTGTTTGCCCTTTTTCCTCTTCTTCTTCCTCCTCCTCATCTTTGTCCACATCATCTTCATGATCCAAATGCTACTGTTACTGGGTCTGTTCCTCCAGGCTCAGATTCAGGTGCAGAACATCTCCCCGACAGCCTTGTACCTCTTCTAGTCTCTCCTCTTCTGCAGCTGTGGAGCTTGTCATTAAGTGCTGCGGTTGTGCTGTTTTAAAAGGTATTTATCATGCAGGGACAGCAGTGTGATCACCCTACAGATTACAGCATTTAGAATACAGGCAAACAAAGAGTGAGATGAAAGATGGTGAAATACAGGGTGCGCTGTTATCACTCCTGACAGTAACAAAATTACTTTTTGATTAATATGATGCATTAGAGCAAATTAAATTCCTTCAATGGCAGACCAAGTGGATGTGACAAGTATTCCGATGAAGACTTCTTCTGTTACACAGAGGTACAGCCTACAAAACTGTTCACACACACACTCCATGCAGACACACACCACTTATTCACAGAGTGCAGAGACACATGCGATGCAGATGTGTAATACAACATGTCTCAAGTATACAGTTCACAGACACACAACCTACACTGTAGAGTGCACAGTACTACATGCAAACTACATTGACATGGAATATACAGCAAACATACAGTACACTTTCCACTACATGCAGGCAAAAGAACCTAATTGTCTTTGTTGCCGAGTAAATTGAGGAACAACTGTTTAGCTTTATTAGGACATGCACTGTCTATGAAAAAGTACAGCAGCAGTAGAGCAGGGGTACATTCACTTGTCAGTGGGGTGGAACTCTATAAGGTACATCCATTGTAGCTTTAGCTGTAGTTTCTGTTCAGAGATGAGACAGAACAGTACCACATCATTACTGTACTGAAAAAAACAATTAACCAGCGAACATAAATGCACCACTTGACATTTGAACTATGTGAACTATTGACATTCATATTGGCACCAAAAAGTTATTTTTACTCATGTAGGCAGAATTCTTTTCTGATTTTAATATACAGTTCCATTTGAATGGTCACTCCATCTGGAAAAGTGTAAGAAAGTCATTTCCAACCCCCTGGCCATAGTTTGGAGCTTATTTTGATAGTGTGTAAAAACGAACGCCGATAAATCAATTTTCCGGCAGGCAGGAAGGAATTGGTGGGAGAGCTGCCAGCGGGCCTCATGAGCTGCTGGTTCTGCTGCACTCTGTCAGGGTGCTGACACACACTTCTGCCGCCTCAGAGCTCCAACCACTTCATTCAACAAACAAAAAACCTGACACCATGAAAGTGAAGCTCAGATCAAGTGATTGCCAAGTTAATTTCATATGAAACAGACATGGGAGAGCCAAAAGCGACACTTCAGATCTGCAAAAGCAAACATCTGACAGTGCACAGCCCACGGTGTGTGCAATCAAGATCAGCATGCAGGCAACTCAATCAAGCACTGATGTAGTGTCAATGAATACACAAGACATGCTTTTCAGGATGAACAGCAAAAGGATGAATAAATTCTCATGGTTTATTTTATGAAAACTCAATACAGAGAGGATTAAGAGAGGGGGTCATGGGGCCAGTATTAATACTGGTACATCATCACAGTGCTGTTAATGATTATATGTTTTCTCATCCTCTGTCCGGGCTGTGCGCCCCAGCAGTAACACTTCTCTCTGTCGGCCGTAATTTTTATCTTACTCCTCAATACGGGATGAAGAGCAGTAAAATTTTATCAGCCAGAAAATTTAGTCTGTTTTAGAAATGGCGCAACTTAACTATCCTGAAAAGTTCCCATTTTACATGTGAGTAGTTCACACTGCTTCGCATTGGCCTGCTGTGCAGTAGAATAACAGCCATTCTGCTGACTAGACCTCCTCTGGTAACACTGCAAATAATATCTTTATTGATCACATTTATTTGGTGGCTGTAATTTTTCTTTGTTACACAGTTTTCAATGACCTACAGGATCAGGGCTCTGTGGATCATTGCTATTCCAGGGATTATATATTTTCTTGAAGGAGTGCAGTTGTGCACAAAAGCACCCTGAAAAATGGTGGATCAACAGCAACAATCTATACAACCTTTGCCAACCATGAAAATGGCTCATTCAATCAATATGTTTTCGCACTGATTGAAGAGCAACAAAATAAATGAGGTTTGGAATTTGGCACTCATACATTGTGTTTGGTGTGAAATAAACATCAGCTGTGAAGCAAAAAATGCCTAAGGTTATGATCTTATTGTTATTATACAACATGTTTCATTATTCCATCTGTTCATTTCTGCTGTATCTGGTTATCTTCCCAGAATTTTAAGGCTCTAGTCTATCTCTTACCAAAACGAAAGGCATAACAATGACTGAGACAAATACACACACACACACACACACACACACACACACACACACACACACACACACACACACACACACACACACACACACACACACCACACACACACACACACACACACACACACACACACACACACACCTGCACCACAGTAAATATGTACCCCAACTCAACAGTGATTGCGAAGCATCCTTGCAGGAATTTCCAGTTGATTACTAGTTGTCTAGACCAGTGACTCAGCAGGTGGCCAGGCTGATTCAGACTGTCCCTCTCTGAACAATGAACAGTGTGCCTTCCAGAGAGTGATGTCATGCACCATGCTGCCATGTGCATCTGTGGCTGGCAGTCTCTGTCCCCCCACAAAAGCATCTGCGCTCTCGGCCATTCCCATCAGCCTCCCAGCCAGGCTTCTAACTTACGATTCCATCACAAGCATGCAGCCTCTGAAATAACATTTCAGAGCACATCCACTCCAGCAAGCACTCAATAATAACTGTGATCTGGTTTACCTAATCAAGTTCCAGAAAGAGTCAGCAAATCAATCTTGTTTGTTATGTAGAAGGCTCCCAGTAATAGGCAAATTTGTCTCATTTGATGGATACATGGCCTTGGAGGGATACTGACTTTCCCCTCTGCCTTATGTGCTTATAAACAATGGCAATTATGTTTCAGTTTCTTCTTACAGCATTTTAAATTTACATTTCAATTTGGGGAAATGTGGGCCGCAAACACTGAGTGACATTCATCCTTTTCTCACCCTTGAACATTTTGCATCTGTTCTCTTCATTCAACAATCAAGTCAGCTACTACTCAAAGAAAAAAAACTATCATACAGCATATATCTTTGCATTTGTTGTTACAATTCTCCTTAAAATAAACAATGTAATTGAACATGCATAATTTAATGCAGATTACTACTGACTGACAATAAAAAATACATTCTATAAAGGTGTATTCAGTGAAAATGATCTGCTTTGTAATATTCAAAGGTGCTTCAGTTCAGTTCAATTTTCCTCTCAAAGTTCAGATGCCAGGCTCTCCTGATGTTTTTTTCCTCTCCGGCTTGTATCTTGTACATATTGAACATATTCATATAATTTTAAGTGCCAAAAAAAACTATTAGTTCCATTTATTTGATGGGTGACCTCATCTTCACTGCCAGGACAAAACGCTTAAAGACTGCCCTTCTCATCGCTTCAGTTCACTCAGTCAAAATCATCAGAAGATTGCCAGCAGTTCATTTCTGTATTATTGGATTTCAGAAAATAATAATTAAGACTTGGAACTAGATCCAAGAAAAACACATGAGCAACTTCTTTTCCTGTATCTAACGCAATTAGGCTTCTCTGGCACCAATCAGCAGCTGCTGCAGTGGCTCCACTCATTAATGGCAAATTAAAGCAAATGGTTCATGTTAAAGTCCACTTACTGTATTTAATTGTATTAAAATGTCCTGGTCAAAGAGACCCTTAGCGGTCAATGAGATATGCAGTCTATTAGATTCCTTTTCCTTGCAGTTAGCAAGGTCTCAGAAGCAATGAGCAATGAACACATTCTTTCATACAAACACTAGACCACCTATCACAGAAAGAAACAAGCAAGAGCTCAGATTCATATGTTTTTCTTCCCAGCGATGGATGCACTGTGGGTGTCCCTGTTTAACAGGGGTTTGGTCTGATGTGGGGCATGATCCATGGTCCTCACCAGATACTCCTCATGATAACAGACATGTTTATTCCAGTGAACACAGAGGTCACAGGTCCACAGCTAGGAGAGGTTTCACATTCTGTAGTGGACAGACAGATGAGCACAGATCTCTGAACTCTGAAACACCTGCACTAAGATTCCCACATGGATCACTATGACACCTCGGAGACATCAGGATGCATCGCAACAGTATTCCTTTCATTTCTGAGATCATCCTGTTCTTTGCATGAGGTTTCTATTAAGTGGAGATTAGTTGAACTCCATGATCAATATAAATAGAGGACACCCTGAAGAAAAGAAGAACTGAGCCACAGAGGCTATTTGCATCATTTGATGGACAGAAAAAACATTTCTTTCTGGCAATATTATGTAAGCACCTTTAATTAAAAATTAATTAATTGTAAATTCTTATAATTCTTATGACAGTCAGAGTCTACCATATTTAACACTCCTACTTAATAATTAAACAATGCAATTACTGTGTCAACATCATGAGAGCTAGCCATGCAGCAATGAATGAATCCAAGGTTGAGTTCATAGCATGACCTTCACAGAAAAGTCAAAGTCTTAGTAAACAGTTTCTTTATTATGAAATGGTAAAAAGACAGGCTTATTGCATGTCATGTATCCAAGCATGCACAGATAATGTGGAGTACACACATGCTATATTCTGATGTGTTATGAAAAGGAACCATAAGCATGAATAACTTGATTGTAATAGTAGTTTGTGGTTTGTACTGAAATTATAAAGCCGTTCTAGCCATTGGAGGGTTTGTAATCTGTTTGGTTTTGAAATGACATGCTCTTTCCCAGCCATTGGAGGGTGATCCACAGTGGTGTAGCTTGGTTATTTACGATGACGTCAAACACTGGACACTCTCATTATGGACTGTAAATAACCAGGGTCATGTCCTTGAAGGGTGAAATACATAGGGTCTGTCAATGTGCCTCCCTGACACTAAACCACACCAGCAGAGAGAAATAAGGATTACATTTCAAATAGTATTCTTTCCAGAAGGGTTCAAAACTGGCAGATGTGTTTTTCAGCCCTAGAGTGACAAACCATTAAAGCATCCTTCTAAGCACATTTTACCCTTGTCATTGCAAAAAAGTTATTTTGTATTAATTTGCAGCTGGTTGTAATGTGCTCTTATTATACTGATGGTAGGACTTGGAATGCAGTCACCAGTGACTCAGGGACAAACTGATATGAATTAACATGGGGAAATATGAGAACTCTCATTGAACTTGGTGAGCTCTGGAGATAAATTTACTGTGAAGAGCTGATTCAAGTCAGGCTGGTATACATTACATGAGTGGCTTATATGCTTCCAACAAAATGTCAGCACAATGCACTCATGTCAAACTACATATCACAGCCAATAAAAGCAGCTTGCTCCTTCCAATGAGAGCATCCATTCGGTATTAATTTAATGCATATGGTGAAGGCAGATGATGATTAAATCAGTTCATATGGTCATTGTTTTCCTAGAGGCATACATCCAGTATGAGATCACTTTCATATAGCTGATATCCTCTGAAAGGGACATTAACCTGCCAAATCAAATTTGCACAGATGAGTCATGATCAATTATCAATATGTTCCCCTCAGAAAAATAATGAGTGCACCTCCCTGAGCTAGAGCATTTCAGCTGAAGTACTGTGCCAGAAAAGCCAGACGTTTCTCTTGGAAGTCTTCTCTGCTTGACTGATGTGGCCTTTGATGGCTGAAGTAGGAGACGGATTAGAATAAAATTTGGGTGTAATGGTTTGACTCAGAAATGAATCAAGGCAGGTTATTCAAGAGCATGAAGGCAGTGATCGGCAGGGCGATTTATGGGATGCTCCATTGCCTGGTGCTAACAATTTGGCTATGTTTGAGCGTCACACCCTTTTTTAAAAATTGTATGTTAAACTGTTTTCATCTGGTGCCCGTGGCCGTAAAGCACTTGCCCGTTCAACGTGACAGCTTGGGCCAGGAGCTCTCCTGGGAAATCTAGCAGTTTGTTTGGTGGAAAATGGAGCCGTAAACAAGTGCGACCCTGGCTGGATTTATAGCTGCTCCTTCCATACATCTCTGGAGCTGGGCATGGCTCATCATGTCAGGGGTTATCTGAGAGAATCAGAAGGGGGAATGGGTGTCCCTGCTCTGTCTCATAAGTAGACTACTGGTACTCAAGTATAGTCCTGGAGAGCCATAGTAAGTCTGTTAGCCAATACATACCAAATAACCAATAAATATCCAATATATGAGGTGAGGTGATTGATGTATTCATTGCTTTAATTGACCAATTAAGTGCTAAAAACAACAGACACCAGGGATATGAAATCACTCCAAAACCACAGCTGAGAATCATTAGAGATGTTAAAGCATTAGTAGATCAGAAGACAATTTGGAGTTTTGCTTAGATTGAACCTTTCAAGAGTCAATGAATTGTCTAATGGTACACATAAACAACTCCAGCAAACTACCTTCTTCCTTATAATTCCTTTCTATGATTCTGTGCAGCCCCTTATATCAACATGTTTAACTCCTTCATTTCAATCATTCCTCAGTGTAATTCTTGTCAGGTTGAAAATTGAACAGTTTCCCTCCCATGATGCTCCAGCCCACCAAGGATTCCGATGAACAGTGGAGGCCCTCACTCTTGTGCTGTCTGGGTTCCACTCTCACTGAGTACAGCTCTGACAGAGAAAGCAGAGCTCTGGACCAGTCCCAAGGGATAGGGGACAATGGAGGCAGACTAAGATTGGAGATGTGTGTGATTATGGGGAAGAGTGTGATAAGAGTCAGAGTCTGCAGACTGTCAGCTCACCCAGGCTGCTCATAATTCAGACGGCCTGTGGAGCCAGACACTCTACCAGCCAGAGGTGAGAATTCATCTCTCAAGCTACTGGAAAGACTCCACTGCGCATGTTCCTGATGGACAGCACCATATGGAGGGATGTATCTATTAAAGCAAGTCATTCAAAACAAAGCCTTTGAATTCTGCCTGTCTATGTGCGAGTGTATGTTTCAGCACATGATTCAAAACATATAAGCTTTTTATCAAAAGAGCCTTTTTCCACATGTCAGCATGAAAGACTTTCAACATAATATTAGGTATTTATTGCACAAATAAAGGAAACTGCAATTTTAAGGAATTGCCCCTCTGAAAAATTCCATCACTTGGCAGTTTTTTTATGCCCTTAAGATTATTCCCTGCTCTCTTGTGTGTTGGTGCCCTGTGGTTATTCCATGTGATTATGGTAAAATACCGCAGGAAGTGGATTTACATTTTAAACTCCCTCTTATTCTCCAATTGTGAAATCCTCTTTCCTTAACCTGGGTTAAGTTTGTTAGCTGCTGTAACTGAGGGTGGAATGTTCAATTAGAACCCACCCACTTTACCTCTCACCCCCACCAGGCCCCTCCTTCTTCTGACTCTCCTGTCACTCTTCAACCCTGTTGATAAAAATACCAGTTTTATTGATTTGATTTTCTATCCTGCCTCTATCTCCCATCTGCAAGGCCTGTCACGCACAGTGTCATGCTACAATCCGGGATTAACTCTGCCTCAGGCTAGTCCTGCACTTTCACAGCATAGTCTAGAATCAATAAGACAACCTCCAAGAAAGTCCTCTCTGCTGCTCAGAATAAACCTGCAAGGCAATAAACCTGGACTGGGGGATACTTTTGTGTGATTGTCTGCACAGCTATTTGTAAACATTCCATCTTTAAAGCAAAGGGTAATTAATTATGTGGCTCATATTTCAACAGGCCTTGCCATTCCCCAAAGACTTCTGGTTTAGAGATGCTTGAAAGAGATTAGTAGACAATTAACAACTGCGGAAGTGGGTTTGTAACTTTCATCAGATATACCTTGTTACTGGTTCAATATTAGTCGGCCTTTTACATTAGTTTAATACCAAGCTGTTGCATGTAGTATTGGCTTATTGTCCTATTGTTTTAGTTTAATTCATTAATTATGAGTGGGATTTAAAATTGTTTGATAACAATCCTAATGGCTGAGAAAGATTTGTCACCTACATTGAATTGTTCTCATAGCCTTAACGCATTAGGATTGTTTGCTACACTCAAGCCTTGTGTATTATTAGGATGATTTGAGGATAATTTTCAAATTGGAAAAAAACTATTTGTTCAATTTCTGCAATTGTGTGTCAATCACTCCCAGTTACACCACAACTACAGTTGTGAAAGATAACATTAAACAATGCATATATAATAAATGATAATTTAAAAAAATGCAATTCATATGCTGTTGAATGAACTTTGTTTTGTGAATGGTCTATTTTGAAATTGACTTGCTGCCATATGTCTGAGGAAATATGATAGAACTATACAAATAAACCCATAAATCCAGTCTTCTCATGTGCCAAGCATCTGTTGTGGTAATTTGCAACCCAAACACATTGTAAGCAAAGCAAATGAATGTATTCAGTAAAACATGTTTGCTTGACATGCCTCTCAATTTTGCTTTTGTTCTGGGGAAAGGCCTGATGGATTTCAAGCTCCACAGCCTTTTAAGTGTATAGTAATTGGAAAGAGTGACTAGGTCGCCTTTGGACGATGTTGACTCCTGACGTCAAATTGCTGCCATTTATTCACTGCTGTACAGAAAAACCAAAAGTCACATCAAATGGAAATGTCAAAGCCATATTAGAGCATCCAGAGGAAGGAGCTCAATCTAAAATTTTTACTGTAATAATGCAATCAACAGTAAAACGAAGTAGGAAATGGGCAACAAAACCAAAGGTTTTCAGTAAGGGGAGTGGAGCTTTAAGGGAGCAGAGCTTCAAAACATGTGAAATGCACTTTCCTTAACACACTGCCTTGCCCCCATTTTACACCAGCAAGCCTTCACATTACATCAGCCCTGCATGCCACCAGTCAAGCATTCATTTTTATATCATCAATTCCTTTTTACTATAAAGCAAGGCTATTGTTTTAATTCCATGCTGGTAAGTCTGTTTTATTGCATGCTAATAAAATGCAAAAATGATCAGCGACAGTTTCCCTCCAGGAAAAATGTGCTCAGTATTCTGTAAAATTTCCAGAAAATGCCCTTGAATATTAGTTTTTCACTGTGGGTTGGTCCTGCACACATATTGGTTTTTCTTCTAATTTTATGTCTCGATTTCCTGAGGGTTTGTTAAAAATAAGATTATCTATAGTAATAATAGTAATAATAATATAATAATAATGTGTGATACAAAACAAGTATCAATAAAAGTATTCAGCACACAAGCAGGCTATGCCCTTTATTCAGCTAGGAGGTAAATTGATCTGGAATGTACTGACAAAAATCAATTCTACACTATTTCCCATGTCATCATAGACCCCCTTTTGCTTGACAGAACTCTATTCAGCACCAAAAGTGTCCAATTAATAGTTTCAAGGAGCTGTCCACACTGCTATGGTTCTGAATTGCTTGAGTCTAGCCTAGAGATCTTCCAGGGATTTACTACAGGCAACCTGGACACTCTTCCAGTTGACTCAGTCAATAGAATTTAATATGAACCTGACTAAACCCTAACATTCATCTTCCAGACAACACAGATTCAGTGTTCCATTTGTTGGGCTAGAAGAAACAGCTGGAGAGAATTTGGCTTGATTCATTCTTCGTCAAGAGAGACTGGGCCAAGTTTGCGAGAGGTCTAATCAACATCGAGTGAAATAAGAGAGCAGTTTCTAATCTCTGTGGCCAATCCTCCCTGGATTCTATCCTCTCAGACTTGAAGAGGCTGAACTCTTTATAGCCCTTACTCATTTTTCAGGCCCTGTCACTTGGGGTGCTTGTCCAGATGAGCTGTGTCTGTAATCCTCTGTAATGCTGGGGCCTTGCTGCATTTTAAATGTAATGTACTTCCATACCTGCCCTCCACACCCCTACCAGATTTCTGGAATCTAATTTAGACTGTGGTCACAGGCACTCTCAGCCATTTGTGTCTGGTTCACTGGCATAAGGGTCTGAACCCACATGCCCAAGGGGGTGTTTCCTGATTTGGGTTTGATAGATGTGAGTGTGAGCATTGCCCCATGATTGGATGGCTCTGCGACCCCTTTTACACATTGATAAAATGCAGTATGATGTCATCCCCAGTTAATATAATGCATTGGGGGTGTGTGAGGGGGTAGCATTCGGGGGCTATGGCAACCTGAAAGTGAAAGTACACTGAAACATTAGGCTTTTGATAACTCCATCCATTGAATATGACTGCTTAAAGTACTTAGTCTTGGGCTAAATGCACATTATAGGGAAAAAGCAGCTCCCATTAATGCACCTAATAAGATTCACAGAATTTGCCTTCTGCTAAACTATCAGTTCACTGCAATATTTAAAAAAATGGTTTGGAAACTCAAATGAAATCCCTGTCATCCTAAAGCCCAAAATGTTGTCTAAGACTGTATGGATATAAAAAAACTGAATAGAGCCTTAGGATAGGATGTATAGACTGAACTGGAGATAACAAGGTTCAGTTCATTTGCTTGCAGGATCTTGGAGACCATAATGACCTTGAAGGCCTCCTATAGCTCTATCATTAGAGAGCTCAAGGCTAATAAGCAAGCAAAACATTTACCACCGCTGGAATCACAAAGTCACAAATGTACAACATAGAATAAAACACACAACTCCAAACCTACATACACCAAACCTAAGAATCTGTGTTTGCCAGGATTCAGGGATACATATAATTGCATCTTTTCCATACTGACTGTCATACAGAGTTTACTGAGAAAGCACTATGTCTCATGTTTTTTGAATTACTCATAAACATACCTGTCACCTGTAATCCACACAGTACAGGCAAGTGTACATGGCTCAGAACTGAACTGTTGCATTTTGAATCCAAGTGAATATTGCATCTACCAAAGACTGATACTTGTTGGTTCAAAATCACCAGCCAGTCTCAATTACTTTCCTTTTCTGTCAGCTTTCACTCATATTGACAATGTCAGTAGTGTTTTCATAAAATACATCAACTTTATTATCATCCCACATGAACTAACATGATCTGACATCAGAATGCTTATAAATTTTGAGCAGAGGAAAAGAAATCTATGCAATTTTGTATGACCATATCCACAACATGCTTGTGTCTAACAGGGTATAATCTTTGTCTCTCCAGCCCTTTAGACCTCAGTTTGGATAGATAATTACAGGAAACAGTTGACTGGGAGGTCTCTGGGAGCCTTCATGTGTAGGAACTACCTCCCTACTGCCTAGTCAGTTATATGAACAAAAACTCAAGTCCCCCAGCTTGTTGACTGTCTCTTTACTGGTAACATAATTGGCTTTTTCTAGAGAAGATGTGGTTCCATTGGGGAAATACGGGGCAAAGTACATGGTCTAATTGCACATACATTAGCAAACATAGGTACCCTCCTCCAGAGCTCCAGTTCCAGCTTGTGATTGCCTCTTCTTGAATATAATTATTTATACCACTGTTACCATTAAGAACACTCTTGCTCCCATAGGTGCAGGAGTCATTCTTTTAAAGGGCTGGAGCTCTGCAGCCAGCAAGACAATGGGGGAAATGGAATCAAGGAGAAGCTGAAACAGGAGATCAATTGGGTGGCGTATCCAAGGGTTTAGGTAGTGTGTTAAAGTTAAGCCGACCTCTGCCACATTGTTGACTAACGAGAGCTGCAGGCAAAGCTGGTTGAATCTGCAGCAAGCCCCTGAAATATAACAAGTGCAAGTCAACAAGGGTTGTGGAGGTGGGTGGGGGGGTCCTCAGGGAAATCCACCCACGGATGCCCGTGGAGTGTCTGCATGAGCGGTAAGGTTGTTTCAGCAGAAACAAACAGGGCTGTAAACATACCATTTTAATATGTCTTGAAAAGGTGTGATGTTTTAACCTGAGTGTTTTAACATGATGTGGTTAACCTGTTTCTTTGGAAATACATTAGTGGTATCACTGGATATGTTTTATGTTATCCAATACCATGAAACAGTTTCAGCAGAGATGGTACACAGAGTGGAGAATCATGTTTTCTTAAGACTGATTTATATTCACAACTTGCCGCTCAGCACTGTTAATTACAACATGATCTTGAACAGTAATTGATGTCACAACAGCTTGTACTTTATCACAAACACACATTTTGGATTTAGGAGTCCAGCACTCTAGGTGCTACTTTTGGGTTCTTAAGCAAAGTACTCAAGGCCAGTGAGTAATTTGTTCCAAAAAGAAAACTGCCCATTGAAGGACTGTAGAAATTATAGGGGTTAATCACCTGAGCTACATCCAAAACTTTTATTTCATTCAAATGTGCTTATTAATTCATTCCCACATGTGTTCGTATTGTTTTAATTGCTTGTGGAAAATGCAATGTGATAGAGGGGTGCAATATTGTTCAAAACACTTTAGAGTAGAATTGCTTGAATTCATTATATGAATAATTGCATACTCTCTGAGTTCGTGTACATGCATGTAATGTATGTATGCACCTTGGGTTTTTACCCATTGTTCTGCATTCATAGTGTGTCACATGCTTTGTACCCACAGGTTTGCTAAAGATATAATGAGCACTTGATTGATTCATGTATTTCTATGCTTCAGTTTGACAGCACCATTCTGAAGGGAACATTTTAATAAGAACATGCCTGAGCATATACAGTCAAGAGATGGGGAGGTAAATTCAGCATGAAATGAAAGTGGAGCCCATCTATCCAACTGCATCTTCTGTTCAGAGGAACACTGCCCAGACTTCGTGGGTTGAACAGAGTGTGTGTAAAGCAGAAATGGCTCTGGCTTTAGCGTCATGCTCTCACCATACCACACTGCTGTGCCATGACCCTTTTATTTCCCCCTGCCTTAAGATTCATATCATTGCAGCTGTCTGCTAAGTCATTAGGAATACCCAATTTAGCAAAATTGTGTTCCTTTTTTAACTTGAGTAATTAATCCTCCATGTTATACAAGCTATTTATTTCCCCTTTATCTTGCATTCCTATTTTTTATGGCACACCTGATAAAATCACTGAACGGAGGGATTTCATCATGAATGAATGAATAATCAAAAAAAGAGAAAATGTGCTTTCTGGACATGAAATGATTTGTGAATTAGTTCTCCAAGACTTTGTAGTGTCTCAACAGGGAAAAACAGGTATGTAGTGTGATCTCTGTTTACCCTCTCTGTGAAAAAATGACCATATCTCATCTCATACCCTCCTGCATGTGACTTATGAATAGATACAGGAAGTAATTGAAATAATGCTAGTCAGCAGGGTCCAGATTTTTGCCAAAGTTCTCCCCCAGGCCCAAATCGAATGGAAATCATTATAGTAGTTACATTAATATGTGAAAAATGCACAAACACAAAAACACACAGAAACATTACAGTCATACATAAGATGCATACACGCACACATGGTGAAATATACTCTCGCAACCATGTACATGCAGGCATGTGCGACGCGTGCGCACACACACACACATACACACACATTTACAGCTTAATGTTTCCTGTGGTTATAAAATAAATGTCTTTCACATACACATACAATAAGCAAATACTTTTGGCCAAATAAAGTAGAGATTCACTCTGCTTTGATTATCCACCATGAGTTTCTTTGCTGAAGATGTACTTAAAAAATTACTCTTTAATCACCACATTCATACCTTAGAGACTTTTCAGCAAGAGAACAAACCACATCATTCTGACTGCTTCTTATGAACAGCACGTTCGTACATATGCATGCCATGTACAACCAGCAAAGGACACTGATCTAATATGAATTATCTCTGTGCCATCAATTGGAAAAACATGGAAAGCCAATTTCATCATCTTGTATGCCTCAAAGTGTCTTTCTCTTCAAATGGAACACAAAATGCAGATGTAGTACAATCACATATGGGTTTATGCCATGTAACAACTATGAGATCTTCTTTGTAGGACTTAATGTAATTATGGGTGAGATTAATCTCAGATTTTTTTGTTCTTTCATTGTAAATGCATGCTCTCTGTAAAACATGCTGAAGACGGCAAAACACAAATTACCCTTACTAAGACAGCTCTGAATCGATTTGGGAAGAAAGAGCACTTAATGTACAAAATGAGATGAAATGGCCCCATTAAAGACAAAATTCCAGTGTGGTATGACGTTGTATTTCACTAAAAAGTACTGGTTTTCTGTTTTGATCGCATTTATGTAATGTTGAGGATAAATAGCACAGAGGTAAATGGATGTCAGAATGCTATCATTTCGGCAACCAAGGAGAACAGAAGGCCACCTGACGCTGATGGCCATGCCTCGCTGGGCTAAAGCCCATAAAACTCCAGACCTTAATGCAATCACCTCTTTTGCTACTATAACAGCTCCATGTTTTTGATGAAGCATGTGGTTTCACTACATTCCTTGTGGGTGAGATGATAGCCTTTATGTAATGAAATGTCTGTATTTTTTATTTTCCTTTTTCTTCTGAAGGGCCTCCCCTGCCAGCCACAGACACACTAACTGTCTGGATACCCCCGATACTTTTTCTTGAGGATATTACAATAAAACAGACAATGAGACAAGCCCATTCAAACTTCTGCAGCCAATCCCTCAGTTTAACTGCTGGCAAACCAAAAGGGTGGGAAAAAGGAGATGAGGATAGTCCCATTACTTTAAGGAACTGATTTCTTCAGTGAGGGAAACAAGCTTGGGGGCTGGGGGGCTGGGGGTCTGTATGGGTTAGGCCTCCTGCCTCCCTGTTATGCTGAGTGGACAATTCCACTGTAATAAAAGCTGACTGTGAGGGAGTCTCAGAGAACTGTCCCTTTGTGCAATGTTTTCCAGAGTGTTGACATTGTCACATCCAATGCAGCAGTCACACCAGTAATGGCCTTGTATTTACACCCCACTGAAGAATAATGCACTGCTGGGGAATGAGGAAAGCATAGATTAGCCATGGCTCTCAGGTAACAAAAGTAAATGGATATGAGCAAAACTGCACACACAGTATTTGTGAAATTGTAGTAATTTAAAGTTTCCTTCATTCAGCACCATAATAATATACTCGCCATCACATAAAAGCAATTCTGCCTTTCCATTTTAATTATTTATTATTGCTACTTCTATCACCACAACTCCAAGAAAGGTGATGATAACCCATTAACAACTGACCTCTATGAAAACATCTAAACAAACACTTTTGTTGTGCCTCCCATTTTAATACTTCCATGGCAATATCCTTTTTTATTTGCTCAGCAAAACTACTGCACTGTTTAAAAAAGAGAAAAAAGGGAATAAGTAACTGCGGGGTTTGACACTTCACAAACGAATTTGCCTGGGGAGATGGTGGATATCTTTTGCTCTGAATGTGACAAAGGAACTGGTGTTTTTTTAGGGACTTGGAGAATGTCCTCTCCTCCTCTTCCTCAGCTCCACAGAGTTGATCACATCAGTAGAAATCTCATTCTGTATGTAATAAGAAAAGCATAAAATCAATGGCATGCATATCACCTGATTAAAGCTATCTCTCAGGGCCATTGCATGTGCACACAGAGGCATCAGGCAGAGCAGCCTCTGATGGGACACAGTAATGGGATTATCACGAGCTTCTGGACTACAGGCAGGAGGTGGGGTGATCAGATTAGGAAAAGACACTGTAATTTTAAAAGCAATGACTTCATTTCATTCAGTATAAACCTCCTTTGGACTGGCAGCACTCTAACATAAAACTGTCTAATTAACCACACAATGTCCTCTTTCCTCACCAGTCCCTACTTCGACTTCAGTGTTTTCGGTATATCGTATTTTTCTCTTGCCCCAGCAAGCAGGTGTAATTGCATTCGGAAGTGCAGGGGCTGCTGTTGGGTTTGTTTGAAAACATGCACTAAACGTAGTCGCCAGGCGCAAGGGATTGATTGTGTCACTTTGATGGATTAGCATTCTCATTGCTAGCTCCAGCGATTAGGTCACCAGCCCAGGAGACAGTCTCTGCCTGCTGTGAAATGCTGATGCTAGACTTACTTACCGATTATAAGTCACTGCATCATTGCCAACAGAGCTGCAGACAGTTGGGGTAATGCATTGAGTAATGGGCAGGTGTCCCCTCAGAGGAAGGGAAGCAGATTTCACAGATTTAGCTCAGAGTTCATTTGGTAGAACATCCTCTCTCTCGCTGTTCCCTCTGAGGATATTGCTTCATGGTATGTTCCTGAGCCAGGTTTCGATTTGCAATGGACAAATGATATCAATATTTATTAAGCTTGAGGAACCTTGTGGAGGAAATTGCTTTTTTTGCTCTTGCCCCAAACTGAACATATTGTAAATTCATATTAATCTCAGCAGTTGTCCCACATTAATCTGGGTACAAATGAAAATTCACACACATGGGCTTAGCACTTGTGCCTTCCACATGGTGGAATTGCAAATCCTTCGTTCTCTAAGGGGGGAATCAGGATTTCATGGTTTCTCTGGTTTCCTGGCCACTTCCCTCCAGTATACAGTAACTTCAGGGAGGAAGGTACCTGCTAAGCAAAGGAATGTGACCCAATGAATTGAATTTTCATGATCCTGTTGTATAGTACTCATTCTCCTATGCTGCCCTTGGTATAGTTTTGCTCCCATTGTAGTGGACAGGCCCCTGTGGAATCTTGGTCTCTGTCAGTCAATGTAAAATGTGAGAGAAGAGTGATCAAACTCAGGGGAGCTTGTATCAGCAGTCTGACAGAGAGAGAGAAAACACAAGTGCAAAAGAAACATCACAGTTTATTCAGCTTACTGTTTTATCTTTCCTGTCAATGTCTACAGGACGGCTATAAACACTTAAGATAGGGCCAAGATTAAAACAGAGCCCCAGAGCGGTCAAATCCGACCAATGACAAAGGATTTATTTTGTCTCCTAAATAAAACACTAATGGGAATGACTGCTCCAATCAACTGGTATTGAAGTCTCCGATTAGAATTTCTGATCTTGTTTCCCTGAGTCTCGGTTGTAATTACACACACTCTTATGGCACAGAACACTGCCCCACTGCTCGGCAATCTTGGCTCTGTCCTAGGCATGAAGCTCCCTCTGAAACTGGCAGTTGTGTCAAGGCCAAGCTGATGAGCTTCATCCCTTACTTAAGAGAGGAGCAAAATGACCACTTTAACAGGATGCCATTTATCTTGCTTGTTGAGCAGGGGTGTTTAAGCAGCACTATGGCTCTGGGATGCTGGAGAGGACAGAACCATGAGCAGAGGCAATGGTATGGCTGCCCAAGTACTCAGCCAGGAGGCAGGTCTCAGCTTGAGGCCAAACAGTGCAATATGGTTTGGCCTTGTAATATGCTCTAATGCGAAATTATTAACACCACATTGGCCATCAATGAGCAACAGGGAAGGCAGAGTGTTGATTCAGCAAATGCAATGCACTGTAGACTGGAAACATTAGCGGTTATTTCCAGGAACTCTAGCCAGCTTGTAGAAAATCCCAACCTACATCAATTCCTGTTTAGTTTTTGAAATTAATGGATGAGTACACATTTTACATAAGTTATGTAAAAGGAAATTATGTGACAAACTGGATAAGAATCTCTGTTGGGAAGACAGTCTCTATAATCCAGGAAAGACAGACTGTGAATTCTAAACCATGTACCTACCGTGCTGCATTAGTGCCTGGTCACCCTTTCCCTAATCCTGGGTAGAAATGGCAGGCAGATGTAACAGATTAGGGAGCAGAGGAAGGTTAATTGAAAGGCAGCGTCATAATGATATCATGTCCAAACAGACAAGAGTGCTCAAACACTCCCTGAGGGAAGACCTAATGAGTGACATTAAAAATAATTAGGAAAGGCAAAAACAGTCTTCCGCTAAATTACACCCCCCTGGGTCTGGAAAGTCTTCATTTATAACAATAATAGGCACAATGCTTCCACTGCTAATAGTAGTCATAATCATAATAACTGCATCTTATGAGCTGGAGCTGGAACGTGTTTGTGGCCAGCTCTATGAATCAGGAGAGAACGAAAACTGTAAGGCCCACCTTTTCAATTCCTCTAAGCATGGTCATTGGTGATGGTCCATTACCTCCCTCATCAAGCCATGGGCCAGACAAAGAGACCACAGAAAATGTCAGGAGCTCCTGCCAGCTGACCACTGGGCACTGTCTCAGGCCTTTTCAATGTAGAAAACCTTTCCAGTACAAGGAATCTTGACCAATGACAATGTCCTTGCATAGTTGTAGGTTTTGGAAAAAAAAAAAAAAAAGATCATTACAATTCCATGCCTAAAAACATACAAAAGAAAGTTTTGTGGAAACCAAAATGCATTTTGTGACATTTTCTCCTTATTGATTATACCATATTTGCCCTGGAAAGAATATCCAATGAACATTAAATGTATGATAAATTCTTTAAGGTGGTAATTGTCTTTGTAAGGATAGCCTAATTTATAGATCTGTATCTGTTTTCATTTAAGTAGCTAATAGTGTTACTCCATCCTTCCTTTAGTGTATGTTTTCAGAGAAATGCTCAGAATGGCTATGGGAACTTGTTATTTGCAAAAACTGTAAATTTAACGGTGGTATGGGACCTCGGACCACCACAGCATTATGTTGTGTCAGTGTGTTTCACTGCTTATGAAATTATAAAATTGCATATTCTGAGCTCTTGCAACTTACTTTTCAAATCTGGCATTAGGCATCTTTGATCAATTCATATACCTGCTGGACCTGAAGGACTTATATAACAGGACTAATAATATATTCAAACATACAAAACAGGCTTTACAATATATATCCAGTAAACCTTTATCTTCACAAGCCCAGACTGGATGGTATTACAAACAATAAATGAAGTCTGCAAGGCATGACTTAAACTGTGAGCTCTTGGCTGATTGCATACTGTGTGTAATAGGCATCTGCGCATTCATCTTAATGTGTTTAGATTGCAGCAATTGCCAGAGCTGCCCTAACTTGCCAATGCTACCTTTGAAAAAAAAAAACAACATTTATGAAACAAAAAAAACTTGATGTACAGCAAAGCACATTGAATCTTTGTTTATAATGTATTAAAAGAATTCCTCATTATTGTGGAATTATGTGTGAATATTTGAAGTATGCAACGCGTTTACAAATCAGACACAAACATACTCTACGATGATTAAGAGTTCATGGTTAATTATCATTATTATGCTCATAGCTACCACAAAAATCCAATTATCCCTAGAATAATTACTATATACTCAAACGAAATATGACAGTGCTGTATGTTGGTTATGTGGTACTTGCTGTTGATAAGTAAATTCTGTATTATTTTAAAGTAACAATAGTAGTGTCAACACAACTGAAAATACAACCAATTCTGAAACCCATTAAATTATTTACTCATAAATAAGTGTGCTAACTGCACCTCACAACCTTAATGAGTGACCTTTGGCTGTTTCCCATGAGACCCTGTTTATTAAGATTGAAATGGATTTTCTTTGCTAAACATTGAATAAAGCGTGCCAACATCCAATCTGTCATCTCCAGCTTTAATGAGGGGGTGGGAGGATTAAAAACCATTTGTAATTTACCATCTTTATCCATTTACCTGCTACCAAGTCCTTGCTGATAGCCATCAAAGAGGGATTAAAATTTAAATGAGATTAAAGGCCTTCAAGGAATGTACTTTCAGGCATTGGGAAAAACCGTACAGACAAATCAGAGCACATCGGCCTCTGTACGTGTGGTGCATGGTGGATTCCTTTTATTCTTATGCCTCATCTCCACCACTGCTAACTGCCTCCACCAACCTGCTATCACTGGTGGTTTGCAGCTCAGTGTCCCTCCTCCATCTCATCTCCCTCATCAATTCACATGCCTGCTAGCTCTGAGAGGCATCAGATGCATCCATAAAATTGCAAGTCCTGCACTGAAGACAACATTCTGATCTGCAGTCAGTCACAGAGAAGTGACAATGCTGCAGATCCTCTGGAACAGCTGATGAAGCCCTCTCTGCCTCACCATCCCAAGCTTAATTGTATCACGTCCATATTGATTAAGCCCGTGATTGCTTCATTCCTGCTTTAATCAGACAGTTCAGACAAAGGCCAGTGCACTTGCGTTTCATCATACGAAGAGTAAAATTAACTTAATAACATGGAATAATTCATGTCTAAGAATTATTGACATTATTCATCAGCCCTGTCATTCGCATCCCAATTTCTGAGTATCTGCTCCATCATATCCCTACCATGGAGAAAAGAAATGTAAAAGGAATTACAGCTTAGTATTGATTTAAAGAGCATGTCTGGTGATCCAACATAAAAAATAACCCTCCTGGGCAGACTTTGGTTATGGGAACCCTAATAGCATTCATTAGTGAAATTCTCGGGATGAGCTGCTGATTGCTTGGGCAACAAATTAAAATGACAAAGGGTAAAACTTGCATTAACCATACATGTCAGCTCTGTTCTGCATTAATGTGTGTTTTTCCCCAATTTTAATGGAGCAGTTTTATTGGGATGACATCACCAGCAGAGAGAACAGGATAACTACCTCGTATTTTCACTAAGCTGGACCAATGAGCTCAAAGTGAGTCACAGTAGTGTCTGATTGGATGAACACTCTGGTGCTACTGCAGCAAGACATAGCTCAGATGACACAGCACATTTTTAAACATTCTGCTTGCATTTTTAAAAAGCGTTTCATATGAAGGCTCAATAGGGACTTCCTGGGAAACTTCAGAAGCATTTTAAAGAATTTAACTGGTCAAATAAGAAAGGAGTGTAACTAAAACCTTACTCAAATGACCTGCAGTAAGCAACTCGTGTAAGCATATTTAATACTCTGACCTTGATCAGTAGGGCAAACTGACTGGAACAAACCCAGAAAGTTCAAAAGGTTGCTAGGCATCAAAGCCTTTATGGAGAGTGTGTTTTGTATACAGACAGAGAAAGGGAGGGAGGGGACGCTATGTACAGTGCCACTCCTCAGCTGTGCTGTCTCTGATTGGCTGGGAGAAAGTGGTTATCTGGGGGGTATAAAACATTTAATCAGTATTAGGGATGCATATGTTTACCCCAGAGAGATGGGCCGTGCGGCACTGCTTGTTTGCAACATGTTTGTAAACATTACCAGACAAGGATGGATGAGCGGAGCTTGCCGGCACATGCAGAGTGCCTGCAGTGCCCTTTTCCCTCTCTGGCAGTTGCGATCCCGCGCCATGGCAGAGATTACTGCCTGGCTTAATTCTGCAGCTCAGGCTTTGAGCTGAAAAGCCAGGTGGGGGGTATAGATGAAAAATGTTGGCAGCATTCTCCGCAGTGAATTGTTTCACTTAACAGCTCTCTGACAGGGGCTGGTGTTTGCAGAAAATTTAAATGTCCTTTTTTCTTTTCAAGTGAAACAGAACATGTAGCTCTATGCATTCTAAAAGCCTGCGTTTGGGCAATATGATGCTAATAACTTTGAGGGAACGTCTAACCTTAGAACGCAGTTGTGATACTGAATATTATCTGTTTATTGTCACAAAATACTGAAAAATATATGAACCAGCCCTTATTATATTACATATAAAAAATATAGCTTGTTGGGTAGATATTCAACAATTTGTCTGTATCTTATTTGACTCAAGGATACTGTTTTCCTCATGTTATAATGAGAATTAAATAAAAAGATTTAATATCTTTCACAGTTATCAGTGACTATAAAATAAACTTTAAACATATATTAATCAACAATTACATTACAGATCCTGGGTGTGATGTAAAGTTAATAAATCAAGGTGCTTATTGATTTACATCCTCTAATCTTCTGGTACCAAATAATGACTAAATCAGACAAAAAATAATAATTAAAAAAAAAAACAATGACACATATGTGAGAGAAAATAGCCAGGTTATATAAAATCAAAATAATCTGGTGTTATAAATTAATCTAGGAATCATAATTAAAGAAGAGAAACAAAAGACATACATTGACAGCCCTGTGGATGCTCATGCACTGTGCTGTACATGCATTCAAACTCAGAGTCATATGCCCATTAACAGCCAGCATGTCTCAGACTGATCTGGCTCTATGACGAGTGTTAATGAAATGGTAGGAGTCTCAGCAAGTTTCCCAGCAGCAGGCAGAGGACAAACAGAGAAGTGCCCCAACCCCCTGCCCCTCCTGCCCCTGCCCACGCAGGCCTGAAGTGGCTGGCACAGACCACAACTCGTATAATTAAAACCAAGTTATAAATCAGAGGGTAACCAGTAATCACACACGCCCGCTTCGTTTATCCTCCTAGTGATCGTAAATCAACAGAGACACAAAGCACCACCACAACAAAGGCTTGGCGGTTTGGTCTCATCCTTAGATAGCAGCTCAGTCTATGTAAAGCCTGGTCCTATTCTGAGACAACATTGTCCCTCTCATATCAGTGTGATACAGTCATAAAATCACATACATCTGGGTGATTACAGAAAAAGCGAGCAGAAATTCACTCATGGTGCTGCCAACTGCACTAGACAATGCAAAACATAGCATCTGATCAATCCTCAGTTACCAAATATCATTGTCTAAATTCATGTTCATGCATACGTTATGGCTGTCCAGACAGTTCTAAGTGAAAATGACATGCATGTTTTGGAGAGCGGCAAAAATGGTCAACAGTACATCCCATCACAAGGTATCTGTGGTATGGGGGGTAGGAGTGTATGAGGGAGGGTTTACAATGCAAAACATTGGACCATACTGATTTGGAGGGAAAATTCCCAATTAATGAGAAATTGGCCAATGACTATTTACAATAACTAAGACATAATAAGACAAAGCAAGGGTTAATGATATGATGCAGTTGAAAGTATCAAAGTGAAACAGGTAAGTGGAGCTGAAAAGCCAAGAAATAGACAGCGCCTGCAGAACTTATACTTCCCGCCGAAGATTATTTTCTTAAACTCTTTTATCTTCATAAATCTTTAATCATTGCTTCTCATTATGTTCATTCGTGATTTTGTTAGTTAAGTAGTTAGTCAGACAAATGTTAAAACTTTCTCTTGCCCACACACTAGTATTTGCTAGACAAGTAAGAAATCTGAAAAAAGGTCAATTAAATTAATTTTATCAGATACAGAGATTGTGTTACTGATTGCATCTTCAAAACTATACAATATTTCATATAAATTGTAGACTTTCCTCAATATTACACAAAATATACATCATTGTTCCTGGAACAATGCAGATTTACATGGCTAGTAACACAATTCAGTTGGAAAGGAAAAAGGGGTAAAAATAAAAAATGGCAGGGTAAAAAATGGGCTCTGCTGAAAAATTAATCTCATAGCAGTCCTAATTCATTTAAAAGAAATAACAGCTCTTTGTCAACCTTGCTAATTACTCAGAGAAATAGGTTTCAACCAGAAGCAAATATTCAATATCATCCTCTCAAATTTAATATGGTGCATTGTCTACACTGATTGCTGAATAGTAAAGAAAGTGATAGAGGTTCACCAGACAATCGCCTCAAATTCAGCCCATTCTTTCAAGCTTCAGAAGAATACAATGCTCCTGAAGTGCAGAGAGGAGGGAGCTGCTGGTAACAGCAGTTAAGAATTTAATCCAATGTTATCAAAGTAAATGCAGACATATGCCCGTACAACATGGCTGGCTTAGAGGCATATGGATGTCTCTCTGAGCCCCCAGTATGTTGTCTGGGTTATACTTGGACACCATTCACTGCTCATCATCTTTGTGATTTCTACCAGCACACACTCCTGGCTCACACTCATTGTCTGGATCTTAATCCTCCTCTAAGGGAAGCCAACATGTAATTTAGCCCACATGTCAAAGCAATAGAAACAGTGAGTAAATCACCTTTTATTCACTCTTAAACCTCTTTGTCCCTTTAACCCAGGAAGATCAGGAGTGTCAAGGACAATGACACCAGGGGTCATGATCCAGTCTCTTTGGGCTCAGGGGGTTAGATATAAAATACAATTGCTCAGGACTTCATGTTGGCTTATCTGAAGACAGCATTGGTCTCCTGGCTTTCTTTACTTACGCGAACATACAAAGGCTAGAGCAACAGCTGTATCATTTTCTGTGATCAATCCACATGTGTCTGAAGCTGTATCTGAAGAACTCAGTGGACCATGGGTTATTGCAAGGCATGAGGGGTTATGGAGGAGGCTCAAATCACAGCAATAACAAAAGAAAATGAAAGAATTGAAAACATGTAGTCACATAAACAAGGAACTCAGAAAAACAATAGGTAAAAAATTACTGCATCATAAAAGATTTTCATCCAAGCTAACCAATACAAAAAGCCAAAAAAACAAGATCGCACATTGCTTAATGCATTAAATCTCACATGTTGCATATTTATTTGCTTAGATCAGAGCTCATTATCGCAATTACTTTCTAATCATGCAAGGTTGGAGCACAAAAAGAAAAATATCCTCAGAAATCAATAAGGCTGTAAGTTGCCAGCTTAAATCACTACACCCTGTGTTCTTGGGTAAACCTGGGTGTAAAATACAAAGGCTGCAGAATTTTATAGTAAGTGTTTTTCTGGCTGAGCTCGATTCTAAACAATAATGACTTTTTAATGTGGAACTGTGATTACATTGTCATGGTGAAATACGAGGCTCTTTGACTGCTTTGGAAATGAGGGCCAACGTGAATTACAACAACGGCATAGATTACGCCACAGAGCCAGGTAAAGCAATCTTCATAAATTCAAATCTAATCTTAAGAGACATGGCAGTCTCGACCTGTTGCAGGGGACATGGTGTGGTAAGAAATAGACAGTTTGTTTGTTGCTGGGGAGTGGTGACTGTCCAGGGTGTTGGCCACACAGTGACAGAACTTCACTTCTAGACGTTTGTCCAAGTGAAATTCCATGTGAAGTCATGAGGGAACATTTTTTGTACCTGTACAGTACTATATGGGTCTTACAAATCTGCAGTGGCTGAATGGTGTGACGGTTGAATGGTGCAACCCAACTGCCATAGGTAATGTCTTGAATCTCCACGTTCCTGATCAAATGCCATTGATCCTCTGCTTTACACATTTTTATTTATGTTATATCATTCCATTTTAAATCATTTTGATTCTACTAAGACGCGCTGTTGATTAGAAAGGAAGGATGTTAGCAGTAAGTGTGATGGATATGAAAAAAAGTGCCATCTGGGATGATATTAGCTTATACATCATCAGTAGGTGTGTGTTGTACACAAACCTGCACTTATCTGAAAAGAAGGGCAGTTTCAGAAGCACTGCCCAGGTCTGGCGTCTGTGCATGTCCCAGTACACCATGATGTTCTCATCCTGATTGAACAATCATCTAATTAAGATAACGAAGCCTTGGCCTTGCCAGGATGTTGTTCTTAGATCTTGCTTCCTTTTCCTTGTGCTGTCTCACGTCTAATGAAATCGATGCCTCTGGAAGGTCACAAATCAAGGGAATGACCCACAGTGACACGCACGCTTGTGTCAAAGGCCTGTCAAGCATCCTGCTGCCACAGTTTATTCACTGTCCAGGGTCAGAAGTGACTGCAGTTTAATGTTCGCAACTGCAGTCCACACAGGGCATTCTTATTCATGTTACAAAGCTGTCATCCACAAATGGATGCTTTTTCAGATGCAAGCGAACCCATTAGCACCTTCGAACTTTGTGTTTGGAAAATAGAATTCATCTTATTATCATTATCCTTTGCAAATGTTTCTTATTTAGTCTTCAAATGTATAACATTTTACAGCATCCTTCATTATTAGCATCAAGCAAACATGGGTTTTGTCAAAACATTAGTTTACCAAATACAATAATATCATTAATCCCGTGAACAGGTGTAGATAACAAAACAAAATACCATTGTATTCCTTTTTAATCTCAAACACTGATGCAAATGAGATATCATTAAACTCAAATACTATCATACTTTACATAGATTACACATGCTTTATGCAACTATAATTGGACAAAGGGAAGTCTTAGCCAGTAACTAAGGAATATTATTTTGAAAAAATAACTAAATAGAAAGTTATTATTTGAGATTTAAAAATTAAAAAGAAAATTGATCTAGCTACTTACGCAAATTAACTACAAACATATATCCAGCATTACCACCAATGAAGAAGGGTAAACTTAAACTGAAACAATTCACATATTTGAATTAAATCTTTCTATATTTTCCATTTTAAAAGAAATGCTGTGTTTAGCATAGAATGACTAATGAAAACAATGGTAAATACCTACTCCTACAGGCCACTATAAAATATGTATTGTGCTGTATAGTCTAGAAGCTGCCTGTTTATCGATTGCTGCTTCCTATTTAAAGGATTCTCACTTGCATGGCAGTCTTAACCTCCTTTTAGCACTTCTCTAGATGAATAGCTTTCTCTAGATGAAAGGTTTGCACAGTTATATTTATACACAGTTAAAGTCATCACTTGTAACGTTTTCGTTTTTAAGATCGAAAGACATCACCAACTTATTTAGAACCTCTTTATTTTTTTATATCTTAGTCGGCTTGACCACAGTTCATTTGTGAAGATGGATGAGGAATCAGATTTTTCTCAAAGAGAAATAAAATCCTTGTGGAAAGGACTGATTGAAAATAAGAGAAGGTCCTATCCATCCCCTTGCAAACAAACGTATAATGTGCCAGAGTAGCTTGGAAAGTAATAATATTCTGCTAAAAGATTCTAATTTAGGCATGATCGATTGATACAAAGCAGCAATTTTCTTTCAGCAGAAACCAAGCCTTCTCATTAAAAACAGAGTGTTTTTGCAAGAGGAGTGATGTTCTGAGCATTTACTCTGACAGGGCATCAGAGATAATCACACTGAGGAGCACAGACACTGGATGATGTATCACCAACCAGAGTAGATTCATTTGCCAAACTAAACCATCACAGAACAAAGAAAATTCTTTTATCACCACTTTGTCCACACATCAACTGTTCCTTAATGCTTTATACTGTGTCTTTGTTTGAAAGCAAAATGTTAAGCCTCGGTTACTGAGAATGATTTTTAAAGATCACCACTTCACAGGCTTTCTGCTTAACATAATGGCTAAAAGTTTGGCTCTTGCACAAAAAGATTGATGCTTAGCTTAATTATTTTGAAAATCATTAATATTTCTGCAGTAATGATGACCACAGCAACTTCCTCAGTTAAAAAGCACTGCAGTCCATAAAATGACAAGCAGAGTACAGTTCTGCTAAGCAGCCTGATTCACTGAATTAACAAGGGAATTTTTACCTTTGAGGTTTATATTATGCAAATTCAGAAATCCACAAATTATTTTCAACACCACATCCTATGTAAAATACCTGTTAGTGCATTAAAGTCATAGGCAATGCAATAATTACATCCATGTGACTCATTCATAATGTGCTCTGGCAATTGTGTGCAATTTTGGTATTTAACACCCCGAGCAAATATGCAATTTGTTCTGTTGGCTTCTGGTTCTTTATTCTTTTAAGCGTAACCCAGGTCTCCTGTTACGGTCTGCTGCAGCAGCTAATCTAATATGTAATTTAAATTGTGCCTCTTTTCCCCAAGAAGGTATATACATCATACATTAACCTTTACACAGCAGACCAGTTATTAAGTATGGTTATTAAGTGTAACACTTCAGTGATGCGTGGACTTTTCAAGCAGGCGAGGTTGGTTCGATTAGTCATTTAATCCATCTTATTGCTTGGATACTGTACAGTTTACATAAACCTTCACATTAATCCAATTTAAAATGTATAAACAGTTGTTTTTACAAATAATACCTCATACACTGTTATAAAAGCACCATTACACCCAATCATACTTAAAATAATTTCTCAATATTTCTGGTTGTTACTACCTTGATTAAAACAATATTAACTTATACATACACATATATAATATCAAGAATCTATACCAAGTTATGATTTCATATGAAATGATCTATTTAAATAGGTAATTTCCTGAAGAATAGGACTATTACTTAATATCCTGATAATATACAACAAGATGGCTTCCTCCATGGCTTCTCTACCAGATGGAGCATAAAATCTCTGCATCCAAACAGCCATAATAGTTCTGGTGAAAATAAATTGGGACTAGCCAAATAAGAGGCATTGAGAATTGCCAGGGCTTATATAATGTTATCAGTGCGTTGCAGTCTCAGTGGTGTGTCTCTGTGCCCCCGCATACACCAGGACTGTGACACAGTTAAAGGTCACAGCCCTCTGAGTGTCTGGTCATGTTGCCTGTGGAATTAGGCCCCTGCTGGATCACCCAAGCAGCCCCTGGCTTTCAAGATTCACAGCTTTTCCAGGCAAGCAAATATCATCTGAAATTAACATTTCATTTACACCCCACAGAGGGGCTGGAGTGTGTTTCTCCAGAGCCAAAGGGGATTAGAGAAGGGCGTCATAAAGAAGAGTGGGCAGCTCAGAATAGATTATTAAAATCTGTATCTTTTTGTGGGGAAAGGGAGACTGTATGCATTTTATTTGTGAACAGATCTTTTCATACAAGTTCTTCAGTGCTGTTAAACTAACCTCTACCCATGCTGGAGGTATTCATTACACCGAGTTATGAATTCTCAGAAAGCAGGAGCTAATACAATATGTCTTCACATGATGAGGTACCAGTAAGAATAGTATAAAGGTGAAAACTAAAAGGAAGCCATAATTAACAGAACTGATAAAATCACTTCAATCTAGTTTGAGGTGCATGACAATCCTACAACTACTACTGCTGCTGATTCTACAACTACTAAGAAAAAAGAAGTATTGCAAAACAGAAATGTTCAATACATATAAGTATATGAAAAATGCATGAGTGTGGCTACTAGCCAGATAATAACCAGCCATGCACGTTTCTTTTCCCAACGCAAGACCTGCAGATGTAGCAAGCAATATATTATCATCATCCACTTCTCCAAGACTCTCAGCCACACTTGCATCCATTTCGTGGCTACAAAATTCTTTTCACAGATGCTGACGTTATTAAGCATCAGTGGTATTCTCATTACCACTCATGTTAGACGTTCATCTCCTAATTAAATGGCAAATTATCAGAAAGACTGGCTTAAGGTAATGCAATCTCCGTCGGGTTATGAAAAGGTGTTTATCAGCAGTTGCCTCGCAGCTCTTGATGAGGTAGTGTTGCCATGATCTCACTAGCGGTCTCACGTCTAGCTTATAATAGAAAATGCGGCCTGGGTATTAACATTGTCATGTATCTCTTGTTGTGGGGGTGTGAAGTGTTTAGTGTTGAAATTTGCTGTGCTCAGATATTAGCAATTTGAAGTGCATTATTTGATTAGATGAAACACAAGATCTGGGATGACCAGCTTGATGGAAATGTAATTGAATATAAAATTAATGGTAAACCCTTGTTCGATAATGAAAGATAGCCTATCTTTTCCAATGTACAAAACAGATACATGCTACTATTACAGTAAACACAGGGTACTAATCTCATGAGACAACGTGACAAAGATCTGCAAATATCCGAAGGTGTGGATATCAAGTAATTGCATCCTTTCACTTGGAGACTTTTGAAATGTAGAATGTAAATATAAATATAAATATAAATAGCCAGCTCTGTTCTGGTCTAAGCTGGATAGTCCCTTTCACCACCAATGGTGAACCACAAAATAACCACCTGTCAATAGCAGTCACATAAGAAAGAACACAATTCCTATTAAAACCATTGGCCATTATCAGTGTGAAAATAGCATGGCAAGGTACTGTTCACAAAAGCCACAAAGGGGAGAAATCAAAATCAGTGACCCTCATGCTACTGTTTCACATAACAGGAGTCCATTACTGTCAGCTGCCAGAATGTCTCCTATTGTACCTCTGTAAGTCTTTCCATCACCTGCAGCAGTTTCCTCATCCATGAGAACTCTGAATAATACTCTCTCTCCTTCAAATCTGAGCACAAGTGAACTGAGATGACGTTCTGTAGATGGATCACTGATGCTTCTTACAGGCAGTTACTCGCTTTACCAAACTGCCAATGAGATCAGCCTTTTTTTCCCTTTCATGTTCACAAAAAAAAACAATGATGTCATCCCTACAGCCCAGTTCATGGCACAGCTGTTTGTGTCTCGAGTTTGCCACATTTTCCATGTTTTTTCCGGGATAGTGGTCTAATGTGAGGCATTAAGAGCCATATTATTGTCACTTGGCATAGCGTTGTTGACAGCGTAATGACACACTGGCCTGAATATTCCAGCGTAAGTGTCCCTCTGTCAGATCGCATTGTGTGCATGGGGCATGATGAACGCTCGCTCTCTGCTGCGCAGAGTCAGAGGTGCAGCACGTCATTGTCCCAGCCGGGGCCATGGGAGGTCCCACTGAGGCTTCTGTGTGAGGACAAGGTACAGCACATACCGGCCCATTTCAGCAGGGAACAGAAAGCATAAATAAATACATGCATCAATAAAATAAATACAAAATACACAGAATCCTAGTTGCAGTCAGACAGCACACTTTATGCCATAAATACATTATTGAAGATTAGGTAATTAAATTCTGTCATACTGATTTCACAGTTACAAAGTATCTTTTCAAAATGTATTTTACATGAAGATGTATTTTAAATGTGACAAAGAAGCATGCAATAAACAGGTCAAATAAATTATTTCCTATCCCTCATCTTCTCATTGTTAAACTACAGAAAGTTATACTCATTTATTGACATACTTTTGATTTATTATTTTGGTTCCACATTTAAAATATGTATTATTTTAGTCACATAATTTATCTTCAGCACAACTCAGTAAGACCTGGTCTCTTAACAGCAGACAGGGGGCAGTGTAGAACACAAGAGAGCTTACAGATACCTCACCTAATGACAGTGTAACCTGAAGAGATGAGCTCACAGAAATTTCCTGAGATAACCCATTTTTCATGGGAATATCTCTTCATGTGCTTCTGATACTGCTGATTAAGTGTAATACCTCTTTCAGCAGCTGATTAATGCTCAGACCATTAGAAGTATCAAGACACATTGCCTCAGTAGAATTTTTCATTTACAGAATGCATTTAATTAGGAGTAAATTAAAAGCTCACCAGTGCAGTGAGTAATCACAGAAAAGGAAAATAGCATTTTTAAAGGCTATGTGGCAGATGCAGGAGAGCTCAGCTACAAAGATTTATTCTGTGTGAGATATTAATCAGACTGGCTGAGGGAGAGAAGAAGAGCCATTTGGATTTGTTGTTCCTTATGGAATAAATTATTACAGCATTCCTGCTACCACATAGTTAACTTATCTGAAAGTAATCTGCTTACCCATTTGTTTCTGATCATCTTTCCTTTGCTTTAACAAGTTAATATGGCAATGTGAGGATGCTGTTGAGTCTGGAGGAATTAAACTTGGTCAATTGTAGTGCTGCAGTCTTGGGAGGAGCCTTAGCTGTACCATGTATATCCATATCACACTTTTTACCAATTCTAGCAGTTCAGACTACAGTACTACAGGTGACTAATTAGAATAGATCAGGTGGATGGTAAAAATGTATGCAGTTCACATGGTTTTGGTAAACAAATGTTATTTAGAATCCCATGCAATTATTAAATCTCACAACTTTTCATCTCTCTTTACCTCACACTATGTTACAGCCATTGTCTTCTTTATAGTTTATCCGGCATAACAGTAAAACCATTCCATTCCTAAAATGTTCAGAAGTTCTGAAACAGAAAAATGTTAAATGTGATTTTGAAACATGCAATGAGAACACTGAAACCCATGGGTGTTAGTTTGTTTTGAAAAGCGCTGGGGACAATGACGGGTTCAACTAACTAAAGGTTTTTAAAAAGTGCTGGAGACAATGACGGGTTCAACTAACTAAAGGTTTTTAAAAAGTGGTGGGGACAATGACGGGTTCAACTAACTAAAGGTTTTTAAAAAGTGGTGGGGACGAAATGGGCCACAACAAGAAGTGGTGGGGACATGTCCCCAGCGTCCCCAGCGTAAATGACGCCTATGCTGAAAACTCCTAGTGGGGGCTTGAAACACCAATGGAATATTGCCCCGTCTCAACATTATAGGCTATAGAGTAAAATATGATTGGTGATTCATGATTGATGAATATTCATTCAAGTGCCTCTTTTGAAGGTTTAAAATGTGAAATTGCCAGGGATGCAACTTTGTCAAGGATGTGATTTTCTCATTTTGAAGTTGAAAGAGATATGAGATGCATCTTATCCATCATTTAGTGTGGTGATTATTTTTAAATTAAAAATGTATGTATTAATCATATTTAATCTGCTTCATTATTATCTGTTGCTGTTTCTATAGTCTCACCAAACACAACTCACTGCAGAATGCAGCAGTGTACAAAATCTGCAAAAAGATTAGCATCACCAAATGTCAATAAAGAAATCTTTCTGGAAAAAGCATTAGTTTTTTTTATTTTATTTTAGTTACCAGCTGGAGCATAACATGCTGTATGCCTCATGTCACTATTTATATTCAGATATATGTATACTGGCAGTGACAACAAAGTTATCTTGACCAAAAAATTATGTTTCCTGTAGCTGAAAAAAGTGAAGGATTTTAAAACATAGAAAAGGAATATGGAAACATTTTATTTTTTAGATATTTTAGATACTCTGAATGGTAATTCACCAAGCCTTAAATAAGACTAGCAGCAACACTGCAGCAGATTATTGGCCTCTTGTGTTAATTGGAATAAGTGCCATCTGCTAATGCCTCCATTCAAGTTTACAAGTACATGTGTCTAACCATGTGCAATTGAGGTAACCTAACTTCTCATTTGATAAGAATTTTACTGCAAGTATTGCCTTTAATGCTGGCATCTTCCTCTTTGAAAGGCACCTTCCCTGCCCCTCTGCCATTTGGCCTCAGTGACATGGGATGTGTCTGCTGTGTCCGTCATAAGCAATGACACGGACAGAGCGTATCTCATCATATCCGGCTACATCTCTCTGACAAAGAGAAATAATTATAAACCAATGATTTACCTGCTTCAAATCCTACTTTTCCATTTTTGATCAAACTTGTCCTTCTTTCTGTAATCCCATATTAATTTCAGGTTACATTAGCTGTTTATCGTTACATATCTTTTGACCACATGACACAGACACTAGTTCATTTAACACAAAACCTGTCTCATTGAGAAGGATATAACTCTGAGTTGAACTAACAAGGACTGTATAAGCAAAGGAGGTCATGTGAGGCAGACCATTATTCTAGAGCATCAGAAGCATTAGGTGTAGGGAGTGGATTTTACTGTGTCCAGCAAGGTTAACATCTACCCCTCCTCCAGACTCTCCGCCCCTTTATGCAAAAACACACACCTTTGAATAATTCAACATCACCACTGTGCACAGCACATTTTTCAATGAGGTTTGGGCTAATGCTTAGGGAAAAACGATTCATCACATCAAAATACTGCAGAGAGTCACAGAGCACATTACCCAAGCCTAAAATCAACTACGGTCCAACCGTGAATTTACTAAATAGTTTGAAAGCTATTACACATGGTGGATTCATATGTACATTGTTTTCAAAGTCTGAAATACTGTTTTCTGAAGGCATTAGTAGTGGTCACTAGCTCTTGAGCTGTTATATTGAAATAACCAGTTTACTGTTGAGCTCCACCCCTTTTTAAATGCTGTCAAGTGGGATTAGAAGAAATAATACAGGATCTTGAGAATGTGGCCCGAGGCCCGGGATTAAGACTAATAACAGTTATAATGTTTGTCAGTTTTATCTTTTTGGAAGAGGATGGCAATGAAAACAAACCATTTGTATGTGTCAATATGATGACCTATGACTTTGATGGAGTAACAGATTGGATATGTTCCTGCTGTCCATGCTTATTGCAGTAATTTAGGGGAATTGTGTGAATAAAAATAAGATATATTTTGTTATTTAAGGTCCATGCACCTTATGATACTTTACTGTATTTTACATACTGGTAACACCAAATATATGTTACTACACATTACAGAAATATAAGAAGTAAGGGTCTGCATTTATTTACCATGGTGAAATATGCATGGGTCTTGTCTCAAATTACACCAGTAAAAACTAAGCTTACGTCCACTAACTGTGCTCTCTGTTCCCATGCAGCTTTGCTCAGTGAACATGTTTTAACTCATGCAGACACTATGTCATGTCTGACGCATGTCTGCAATTTTAACAGACCATTCTCATCTGACAAATTCCCTTAGAGAAATTAACCCACTCCTTCCAAAGTTTAGGAGGTACACCACCAGACTGACACTTTGTCATAAGTCAACACTGAATACTTGATAAGGTGGTAATTAAAGACTAATTTGGTATTGATTGTATCCTGGAGGTCCAGAAATAAGACGTTCTGGTCTTCATGCAGCACATTTTAGAGAGAAAATCGGATTGCTGGGCCACAATTATCCATACTGCCTAAAGCTATGGGGCACAGGCAATCAAATCCCCCACAATTCCTTTCATGTCCACTGGCATTTCACTCCTGCTCTTACAACTAGTGGTCTTTATGAGGTTCCTCAGGGAAACTGTCACTGGAGGCTAGCTTATTTCTTCCATGTGCAGGCCTCTGCTGCTCGCTAAATGTCATGGAAACAAACTGGTATGTTGAGAATATATTTCAGCCACACAGCCCGAGTAGTTTGTCCTTCTCTAGCCTCTAAAGGAGGCAGCACTGCACTTAATGTTATTGCTATCTAAGGTTACTGCTTTCTGGAGGGACCTGCATGGATCAGTGGAATTCTTACTGCAGCTCCCATTTATGTCACATGTATAGCTCCCCGGGCAGGGTTGCACTGAAAAAAGAAAGGAAAAAAGTGTCACACTGAACAAGTCAGGTATTTGTGTCACAGATTTATCCCCCCACATTTCATGGCTAAGCCTGCATCAAATAACCTCTGGAATCTTGAGTACTAGAAGGGGCTCCAGCCTTTTAGAACTTGGCAACACAGAGAGGAAAAACTAGATAGCAACCAAAAACAAAGACAGACAACACTGCTGCCCTGACCATATTAGGAAGCCATCAATTACCTTGCCATGTTACCAAAGTATACAATTTCTTTGTGGATGGTCTAATGGCAGGCGTGAAAGTCATGACACCTGCAAGGACACAACAAACATGGGCCATGGCATGGAAGACAGCACGTCATACCCCAGTGACAATTTCCAAGTTCTAATGTTGCTGACACCTTCCCTGTGGTACAGTTATACATATGCACATGTGCAAACACAACACCTTGTTGTAGTGGCCTGCATCAGTCGAGGAATGTGTCCGGGATGAAAATAAATGCTCAATGAGTTTCTGGGTATTTATAGAATCCGGGTGGGAACACTAAATACCATAGCACATGCACTTGGGATATCCATATAGTTGCTGACAGCTTGAGTGATGCCTCCCTCTTGATGGGACCCTTTCCTGACAGTCTGCTCAAATTTGACATGTGCCAGATGCTGGAGACAGGGCTGGGAAACTCAGAGGCCACCTGTTGTGGCTGCAGAGTAGACTGAGAGCTGCTTCAGTGACCAAATGGAGTATATACATTTAGACCCACCAGTCATTTTGCCCTGTGACTTATTGCCCTGCTTATGCTCACCCTACTTGCAAGCTGATAACAGTGCAGCAGAACCTCAACAGTGAGGAACCCAGAGGTCCAGATGGCATAAAACAAAATGGCATGAAACAAAAACAAAGATTTAAAACATAAAAAAATTATGTCCTTATGGAACACTATCAAAAGGATACCAAGGGATGTGTCTTAGCACCATCGATAAACAGTAGTACAGTATTTTGGGAAATTAAAAAGGTGGCTAAAAAATGCAGTTTGCCAATCTAAAGGCTCAAACCAGTGGTTGCTCAAATGGGCTGTATGAAGTAAACAATTACCAAGCCAGCTAGCTGGTGAAATGGCAAGATGCAATTGCAAAGACAATGCATATTTTGATCGTGTTTTCCATATTTTTATTTTGTGCAGAAATATGTGTAGTTCTGCCATATATGTATATTTACCAATACAGATGTTAAGATGAACTCAAGAGAATCCAGCCACTGCTTTACTCTCATTGCTTTTTAACAGAATTTGACATCATATTGCCACGTAAAACCAAACCTATGTTCAACCATATTTATTAAGTCATGCTCTGATATAAGTTTCATGTATGTGTAATAGATACTGTAATAGATACTCATTAGTCTCCCTCTCAGGCGTCTCTCACCAATAAGGAACATGGTGGCATCTCTTAATCTGTGCCACTAATTCAAATATAAATGCTGTGGAGATGTCTGGCCTAATAGGAATACATGTTATGGAAAAGCTCCAGAACCTAATTATGAATCCCATTATGATGTGACACAGACAGAACCTAGTTTTCCCCCAGATGAAGGGTACAATGACTTTGAATGATTTTGTGTATGCATTTGGACTGATACTGGAATGGAAGTGTGACAGTAACACAAATGTTTGTTTTACATATATTTTACACATGTAAGGTGAATACAGGTAAAGTGGGACAACTTCCATCATCTTTTCTTTATGTGTATATACTCCCATTACTAAAAATTAAGTTTATTATACATATCCGTAGCTCTGAAATTTAAGCCATTTGGATCATAATTTAAAACTATGCAAAATGTAAATGACCAGACAGTGTTCCATTTTACCTGTATTCACCCTATATTATTTTTACTCTCAAGGTGAACTGATGAATCTCTATATCTGAAATGAATGAGGGTTCCTTACAACCAGTTTACACAGGAATTGAGTGAAAGCAGGAGTTACAAGAAGAAAACTCATGGAAGGTTCCTGTTTTTTAAAGGTGACTGTGGGCAAAGGGCTTAATGAACTTCTCTCATAAGACATACATTTCAGTCTGAAATAATTTAGTTATCCACAACAGTATGCTGTTTCAATGGTCATTTATTTGCAATAAAATGTGATTTTGAGTCTTTGATATTTGATTAACTTGTTAGATTTGAGGAGACAGTTCTGCTTCTTATGAAAGAAGGATGGCTGAAGAGATGAGTCACCCAAGACTGCATATGAAATGACCGAAGACTGGTTGCGTTGTGCTAGAAAATCAAAATGTTTGAGATTCATTCTGCTGCTCCAAAACCCATCACTTCTAAATATCCTGTTGTTCAGGCTTTGATACATTCCACTGCAGAGAAAAAGCAACATGCCATTTGAATATACTTGATCATGAAAGGTTGTGAGAAAAAAGGCAGAATGAAAAAGAGTAAATAAAAGAGAGTAAATCCAATTCAAAAGATGATAATTGATTTGAAAACCATAAAAGGCACATGAAAAACTGAAATTGCAAGGTGGGCTGAACCAGGCATTTTTGTACTTTACCTTGAATCCTGGAATGAATTGTTTAGCATTTTATCAAAGGGCTGAGAAAATTGTTTTGTAGAGGGAACTTGCAAAGCCCGAAACACAGGCGAGGCATTATTTCTACTTGCAAACGAGTGCCACTTCTGTGAAAGTAAGCCTTGTGTGTTCTATGACAACTGTAGCTTTGCAGAAGCCAGTAGTTTACTTTTTTTAGAACTGTCATGCATTTATTCAGTTATTTGTGACTTTGAATTTTAAGTTGAGTTGGTATAATGTCAAACAAAACCATGCAAAGGAAATGGCAGCAGTGTAACCAGTGAACTCAGCGACCTCCATCTGAGCAACCAAGAAGCTTTCTTACCAAACGTTTGAAGCTGGTTAGCCTTAATGAGGTGAACCAGCAGGCATGATCTGCTGTGAGTGAAACAGGAAAGACGACCCTCTTCCTGGCACCATGAATTATGCAACAAAGATCCCTTCATGTTCCCACTTCCAACACTGCAATTTGTTCTACCCTT
Organism: Albula goreensis; assembly: GCA_022829145.1. Taxonomy (NCBI): domain Eukaryota; kingdom Metazoa; phylum Chordata; class Actinopteri; order Albuliformes; family Albulidae; genus Albula; species Albula goreensis. The sequence continues at coordinate 18,830,951 of CM040749.1, forward strand.
CCACTATGGGACTGACTATCAACAAATGTGTTTCGAGACAATTTCATTCTCTCATTTTCTCACCTTTTTTCCCACCTTTGCTACTTGAGCAAGGTATCCTAGCTGATTCATCTTTTCAAATATATATTAACTAGCTCTTCTCCAAGTCTGGAAAAGCTCATGGTGCAATTACTCTTGTTACAAAATGGTAATGTAAGCTTGTAATACTGTTTATATGCATCAAGACAATGCTATATCTGAATAGTGATGTTGCTTCATTTTTTCCAAGGTGAGTTAAGAGTTTATGAACTTGACTTGTTGAACTGTGTGAAGACCAGCATTTGAAACAGTTATTGGAACAAAGTTGCATATTGTATTCAGAATGAGACAGACTGTACTCGAATCTTCACACAGAGCCAAAGGTAACCAAGTATTATTACATTATTACATAGTTACACATATGATTTATGATAACCTGTCACTCTTGTGGCATATCATCTTTTACTGTAAAGAACAAATACAAGAAAGGCAATGGAGAAGTAAATGTAGCAGAATTACAGTGATTCCCTATGATGTGGTGCTTCACCCGAGGGACACAAAGTATGGATGTATGTGAGTGAAAATTAAAAAGCTGTAAAAGCAACTTTGACCAACTGCCTCTTTGCGCTGTTTTAATCACTGATAATACATCGCTGCAAGTGTTACGTCTTGTTGCTAGGGGGGTTTTCTCTCCAGATGTACTACCACTGTAACCATGTTTATTACAGTAACAGACCAGACAACAGACAGTTGTTCATCCACTGGCACTCTACTCCAACACTCCTGAGTTTTCCATGTCTCAGGGCAGAGATGGTCTTTAAAACTAGGAGACATGGGAAAGTTCTGACAATCAACTCTCCAGGGGTCTAATCTAAGATCTGGGCATATTGTGCAGGGGCCTAAAAAGCACAACAGCCAGAGGACAGAAGGGTAATGACCACCAACTGTGCTTTGAGCTTTTCGATTATGATTCAGTTCTGTTTTATCATCCGGCTATCCCCTCTTAAATATGCATGAAATTTTGATTACATTTCAGCCTTAGGAGTGTTTCCTTCAAAAACATACCTGGTGATGCACTTGGTCAGAGCACAGCTCTCACTGTCATCTTCCACCAAAGAAAATTAGACAAATAAACCAAATAAACCAATGATTGCAATACTAATCGAATCAATCATTCAACAATCTACAAAATATGAATGCATAAACTTAAAATTAAGAGGGTTATAGATAAAATAATTCCTCTGTTAATTTGTTAAAGTAGCACCCCTTGGAAGTACTTCACCAGTCTGAATTCCTTATGATAGTAATGAATGAATTAGTGAAAATGAATAGTGAAAAATGAACAACTGTGGAATGGAGGGACTATCTCCTTTCTCTTTAGCATGTCAAAACCAGATCTTTTCATCAAAGGGTCTTTTTCATGAAAGCAACTATTTGAGGAAAGACATAAATGAGCTTGTTTTACTTATAATATCACACCTCAAAGGTATAATCATACACTGAAAGAATGGAATGTAATGCATTCCAGATGGATTTATGTACACAGCAGATGGAAACATATGCTCCACATTACATTTGAATGAGAGGTGGAAAAAGAGGTAGAATAAATGAAACCAAGTACAGTAAGTCCAACTAAACATCAAAGGGCAGAAACCATCAAATTCCAACACAATATTTACTGATTTAACACCCCACAAATATGCTCTCTCCTCAAATTTTCTTCACATTATTGAAACACCATAAACACATAATTGTTATCAGATCAATGCCATGGCAGAGGTCATCTGTCTATAACAGCTCCCCACTATAGCATAATCCCCTGCCCAGATAAACTATGGCAAAGACCCATTTGAAATTAAAATACTTATCAAAGATTTGGTAGCTAGGTGCTAAAATGAGCTATGATTGTGGGATTCCTGGTTCTAATCCCACTTAATTCCTCAGATTAAAGGAGGCTGTGATTGCCTCTGCCACTGTGAGCCCAGCCCAGTCATGTGTGAAATTGAGAGTGAGTTAGGCAGCCACTTCCATACATGATGTGACATTTCAGATAGGCCATTCTGCATGTATAATGTATGAATAAATATGGGCATTATACTTTTATAATTCACAGCTCGGTGGCACGTTTTATGGTTACATTGATTATGTGGAGGAAAACAAAGAGGGAACAATCACATGGGGATATCAGATATACATCAGTCATACTATTTTGGTGCAGACAATGTTCATGAATCCAAGTTTCAAGTCCTCATATGTAAATCTGTGCTGTTTTTCAAAGATTTGCTTTCCTATTATTTTCACATTTGATAAGTTGAAAAAAATATATATGTACCAGTATGTCTGCAGTTCCCTATAATTGTGATGGACTGGTAATGTTACCCTCTGTGGCTTTTTTGTAATGTCTCAATTTCAGTTTTTCATGGAGAGTTCTGATAAGATGGTGGATATGTCCTTTAAGCACTTAAATTTGGATACATCTGGAGGGTCCAACACTAACTTGAACTGCCAGAAGGGAAGTAAGGTGAAGGCTGAATGGGCTCCACAGTCCTGCAGGCCATGAAGATCAATACCTTGGAGAGCTCACATGTCTGGTGCAGCTTCAGTGGGATCAGAGAAAGGAGCTGATTTGTTAATGACCCACAGAAAGTGCTTCATTTAAGTCTCTGCCTCATTAACTCAAGTGTTGGCCACTTGGCTTTATTGGTGGCATTGTGTAAAACTCTGAGGTTGCTCTGCCCAATCAGCTTAGTCCCTCACTTTCCAATGAACTTCTCTTTCATGATGCTGGTCGCTTATAGAACCCTACAGTTTCTAAAAAAAAAAATGTACCAAACAGTCTTCCCTAGTCAGAGGTAACCAATGACAGTAATCCTCTCCACAATAATTACCTCACAGTAGCACTTTGAGCAATGGGAACTAGGGTGCCTCTGACCTCACGTACATGAATGGCTAATGACTTGCATTGCTGGCTTGGTCCAACTGAGAAGTGTGACAAACAGGGAGGCAATGTGTGGAATCAATGACAGAAAAATAGCCCTGATGGGATACATAAGAACTTTCCACAGTAACGGAGGGTAGAGGAGATAAAGCAAAGCAACTTCATGCATGCACATAATATATCCGCATCACCACAATTCCCAATAGATTGCCATTTGTATTTCACTAACAAAACAGATTTTCCTTTATTTGGAAATTTCCAAGGAAAAATCCTCCAGTTAGCCAGAGGAAAAAGATATGTGTCATTTGTGTACCATTTGTGAATTACAATGGTGAAAACAGTGTCAAATAAAAATAAATGCAGTCTTGGGGTACTGAGCATCATTTTCCAGCTTCTAGAATCAATAGAGACAGGCACTATACAAACATAAGGGATGACAGAAAAACAAAAAGCAGATCCTTCTGCCTCTCACAGAGAAGGGTACCCTTCCCCCACTGGTTATGAGGCTGTTTGTTTATGTCCTATAGGGGCCTTGTTGAAAATGATGAATTATTGAGTAGACTTTTCACGGGCTGGAGGTCAAGAACAAAAAGAGAAATCCATGATTAAAAATGTATGTTTCATGAATTCCTTGGCGTTTCACTGTGGATGCTGGGATAGATGTGTCAGATCGATCTAGCTTGATTTCCAGTCTCGCAAAAACCAACACTCATGTGTGGACTGAATTAGACCGACACAGTCATTTTGACTTGAATAACACGTGAGCCAATGGATTCCCATCACTACCCAACACTTGTGACAAACAAAATAATGACAATCATGAGTCTTACACCACATATCATATTAATGATCCTACTAAAAACACTAGATATGAAACAACTATTATTATTACATGCCCTATTAGAACATCATAATTAATTTTAAGGAGCTTTAAAGATTTACATTTCTCTCATGTAGAAAAAACTTAACTTTGATAACAAAGGTCTCCTCATGGGGAACAGAGGTCTGATATGGGATAATTACGCAGCCAGTAAAAAAATCATTAGTTGGCAGTTTTAAGTGTGTGGCCAGCACTTTCAATTAGCTCGCCTCACCGTAAAAAGACGTCAGCCTTGTTTTATGACCTAATTGAGATTTAATTTCAACATTTTTATTTATATTTTTGATGGCTATTCATTCCACTGTACTAAGCAGAGTCATTATCCGAGCTTGACTTGCCTGAAGTAACAGTGAAGATTTACATCAAATTGAAGGCAGCCTGCTTTCTATATTACAGGAGGAAAAAGAGTAGGATTTATATGCATACCTTCTGGACACAAGGTACACGGTGTAGGAAGGTGCACACACTCACACATACAAACTACATACCAGCATACATGCACATACATATCAAGGAAAATGCATGCATACATGAATATATACCATTACAAGTTGGGGAAGGGTGATTAATAGCCTGATATTACTCATTAGTGCCGCACACCTCATCAGCCATTCGGGAAGAGCTTTAGTGCAGTGAGATGGACCTGTGTAGGCGCGCAGTGGCACCGTCAGCGCAGCCACACACAGAGCCCATCACTTCCTGATTATTTTGATGAATGCTAATGACCTGACCAGAACGTGTCCAGTGGCAGCAGCAAGTGGGAGTGGGAAATACATAAGCTACTTACAATGTTTTTCTGAGACACCTCATTCAGCACCGACCCTGAGGGCACATGGCAATCTGTCACACCCTTTCTGTTTTTTCTTTATTTATTTTCTCTGTCTCTCTCTCTCTCTCTCTCTCTCTCCTCTCTGGATAGCTAGAAGCCAATAAAGACACACATGATAATATTATTATTATTGAATTGCAGATTGTTTACAGAATTAAATGTAAAGAATTTTGAAATAGATCTTTCAGCTATGAGATATGTGTATCACATGTCCAGTTCAATACAGAGCTATATCATAGTCCTGAATGAACAAAAGGTGTTGAATGTAAAATACTGCATGCATAGGTGTTTTTTTTTGTTAGTTTTTGTAATGGCTCATCTGGCCCAGCTTTGTGCAGGTCATCCAAAGTTGCTCTACTGGTTGTGGAAAAAGCTCTTGGTTGTGGAACCAAAATGACATGCAATCATAAATCATTACCACAAATCAAACTTAATCATTGAGCAATTACAAATACAATCCTAGTGCTGTCATCTCCTGTTCTGATGCGCTGCAGTGCCAAGACATCTGCTAGGAAGGACGGAGGAACTAGGTCACTGAGGTTTGCAGGGAAGCTGAAGTGACCCCGTCAGGTGAGGGAATTTCCCGGTGCGGGCCAGAAATGCAGGAACAGTCTCTCCACGCTCCAGGGCTCGAGTATTCAGAGATTCACAGAGCGTTCCATTTACAGCGGGGAAGCGGGGCTGGGCCACAGCCAACAACTGCACATGATGGATGCACGCACTCAGGCCACAATAGAGAGCGAGCAGGCTGCAGACATGGTGGGATCAGCAGAGGAATAATGCTGCATCATTCCTAGAGCCACGTCTCTTTGATGCAGTGGCATTATGTCGCATTCTGTAATAGGCTTAGTCAAGTCAGCGGCAATAATGCTGTCATCTTACAGTCATGTATCGAGAGAAAAGAGACTTTAATGGAATTAAAGAGGGATGTAGGCATGCTCAACTGTTCGTTCCCAGGGAGGATTTAAAGTGTATTCAGTACCTGGGAGTAGCATGACTACAAGCCCTCCCCTTCTCAAAGATTGTCTACAACTTGAGGGCAAATGGCAAAGAATGATGAATTCTATTCTAATGTCATGCAGCAAATATGTCACCAGATCTCGGACAGAGGTGAACTAGAATGATAGAGCAATTATGCATCTTACACCACATATGCATATAAAAGTATATCACAAGCATGCATATTACACATTTTAACTCATATTAATGGGCAGGGGGGCCTCAGATGCTTTACAAAGAAAAATGCAAGACCTGTGCCATCAGTTTTCATGAAGCCTCAAGTGTACTGTCACTTTCTCCTTTATAATATAAACATTACTAACAGCACCATACAGGAGAGAAAGAAAGAAAAAACTTAGAGTTATAAAGCATTGTTGTATTAGAGACCCTGCAGAGACCAAGCAGTCACTGGCTGTCTGAGCTGATGACTGATTGGACCTAAGGTGCTTCACTGAATAATGACAGGACATGCAAATAGAACAATGCGAAATATTATCTGTCAGTGGCAGCAAATCTAAGTGATAAAGTAAAGGCTTACCAGAGACATGGAGACCTTCTCAGAGGCCTTGTGGCTGCTGCTCAGAGAATGGCTGCTGGGTGCTATGTGCAAAACGGGATCACATTTCACACTTAAGTCAAACTGAGTCTTCCTACAGAATTACCTCCGTCAGTCCCCTCAAGCTCTCTTCCACTATCCAGCTCACTAAATTGTCATAATACAGGAAACCGTAACAATGCTCTGAGGGTGAGCTTTCACTGAAACACACATTTGTCTTGAATAAGTGATAACCTCTTTTGGTCGAGACAGTAATCATACAGTGGAAGCTCCCAGAGGACATGACAAACTGTAGATGATACAATTGGCCCAGCATCCAAACAGTGCCACTGTTAAAGTCACAGACAGTTATAACAATAATGGACACAGTTTGGAATCATGGACTATTTTTATTTCATTTGACAGTGCTTGAAATATATCATTCAAAATGACCTCTTCTCTGCCAAGGAATTTAAAAGTCAAATGGGTGAGTGTGGCAGAGATTGATTTATTTAGAACATAGATTCTTCAATATTGACATGGCTTAAAGGTTTACAGGTATGAAAATGGGTAAATATCCAGCTGGATCAAAGGTCTTCAGTGTCACTTGTGGTCATTGCTTTTAGGAGAGGGGGATATCTATTCTGTAAAATTCCACTAGGGGGAGACAACCTTCTTACTTCCACAGGAGGAGCGGGCTCTTATCTTGACAGGGAGTCTGCTACAGAGGTGCTTAAATTACAGGAAGATTTCCCTGTTCCTCCACAATGACCTATAGCATTTGAATGTTAATCTTGAAGGAATGGTAGTTTGTCAAAGCACATGCCATAGCCTGCTAATCTATAGAATTAATCATTTGTGGCAATTAAATACAAACATACCATGACATGAATACAGACTGTTCTAGACATAGTGCAAGTTGAATGATTACTGTCTATATGAATACTGACAGACATGGGGTCCAAAATGACAGCTGAAGTTATCATTCTGTAATTAATTTTAGGGCCAGGATTAGAACAGTAAACTAAAATGCTTTTCCTCTCTGTGCTTACCTAGGTCTCTGCATTTTGCCCTGAGGAACTATATTCAGCATATGCACACATCTCACTGTGGCATGGGAAAACTCTATAGCTTTATTACTTGTGGCTTAACGAGGCCCAAAAGCAGATCCCAGAAACTCTAAAGGAATGCCAAACAACAATACGACTCCTGTGCACAGCAACAGTGCATAAACTGATTTGGCATGCTAGAAGCCTACACTTTTGGTGGAAATAATGTATATGGAAAGAGTACCAGATGTCACAAGCAGGTTTTTAGAATACCTGAGATTCAATTTCAGAGATACGAAAACAATTTCAGTGGACCAGACCCAGGATATACAGAGCAGAGATTACAGTCTCGGCAAACTGATGGTGTAGAGCTGAAAGCATTGTGGATATTTTTCCTGTCTGCATTCATAGAGTTATTTGACAAGAAGGGGATTTCACTTCCATGGTATTGTCAGTACAGGTCAGAAGCGCAAATTGATAATTATTCACATTATAAAGGGGGAAAGCACGACTCAATTTGTCCAATAAGGTTTAAGCAGATTGGAATGAATTTGAAAAAAACTGAAATACTCAAAGTCAGCAAACAAACGTTTTCACTGCTGTTGTGAAGAATCAGATTAAATTGCAGAATGACAAGTCTGCCTTCAAAATCAAGGGTAATCACTGTTGTTCCAGCAAAAATGATTTATTAACATGGACAGAAAATTTGGTGTCATCCCCACAATTATACAACAAGCCACCAGCTGCAGCCTGCTCTCAGTTTGAAATTTGCATTGCTGGCACACAAAGCATACATCAAACAACACAACAAACAGGAATGCAAAGGCTGCATAACGCAACTACAACATTCTCTCTTGGAGAAAAGTCCATCACACCACCAAAGACTTTACTGGAATTTCCATCACATCAGCTTTTGTTCCAAAAGCCATGATTCCTCTGATTCTGCTGTTCCCTGGCATTACCACCTTTCACACATAAAATACAATGACTGTCAGAATGCAGACCAATAAGTCAATTAGTCAATGAACCCATCTCCAAAGGAATTTATCTGACCTTTCAGTATTTAATTCAGAAATTATGTTGCATTGATACCTAGCTACATGATAAATACATACAGATGGAATCCTTGACAGTGGCCTGCTCTCACAGTGCTTCTGTGTGACAAGAATATTTGTATGCTTATTCCACGTATGCCAATTTAGAAAAGTCACATTTAAATTCAGGTTGCTATGTTGTAAAGCTTTAACACAGTCAATATCAATGACAAAATGTTCAATGGTTTTTGTATTTTTCCAACTATAACTGCATTTCTTTGTTTTTTATATTATTCAGTGGATTCAAATGTTCCATATAATAGCCGCTCCACTCACTGTAAAGATTTCCACATTAGTTTTTTTTTAAATAATAGCATCTATTCCAAATTTACTGGTTGAAAACAATGATTTGTTTCAATGCCTTGCCTGGGTCTATTGATTAATCGGAATCTCTTGCCAATAGTTAAACAGGTTGTTCCGCCCTTGTCTCTTTGTTGCACAAAAAGATTTATGAAGGCCAAAACCTGAATGCAGCTACGATAACTTTCATTAATTATGCTTTCCATTAGTTCTCTCTTTTGTCATTGGCAAATTTAGCATATAGTTGCATCACTGCTAAGCCACACCCATAGAGAAGTATATGCTTCACTCAATACTCCAATCTATGATCCAGTGACGATTTCCGCAGTACATGATGCACAGTGAACAGTAAAACAGGGCTGATCAACGATGTATGTCCCTGATGACAAGGGATTACATGTGGACAGCTAGTGGATCGCTAAGGGGCACTCATGTCATGGCAGTTCTCTCATCTTCTGAGGAACCCTAGCCTGTTAGAGCCCTCCCTATCTTGGTGGAATGAAACAAATTCTACCCCATTACTGTACCCTCCCAGTTATGGAGTAAGGATTGAAAAAAACAATGTCTTGCCTGTACAGCTCAGCCTTCACTTTCTGCAAGTGTGTTTATGAATGAGCCACACAGTGTTTGTAAGCTGAAACATTGGAGTGCCAAAAACATTTCCTCATAGCTAAACTATGCAAGTAAAATATTCAGATTCATTTTCATATTTCCAGTTTGCTAGTAAACCGTTATATAAACCGTTTCATAATCATTATACATTATGAAAATAAGACAGAAACACTACAAAAGTGACTATGTTTGAAAATGTGAAAGAATTACAGACTACATCTGACAAATACATCAAACAGTGTTTCCATCAAAAAGGCTTCTTTTGAACAATATTTTTCAAATAACTCACTTGAATTGGCACCAACTAACAACAGGCTAATCATTTTTTAATAACTGCCTATTTTCTTTCTTGCAACAACATCAAGCATAGCTTTAAACCTGTTTAAATGCAATATAATCATTAACATTATGCATTTCTAAGCCTTTGATTTATTTGTTAACATCAGTGGAGCAGATAAAAGCACAATAATATCCAGGTTCACTAATACTGCACATAAATTATATATCAATTAGGTGATAATGACTAATTAGGAGGATTCTGATACGCATGGAGCACAGAATATATTGACACACAGTAAATGTTTGCACAGCGAGGTTACAAGAAATCCAGACATATTACATTTCCAGGAGGGATTTTAATGTAATGCAAAAAATAGACTGTTATGAATGATGAGTAACCAATTAACTGCTGGTTATACTTTGTTTCAAATGTCGAGCATTGTCATAATGGAAACTAGTGCAGTATAAGTGAACAGCTCTTTTCACGTGTTTGGTTTTAAAATCATCTCCGATTTCCTCCCTTGAACACCCTTCTGCAATGACACATAATTGCCTGCCGTTGTCTGCAGCCTGACTGCTCCACTCATATTTCTCCTGGACTTGGAGACATTTGACAAGTATAATTACACTGTGCCAGTATAACGCTGTCTCGTGTTGCGTTTTCACACAAGGCAGGAGTAAAAACAGTATCTTGTTAAAGGACTATGTGCTATGCATTTAAAATGCCCTCTTACTGCCCAGTGAATGACTACACCATGGTATTCTGTAGAAGAGATCTGTGTGGCCCCTCCACCATCATTAACATTTCATTGAAGTGACACAGTGCATATATTCTTGTAGCTATTCTGAAGACTACAGCCAAAGTAACACTTAAGATCTTAAGAATAACAATAAAGAATAAAAAAAAAAAAAACAATCAAACAATATAAAACTGAGCTGGTCATACAGCCTGAAAACAGTAAAATTGATCTTGAACAGCAATAACTGAATAGCAATCAGTGATTATGTCTATATCATTTCATTGATTAGGTAAAACAAACAATACTACCCTTGAAGGATGAAGAGGTCCTGAATTAATGGGTGCTTGAAAATCTATAATTGACAGATGTGTTGAAGGTAACAGCGATGTGTAACTTGGAGAAAATGAGAGTTGATTATTTTTATAGGACTTAAAGCTTATAAAATCATGTGTTTAATCATTACACATGATTAAATAATTGAGCAGTGAATTTTTGTAGTGCAAAGTCCTGCACAATTGAAGCTTACTTGTTTTTTGGTTCATTTTCAAACCAAATCAAATCACTTTATTGTCACATTATTTGACAAAGGTGCACAGGTGAGTGAAAATCTGTGGTGCAGGTTCTCACAACATTGCAGTCTAGAATACAAAAAACAGAAGATAGGAATAGGTTAGCTGTAGGTTAGGTTAACTGCAGGTTAGCTTGAATGAATATGTACAGGGAGTTTGTGGTTTCAAACTCCCTGTAAGAAGGAAATGTACGCTCTTAGAGTTAGAAATTATCGGTCAGTGAAAAAAGAAAGATAAGATGAAGAAGAAGAAGTCTTTCTAGCCACTGGGTAATGAGTTAATGAGTTGCAACCACTGATGAATGATGGACTTTTACTCCACTGAAGAGTGTTCTGGATTCCGTTTTTCCCATTTGTTCATTTGTGTATGAACTGTAGATTCATTTCATATACATGTTTTACAGATGATCACAAAATTATTAAGTCAAGTGAAAAGGAAGACAAAAATTATGTGTGTTCTTTAAATCTAAAAACGTCCTGCAGCAAGGAGGCAAACAGACATTTATAAGGAAAGTCATTGTAGCTCATTAATTTCCTTGTTACTTTAGAAACACAGAAGGAAGAGATGTATAACATACTCAAATAGATGACAAAAGACCTCAAAGAGAAGTGCAGGAGAGTTAAGATGACTTGAGAGACTGATAACACAAGGAAAAAAGCACTCTACCTCTGCACTTTTCGAATCCAACCTTAAAGGTGATGCAATTTCCACCATAAAGCTTTTTAGTTGCCTTTAGTGAGGAGAGCCTTTTATGATAAAGGAAGAGGAAGCAGGCTTGTTCCTCTAAGAGTAAGCACTCTTTGTATCGCTCTTATTTTTTATCTAGGATTAATGGAGGTGTCTTTTTTTTCTTAAATGGCATCTTCTGAGCCATAAAGTCAATATTCAAATGGCTTTTGAAACTTATTGTCCTGGGAGGGGGTGTTCACTGGTAAATGGGTTTAATTAGATGACTGAGAGGTAACAAAGCATCCTGACCTTAGTAGCACTGCCATTTTAAAGTTCACAATCTAAGAAGAAAAATGTGAGAATGATGCATTTTCATATCTTTGCACATGCTGTGTCCTGTCCGCTTTCAAGTACTAAACACTAATAAACACGAAGAAATAGAGCAAGCAAAATCCCGAAAGCCAAGATATGATAAGGGTGACAAGAAGATATTTTGAAGAACTTTGCAATTTGTGGACTTTTAACTTTGTTGTTGTTTTTAATACAACATTCTGTGATGTTTACTCAGATGACTGGCTGATATGAATACAAGTATTACCCATAAATTATGGAAGACTATTATCTTCTCCAATTTTTTTCATTCTTGAGCTTGGATGTTCAAGTCTATACCCAGTATTCACTGAATGTTAACCTCCCTGGTCCTGTCTTTATAGTGTGAGACATGAACAAGTCCAATCCAGCTCAGTGAAGTAACTGGTTGAAAAAGAGTTAAAAAGAATTACTGCTGTTATTAATAAGAGGAAGAAGAAAAAAAAGGAGAATACAAAGACCTCTACTAAGCCACTCACACACAGGACACCACATGCAAAAAACACTGCAAGTACTTCACTTTTTTACTCATCAAGAAATTCAGGAGTTCATGAATATTAATTAAGAATTTAATTTCCAATGTGTCAACCTACCCACCCTGCCCCTGCTGTTGCATTGACCTATTTGTGTCAACCATCTTTTTTTATCTAACTGGCAAAAATCAATGCATAAACCCAACACAAGGAATGTGTGCACCATGATGCACCACTTAGCTACCAGCAAGGATGTGATGTAGCCTAAGCTTCCATGAAATTTGTACAAAAAATGTAGGTTGCCATACTGTATGGAGAATTAAGGACGTCCAGAAGGACAAATGACTGTAACTATGCATGGTTAAAATGATGGATGGAAGACACTTTTTTAAAAAACTGTGATGAAAACGGGGCAGTCATAGCACAAGACACTGATAGGGAGGCTACTAGGATGGCCAGTCACGTTGACTCTATAATATAGGACTGACTGTTTTGGTAAAATGTATCTGCTGAAGCAGCATGTACTTATGGTAGATACTTTGTAGAAACAATACTCATGACCCTTTTCTCCTATATTATTACCAGCTGCCCTGTTTTCCTGATATATTCATCTAACCTCAAATCCAATATCTACTCCCACTAATTCAATAAAATATTAATACCCTCCAAAGACGGCTCTGTTTTCGTTATTCTGCACCTGCTTGCAGTGGCCATTGGGTGACCTTGACTTCACAACAAGTACCAAATAATATCCACCAAATCTACCCTTGAACAGAATGCTAAAAAGGCTAAGATGCCTTGCACATCTCATGAACAAATAAAGACAGAGACTGCTGGCACAGTCTTGCTGTGAATCCCCTTATTTTTTCATAATTCTGTGCTCTTACTGGAGTCCTCGCTGTGACAGATGCGGTGATGACGTGCCAATTTAATTAAGAGAACAATGAGGGGAGAGCAGTTTCCTCGCAGGGAGGAGTGCGGCAGTCAGTTCTTCCAGCCTGCGTGCCGCTCAGATGAAAGTCCCACGCTGCGCGGGGGTCACGCCGCGCCTGCTGCCACTCTCCGATATCTTGAGCACGACAAGTAGGCCGGCATCTGCCCTGCCAAGCTCACCGCCTCATACTGCGATCCCTGCATGGTGTGAAAGGACATGGCCCAGCCATCTTCTGTGCTATCACTGCAGCTTTATGTGAGACATATCACCTTGTTCTCCATGTGCTGACCATTGAGTGGCTGCACAAAATCATAGTTACATAGGAGCCACTGTTTTCTGAGCATGGAATGCAGGGGTGCTTGACTTTGCCTTGATATAACATATAATAGTGATTTGGTCAATGCTTCTTTAGCAATATAAAAGTATGTACCAACGTTATGAAATGGCATTTCCCCATGACTGACACAAAGAGCGATGCTCACTTATGCGATGCTCACTTCAATAAAACATGCAACGGGGAGACCAGATAGCTTGGTCGTTCTAGTCACCTTCTCGTCCACATATCAATACCTGGGAGACCAGAGTTTGAGTCTGGCTCTGGCCCTTTTATCTATACCCACTCTTCTCTGTAACCGTCTCAGGCTTCCCACTGTCTGAATAAAGAAAAATTACATAAGGGGGGTAGCTCGGCCACTCTCCCTTCAAATAAAAAAAAACTATACTGACAAAACACGAGAAGGCAAATGACCTATGTGAATGGAAACAATCATATCCTTTCTGAGATGTAAACCCACATCAAGCAGATGTGAAATGTTAACAGCCGTATTCAAGCATGCTTGAGCATTGCCTGGAATGGAAGCATTCGATCAGGAAATGACTTCATTCTATATTAGTATGAACATTGTTCTTGTAGTTAATTTTATGTGAAGCTTGGAGGGTTTTTCGCTCGACTAAGTGGAAACATTTTTGTGAAGAATGCCCATAAAATAACGTCATGCTTTATAAAACAATAACAAATAAACCACCACAAAGAGAGTTCTCAAGCCAGGTTTACTGTATCATCTCACAACATGTCCATTATATAGTTTAATTAAACACCAGCACATGTGTGCTGGTGTTATACAGCCATGCTTCTATAAAATAACAAATGTGACTGGGCATTTCCAGAAATCTGTCAGGCTCCCTGCCAAAAAGGGTCTGCTAATGGCCTTATGTGACAAACCACTTCAGAACATCACTGATTGATGTGTTTACATCACTGTTCTCCAAATACAACTGTTAACTTTCATTAAACATGTCAAAAGCCATTCCTCACTCCTCTCTTGTTTGGTTTCTCTGTGGTTCCAGATGTTGGGGGAAGTCTTGGTCAGGTGGCGTAACAGCTGATGCACGTGCTCATACACAAAATAATTATTATCAGTGTTTTTTCACAGACCTGCAGAGTGACAAATGCAAGACAGTGTTTTCAGAGCATGAGGACCACCACATTACACAACAGTATGGCAGAGCTGGAGTGAAAGCACTATAAATACACCTTCAGTCTTTCGTTTCTCTTTTACTGTCTCCTATTTACTGTTTTTGACTAGAAACCCAGAAAAATGATTACTTTGAATAGATTTTTTTGTCTGAGGCAATATCAGAACATCATCTCTATCCCTAGCAGAGCACATGTTTTGGTCCCCAGGATCTACTTCAGCATTAACAGTAACTTGAACACACTGCAGTAACTGTTTTGCAAAACCTGCAGGTTCAAAGAGACAGAGAAACCTGCCAACACATATAGACTTTCAGCTCTTATCATGCAATGAGGAGAAATGAGGTGCTATAAGTGAGACAGATCCAGAACCTAATCAGGGTTTAAGGAGAATTGTGTAGTGTAGATTACAGAAAGAGAAAATAATATATTAATAAAAATAATAATTATTGATAAACTTCAAAGGATATTATTTATTTATGTATTGTTCTTGTCATCAATTTAGTCACGCTTTCCAATTTACCTATTGTGTCTCCTTTCATTCATTGATTCTAATGCCATATTGATAAGTGTAGAAATAATCTGTGAAATCCAATTGTCAGAGAAAGCACAACCTACTTCTCAGAGAAGCTGATCTACTTCAGTTCAATAGGATTCTGACCCTGCTTTCTATTCAGTTATTGGGTGCTCACGAAGTCATACAGCAGATATTTTTGTAAAGTTGAAAAGGGAGTAGATAGGTCCATAATATCCACACCCTGAGTAGAAATCTTACAAAAAAAGAACAGTAAGGCCTGTGAATGAAAGATGGAGTAAAGGGGTAATGATCACCTGATAATGATAATGTAAATGGATCACACAAAGCCAGTCTTAGCAGTACGTATACAACGGACCCACAGTGACTAAACCAAAACAGGCTTAACCCTCTGCTCAACAATACCATCCAGCAGGGTTAATACTGCTCAGGGAAACCTACACAGATGAAGCACCATATCGAATGGAAATAGACCAAGAATAAGGAAGTTCATCTTTCAAAACCCACAGTGGTAAAGAGTCTGCTTGCCAATACACTAACAGAAACACTAAAGCATTGCTGATGGGTCCATTAATTTAATTTCCAAGACATTTCAGCAGGACTTCTTAAAATTCTGTACAGTGTGTCCATGCAGCTAATGGCTTGGCTTACACTGCTCCTCAACTTAAATAGCATGCATGTACATATGTCATTTAATGACCCAGGCACACACACAACTCATTTTAGCCTCCCAAAACATCTTTTAGAGATGCACACATGGGGGAAATTGGCTCAGTGTGGTGAGCCTACAAAGCACAAGCACAGCGTGACAACAAAACTTTTCAAAGTTTCCAAAGAGGAGACACAGTTAATAAAAAATTAAAGTGTGTTTTTGGTTACCAAAAGAGTGCCATTTACTTCTTCTGCCTGAGCAATGTCGAGAGAGCACTCAGAAATAAAATTATAGATTTGCTTCAACACGTCCATTTATTTATTTATTTTGTCAATGTCAGCACAATTCAAAAAGAATGATCAATAAGCAAACAAAGGCTCATAGTGCACAATTTTAACATGTTTGCACTTTTCGATACAGTATATTGGAGTAATATTTTACCTATTATAATCACTTTTTGTGTGTTTCCTTGAAAAGGCTGATATCAGGTTGTAAATTTACCTTTGCCTCAAACACAATAATCACAATGAGAACAAACAACGAAGCACATCTTTTCTGGACTCATGAAGAGTATAGATAAATGTGCCTCCATTTAGAAAATGCCAGCTTTCCTTGAAGCACAACAGATAGCAAACTTTCAGATGCTCTATGCCATTGGGAAAAAGAAAACTGTTGCAGACTAAAATATTAAGAAGTAGCAGCCAGCTTCATTAATTGAGCTTAGTGAAAGAGACCGTGTTTACACCACAACATTTGAATAATTAAATTAAGACAAGAATTCTCAATTGCAGTATGTCTGATTTATATTTCATTCTGATTTCAATATGAGATAGGACATTTTTTGTATGTTTTAAACACACACAAAATAATGATAGTATAAAAAAAAATGAATAGCTGAATTATTAATGACTTTTTCTTCCTGTCATGACATAATTCATTTCCCAACTTCAAAGCACACTGTAATGTGACATTTCGTGGCCGTCCCTGGCTGTGCAGCTCAGACAGCTGAGTACCTTGCCAAAGGCTTCTTAATTCTGCTGGAACTGCAGCACCTGCACCCGAGTTACTGTCCTTTATCTCCGCAAGCCAGACACGGATTCCAAAAAACAACTTGTAATCCTCTTAATTTAAAAACAAGAACTCAAACAAGCCAGCCCCAACATTAAAAGCAAGTTGAACAATGCGGGTAAATGTTCCATTAAATGATTTATCTTATACAGTATGCGCTGGCATCATCATTGCAGACTTCTTCTTATCACCCTTGCATTCTCACAGCTCGGCTCAAACGCCATTGCATCAGTATGGCCCAAGAGAATGGCTAGAGGTGCCAGCCCAGACTCCCAAAGTCCTTTTGTTTTTATTTTAAATAATTTGATTATTTTTGGGATCGGAGCTTATTGGTATTGTTTTTTTGTTAGTGTTTCTCTCACATGGCCACAGGAGACAGTGAGGTAGAGTCTAAATAATGACCTTGACTGTCTTCTTTCTACGCTGCTCTGGATTTCTGGAACTGGCACTGAGCTTTATTATGACTAATTAATGCACTCAGATCTTGGGAGAGCACTTCTTCCTTCTGGGTTGGCCAAACAGTGTCTGAGTCATTGATCGTTTTACATGTCCCGCATGTTTTTGGCTTTTGGGAGAATCTCTCCATGCCCTGATTCAGATTCCTGTTTTCCTGGGACTGTTAATGTTTATGCGAATTGATGCTTGTCATTGTCACTTTTGGTCTCTCTCCTTTGATCATTTTTCGACTGAACTGAAGCCATTAGAATACATTAGATGAAATGACTGTTTCCTTGGAAGCCGAGCAAAGGAATCCCCCAGTGGTCTTCCCTACACAGGCTGGGGCATCAGTGAGATTAACGATTAGCTACTGTTAAAAACACCAGGAGATGGAAAAATAAACAGTTGGCAGTTACGCATTCCTTTAATCACCACAGACAAAACTTTAGGTGTGCAGTTAATATCTTATTTTGTCCCTTTTTTGTCTTTTGAGATTGGACATATTAAATTCATTCTAAAAGATTCTGGATGTACCTTTGAATCAGGGTCCAGAACTCTACCAATGACTTTCCCAGCCTCTGGCTTTGTCCTGGCTCGCCAAAACGCTTAAGCAGTTCAGAGATCCTATCCCAGTCTGGTTTGCTTCGACCTGCTTTCGTCCGACACTGAAGCAGCTGTCAGGAAAAGGCTGTCCAGCCCTTATCACTCTCAGTACGGGGTATCAGGGAGTCACCGTCTGAATGCTTATCTGTCCAAACCTTGTATATGCTGCACACTGTTCTTTTCTCCTTAATCCACAAAGTACACAAGGATTCCTAAAAAGAACAATTCTATGAGTGTGTTTCTCTTTTAGCACATTCGTCAGATCTAACTGCACAGAAACACAGCTGTCCATAATATGAAATATGTTTTCCATATCATTGGTGCTGATAAACAGATGAAAAGAGTGGTGAGATGTAATCTCTCAGAGGGGAAAGAGGGGGGAAAAGAAAGAACGGGTGGGTTTTTGGCCGGGCATGGGATGCTCCCATAAATATTCAGCAGAGATGCACACAGGTGAAAGGGCTGCAGTGCATAGATGCTTGAATAAACACTGACTTTCATGCTGGTGCAAGTTAATCGTCCAAGTGATTCAAGCCTGTGGTGCTTTCTAACCAGTTGAAAAAATGTGATGTTTTTATGCTTGGTTGACTCACCACTCGATCTCTTGTGTTTTATATTGATGGAAATTTGTGTCCATGGTAAAATGCAGAATGCAAGATCTGGAGTAATTCCAACAGAGTAATTGGCACAATCAGTGTCTTCAGTGAAGGCACCAGTGACCCCTGATGCAGTGAGGAGCCACGCAAACAGGAAGCTCAGCCGGGTTTCCTGTTTTGTAGTGAGCATGAGCCTCATTGTCGATTTATCATGGCCAGCATGTGCCCCAGCGTGAGTCCTTACTCCCTGACATACAAAGAGGGCTGGGGGTGTCGATAAGCCCACATCTGTCGGGCCACAGGGGGTCTCAGAAAGCCTCCTCACATGTTGCCTGCACCTTTACCCTGTCCAACTGCCACTCACAAAAAGGCTCAGGAAGAGGGCTGCAAATTTCAGCCGCAACACCCTGAACCCCATCCTAAATACCCTGTCACCCCCTCCTGCGTCAGCTCAGGACACCTGAAACATGATTTAAACAATGACACCAGGAAAAGAAGATAACCAAAGGTAAAAGCATTGGACTGGTCACCTGCTTGTTGGGCTTGAGATGGTGTGTGCATTCAACCTTTAAAATCTACACAATGTCAACTGAGGTAAACATCTCTGGAAGTGTGCAGGTGTCGTCTTGTAAAAGTGGGAAATGAAATACAACACTGAGAGAGAAGCAAAACAATGACAAGTGATTTGGTTCTATAGCTGACTACACCATTGCGTACTGTAGCACACATTGCATAAAAAAACATCAGTCCTTTCTTCTATTGCAGGGAATTGCAGCTGCAGCCCCCTGGCGATGTGGTCTTGGCAAATTCTATTGGATGTGTAATTATCCTGCGGTTTTCCTTTCTGCAAGATTCAGGAACAGTGCAGGAGTGGCATTCAGACCGCCAGATATAAGGTGTGGCCTTTCTGCCTTTGTGCATCAACAGCCACTACTAATAGGTAAACGTGGGAAGAACTGAAAAAGAATAGCCATTTAAAGGCTCTTCCTTTTCCTATGATATCAAGCATTTGCGAATATTCCTCCTACTGCAATGTATGTTGCACCTGAAAAAGACACTTTACCTTTATGCTATTAAAATCTGTGGAGCTAAATAGTTTCATAAAAAAATATTTTCACCTCATTTTGTGACCAAGACAGTAACAAAGGATATTCATGTAACTGAAAATTGAATAAAAAAAAACACTGGCTTGCCATATGTTAACACTCGTATGGATGTATCTCGAAACCATTTCAAAGGCAGCTGAGCATTGTTCAGTACTCAAGCACATAAGCAAAGAGCTTAATTATTTAATTGAAAGAAAATGCACGAGTGCTAATGCTTGCTGCAGCTCCTTCAGCACTTTGATTTTACAGGCAATTTAATTGGAATAAATAAATCTGAAAATGAGAAACTAATCAAGGCTGCTAAATAATGCAGGCAGGCATGTGAGCTGGCTGGATACGCCTGGCCCGGAAGGGGGACCTTGATTTTGCTTCACTGAGATTTATATGACGATAAAAAAGGAGAGGACAGCGGACCAGCCACTGGGTAACTCCTTCAAGACTACAGGCCCCCCAGAGACGGCCCCCTGTGGAGATGAAGATAAAAAGAGCCAATGACAATGCAGCAGTGTGTCATTTGATTTTCTGTGTGTGGAGGACATTAAACTGATGGACCCTGCCCATATTCACTCTCAAGACCCTTCGTTCAACAATTCTTCAATTTCAGCACACACAATGTGACACACCAGATCAGAGACTGCACATAAGCCAGACTACCTCTCCCTTGAATGCATGACTTGATTTCTAAATGCTGTATTTTTAAATTTCCCCCCCTTTGTTAAGATGATAAATTTATGTTTGCCATGACAACATAACTATCAACAGCATGAAACATCACCATTTAGCCATATTAGGTGGATATTAGATTTTTTTAAACAACCCAAGGGAAGGCCATTTAAAAAGGCAAACATGACATTCTCAATGTGAAACTGATCACAGTATGGTGCATACTAATGTCCAATCACACACAGCAACACTAAACAGCTATACATAAATGCACGGCACTCTTTGATCATGGGTGCTACCTCTGTGTGCCTGACGGCTCACAATAATAGATGATACCCTGGAGATTCACGTTCATCTGGTTAAACCTTAATAGAAGGTTATCACACTGTCAGGCAGCTAGCAGTCTGTGCTTATCCCAACCTTGGCATTTTAGATTAAGAACATGTATATTTTCTGGTATATATGGACTCTGGAGAGGGCACTTTGCCTCTCTCAGACAAAGAGGGCAAATCCAGTGCAAAACAGAACTCAAGCAAACAAAAAGATTTTAATACACCAGATCTTGCAACCAGCCCTTGAGACATGGTTTTTCTTGGCCCTTTTTCTTATTCAAAATTTTGTTTTCTACAGTGAATGTACTGTTTCAGCCTGAACAGAATCTGCTAAGCTTTCAACAACACAGTAAGCTGTGACTTGTGGAGAACGAAGAGAGAATAATAATTAAACATTGCAGTAGTTACAGTGCCTCACATTACTGAAGCCACATATAGATTCAGAGTGGCTGTTGCTAAACAACATCACAAAATAGAATCCTGCCGCCATGCACTACACACTTCATAAACAGCCATGATACTGTTTGAGTTGCTGAGATCAGCAGCTGATATAATCATGATGCAACAATGCAACACATACAAATAGGGTTCCTCCTAGCCTTTGAATACTATAACTGCCACACAGTAAATACATTTCCATTTCCCTTTTCCAGAGTGGAAGTCATCAGTGTGGTGTTGACTTCAGAATAGGTACAGCTCAAATCCTCATTCTGCTTTGAGATCTCCGGCCCTAGCACTGGGAGGCTCCCAGGGCTGTTTTGAGTAAAACCAATCATAGTGCCAAACAATACAGGAATCAAATATGTTCAGCTTTCTATTTTGGAGGCATTAAGGTCCATAAACATTTATCTGAGTGGAACCTACAAGCACTTCCTTCCATGGAGAATAATCTCAAAATGTACAACATTACCCAGATGCCTGTGGAAGACAGGAAATCAAACAACGGTATGTTATGCCAAATAATCCCTGCTCTCTGTTTTGATAGCACACCAGATCATCCACGGCCCCCACCAGCCCCACCCAAGCCCCCTTCCAAGAGTTTACGTTGTGCTTCTCCTCAGTGCTGGTGAGTGTCAGGCACAGCTCAGATGACTGCCTTTGTGAACAGGTGTTGGGTAGCAAACAGACAGACAGCACTCAGATGCTACCAGCAACTTCCCTGAGTGTTACTGTGGCACCCTGCTGCTCTCCCAAATGACAATAGCCACAACGACCGGCATGCCGACTATTAAACTCTGGTTACTCCCATAGTCTAGTCATGCCAGTCACATCGTATTTCATTCCCTTCACATAAGCTGCAGATAAATTGACAGCAGGGAACGGCATGCTGCTTACATTTCTGCATTCCAGTGATGAATAGTATGGATTTTCTAGAACCGTGTCCCTGGACAAGCTCAATGAAGTTCATAACATACTGCCCCAGTTTGCAGAGAAGGGATTTTACCTCTTTCATCACATCTTTATTTATAGTGCAGTCTCCTTGCAGGGAGTAGGTGAAAAGAAGCATTTGATGGAATCTGTTTGACAGATTGTGCAATGGAGTTTGTTCGTCTGATATATGTTGTTGTTGGAAGAGAAGACTGTACAAAACAATGATACAGAGTGCTTTATTCATGTTTGTGTTTTGCTTCAGCTGAAATGATGAAGATCTGCTGTCGGTAGAATGTGGCCTATCCTTCCCTTCCATACAAAAACAAAGGAATAAAATGAAATAACCCTTGCTGGATGAGAGTGCGTTGGTGATAATCTCAGCAGGTATAAATAGTGAATGAGGTCTTGGCTGTCTTAGCGGGGGTCAGGTTCACAAGGTTACAGATGCAGTATTGCGTATGTCTCATGGGGCACCAGCAGCGGTCTACAATCAGAGGACGTGTGAAAGCAGAAAAACCTGCACCCCCATACAACTCCACTCTCCATGCACACACACACGCACACATGCACACACACATACTCACATAGTATAAGTCTTGCTGTAGCAAGAGAAGAAAAAAAGTCCACAAGTAATAGGATTGCTCAATTAGGTGCCAAATAGCTTTCAGGGGACCTGTATTTCATCTCCAATATAGTGGAGAGCTCGAAGGGTAAGAGGGAAAGTGCAGTTGAACGGAAGGTAGGAAGAGACATAAGTTTCATATTACAGTAATTTTATTGCTTTTACAATGACATGGGCAGGATAAATTCTTGCCATATGAGCTTGTTGGATCTTGGCAAAATGTAATGGTTTTTCAAAGGGCGCACTTAGCCTGAGAAATTAGTACAAATACAGACACAGGATTTTGTCTGAGAGAGAGATGAAAAAAAACACTTAATTGATATGCAATGCCTGCATCCTCATTCAAAGCTCATCAAGTTTGAAATTGCCAAGGACAAGAGCTGTATCAGGAGAAAAAAATGTGTTGTTTTATGTGTAATTTGCAGCGTCATTGTGCTAGTATTGCATTTGAGTGGACACCTAAGAATAGAGTAGAGATGCCTCTGACAGCACAATGGATACATGTACTGTCTGTGAACTTGCTGAACAAACACAAAGACAAATGCATTCCTCACACGTAGGCTATCTGTTCTGCCCCTGTACTACAAATGTTTATTCTTTTGTTCTTTTTCCAGCAGGGCTGTTTCTCAAGTGAGAAGAACAAAAAGCAAACCAACTGTGCATTTCCACTCTCCTTTTCTTGTCAATAGTCACAATGTTTGACATAAACCATGGGTTGGCAAATTTTGACAAATGGATGGACTGAGATTTTTTTGGGGGGGGGGGAGTGGAAAAAAACCTTGTTATTTTACCCAGTTTCTCCCCTTTTTCCTGACCAAGGACACAATTTTTTCTCCCACAGCAACTTTGCCTGATTCACGTGACAAAAACCCTCACTTCTTCACACACTGCCCACAGACCACCAGTCACACACCAGTTTGTTCATCTGCAGGTTCCTGCCCTGACCAGGTGTGGCTGCTAGAGAGTAACAAGACCAATGCAACTCCGGTCATAATTAAGCATCTCTAATGTTCTCCTTTCCATCTTAATACAATAGCACAGCAGGCTCATTTAATAATACTTTTTAAAAAAAAACTCAAATTGGTCAAAATTTTTCATTTTTGCGAAGAGATTAAAATTTTTTATATGAACGCAAAAACATTCATCATTATGGATGAATTGGTAGCCTCGTTCGCTACCTTAGATGTGCTGTAAAAAAAATGCTGCAATATCCGCAGCATTCTTTTTGGGTCATGTCCTGCCTCCTGCATGCTCTACCCAGGCGCCACCCCTTGGTTAAACCAAACGGATTATTTCCAGTAGGTGTGAATGTGTCTGACATGGAAAATCTCTGGCTCCGTGCTACGTGTGAAAGGGAAACTCTGGAAAATGTCCGGACCTGATTTTCTGGACATTTTCTGGAGTTCATGTGTGAAAATAGCTTTGGGAGTATTCTCTGATAGATTGGAATGTGGGGACAACATACCGCAAGTACTCTACACACAAAAAAGGGAGCATCCACCGACATTGTTGATTAAAATAGTTTGTCATGGTATGACATCACTTAAATAAGTATGAGAGCATGAGATTGAGGTTGAAAGTGTGAGTCTCAGACCAGATCCATGAGAAATGGCAACCCAAGGAACCTCCCGGCATATAGGTGAAGCCAGAGTGAGGTAGTCTTTCAGGGTCATGTCACCACTTCTCAGAGAAGACTCTTTGCATTTGTACCTCATTAACATTGTGAAACTGCAGAGAGGTGATGAATACTTTTCCTTGTTAAAGTCTGTATCATGGCCTCACTCATTAAAGTCAACTGCGCTGGCTCCATGAAAGACATTTCAAATGGAAAATTGGATACACCATTTGTGGTACACCATTAAAACCACTTCAACTTTCTCTTCTGCCTGCATCTAAATGTATTTCCCTGTTCTAAATGGGACAATTGGCCAAATTGAAGATATTGGAGAATCTAAAAAAATAATATGTAATCCTTTCAGGTCTTTCTTATCCTTCAGATGAGAGGCAGGCTTGAACAGAAATTTACATCCATTATTAACATTCAGTTTGAGTTTTTATCCTAAGGCCTATTCCACGATTGCTAATACTTGTGTGACATTAAAAGTGAGGAAGCATAATTGTTTACTTTCAAGTGTGTTCAAGGGTTTAGAAATCTCATAATACTTTTAGTCAGGAGCTCGAGTAGCAAGCAGAGAAATTGATTGAGATGGCATATGATGAATAATGTTGCACCAATGAGTCTTCAAATGAAATTAATAAGAGGCCAGTAATGAGATAAATAATTGTTGCATGCCAAGTTACATGGGCAAGCAGAGCATATGCGTAAATGCTGACATACTACCTCCTTATTTCAAACTCAGTGCATGATTTAAAAAATCAAAAGAAATTTAAAAATACCAATATAAACTAAACCACACTTTTATAATGTATGGCGTTTATCTGGATAGAAAGAGGGATGATATTAGTAGGCCTGCCACTAGCCAGTCAAGTGTATATTGATAATGTTTTTCAGCTACAGTGGAGCTGTACTTGAGCTATGGTATCACAGAATTAATGGTGAGAGAAGACAATATTGCTTTCAGTTCTGATCTGTTTGCACTGCACTGTTGAATAACAACTTAGAGTCATTTCATAAAAAGTAGTAATTAAGGAAAAAGCAATAAAAGACTATGGAGATCTGTTTGTTGATTAAGAATAGGCTATAATTTTCAGACCAGTATTTGAAATTTCCAGGCCACAAAAAAGTTCTAAATATCACCAAGGAGGGTTTGCTCATGATCACCAAAAGAGGGTTGTTCACTCCTGCTCATTCTTTTTTTAGTTATCAGTTATCAGGATATTTTTTTTTCAGTTGTTCTTATTCTCTGAACCAAATGTTGTAACACATCTTTAATTATTAATGAACCATGAAGCAATAATGAACTAGCTGAAAAATTCTAAACCACATAATGACTTTTGTATTTTTATCAAATAATAAATAATCAATATAATCATGGGACTTGAATAGGACACATTTAAAGAAGTTAAAGTTGGCACCTGAGTGAACATTCTAAGAAAAATCAAACATTCTAAATAGCAACAAATGAGGATTCTTTACTCATAATCACAGAGAAATACTTGTATAAAGGTACTATACAGAACCATTAACAAAGTACTGGTACTATATAACAATTATACAGTACCAGATGTTTTTAATTTCTCATTAATGGTTCTGTATAGTGCTTTGTATTTAAAGGTTCTTAATTAGCTTGAGTTCAAGCAGAGGACTTTCAACCAAGGGGCTGTCAGCCTGCACAATGCACACTTCAGAATCACACTGGAATCAAGAGCAATAAGTCTGTCTAATAAAACCCCTAAGGGTACATACATACTGTATTCCTTGAGGAAGGGGATTGCTTTCACTTGAGGAGATATTCCTGTGTTAAGATCACTCCTCACGTAACTTCCTTTTCCATAGTCTGTGATAGAAGTATTGTCTTTCTAATAACTGCCAGTGTAACAGCTATTTGCAGCAGTAATGCAATGATTGCCTTCAAACACTCTTTAGCTGCACCCCTTGGCTCTCTGGGACAGGTGAAGTAAAAGGAACTGTGGATTCCAAATCCTTGGTGCACAGAGAACAAACATGAAAGGATGAAAGAGCAGCCAAACTTCAAAACTGCTGATTGTCAAACTCAGTCTGCACATACTGTTCGCTTTTATTTCCTGAAATGGCGACAAGTGCTATCTGACAAACGTTTTTGTCCCATTCCAGAAACAGAAATGTTGTTTGATGTATACATCTTCACCTTAAATTGTTTGTTACAAGATGCTCCGGCATATCATCAAGCAATCCAAGATCTTTGCTTTTGCCTGTCACAAGTTGTTATTTCACTTAAGATTATTCTTTGCAGACATTATTCTTTGCAACAGAGCTTGGGTTGGCATACCATAGCTAATATTTGAACTCAGCAGAAATGCTTAGTTACTCCTGTAATTCCAAAACAGACTCTGGGAATCTTGTGGACCTTGGCAACCTGGTAGGAGCAAATTAGTCTCCCCCCCAGCTCCATACCTTTACTACAAAAGAGCATTTGGTATTGGTATTTTAATGAAAATACCAATAAGAACACCACCAAATCTCTTCTGGCAGCCATTCTACCTTGTGTCAGACTGGCTAACAGGGTTGTAATTACGTACTCATAAATTATTTAAGATCATTGTCCATGAGCTTTGAGTCAACTCATGATTATGATTATTAATCAGAAGATTTCAGATGTTATTCATCATAGTCTTGTCGATAATATTTCAATAGGCCCTGCTTTCTGCACTTGATTCTTCCCCTTGAAAGGGAGATACAGGCACATTGTAAAAGAGTACATCATTATCTTAAAGCACCGTTTCCCCAGCTTTCCCCAGCCTCTTAAAATTACAGCATCATTTCCAGGATAATAGAAACAAGTTTTCATCTCTATCGCAGCCATATGCACTCTCACTCATCTTTGATTATGGTCATTGTGGCTGTGTCTTTATTGCAGATTCAGTGCAACTCTCATTCGCCCACAATGTACTTCAATCAGGCCTTAGGAACCATGAATCACATTCAAACTGTCTTTAAGGAATTATGCTCGAAGGGGAACTTTTATACAGCAAATACAATCCTGTATGGATAACTACAGTTACTGGGATATATTTCTTATTTTTCAGTTCACTCACACTGGAGTAATAAATCAGAGGTTAGGTTTATGACATTGTAACAGAACTGTCATCCTTATCAGTTCATTACTGCCCTTTCATGTAGGTGTTTCCATTATCTAGAGTATCATCTATCAAGATTTCGAACACATGAGTGTAAGGTGGTGCCTTCACCCTCTAACATATCATAGTTAGAGATACTTTACCAGCCATTATGGGGGCCTTAATTCAATCATTCACTCAATCACAATAAAAATTCAAATGAATATCCCATCCTAAGTAAAGAACCACACAAAGTCCAATGTAAATAACTATATTGAGGGATGGTTGAAAACATTAAATACAAAATATTTAATTATCAGATTAAAGTACGACGTTAGGTTTATGGGTTACAGGCAGAGGCAGGTGCAAGACATTGGACACTGGTTTCCCCTATTGAAGGCCAGCTCACCCCTGCTATAAATCACTGGCACAGACAAGTCACAACACACAGATGCATGTGGCTGTTGAGCTGATCTGAGCAGATGGAACAGAATAGATTTGAAGAGAAATTGTGCATCCTGTATGAAGGATCATTGATGGACAGTGATATGGAAACACAGTCACTTCACAGAATCCCTGGTCTTGGGCAATTAGGGATGCAAGCATGAGTCACCATGACTCAATGTAGAAATATCACCCACAATGAAGTGCACTCTAATAATGTCTAACATCAATTAATTTGGTGGAACGTACTGGATAAAAGCTTCACAGCTGGAAATGGTGTATTGTAGTAGCACTTGAATTTGTACTTCACAGCTGGAAATGGTATATTGTAGCTGAAAAGAGCCTCAAGTACAAATTCACATTTGTTGTTTGTATGCAGCCTCTCTCACAATTTTATTTCCTAGTGCACAATGCAATTTGCTGAGTGTAAAACCAGGCCTTTTCAATTATGTCTTTGTTCATACTGATAACTTCTCAAATCTAATTTGTAGATAATAATGCACATGAACTGTGAGTTGAACTGATGTTCTCTTGCCATGAATTGGAATGCTGACTGCATGATCACCTTGTTCCTGTGCAAATCTAATTAGGTGATGCAGATTTCCCTTTTTTCCTACAGCACATGTCCTTCCAAAACCACTCATACCCCTGACTGCTAATCCCATTACTGGCTGTTTTAAAGTCCATCTTTGTCTTCATAAGAAGCTGACCTTCTGAGTAGATAGTGTATGAATGGCTCTTATCGTATTCACTCTTAATTAGCTACTCGTATCCTGACACATTACATGACTATAAATAACCGCTCCATTATTGTTTGGTATCACTGCTTCTGGGGGGTTAATATCTTTTCCATTTCCAATTAGCATGAGTAGTTATGACTGAGGACATGTGACCATGGCCTTTTAAAGACTCCTACAACAGTCTATTCTAATGGAGGGAGCCTCATAAAGTTCATGTAGTTGCAGCACATATAGTTCTACCAAACAGATCTGGTGGATGACCATGCAGTTGTAGACCATCATGTGAAATACTCTGATGATGCTCATATTACAGCAGAAAATGCAGAGTGGGGATCGCTTAATTAAATAGGTGTTAGTACCAGTAACAATATTATGGCAATGCTAACACACATACCAATTGTGTGATCACAAGACATTGACAAGCTTGGTACTGAGGTCATTTTCCACTTGACAGGAGTCTTTTGGTTGAGCTTTGCAAGAACAAATCATCATCACTGTGCTGGCTATGGGTGATTAATGAATGAATAGCCGAGGACTTTGGCTCAATGTGACCCAGAAAGAAGAGGACAGGTGTTGGAAAGGGCAAACAGGCTTTGATTAAAGTCATCGCAGTGGGTTCATCTGGGCCTCTGAAACCCTGCATGAGTCAGAATGACCAAGTGAACAGTGTGACAAGGAATTTGTTTGTAATCATCCACTGGCGGTCTTCCCCACTCTGGCCCCTGCCTGTGTAATTTCATGCCTGGTTTGTGAAAGGTGTGAAGCATGGCACCTTCAGAAGCACTCAGGAGCCCTCTTCATCCCAAGGGCTTCATTAAACTCTGCATAGCTTACGTACTGCCTCAGTAACTGGAACCTTCCTGTAACCCCCAGAGCCACCAGGTCCAGATGAACAGACAGGTAATGCATTTATCAATGCCGCCCACCATGATGACATCTGCTTTATTTGAACTCCCTAGTGGAGCACAGACACTTGAGGCAAGGAGGGTTCCAGTGCACCCCAACCCCCCATCGTTTTTCCAGCTCACATCTAATAAGTGACATTTATTAATTTGTGTTTAAAGTTCACAAATGTAATTATGAAAGAGCAAAGATCCCTGGCCATTATTCTTGATTCTGATTTATAGCCAAGTGTCGATAGAGAGGCCCTCCAACCTGAAACATAAAAGCACCTCTGTGTTTGAGGAGGAGCTAAATTATTTAGGTGGTAAATCTTATTAAGAGAAGGGAAACAATAAGCGGGGATGTGCTTAGACTCTACACTACAAACTGTTGGCCAGGCGCTACCCCTTTGCAGGTATGTCATAAGTACCTTATCAAGTATTTAAGAATTTGCTGTTTGACTTGGTTGCTGCATGGTGTCCGATTCCTGCTGTATATCTTTGCTCATGTAGAAAGATGGCAGCTCTTGCATAAGAATCCACTTTAGAGTTTGACAAATTCTATTAGCAATAAAATACAGTCATCCTGTAAGCTGATGGCCTAATTAATCTGGGAAAAATCATTTTAAATTTTACACAATAAAATGAAATAAACTGTTATGAATGTGACTGAGTGTGATATCTCTTTGGTTTGGATATTGGTACAGTGAGAAAACACTATATTCACTCTGAAGGAATCTAAATATTCCTGGAGACAGCATATCATCACACACAATCATTCACACTTTATTCAATATAACAGACTCTAACACTGTTAAGCATCCAATTATGGTCATAAAGACTGTATAGGGCTTCTGTAACAAAATTATCTCAACTAATAATTGAATTACCTCCCTCCCCCCGCATCCCACCCCAAGTAAAAATGCAACCAAACAGGAATAGCTCAAGGCATCCTTGAACCAGCCTAATTGATGACTTGCAGTCAGAATGCATAAACAGGAGCCTCAAGCGATTCAATTTCATCCGTTTCTGCTTACTAAGACATCTCATATGCACATATGGGTATGACCTTGTTCAATACACCGCCTCTCAAATGCATGTCATTTCTGGAAAACATACAAGACATCATTTTTCATTCCAAGGACTGATTCCACTCAGAAACCCATGGCGCAAAGGAGAGGACGATTACTATTTTAAAGATGTTTCATTATTTACAGAGGTGGGGCCTGATGTTTCTTGCAACAGCTCTGATTATCAGCCGCAGGGGTGATTAATTTTTACTGTCTGACATCATTCATTGGGTGTTTGCAATTATGGAGCACACCCATTCCGAGAGGGGTGGAGACAGAGGAGGGAGGAACCCATAGGGTGGGATAACATGGATTTTGCATGAAGTCCCTTTGAATGGTTATACAGACAAAGCCTCTTCACTTACATGCCTTCACAAATGCACACAAAGAGCTCTTTACTACATAATGTACTTTATAGATGGGAAAATATTAAAATGAGAACATGAGACACATGGAAAGTTGAAGTGGCTGGATGGCTTGCCAAATTAAAATCTATTCTACATGGACAGTCTTTACTGGATAAAAATGGAGAAATGAAGATGTGTTATCTGCTTATGGTAGTAATATAGACATTTATATGATTGCAAGGAATGCATTTCCCTTCATAGCACCATTGCCTATTCATTGCATGAAAATCTTGTACATCTAAGATGCTTATTGGAATGATTCTGGAATGATCTGAAACAAAAAATAAAAGGCATTCACATCAGCTGAAACAGTGGTTATTGTGATCAAGTTTCAAATATTCATAAGTTTAGCATTAAAGCTATCTGGGGGCTTGGGGGAGGGAAGTGGTGCACTATGGGCCCACTCCCAAAGAAACCTCATCTGGCTTCTCCAGTGAAACATAGCTTACAGCAGACTGGTAGCTTTCAGCCGATAACAGTTCCATGGAAGAACA
This sequence comes from Albula goreensis, assembly GCA_022829145.1. Classification (NCBI taxonomy): domain Eukaryota; kingdom Metazoa; phylum Chordata; class Actinopteri; order Albuliformes; family Albulidae; genus Albula; species Albula goreensis. Next base: position 18,862,450 of record CM040749.1, read on the forward strand.
TAGCCTGAACAAGCAACACCATCCTTACCATTATAGTCTCTGCAGATGTTAGACCTGCCTGATTTTGCAGTAGAGCCATTCCATTAAATGTGTAAGTAAAACAATAGAGAAAAATATCGACGGTGCAAAAACTATCAAATGTTATTTGATCTTTTCAATTTTATTTTAATCTATCACTATTTTTTATACAGCATATCCTCCCCCACTGACCTGTGCATGCATACTCTTTGTATATGTGTTACTGTACATACACACAAGACTTGAAAAACATACCAGTCATACAGTAGGCATACAGTTCAGTTCACATCAAACATCATGGGAAAAAAGATCTCATGCATATTTCTAATCTCAACAATGCCTTTGAAAATATCCACTTTGGTTTTCATCTGGGGATGAAAGAGGGCTGTCAGCCATGTGCATAGGGTCCCCACACAGCTCCATTTGTCTGTGTTTCTCTCTGGTGATCTAAGCACTGGCAGCATCACCATCCATAAGAGCTTGGAGAACAAAAGAGGAGGGAAGACAGAGGGGTAGGGATAAGCTCCTTCAGGTGACCTTCTGCTGAGAGGGAAAGGGGATCTGAGGATGTGCTTGGTGTAATCCCGTTCTTTTCACCGGGAGACCAGGGGATCAGCAGGGTTTCACTGTCAACACTGACAGTGAGCGCTCATGCTGCCATGCCTTCATGCAGGCAATCCTCAATCAAATTTGAACTGGCTTTTAGCCAAATCAGTCTTGGAAAGATTCTTTCTTTCCGTTTTCCTTCTGTTTTGGTGAAACCACAACAGAGGAATTTTGATGGGAGGACAGAGTGTACCCAGAAAAATGGTGTCGCCTTTCCTCAGGGTGATAGTGAATTACACAATGAAATGCTATACATGACACAACTATTAATTGTAGGGTTATGTACATCTGCTTCCCAGCAGGTGACTGAAAAGCACAGTTTATATCACAAGACAGTTGGATAAGACGGTAAGACAAAAATGACAAAATAACATCCTTGTCTAATCAAAATGCACATTACTGATTCACAATTTGCATTATTTCGTCAAAGTGCATTTATATCCAGCAATATCCAAAGCACTACACCACTACACAATATAAAAAGTCAGATTTACATATGTGGAACTTATCCAACCTGATTTATCCTACCACTATATGTTAATAACAATGAAATTGTGATCTCTTAGAGGAAATGCAGTGTCCCTGAAGTGGGTCAAGACTCGCACAGGGATTTTAAACTTCCTTCAAACACTGGATTCATTATCTAGGCTCTTCCAACCCCAGCTCTCAGTCCAATAAATATGGATATTAGGGAAGATTTATTGGTGAAATTTGTTGAATGAAGCAACTGTGCAGCAAATTGGTTATGAAATATTGCCACTCTGATGAGCCATTACTGGCCATAGAAAATGACGTGATGAAATGATTCGCTCTGCCGTGACAGGTACGCAAACTAATTAGCCTCTTAATGCTGTCTTTATTACCTGCCTGCATTTTTTGGGAGGCACACTGTCTCTTTACAGGAATGATAAAGAGGTCTGCCCCTCTGCTCTAATGCAGGCAGGTAACAGGGAGGGGTGACATTGCCCTCTGAGACTGGTTCTCTCATGTTAAATGGTAAATACTATGCAGATCCTTTTTTATTAGATATTGGATGGGGATTTTAAAAAGCTAAGGGCTTCCTGATTACACTACCTACATTAGGGAGAAAATGCTGATTCGACCAGCACAGGTTACTTCAATTTGGTAAAGTGGGGTAAACACACAGTTAATCAAGCACTAAGACAAATGAATGAAATCCTCTGTTTCAGCATTGCATGCATCATTTTAGTTGAAAAATGTACAGTTATATATAGGAATACCTCATACATTCCACTAACTAATAATAAGGGTCTGGACAATACTAAAATTATGCACATGAAAAAACTCTCATCCTGAGTTTTACACAACAAAAGCAGGTGAACCCCATTACTGAACCCCCAAAAATCTGCTGATACTTCAAGAACTAGAAAAGGTCCAGAACTTCAGCTGTCTTTTTCCAACTGAGCAAGCCAACTGAGCATGACTCTTACTGTCATCAAAAAATTCCCTGATCATTTAATTATACAACACTTCAGAGTTCAAGGTTAAAGTCGCTCCTCTGTTTTTACGGCTGGAAGTGGACTTTTAACCCAATTCAAGTGTCTGCACTGAAAAAAGTATTACAAAAACCATAAATCCCTCTTGCTCTGGGGTAGGGTTGCAGAGCACTCTGAGATGGTGGGTGTAAAGTGAAGTTTGTTCAGCTGTACATTATAAATCTCCAGTTCTGACGGGACTGAAGGGGGTTTCTCATTGTTCCCAGATGCAGCCATCAGACTAGAGAATACATGCAAGCAATTTGTTTAAGGAGAGCTGGCAACCTGATCCAGCCTGTTCCACAGGACTGGTGAGGCATGCTCAGAAACAGAGACCTTTCCTCACTGCCCTGACTGGATTATTATGGAGCACGCAGGTCTGGATTTCACATTGCTTTAAATGAAACCATCAGACAGAAAGCTATAAGCTTCGCCAAACCCACAATGTTTGTTCACTGACTGCACTTGAATGGAAATGACACCCATGCCCAGCCGGTGAAATCCCCTTTATCATTCTTCATTACAAAATAATTTAAAATCCTGATATATTTCTCAATAATCATCTTAAAATGAACTCTTTCTGGGGTTGTTTTCCTAAGTTAAACGTGCAACTGCAAAACAGGAAAAGCAATTATATCTGCTGCAACCAAATGAACTAACTACAATATTAAAATAAATAGACTAATACCCATGCAAGCACTACAAGGTGACCATGTGCTATGTTATTTGCTTCTTTGGCTCCTGTGTGATTTTTAACCTTTTTACTTACAACACGACAAACCTATCGTGTTATTTAGCCCCATGTCACTTCAACAGGTCCAGCAGAGCTGTCCAAATACACTCCTTCAATAGCTGAATGCAGCCTTATTCAGCTAAGCATGAATTCAACAGATCATGGGAACTGTAAGGCAAACTGGGTTCCATCATAGGTCCAAAAGGAGATTCAGTCTGTTGTTAGCTGAGCTGTTCTTCCATCACTGCTTTTTCTTCAGCCCTCTTTCTTTAAAAAATTGACATTCATTAGCTTAAAAATTACATAACAAGGATCGAAAGCATGTCGTATACAGGTGATGTGTTGCCTCCAACTTGTAAGTCAAATACTACTGTCATATAGAAATCTGCAGGAATATATCTAGGACTCATGGTAAAATATATTGATAATTACAAAGCAACCACGCACTAATATGCAGTCTACTGCGACAAGTTATGTATTATCCACCACATGGGAAAATTTGCACAACATACATAGCATCACTTCTTTGATGAGCACTGGCAAACATTTGGTGCTGCAAAAAACCAATGTGAACATAAGGCAAGCTCCATGGACAATTACATTCTTTGTTATTTGCTTATAAACAAAGCAAGGGTTTAAAACAAACATACTTTACACCAACAAGACTCCAGCGTTTCTCCTGTTATTTGTGTTGCCACATCCTTCAGTGTCATGTGCCCCTGGGGGGCTTGCTGAGGATATGCCCCATTCCTCTATTTTGCCCTCTGTCCAAAACGCAGGGCTTAGGCAAGGCCTCAGGAGAGAAACAACAGGTAATTGTCATTCCCACCCAGCAGCACGCTACCACTGCCTGCATTTCCATCATGACCCCACCATCCTGCTGCCACAAAGCCTCCCCCCTGGAGCACCCCATTAATCTCAATCCAGACCCCTGACCACTTCATCTGCCAGCCCCTCACACCTTCCCCATCCTGGAGGCTCGTCTCTTGTTACCCTGTAATCACATCTATTGGGCAGTGCCCCTTCACCACCCCTATTCCCCATTCCCGTGATCACCCTTAACAATTACCCACCTTCCCTTGTTGATTTTAATCATCACTCCATCACCACGCGCTCCCCCCACACCTCCCTACAGCCCCTGTCAGCTGAACTTCCTGTGGTCAGGGGCTAATGCAGCTTTCATTAAAAATGTTGTTGGTTCTGTCCCTGTTGAAAATTTTCAGGCCGCAGGGGTGCTTCCAAATTGTTCCACGACGGATGACCTGCCCAGGGTCCACAGGGAACAACCTCATCCTCAGTCCTCATCCATCATTTTCAGACACCAAGAGCCCTCAAACTGCCAGCAGGGCCTGTCGACTTTCTCAGGCTCCAACACTCTTAAAGGCCTGTGTTTGCTCCTTCAAAGTGCCTTCAGAAGTCAGACTCTTTCCCCTGTGAGAGCCAACATGTTTACCCTGGATGCCATTACTGGGGCATTGCACTAACAGAGAGACACATTCATGCAGGGGGCTTTGTTTGGGAATCCTGTGGAGAAACAAGTGTGGAAAATTTGCTTTTGACGAGAAGCACAAAAACTCTCTCCGTAAACAAAAATACATCTGCCTCTTCCTGCAGATTTTCTTGAGAGGAGATATTTATATGAATGTCAACAGCTGCCCCAGGATACCTCTAGTAGTCTTCCAAATCATCAATGAGTGGACTTTAACTAAAGCCATCAGAGGAAAAAATCAGCTTCAATTTATTTAGGAAGAATTAAGGTTTCAGCTATATTTCTTCTGTTTAGTTAATGAATCTATGGATGTGTGTATTTCCCCTGCTTCGTCTGCTAATTTGTTTTAACATCAATGCAACATGGAATGGTTGAGATAATAGACTTTAGGAATTATTTATAGTCCAGTGGGGCCATGCTTCTGTTGCCATAATGAAAGTCCTTCACTTTGTGTGTTTTTTCTTGATTAAGAGAGAGAGTGTGAGCGGCTTTAATGGTTTGTGTGTGATGCTAAAAAGCAAAAATGAGCACTCAAACAATGCCAGAGCATTTTTTAAACTTTAAGCATACCAAACCTTGCATGAATTGTGAAGAGAAACTCCACTCAGTGATTGACCTATGAGAGCCATACAGATGCCCATTGTCCTCACTCACCAGCGAGGAAAAGATTCCCCAGAGAAAGGTATTATCAAGAGCAGTAATGCCACTGTGACTGTGTGAACAAGGTGCATTTGGGTTAAATTACTTACACAATAAGGCCTGTGTTCGAGCAGCTACCCATCAGACCTAGGAACCGATGGTTACCCAGTGACACCCTTTGTAGCAGATGCTCCAGCGCCACAGGCACTTCCCATGTTGCATAGGGTGGAGGAGGACGAATACGGCATCGACCCGAAGAAGGGGGGTCTGGGGAGCACACGCTCTCACCCGCCTGGCTTTGATCTCCTCCCTCCTTCCCAGGGCCATGCTTTGACTGAGCACATAGCATTTCCATAATTGATCTATTTTTGAAGAGAATGCTGCTCATAATGCTTCAGGATCTGTGGACTATCACTCCTTTGAAGTGCAGGCTCACAGGCACTAATATTTGAACCTCAACAGTGCCTCCCCAACTCTTTGTGCACACATTTTAAACCTTTGTTGCAAAGAAACAGAGGTGGTTGCTGCTCTTGGCTCTATGCTCTAATAAAGATGTTTACAATATGTATCAGAATTTAATCTGAGCTATGTAATGCTGATGTATTTACTGGCAATTATAGAGCACAAAACTTGGTCAGAACTAATGCTGTCCCACAGAGCTGGAGCAATGATATGTAGCTGGCTATACAGGTAATCTTGTATATACCAACAGAGGATCATATGATTTCTGCTCCATAGATGCAGAACTGTATACAGAGTGCTGAATGTATGGTCTGTCAGCAGTGCCTTGGGTTGAGTGCGGCTTCCATGTCTGCAATGCATGCTAAGCAGTTTCTCAGAGGCCACGCCCTCTGAACGGATGGTTTCAATGAAAGAATGCAGGCTCCTGAAGTCCACCAAGCAGGCAGACAACCATAAATGACTTTGCACAGATTCTTAGCCTTTGTCTCTCCCCCCTCTCTGCCTCCCTCTCTCCTTCTATCATACACTCTCCTCCTGTTGGGCGGTCTCTCTCATGCACCGTGCCGCCAGGGTCCAGTCAACCACCGAACATGACAGGACCACACAATGTGCCAGGTCATTTTCCGTTCAAAGCAACAATGTCTCATCTTTCATTACGTTGTCGTTTCACAATGCTGCACTTCTCTATCTCGGAAATGGCCCACAGATTTATAAAGTATGCACGTGCCTGTGAGAGGTGAAGGGGATCGCTGCTCATCAGAGCAGCTGCACGCAAAACACATTCCTGCAGCCAGCCCCTCTCCTCTGTCTGAGCGGGCCAGAGCTGGGATACAGCTCTGATACAGGCGAATGCTCGCCGTGTCCAGGGCTCTAATGACCATCCCTTTCAGCTCCTCAACTCAGCTACCCAAGCAAGAGAATAGTCCAGCAAAGCCAATTAAAAACGCCCAATTTCACAACCCCATTAACCCTTCCATTCAGCAGTCCAATTGAGGTTCTAGTTGGAAATACATGCAGTGAGGAAGATGTGATAAGTTATGTCACCAGGGTGCACTGATGGGCAGGTTTGTAGTTTATTAGTGGCCACCAAATTTTCTGCTTAGCCAGCACAGGGACGGGTTGGACACTATTCCCTGCAGAGTCCTGTTATTTCTAATGTAAAATCAACCTTGACAGCTCGTGCCTGGCCTTTGCACCCAGAGGATATTACTGAGGCATTTGAGCTTGTCAGGCGAGGAATAGAGAACAAGGTGGGATGAAGCCTGACACTGGGACTGTGGAAGAGGGATCAGATGGGGGATGGAAGTAGTGGGCCAGCAATGTGGGGGTAAGGAGCACCTTTGAGCCCCTTGTCTTTGAAAACTGCATAAATCAGAAGGGTCAGGTATCACTGGTCCTCATTAAGACACTCCTATAAAATGTGCCTGGGCCCATGATTAAACTGTCAGAATATGAAACGATGGTTGTCAGAGGCGCGGCAGGGGAAACTGATGGAGAGACAGAGCTTAGGTCTGTCTATGGGAAACCTCTCTTATGCAACAACATGCTGACATTGTATCCATAATGCTGTTTTTTCAAGTGCCATCCACAAGTATGCAGTCCCCTGCAGCTATACCTGTGGTGCTACCTCATTATTCATAATGCTGGAGGGCCAACACTGCAGTACGCTGTGGTACCAACAAGTAACCACATTTATTTATCATTTTCTAAAGCCTGTTCAAGTTTCCTTGAGCCTGTTGCTGTTCATTAAGAAGCATTATTGTATATTTCTACTCTTCTCTGGTCTTTATTCATTTTTAAGGTTTACAGATGTAACCCACACAAAAATACATTCTTACCATTGATGCCCATTGATAAGGAAAACACAAAAACACAAGTTCTTAGTAAGACTGAGAGCAATACAGTTTATAATACACATGTAATAATACACAGTTCAATGCAAGGTGGTGGGTAGCAGTCAGCATTAGGATATTGCTACATTGCCAGTTCTGTCACAGTAACTTCGAAACTATGTCAACAACATTCCAATCTGTTCCAGAAAACTGCATTATTTACTTTTGGCCATACTAGTCTTACTATGGATTAGCTTTTTGACTGGCAAGCTACATTTCCACAATCTATGTGTCCATATAAGAGAGCACCTGTTTTCCCTGGTTTTGTACTGAGGTACAGTGGTGTAGTGTACTGGTATACATAGAACATTTACTTTTTTATCAGTTTTAAAAGATTCAGTTGACTATTCTCTGATTTTTTACCAGTGTTGATGGATCCCTGAAGCAGCTGTTCTTTTTCACAATAAAAATACAGCAGATGTATTCCACTTTTAAACCAGTCTATACATACAGCCTGATATTTCACAGCTCCTGAAAACTGAACTGATAACTAAACAAACAGTCAATATCTCTAGGACCTTTAAAAACCTGGTTTTACCACCGTACTGTATCAGACCCAGGTTGAGGCTTCAGGGCTCTCCGAGGCTTGCTCAGCAATGAGGAATTTCAGCGGCGCTGGGGCATCATGTTTCACAGACTGCAAATGATTAGCAGGAGAATTATAAAATAAAACAAGCCATGAAATCTGAATTGCTTATAGTCATGCAAATAGCCATAACCAAACGCAAGAATGTGTCTCTGTTTGCTTTTTGTATGGAGTAACGGTGTTTGGGTTGGGGACCTGATTTTCTTTTCCACTGGATGCTCTGTCATAATGTCTCAGAAAACAATGTGTTTTCACCTGCCAAGTCATAAGACAGAGCCATCCAATACTGAAATAATCCCCTGAATGCTGTTTATCTCTTGTGATCCCTGTTTAGAAAAGTATCCCTCAGCTTACATGCAATTGACAAAAGGCATTTCACTCAATGCTTCTAGGACATTTCTGTATCTGTTTTTATCAACACTAAATGACATGTCCTTGCCCAGCGTGAACATATATCAATATATCATAGCAAAATTATCTCAAGGCCAGATATTTCATTTTCTTCATTTGTCCTTTCTCTCCTCCCTTAAGCTTCATTTAAGCTGCCTGTCTACACCCATGAGAGGTCCAGTGCTGCATTAAGGGAGCACATTCACACCCAGCCCCACTGACAGTAGCATAGTTGCATCATGACGAGAGAATGGACGTTGATGGATTGGTGGAGGCAATCATATAAGTGAGGGTGCTCTGCATAATGAAAATTTCTGTCATTATCAGATGGATTATTCTGCCCCAAGAACATTCATCCTTGTGCCTTCCGGTGCATTCTGCACAGAGAGATGTTTGACTTGTTTCAACATGCCGGCAGTGTTTCTCATTAACACCCACATTTCTTGGACAAACACTAAAGAGGCATCAACAATAAAGCCAGGGAATGTGGCAGCATGCTGGGGAGGTGAGGCTACATTGCATTGTGGGTAGGGTTTTCTCTGTGGCATGTCAAGGGTGGTTCAAGGACTTTGGTATTCCCCTGACAATGCTGGTCAATAAAAACAGCATCCATAAAGTGAGCTATCCTAGACAACACTACATGGGAGAGAAGTACTTGCCTCACAAAGAGCCAAAGCCCAAAGATTGTTTTACAATTCACTTCCCTCAACAGTGTAACAGCAAACAGCAACAAAAAAAAAAAAGATTGTATTTAGCTTCTTCTTGGTGGTGCTTCTGTCTTCTCCTAACTCCTTTGGGAAAGCCTAAGGCTTAAGTATTGCTTTATGTACCATCTGACACATATGCTACCTTAAAAGCCATTCATCCATCCATCACTCAGCACTTCAGCACCCACCCCCCCCACCCCATTTCTCATATTCACTAGCTATAATGCTAAATTTAAATTCCTCCATGAGCACTTAAACTGAACCTCTCAGCAAGCTCCACTATAACCCACTTTCAAATGGGGCAGATTTATTCATGCAGTCCCTACTGTCACAGTGCCCCCCCACCCCAACTACTGTTTGCAGGAGCCTTGTGTTCCTGAAGGTTCCCCAGGTCAGTCTCCCTAAGGGAAAGATAAGCTGTGGTCACTCCTCTGCTCCATAGAGAATGGGCACAGTTAGCCATGATCATGGGCATGGTAAACTGAACTCATGACTTTATCACTGACCCCCATTAAAGGCATTGTTAAACTACAGAAAAGTGAAGCTTCAGTTATTAATATAATGAGGCCTTTCAGTGCTGGACACAATAATTACATCCAGGATTTTCACTGAAATCACTGCATGCCTTCAACAACAGCAGAAATCCAACACAAGGAGAAAAAACAGAAAAATAAGCATGTCATTTATCATCTTCTTTTATTCAGCATTGCTCATGGTCATGCTTATACAATATATAGTATTGCATAAAGAGCTGAGTGAACCATGAGGGTTATTGTAGTAGGAAATAAAGTGCCACCATTGAAGAACTGACATTTCAAGACTTGTCGAGAGGTGATTGCTCATTCTTACTGGCAGGAGTGTTTGTATATTCTTGTGTGCGTGGTGGCCTTGTGTCTTGCACTCCTGTAACGTGTTCCTTCCTGCCTTAAATGACAGAACAATGTCACGCCTCATGGAATGTAAAAGGACTGACAAGATTATTGCCAATTAATCAGAGGGCTGTGTTTTCAACCATCTCCGGTATGGGGGGGAGGGGGAAACCTGCACAAGCAAAGGGACACAGACAGGCCATCTTCAGATTGTCCTATAAAGTGAATATATAAAGTGAATACTGAGATCGAATTCACATAAGTATGTAACTTTTAAAATCATATCCTCCAAAAATCGAGGTTCCACACAACGAATGAACTTCCATTCTTCTGGGCATCCAGGCCACCTATACTTCAGATGAAGGCTACATGGTCCTGAGGCACAAGCTGTGGGAACACATCCACCTGGCACAGGAAACAAGGGGTGATAGCATCTCACTGCTCAGCCTATGGTGAAGGAAAAGAGTTCATGTGCGGGAGAGTCTGCGTGTCAGTGGAGCTCTTAAATGATGCGACCTGCCTCAAGAACAATCGGGCGAGGAGAAGGGTCATGACAACCGAGGGACTCACTTCCCATGGTCCTGTAATAGCATGATAAAGAGAGAGATGGGGACATAAAGAAGACCATTTCCCACTCCAGTATTGCTATATCAATAGTGTTGTAAAAATAAGGCCGTACTTAAGCACAACACAGGACTAGGCGGTAAAGTAGACTGTCAGGCGCTGGACAGTAAACACTGCCCACACAGCTGAGTCCAGAATAATGGACTCTGCTCATCTAGAAATTGGATTTTTATGATTCCATCTTCTGCCCAAATGCCTCCTTAACCTGGTGACCAGCAATATTTTCTGAAAGCTTAGGCTACAGGAAGAATCTCTTGCTGGCGCTTAAAATTGACTTTCAAAGATTTCCAACCAAAAACTAAATTTAAGCGCCTTATGGAACCAACAAAAGAAAAATATGGAATCTCTGGGCATTCACACAGTACAAAACAAATGCAGCAGGTGAGCGCATGCTGAGCCTTAAATTCAAATTTTCCCATAGAAAGATCCTGAACTATAATGTTTTTGAAGACATAGAAGGGAATAAAATTAACATAAACACAGATAGATTATTCTCAATGTAAATGAAATGCAACACAGTCCATTCAGTCCTATAAAGTTCATACTGCAAAATGCACAGATAGCAAAAAAGGAGGAGAGAGTTAATATATGCTTTTTCCTCAGAAAAACTGAAGGGTCTGGTATACTGTCAGGCAGGCCAAAATAAGCACAAGGGGCCTTTGAAATCAGCCAGTCATTCATCCTGAAGTGTCAGGCCTACAGGCAAAAAAAGTGAAAAGCCTTCATTTGGCTCTCCATCACCCCCTTCCCCTCCCCTCCCACCCATACCCCCACACCCCATTCCCAAAAACATCATTAAGCATGAGGAGTAGCGGTCAAACGTCCACAGCCGCAACTCTGTCAGCAGGCTTCGGGCATCCAGGCCATCACGGAGAAACGGTTGCGGCGACAGGTTATTACACTCTCAACAGAACAATTTTATTCCTCTCTGTCAGCAGCTGACCCAGTCTACAGATTGATCCCACCGACACAATGCTTGCCCCTCATTTAAAGCAACACTCTTGTTCTGTCAGAGATGATTACAGTCCTGTACAGCCGCCACCCATCGGGCAGGGCTACACCCTCTCCTGGAGGGCAAATAAAACATGGAAGAACCATACAGAGAAGCGGGTAGTGAAGCTGCTCTAACACATTGGCTGCTACATGGCTCTTTATTATTTCAAAGGCAGACTGTTAAATGAAAAGAGTGTGTTTTTGCCAGATAGTGCATGAAATGAATTGGAAATAAGGCTCCTTCTTCTGCTGCCTCAGAGCCAGCGAGGAGAGGATGTTTGTTGTTCTGTCGAGATTAAAATGACCCATTACTGTGGTGCCGTGCATCGCGGCTGATGAAGTGCTACTGCTGGTAACCGCACACAGGGCACAGAGGCAGGAGGGTGTGTGCTTCATATATCACTTCCACCCATTAGACACACAAATGAACGACTTCATATCCAAACTGTACTCCCACTATGGAACTCCTGAATTGTTAAAAGCAGGAAAACTGTGATTTTTGTTACCTTTGCAAATCATTCATCTGCATTCAGGTCGAGAGTGCGCTGTGAGAGCATTGAATATTCATTGGCACGTCGCTGAAATTCCCTTTGAATAGTGCAACTGAACAGAGTGTGGGGTTTGTGTACTTACTTGTCTTTTGCAATTACAATAGGAAGACAAGTGTGAGAACATTATTTCCTCCTCATATCCCAGAACAATGCATCTTTGTTACTTAAGCCGCAATAAAATTTACATTGATTTTCAATTTGTACTTCTTTCCCCATGGTCAGCTCACAACATAAAATGCAGTTAGAAGCACAAAATGTTTTTAAGTGTCACATATTTTTAAAGGAAAGTAGAACTGTCTTAATTATTGATAGAACAGCAGTGCTTGCCCTCTTCAAGCCCAATAATAATTGTTCAGGCAGAGTGGTGTCCAGGTTTGTAAGGCAGGACCAGAATATGGCAGATCCAAATGCAGGTGGGACACAGTTGTGCTGTGCCCTTAAGCAAGACACTTAACCTGGATTGCTCCTGTAAAACTGTGTCCATATAAATTCCAGCTGGATTGCAGAGTGCGTGTGAGGCTTTGGATTAAAGTGTCAGCCAAAATCATAAATAATAATAAAATGGTAATTACAAATCTCTGTCTTGTAAAGTTCCCATTGCCGTTCTCTGTACCGTGTAACCACAGCTAGCATCACACCTGCCACTGTTGGGGCTTGTCCACAGTAATAACAGGACTCTGTCTCTCACACTGCACTCTGCCACCCCTCGTCAGAAATCACTCAAACCCCTGCCTTGTAATCACACAGCCATTGAGAGGTTTACAGCACCGTGGATCAGAACCTCCGATTTACTTGAGGCCCACGAAAGGTGATCTCCTGTCCAACAAGAATGGGCAAAACTCTAATGTTGATAGCAAAATATGCGTCAGGTGGGATTATGCATCTCAAAACCTGTTTGATTTCTAGTTTTCCATTTGTTTTCAAAAGATTTCTTTCTAATTGATAGACCAGGAGTTTGTGAGAAGGTAACATGCTAAAGCATCTTAACATGCAAATCAAGTCAGAAAAACATTGTATAATTTAACATTATTGGTTCTTACAATTAGCAGTTTAATAGATTATGTTTACATAGATATTTGTGTATGGCATTTCATATCTACGAAGCAGCCATATAGGCTAGTGCTATTTATTCTTGCTTTTTATATTTATTTGTCTGCTTCTTCAAAAGGCTGAAATTTTTAAAATAACGATTCTGACTGAATTAAAAAATTCCCAATGTTATGCAAATAGCACTGATATACCCAGTATATTATTAAAGAGTGGCTTTGAGAAAACAGTTGTCATTCTGTTTTCAACTCTTACAATAACCGGTACTGCCAGCAAAAAGGGTGTTGCAAAAGAAAAGGCAATTGTAGGCAATTTAGAGCCTTGTATCATTCATCTTTGTGAGAAACCTTTATTACAGGTTTGATGAGTGTGCACTGGAAATAGCTAGTTTTTTGTTTCTTTTCCTCAGAAAGTGACAAGAATACAATTAACATTAGCTTAGCTATTCTGAAACCTATTTTGCTTTGAAATAATGCTTCCATAAATCTGTACCATATCATTTCATGCTTTAAAAGTACATGCAGGTTATGAATTCAGCATTAAAACAAGGATAAACTAGAAAACTTGTTCAAGCAAAAACAGTTTCACTGTTAAAGCTTATTTTAATTTTTTGAAAATTCTCAGTTTTTAGCCATTGCAACATGTGACTGATTATGATGTAGCACACTACATATAGTCATACACATACATACAGTCACCTTAAATGGGATATAAATTACATTACATTACAGTCATTTAGCTGATGCTTTTATCCAAAGCAACTTACAGTTGATTAGACTAACCAAGGGCCAATCCCCCCTGGGAGCAATGTGGGGTTAAGGGCCTTGCTCAAGGGCCCAACAGCAATGGTATATATGGATACAGAGCATTAGGGTGCATTACACTTGATCCCTAACTAATTTGCTGATTTGTGGCTGCATGGTTGGACACCATGCAATATCTTATTCTATTTACATACTGTTTTACAAATGCAGTAATTCCAGCCCTTTTGATATAACCAATTTTCCCTTTATGTCCTTATTTGGAAATCTAAATGGAATTTCATTAGTAAGTCCATAACTATTTCTGCAGAATCCAGTGCTGGAGAGTAAAAGTTACCAAGTGCATCCTTGGAAGAATGCGCAGTCACTTTTTTAATGTCTTTGATCATCAGCTGATCCATGCAGTCATTGCTTCAAAGGACTACTTTGCATGCACACTTGAGAAAGAAATGCTACAATAAAAATTAGAACATTCCCAAATTATTGTGTCAGTCATTACTTTAAAAAATTTAAAAGGATATTTTTGTTAGTATAATGTGATATAATGTCATAATATATTCAGACATAAATTCTAAAATGTACTTTTAGACATTGCTTTTTAAATTCCACACTTGACTGCAATTATGTACTGTTACTATATTGTAAATACTATCATACCCTGGCCATACTGTCATTTATAATCATACATCAATTCATTCACAAAAGTTTTTACGATCAAATGTTTAAGTCTTTTAATACTACATAAAATACGAAAAATGCATTATGCAAAATCTTAAACTCAGCATGAGTGTTGAAAATACCAGTCCACTGCTTCCTGTTTCCTGGAATTGGAACCATTGACAAGATACAACTTCCTATTACAAGCAAAGTACCAAGATCATCATACATTTTTTTTTATTGTTCATTGTCCAGGATTTTTTACTGGCCCCGGAGGATAGTATTAACTTTTACTTTTAAAGATAATGCTAAGCAAAATACCTAACTTGCATGTAAATAAAGTAATGTGTTTGTGTTCTGCGTTTGGTGAGCTTCTACTATGTGTGTGTGCTGGGAAATATATTAATAGTAGAAGTATATTATATAAGCATTAAAAGATGGTTTTGAATCAAGAAAAAAATCAATAACATTAACATTTAAATTGTTGGTGGGTAAATGTTAATGCAACTAAAATGGGTCTTTCTGGCATATGGATAAACTTAAATGTTTCAGAATTATTTTTGCTATAATATTCCTTGATCTTCTGCTGTCTGTCTGGATGGAAGCACCAGGTATTAACAGACCTCAATGAATCGATACACTTCCAGGGGGGAGTCTAAAGGTTTATATGCTTTCAGAACAGAGCACTGCTGAAAGGAATGCTTCTGAGGGTCCCTCCCATTTCCTGTCTTCCCAAGTTTCCACCTCACTTAAATCTCACAATCACTCTTGGGGTGAACAAAACTCAGAGACCCAGGGATGAGTATCGGATTCGTCCTTACCCTCAAACCAGAACACCTGTCGAAAGCCCTGTGAAAAATGCCATTACCGCACAACTCCAGTAGGGTTACAATTGTGATTCCAGGTTTTGTGATTCCCTTATCTATGGCTTAGCAGAGCATGGCACTGGGTTGGAATCAAGTCTCACAGGCTGATCAGGGCTTTGAGGATCTCAACAGGTGGATGAGCCTTTTTTAAAAATGTTACCTCAAGCATAACGATGACTGTTAGACAGGATGTACTTTCCACTGGCTTTCTGAGATCATCTGCTATTTTCCCAGCAAACCTCATATGTGAACTTCCAATTTGTTATTTTCTAAAGCCTTGATTTGTTTATTTGGAGATTAATGAAAGCCTGTAGATGTATGACCCAAGATCTGCATCAGTGAGAGAAATGATTATATACAATAGACAGAAGAAATATATCCTTCCTCCTACACTTATGGAATTAGATCACAATGGTCTTGCTTTCCAAACATATTGATCTAGTTGCTACCGACTTCTGTAGGATTATATAATGATACAAGAGGATGTGGCAATAAAAATATAATCAGTCAATATCCATATTTGCCCATTGTGTGGCCTTGCTGCAAAGAGGACATGAAATTTAAAATGAGAACTTTAATTTAATATGAAAAGTTGCCATTTAAGCTATAGTTATAGAAAAGACAGTTATAGAAAAAAAAACTCCCAAAATTGCTTATTAAATGAAACATTGTGAAAGGGGATCAAAATTAGGGTAAAAGAACTTGTTTTTAGAAATACATTTTTTACAGAAATGTAGCCCTCAGATCTGATCATACAAATCTATTTTGTTTCCTTGGCAAGAAGTGAGTGTCTAGACTAGGATCAGTAAAGAATACATGAGACCTTATTTTACCTCTGAAACAACACAATTTATTTATATTTTCAAAAACATACAGTATGAAAAGAAATGGCCTGGTAAGTTTGAAGCGAGAAATCACTGTAAACAGAAAATGGCTCTTATGCCAAAGTAATATCCTGTCCTTCCTGCCCTGAAGCCCTTCTTTGACAGTCATACATAGGAATGCATTTTGTAGTTCTATTATAGTTGTGGCTGATCCGCCACTCAGACACTGTCAGAAGATATGCCTCATGAAAAAGCAACACATTCAGGATCATACAACATCCACAGCGTGACAAAATTATTACTCTTGCACTGGGATATATGTTCAATCCACAGAGAAAGATTACCTTTTCTGAAAGGGAATTGATTTATTTTGGTATGTATGGAAGAGTACATGTACAGCCTCAAGGACAGTGTGTGTGTTGTTATATTGTATATATATATATATATATATATATATATACACACAAAATTTTATAATATAAAATTATGATAGAATGTGATTTTCCTCCCTCCTGAAAATATGCTGAGATATCTCTAAATTTTCCTATAGCCCTAGAATATTATTCAAACACTGTACAATACCCCACATTGTGTCCTTCATTATTCATGAACATATTATTCAGACTTGAGTTCACCTGCATTAGAATACCAACCTCTTAGTAACAGCCCCGGATTGGCAAAAAACACTATTACAATAATGACAAAATTAGCCTTAGAATAAAAACTGGATTCATTCCATAATATATGTAAAAGGGAAGGCAACCAACCCAGTAAATCTAGTTGTACTGGTCCACCCCTTGCCACTACATCACTCTGCTGGCTTTCACAAATGAAGAGGCAACACACACGAATGGAAATGCTGAAGTGCTAATAAGTAAAATCTACAGCACTCACGAACAACAGTGTGGGGGAATTGGTTCCAAAGGGATGATAGGACACCTTCCGTTTAACCTCCCACCACGAACGTGGTCATTTCCCTGCTAAAGCAATGACTAGAATTCATATTCCTCAATTCAGCTGGATAAGTCCACTGCACCCTCCCCTGACTACATAAGGGGCTTGGCTGTATGCCTTTCTGATCCCTCTATCTTTGTCTCTTTCTTTTTTTCTCTCCAACTCTAGATATGGAGGTGTGGCTCAACGGATGATCATTCCTTTCTGATTGCCTTCAATTATGCGCACACAGTGAGGATGTTCTGCCTGGTCCCCACCTCTGTAAAATATTCATCATGCTTGCCATTTTCTCAACCTGACCCCCAGTTGTCTGGATCTGGTCACAATCGGACAGCATGATGCCAATATTTCATTGTCAGTAAATGGCCAGCAATACTGGCACAGATGCGTGCTGACCCTGTGGGCTAGCCATTACCCTCCTGGGCATAGGGCAAAGTCTTTTTGGTATCAGGGGAATAAAGGGGCGATACTGAAGATGTGCCAATCTGCTGTGCATCAACCACATTTTGTCACAGACACCAGAGGGAATGCATTAGCCAAAGCTGACCACATGGCCGTGAATTTCAATGACATGTCATGGAATTACAGCAATATCAACATGTCATGTGAAATTGAAAATTTAAAAAGGAACCATTCAGTGCATATTTTACTTGGATTAAATTAGCATGAAAATGACAAATGACATTAGAGATACAAAATAATGAAATACATAATATAGACTCAAGGTTGAACACTGTCTAATTCATATTAGAATTTTCAGCTTGAACTACCAACATATTTTTATTGAAAATTATACAGAACTATAACAGCTATTGTAGATTTAAAGAAATTTCCTTTCTCCAAAACGTATAATTCAAGAGATGTCAACTTTCAAATGAAATCTTCAACTGAATAATGTATATGAATTCAACATGTACATCCCTGTATAAACACATAGACGTTAAAACATGTTTCAAAACATGGGTTTAAAACATTGTATGCCTAGAATGAGAATGAGATATGGTAACGGCACTGCAGAAACTCTATCTTAATTGGCACTAAGGTTTTACTGTTTGTTTTTTGGGAACATCATCCATACCATGAATTGGTATATATAAAATATATATAACTGCACACAATGTATAGGTATATGTAACCTAAATCATCATTTGTAGCTAGCATCTCCTGAAAAAAAATGTTAAAGAATGCTACTGAGGACTGGGCTCCAGCCAACAACATCCCCCAGCCCCCATCCACCCCCCACCTAACCGCAACCCCTCCTGCCCCCACCTCTGATAATAGTTGCCGATCCAGAGGTAATTATAGCTCTTTTGTTGTGGCAAAGCAGCTGGTATGAAGGGGTGGTGCTTTTAGGAGGTAGAAGTGGGGGATGGGGGTAAAGGAAGGAGGCGTTGAGCCGTCTTAAAATAAAAGATAAGGGTAAACCCTGGGGAGGTGTGTTCCAGATGGAAGCTTGAATCATCTCCTTCCCCCCTCCCCAGTCCTGACTGGTCTTCAGGCATTTATGAGAATGGCTCAACTGCATTTTAATTTACCAAAAGACCCTACAACCAATGCAGCAGTAATGTTACAATAAGCACTAAATACATCTGTTACTTCAATCAAGAACAGATTGGAGTCCTTTGAATGTGATGATGTTTGGGTTCCTCTTTGTGAAGATAGTCTGTACCATATATATGATCTGACCTTTCTATTGTCATTCCTTATACTGTGACTCCTGATGAAATCATACCAAATTGGCTGATTTCATATCTTGTCACTCAATTATCTTTGACCTTATAACCCATGCATGCCCATGTAAACATTATCTACATTACAAACACTGCATTTCAAATCTACCCCCCAGAAGTAGCATTATGCTAAGTCTCTCTTACCAACTCCAGTAGTTTGAAGGGGAAAACACTGAATAACTGAATCCAACAGTAAAATTGAGAAAGAATATTGAGAATAATGAAGATGGGCAAAAAGGTTTCAAGCATGTCGGGACTCATCTTGCAAATACTTGGCAAAATTATCATTTTTACTATCGCAGAGGAAAAAAACAGACCTACAACAAACCAAGGAACTCCACGATTTCCCTTTTGACAGATTTATTGCTCACTATGCATTTTGGATTAGGGGAATAGAATAACTTTTCAGTGGGTAAGTGTTTTTAAAAAACTCTTTCCTGCTATCTCCGGCAGTGCACACATACATTTATTTTTTTTTATCCTGGCAGGATAATGACTGAGCTGTTGATTGATGAGTGACATGCTTTTTAGTGTGATGTACGCTTGGCTTTTGGAAACCTTTGAAACAATGTTCCTCTAATTATATTAATAATGCAAAATGTTAATGAAATCTGCTATAGGTAATTGCCATGCAAACCACAGATGCTTTCACAACTGACCTAGAAATATAAACTCTGTTCATGATGTTTGATTTAAAATACAGCTGCATAAAAATGTATGAAATAATATTACAGATCATAAACATAAGTGTATTGCGTAGCTATGCTTGAGGTGATAATTCAATACATAAACAGACTGCAAATTTTAACAGCACAATGGTTTTAGCTGTCTTTCCTGTGCCTTCAGCACAATGGTGGCCTAAGCACTTTATGCCAAAAATGCTTGCAAGGTGTGATCTCAAATACAGGTTAAATGGAATCAGAATGCTTGACAGGGATAGGAAGTTATTTTTGCATTGATTTTCAAATATAATATTGAAAACATACATTCTCAGCCATTCTACTCAACTGCTTTTCCAATGATTTCATTATAGAGGAAACTCCTTTGCTTAATCACTATCTTCCCAGAATGCCTTTCACCACATTTCAATCAATTACACTGTTAATTATTAAGTCTTCATGCAATAGACAAGCTGAATATCTAAATTTCACACATTTGGCAGTCTGATATAATAGTTGAAAATTAAGGGAAATAAGATTCATTCAGTGACCAAGACCTTTCTTAACCTGCAGTCAGCAGTCTCATGGGCATGCATTCAATTCATTCTAATTATGGTATTATTATTATTGATTTTGTGATCAAGTACTAAGTGAAGAATATTTTCACTTCTCTTAAAATATTTCAAAATTATTTTTATTTTATTTTTTTAGACAATAACAATATTCCTTGCATTGAAAAATGCATTGCTTCAAGACTAGGAAATGTTGTGTATAATGAACTTTCAGAGAATATACTTGAGTCTCAATAGGTCAAGAAACAATATTACAGATTCTTGAGCTTACACAGTGATTGCTGATTACACAGAGACTACGCTTTGAATAACAGAGGGAAAGGGACATTTATTTCACTTCTGCTTCACTCTCACTCCCATTCCCATTTTTATGGCAGCCCAGTACCATGTACCTGCTGTCAAACCAGGAGTAAAAATAAAAGTCATCTTCATCTTTCCTAATTAGTCAGAATCCTGTAAAAGTATATATTTTTCACCTCTGGGGTTATTTAAAAATGGAACAGCAGATAAGTATTACAGCTAGCAGATACCATGATTGTTGGCCTCAGGCCTCAAGAAAACATTGGTTAATCCTGTGAAATCTCTGTTTGCGATTACATTAGTATGCAATGGATAAAAAGTAGTGTGCAGATGAGTGAGTGTAATTCTAGATATGCTTTCATTAATAGTTGCAATGATGGTTAGAATACAAATATCAAACTCTGTCTGTATTCATCTGTGAATGAACAGGATAGCAACACTCGGACTCTGAGCAGTTAAGGCTGTTGGAAACAAATCCCCATCCTTATTCATAATTTGATCTTGACAGGAAACTCTAAATAGGAAATCACAACTTTAGAATTTTGAAACTAAAGATGAATTGTACATGCTTAAGAAAAATCTAAAAACTATTAACTTCAGACAACAGAGGGGAGAAATAAAAAGAAAAAAAAACAAAAAGAAAGCCTGCTAATTATCTAGTCCTAATATAATGAAGAGTCAATCATGCAATATGTTCATACTCCAGCCCTGTGGTGCAGAAATGTAGAGATCATGCCCCAAGAAACCTCAAATAACTGTAGACATAAACAACATCGTGGAGACAGAAAATGCCCTACAACTGACCTGCAATGTCTCTTTCAGGGAGTTCTCTGGACAGTACCTGCTGCTCTCCCTGCCTCAACACTGGGGGACAGGGGGAGTAGTGAGCAGCTCACATCTGCAGGGGCAGAGGGTCACTTTGTCCTTGGGAAACGGGAATATTTGCTGTGTGTCTCATCCTGCTCTTTAATCATCTGCAAACTCACTCATGATGTTGGGGGGATTTTTCAGCCCCTGACTCATTTTAAAGATGCTGACACTATACTGACCTTTTTGCAAATGTTATGCATAACCTCAAAAATCCACACAAACCCCATCTGGAAAACAATACACAAATGTGCCAAAGATGTGTCTCAAGCTTTTCCCCCAAAAGAGCAAAGGATGCAACAGCAACAATGCATATTAAATATTTGCAGTTCTTGCTACAAATACAAAATAAAGAAAATTTTATTTCACAATGCTGTACAGCTAAAAGATGAAAAGGCAAAGAAATGAACCTCAAATAGGTTTTGTTTATGTCATTGCTTTATTAAAAAGAAATAAAATTTGAACATAAGAGGCCCTTTGAAAAGTCTCACTGGGATTATTTGGGAGTCTTTCAAGTATTTAAATGTCAAGTTTGCATAAACACTTTCCAATTAGCAGCGTGACAAGGGGCCCCTTACTGCAGGATGGTTGGGAGGTCAATCAAGGCTCATCTGGATTCTTAAAGGCCCAGGAGACCCCCCACGAAGTGATAGGCACACACAAACCCAAGCACTGGGGACAGACTGATCAGTTCTCACCCAAACAAATATGGATCAATGCAAGGAGTTATTTTCCTGCATTGATTCTATAAAAACAAATATCCCAGGAAGTCCGGATGTGTAGATTACAAGCTGCATAAATATAAAGCTACTGTGTGTAAACTATCACTGATATAAATGTTCCAATATTGTATAGATCAGGGATGTCCACTTGATATCAACAAGTCCTGAGGGCTTTGGAGATCTTTCCAGCAGAAGCTGGATGACATCTGGATCGTCAGGTGTTTTCTCATTCCATCAGTCATTTTCACTCAGTAATTAAGACCTCTCTTGGATTGAAGAACAGAACTCCTGGATGTCAAATGGTCATTCAACAATTCCATGCACTATACACACCTTAATTATCTTAATAAAATGACAGCAGCTCAGGTCTCCAGGCTCACACCTCACATCATCTCTCCATGTGTAGCGATGATGAGGATGGTGTTGTGTACCATCAGGACACCGCTGAAGACTGTGTCATTATCGCTGCACCGGATGATTGGCAATTTGCACCTCTTGCATGTGACAAGAAGCCTATTTCTCATCTGCACACTCCTTAATTACACCTCCAGGGTCCGTGAGCCAGTTCCTCAGCGTCAGACAGCACCTGTTAGCTTGCCAGTTTGCCACGTGGACCAGAGCACCAAAACAATCCTGATGTCCCTGAAGTGCCCCAGATCCCATCAAACAGGGATAGCTCCAGCCAGCACGCAGACAGGTGAGATCACCAGAGAAGCCAATCTATGATTATCCTAATTACCTCCAGCACTCCACCAGTGATCGGGAGGGCCATCCTCTACAGAGGCCTATCCAATCCAAACATTATACCTATCAGTAGGAGTGAAGAGCAGAGTTAGGTGGGCGTGAGGTCAGTTCTGCACCCAGGCACTGAAAAGATGCAAATGAGGTCTCTTTGCAGTGTGACCACAGGCTAATTGCGCACTCCATTTACATAAATATAACCCCGATCCTCTAGGCAGAAGACTGGCTTGCTAGACTGGGGAAAAACTTAATTCCCAGCCCAATTACTGTGTGCACTGCTAGTATTCACACCAGGCAAGGAGCAGCCAGTGAAAGGTTAAAAAATTAGAGGGGAAAAACGTTGCCACCAGCTACTGGGAGCCACCCCTGTTGACCCACTGGTACAGGAGTCACCACCTGGCAGCAGGCACTGCTGAAATGGGTGCAGTAGAGGTGCTACATCCATAACATCAAGAGCCACAGTGGCATTGTGGGTAAATTCAGGTTTAACTACAAATGCAGCCTAAGTTCTTAGGGTCCTGGCAAGGCCTCAAAGAAGGCATTCTCATTCTCCAGGCATGTATCGATTGCAATTTCTGGGACAATATTCTTACACCATAATGCGTGGAGGGTCAGATGGATTCATGCGCAGGCCAGCCAAACCCCTGTGGCATGCATCTCAAACAGTATCTGAGAGCTTCTCCAGTATTCTCTCGCAAACTACTTTGCTCACACCAGCCAGGGCGTTCCATATCTCACTTTATCAAGGTCCTCTCTCTCATTCTGCCTAAAGGACAGGAATCTTTTCACTTATCCCCCTCTAATTTAGCTGCTGGAGTGTTTTACAGTTTCAGATCCTGTGTGCCCTGCTTTGTGTTGTAGCAATGTGTTTTTGTATACAAATGAGAGAACAAATATATTGTATACCGTATTGATCCCTCCACTGACAGAGCTGTACGACATCACTGGGTTTCTACTCTTGGATCAGCATGCAAAAAGAAACTATCTCTCCCACTATGATTACATTCAGGCCCATTATCCAAACAGTTATGCACAAAAAAATTAGACCGGCAGGTAACCCCAAAAAACATATCCTTTCTATTTTTTTCTTCCACAAAATATTTTCCTGTACTGAAAATTCAATCCCAATTGTTCCCATAGTAGCCACACCTATGCTGTCAGTCTATGCCTGACTGGCAGTTTGCTCGGAAAATCTCCTATAGGGGTGCAACAGATCACAAAACTCACGGTTCGGATCATATCACTGTCTTTGAGTTACAGATCGGATCATTTTTTGGATCACCAAAAGAAAGGGAAACAAATATAACTTTTAGTTACTGGCATTATTTTGTTAGAGCGCAGAGTGCATTGATATGCTGTGTGACCTTATTCATGTCAGAAATGAGTTCCGGTGTGTTATGAGACTAACATGCCATGTTCAATTGGATGCTCCTACCGATAATCCGGTTAGTCAACAAATTCTTTAGATGGCAATACAATAAGTGTTTATTTGTGTTCATAACACTACACTCTGCATCAAGATTTAGGGAATTAATATTTTAAAAAGTAACAGTGGCAGTAAAACTGTATTTCACAGTATTATGGTTAAACTTTGCAATTAATCCGTGGTTCGTATGCTTGCCGAACCGTCAGGGAAGATCCATACAGATGACGGATCAACTACAGTCTGTTACAATACTAATTTCCTTCATGGGGCAATCACATACATTTACAGTACTGTATGCAGATATACGTGTATGAGTAAAATTCATTACTCTGGAAATTTATAGGACTGATCATTTTCATCTAAAGTATTTTTGCACATATGCACCACTTAGCTTTCACTTCATTAAATAGCTACTACATTCCTCATGACAGGTTATGCAAACTCAGTAAAAACCTACTCAGGTGACAAGATAAGGCTGAAGAGATCAGCCACTCAGTTCACATAAACTGTTTCAATTTTCCCAGCCTCACACCCCCACAAGCAGAGCAAAGCTGGGAGAGGATTTAAACACATGAACAAAGCTTAGCCTCCTCTATGTGCCGCAACTTCCAGAGGGTAAAAGTCGAAGAGAACATAAAGATTAGTACCCCATTCTACCATTCACTCCACCCACACACATCTCTCTTTTCATGAGGATGTGTGAATGACTGAGTGGTAGGCCGAGGTGAAGGTAAGGTGATCTAGTGATACCGCAGAAAAAGGGGCATATCTCCTGATGATGGCAGGAGGCTCATCAGCTGCAAGGTTACATGGAAGGCAGCCCGGAGATGGTTTGTTTACCACAAGAGGTCGTAAAGTTGTCAGTCAGGAGGGCAGGTTTCTTACTCATATTTGAATTGCTTAGCTTATCATCCAGCAGGTAATAGGACTCCAGTCATCAGGGCTAATAAACGGGGGCCATATAAAAGTGACATCGCTCCTTGCAGCCTGACAGAATGACTAGCGGTCTCCTCGGAGGCAGAGGGATAAAACACTTACTTGTGTCAGCCTCTTCCAAGGATACTTTGGGCCCCATGCCAGATCAGATAGGGACGCGTCTCATGTTCCACTCATAGACACATTCAGTGAACAAATTATTCAGCCCCTCACAAATCCCTTTGTCAGGAAGTTCATTCAGCTGTAGGGCACAGATAATAATGTCGGGGATAAACATGCTGTGTCTGGCGCACACAGCACAAGAACAATGGGAGAGGCCTGCTCCAAATGGAGCATTAATTTGAACTCCAAGAAAAAAAAACTTGGTCTGCGGGTTCCTGACAGCCTGATATTTCTAATCTTCAATGGACTTGTATTCCTGCAACATCTCAATTTAGAGCACTCTGAGGAAACAGTGGCGTAATATACAGGTGCATGTCCCTGCACGGAAGGTTCTTTTTTGATAATATCTCTCGTCATAGCCCAGGAGGCTACAGAGAATGGAGACAATATAAGAAGCTCAGTGATTTACGTTTCAAGCTATAGAGATGATACAGATTTTTATGTTAAACAACATCAATGCAATAATGGAAATTAGTTCATTGCAGTCATTTTTTTGCATCACATAATGTAATAATTAGAGAAACATACATATTTTTCCCAAAACTGAGAAGACAGTAGTTTTTAGATTTAAATGGAGAAAATAAACAAAATGATAAAATAGGGGAGACTTGTCCTTGTTGACTAATGCATAGCTGTCTCACCAACATGACTCATAGGCAGTGTGGGTTGTCAGCAGGAACATTCATGACATAATACACCACCTCTAGTTATTTCATTAAGAGCTTTTAGTTTCAGAACTAAGCATGGATATCCCTGCTAAATGTTTTCCATTTAGATAATATTGCTTGTATAAATTATGGATGTGTGTGTGTGAGTGTGTGTACATCTAATCCTTACTCAGTTACATGTGTATATTCCCCAAACCTATGAAAATAATAATACAAACAACCAACCAATAATATATTCAAAAAATATTTCCTCAATCCAGTAATTTTGTGTGCTCTTTTTTGAGTACTTCATGAAGAAATCTACCATTTTGTTCCATTAATACATCTCCCAAAGCATGTGTGTGGAGGTTGTGAGAGATATTGGCTACTTGGCAATCAATATAATTCTCTTGACCTTTTTTTTCGTTTCAATGGTAATGAGTGGGTATACGCGAATACATGAACATGTAAATATTCATGAATATTTCATTCAAAAATTCATTTTTATTTTATCTATGGAATACTGACGTTAGACACAAAGATTAGAGGTGGTTTGGGTATATATTAATTGACACAATGTTAACATACTAAATAAAAAACAACATTGTATTCTAAATTTTCAACATTGAGGAGAAGCACACTTGCTTGAGGGCAAGCCAGTGACCCGTGTTACTGTGCCATAATTCACAGATCCATGCTTGCAGTTACTGACAAATTACACATATAAAGGCAAATTAAGGTGAATAATGACAAGCCATGTCATTGGCCTTACCCTTTTGCATATAACCAAACATAAAAGTTGCAAGGAGTACTCACATTTGTGATAACACTAGTGGTTAAAGAAGATAAGATTTCTTTCTGGTTCTGTATTCACAACTAGGCTGTGTAGGGAGAAGAAGAATTAACCTTAACATCCAAATATGTGGCTTTTGTATTCTGTAACTGACTTGATGAACATATTATTCATACCAATATAATACATGTGACCTATCAAATATTATGTGTTTTATTTTTCAGAAAAATTAGGGGAATCTAATGGAACAGAAGGTTTTACTATTTCTGATGAAAGCTGAGATTCGCAAAAAAAAAAAAACTATGACAATATAACAAAAATGTCATGTCTTTACATTTTATCTTTTTTCTTGTATGCCACAAAATTTAAGGGATCAACTTTTTATAATTTGAGGCTCATATTTTCACTCATAGCTTCTAACATCCCTAAGTAGTATCAGTACAGATCTGCACCATGGTTCTGTACTGAGATTAGTACTACTCGTCTTGTAGTCACACATAGACACACGATAAAAGCACTCCGTAGAAACATTCCAGTGTCCCCTCATGCTTATAAAGTATTGTACCTAAGACTGTTACAATCTACACAAATTAACTTCTTGCTTAGAACTGTGATAACTATGCCAAGTTCAGGGTTGTGCTATGCAAATGAGCTGTTTTGCTGTTACTGCTCCACTT
Source organism: Albula goreensis (assembly GCA_022829145.1). Taxonomy (NCBI): domain Eukaryota; kingdom Metazoa; phylum Chordata; class Actinopteri; order Albuliformes; family Albulidae; genus Albula; species Albula goreensis. Next base: position 18,889,846 of record CM040749.1, read on the forward strand.
GAAAACAAACATTTTCTTTGAGTATAAATTTTCACATTATTTTTCAGTACTGTTAATATTTAGGGGAAGATGGATCTTTTGAAGTGTTTTCATTCTGCTTGAAAGGTAAGCCATTTCCCCAAACAAATGATCAGCCTTTATATTATTCATGGAACAAGTAGTAACACAGAGTACTTAGAAAACATAAAGTGTCTAAGAACAGCAATACAGCTGAGTAAACCATCCGCAATGTAATCATATTTTTACAATGAACTGCAGTGAACCGTCTCTCCAGCTGTTTTTCTGTGAAATAACTGCAACAATTTAAAGTGCCTCCTCCACAGCAGCATGGCAGTATGTGTTTTCTCCAAATGGAGGCTCATGGCAGAGATGTCTGTGTTAATGCTTTCTTATGTCAACATGACTATCACCCGGAACAAGCTGTGTATGAGGGATACTTAATTGTGACAGAACAACTGGAGTGATTCATTAGTAAGTGTGGCTGAAAAGCTTATAATGACTGATTACAGTGTTTTGCAATGTCTTATTAATCATATATATCTTTCAAATTTCCAAATAAAAAAAGAATGGAAATATCGAACAGAGAAGTTACTTCTGACATAAGGCTTCTTCCTTTTCTTTCCTCTTTTCTCCTTTCCTTTCTTTTCCTTTTTCATTGAGGAAGCGCTTGGATTTTTATTTTCCACAATATCTCCCAATATACTGGTAAACTATGCCGATGGGGTCATTTCCTTGCAATGAGGTTTTGGTTAATGCCAGGAGTAGTGGAGCGACATGCATTAAAGATGAAGTTCGTAAAAAATAATTAATCGGTGATCCACATGCTCTTCTCATAATTGCTGTCAGGTGAATCCTGCAGGATGGTAATGGTGTAGATGGAATTTCCTGTCACATTTATTCGCTCTGAAATTTAATCTTACCATGAGTACCAATGTAGGAAAAGAAAGAATCAGTTTTCCTTTATAACAAGGCTACACCTCCTGGCAAATTATATTGGAGTTAATTGGCACTTTAGCCTATAGCTGTAAATAACAATGAAATGTTAATAAAGTCTGAATTTACAATTTACAGTTTCTGAAACACATGCACAACACCAGATTATCTTGAGTTTTCTTAAGATAAACGGAAGTAGCAAATCAAATGCAAGTATATCCACATACAAGCAGTGTTGAAATCGGCAAAAGTTTTTTTTTACTTTTAACATTTTTACCAAAAACCTACATTTGGGTTTATCCTCAACTATATGAAAATGTTTCCTTTGTTTATGTCAGACCAGAGACAGGAAGGTACCAGTTTTTTTAAGAGCCCTGGGATGACTATCCTAGAGCTGACTGGACAGTACATGAGAGACCAAGCCAAACACACCTGTACCCCTGCAACTAAAATTGATATTTTTGTACTTGCACGACATCAAAAATATTAGTGCATTTTCAATGTTGTCATTAATCTATCATTATAATTTATGATTTTTAATGACAATTCCTTTTCTAAAAAGAAATATGTGTGAATGCTTTCTAGCTTAGATTTTAGTATTGGACACTTGGCTAAATTCCTAATGTGGGCAATGCCTAAATCCACCATTCAGCTCAATATCGACATTGGCCCAACATTGAATAGGTACTTGTTCGAGCTGCTGGCTTTTTGATTGGTGCAGTACTAGATAGATAAGGTTACAGTCAACATTACTGACGGTGTGCTCAATGGATCGATACAAGCAAATTTGCTGGCAAGTTAGGGTTAGCAAGTTGTAGTGATAGCTGTGCTTGCTTACCACTCTGAAACTGGTCAATCCCTCAGCTGTCATGGAAAGCCTGTGTTGGAGGCTGCAGCAGCATCTACCTTCTTCTCCTGTCTTCTCCTGAGTAACTCAAAGATCTCATTTACACCAAAAAATTGTCATTTCATTTTTGCATTAATTAACAAAAAAATTGGATTTTAAGTTGATTTCATATGTGTATGCTGTTGCGTGGGCATCTGTGTTTGTGTGTCTGTGTGCTTCCACCATGCTCACATTCAATTTTTTTTTCATGCTCACCAAAACACATCTCACATATCAGGAGTTCAGCCTTTTACATCCATAGGCCATTTCAAATCTAGACGTGCGTGCATTTCCTTTATTTGCTTATCTGATTCAATTTCCCCATCCCTGACACGTCTTGGGGAGGGCCACTGACCCGTCGTTTAAGGCCCCAGTCGGTCTACTATGGAAACACAGCTGAGTGTGCTGATACAGCAGAGAGATAAGCCCAGGAGGGCCATGTGTCCACTGTTACATGCAGATCCAGTGCAGTGAAAGCTGCAGAACAGAGGCTCATAGATGGTCTGTTCCAGTGCTGTTAGCCTCACCACAGAACAAAACCCCATCTGATAACACAAGACAGCTATCTCTCTGTTTCATCCCCACAGCCAGGCTCTGCCTGGTGGACACAAGATTACACACAAAGGGACCGATCGTCCACCATTTTTGCCCTTGTGTTTTTGTTGTTGTGGATGAAATTCTGACTAATGGCTACCTGACTACTTTGAGCTTGTGATAAGAGGTAAAGTATGCCACCATATTTTGAGGTAAAAGAAAAATAGATTATTTGAAAGTTAAAGGCAATTATAGAATTTGCAGGACAACAAGCACTGTAGAATATGTCCCTTGGGGTTTATTTTCAAATAATTATTGATGTCCAGATACTCCAAAAAGGTATCGTGTGGAAATCATTTTAGAATGAAACATTTATAGACGTAAGTGTATTTCATTGAATGATATATCCCGTACATTGTGACATGGCATTTCTTAAAAAAAAATATGTATGTGAGATTAACCTTCAAATTTTCTTTCCTTTCTAAAATAGCATAATGATAAATATTCCTTATAGTACAGGTTTTAAATCCATTTTTATTCATTTTACCTATTTCACATGCTAAAGCACAGAAATGTGATTATCACGTTCAACAAAATCTGACAATGTAATGCAGAGGCACATATTACTAAACCAATTAGACCTCCATTAACTTTTTTTCCAATTAAATTTAAACCACTAAGATGATTTTACAAGAGCAAAGAATTACCCTCTCTGCTGCACAGAATCCATAATGTCGAAGGGAAAGACCGCTCAATTAAACATGGTGTCTTGGATATTATCTTTTTTCACAAGATGGTGTCTACTGGTGAAATAGATTGAGGTTTGTACGCATTTTCACCCAATCCTCTTGACTGATTTAAAGATGCACTTGGGACTAACAACACTAGTTTTCAATATCGAAGCTTTACACATGACAGAGCATATGATGCTTTACACATGATTCATTATTTGTGCATTTATATTTAACAGTTTTCAAATTGGCATCCAGGCCAATGAGCAGAAGTCTCGTAAAAGAAAGTCATTTGAATTTACTTGTAATGTAAGGTTTCTATAGCACAAGGAATTAGCAGTAAAATATTGATGAAAAGAACTAGGGATGGTCCTTTTGTTAAAAATGTAGTAAAAAGTATCTAAAATATATGAGATGCTGGAGTGACAGTTGGCATTAAACATGGCATAAATAATTAAATCTTATCAATAGTCTGTGTTTCTTTTTCCCTGTTTCAAGTAGTAGGCACACCATATGCCAGTATTAATTGAGTTTACAAATCAAAGGGACAAAGGCTCTATGCATCAATCATGCCTGTTTGATAGACCTGCATCTGTATATGAGCTTTGAAGGCATCGATATCCCTTTTATCATGTCCAGCAATCACATATTATTTACACTAGCCCCAAATCAGATCAATAAGTGTATGAGACATTACTGATTTTCCAATAGCATCAAGGCATGACCAAGTTACATCTGAAGTATCATGAAAAACAGGACCATCCCTTTCAAAACAAAAACAGCAACTTTCTGGAGTAAACTTATGTATATTAAACAGATGTGGCATACACATATAATTGCATTCAACTTGTCCCAAGATAACAGAGCCATTCTTACGGACTGAAATGTCCTGACTGATATTGGCTTAATGTTAGCTAGCTGATATAAAACTGAATGTGAACAAATCTAGACAGTATTATTCTGCTTTTAATATTGAAGCTTTAGTGTGTGTTGTTAGTGTGTTGTGCATGTGTGTAGTGTGTGTTGTATATGTGAGTGTGTATGCACATGTGTTTATCAGGTATTACTGATGCCAGTACTGTGAGTTGGAACTTGGGATGATCCAGGCACTGCCATGGCCTGCAGCCTCAGTCCAAGCTTTGCCATTAGTCTCAGTGAACAACACCAGGCTCCACTGGGCCTACCTGAACAGGTCCCAGCTCTAACCTGAAGTAATGAAGTAACAACAAAATCAGGCCACCACAACATCCATCATTCTACACCCCGCTGCACAGAGCACTGGGAGATAGCTCCCATGACAGACAGACCAACAATCACACTCCAGCACACTCACAGGCACATGCAAAGGCACATGTATACATTCTCTTTCTAACTCACACATACATGAGCTGAGTCTTGCATGTCTTTGAATAAACAAACAAACACACACACACACTCACAAACACAGCCATAAAATCAGTCATGACCATCTTTAGTTCTGTTTCTCATATCTCATACATAGAATCAGAAATTATTTTCCAAATTAACAGGCAAGTCAGTCCACATTGCAAATCCAGCCTAGAGTAGCTGTATGAGAAGACCCTTCCTGCCAAATTAATTCTGTATTGTTTAGGGTGACAGCATGGCCGGCACACAGCTGACAGCATACGATGGAGGTAAACAGATTACAGGGGGCTCTGTGTCAATTCAACACATTATTGTGATATACCGATCCCAATTCCAGGAATATTTTTTTTTTGGGGTGGGGGAGGGGTGGGAGGTGTTGGGAGATAATGTACTTTAAGCTCTCTGGAACCATCAAATCAGTAATTACTGTGATGTGGGCTGTACTGTGCTTAGAACTGGGAACATCATTTTCTCATTTCATTTTACATTCCATTTGCATAAAAGATATCATGTAAAAGCACATTGCTTAAAATGTTTTTCAGACAATCAAGCCTTTTATAAAATGTAAATGAAGAACAATGCAAGAATGTCTGTTGGATAATTTTTTCATTAATTCATTTTTTAATATGAAGCTTGAAAAAACAGCAAAGCTTTCATTTTCACAGGGTATCTGCTTTACAGTAAATGTAAGCATATTAAGATCTAATTCAACTTAACACAGGAATAAAAAAACAAATAAAAATATTTCTGAGCTCTGTTATGTTCAGGAAAATTTCTCTAACAAAATCACCACATATGAAAACATGACTGAATTACAACACATTACATCAATGCATAGTAAAGATGTCAAAGATTCATGGTAATTTGGTCTTTGCCAGAGAACTAGGCCATCAGTTTGAGTCTGAGAGGGAACTACAGGCTCAGTATTTATGGGTAAGATAAAGCTAGAGAAGGGGTGATTAACGAGGGGGCATTAACATGGCACAATCAGTGGTATATAACCTTTTAATCACATGTGGAAAGCCTGAGGGGGTAATATAATCAACTGGGGGTAAACCTCAAAGAGGAACTCTGCTCTGCTTTCTTCAGCCGTCCTGTTTCATCAGGGGTGCGCAATGGAGAAAAAAGAAAAAAAAACTTCTCCCTGGAGTTTCCAATGTGACATTTTATCAAAACGCCTTGCATCAAATTGTGCCCCAGCAATAACAGACTGGTTGTAAGTCTTTGAAGTCCTTTCGTCTCCCTGCTTTGGCAGTGAGCACAGCCCCCCCCCGCCACCCCCACCCCCACCCCCACCCCCACCACACACACACCCCACCCTTCCGCACCCCACCCACACCACAGTATCCCCCCCAACCTTCCGCACCCCACCCCTCCCCCATCAAACCCTTGCAGCCCTTTAATGTGCAGGACCCAGGGCTTCAAGCTCCAGTGAAAAACTCAATATTGATATTCTCCCTTTGTATTCCCAGCTAGGCCACCCCTGGCATCAGGCCCTCCAGTTGAGGGAGTTCCATCCTTGCGTGTGATTGTTCTGACTGTTTTTTGTATTTTGCTTCATGTGTCTTTGCCTGCTTATCCAGCTCCAGAGGTCGAGTGGGTACAGAGCACTACATTGGTAAGCACCTACAGAAAACTGCACTAGTTTAGCTCAGGCCACTGATTCATACTCTCACAGTAACTCTGATGCAAAATAATTGAGAAAAGAGAATGACAGATTTTTTTCTTGGACACTGATGAAAACACATTTGAGGAGTGTTGTTATAAGTATGTTTGCATTATCTTGGCTAGATTTGAACAAACTGTGACCTTGGTTTGTTAACAGTGTCTCATCCAACATATATGATTCAAATGTGAGTCAATCTGCCACTGAGCCTGACCTTATGCAAGGATGGATAGGGCCACAGTATATACAGAGTGGGCTGTTCTTCTAGTGGTGATTCACACCGTACAGAAATGGACAGAGAACTATAGCCAGCTATTTTCTTTTCACGAGATTCATGCAGTCAGCTTGAATCAGGCTGGCTTCACTACTGATAGTGATTTACACAGTACAGAGGACATTATGGAACTCTGAACTCTGTGTCCCTCCGTGGCAGAGACTGATTCCAGCCTGGTCAGCCCTCCTAGGCTGAGGCCTGCTCCTTTAATTCAGCCCGGTCTGCGTTCCTTAGCAAGTTATCGGCTTTGGTAAAGGTCACCAGCAGCGATGATGGATGGACGCTGCCGCCGGTTTAATTTAAAATAAAGAGCAATAAAGAGGGGGCTCCCGCTCTCGGCGTGGAGAGTGATGAAGGGGCCATTAGTTAAGCAAAGGTCGAGGGCTCCTCCTCTGGCGGGATGGGTAGCACAAAGTGCCATGGGGCAGGATGCCAGGAAGGCCAGGGTGGGGGTATCAGGACCCCTGTGATGTCACCCTCCTTTGGGACTGGTGGTTATCAGCCATGTCATGGATGTTGTTTTAAATAAAAAGGGCAATGGTGGAAGATAAGGGATGTCAAGAGGCGAGCGGACATTTGCATTCCCGTAGGGGACCCTGATGATGTCCGACAGTGCTGTTGACATTCATCCTTTGCAAATGAGTTACCCAAGAAGCCTGTTAGCCACAGACCTCGCGACAGGTCTCCAGGCTACAGCAATGCCATTGTACAGACATTATCCTTACAGGGGGGCCCTTTGTCCGGGGGTGCACTAACTACAAGGGCCCCAACAGAGTGCTCTCTCTGACAGAGGGAAGAGACAACTCAGCCACCTGGATGGATATCGGCTCCATTAATGAGCCCTCCTGCAGGGCTATCAACCCTCTGCCACACACAAGTGCAACAGACCTAGTGACACAGCCATCACCTGTAGAACAGAAAACATTGACTTTGAAGATGTTTATGACTTTGTGCAATTCTATGCCATTTAAAAAAATAGTTTTCACTTTATGTATAGGTGTGGATCGATTTAAGTATTAACTGTTCATTGAAAATAAAAATTTGAAAATGAAGAACAATTTTGAATTAGCACTATGGCCATTTCTATTGTAATCCATGAAGAAAGAATCTATATATAAAATTACAAAATAAACATGCAAACAAATAAACATCCAAGGAATTCTAATGGGTTTTTGCCATGGTAGTATATATAAAATTACCAACATAAACCAAAATTCTCAGCCCCTCCACAGTGATTAAGGAAGGACCACCAATCCACCATCTGTGCAAATTTTTCTGATTCAAGAATCAATCTAGGTTGTTACTTTAATCATTGTAGGTATGTCATCAGTCACATCTTGCCTATGCTGGAACACAAAGTAAGTACAGCTGCACCATAAGTGTGTTTCAGCTCTGTGGCACACTCAAAGTCCCCACACATTTTGAGTTACAATAAAATGTTTTGCCGTAATATTCATGTCAAAAACATGAATGGTTAGCATTACCTGATCTTTCAGAGCTGGGAGTTTGGGGTGAGGATGGAAAAAAGACGTGTCTTTTAAATATCTTTGTGAGGGGAAGGAAGAGGGTGTGTCACCAGTTGATGGGCATGTGGGAAGGGGGGATGATTTGTTCTAGAGGGGTGGGGGTGCGGGGTTTCAGTATTCGCATAATTTAGGGCTTGGGGTCACATACATAAATTTATAAATAATTGAATTGTAATAAATTTGACCTTCAAGGCAGAGATGGGGGGGTTGTTTGTGTTCGACAAAAAAACCCTAATATGTTCACAGCTGCTTTTTCTAAAGCAATATTAACTAAAACATTTGTACATGTAATACATGTAGTTACCCATAGCAATAATATATTCAACATGGACCATGATACCTGTAGCTGCATGCAGGAATGCAAACATTTTCAATGAAAATGCACTCAATGTCTTAAAATTTGTTTATTGGACAACATTTTTATTTAAAACATTTTACAGAGATCATTTTTCTCAGAAACGTTCATCAACCATCTCCAAGACATCATGACAGCCACCAGCCGCACATTTAGTCCACTGTTAGAGAATGTGTCAGCAGCAGCGCTCCATGGAGGTGGGATGCAGAGCGGCCGTCCTCTGACTGACAGTGAGTTATAGAGAGAAAAGCATGTCAGCTACCTGTGTGACACACAGTGCAGCCTTGTGTGTCTGACCTCTGGGCCACAGGCCCCCAAGGTGCGCTGACCACTCATGCCCCGGTGTTCATCTATGTCAACCTTCCACTTCTTGGCCACTTTATTACAGACCTAGGTGGCTTGGTGAGTCTTGGGGGAACGTGCCAAAATCTGACGCATATTGATCAATTTGGGATGGGGCGTCATGCCACATGCCCCCCCACCACCACCACCACTTCCCCACTCACAGGCAGGTCATACTGATGACATTAATTCTCTCTGTGTCTCTATATGACTGTTCTACCGCTTCATCTTAACTTCTACAGGCTACAGGCAAGTAAACTTTGCCAAAGCAAATTCTTCAGGAAACACTGGTATTTGGATTGGTGTAAATAACAATTAGGGACATCTTTAACCCAAGTAATTCAATAATATTCTTTTGCTTGCCTTTTTTTTTCCTTTTAGCATCAGACCGGTAAAGACTACCGAATCTGTGGGTGCACCCATTTTACTCACAGCAATGTGTTCACTCTCATCTTTAACCCCCAGAAGAGAGACAGGAAGGTCACCATGACAGTCAGCTGTAACACATTATAACATTCACTGTCTTTAATAACCTCTGACAATCTCTGACAAGATGACATTTAAAAATCAAGTCCTCCACCCAGGCACCCACTTGGGGGACAGAGCCAGTGTGTCTGTGTCAAAGTGAGCAGTGGACACTATTTTTCAAGTCTTCAGTCCTTCACTATTACCATACTGCCTTTGAAGAAAAGACCATTTACTTCAACATCCATAATGGGAATGTGCATCTCAAGAAGATAAAAAGCACTGCAACAAAATGCAGATTCAAATCTAAATGTACTTTGTGATGCTTTGACAGATGAATGCCTTTTTCCATTGCATGTTCATTTAGCTTGTATCAGTCTGATGTGTATTACAACAAAAGGCTGCAATAAAGATCTCCAAAAATCCATTTAAAGCATCTGTGTCCAAAGTTTGTAATGATCCACACAAATGAGTTTTAATATCACTGCACGATAAGATGGCCCAAATTCATAACTACGCCATGATCGATTCTGTGTGGCTAATGACGATCAGTGAATGAGATTGTTTTCCCCATAAAACAAACCATCAGGAATGATTAAATCACAGGGCTGCAATTTATTTTGTGTCACCTCTTAACTATGTTGGCTGGCAAAGATACAACAGCCATAAAAACATGTGTGAAGTATGCCACCATTAGCAATGTTAATCTAATGTTAATGCAAATGGTGAGTCTTGTTTCAGTTTAGTTTATGGCCACTAATGACTTTTGATGTAAAAAGGGGATCTGATGAATTAGCCTTATGAGGTATTTATGACATTGAGCAATATAAAGTAAAATTTTTTGGTGTTGCTTGAGAAAAAATGATTGAAGATCCCTGTAATGTTGCCTTAAGGGATTTGTAATTGGAGTCAATGAGGCACATCAGTCAATACTGCCCAAGTGAAATCTTCTGTGTCACATGACATTGTCTGCCTCATTCTTTATCAAGCTTGCATTGAATCAATATTTACAGGATTAATTGACGCATTCACTTTATCATAACATGGCATAATTGATGAGTGACACACACAATTACGAACAGATTAGGCATGTTGGAGAGAATGCAATGCTAAAGGCAGTTTTGCAACTTTTCCTTTACAATGAAAGGGAGAATGTGATCAGGCTTGTCTCAATGGATGAATGAAGGGTTAAGTTCCACAGGAAAGGTTTTTTAGACTCAGAGTTTTATTCTTTGTGTGACTCTCACTCTGTTACAAAACAGTAGGAGTCCAGAAATACATATGTACCGGAAACAGAAGTCCAAAAAGTTTGTAACAATATCAAGACACAGATTTAAAGAACTAAAAATCTTTAATTTGAATACATATAAAAATTAAAAATTGGGACCAAACTTGAAAAGCCCCACCTCCAGGATGCTGAAATGTCATGCTCAGGGGTTCTGCTGACCCCACTGAAACCACACTGATTCAGCACAGTAAAAGTACACTTGCAGTGACACAAGCTCAGACGAATTCCTCCAAGTCCAACTATTGATATGAGATGGGAATACAGAGATGACATCAATCACCAGATGAGTCAGGAGTGGCACTGGCTAGGAAAGAATGTGCATTTTCATTCCATTCTTTGGAATTGAGGTTTGCTTAATGGATGTTTGCAACAAAAACATCCGCGAGTAATTGAGGCTTATCGTTCTGGTTACCGGGAAAGCAGTCCATTGGCATGATTTACCACAGTGCCCCCAGGCCCTGGCCTTAGACAGATGTCTCAAGTTTGTTTTCTTCATGTGGTTGCTCCAAAGCCACCTGGAACACAGTCAGTGCATCACTGTGAAATGTGAATATATTCAACTGTATTACAGTCTGAACGCTTCACAGACTCTTGAGTTGCAGTGGGTATATATATATATATATATATATATATATATATATATAAATGGCTATACTACACTACTCACTATTGACTTGGGCATTTTTTTCTGTTGTTCTTAGATTTTAAACATCTAAGAAAAGTTAAATTCCCTCACACTGGGTTACTTTCGCATTCCAACTCTGTAAGAAAAAGGTAAAAAAAAAAAAATTGTGGAAAATGCAAATAACCACAAGTGAGAGGGAGCTTTGGATAAAATGTGTGCAACACTTCAGTTTTAATAATTCAGAATAGCAAATATCAATCTCTGAACACACATTGATAATATATAGGTATATATTGATCATTCTGTCATGTCGGGAAGCTAAGGATAAAAGTGCTAAGAACAAAGTGAAGAGCTTTTAGCTGATATCATTTGATCTTTGACCTTGATTTCAAAGCCCCAGGCAGTTTTAAAATACTGTCCTTGTGAACTTTTAACGAGTGATTTTTTTTTTTTTTTTGAGGAAAATGTTTCACATTATTTCTAAACCACAAAATAAAATAAACAAAGGAAAACAATACACTTCAAGGCATAATACCATTTCAAGTTGGTGCAGACATGTTGCCGCTAGAGCAGAATTTTCTCCTTCGAAAATAGATCGAGTAGTAATATACCAGTTTCTGTTATGAGCCAAAAATGTGTCACATTTTTACAGGAGAGACCTTTCTAGAAGCTGTATTGGATGTGTCACCAGACATAATTAGGTACAATACAATACAAATGATTCCAAAAAGCCACAGTGTACAAATGTTTCTCTGATAAACACATTCAAAATGCAATCTTGACTTTCCTTTGACTATAGATTTGAGACAGCTCCTGTAAATTAGCAACCACACAGACAGAATGTACACACACACTCACACTAGAGGACTCAAAAGGTACACTAGAAATGGGCTCATATGACAACAAATAATACAATGCTTTCTACAGATATAGATTTGTAAATATAGTTTAAAAATGTATATTTTGTAGGGTCATGGATAAATCTCCTTTTGAATCAAGACTAACTGAAAAGCTCATGTTAATGCATGGGTGTACTGCTTTTGAGCAATTGCACTGAAAGGCAACAGCAAGAAGAAGTGACCATCTGTTGATTATTGTAGCAGAGATGTATCAACAGATCTTTACATGAGTCCATGTGCTTGGAGAGATTACAGTCTCTGCTCCATCAGTTGCCATGAATGAATAATATTTCAAACTCTTGAAGCATGTGGATGGGCCTGAATGCTCTTTTTGCTTTAAACCTGGAACTAAAAAACTGCATGTGGTCTTCAAGATTCGGGCTGGACATACTGCACTACCTACCTTTCAGTATACAAGATTTCAGCATTTATAAATATAAATATAAATATAAATATCTGAACATCCACAGCTTTGGGCACTCCATATACTTGATTTTGAACCATCTCACACACTGTAAATATTACTGCTCAAATACATCAGACCAGTACAAATACATTAACACAATATGTCTCAGGTTCAGGACACAATTGTGGTGAGTTAACAGAAATTCAATTGTACAAAAATTAAATTAAGCTTGGAATTTGACTTTAGTGGCACCATATAAGAATTCCTGGATGCATGAGATGTCAATCAGTCACTGGTGTGATTTTTATTTGGTGGTAGATGACAGCTGGTAATTACATCTCTGTAACAGTCACAAATAAAGAGCAGGACAGTTTGAGGCCAGGTGCAATACTGGCATTTTAACCCCCAAAATAATTCACTCAACAAGTCTTCTCTCCTGACCTGCCCAAGTACATGTGTTACATGGTGCTGTCCACTAGTAATTAAATCTTCAGTCGTAATGAGTTTGGGCTATGGTGATTATCTCTGCTCCATTGTGGGTCAGTTGGGGCTCCTCCACATTGCCTGGAGCACTGAATTGTGCTAAAAGACCTCATGGGCTCTACAGGATTGAGTCCAGGGGAGGGCAGAGAAAATAACAAATTGTACATAATGACACATTATACATCTTTATTACATTATAATCCTGATAAATTGTACCAATCAGATGACTTTCTTGGATTTAAATAAAGTGAATGTGAAGGAGTGTACCAGGTCAATTTGTTTACTTATGGTTCACAAAGGATGTTATTGTATTATTTTAGACATATTTTTGAGCAATAGTTATATAAAAGATAAGTGAGGACTCTGCAGTGTGTCGGTTTTCTTTAAGAAATGTATTGAGGGCCTGAAATGCACTAGGTCTTTACTCAGACATAATCTTCCTGCACTATGGATGGTACACCACAAGAGGCCAACTGATTGTATAAATCAGGCACAACTGGGGCATTGTACTGAGGAGTGTGGGAAACTTGTACTTTCTCATCAGCAAGATCGACACCTGCGGTAAAAGCTTGGCTTGGATTACAGGCTGAAAAGCAGTAAAACTCAAAAGCAATGGACTCGATAGTCCTCTTTTGCCACAAATAATGTTGCGGCTAGCATTTTCTCAGCAGGGTTTAACCATATTCTATGAGTGTCTATTTGCACTGTACAGATACATTAGCTGTCCATTTCAGTGCCTGTTTTTCCCATATGAATGTGAAGCCCTGTAAGATTCCATCGTCTTTAACCCAATCCATTGGAAAGGGGACTGCAGCCAAGCCCATTGCATACAGCTAACTTCTTATTCCTTCTCTACAGCCTCCACATCCTTTAACTGTACTCAAATCTCAATACATTTACATGTAATGTGCATTAATAAGTGGATCTACAGTCCAACAGCAATGACAGGACCTGGGTAAGAACTGTTAAGTTTCCAACATATATATGTACTGCTTTTTTCTTTCTGTAATGTAGATAAGGACTGATGCAATACTTTTTATTTATGTATCAGATTTGCAAATGTTAAGGTTTCATTTTTATAGCCGATATTGTACTTTAAAGCAGTGATAGCATTGAAGCAGCCCCAAACCTTAAGCCCATTATAATGTTCTTTGATATAATGTTCTTTGATGCACACTGCACACTGTATATATTTGAACATTAGAAGATTTGCACATGGAAATGGAAAGTCATTTAGCACAAACTCTGTTCAATAGTAATCTCTGCAGCTTGTTTTACTCAGTCATTAAAAAGCATATTTCACAAGAACAAGAGCCACTAATCTTGCAAATGTTATACTCAGCATTGCTGAGTATATGCCATTTTTACAAAAGACTAGTCTACTACAACTTTAGATCATTTTTAATCAGGATGTTAACATAAAAATCAAGATTGTGGGAAGTCTTCAAATTATTACACAGTTGACATTTTTCAATGAGTTGAATTTCAGAATTCAGAATTTCAGATACAAATAAGACCATTAAACAGATAGCAGAAAACTATGAATGTACCAATATGAAAATTATAGACCAACGAAAATATATGGACTAATATATGTGGACTAATATGGTCCACAGCCATATTAGTTATGAATTTATAGTTTCATTTTTTGAATTTGACTCTAATGCAAACATCATACATTGCTGAAGTAGATGTTGGGAAGGTGCAATACATCTAAATATGAATACATTTTGAACTGGATGCATATGTACTGGCTTCCTTTCTGACTTGGACATGAATGTATCAACTTATCTTCTTAATTAAGTACTTGGTACTAGGATTTATTCTGAAAAAAGGTATCAGTTTGACCCCTAGTAAATACTTAGCTGTACAAAAGTAAGTTTCACCATGTAGACTGCCTCGAAAAGGGCATCTGCTGGGCCAATACAGCATGAAAACAGATCTGCCCTCAGTTAACCAATGTTCAGCCTTACAGAACTAAATTAAAATCTGCCCTCAAGGTTTTCTTTTCTCCTTTTGGTAAATTATGTAAATATATGGGGGCAGTGGGATTATCTTTGGATGCTTAGCCTTGGATGGCAGAGGGCTGAGTAAAGAAGGCAGAAAGGGGCCTTGAATGCAGTAGTGGGGGTGCAATTGTGACAGACACAGAATGTGGTGGGTTGGGGGCCAAGGCAATGTTAGACATAACATCAGGGCCAATGTGGGCATCATGGCCCAGGCCACTCAACTCTACCCATAAAAGTCTCAGACTAATACACAACACCATGCAAGAGGAGTCTGCTGGCAGCCATGCATGAGCTTTCACCTTGCTGTGCATTAAATTTATGTATATGAATACATTCTTCATCATTGACAAGGGCTTCTCTAAGTCATGTTCTCTCAAAACATATAAAGTTACGTGTTAATCAAACAGTGCCCATAAACCTATGATGTACTCATTATTTGAGGAACTTTTCAAATTTAACATCAATAGTAAATATTCAATATTCTGTCTATGTACGGTGAGCCTAAAAGAGGCCGTCTGATATTCATACATCACTCATGCATAGAGGGTCACTGGGCTTCTTCTCAATGGGTGTTCTATATTATTGCATGGTCATTCCAATTTCAGCAGAGAAAAAAAGTTGATAATGTGCAGTGCTGGCTCCACCATGGATCTGGTGCCAAAGAGCAACAATTTAATTTTACTACTCAGAAGTGTGTTTCTTTAGCACTGGCCCCAATACAGATTGTTTGTAGTATCTAGTGCAGGCACACAGACAGCCAATGATGAACAGACATGTTTACCGGCTATACTGCACAAATTCCCAGACATCCCAATTTGAGAGCCAGTTTTATTTATGTTGATGATATTTATATTTGATATTGATATGATATTTCACTATTTTTCTTTTTACACAAAGAATTCAACATGATCTCCACCAGAACCAGTTTATTTGTTTACCCAACCTAACACAGGCTAAATGTTTTGTAGATAACCAGCTACATATGCTTAATATTTACTGTCTCATGAAGGGTCATGGCTGAAGACAGAATCTGTGAAGCTGGCATATAAATGTAGCACAGTAAGCTTCTGTCATCTGAGGGAACTCATTTATTAAGAAAGTGCAGTGGAGCTGAATAACTGGTCAGTACATGGACTGTGTTTGCTACCTCAACCGAAAGACAGGAATATGGTACTCTGAAACCTTGTCAGAACATCACTGAAGGTTTGTCAAAAGTTGATTACCACATTTTTTGTACTTTATAAGACAGAGGAAAGGTTGACTTATGGCCCCATTTCTCCATAGTGTATCCTCATCAGTCCTGCAATGTAGAGGAAAAAGCCAGATCCACCCCTGTGTACAGCAAAACCAGTTTAATCACAAGCGGTGGCTTTCAACTAAGGGGCAGTTTCAAACAAGTTTCAAAAAAACACCCATCATGAGTGGCGAATCATAAGAGCCGACAGGCAGTGCTGGTGAATGTGAGGCAAATAAGACAGACCACAGTGAAGCTTTCCCTGAACACTCTTGTTCCAGCAATCGTTCACAATTTGCACAATGCCAGCTTGCCAGCAGTGTGCCTTTGTTATTGGACAGACATCTTATTTTCTTTGAAAAATCATGAAAAATATATTATATTTATGATACAATCAAAAGCAAATTTATTTTTTTACTTATGTTTAAATAATACAGCTTGAATATTGATTAACCAATCTGGCTGCAAATCAAAACTTTAGAACTAGAAAGGGTGAAGCTCTTTGTTGCTGTCATATTTAGGACTTACATGAAAGCATTCTCAACCATTCATCCTCTTTGCATATTTCTGTTTGACCTCTGCTTATCTGATGTTTGGAAAAACCTTCACTTACTACATGCTTCCATGCTCAGCCCTCTGTCAGCTTACCATTAATTTACATGTATAATTATTACAGGCGCTTCAGGAATCGTTTGCTAAAAAGCTTTATGCAAATTATAATTAACGGTAATTAAAATCGAGGCTGTTATGAATGGGAGCCATGGTGCTAGAACACTGTTTATGAAACCAAATTAAAACTAATGACTTTACACTGGGAAAAGAGAAGGGGCCAGAGGTTTTGGTAGGAATGTGTCAGCGTACACTGAAATTAAACAAGAGTATCTGTAATTTCAATCCCTTAAGCTTGCTAGTGGTATATTTTTTCAATAAATATGATCCCTTGAATTCCCATTCCACCAGCCATACTGTTGTTCTGTATCACCTTTTAAAAATGTTAAATTTCAATGAGAAATTTTAAGAGTAAATTCCACAAATAAATAAATCTGCAATATACACAATCACTTTAGTTCAATTATAGAAGACATGTTGCAAAGGGTCTCCTCCCATAAAGAAAAGAATCCTTCGCTGTTGTCACATTGATCTTTTAAACCAATATTGCCGCACCTGGTCACTAATTGAATATACAATCATAAATTGTTTAATAGACCAAATTGTTCTTTGCCACTGGGCAGTAAATCGAAAGGTGATCCACACTATAACGCATTTAAGCAATCTCAATTGTCAACAGCAAGAGATGCATGCGTACTCACATGTGCAAAAATACGGGGCAGGCAGCCCCTCAAAGCTTAGCCATCACCCCCTTTTCATCAAATTAAGTGGTTTTATCTCTGCTCTGCAACCCCTTTTATATGAAAGGCGTTTAAAATGGATGAAGAATCAGGCAAATGAAGGCCCTTGGAATAATACATTTAAGAACGTCAATTGAATTAGTGTCTCCACGGTGTCTCTGCAGCTCCCAGATGCTTTCTAGTATAAAGTTTTATGAACAGCAGAATACTGGAGTGGAACCAATGGGATTGGTGTGTTTCATTATTCTTAGACTGCACTATGCTGTCAGCCTCTTGCTTTAATTAAGTGATGGGACTCAGGACACCTTTCAATTTCAACATTATCAGCTCCTGTTTGCTTCATACTTTTTGTTACAAAAAATTCTGTACCATGAATTTATATCCAGAAAATATTGTAATGTTAGCATGCTTCTTATTGTTTTTTTTTTTTCAAATCAAAAAACAAAGGATAATAATAAATGTCTGAAGCCCAGTAACATGGGTGAATATTTTTTATAAAAGTTACATTCAGATACATATATGAATCTTGTATTATTTCACTGCTGATTGTGGATGGTGATGACACTTCAGTCCATATTTGTATTTATTTGATCTCTTACGGTGCAGGATAGGTGCCCTTCAAGAAATGCCCCTCTGACATTCAGTCTTATTATGTTATCCTTCATGGTTTAAACTAAACTAACTGATAAATAATTATCTCATCTGAGTAATCACAGACCTCAGCTCATTAGGAGCCATTGATATGATCTACCATTGGTTTTCCTTAGGTTTAATTCCACCCAATTCCCATTTCTCCTCTCTTTTGCCTGGTTAGTTAACAAATAAGATGGAACTGCCCAGAAAATATGGGGGAAAGAACTGCTGAAATTAGAATTCACTTGCATTTCTGATTAATTTTATTGATTCCACCCAATATCATCATGACTAATTAAGGTGTTGTTACAATGTTTGTTCTGAAGTGAGGGCACTGAAATGAACACACTTCCTGGTTTTATGTCTCTGGGTTTACATTCAGTTCACACTGACCCTGAGTTCAATGAGGCAGAGTGTTCCAAAGATGGAAGAAACTGAAGAACCTTCAAACTCAGTCTCAACACAGCCCCAAATTAAAGGCAGGGCAGGTGATGAAGAGGCCTGTTCCTCAGAAAAGCTACAACACACTAAGAGTTACACACACAATCTGAGCCCATGGCAGTAGTGAGAGAAAGGGCCCCATTAGCATGCCTAAAAACCTTCAAAGGGCTGTTTAATGTTTGCCAAGGACTCTTGCTGCAAGGCCCCATCACCATAACACAACCCTATTGATGGAGACAGACTGATCCCTCACTGTAGTCACAATGAAGCCAAATTTGGCATTGTTTTCTGGAGCATTGAAACAACATTGTCAAGCAAAACTTCAAAATCAAGTTTATTTTAAAAAATGGGGGGGAGGGGAGCTGTGACTGGCGTTATGAAATAATGAAGTAAATGTAATAAATTCACAAAAATGATTGAATGGCCGAAGAGGCTGTAAGAATAAGCAGCATATCTGTGAGACAGTCAGTAATGTAAGTATAATGTAACGGTATCAAATGGTTTTCATCTTTTTCTGAATGCAGAGCTGAAGCTTTATCTTCCAGTGATGTGCACACACAGCAGAAGCGAGATTAGGCACTCCTAAAGCTACACTCAGACAAGACACCATGCTGCACATAAACTATGCAAATCCTGTCTGAAACCCTTGCATGTGAGTATTGCAAAATTGTGTTTTGGTTTTCGAGGAACTGTGTAATTCCTGTTTGTGGGTTATAATACTCAGTGAATGGAGTCTGTAGTTGACTGGCAGAATTTATTACACAATGAGATGCCACTAAAAGCAAATCCAGCAATTTTGCTTTGACAGACACACCATTTGTACATGTATATACATTGTGTGAATATAGATTCACTCACACACACACACAAACACACACACACGCACACACATATATATTCCTTTTGTATAAAATTAGTAGTAATTATGTGCAAGCACATTTTAACCTATTTTCATAATCATCAGTAAAGACAATGTAACAATTTAAAAATCAAAAATAAAATTACATTATGAAGTATTTATAAAACAAAGTAGCCCATAAGAAGTGTATTTTTCCCAACCTTAATTAGAATTCCTGAGGTATAAAGTGCTGTTAATAGTCTTTTAATAAGATACTTTAAATTTCTAATGAGAACTAATTTAGCCTCTTAATGCCACATTGTGCCAGAAACAGATATTAATTTTACAAAGACCTTATATTGCATATTCATTTATGGATGTTTAATCAGGCAGATCAGGTCTAAGACAAGTAATGCTTTAATGTTTTAATGTGCTATGGGAAATTTCTCCTTTTAAAAGAGGTCATGTTTCCTGTTTATACACCTATAGCTAAATTCAGTGTTCTTAAAAATGAAAGTTAACAGTGGGTCACTGAAAGGAAATTTGTGGAACATGTGGATGCAGTTCTTATTTTGATACTGAATTTAATATTGTTCCTCGTTCAAAAATCTCATCTGACAATTCATGTTAGACAGGATTATAATTTATTTCTTTTCCATGTATTGACAGACAAAGTTGTTTTTCCACATTAATAGAGTCAAGGTACTGAAATAACTGAGAGGAATGTTGCATTGTTACAGAAATGTCAACAACACCAAAATCATTCCTTAATAGAATTCAGTTAATACATTGTTTTATATAAGAAAACCTTGGTAAAGAGGGAAAGTTAACAGCTACTTATTCTAATCTATTCGAAGCAACATGTTTGCACTTCACAGGTCTGTTGCAAATATGGGGAGAAAACCTGGGGGTAGGAGGAGCATCCTTTATAAACACCAAGAGAGAGAACTCCTCAGACAGGTCTGCTCAAATGGGAATACAGGTTTGCTCACAGTTCAAGTCCTGGCTGATAAAACAAGATGTGACTGAATGGCAACTGAACGGAGGTGCTCATCTGCATTTAAAAGCATCCTCATGTGTCAAGAATTACCATCCTGCTGGAACAAATCAATTGCAATAAATCTCATCCCACGGAGCCAGGCTTGAGGAAGCCAGATCCACATATTTACACATTTCAATACAAATGTCTTCAAGGAAGAGAGCACGTCTGCTTCGTTATTGTTTCCAAATGATTTTTTTTGGCAAGCAGGAGGGTTTATGATGAAGGCCACCCTCCCAAATGTCATGCATGTGAACAGATTTACTTCACACTAATCTGAACAAGTAAAACTTGGCAAAGAATCAATGGAAAAAGTAAAAGTGCTTTCTCCATGTGATAATGCTGACTCTGTTTTTTTTTCTTTATGGGGACCCCAGTTTTCCCTTCAGCAAAGCTGGACAACTGGGTTTTCATATTGCAGACCCAGTGTAGATCCACACATGTCTCAAACTATTAAACTGTCAAACTGAATTTACTCACGATGGGGGAATTATCTCCTCCAGCACATGAAGAAGGACGAAGAGAAAGAAAAGAGAGGTACAGGATGGAGAGAGAGGCAGAGAGAGAGAGAGAGAGAGAAAGAAATGTAAAAGCATACAGCTGATAATATTAATCATGGTAAGTACTTCCAAGCTAGTGCTTGCAGTCAGACATGATAATGGAGTGTGACTGTAAAAGAGACAGCAATGTTTACATATTTTTATCTGTGTCCATGGAGATGGCTTGAGCCACTCTATAGAGCTACAGGATCCTCATGATGCTCAGCCAACCAACAACAATTGTTTTTGAAACTGCTGTGCAGTGCTTTGAAGGATCAACAAAAAACTGAAAGACCCTTAATCACTGAAAGGTCCCAACATCCATGAGCAATACGGGCCGGCGTGATGACCTGTTACTAAAAGAGACCTGCCTTGTTGGTATTGGGTGTGATTAGGTGAAAAGTCACGTTAGACACGGGATGTAGCAGTATGCTGAAAATAATAAAGGAAACGTGGAACAGGATATCAGTTGTCACATGAATGTGTTGAGAGCATGTTGTCTGTCTTCAGCAAATTGAGTCCTGAGCTCTAGACTCTTGGCTGCTAGCTTTCTCCAGTACAACAACAGGGTTCTTGCACAAGCTTCCACACAATGTGCTCACAATGTTCTCCTCAGCAACTCACAGACAAGCAGGTTCTATAAATGAGGTGTGCTCCGACAGAGCTGTCGCCTTTCTCTGACCACTCATTTACAGAAATTAGAGGCCTCTTAAGAGAGTACTGCTTAATTGTAGCACCTCTGATATGGTATACATATATACACACCACTTCCACAGATGGTCATTTTGTAGGCATATAGCTTGACAGACTCTTGCTAAGCCCATATCTGGACAAAAGACACTTTAAACAAAGATGAATCAGTAATAGTAATAGCCAAATAACAGCCTATTATATATTATGGAAATAATATACACAAAATAACTTGATTATTTTTATAAATAATGTAGATCTTTGTAAAAATTATGTAGAACAAAATGGTTGTCCAATTTGGCATTGTCAAACAACATTTCATAGATAATATTGAATTCAAAGACTTTGCAGTGAACTACGGGAGCTGGAGGTATAGGAGGATGTTAATGGCTATGGAAGCTTTCTTTCATTATAAAGATTAAAATACAGGAGTGTTTTATGCAGTGAGAAAACAAGTTGATTTACTGCCGAAGGATTTATACATGCGAAGAGGATTAAGTCTGACATCCTAATGATAATAAAATATGCCCAACGAATAATTGTGAAAAGTTTTTTCAGTTAACATCACCTTATTAAGCAGGGTACATAACTACAGGGTTAAAAGTTCAGTGCTCTAACAGTTTCACTTCAATTTTTCTGATGGCATACATTGCTATGAGCAGGATATATGTAAATATTATCACTACAAGTTTAAAGGTTAAATATTTGCAGATGTTTTTCCACACTACTGCTACATTAATGGATAAACCTTACCAAAAAAAATGAACATTTGTGTTGCTAATTATAGTCAGTAAAGTCCCTTCTTGTTGGTAATGATGATGGAGTGCTGTGTGTGAGAGCGTTCTATCCCCTTGCACTAAGGGTGCGGCTCAGCAGGATGTATGAGGTCCTGCAGCCTGAACCCATTGTGTTCAAATGGAGCCACTGATGATCAGCTCAATCAGCGGCCAACATGCAGGCTGATGGCATCTTCACCCAGCCCACCCCAGTGGCCCAAGCGTTCCCATGGCAGTGACATATGAGCCAGGTGCTCATCGTGGGGAAGAGACGTGTAGATTACTGCTTCCATAGGGTGGAACAGCCACCTCATCGCTGATGACCAGAGGGCCTCTTCCAACTCAGAGACATGCTGGGGACCCCAGCCCCCGCAATTTGTCAAAGTCTTGCAGGCCAGGAAAAAACCTTTAAATGTACAAATACTGTTGAAACTGAGTTCCCAAGAGATGAAACAGATCTTATCAGTAGATGGTATTGTGTTGGTTTTTCCTCCTTAATGATTCCTGAACTTCTTTTTTATGATGGGCAACATCTAATCTTTTTCCCTCTTCACAAAGGCTTCTCTTACACATCCAGCACTGACAGTTTTGGAAATGAGGAAACTTGTTGATTTCATAGTAGCTGCATGAGAAATTCAACTCATAGAAATAAATAAATATAAACAAATAAACAAAGTCAAGTCTGAGGAAAAAATACCATCATATGCAGTATTCTTTTTTGTTGAGCCAGTGTAGCAGCATATTTTTTAAAAAATCAATGGAATTGAATATCTGGTGGGGGAAAAATAATTATTAGATACAAATTAAGGTACCATATTTGTACTTGCCGATTATGACTGTTTATGGAAGGAATTGGAAGTTGATTCAAAAATGGAAACTCCATAAACCAAAAATTATTTCCCTGCCAGCTGCTTGCAGTCAATCTCAAATAAAATGTAGTCCATCTTTGACACCAGATGCATAACAGAAAAAAATGTGACCATGACCAGATAAGATCAGACAATGTCTGCCTTGTTAGACACCGTTCAAATTACGGTACAGGTTTTCAAAAATTTAACACCTGCATTCTTCTGTTAGGTTTGCCTATACATAATGAAGAAGGCTGAACCATTTAATGCCATCACATTCTCAAGGCTATTCAGTTCTAAACAGGTGTAATATAATTGAGTTTCAAGAAGAAAGACTTCTCACAAAATCTTCTTCTTGCACCGTAGAAAAAAAGGACAGATTTCGTGACATAAAGTACTGTAGCAGTGCCATACACAGATGTTGAGCCTGAAAAATGAGTGTGTAATCCCATTACACAGATTTACCACTCTAGTATTTAGGGACTTGAAAGAGTTTTGAGGGTGAGGGAAACAGAGGCACTAAGAAAGCGAGTCATAGAAAAGCACCTGCTTTCACATGCAGGATTCAAGAGGGAAAGCAGCACATGAGCAGCAGGACCTCCTTCTGCCATAGCCTTTTCTTCCTCACCCCCTCGCATCTCCACGCTTCCCTAAACTGCCTGGCATCACATCTTTTTTCTCAGGGAAGACACACAGCAGTAAAACACCCCCTTTATTTCATTTTTTCAATTTAATCATGGTAAAAAATGAATTAAATCCAGATGATAAGGTAGTAAATTTTTTATACGAGCTGTCAAACGTCGTAACTCAGGGGTGGCCGCTTGTCCCTTCTCCTCGAGCGGGAGGAATGCCAAACTTGCAAGTGGAGATTATGATGTTCCTCTTGTGAGGATGGGGAAGGGTGTGGTGGGGGGGTCGATGGTGTTGGTGGAGGAGGTGAATTATGGAGCCAGTCACTCAAAGCGACCCCTATCCAAGCAAAGTGTTTTTAAATCTTGCACCCGGTCGATTCGCTCCCCTTGGAGACCACCCTGCCCCTCCCCTTGCAGGTTTGGCAGAGCGAGTAGGTCCTGTGGACAAATTATTGATGGCTTTATCAGGGCCCACTACTCACGATGCATCACCTGCCCCCTTATGTGTGTAATGCTGACAGCAAATATGATAATGGTTGTCACAGATCAGTGGGAGAACTGTTGAACCTTCACGGCACAGAATAAATTGCATTTTGCTTATTTATCCTGCATAATAGTCCCGTCAGCAGACAGTGGAGAGGCCAGCCAACCTTGATGCTATATTTACAGGGCTATTATAGCTTCTTATGTTCAGAAAGGGTGGGGAAAATCATATGCAAAAATAATTCCTTACAATTATTCTGAAGCATCTCTGATTGGTTCGAATCTGATATTCTTTGGCTGGATTTCTGCAGCATTGGGGAGAGAAAGGCAAGGGTCACCCACCCTGACCCTCCCCCATTTGCTCACCTCAGCCTCACAAGAGACAGCAGAAGCACATATTTGCACTTCCCTCTCTGGATGATTCGTTCTCCTGCCTGTACAAACACCAAAACGTGTCCCAAAGCATGGACAAACCTGGGAACGTAGACACAGCTGAGAGCTGGATATGACAACAAGGTCCAAAGTAACATGGAGATTACATCTAAAGGAACACAAGGGAGATAGATAAAGCAGATTCCCCATAAAGTAAATAAAGTTAATAGACAAGTACATTATTACTTCACTTTTAAGCAATGAATTTCCATGATCCAATTCAAAAATCACCTCACAAGTAAGAGTAATCATTTAGCAATAATACAATTCTATCACAATAGAATGACCTGAGTTGTAATTTTATACTTTAATTGTCAACAAAATATGTACAGTGTACTTAAATTTTTCATGGTTATTTTTGTATGCTTCATATATCTGTGCAAAGCAACTTAACCTTCCATTATGACTGACAGCAGACTGAAGGAAAAATAAAATATCTAAGTCACTCTTTCTCTATGAAACATATAAGACAAAAATTAATGAGCTGCCAACTTAATTTTTAATATAGAAATTTTATTCAAAATGAAGGAATGTTAACATTGAAGAAAAAGGAACAAACGTTGTGTTATCTGAGTGCTTTTGATCACCACCATTCATGAAATGTGGCTGTGGGCGCGCATGGGTAGTGCAATCTACATTCTTCAGAATAGAGATAAGCTTATGATCTGACTGGTTCAGGTAAGCATCCTCATAATCACTTATCTTTTTCTAAAACATGTTTACCCATCCATTTCCAGAGTATAAACATATGTGAAATGTACATTTTTCATTGATCATGGCCTCTATCAGCTGAAACCTGCAGGCACCTCTCTGACTCATTACTGGTGATCTCAGACTGGGTCTCGGACCTTTAGCCTAATGAGCGTACACAAGCTCAAGGAATAAGATACAGTATAAACACATATTTCCTCTATAACGACCCAACACAGGAAGATGATGACAACCAATGTCATTTGATTGAGTATTTCTCAGTCTATGTGTATAAGCTTGCAAACTATTTAGCAACATATAGGCAAACAAAACTCATGTGAATTTATCCATTGTTGTGTGTTTACTCAGCCATACAATGCTTGGCTAGCTGGCAAGCTCAAAACATACCTGCTAATACTAGTTGCAGCCACAATTAATTCTATTCTCTGTTGAACTGAAACTTCACTGATAGGTTGCTGTCACAAATGGTCAAGAAACAACCAATCATGTTAAGTTTGGATGTTAAGTTTGGATGCTGCTATGTAGCCCTGTAGTGTGTTAGTCTTTCAAAAAATACAATTTCAAGAATATTTCACTGATCCCTTGTAGGGAAGTACCCAAATACGAATACTTTATTCGGGAAGGCACAGACAATGCGATGGATACAGATATGTCTTCTTCCCGAATTTGCTCATTATTACTTGGAAAAAAGCCATGATTGACATGTCTGTGCATCAGCCAGTTATGTTTCTTCAAATCGATTTATATCATTGTGGATGTCCACAAGATAAAAATGCCGATTCTGTTTGCAACATAGGACTTTGATTTTACTAACTAGTCGTTTCATTTACTACAATTACACCAATATTAAATATTTCATTTATGCCAATATTAAATCAAATTGATGCTTTGAAAGCACAAAAATTGCATTGCCATTGAATATTAGGTTAGACAATACATTTGCCCAATTTATTGTAACTTCCTGTATAAACCACCCCCACTTCCAGTCTTCTATCTGAATACAGATACAGAGACAGATAATTTTGTTGGTTGAACAGATACAGATACAGATAATGACATCTCTGTACACCTCTACCCCCTAGATACACCCCATACACTCCTGGGGGACCATGGACCTCATTTTGAGAATATTGATGAATTGCTGAATATGCCACTTCAATCTCTTTACTCCTGTTGAAATCACCTTCTCAAAAAAAAGAAATCCATCATATGTAGTATGATCCATTGCCATCCTTTTCACAGACAGCTGAAGGTATGTAAAGCATCAAACAATATATTAAATGTTTAATACTTTCCTCAGTATTTCCTCACTTTGTTCCTCAGTTTTGTCTTGCTGAAAAAGTGTTTAAAATGGCTTTCCATGAAAGCAGATTTGGTGTCAAAGCCTAAGGCTCATCAAATCAACAGATCCCATAATACTTGATTTGTTATGTGATGTGTGAGCATGCTCCCTCTTACCATGCCACCCATAGACAAAGTTACGCGAATGGGAAGGTGGTCCTCCTGGAGGGGTTTCAAGGTTTTAGCCAATCACAAAACAGATGAAAGGGAGAGAATAAAGCAGGCTGGCAAAGGCATGCCTACAAAGTCATTCTTATTCATTGAAAATTAGATGGGAGCAAATAGGAATTTCATTTTTAATGCAGGAAATTTGCTTAAAAGTAGTGGCAGCAGGCTCATTGATAGCTTCAGTCCCTGGGGAATATATTCCCCTTCAAAGAATATAAGTTGGACATTTTTCCTCTTTTTCAATAATTTACAGTGTTGATATTGAGTCGAGGCATATAGTACATATAGAGGATAAGACACACGATTTAATCTGTCCTGAGATGTGTATGTTCTTTTTTAATAACATCCTAACAATAAACACTGAACACTGCTAAAGCCATAAATGTATTTTGTGCTCAGACATATTTGCATATATTACCATGGAATGAGAACTGGAATGAAAATAATTTCATGGAATTTTTCAAGATAACTATTCATACATTTGGCCTGATGGCATATTTTGTCTAACTTTGTGTCTTCATTGTAATTCTTTATGTATTGTATAGAAGAAATAAAGAGAGCTCAAAATTTTTGCTCTTTATAATTTAATTTCTAAACAAATACATCTAATAACAATGCTGATTTATTGAGCAAATAATTGATTTTGAAACTGATGATCATTTGTCTTTTATAGAATTCCATCATCTTCCATTCTGTGGTCTCAGTAGCAATTTTGACAGTTTTAGACCAATATCAATTGTGTAGAATAAGCACTTTATAAAGCAGTGATATATGAGGGCTCCAAGACAGTAAGCAATCTGCATGCATGCAAGCTGAAATAAATTAAATCCTTTTGAATTTCTGCAGAGTCAACACAATCTGCATTTTGAGAGGCAATGCTATTTGATCATTCTACAATGTTATGTTTCTTCTGCATAAGCCAATGTCCCACAGAGTCCTATCTCTTCAAATCTACAGTGACCCAGCAGATACATTTAGGTCCAGTGCCCTCATTATACACTGTCTGTCTGCCACAATACATCATCATCGAAATTTGCTTACATTCACTACTTTTGCAAATTTGCTTTATTCATTCAGTGGTGACCATAAACACAGAGCTCCGTAAGCCTGGGAGCATATTAATAAAATAACACATATTCCATCTTGTGGCATACATATTTACAACAAAAAGGAAACTAGCAACAGAGCTGAAGGCAGTGGTGTGGAGGAAATACTATACTGTACAATAAGCAAGCTGCCATTGAGGAACAAAACAGAAGGGCACTGTCTCCTCAGTTTCACCAGTAAAATGCTTTCAGAAATGAGCGATTTGTCCATGGCACCATGTGTGTTATAAATGTTATTTCCTGCCTCCCTAGACGTCTTTAATCAATTACAGATTGTATCCAGGAGATTTAATTCAATTTCATGTTGCTACAGAGCAGTTTTGGGGCTCAGCGCATTAATCACGCCATTATGCAGACTCCAAAGCATGGGGTAGCCTATGTGTTTGTCAACCAAACAATAAAATCAATCTCACAGCCGAGAGACCAAATCAAAAACACCAAAGCATGCTTTACCTTCCGGGGTTGTATGTGTCTTTCCTGAATGGCACAACACAAATACATGATAACGATTTTTGTTCAGAACGAGTCTTGCGTCAAATTGCATTTCTGATATTGCAAAAAAGGCACATACTGTGGGCTATATCTAATATGCATTTAAATTCCAAACAAACCATCTGCACTGGGAAAAATTTTGCTTTTTAAAATGCAATGCAAATTGTAAAGTCAGGGGTGGGGACAGATTTAGTAACCTTCAACATACAGCGCTAATGAATCATAAGTGTGTAAAAGAGGGCAATGGGGTCAATAATAACATTGAACTTAATATAACATGAAATAATTCAGTACAATTTGTCCACAGACTGATATACATTTGTCCCAGTTTATCTGCAGGAGAGAAGGAATGGACTGGAGCAATTATTTCCCCCTTCTTTTTTGAGCTTCCCCTTTCTCTACAGTGGACAGAGAACATTTTTATCCCTTGAGATAGCCACATACCGCTATTCCAGAGAGAGGGATAAACAGTGTTCCTTTGTATGGTTTATGAGTTAGGGTTCATCTTCCTTCTTGCCTGAGGACCCAGATAAATGTCTCTCACGGTAGGTTTTATTACTGTGAATATCAACACTCTGAAAACCATCTGTTTCACAGGCCTGCTAGCAAATTAAAGCCATCGCTCCCATCTTGATGGGAGTCGTTCCTCTTATTCGTTGAGATGGATGTTTCTACTTGCAGAGTGTTAGTTAAATTATACGAACTATTGTAAGTGTGTGTGGGTTTCAGAGTGTTGATAGTGATGGGACTGAACATGAAATGATAAAAAAACATTGAAAGACCTCCAGTAGGCTTCAAAGCTAAAGGGTCTGTAGCTATTTAGTCAGAGCAGAGCCATAATTCAAAAATTTGGGATTTTTCCAAGATTCTTATCTCCACTGCTGCTATTAAATGACACCCACAATGAAGACTGTCCCTTCTCACCTCTCACCTCAGCAAAAATCATTGTTTTTACAAAGTTCCATCAAACACTTCCATAGCTTATAGCAGAAGGCTCACTGTTTCCATCGCCACACAAAAAGATCAAAGAGCACAGGCTAATCTCCAGCTCTTGAAACATTCAACAGAATACAGCAAGACAACTGAAAAGATTGAAAATATTGAGTCTAGAAGCCTAAGAAGACGATAGCAAATAATTCCTTCTTTTTCCACCTCAAAGCAATAAGCATGTCCTTGGTCTAAGTCATTGTCTTTTGTTTCTGTGCCTTCCAACAGTGTCATGTTGATTCCTTTGTTTTTCAGCTAATAATGATGATGTCAGAACCTGTTCTTTAGGGCCCTCTTGTGAGTTGCAGTGTTCTTCTAGTTGATGCAGTAAAGGCAGAAGTCATTTTTAAGACATATTTTTCAGCCAATTAAACCAAGGAGGGGGCTGTGCATTTGGTGGGGTGGGAATTTATGTTGGGCCACACAGTGAAAGCAGAATGAGAATCCCAGCGGAAGTCCTATTCTGAATTGCTTCATTTCACACAACAAAGTTGCATACTTACCATACATCCCCGCTGTAATGATGATAATGAATTATTACAAATTAACATCAATACTGCTTTACATTTCCCTCAACACATAACTTGTGAGACTCACTCAGCCAGCAGAGAATGTGCAGCGGTAAAACAAGCCTGCAGTGGAAAAGCCCATCTGAAAAAGACAGCCAAATCCTAATAATTTTGAGTGACAATATAGTATTATTGAAATCATACTACTGTGGTTATGAGCATCCAAAGTTCTCCTCAGTTTTGCAATAACCATTAGAATGGGTGTGGGATTGGAACAGTTCAGAGCCAGCTCGAAAGGGGTCCATCTTATCTAACATGTCACATGTGGTCTATGTTCTCTTTCAGACAAAAACACACAACGCCAGAAAATGGGATTAGAGCAGGTTCCTGCCTTTATCCCCAGCAAGGTCCTCTCCCAGAAAAATCCATTCAGTTGGGCCCACTCACTGAGCCTGGCCAGTAATTAGCCTATTAAAATGTAGATCCAGGTACAAGTAGGACAGGAGTATGAAGATCACCTCATTCATATTTAAAGCCCCAAGCATACATGTCACACTGGATTAGTCCATTTTTCCCCAGAGACCAAGAGCCTTGTCCCAGCCTCAGCTGAGCAGAGAGACGTGTATCATAATCTCCATGCTGTGGTTACTCACTGTAATTCAGCAGCAGGTACTACACAGGGGAGTGACAATAGTACCTTCCAACTAAAGTTATTTCTGTTTTTTTTTTTTTTTTTTTAAAAACAACCTCCAGTTGTGCTGAACTTCATTTTTGCCAATACTAATACTTATATCTGTTATTGTTCACTTTACATTAACACAGCCTGCATTAGATGTCTAGTTTATGAATGGGAATAATATAGTGTGTATTTACAGTTTATAGCAATATGTATTTCACTATAGAGTTCCAGGACCATATTTTTTCTACTATTGCTGAAAATGTGGCTGTTGTCTTAGAGAGTAAAATAAAATATAAAGCCAGGTGGAATATGAAAACTTACTTTTTCCAGTCCTGCAAATGTAACTTTTTTTCTTTCAGTTGTTTACACGTGTTTATTTTTGGAGGACCGTTAGGGGAGGGGTGGGTAGTTAGGTTGCAGAGCCCTATTTTATCATTATTATAGTTTTATTAATTAGATTGTATAAAATTTTTCCTCCTACCGATTATTTGAAATATCTGAACAAGGTTCATCCTTCTTCTTAACAAATGGTCCAGCATCTGCTGACTAAAGGCTTCATCTGTAACAATGGTGAATCATGTGCAATATCACTCTAATGGAACTGTAGCATTAGGCTCTTAAATTTTACCATCAGCGCTTCAAGAGAAACAGGGATCGCTGAAGCTCAGTCATTCTACTCTTTTACAGCAGACATGAGTTTTGTTTCCAAATGATCCTCACTTCAGCACTACACATTCTGCATGGTCTGCTTGAGCTTAGATTGCAAAGTTACGATCCTTCTAAAGACACTATATCAAATAAATGACAGGGAGTGCAGCAAATTCCTGTAAATCCTGGACGCTAGTGCATCCATGCATTATTATATGCTTCTGTGATTATTTCAATGCTGTCCAACTGCTGCTGTTGTCATTTAGCAACCAATTTATCCAGTGAAATACTGAGCAGAGATATGTAATAATGCAATAAACATATGAATGCAAAAACAAAAGATAATTAGGAGTACTGAATTTCCTTGTATCTAAATTACATTTTAAACCCCTTGTTCTGTGGACAGAACTCAATTTGAAAAGTTTTTGTAGTTCACCTTGTCAAGTTCTTTTATAAATATACATACCTTAATTCAATACCCCATTGTCCTCTTTTTCTAAACCCAAAAATATGAAATTAATTTGTCTTACTCATTACACATACGATCAAAAAGTTGGCCTCCTCATCCCATAACTAAGATTGAATTTCTCTATGTGATACAGTGGGCTCTGCATTGACATAGACTGAAGACAGAATACAACAGCTTTAGGAAGCCACTAGAATTAAGCAATCAACTCAAGTGTGACTTACTGTTAAGCCAAGAGTTATGTAGGGATTCCCAATTTTGCATTGTCATTTGTTTCTATCATGCTATGATAGATAATGGAATAGGGAAATGCAAACTTGAATACTATGGTTAGAATAAAAATATTGGGAGTACGGTAGTAAAACCGGTACATAATCAACATTATGGTTTCCTATTTAGCTCATGTTTGATCATGTAATGAGGTGGGAGCACAGGTAGTGGGTTAATGTGTGTTTATGTATGTACATAGTCAACTACATGCATGCATATTGAAAAAATTCCAGTACCTCACATATAAAACAAAGATACACTGGATTTCACACAAGTAAACATGAGGGAGGGGACTTCTAAGGTTAGGGGGAAGGCCATACAAAATGTTAAAAATAACTATAAAATACTATTAGTAAATGCTTACAATTATTTAATCTTCCTGGTAAATATAATGGGTAATGGCCTGACACATCAATTCAAGTACATACAGGACTCCATAAGTCCATTCAACATTATTACAGTGTCAGGAGGGGGAAAGCGTGATTTCCCTGGTATCAACCTGCAACCTCCCTTTAACCTGCCCAACAGTGGTTTAAATGAACACCTCAGCACACAGGCTGGAAGGTTCCCCAGATACAGGGCCCCAATATTCCCTAATGTATTCACCGAGGCAGTAGCTTGGAGATTGCAGCATAAAAACGGTGTCACTATTTGGCACAAAGTCAAGGGGGAAAGGGACATAGAAGGTACAGCAAGTGATTCCTGGCCAGAGGGGTCAGTGGCATGATGTTCATAAGGAGGTACATTGTTGAAGAGTGTAGCATCAGTCATAAAATAATTAACATCACATATAAACATAAATATTATCAGCACAGAACTGACAGCAAACAGGGATGTGAAGAACATATTTCATTTTAATGAACACCTTCATGAAAGAGGAGATTAAACCGAACCTGAAACTGCACTTACCCTTGCCCCCATCACTTTTTGACAAAACAAAAGAAGATCTCATTTGACATTTGATGCAGGCAAATCACGTAATGGAGAGGAGGATTGTGGGTATCAGTAAGGGTGGCGGGCAGCCAGGGAAACTGATGGACAGTTAAATCATGGCTACTAATGCTACTGCACAGGCAGTCCTCTTTGAAGCCAAAACACTACGATGAAAAATTTACATTCCACTTTGCTTCAATCAATACCCCATTAGTCTCTAATCAATCTGCTATTAAAGGGCTGTTCCTAATGCAATCACAGAGCTGAAGCTATATCCCAGCATGACTCTTCCAACTTCAAGCATTTTATCCACTTTTAGGCACAGACATGACAGTAGGGACATTCAAATGTTGACAAAAATGTTGTCTCAGACATCCATTGACACACAGCACAGCAGCGTGCTAAGAGTTTCTTGGAGTGTGTTACAATGACCTTAAATTCAATTACATGCCGCCACACTGATTGTCAGCAAATTTGCCAGTGTCTGTCTTTGAAAAGGCATGATGCCAGAGGTCACACATTTCATAAGTTGCAAGGCCACTCTGAACACAGTTCATTACACGCTATATAGTTAACAGCCCACTGGCTACGGGCATAGTAAGGGAAGGACAAATAAAAGACTTCTCTGATTGCTTGCTCTATTTAAATTTTTCCCTGGACATGCTTCAAACCAAACAGAAAGCCTCTTCTTTGAAACCTCTGTCCTACAGAGACAATGGCTCCTTATTGAAATCATGGGGGCATTGTGAATACAGTACTTGCTAAATCCAGAAGCAGATGGAAAATAGTCATATCTCATGGGCCAGCCAGACAGACTAATCAGGGCCAGTCCAGTTCATCTGTGAACACTGCTGGAATGAGAAGCCAAAAGACAGTCCAGACTAAAGATTGGGAAGTTGTTAATACTGCTGAAGGTGAAACCATCCTCCACCACCCATGCTGAGTCTACAGAGGAAAACAAGCACAAGGGAGATGTGTGCCACTGGTGGAAATGTGTCCTGTTGATATTGTGGGTTCTCAACAATTGCATAAAATGGATTGTAAGCTTTCCCTCACAGTCAGTTTCATCTGATTTACTTTACAGAAATAAACCACTCCTGTGCACCAACTAACCAAACTAAAGACTGTGTTTTTAAGACTTCCAGAATATAGTGAGTTTGGTATGCTCTGAAATTAATTAAATGGCTATGAAAAACATAAAAAAACACATGAAAAATCAAAAGGAAAATAAAAGCCAATGAGGTGTAGAGCATGGGTTAAATTAATTTTGGCCTTGAAGTTACATTTGCAATTCTGTTATTACATTTGCAATTTCTTTCCCATTGCACCTGCAAACAGTCCACACTTGTTAGACAGGTATTGAAACTGGAAATGGAATTCGATGTCTTGTAAGTGCTAGAGGAGTAAGTAAACAGAAAGTAATTAAAAACCACTGAACTTGCAAGGCTCACAATGGAGCATCAAATGTTGGTCAATATGTAGAGGGCTAGAGGCTGTAAACTAATTCCTGAAGTTTTTAGTCAGCTCACTCTCCCTGGTGTTAGTGGATGTGAGACAGAACTGCCTTGCTGAGAGAGTATGTATTCTGATCAGCTGCCTCTTACCCCAGCCCTTAAATAGAAGCTAATCCCTTGTCATCCCTGCACTTCACTCTGGCTTCCTCCAAACACAAGAAATGTGTTCTGGGAAATTAGGGGGTGATGAATAAATGAAAAACCTGTTAGCAGAAAAAAAGAGTTTATGGGAAAGTTATTGATATGTCACCCATATTTTTATTCATTGTTGTATGTAGGTGTGCATACTATACACTTCATTTTTTTATATGCAGCCTTCTGACTGTTTCTGGTTCCCAACAAATTAGGTCAAAAGTTTAACTAATCTAGTTCTCATCTAAAATTAAACTAACTCTCTAAGGGAATCATTGTGTTAACACTGTTTCCAATACAGTTTTCTTTACTTTCTCCACAATGAAAAGTATAAACACTGCCATGTATACTGTACACAACACAACAGTGTTCTTCACCCCAAGGAAAAGAAACATACTAATTCCCTTAGAAATTCAGTTATAAAACAGCAAAAATGCACAGCATATTTACTATTAAGTAACATAACACAAGTTGATTCCAGTATTTTCATATTCATATTTGTTTTATTTCAATTGCCTCTTCTGCTCAAGTGCCTTTTTTGCCTGTTCATGTTCATTCAGGTTTATTCACTTCCTAACAGGGTGATTAATTGGTTCCACTCATCTGATTTCACAGTCAGGAATTTTTTTTGGTCAGCACTGTCTTCAAGATAAACTTTGTGTTAGTTCATGGTTGGAAAGGTTGAATGAGATATATTGAAATACAAGTAAAAATGTGTCCGCACACTCCATATCATCAAACTCTATTAAAAATGATACTTTCCTTTGGGGATATAAAACAGTCGCAGTCTTTAGAAACCTCCAGTTTCATGTATGATTTATTTTGTATATTGAAATTTAAACTATATGCTATGCATAAGAATTATCATAATCATAAGCATTTTGATTTTGAACCAGAAATTATAACTGATATATGAGGAGGTAGACATATTTAACATTCTGAAGGAAAAATCAACAATTTCTGAAAAATACTAAAATAGTCATAAAGTTGACTGATGGCAGATTCCATGTTCCAAATTGGTAACTGGAAACTACATTCAGCCACCGTTAACTGACAAAACGTCATCAGTAAAAGCAGAAAAATATAACACCAACACATGATTTGGAAATAAAAATGGATACATGCACACAATAGGATCAGAATATGAATTTACAGAGCAGGACAAGAATGTAATCCCCTGGGCCAGAAATTGTATCTATTTATCTAATGTATTTTTAGAACTTCAAGCCTTTAAAATTTTGGGCAGCTACTGCAAGCAACTAACATTAATGGGGAAAAAAGCTTAGAGGCCTATATTGTTATGGGATCTCTAGTCATGTATTAAATATGTGTCAAATACAAAAAGGCCGTAACAGCAGCAGCAATAACACTAATGAAAATCCATCACTTTCCAACCATGCACAAAGCCCGGTAAAAGCAGAATCTCAGGGTGTTAGCAGGTGACCCCAAAAACGGGATATTGATTTCTTTCGCCACACAGCAGCCAATGATAGAGCTTCTATTTCCCCTCAACTCTTCCTGGTGTGATTTCTGAGGGCCCACTGTGAAGGCAAGAGGCGGAAGCTTGTTAACTAGGATTTCTCCAAGCAAAGAGACCCTTTCTGCCTGCTGAACTGATACAGGAAGGATGGTAGAAGAGAGGGTCAACTAAATGAAGGATGAAGAAGCTGACATTTTCCACTGCAATGGAAACTGCAGAGAAAACACAGAACTTTTCTCTGATCTCTGACCCCCATCCCCCAATAATGATGCAGCCCAATTAAAACTTTGCGGGCATATGGACAAAAGCTAAATTTGCATGGGTCTTGAAAGAGATCTGGTGAAAAAGGGCAATTAAACCGATTTCAGTGATTTAACACCAATTAAAGTGTGTGTTACTTGCAAACCTGTCATAACTATGCACCCTATTCTGCTGACCAATGCTGGTGGTTAAATGAGAATAAAAAGAGCATGGCACAAGACAAGTCTTCCTGCTACACTATGTAGCTGATAAGAATGCACACTTTGTCCCTTTCCTTCAATGTTCTACCTTAATTTAACAAATGACAAAGCTCAATTCAAACAGAACTGCTGAACAGTGGGCTTTCAGCTAAAAAATGTGCCATCATCAATATTTACAATGGTTTTGCAAACAAGAGAGGCAAACAATATGCTGTCAATATCATGGGCCTGCAGAAAAAAAAACAACAGACTTGAGTAGTAACCACAACAAAAACAATTAATAATAATAATAATAATAATTATTATTATAAATAAAAAATAATAATAAATTGTCGTTGCCATTGTCATATTGGAGGGCTGTAGCATCATTATTGGGAGTGTCATCATTATCAGTATGATCCTCTTTACCCTGGGACCGCGTATCCCTGTTGGTGAGGTGTGGCTACTGTGATAAACGGGGAGGGAAGATTAAAATGTCTCCGATGCCCTGACTGTTTAATTGAAACTTCCCCTGAGAGGTTTTCCGGGGGGTCACTGAGGAGGAAGCGTCTGGGGAATGGCCACTGGGGGAGCCGGGGGTAAATCCATTCTATCGCTGCCTCTCAATAGAGGATGATGAATAGGGTGCCATCAGCGCACGCAGGGACAGGGAGCAGACAAGACGCGGCACATTGTGGCCTTTATGTCAGAGCTCCTGATGGAGCAATCCCACCACAGGCCGCCTTTGATCAATAATTAATCTAAACATTAAAAAGCATTTTCTTTGTGTGACAGGCTAACAGCAGCATTAGTCATAAAGAACGATTCATCCTGGCTTGCTTTAGCACCCCCCTCCCCTCCTGTTTTAAACGCAGTAAATCTTTTTACAAGTTCCTTCTCCTGCCTTAAAGGTGAATCTATCAGCTGTGGTGGGGTTAAAGAGAATGGAGCCTTGACACCCATGTTAAACATTCGCCTTCAGCAGGGCCTTGCACAAAAATCCTCCTCATCTCTACTGTACCATTTCTAAGCACCTCACCCCCAACATTTATAAATGCTCAGTGATGGCTGCCTCCAGGACATCTCACACATTTGTATAATAAGGTTATAGAGTAAAATAAGGACCAGAAATACTTATTAGACTATTTATCTTTGGACTGGTGCAGTATGAATATCAATTTAATCACATTAAACATCAAAACCATATAACATTTAGGTTTCCATTACAGTCTTTTTTTATTGTTTTATCGAACATTCTTTTTGTGAGAAACGAGGAAGACTGTTTTATGGCTTTACTGTTTTAATATTTCTGAAAGGGAGATTAAAATATCATAGAACATTAACACTGAGCTGGGGAAATCAAGTGAAAAACAGACATGGAAAAATTTTCCAGCCATAGTTCCATTAGATGGCCCTACATGGCCACCATGAGAAAAAGGAAGTCTGGCAACAGTGCTAAACACAGGATGCGAATGAACTACCCAGGGAGGAAGGGTTACAATAGGTAGGTCTGTACTCATATCACTGTACATTTTATTCATTTACCCTACCATGACTTGGTACATTACCATGAACATGAGCAAACTGACCTATCCAGAACTGTTAAGTGCTGATATGGCTTTATCGTTTATGGGAGGAACTGGTATTGCTAGATTTCCTTCATTTTTTCCTTCTTTATATAAAAGACACTGCTGTTCCAGTAGAGAATGAATGGGAGCTCATTTATCTTTGGTTAATTAGTTTTATTAGAACAACTGTCTATACCTGTTGTTTCTCCCTTAGAGACTAAAGAAAAAATATAATATATTAGGAATTTCTGTAAAGTATTATTCAGTTAGTTTGATTGCGCCAAAACCCAAGTGCAACACGCAGTCCACTTACAGGTCCCCTAGTTCACATCTCCATTATAAACCTGTATTCCTGTAAGGAGAGTTTGTCATGATTGAGGGCAATCATTTCAGCTGGCACTGAGACCCAGGGATTACAATCAGGTCGGCATTATCTCTACGCAATAACCTCTACCCTGTCCTCTCATTTAGCCTTGTGGCTTTTTAAAATTAGCCCCTATACACAGAGTGACCTGCAGAAAGATTACTTCCACAGAGCGGAAGAGAGGAAAAAAGGCTAAACGATTTCCACAGCACCGTATGTTTATTAAATTGTGGCAAATCTCATTTTGCTTTGATTCATTGTAGACTCATTGGTCGGTGCCAGGCTCCCAGCCAGAGAGGCTGGACACCTTCCATTAGCTGTGGAGAGAGTCCCTTTCCCTCCATTATTCATCCAGGCATTGTCATTGTGGAATTTAGTTAGTCTCTCAGATCAGATGGCTGTTTTGTGAATTGAAGTCCTGAAAGAAAAGACAAAGGCAGAGAATCTGGCAGAGTGAACAGTGCATGGTGGAGGACAGGGTAGAGGAAAACTTTACAGTAGATAACCATATCGCAGGAAATCCATCCAGGTGATACAGAAGCAAGTAAGGTTCAGTAGCTCCAATACAGGTGAGAGAATGATCCAAGTAGAAAAAGTGCAACCTCAAAGACCCAATCAATATTGGTTTTAAACTGTGCCCTGGCTGACAGCTGAAAGCCATGTTCAGTGTTAGTCCTCAAAAACATAGGTTGTTGAACCATCACCAAATTTAACTTGTCACTGTTTCTAAAGAAAACAAAGAGCTCTCACATTTACTTTTCAGTTAAAACTATGAATAGACATTAATTCAGACATAGATAAGTTGCAACAAAAAGAGATGTTAAGTTAAATTGGAGATGATATACAGTTTCCCTTCCAAAAAAGTTGAGCAGGACTATCATTTGACCTACAATCTAGTTAAAATGCATTTTGTGATTGCACAGCATGGAAGAACTATACATGTAATGAGCATAGGCCAAATGAATGGTCTATACACACAAATTGCATTGTGTGTATAACAATAGCCAATACTACTCCTTATAATATACTATAACTATTTTATACAGTTTATATGATCGTGGACTAAAGATTTTTTTAATCACTATGGCCCCAAACAACATAAAAAGAATTTCAGCTAAAAAGCAGGCATGGAAATATACATGTAGCCTACATATTTAAAGATTGAGGGTGTTACAATGTTATTTGATTAGTAGTTATTTAAAAGAATTGAAATTAACTGCAAAATTGCCACCCTGTTATCCAAAAATGGTTTCCAAAAAACTCTCCTTTGAGACAGC
The DNA here is from genome assembly GCA_022829145.1 of Albula goreensis. Taxonomy (NCBI): domain Eukaryota; kingdom Metazoa; phylum Chordata; class Actinopteri; order Albuliformes; family Albulidae; genus Albula; species Albula goreensis. The sequence goes on from CM040749.1 coordinate 18,929,673, forward strand.
AAACCTGAATTTAAATAGGCATACAATTAATCTAATATGAACATTCCTCTATCAAAGCCTATCAATTTCTGGGTAAGACAAATCAAGCTGCCACTAATCTTACAATCTTTGGCCGAAGTATTCATTTAAATATAACTGGCCATAGAAAACCCTAAAATGCACATGCCATACACATTTACAACAAGCAAAATCCAGCCATTTCAACAGTTAAGGCTACTTCACAATAATGTAAGAGAAATCCCTCCGGTATGCCCACTGCATAAATTCCACAAGTCGAGTTAGGTTGTATTATTCAGTGTGGATCCTTGCATGGGACACCTAAAAGTGGCACACAAATGTTATCCCTCTGCCATTAATAGCACGATGCCAAAGCTACAGGTCTCTTTTAAAGGTCAGGGCTGCAGTTTAAAGCAGGCTGCTCATCAATCAGGAGCAGTACATTTGGCCTGTCACTGCTGGTCCAGCCCTCCTATGCTTGCAGTGTAGCTATGTTCTACAGTGCAGCATGAAGCAGGACAGAGAAGCTGTGAAAATAATGTAAGAGAGACACAGACAGAAAATTCCAGCGGAAATTTAAAATTCCACCAGGAGGGGGATGAAGCGATAAGCATTCCCTGCCAGTAGGAGGTACTTGCATAGAATGGTCTTCATTGCACAGGGACATGTGCTGGTCCCAGTGCAGATTTTTACCCTCTATTCACAGGAGAAGAGAGAATAAATATTTACTGAAATGCAGTCTTTCGCCTTAGTGCAGATACCCTGAATAGAAAAGTACATTATGCTTAAATTATACCAATGATGAATAATAAACGAGGGCCAGCGAGGGGCTCAAAGTCAGCTGGAAACACAGAGTGGAATTTAGATGAGCTTCCTGAGCTTTTCTGTAAAGTGAGTTTGCAATAAAGGCACAGAAATTATGCTGAGCCTTGCTATGGCAAACTGTCTTCATGATCTCATCACTGGAGAAAATGTAATTTGTTTCAAAGATAAGAAAATACTCAAGTCATTATTTGATTTAGATTATAAGACATTTGACCTTATCAATACAGACAACAGAAGATTTTTGTTAAAATTCCCAATATATACATAGATTGACTGCACATGTAGATATTACCAAGAACTCACAGAATTTTGTGTGTATCACAGTAGTTCCTGTATGACATTGTTTATTGATGCAGTATATTACCATAATTTCTGCAATGCTTCACTGTAATCTGCACCCAGAGTATTTTATTGTTATTCTTCCAGTAGCCTATTAATTATGGTCCTTTTTACAGTTGTGCAGATGTCTTGGTGTGTTTTACAACCACATTATGTTAGCATTACTTATTTATTCATTCAGTTGGTAGACACTCCTATCCAGAGTGACTACAAAGCTAAACAACATAGGCATCAGAACAGCATAGCAAGTAAGACCTCAATGATGAAGCATCAAGCTGAAAAACAGGGCTAAAGTAAACATCCAAAGCCATTATAAGCATACACATAGTGCTTCAAATGATCATAAAAGAAAAATATGATCTCTTCAAAACATAGATGAATTGCCTTACAATAAACCATGAGAGGTACGATATGTACTCTGGATGAGACTCTGGATACAAAATGTCCATGTAAAAAAAAATCACTTCACAGTACAGCTCTATAAAAGAAATCAAAGATGTCTTTTATGTGTACAGATGTTCAACACATCTATTTAAGTTATCATGTTAAGCCTGAGGTTGAAAAACAAATACAAACTTGTTTTAATAAAACTGCGCTTGGAATTTTTGGGTTACAATAAGCTCATTATGTAGGCCTATAACCTAAAAGTAGCAGTTGCTGTCAACATATGGTTGTGTTACACTGGCATTGTTAAAAAAGATGGATTAAAGCTATTCCAGTCATTACTGTATATGATGGAAGCAGGTGATTGAATGTTTAATGTTGAATATTTAAAATATATAAAGTATATCCTGTATAAAGTAAACACAAAGCTTTAGACAACATGTATACTTCTCGTGTATACTTCCTCATACTCATTAACTCATTTGAAATATGTACTGCTTTAACATTGGAAAATGAAAACCACATATAACCACAGCATTGACTTTGACTTAAACTCACCTCACAGTAGAGTAAACATGACTCAAGAGGACACTGTATACTCATGTTTGGGTTTTTAATTAATTACTTTTTGAATATTAATTAGGGCAAAACACATTCTCTTTGTATTAATCAGATTAGAAATGCTTACTTGATTCCCAATTAGCAACTTAATTGAACCTATGTGTTCATGTTTGTGTGAAGCAATATTTGCTCAAAAACCTAATATCCAATATGGTAATTTTGCAGTGGAATGGGGAACAATTACTCAACAGGAAAAATAAATTTGCCTGCGATTTAAGCTTTTTACCAAGAGTGAAACAAAGCATGGAGATTGAATTCAAATGCAATGCAAAAGAAATGTTTTAAGCCTCTCAACCTCAATCAATATTAGGTTTGTTCACATAAGGCAGTTTGTTCCAGTACCACATGGCTTCAAACACAGCCATACTGATGAGTTGTAATGAAACAGATTGTGCATTTTCATTCAAATCAAGTGCTCACATTCCTACTTGGCACCAACAAACACAAGACTGCACCAGCAAGTAACACACCTATTTGTAATGTTGTTGGTGTGTTACCACTTCATTAAAAACCTTTGCAGAGCAGAGAAATTGGCATGCTTCTCTTTTTCCCATCCACTGTTGTAATCTGTTTCTTTGAGGCAATGACCTGCCCATAATTGCAACCTGTTTTTGCATTCTAAAACACACAGATCAATAGAGGGGATATTGATTGTCAGGCCCTGCCACAGCGTTAGCCTTCCCATTGTGGCACTTATTCCCCTGGCTATAATGCAGATCAGCCTCTGGCAGATGAGGGTTCCCTTGGTGTAATACTAATAGAGCAGCTCCTTTCCCAATCCCTGAATACATATATGCGCGCACACACACAGACACACACACACACATACACACACACATTCATGCACAATGCATGTACACACACTTGCACTCCCCACATATGCAAACTGTATACAGCCCCCTGTCATGCCACCCTCCCCCAGCCCCCTCCCCCTTCGTTCCTCAGTTGGGACAAGTGTGTGACAGGCAGCTGATTGGTGTGAGATCTCACTGGGTGGCAGTGGAGGGTCAGGAGCCGAGCATATGCTTGCAGCTTTACAGTTCTGTTTGTTCCAGTAAAATTAAGGAATGGCCCTGTAGTCGCACAACACAACCTTGCATGTAATTAAATTCATCAAGGAAAGAGGAGGGAGGGGCCTGTGAGATTCAGTGTCAAATCGGTAGAGAGGTAAATACATTTATATAGAGCCCTTTTTCGCTCTTTCCACTTTTTTCAATTCTGTACAAATTCACCGGCTATAATCAAACAGGGGTTCCTTGAATGCTGCTTAACACAGTGTGAGCTGCACAATCAGATTGATATTCATACATCACATTCATTCTCCTTTGGGTCCCCTTTGGCCCCATTCTCTTTTGAAAAATAGCAAACCTAAAACGCCAACTATGAAACATGAATTATGTATAAGCCAAACAAGTAATGCCTCATGTGGATAAATCACCTCCTTCTAAAGGAAGCTTCTCTCTAATAAAGGGTGTGTCAAGCAATTGTCTGAGAGATCCTTCACACAATGTATTTAGGAGAAACCGCCTTTCATCATCTTTTAAAAGAAAATAACCAACCTAAAACTGCCTGTTGATGTAAAGCTATCACCGTTAAGGTCATCTTTTGGCTGTACCAGGTAAAACTTGTAAAATGCGTATGACATTGCAAATAATGAACTCATTGTGACAAATTTAATGCAGATGATTTTGAGCAGAGAAAATGCACATGCTATGGGTGTGGCCCAGTGGACTTAGAACATGTTAACTGTTCCGTGAATCTGGGGTGTATACTGAGAGGAGTTCCTGTCATCCAAATGACATTACAGCTGAGGGGTGAGGAGTCGGCTGCTGGCCCAGTTCCAGCTTCCTGAGGCCTGGCACCAACTTGCCCACCTCTTGGCACTGTGACAATGTGGTTGACAGCCACACATCAAAGTTAGGTGGCTCCTGCTGTGCCCTACCCCCTCATACACGAAGGCACACGCATGCACACATGTACACACCCACACACACACACACACACACACTCTCTCTCTCTCTCTCTCTCTCTCTCTCTCTCTCTCTCTCTCTCTATTATCCATGTCTTCTACACATTTTTGAAATTTATGCATCATCCTCATCATCAGCTCCTGCTCCAAAAAAAATCAGAAGAATAGAATAATTCTTCAAATATCAATGGTACAACTGGAATGTAGCTCCAGACAGTTCTGCACTTAACCATCTGGTGGCAGTGTTTAAGTTCTTCCACATTTGGGCACTCACTTTCCCTTAAACAAGAACCTCTCACAATCCGACCAAAGGTTGGAGACCTCAAGGGACATGGATGGCAGCCATGGAAATTAGATTTTGGTCAATGAGAAAAACCCACCTCATCCAACTGCACACACACACACACACACACACACAAGCACACACTAACACACACAAGCACACACACACATCATAATTTAGGTATATAACTGTACATGAATTTAGTTATACTTTAGCATTAAACTCTGTCTTTCGATATTAATAGTGCTGACATGTAACCCAAAAGAATTATATCACAACCACTGGTATCAGAGCCTATATTAAGCATAATGCAAATCCCTATAGAATCCACACAGGTCTGAGGGACATGAGAATTTGCAAATGGAATCCAATTATGTTGTAGCATTCTATATATAGAATAATTTCTCAGCAAATTAACTTATACTGTGAGAATGATGTGAACTAAAAAACACACAGATATCATATCCTGCTCATCCAATAAGGTGTGCTGTTAATTAGATCTCCTTAGCACCTAATATATACAATCTCTGATGAGGATAAAAGCTTTTAAGGAGAGTGGTGCAGAAGAACTCATTAACCATAATTTGAAGCTGGTAAATTTCATTAGCTGCTAACAGAGAATAAAAGTTCATTTCATCCATCCAAGACTTTCAAATTACAATAATTCTTAATTTCCCAGATAATATTATCTCTTTTTAAGAAATATAATTTAAATGGTAATAGATAGCCAGTTTCTCTATAGGCTTTGCACAGTAAGCCTTTCTCTACGAGCATGGTAAATGACTGTCCTATGCAGCAGAGTAACAGACAGCTGTTTCTGCTGAGATTAGATCAGTCAGTCAACTCATGATATACTGTACTAAACTACTGAGTTTTTGACACAAGGGCAAAAATGAATTATTTTATGAAGCCCTCTACATTACAATACATCATCTGAAGTGCTCATGAGCTTGTCTTTTAAAGGAGGCATCACACTTATGAAAAACAAAAGCATAAATAATTGATTTCATTTCATACTAGATTCTCTCATCTTGCTCTTATCACATGAAGCTTGGCATGAAAGATAAGCCCACAGCAGGCCCCACCCTTGAGCTAATGCCCTCATTAACGTGATGCATTGGTTAAATGTTGTACTGCCAGCCCTCTCAGGTTTGGATTGTCAGGCAACTCCCCCTCTCCTAAGCCTGCCTCACCCCTAATGAGCCTATCCCAGGGGCAGGGGTTTACCTCACTGGGGGTAAAGAGGCCATCATGTTGCTCATTTAAACGTGACATCTAGCCGTGACTTCTCCCTAATTGTGTGCCGGTGTTGGCTCATTTGTCCTGGTCAGTCGTTAAAATTCAGCCCCATGTTCTGCCATCGGTGGGCCGGCTGTAGGCAATTTAGCGAATCTGGTCACCTGCAGCTTTGGAGAGGGAATGAGACCTCCTGCTGACATTCTTTATGAAAACACACACATATGCGGGCACACACACACACACACACACACACATACACATGCACAAACTCACACGTACACGCACACCACACACATATAAACATGTACGGATACGCACAAAATAAATCACAATGCATTTGCATACATACAGACACACACACCACACAAACATGCACATATACATATACACACACCTATACCCCATTGTTTCTTATCCCAGTATTACATACTGACATATAATGTATACATCTCATATCAGCAAGGAGTGTTTGATTGTTGTCTGTGCCACATTTCAAAGCAACCAACATCAAAACACCCTGAGTGAAACCTGTATGAAAAAGACCTTTAGCAGCCGACATTAAATATTGATGAAGTAAACTTATGTAGATTGTTTATCGACTAGGTCCTGAAATGCTTCAGATGTCTGTCAGAGATGCTCTGTTTTTGTAATAATTAGTTCTGTTGAATTTTGAATGTTATTTTAATGTGCTTTGCTAACACAGTGTCAACTGGGCTGTAATTACCAGAAATAAACAAGCAATTAAAGGAATAATTACCTAACTATGCTGTTTAGCTGAAATTGTTCTTCGGCATTAGGATTTAGCTTGGGAAAATCATCCCTCTTGAAGTCAAGCACAATTGCACAGAAATACCTTCTAACAACCCCAATTATTTGCAATTATCGCATATTCAACATAAACATGGCACTCCTTCATTTGTTGTCACTTGACACGATAGTGACATTTGCCAGATGGTGTGTGTGTCTACAATGCCCTGTCTCACATCACTGTAAAACCTATTAGGTTCATGCATGGTAGCCTCTGTCCTGGATGGAAAATGTGAGGCTTTTTTAACTCACTACCACAAACATCCTGAGGTCTTAAAAATTATTACATGCCAGTAAAAAAGGTCTTCTTACTAAAATGTTAAAAATTACTTTTTGATAAAATAATTTATTGCTGAAGTTACAAATACATAGGAGGTATTCTTTTTAGTTATTTCTTTTATTGTTTTTTTCTGTGCTGTATTGTTCATTAACAATGGGTTCTTATTGTACATTTCAGTCCATAGATTCCTTTTCATCATCACTAACCCAAGTTATTTTTGCTTGTTCTTTCAAACCACAGACTTTTGACATTTGCATGGAGGCCCATTTCATATTTACTGTAATCATTTGCCATTTCACTGAAATATCAGATTTCCTCTATGGTGAGTTTTCAGAGTGGTAAATATGGAACTAGCTTTTTACCACACAGGTCCCAAGTCAGACTGTTGTGCTTGAGTCTAGCTTCATAGCTTTATTTATTTAAGGAAGAAAACAGTATCTTCATGTACTTTTTGGTTTGCATTTAATACATTCATTTCTTTATCTTATCTCTTTAACAAACTACTACTGTGCTACCCTATGTTTCCATGCTATTTTTCAAAGGAGTGAAATACTGAGAGAGCAGCCACCACGGTGCTGGTAGCTGGAGCGTAAAAGACAGAGTGTGAGACTGCCAGCCAGGAATAAATCATGAGCTCTTGTATAAACTTGACATGGGAGTCAATTCAGCCGCACCTGTCTGCTTGTGCTGTATTTCAGCTGATGCCTGCTCAACAACATCAACATGCTTATATTTTCTCCAGCATGTTCCTTCATTTTGAATTCCAAGCACAAGATACAAAGCTTATCCAATTTGTTCAACGTATGTATTTTTGAAATAAACTTTCTTAAAAAATCAATAACAGCTTCTGTCAGCTCTTTCTATTGAATTCTATTGAGTACCTTTAATGAGAGGCTTTGATTCATCATTCAAGACTTCTACAGAGAGATGATTGCTTCTAGCATTCCCACTGGCTTCATCAGTCCTGTAAGTATGAATTAGTCTGTAAAGACAGCACAGCATTTGTTTTCCTACACCAGTGACGTTGCTTAGAGAGACAGACAATTGAGTTGAGAAACATTCTTTCAGGGTGGGTTTATATCAGATTAAAAGGTATCAATGGAAGAAATCACAGCAATGTAATTATTGGGCAGATAGATTAAAAAAAGAAGGAAACTACGTAATCATAGGTTCTTGGCCAAGTTCTGAAGTCTAACAGATACAGGCATACGATAGCTATATTGAAAAAAGTATGCAAGTGATTCTTGCACCTGGGATTCTTGTGACTGGCTTACATTGACATATTTAACAGTATTTCTTACCACAATAATAATACCATAATAAATGGCATTTGCTTTCAATGTGTTTCTTTTCAGTTATCCTGTGCGGTGGGCTCAAGGAAGTGACAGCCTTTTCAATTTGTTGGTCATGTGCTCTTAGCCAGTTTTAAACATGTAGAGCAATTCTAACAGGAGATTAAACAAATGTAGGAAGCACCACTGTCAGGTGAGTCATTTCCATGAATAATAGCTGCATGTCTTCAAGGTTTGTTGCCATTTACTGTGCAAATCATTCCACTCTCTTGCCAGGCCCAGTTTGTTTTCTTTATTCAGAAAATTAATGAAGCGCACAGAAAAGGAAGGAGCTAACGATCTTCCACACACCGGCTATGATCTAATCAGGGTAACCCCAATCGTTCACTGTCTTTCTGAAGACACACATCATTATATGGTGCACAAATTATGAAGATGTAATGCAGCCCTCCTGTCATATTACAGCGTTTTTTTTTTTTTTTTTACCACAAGTAGCAATATGAGATACCGCAAAGATACTGTACCCACATATGACATTTCAGTGTTATTCATGTTTTCGCTCACACATTGGACTATGTCTGTGAACAGTACAGCAGTCACACACAGACTCTCAAATAAACTGCTTTAATCGCAGTGCTGAGGGTGAGTTATGGGTATTGCTTTTGTACTATTTCCATCACATTTTGAGTTTTGCTGCAGAAATGCACCCTCAGGCAAGATGAGAAACAGAAAGTGCAAAACACTAGACAGACTGACACAGCCCAGACTAAGGTGACATCTCTACACTCCAGTACAGAACCAGGAATTATGACTCTGAAATGTAAGCCACTGAATATCTTCCACTTTATTACAGGCTGACAAGTCTATTTCTGAAAATCACGCATGGCAGCTTGCTCAGACCCCAGGAACAATGCATCCTATTATGAAACAAGGTTTAACCTTCTACTTCAAAAATGTGGTGGGAAAATCCTTGTGTTCAGATTCTACACAATAGCTGACCTTTGATAAAGTTAAAAAAAAAAACAAATATCTAGAGGGATGTAAGCATGTACTCACAAGCTAGCAAGTTTTCACTAATATGTTGTGAGTTTTCCAAATCTAAAAACAACAAAAGAATATTGGGGGGACAAATATCCTGCACTAAATCTACACACATGTACATACAAATGTTTATGTAAGAACCATCATGGTTTAAATGTATGTTGTGGCATCTCACTGGTTTCCAAGATTGTTTGGACACAGAAAACTTAACCTTGTGTAATTGCTTACTGACTGTGACACATACTCAGCTTTGGCATCGTCACAGGGTATGTTTTGAGTGCTTTACTGGAACATCATATTGTGACCCTTCCTCTGTAATTACACAAAGGTTTGTAATAGGTGAGCTGTTTTGATGATTCCACAAAGTTGCATTTATGATGCAGATAAGTATAGTATAGATTCTCTTAAATAAAGACAAATATCTTATCTTAAATATCTTCAGATATTCCAAACAATAGTTGAATGTGCATATTATTCATCTCCTATTTATACCTGTACACTGAGACATAGACACAATGTATCTGCATATTGGCGGTGTTTTAGTCTACATCCTTGTACTGAAGCTTTGTTCAGGTAGGTCCCAAAAAGGGCGATAGCATTAGCAAAGGACTTCCCAAATATTCTGCGATTTACACACTGTATAATTTTCTGGGCTCTACAGTAACATGGGTGAGGGTGGAGACAGTGATGTACACATTGTGAGTCATGGCCACACTGACCACAACAGATATTTCCAATAACAATCCCACCCAAAGTATTTCCCAAATATGTGTTGAATAATGGGAGGCTAACAATCCCCGAACGTTCGTCAACAACTGGGGCTGTGCTGCCTCACAGTTTATACGGCTGTCCAAACCACAAACACTTCCGCTGAATGGAACAAAACGCGCTGTCAAACAGAGCAGGGAGGCGCGAGACACGTCTATTAATTTCACCAAAATCGCCTCACGCGCCATTACACATCGACAGTGGCAACTGTTTAGAATGATTTTTCTCTTCAGAGGCTGAACACAGTGCTACACACATACTGCATACAAACATATTGACTCCAGCCACTGGCAAATTATATGCACTAAAGAGGTTTTGATGAACCCAAAAAGTGAAGCTGGCCCCTTTCATGACCTTTTTAAGCTGTATCCTCAGTGCTCCAGCTACAGTATATTATCACCATACTAAAAAAAAATCTGAGGCAGTATTCTGAACTCACAGATTACAATATTTGATGAGGCCATGTACAAACTTGATACCCTAACAGAGCATTAGAAGCTATTAAGGTGATCTGGACTGAGTACAGTATATTCAAAAATCTCAACAGTTACCTATACTGCATATGGCTGCTAGTATATTATCCTGGCAGTCATGCTCATTCAGTTTAAACTATGGCATTGAACAGGGCATTGAGTACAAGTGTATGAAAACCTTGAGACAGGCAGATTGAGCCAGGTACCTGGAAATGGCACTTAATAGCATCTAACAGCATAAAATTACAATTAATCCCAGTGAATGGAGACAAGGGAGGGTGGTAATTATTCTGTTTTACTGTCACACCACCTGCTTGAGAGACTGAGAGACTGGGAAGGGGAGTGAGGGGGCAAGAGGGGGAAAGAGGCAGGCTGGAAAAGAGAGGGAGAGAATATGAGCGAACCTAAAGGACGCAGGTAGTCATGTGTGGCCGTGACTCGGGATTGTAACCTTGTTTTTTTTTTCCAGCCGGGCTCCACTCAAGCTGAAAGCTGAGGTGTGGTTTAAAACAAAGCCCCAGAGGGCAAGCGCTCCCTGAGTGGAGGAAGTCAAATCCACAGAGAGGGGACAGCGTTTGAAGAGCATCTGTTCCATAAGGATTTCTCTCTTTTTCAAACCACCCCCCCAACTCAAGGACCAATTACACATAAAAGTCTCCTTTTAAGGAAAATTGTTTCCGCCTTTGTTATGAATTATGCATGTCCTAGTCTTTGACTGCTTTTCTTTATTTTTTCAAAATGCAAAGCACTAACCTGAAATGCTTAACATTTATTTCAATAATAAGTATATCAAAAAAGTGTTGTACTTGGAAATCAAACATCGAACCACTCTAAGCCCTTGATATCCTTTTTTATAACTGTTACTGTTTGTGGGCTGTGAATTTGCAGTATGCGAGGGTGCAATAAACACTCACTTAACACTCCGAAATTAAAACGTGTTTTTAAAGCATATTCATTATTTCTTCTTAGAAGCATGTGCTGTGGGGAACACGATTCAGTGAGGTATGCAGGAGAATCAGAATCAGAAAAGCACTCCCTTTTGTGGAAACGGCAACGGGCACAGAGGGATGTTGCCCGATAGGGTCTGGCATTTTTAATTTGCCTGCAGTGCCAGCCCTGTGGATGCCCCAGCATGGCACTGTGTTCCAGCATGTCCCGACCTTCTGCTCGTCCTGCTTGTCCTGGCGCTGGACAGCGGGTACTTCAGGCCAACCGCAGCAGTTAATCCCTCGCTGTTAACATGGGGGCAGTGAGCTTTCAAAACCCATGGGTCAATATGAGAAAAAACATTGCAGTTTACACCAAAAATGCTTATTTTGAGGTTGTAACATCTTTATAGCACTAACTGGAGATAATTATGGGAAGGGATGGCAAGGGGGATGAATCAAATGCATTCTACACAGGGCCATCAACGATAATCAGTGATCACTGCAGTCTTAGTGCTAAATTAAATGGCTAAAATACAGGATGAACTACAGTCTTAGACTTCTGGAATACAGTTGGCTGTGAACACCTCTAAAATGCTTTATTATTCATTTCTGAAAACAATATCTGGGCTGTCTGGTCTATGCTAGAATGTTAATTCAGTCTTTATAATATATCTCAGCTCCTAACTCCAAACAGACATAATTGAGGCTACCAATAAATCCCAGGGCCCTAGTCCTCAGCCTCTTGCCATTCCCCTGCTGAGGAACTCTCTGCCATGCACTCAGCAGAGCCAGACAGAAAAAAGGAGGACTTGTGCTAAATCCAGACATCAAGATACAACAAGAGCTTTCAAAATGAATGCCAAGAACATCAAGAGCCCTTTTCATTAGCTTTTAGTTTAACTGTGTGGGAATCTACCATCTATGAATGCAGGGCTAAATATAGTCGATAAGTGTATCTGCAGTCACTTTAGATTATACACAGTGAGATGGGGGAAAGAACAGACACAGTCAACACAGCGCTTGAAATGTTTATCACTTATGACAAAGAGGGTTTTAGAGGGACTAGGGGATGAGTGATACAGGAGACAGGACATCATAGGCTGCCAAAAACAATGATGTGTGGAGATTCTGTCTCTCTAGTTTTTTCAGCCTTGCACTTGCCATGACACCACACTATAACTCATGCAGCAGCTCAGAGGGATGTGTGCTGGGTGTCCAACTTTCCACTTGCATTTGATTTATGCTTGTGCAAGAATATTCAAATTCAATACTTGAAATAGGTTATAACTCAAAAACCAGAAAACAGATATCTGTGTAACTCGAGGACAAGATTCTCTGACACGTTGAAAGGATCTGCACAATTTCAGCCCAATCAACTTATTGATGGTGAGTAAATCATATCCTTCAGCAGCACCCTTAGTGCCATGCAGGCTGCCAGGCCCAGCAGCACATTACATGTATCCTCAAATGTACAGTGGCAGCACTACATGCAAACAATGTGCTGCCTACTTGTACCTGTAAAGACACCCTCAGTTACTCAGCCAGGGTAACAGTGGCAACATGAATAAAAATATTGCTCAAGAATGTTTTTGCTAGATTAGTCTTGGGTTGGAAGTCCTGTGACTACTTTATTGCTACAAGTCAGATTTCAAGACCTAAGTCACTTCATCCCTAATGCTGTTTCTGCCCCATCTCTTCATTTTGCTAATGTTAAAACTTGACAAGCAAAGGAATATGAATTGTCTCCCTAAAAAGAAGTCCAACCAAGCCAATGGTTGGGGCTCCTGAAAATGGAAGGGAAAGACAGCTCTGATTGTGCCTGACAGAGTTCAAGCAAGCAGGGAAATTCCATGAAGAGTTCTGAATGTTAAAGTGGCAGCACTGTAGAGCCAGGTGTAAGGTAGAGCATCCAACACAAACCATCTCTTCACAGTCAGCATCAAAGGTGAGAAAATGAAAGGAAAGGAAGAGCAGTCTGGGGTCCTTCAGGAGGCAGCTTGAAATCCATTCTCAAAGATCCACTCTCTGAAAGCACTGCATAAGTTTTCTAAAGGTCAACCATGATGAGACTGCACTATCATAAACCAGTCCATCCTCAACTATTACAGCCAATAGTGGTCTCCAAATCCACTGAAGGCACACACGCTTCAGCAGGGAACATGAGCAACACTAACAATCAAACCAGTGTCAATCAAAACAGATGTAACTGTGCCCTGCTTTTCTGAGTACATCTATTGTTTCAAAGAATTTCTTTCTGGTCAGTTACTGCTGCAAGAACTTTTAATTTTTCAGCTTCTTTGGAAGGGAGATGCACCAGGTATCATTAGGTCACAAATGACTTCTGATTATAGATGCATCAAAAAGTTTAGGCATTGGCAGCTCAGTTCATCCAAGGCTTGCTTTTCAGATCAACACTGCAGTCCTCTTCCATATATAAGAGGTATGTTGCTGTATGGAGCCTTAATTTAAGTGTCAAGTCATTGTTCTTTTAGCTGATTTCAGTTGAAGGGTAATCATCTCTCTTAGGTCATAATATTATGTTTGCTGCTGCTGAACTGAAAAGGAATGACATTTGAGCTGAACCATGAGCACAATATTACTGCTCTATAACTGACATAAATGATCTATAGATACAAATGATCTTACACCTCATATTGTTTAAGAAACCATTTTTACATCAGTTAAATTAAATCCCTATACAATAAAATGCTTCACTCTTAATTTTATTTTTTTTTGTTTACTAATATTATGCATTCCCTCTTAATATTTTTTTCCTTTATAATCACATACTAAATGTCAAGTGATTGGTGAGGATAACAAAAACATTTCAGCTGATCCTCTCCACCTGGCTGTTCCACAATGTAATCAGTATGGTGAAGAAAAACTGTTTGCAGCATGAGCTGAGATACAATAGCATTTGCACGGAAGCTTGCCCTTTAAGGAAGGATAGCTCCTTTTTGCTGACTTGGCTCGTCATTTCTCCCCTTCCGCACACAAACACTGAACTGAGTTCTCACACGTGATTGTGAACAGGGCAGTGGACCTCATCTTACTGTGTGTAAATCAATATCCTCACGGGTGGTACAGTGAACACTCTTCCCTTTCCTCCATCGATAAATGCATTACCATGGATGTCAGATAAATGAATAATAAATAATACCACATACAGACATTACGGACATTATTCTCCCCTAAGTAGATCATTAGTTGGAACCCCACAGAGGTCTGAGGGTGAACTGGACACAATATACTCTATTGCCTCAGCTCAAATCTCTTTCATGGTAAGAGTTTTGACAAAGCGCCTTGATGTGAACAATCCGAATCATCTTCTGCTCATGAGCGCTGGTGACAAATTTAATTAGAGGCTGACAGCCATTGCTGAGGATTGTGCAGGGCTGTAATTTCTGGAGGGGATAGGTTTGTGAGTGGCTGGAACACACAGAGAGAGGGAGGGGTGCTCTGCAGTAACTGATTGGCATTCAGGTAACGTGGTCTATAGATTCAGTGATCCAGGAGCAAATTTCCCGGCAGACCCTCTCTTGACAAGCAGGTGTCACTCAATCATGCGTGCCTTCCTTTCCCCAAGAGGACAGATGGTCCCAGACTGCTTAGCAATTCCACCTCTCTCTCTCTCTCTCTATCTATCTATCTATCTATCTATCTATCTATTTATCTATCTATCTTATATCTCTCCTTTAGTCCTCACCTTTCACAAATACACATATGAAATTATGTAGGAAGATGTTCACACACACAGACACACATACAGTTCTGTAGTTTAAATCACTGTTATTGGGAATACTGGTTGTAAAAGGAAAGGCATTTGGCCTAATCTGAAGTGTTGGGGTGAACTGAGGTTCCTTACTGCTTCAAATTTCAACAGAATGCAGGCCTCAGGCATGCATATGCTCTGACCTAGGTAAACATCCTTGCCCCTAGAACCTTCATGGAGTACAAAGCCCACTGTATCACTGATAAAAGGATTCTTCAACCCCAGTCAATATGGCCTTTATGCAAAAAATGTAAAGTGCAATAAGCATGTAAAATTCAATAAAAAATGTATATGCCACAATGTCATGAACAGGATGAACCATATCTTGTAATGGCTCCATCTCTAATCTATGCAGCTCTGAATCCTACAGAGGCACAGTGCATCATATCCATAAATCAGGAACAATAAACATGTACACCAAGTGATTATTTATAGCTATACAGTATTCCACATTGGATATCCCCAGAAATAAGGGAGGCATTACCTTAAGGAAAATATTGAGCTTTGTTATATGCTTTGATACTGTTCAGGGCATATCCAAGCTAATTACACAACTTTCTGATTAAAAGCTAGGTAGAATATAGATAAATACAGAAATGACATATATTGTACAGTAAAGCTCATGCAATTATGAATATATGTAGGCAAGACAAATAAAATGAAAAAATACATTTTAGAGGTTGTCCAGTCTTTACTGCTCTGGTGTTGTAAGACACATGCTTGTTATGGTAAGCCTCGGGGAATGGATCGGAGGTGTCCCTCTCATTTGCAGCCAGAAATGACACACTATGCTGCTCCTCATGGAACGTGTCAGGAAAGGCAGTTGCCATCAAGCAGCAGATAATTGTCTGCCCTCCACTGGAGGGACCCCTGGGGTTTCCAGTAGCCCCTGGCATCGTCTACAGACTAGGTGAAAATGAAAGACGGGGGGAGAGACAGCATTTGTTGACTTTACGAGGAAGAATGATAACAAGAATCCTGAGATGAAAACCTCTGAAAAAAGCAGCCAAGGAAAAAGGTTGATACAGCATAGAGCTCAGGTCTTTTGTCATCAGATTTGTGATTTCAAATCTGAAAACTTTGTTCAAAGTGTACACACCGAGCTTGAACAGCATTCATAAAATGTTGGGGACAGAAAAAAAAAAACTGCGGTGAATAGTTTATCTCTATTTCTGTGGCAAAAGATGTCCTGCATGCAAGCTCAAATTACTACCAGTGCTGCTGAGTAAAGAAGCCTGATTCCTTAGCAAAGGAAGGACCAAAGCAGCTTCATGTGCTGTGTTTTGATTGCACTCTCCTGAGTGAGGGACAGTCATGAAAAGGCTTATAACCATGATTGGTTCCATTACCCACCATGCTGTCCTCTTCTTGCTAACTGACACTTCTCTGTCTGCCAGCTTCAGCCAGTGCCTTTGATCTCCCATGATCCCCCATTCCATCTCCCCCTCTCTTTTTCCTTCATCAGCCTCTCAATCTCTCCACTGACACCTGACCCGTAAAGGTCCCAAGGGCCAACTTCCCTCCTAATGACTTTGCAAAGCAAAGCGACGATTTATGGCCATGAAAGCGAGAAAAAAGAAAAGGAGAGCAGGTTGTAGAAGCTCGCCTAAGGGCTGTGCTAAAACAAAAGTGGGACTCCTCACTTTCCACTGTGCAAAAAGAACTATTCAACTCCTCATCCCAAACTATGCACATTAATTTGGCTCTAGCAAGCAGGAGGACACCTGAAAATCAGAGGGTGTGTGGAATGGAACTGATTCAAGAACCCCCAGACCTCCTGTGATCTAAGGCCAGGGGAGAGAAGATGGAGCAGTTCAATCAGTCTGCTCATTATATATCTGCTCTGTCACATCCAGATGTTGACAGGACAGGTTTAGGGGTAACACTGATGCTGATATACAGAATGCATGTTGTATGCTGATATTTGACACTTACAATATCTTTTAGCTTTAAGACACAAGCATCTGTTAGCTTTTTTCTCTCAAAATTGGCAGCAGGAAGGAGGTATCAAATGTGCATTCCTTTGTGTAAACAGTGACATTTTTATTTAATTATCATTTAGGAATAATATATATGTCATTAAAAGCATAACCTACCTAAATTTCTTATAGCTAATTAAATTCTTTTAAGACACCATGTAAACACTGTACATTCATGGAGAACCATGACTTGTATGCCATAAAAATCTGTGATATGTGAGTTTTGGGAACACAGTGATTTAATAAATATTTTTTTCAGAATAGGTTATAACTTTTTTGTTTTACTAGTTGTGTTGCAGTGCCATTCAGCATTGCATTTGAATTTTATCTCCTTTAGCAACAGAGATTATAAAAAGGAAAAAAATACTGCTGTTGATGCCAATAGACAGCAAAGCTCTGCTGTAAGGCTGCAGTCACACAACGATGATTCTTTGACGAGACAGCCCTGAGGGACATTTGGAAGGAAATCGGCCATCATGGAATTGCAGAACTGAAGTAACCTCAATTCACTGAGCTGTGTAACAGGCAGGTGTCAGGATTCAACACAATGAATCATAGTCATCGCATTTAAGGAATCAAAAGTAAGAGACACTCAGATTTTACCTATTCATCCAGTCAGAGAGCAGAATGATATATGAATGACACAGTTCTCCAAAAATGGAAAAAGAGATTTTCTATTTGCACTGAAGTAAAATAGCAGTGAAAAGGTCACAGATTCAGAGATCACTCATCACTTTTACTAGATGGGAAAAATGTAAAGATGGCCTTGTACAGCCAGTAAAGGGGCGACAACACAGGTTTGCTACCAAACTAACTTCAAGCCCCTGTCACCCCAAGCACACCATCACTGTAAAGGACTACTGTTGGAAATATCTGATCTATAAAATATGTTTAAATATCTGCTGTATAGCCTTAAAATATCAATTATATAGTCCTGCATATGCTGTATAAATAATAGCGTCTTGTCAGTTAATTCAAGAACACTTTGCATGTACACCACAACAGTATGTGTAATAAGTATGTGTTATGGGAAAGCCCCTTTCCCTGCAGTTTGAGTTTTGGACCTCCTAAATGTTCACGGCCTCAGTGGTTTATTGCCCAGTGGTGATTTCAGTGATCTGGAACAATCAGTAAAGACAAATAATATTTGGCACAGCTGACAACTGTTTTGCCAAATCACTCTACATTGTTTTTATCTACAATAATGCTTTCAATTACTGTGTACTCAGTCATTCACCATAACCCCAGTGGTTATTGTTGCCTTGCTTGAAATACTGATTTATTTTCCCTGTTTTTTTAGTTTTTGATCTTCCTGTTTTTATTTTCAAATATCCCACAAAACTTGTTCTTCTCACCCACAAACACCATAAAGGAAATAGTGATATAATAGAAAGTGAGTTATCACTGGAGTGGCGTAAGATGATTTCCAGGGGACCTATAATAGGTTTATTTTGTTTATTTAGGTAGCTAAATATCCACCCCAAAAGCCATTCACCTCTGTTGTCACTTTTGATCTCAAATCAAGCTCTTCATATGTTTGAATGTTTACAATTTTGATATTTACTTTTTCATCTAAGCTAGTTATCTGGCAAGAATCTTGTTTAAATGTTTCTTCAAAATTCTTTGTGTTATGATACTATTATATGAAAATGAATGAGTGATTATTAGGCTAATTGTTACTTCCAATTTTTCTCCCAATTTTTCTCCCAACAGTCATAAAAATTATAGTGAAATAATACTGTAGCCAGTTAACAGCAATGACTGTTTTTCTTAAGAGATCATTTCATAGTTTTTATATTTTTTATCTATACCTTCAAGGCAGTACTGAAGGTGTTCAAACGGCACTTTAAACATTTTCATCCATACATTGGTTTTGAGGAATGAACAAAATCCATCTCTACAGGATTAAAAGATTTCTATTAAACCTATTAGAATAATATGTATAAAAATATAAGCAGACCTCCCCATATTCCATTTTCTTTGTGGTAAATTCTGGTGAGATCTGAGAGAACCACACCAATCAAAAAGGCTTTTTACAGTTTTAAATGATGATTTTTTTAAGTTATAGTGTCATTCATAATTCTTCATTGTTAAACTCAAGATTTTAATCGATATGGATTTACAAGGTTGTCCTCCACGTGTTTGCTGAGAGTCATAGAACTTTTCAATGGAAAACATGTTCATTATGAGTTTGGTCTATGAATATGATCCCCTTGAAGGTTTTCCATGAGCAAAAAGGATTGAACAATCAATCTTTCCTCGGTGATCAGATTAATCAATCAGAGGTAAATAAACTGACACAGGAATAAATCAATTCTGATTAGTGTTTTTATGATGGGAGTTGCAGTGTGAAATGACTGTCTTTAGATAAATGAGGAATCAAACTTGCTTCACAGTATGATGGTGTATAAAGTAGGGAATAGGCCTGCAGATCAAATGCCTGTGGTCACAAGTGTGATGGTTCTTAATGTTTGCTCTGGTCTGATGAGTCTGATCATCCCACATCTGCTTTCAGCATTTCAGCCAGCCCTGCTCTGAGGAACACATGGCTGCACATTCACTTCTTCACCTCAACAAAGCTGAGAATGGAGGTTCAGTCAAGCTTATTTCTGAAGTGACCTTCAACTGACTCTCAAGGTAAATGCTTACTCAACATAAATTTCCCCAGGTCCCCCTCACACACCCAGAAGCCTGAGAAAATTCTATAAAATGAGGTCCTGTGACCAAAAAAAAAAAAAAAAAATTTTGAAAAAAGCTATATAAAGATATATTGTCTGCTCAGGCATCCGTTTAACCTTAAGCATAATGAATAATGAATGATTGCTTATACCTCAAAGCTTGATGGGAGAGAAAAAGCTGAAAATGGTGAGGAATTTGTAATATATGACTATAATAAGACCAAGGTGGCAGTTATTTCACCTTCAAATCATATAGAACTGCCCTGCTGGAGCAGTTGGCACTGGATTTCAGGCAATCAGCATTTTCAAAGGATATCAATCCCTTATTTTTTTTGTTCTTACCTCTTTTACACAAAAAGGCCCTCTAAGGGTTTTTTTTATATTTTCTCCAGAGAGGAACACAATGTTCCAAGTCAAAACAAATGCAATATGTAAACAACATATTTTAAAAATCCACCAGTATCAATGATGTACTGTAATGGGAAAGTGCTCACTGCAGAGCTGGAAAAACACATGTGTTGCTGCTCAGGACAACACCTTATAAAGCTGCCATTACACCACTAAAGCAGATCCAAGCAGGATGTGGTGGCACTGAACATCTGGGGTTAGCAGTTCTCTCAGAATTGTTGGAGTTTTTGATACATTTTTGTGGGATTCAGACTTGACTTTTCAGAGAATATAACAGAATCAAGATTGTATAATGTTATGACTACAATGTTTTGGTGGATTATATGAGGTAAATGAACACAATAAGGCTTCAAAAATTGCATCAGCACCTACTCTTTCTATCATGATTTTTTGTACAGCCTCTTCATGTACCTGAGCCTTGAATTCATTTAATTTAGGAATTTAGAAATAATGTAGAAATGAATCATTATAAGGTTATTGCACAACATTGCTTATTAATCCTAAAGATCACTTTCTAAAACAAAGTATAAATAAATACCCAGGGGTTTCAATTGTCAGTGCATTTATCAACCCATAATCCAGAGCTGTTTGCAATCAGACCTTGCAAGGCTGTCGTTATTGGAGGGGATTTGGTGTCTATCCGTATAACATTCCCCATTTCTTTATAGTTGTGCCAGTGTTTTAGGTCCTACGGCTTCTGTAACATGCTGACACCATTACCCTGAAGTACCCATTTGTTGAAAATGAGCTCAGAGTTGCTTGGAGTTTTACGATCCAATTCTACTTGGCCCGAGTTCTGTTACTCCTGGTATGTCTGATGCCTTGAGGCAAGCCTAAAAAAACTTTCTATGTGCACTTTACTAAACTTTGTAGAAACCTACATCTTGAGTGTTTAACAAACTGTCAGCCATAAACCTTTCTGCAATGTCACTTATCAACAAGACCGTCTACGGATTTCAGCACTTCTGGCTTCAGATGTAAAGCAGGGGGGACCTGAGGCAGGGCAAGGTCAAGGGACCATCCCCAAAAGGTCAGACCCTCAGGCAGGGGCTGAGTGAGGCTTTGAACTCAGGGTATACCTCTTGGCCCTGAATCCATATCTCCCCTAGGGGGTGAAGATAAAGCTCCTGAAAGGCGATACCACCCAGGTCTCAGCACACAGTCCAGCAGGTTGCCCTGGAAGCCAGCTCAATATAATCCTGTGATCCCAATTGCATCCCTGACAACAATAGAGGCCAGCAGACAGCTCACATGCCTATAGGTTATCAGATGTAAAGAAGTGAAACACATGCTTTTTAACAGTGCACAAACATCTGGCCTCTCGGAGCACCCATCCCACCATAGCCTTCCCCTGCCACTACATGAGATAGCTCACATCTTTTGCATCAACAGATTTAAAGTTGGAGCTTTGTCATTCTCCATATGGCCAGCCTTCTGGCCTCAATTCAGTCTCTGTGTTATTTTTATATATTTCTTTCTCAGTTAAATGTGCAGAAACAGAAACCCTTATTAGGGCACACGTGGTGAGACGGAGCAGCCTGCCAGAGCAGGAGAAGTGCAGCTACATGTCGCCGTGCGGGTGTTTTACAGTTCAGAGCCATTTTAATGTGGTGGGTCTTGTGCCAATCCATAAATCACACACTGCTGCTCTCTCGCCTGTTGAATGACAGGCTCAGACCTTGCCTCACCTTCGCAAAACTCGCACACAACACACACAAACCCCCTAAAATATAAATATGTAGAACAATAAATATTGGGGGCTGACATTTATGGTTATTTCAGATCTGCAGAGTACAGTAAATCAAATAACTTGCATATAATTATAGCAGAGATAAAAAAGATGACTTGGTGAAGGTTTGAAGCTACATAAATGCTAGGGTCAACAGTGTTTATTATTCCATTTGCATTTGCACAGTGAGTTCAAATGAATGATTTTCCGTCAGCTTAGAGTGCTACAAGATCCTTGCAGGATCTTTGATTTCCATGGCAGGAGAATTTATATTTACTGGAATGGGCACAACAGGATGACCCATGAGGCTGCTTTGTTTAGCCAAAACCAGTCTCAGTTGTCTTTATTGATATCAATTTCCCAGCCAGCTGACATCACCTCGTTTCATAATGATGAAAGGCTTGTAAGTTGTTATTTGTACTGTTTAGAATTACCTCATGGCAATTTGTTTGGAGTTATAAGTTGACTGGTAAAGAGCCATGATCGGTTTGTCAGCATTTCTGTCATGACAAGTCAAAATAAATTATGTTCAGGGTTTTTTGCTTAAGTGAAGCAAAAAACCCTGACAGGAGACACTTGTCTCACACTAGACTACCCATAAGAATCTGACTAACAGAAATTACACAGGCCTTCAGAGGATTCTGAAAAAAAAGGAGTCACTCATTTGACAAGGAAATGTGTTACTCCAGTTCATTGCAATTCAGGAGAGTGGAAACCACCCACAACCATAGCATGCCATGCAATTTATTTTCAGGTAAACGCCCGCTGCTAAGCCCATCGGCCCGCTGTGACTGTAGTACTCACCTCTCCTCTGTAATGCATTAAATGACACACAGTTACATCCCTAATGAAGCAGAATAGCCTTGAAGGGTGGGGGGGGGTGTCTATGTTAGTGGCCTTGAAGGGTACAGTATGTAACCCACAAGCACAGCAGTAGAGCAGGAGTTACAACAGGGCTGGAGTTACTGGACTGATCAGGCCAGTTATCTCACTGTATCCTTCCTATCCACACCTCTTTCATATATTAATCATGCCATAAAAAGGAGGAAAAAAATCCAGCACCTTGTTTCTCTAGCAAAGCTTCACAGTGTAATTAACCAATGTTTCAATTTCATCAACCTTCATCAGGTGTATATTGAATGTACACCTTCAAAACTATTTTGAATGCAATTCTTTCATAATCATTAAAGGGAAAGTGTGTAATGTCACAGGCATGCATTTGGACAAATGGAAAAGAAAGAGCTACTCATATTTTTGGTGACAAAGGTGTGGTTTCACTACACTGCTGTTTATCTAGTCCACAGGAGACAAATGATACATTAAGAAAACCAATTTAAAAGCCAAACAATCACATAGCTCTTCTCACCCCCCCTCCCCCCACCCAATAGCAATTACCATTTCCTCCCCAAAATGACAAGTCTGTTTTATAACTAGAATTTATGCACTTGTTTATCCTCCATCTGCAGGAGCATCTGTTTGTTAACGCTCCCCTCTCTTCCTGTTAGATGCAGTTGGCTTCCACACTTTCCCACCCAGGGCTGTCAGTTTCTTCAACCCAGGATCCACATCCCACATACCTGCCAGATGCAGAGCAGGGAAATGGGGAGCTCTGACCGGAATAAGAATGTGCTGCACTGGAGCTGTAGATGGTGAATGTGAATGGCATACTGTTGCACTTAATCAAATCATGAATATGAGATGAAATACAATCAGTGTGCACTACCATCACCACTGTTTGGCCTTTTTTCACACAATCATCATTTTCAAGTCCATCTCCCAGAACAGACTGTTGACCAGTTAACGCTGACCATGCTCAGGCAGATGCTATCTATCATTTTTTTCAATAATTTAAGTGAGACACAGGAATTGATATCCTGAAAACTGTTACAGGACACAATTTCCACAAAATAGTTTAGTTTGAAGGTAGCAGTGTTAGTATTATGACAGAAGATAATAAAGACCTTGTACCTAGGAATGAGCATTAATGAAAAAGTGTGGCTTTGCATCAGCAGCCATTTGTCTTTGCCAGTGTTCCCTCATACCCCCAAAGGCAGGTCAGAGGCCTGTCAAGTTCAATGTACTCAGCCCAAAGGGCAGAAAGCAGTCACAGAAGGTGAGGCCTCGTGTCCAATACAGGATCAGTGCTGGAAGGACAACCCCAATCCACTGCAAACATCTGCATAGTTGGAATGGGCTAAGAGAACCAGTCACACGAGTCATAAGCCACACTCTACCATAGAGCTTTATGGTTTTTCTGCCCTCTTGACCATCTGTGTTTTACAAGGTGGTTCACAAACCTAACACCCTGGTTTTCTGACATAAGCTTGGGCCATGACCTTTGTTGCTGCCAAACTCATAGACTTTTGACCTCTATGGTATGCAATGGTCAGGATATCTGGCAGGAGGTCTGGTCATCTGGTCATTTAATCAGGAAGGTGAAGATTAGCCTCCTGTTCTGCAGTTCATAGGACACTGAAGGACCCACATGGGACAGAAAAGGCAGGGTCATTCCAATAACATCATTTGGTTTGTGGACTATCAATCCATCTCTCCTCATAGGGTGAAGTGCATGGCAAATATGTCATCACACATTTTGACATGGGCAATTAAAAACATAATTTTTGAAAAAGGACAAATTGTTGCTTTTTTCCTGATATATTTTCAAATTCACCTTCACATTCAAATTCACATATAGCTTATAACTTAGCTTCTTATGTTTTTTTAAGTCTGGTACACACTCAACGCCAATGGCAATTGGTATAAGTCCAGTGAAGGCGACCATCTGGCCCGGGAGACAGAATGATGTCATTATAACTTGCGCACACCACAGATATGCCAGACCCCATCTCTAGATTATTAGGTTTGAATCCAATTCCATCCCTCCAGACATCAAAATGGTAATAAGCCAATCTTGTGAGACGGTAGTCCATTCCTTTAAATCGTGCTAAAGATTGAGGAGTGTCAGATTGAAACCAGCAGGGTTTCTTGCAGGTTGAAGAACATGTCGTGCGATTGAAAAGCACTGCCCACTGAGAAAGCCTGACTTTCAAAACCGAGTACATTATTTCACAGACAACAGGACAGAGGTCTGCAGGGCACAGCTAAAGAGAAGCGGGGAGAGGAAGAAAAATGTTGAGATTGCTTTGTCTCAACCCTGAAATGGGTTTTTGGTATTCACTAGATCACTTGTACATGTAAGCCATTATTTAATGAAAACTCAGCCATCTGTAACCTACTGTAAGCCAGATTCAATTTAACAATCTCCTGCAAAAGACAGTTGCAAGTTAGGAGTTCATCTCAGTACAATTCTTGGGGTATTTACAGAAAATAAACAATCATAATAAATAAAAGATTGCATCTATTGTATCTATATTCCATGAATGTCCAATAATAAGATGACACTGAATGGGAAAATATGTGAATGATATGAACCATAACATGTCCCATTTACGTTCTCAACAAGGAGAAGCATCTGTACCCTCCTATCTTAATTTCCTCCTTTACAAAGGAATGGAAATTAAGAGTACAGTGATGCAAACCTGGCTGGGTATCAGTGGTTAGCAAGTCCAAAATCCCTCTGGACAAGAGCATCTGCTAAATAAATGCAGCCAAACCTAGAGTATATGATGATCCCAAAGATTCCTCTCCTGTAAGATGATGATGATGATGATGATGATATTAATGAAGAGGGGTTTGGAGTCATTCTGACAGGCCAATGGCCTTCTCAGCCCTCAGCATGCAATCATCCTGACAAGCTGACATCTCATCCATGGCTGTGCCCTTGCTCTCATTAATTGCCCGATTCTCTATTAGTAAATGATGTGACACAAAGATAACAAGCTTTATCTGGACCAAATTCACAAAGCAATGCACTACACACCCCAGGCCTTAGTGACTGATCAGTTAAAGCAGAAATAAAATCCAAATTCACAGATTAATCCCGAAGAAGAAATAGCCCTGCTTGATCCACATATACAGTTCACAAAACTGTCTCTGCAATTCATGAGTGACAGTTTAACAATGAGAAAGGTTGTATAGGGCTCTCCCCTGTAATCCACACAAATGTAGCCTGACTGAATGCTTAGAAAAAGAGCAAAAACACACTACAGAATGATTTGACTGCACTTGGATCGTGTATACTATCGTACATTGCAGCCCTATCCAGCATTGGACTATAAAGACTTTCATTGCAATCAGTCAGAAATGTATGTATGTGTTGGGTTAGACACAGCTCTGACCTCTCTCATTAACCTGCTGAAGGACTACAAACAAAAGTAGTTGGCTCTATCTGACCTAAAAGCTCTGAGTCAAACGACTGGAGAAACACCAGTGTTTCAGCATATTGAGTAGTTGCTTTTCTCCATTCCACTCATCTGTTTTTATCCCATAGTCTTGAAAGCTTTCATTTGGCACTCTGTGCCATTATGTTGCGTGCTGGCTGTGATCAGAGCGGGTCATTTTACAACACAAAGCTGTAAACCCCTTTTTATGGCAGATTTCATTAGCCCTCTCTGTTCCTGGTCACTCTTTATTTGCTTTGCTGCTGACAAATCATGTTGCTATGGCCCTCTGAACCACTGAAGAGCAGATATTCAGACCAGATTATTAAAATATATGTTCCTTCTTTGAAAGTTGGAAAAGCAATAAAACATTTCGCAATAAGAGCGTCCAGGAAATTAAAAGCGTTGCCTTTGAAGTATGGCATGAAACTCATATAACCAGATTTCCTTTGAGCTAATAGGGCCTGAAACAGCACTCATGACATAAAACATTCTCTTTACGGGGTACATACACACTGAGAATTAGCTTTGCCACACCAGTGCTACAACAACAGTGACATTTTACATTTTTTGTATCATCACTTCAGAGGCCCTGTGCTCAATACAATCCCCACCTGCTTCATATTCTGAGTGCAGGGGATTTAACACACTCATTAGTGGATGTTGACAGTTAAAAGGGATGTCCATTAAGAGTGATCAGGGATCAGTGGAGGGCAGGCCAGCATAAGGAGACTCTTTGTGTATGAAGCAAGATCCATGGGTATGGTGCTAAAGGGGTATATTAGTCTTGGGGTCCCGCCAAGTCCCTGTTAGATCTCCAGTCTGGGGGATCCCTAAGGATTCAGAGCAAAGCGCTGGGTGCTGTTATGATGATGGCTAGACAGTTTAAGGAGTTTCATTTCCCTTCACCCATGGGTCAAGAGAAAGAGGGCACAAAAGACACATTTAGACATCAGTGTTATTTCCCTGAACCAAGGGAAAAAAAATTGTGAATCAACCTGATGGAGCTGAATGAGGCACCCAAGATAGCCTCAGTTTCATTATCTGTCAAACTATCGTATGATGCATCATCCCAGAAACAAGCCCAGCAGCCAATTTGTTACATTTGTCACTAGGATCATAAAGACCATGTCTTTATGCAGTGTTCTTTATTACACGGCAAGAGAAGAAGTTGATTTGGAGCAATTCTTTAGAACAGTATCTCCTGATCTTGATTACCCCGCTCAGTTAGTTATCCACCCTCTGCAATACCATGGTATTAAAGACGTGAGCTTTCCGAAAAAGCACTGCTGACAAATTAATCTGTGTTGAGCTACTAGAAAGTAAGAAGTTTAAGACAGCAGATTATTATTGCAAGACTTTTCTTTTAGTTATTGTTTGTTATTGCTCTTTTCATGCACTGGGATAACCAACTAAATCTTTCCAGATTCTAAATGTGAAAAGTTATACAGTGTTCAATTTTCAGACTTCAAAGCAACATTAAAATTAGGAAAACAGCTACCCCAGCAAAACCTGTTACAACTCAATGTCACCACAATCCCCTCTGACTCACAGAAGCAAAGTAACAAAAAACATATTTCTATACATAATAAAGTCTGTTTGAACATAAGTACAACAAAAACAATTACAATAAGTATATTTCTCCTCTTCTTCCTTTCACCTCTTACCTCTCTATTTGACCAACTGGTTTTGGTGGTCCTTGGGAGACCATTTGACAACAAAACCCAGAGGGTCTGGCCTGCCCTGACCCCCTAGTTGGAACAATGATAGGGGGGCACCTCTATGTCGTCCTGGACAGATGGCTGCCTCCCTGTGAGTGTGCCCCTCATGGCCAAGGTCGCCCCCCCCCCCCGTTGTTCCCTGAGCTCCCTGCACGTGCCTCTCCAAGAGGATGGCCATTGACCCGAGTTACCCCCTACTCATTGGGGGTTAATTTAAAGTGAGAACATATAAGAAAAATCTACTTTCAAAATATAAAGTGTCTCATTATACAACAACCCACCAGAGTGTCTGCGTTTTTTATTTCCCTCTTCCTGGCAGTGAAAATCAAGAAAGCAGACATAAGAAACAGGAATAAAAACACATTTGAAGCCATTTCAGAGTTTAAAATGAAAATAGCTGTACGTTTATCAGCTAAATGCATGTGAAATACATAATGTCACTTAAAACAGATAAGTATAAGCATTCACACCACCTAAAATACAGTCTGTATTGTTCCAACAGTTCAAAATCTGTTCTGGATTGCAATGACCCCTATATGTTTTCTTAAATCAATAGCAACCTGTGTCTAGGAGAGTGATGGCCATTTATCCTCATCCAGAGGAGGAAGGTACTGTCGAAATGCAGGCAGACAGCCATATTGATGTCTCCTAACGGCAGGCAGTGATCCACAAGGGCAGGTGCCCCCTCTACAAAGGACCACATCAGATCAATGTCCAAGAACACAGTCCCAGCAAAACTAATTATCTGAGCGTTTTTACTGCCACCACCCAGGCTTTGTTTACCCATGCACTGGCCAGGCCCACAATTAGGGAGGAGGTCAATATAGCAGTGGGAGGGCCAATGATGAAGTCACACGGGTGGGTAAAAGAGCAATGGGGGAGCTGAACAAAAGCTACAGCCACAATGTGGTGAGTTGCTCAGGAAGATGGAGGCAGTAGAGTGACAGTGAAGAGGAGAGAAATAAAGGCATTAATAAATGTAGTAGTGGGCCAGGCCAATCTGGAGAAAAACGGCATGTATAACACCACTGGCGCGTATGAGGGCTCCCGGCCTGCTGATCTAAGCAGTAGCAGTAAAGGCTCCAGCAAGTGCATCGATTCCCCACCAGTTTGCTGTCATTAGACTTTTTATCCATTCTCCGCTGCGGCTTGTAAAGTTGTCCTGAATATTTATGACGGCCTCACCCAGCCGTGGCCACCTAGGCATCACAAAGAAGCTGTAATCAAGATTCAGAAAGATCCCTGAGCTGCAGTTCTCTCTTCATTGAAAGCCCCAGTGCCACAGTCAGCCATAAAAGCAAACACTCTACAGTGTATGTAAACCAGGAGCTCTGCTCTTCAGGGCCCATTCAGCCCTGTTTGGAATATGGCTGCAATCAATGCTACAAAGGCACACATGGACTGTAGTTTATGGTTTAGATCTATCTATCTGTTCAGTTCCAGGGGGGAGGGAAAAATTACGAATTCCCAAAGTGAGAGTTAGTTGATTGCATTGAATTTTAAGAGACATCAATCATATTTTGTGTGTGTAAAGCATAACATGAGGATTCAACAGAGCATGAGAGAAAAAAGGCCTGTTTACAGTTATGAGCTTTCAGTGATCAGAGTGAATAAAGATAGTGGACATGATTTTGGATTCATCAAGTAAGTGGTGAAACAAGTACAAAGCGAACATGAAAACTATGAAAAACAAAGGCATCCTGCTTTGTAATTTCACTGGGACCAGCAATCTTGGCAGTGAGTGAAATGTAAGAAGCCCATCTACCCACTGTGCTGTTGGTTTCGGGCACTCCATGTGGGGTGCAGGACTGGGTTCTGGCTCCTTTTCTCAGTATTTGTTGTCATTTCCCCCCCTGTGTGGCTCAGTCCTCACCATCTGTTGAAGGAGTTATTTTGGAAGCATTGACCCGGGTTCCAGGTGGTAACAATTTCGTCAGGCGGAATAACTCATGAGGGGCGAGGAGGCACTCTTAATTGAACCCTACTGCTGAACCCTACGCATCCTGGAGAAAGTCTTGGGCCTTCCAAATGCTTCAACATTTTTCTTCTCCTGCAGGGAAGAGGAACTGGCTCTTCCCATAGTTTATGCTGGGGTATCAGGTCTGAAGATCCAGCTGTATGAAACACCCAACTCCAACAGTGATCTGCAGGTATACTATTCTCTCTGTTTGCAATGACTCTACAGTTTTGCTGATAACATTGCCACTTTAAACTCCCTAAAACTCTCCCAGTCCAGACCTCAGCCTTCTCATGATTCCCCGGTGTTCAAACCCAATCTTTAATTACAGCCAAGAAATCCCTGATCAGATCCCTATGAGCCCTCCAGTGTAATTACTGTTGTTAAATGTGTAATAGTGCAGCCCTTACAATGTGTGCATTTCTCTCTCCTGGGCCGCTACCAGGCAGATGAATCACTCTTTGGACATTGATCCCTGACCACTAGAGCCTAGAACTTTAATTGATAGAAGCAGGGAGCTCAACACCAAGCCTAAGCGTACACAGCGATCCACAACCTCTTTATTAGCCTTCCTGATTTACACTCAAATCACTCACTCTCACCAGCTTCCCTTCTCTTATCCGACCATCATGACCAACTATTTTTTTCCACACATTAAACACGCCATATCACCACTCTGACAACCCACTACAGCTAATGTAGCTTCCTGGGTCAAACAGTTCTGGTCCGCCATTAAAGCCAGCAGTGGATTTAGGTCTAACTACATTACAGATTTTTTTTTCTTTCTAATCAAACACTCACAAACATCTGGTAGGGGGCCAGGTGATCCTGGCTCAGTAGTTTTTGTTTGCTTTGGAATTTATCAAAGAGGTAGCCATCTTCTAAGGGGAAGGTGGCTGTAGCTTTTAGCTGAGCACAGACCATTACTGCAGACTCGGGGTTCAACCTCTGCTTCTAATTAGGAGATTCAATTAGCTGTGACAGTTTCCATTGTCCAAAGGGTCTCTGCCTTATTATTTTTCAGACGTTAGCAGAGCACCCATGGGAAAGAGGAAGCTCTAGCAACCATGTCTTTCTTTTTTAGCTCCATACGTCTTTGAGTTGGAAGTTCATGTTCTCTTAGTGTGCATGACTGGGGAGCAATATTGAACACTAAACTAATAGTTTCTACAGTATAATTCCAAGTAAAACTTCCTTCATGGGGGCATGGAGGGAAATTACTTGAATTACAGGAGAGAAAAACATGGGTAATATTTATAGTAAGCTCCCATGAATTAACTGTTCATTTATGCATTTTTAAGCAGTCTGAACATTTACAGCAAAGCCTGTCTTGGAGTAGTCACCTCTCACCCTGCTGACAGGCATTGCATACTGACGGGTCAGGCAATGCTTTACAAAACGTCATTGTATCATTGTATAATATATACAGCAAATTACTGATATCATTATATAAAACGTTCCAGACCATCTTTTCTAAAGACTACATTTATGGATGATGCTGACTGAAAATATAAGGTGAAAAAAACATAAAGAAAAACAAGGTTTATAGGTATACTGAAGTACAATGGGCATGGCTGAAAATGGTTCACATTTTCTCTGAAGAAAATGAGGAGTTCCAGTCTTGCTGTCCTTGACACCTTCACTGTTAGGTTAGGTTAGGTTAGGAATTCAGTGCAGAACCTGTACAAATGCATCTCATTCAATTAGGACACTGTGCACAGACATCAGGATTATCAAGGACACTGCACTGTTTTCCAGGGACACTCCTTATTGTCAGTGCTTTCTGCTGAGAACAGAGGCTGTTTGGGGAGTAGCATTAAAGGCCTATAATCTTCAGCTCAGTTGTGGCTTTGTGAAAACAGATTCTGGAGTGTGTGCACAAGGATAAACAGACCTAGGATGACTTTACTGAAGCAATCAGCGCTATGTCTCTCCTGAGAAATGTAATGGCTTTCTGCAACAATAAAGGAATGGTCATCACTGAAGGTGCAGATAGCTCAACCATCAGTGAACCAGCATCATAAAGGCTTAGGCTGGGTAAGTAAGCCACAAAGATTAGTAACAAAGATACATTCAATGTGTACATAAAATGGTAAAATAATTACTGAATAAATCATGTAGCCCATGTTGATGATGATATTTATTCCATGTATTCATTTAGAATCTGCAGATAAACAATTCTGGAACTCATTCGTAGACTCAGATTTGAATTAAAGCTAAAACAACTCTTTTCAAACACCAAAGCTCTATATGGCAATATGTGGCTGGCACGCTGCACACTATACATAATTAATTTAATTAGCAGACACCTGTATCAAGAACAATTAGCATAGCTCACATTTTAAAAAACAATTTATGTAGCTAAGGCCATACCAATAAATAGGCTAATGAAAACCTGAGGGTTTGAAACCTGAATCCTTCAGGAAAATAGACCAGCTCTGTGGATATTTCACATTTCAGCTTCTATGGAAAAATGCTATGCTGCAATGCTGCAAATAGACCAGCTAAATGACAATGCCTCAAACAAAAGACTTTAAAGTTAGAGAGCGAATGACACCTTCCATCAGATTATCAGGTGTTTCTCTAAGCCTCATTCAGCAGGACCCACTCTGTATAAATATATTTCTATATAGTTATCTATTCACTGTGAAGACCTGTAAACCTCATGTAATATATTTATAGTAGTTTCTTTTCAGTACAGTTGTAAAAACTAAAAACTTCAATATAGTGAAAGCAAAGTATTTAATTTGCAGCCCAGTCTCCCTCCTTATGATTTATACAGGCGATGGCTCTGTTGACCATCATGCAGAGACCCTCTGAGTTGTTTGTTATTTTACATGTCTTTGTGACAAAACCACAAAACAGCTCAGAATCTCTCTGGGGAACATGACCAAGCTGAAACATGAATATCAACAGGGAGTAAATGACGAGAACACAAATTTCATACCATAAGAATTCTGAAATATTAATGCTTATGGGAAAGCAATCTTGCTCCCACTAAGACTAAACGCCTCTAGAACTGATTCAAATCTTTAATAAGTCTGCCATGAATTTCTACACATGATGACTAGCTTTCTGCACTAAAGTGAAGTCATAGTTTAGGCAGGTAAAATGCCATTAACCATGTCGAGGACTGCAGGAAGCTAAAAGTAAAGCCATGTGCAATCCATGATCATTGCCTAATGCTGAACAACATCCCTTTCCTACAGGTGTGTGCTAAATTATACGGCCTTCACTGTTTTTGATAATTCTTTTCATCTTCAGTATCCATGTACCAAGCTTTTAACAAGTGCAGCAAATTGGCTTTGTTTCCAGAGGACAGGGGCAGTGGATCTTAATCAGAAAAGACTTGAAGGTGCACCTAAGTGTGTCGAGTGCCCGCTGGCAAAAGTAAGGGAAAAAACAAACCCTGGCTGTGACTCCCTTGCTCTCCAGCTTCCCCCCCCTCCCCCTGTGACTGGAGGCGAAAGACTCCTCTCTGAAACGCCTTATCTCCAGACAGCAGCCACGTCCTTGTGAAGGAAAGACACAAAGTCTGTCGGGACCAGGATCCTTTCTTGGGCTTAACCTGAGGAGAGAGCCTTATCTCATCCCTCGGAGCGGCTTCCAAGTACTGCAGAACGCGGTGCACCCGACAAACACGGAGATCTGCACAGTCATATCTGGGTTTTAATGACATTTCAGCCTCTGATAGAATCCAGAGCTCAGAGCGCCATTCCCTCACGGGCACGCTGACTCACTCCCGATGACGGGCAGCTGGGAGAGAGAGTTCACACAGCGAGCAGGTCAACCAATTTGCTCTCTCCCCCCTCTCTCTGAGAAAAGTTTATTTCACCAAGTTATTATTCTTGCCTTTTTCCTGCTCTCTTTTCTCCTTAATGATAAAATGTCCACACTCTGTTTTCTTTGAGTTCTTTTCTTCCATAGAAGAACTTTTTAGCTACAAAAAACCAAATAATCATTTTCTTTTATTCTTCGAAGATCCGCTGGCACCGAAACAAAGGATTTCTGTACCAACAAACAATTTTTAAACCCAGGCAGATCAGAATAGATGTTCCCCCCAGCTCAGGAGTCTCTTTGTTCTGAACACAATGGAGAACATCCTTGACAACATCAAAGCCTTCAGCGCATTTCTTAACCTTCTCACTAATTACAGCAGACTGTCCTGCACACGTCTGATTACGGGAGCTTCGTTAGGAGGCACATTAATACATGCTGTGGTGGAACGTTGCTTCTCTAATCTTTACCAACTCACGCTCACATATGCATATAAAACATGACAGTAGCTGACAGTTATTTCTATTATTACCGTTAGCTTGATGAATTCAAATGTATTACTTTATTAATAATGAATGAAAAATATAAAAAGCGTTTTACTTCTTTGGGGCATTGCATGGTAAATATTTGTAAATTTTATAAAACAAAAACTAATTAAATATGTGAAAAAGTGACAACTGTGGTCACTGAACATTAACGCAAGGAAGTGGTACAAAATTTTGATATTCTCGACAGAATAGTGCACCTTTGTAGGCATGATCACACAATAAGAACGCGTAAGTCAGGCAGAAAATAATGTCACATTGCGAAAGAACACATTAGGCCCTAAGGCTTGGCATACAGCAGCAAGTGTACCCTACTCATTAGGACGCAGACAGTAAAAGGTGAAATGTGGAGAGGGGTGCAGATGCAAGTGAGAGGTCAAGAAGTCTGCTCCAGTCAGCCAGGTGTGTATATATGTATTTGTGTGCGTGCGCCAGTGTATATGGTGACTGTGAATGTGTTTGTTTCTGTGTGTGATTAATGAGAGATAGGCTTAATGCTGTTCTCAGTAAAAAACACACCCCTCTGCAACACCTTTACTCTCATTTCCTGTTATTATGGACAGACAGAAACAGCACACTGATTACAGGCTGAACTATTCTCTGTCTATCTACCTATCTGTCTATTTATCTATCCATCCATCCATCCATCCATCCAGCTTTCATACAAAAATGTAGTCCAGTGTTCTTTACAGAAAGGTTGTTTAAAAGCCTAGAATAGATGGATCTAATGTTAAAACAATACAATAAATTCAAAACAGCTTCGGTGTGATATTAAATGCTATATTTTTCCATTTTTTGTAGGTATAGCAATTGAGGTATACTGTTTCATGGGATTGTAACATAAAATCTATTAACATTCTGTAACCTCGTTTTTAAATACACTTTTGGAGTGATCAGCTCAAACTGGGTGGACATGAAGTAAGAATATCTCTTTTTCAGATATTATTCAGATGTCATTATTCCATGTTTTTTTTTTTTTAATAAATAAATTGAAAAATAAACAAATTAATTCTAAATTGACCTGGAGACTAAAACAGTGATTTTAGGACTGGCAGAATACATTTTCTTTAATTTGTTCTTGGTAATGCCATACCTGCTGCATCTTAGTTTAGTGTTTTTCTCTACAGAGCACTGCTGAAAAGTCTTTGTTTCAGCAACCTGACACTGATGCTAGTGGTGAATTGCAAAACAAACTAATATAAACTGAAGTGTGCACAACTTGATTTGAAAATTTCATGATCAAGGTAACCAGACTTTATTTCCACCACCGACTCCAGCAGCGATGCATCACAGTCCAAGCACCTAACCTTGGTATTTACTGCCTGACCAGTCCTCACTAATATGGTTATAGATTATTCAGTAAAATTGGTCCCAGTAATTTATTGCAGTTTATGGCTGAATAAATTGCTTGACCCCTGCTCAGAGAGAGAGAGGTAAATATGGGGTCTGTGGAGAGTGAAGCGAGTGTCGCAAACAGCCGTGGTCCCCCTGGGTGTGTACGCCTCCACCAACTCATCCCTACACCCTGTGCCACTCCCTCTGGACAGGCCAGGGACTTCAAGGGCACAGCTGGATGGCCTATTGATTATATCCCATGAAGACATTACCATAGCATGTGTGAAATCTGCATCTCCAACCCCCCACCTACCACAACCAGTAATCGTCCAGCCAGGACAAGTGTTAATGCAATTCTGCTCCTGCACCTGCTGCTAAGAGATCACATTATCAGAAACAAACCGATTACCTCATCCTTTCTCCTACTTACACACTTATCTACTGTTTTGTGAGGTGTGAGGGACAGGGGTGAATAATCTTTTCCATTAAGTGAAGTTGTCGAGAGTAATTAATGGGCCGAGTTAATCACAGCTGCTCTTAATTAATTAACCGGTGTTTTTGTAAAGTAATTTCCCCTTAGCGACCACACCTCTGCATTCACAAGAGGGAGGAAAGAGAGCACCCTCCTAAGATCAAGACAGACTGAAAATAAATAAGGAGCATGGGGCCTGAACAGTAGAGATGATCCATTGCATATGCAGGCAGATCCGAGCCCTCTGATTTTTACATAATTGTACCCCCAACCCCACCCCGCCGTCCTCTTCTTGAGTGTGTTAGCTGTATCTCTTACAGTCAGTAACACCCAGCACATCCATATAAATGTGAAAGAGTCTGTGAGCGCACCAGCATGGGCTCCTCTCCCTTCTCCCTTTTCTCTTAGGTCTGTGATGAGAGCGGACGCGAACGCTCCATGTCAAACACATTCTTCTCTCCTCTTTGTGATGTTTGGGGGAATAGGTGAAAAATTACTCCCACCTTCTCTCATTAATGTTAGTGCATTAGGACACCCATTAAAATTAGCAGTGTTTTTATGTTAATTCCTTTGGAATAACACAGTTGATGTGTGAGATAATTATCTTGATTATTCTGGATACATTATTCAACGTGCATTCAGCAAAGGCCCTTTGCTCCAGGGCATTTTACCCACAAGTGGAAATTGGAATGTGGCAGATGTTTAATTATTGTTATTTTAAATGCAACGGCACTTAATGAATTGTATATTATCCTTACATTATCCGCCATTTCATGCCTATTCTCTTTTTGCACCCTAAAACCCTGTGTGTAATTATCTTCTTTCTTCCCTGATCAGAGATTTTAAAGACAATATTTCTGAAGGACTTCCATTATTTTTCCTAAGTTCAATAAATACACTTCTCAATTTACAGAGAATGATGAGCATCTCTGAACTGAAGACAATTTGCTGTCCAATTTATAAATGGAAAAATGGCTTTCAAGAATAAAAACAGAGCTTACCTTTATGATCTAGTCTCAAAGCAATCTCCACTAATCACTACACCACTAACTCTCACTGATGACTAAGCCAAGGGAAACTAACAGTTTCTTCTCAATCTTCAGAAAGATCTCTAAAACAAATGGTCCAAACTATAACCAAGAGCTTGATAAGATCTAGAAATCCTCACATAACAAGATCAGACACTGGGACAATCATCCCAAAGGACGACATCTATTATTAATCTAAAGAACTTATGTATTAACAATGAGTTAATTTAGCCAGATATGTTTTACATCAGTTACAAAACATTTTTTTCACATCATTTTTCTCCCATTTTAATTTACCTTACATAGATCGGTATGTGATAACAGCTTAGCTCTTCACTGAGCAAAAGCAGATTTCTACATATTCATGGCCTGTATGAATTATCTTAATTTGGGTTTTCTAAATCAATGTCATATTCTGCAGGGATGGCCAAAGTGAGTCAAAATGGTGATTTCATTTTGGAACACAAAATGCACATCACATGCCTGAGTGCCTGGCTGATTGTCTGTCCAGTTTATTGTCATTGTTTAGAATGTTATGCTCCATTAATTCTGTTGTTAAACATATATAAGGCACAAAAAAGAATGGACTACTCAAACAGAATACTGTGAGATCTAGTGGAGACCTCAGCATCAACATCCACTCTCCAACACCCTTATTAGCCAGAAAGACTGCTCTGACTCATCTGCAACTGCAGACAACTCAGTGGGCAAAATGACACATCTCTATATCCCCTTTTGTCCTCCCTTTCCTCCTTTCTTCCTCTCTCTCACTTTTGCTCTCACTCTTTCAGGGCGAAAGAGTCTCCGTGGCAGGCAAACGATCTCCCTTGAACAAACGAGCGCTGAACTTCACTGTACGGGCAGCGTAGACACATGGGCTGATTTGATTAACTAAGGATTACTTTCAATGCAGAGGTAATGCACAGCCTGCATCATTACTGCACTACGCTGCTCCTTCCTCTGTCAGTTTCCTTGCCTCTAATGGGCATCATACATGTGCAACTCCACTTGTTTACAAATACAGCAGCTGGGCGTCATGTCTTCCTGTCAAATTTCTGTGTACTTGACTCAGTACTGTCATCAAGCCTTCAGAATATATCCATTTCTCCATAGTGGTGACATCCTGAATGATAAAGACAAATTAAGAATCAAATGCATGCCATTTTCCAACGGACACAGATGTTAATCAACCTCTAGTCAATACCCAGATTATTGACACTTGCCTTAAAACAAAAGGGATCGATGTATTTCATTTGGAGAAGCAGGAAATATGTATTGGTAACACTCAGACTAATTGTTTGAGTGGCAAAGGTGAGCCAATTGAGTGTAATGAATTTCAGAGTTTTTGTCAATTACCAGGACACATTTACAAACAGGACATTGAGAGGGTCAGTCAATGGAAACCGACTTTTTGTCTTTTAAAAATCAAAACACACTTTACAAGAACTGAGAAAATGAAAAAATACACAGTACTAAAACTGAGTACATGTAATAGACAGCCATCAAACTGTAGTTTCCCACTCAGCTTAATAAAAACACCAGAGTGCATTGTCAGAATGACATTCAATTCTTAAAATAGTGCTGGTGCTGCTCTGGCACACTGAGATACTCTGAGCATCTTATATATTTACTGCAATGTAATCACTTGCTTAATATAAATTGCAGCTCTTTATGTACACATTATTGTTGCTTATTATTCATATGCTTACCAGGATAATTCCCTCCAATTAAACTCGGGATGATTATATGACATGGTGAGAGACCCAAGTTGGGGATTTTTCCAGAACAGCAGCTAACCCTTCTACTGAACTACACCACTTCCAGAAGTTTAGTTTAGTTTATTTCTCAGGCAGAAGAACTCTTTTTATTGCTTGGGAACACATTATACTCTGTGACAGTTAGTACTATATTACATGTCAGGAATATACAATCAAGATACTACTTTCTATTCTTCATTTATCGGATTAGATAACTGAAATGGCTGTAAGAATGAAGCTGAAGTAAGCACTGAACACATTTGCAAAGTAACTACACAGTTGGAAGTCTTATCATTCTGGAGCTCATCGAATAGCTCAATAATTATATCTTAGAAATAAATCTATCAGTGACTCAAGGAGAGACTGTTGCACTAGACAGTAGAATGATTTCTTTCAGAATAATGACATGTCAAAAAAAATGTTCTTCAACATTTTGTTCTTCAACATTATTGTTAATGTTGGATTATACAGGCAATTTGCAGGGGATGAAATCTGTAATCTATGGTTGCCATCAACACGGTCACTCAATATATAGAACTGGCTCAAAGATAGGCTGTCCCAGTTCTCCATGCAAATAAACAAACTTATTACCATTTTCTTTGGAGTCAGATGACTGGAAAATGTATTGGTTATGAAAAGGTATGTGCATGGCTGGAGAACTGGGGGACTGAAAATGAATTGTCACCCATTATTTCAGCAGGCACTGATGTCTACTGTGACACAACTGACAAAGAATTAAGTTTAGGTCAAGGGGACAGAGAGACCCACACATTGTAATATACTTGTAATATAATTAAAAAAACTTTTCACAGTTACTATACAGGTACCCACCACATAAAATCCATTCAGGCAACGTCAGACCGCATATATGTCCATGTATGTCCATGGTCCCATAAGGTTATAATAGAGTTCATAAATCCCGATTGGAGAACAGGACATAGCGGATGTGACCTGTTTAACCCCTACTATTACCCTACCATACATTAGCTGAAATACAGTACTGTGTGTATACAGTATCTTGTCTATTTAGTCAATACAGGTACACTACAGTATCCCATACAGCTTTGATAATTTGTTGTTTGCACAACATCCAAATCACATAACATCCTATTTCACAGAATGTATCATGGACATTAAGCGACCTGTATATAGTTGACAACATGTGCAAATAGTATAGACATCTAATTGGACTGGATAGTA
Organism: Albula goreensis; assembly: GCA_022829145.1. NCBI lineage: Eukaryota > Metazoa > Chordata > Actinopteri > Albuliformes > Albulidae > Albula > Albula goreensis. The sequence continues at coordinate 18,969,558 of CM040749.1, forward strand.
AATGACATGTATTGTTATCCACTTTTACAATGGTCTCCCATTTGGTCCTTCAATTAAAATATCTCTCCCTTTGTCAATCAGTCCCTTTTCTTCCTCCTCTTAATTACCTGTGAAGACGTCAGGCTGGTGTCCATCTGTCACCTTGATCCAGAATGCAGATGTCCACACCCCATGACCCCCTCTGTCCTCCTTGGGTTCCCTCTGCTGACGCATGTCCTCTTTTAATTAAAACACTGTATGAGCAGCGAGTGGTACTTGTAGCTCTGCATCCCAGCTAGCCACCAGGCAATCAGGTAGGCTGATTTCCCTCTTCCCAGCATCCCTCTGGTCATTTACCATGGTCCACTGGTCACAGAATCAGATGGGAGGAGAAATGTTACAGTGTGAGTAGGAGAGAGGAGGAAGAGAGGGTATATGTGGTATCTCACTTCAGTCCAGCCTGGTGTACCCCATTGTGGGGCTCAGACATGCAGGTGAGTGCACAACAGAGGGTGAGGCTACTCCGTAGACCTTTAGAATTTCTTGCCGAATTGACATCAGATGGTTTCATCAGCTCTCACTTGGGCACAGGGGAATGGGTAGGGCAGGAGTTTCACCAACAAGCCTAGCACTGATGAGCTTCAAGTGATGTTTCAAATGAGCCCATCAGCATGGTGCACAATCTCAATATGATCAAAAAGTCTATATTAAGAAAATATAGAAAAATTGTGGAAAATAATGAGCCAGAGCCTGTAGGGGAGCCACTGGAGGAAACCTAACAATAACAAAATGCCTAATAATGTATCCTTTGTAAAGCATGTCCATGCAGAGGACAGAATCTAGTTAACAAGGAGGTATGTCGTATAAAAGTCAAATTGCAGGAGTGAGAACAATCTGACATGAAGGATAACACAGGAACATGACCAAGGGGCCAACTCACATACATCCAATGAATTAGTACATCAGTTACTTTAAGCATGAACCTTGAATTGCTCCCAGACTAACATACAAGGAAGAAAGCCAGGATTACATCATCATCACCAAACATGATTAAAATCAATACCAGTAACAGGCGCTGCCATCTGTCCTCTCAAACTTGAAATGCAGCACACACACACACTCTCTCTCTCTCTCTCTCTCTACAACCATATCAGCACAGCCACTTTTCACTCTCAAAATAGGAGACAAGTCAATATGAGTGGTGATGTTGAAAAAGGGGGTTGAAATCATATGCATGGACTCATCACTAATGGCATCTCCTTTTGGTTTCATGGGAACAGGACCCCCAGAAAATGGGGAATGTTTTCAGAGACTACTTGGCACTCTTACCTGTATGTAAAGTTATGTTTCTATTAAGTTCTACATACAGTACAAGAATTCCAATCTATAGTTTCAAACTCAGATCACTGAATAAAATGTCACCGTTATGTGATATATCACTCCTCGTGGGAGTTACGCTGCCTGGTTTACATCATCTAAAGAGCTTTCAGCATAAAAGAACTGGCGTTTCAGAAGCCATTTAATCAAATGGCATGCATTTTGAAACGTTTTTCTAAAATGGTTAAAATGTGCTTCAAGAGGCACCCACATGCAAAACAGGGGCTGACAACTGGCGACAAATGCAAAGTATCTCACAGAAGATGTGCGTTGAAACAAATAGCTGTGTAAAGCTCTCTCCAGGGAGTGACATTATGGACTATTTCATACCTATTCTGTACCCTGTTCGCTGAAAGCATTAAGTGTATGTAGAATTAAATAAGGCATGACGATATATGACATTTATGAACAGTCAAAACATGGCCAAATCTGGCACCATATGTTCAGCAAATGTTGTTCCGATTAGTCCTGCATGTTTTAAATGGACATCATTCTATTCCATTAAATGTTCTACCAGTACACATTTATTGGTGTCATAACACCCCGAGCAGAAAACACAGAGTATTACAAAGACATGCAGAGTATAATTTCTGATGTGCAGACACTGAACAAATCCATTCTGAGGTTCAATCAAAGATGGAGAAAAAACTAAATAATTTTCTGTCAGCTCATAATCATACCTAGATTAAAAAGGGAAGTGCATCCATAGGGCGTGTATGTCAACAATATGATGAGTACAGCTTTAGCTGCAGCTCTGAGACATTCATGTGTGATTTTATTTTCACATTTCATAAACTAACAAGTATAACAGTAGCTTACAAGGCTGTAGCTAAGGGCAGTATTTTTAATAATATCTAGTGCAAAACAGCTGGGCCTATATGTAATATGTCCATGTTATATATATCTAAAGAACATAACAGTGGCTTATGCAGTCAATATGTGAAACTTATGCCTTAAACTGTCTTTTGGTTTTATTTCCAAATTCAATTCTCCACAATAGTGACTGGTTTTTATGTTGTGCCCAGTTTTTGTTTTTTCTTCTTCTGAACTTCTTTGAACAGGTATTTTGTTTCCAAAGCTATATCTTCTTTTTATATTTTCAATCATTCTCACACAGCGTTCTGCATGAAATGTTGGATTTCATTTTAACTATAGGACTCTTACCTACCTCTTAGCTTGCTTCTATTCCAATATGGCATACGTAATAAAATAAAACAGTTAAGTGAAACAATATTTTGCAAGTAATGGAAAACAGTATGCATGGATTTTCCAAAAAAATTAATATCAAAATTAATATCAAGTCTCGGAGTATAACCTAACCACAGCAATGTGTTTTTAGGAGGTCATTGTTATAAGATATTATGATTTTTATCTTTTATTTAATAATTACTTTTGCCTTTAAAAATGTTCCTTTTGCTTACAAACAAGTTAAACAATGTTGTATAAATACACACAAATATAATAAACACATTCATATTCAAGGGAAACAAAAAATCTATTTCATTTTCAGTCTAGAAATTACATCACACTCAATTTTATCAAAAATAAACCCTGGACCTTAGCTTGGGAGGAAGCAGAAATGCATAATATTTGGGTAGTTTGTCAAAGGAGACAGGCAAATTAGTCTCTTCAGATTTCCATCACAATAGTGCAGGTAAATATTGAATCTCTCTAGTTGCATTTAGAAAAATAATCATTTTCAAAAATTGCTTCTGGGCCTTAGAATAAAATGCATGGTAAGAAATTATGCCCATGACAAAAATGTGGAGCCATCCTTAATATTCAATCTATGATGGGATTTTTCTCAAAACATGTAGTTCAAACAAAGGGGAATTTCAAAATACAAGCCCTGACTGTCAAACGGGAATTGTGTGAAGCTTAGTGCAGGAGTCTCTCTCCCTATACATTCCAGGCCACTTTGTGAGCAGATTGCAGTCTCTTTTCCCAGGCTGCTGCCGCAGATGAGGCACTGAACACAGCAACGCACTTCAAGTGAAAAAGTGCAGGAAAACTGTGACTCTGGAAAATCTTCTGTCCCCAGTGAAAAGGAAACAAACACTTGAGAAAAGTATTCATATCTGTGCATGTCTGAATGGTATGCAATGCACTTATATTCACATCATTAATATCTCTCCATTTCTTTCTCACACACGCACAACAACACACAAGCATGCACACATGCACCCACACTAGCACACATCTAAATACAAATGCAGTTTAGTTCATGTTATCAATGGAGTCAGCTCATTATCACATACTTTCATGTGTTGGATTGTATTTTTACCTCCTCATACCTTCGTAAACATTTTATCACATACCTCAACACATAAAAAATAAAATTACAAATAGTTAAACTCTCATCTTCATAAATCTAATGTTATTAAAGTACCAAATTATGTCAAATTATGTCTTTGTTTTATTTTATTTCTTTCACTATTGCTCAATGCTGATGAAACTGAACACAAAGGCTACCCGCCATTTGGGGAAGGAAGGCGGAGTGCCTGTTCTGATTCTCACTGTATCAGCATGGGAGACCGGAGGGGGGTAGACACCTCAGTGACTGTAAGTCTACAAACACCCTGGCTCTGCCTTAAACAATGCTGATGAATATTCAAAGACATCCTCACATATACAGGAAATCCCTACCAGCCATTTAGAAAATACAGCCTTTTAATTATTGCACCCCAAAATGAAGATCCTCTGCCCAGCCCCATTTCCTACCTCCCAGCTTTTAATTAACTAAATTACAACACATTCCTTACAATTAATTACTGCAGGGGATAGTCTATTTTATTTTAGTTGAGACAAAAGAAATATCCTCCAGTCATGCAAACCCACCATATAAACTGTTACAAAGAGAGTCGAAGCAAACTGCTGTCCATCTACATTCTGATACAAAATATTCTACAACATACACTATTTTTTTATCCCTTCAACTAATCGTCTGGTGTCTGGTTCCTTCTTTTTTTGCAATAGCATATCATAACAACAAAGAAAAGCAGTTCTGAAGATGGCTTAAGGATTCACCACTGTCCTTGAGCGCAGGGTTCTCTGTGACCTTGCACGGGCCGTTTAAACCAAAGGAAACCCATGCAGACCTGATCAGTGAACATGTATGTCCAGCTGGGCCCATTTCAGGATAGTTCTTCCTTCTGTGGGGTTTACAGCACTGCACGCTACAGAATAACACAGGGCCAAAGCAGACACCAATGTACTGTATTCACAGGAACAAACTGACAATTGTCTCCTTTCTGTCGCCAGGTTCAGAAATAGACACCTTGGACAGGCAAATTGCAGGGATTGGGGTGAGAATGGCATGGCACATATGGTATTTTCAAATGAATGTTTCTTTTTCGTGTGCAATATGGTCATCTATTACACTGTATGCTTCTGCAGATTACAGAGAAAGGTAGACCCCCTCGGCCTCAGCATCAGCATCATGGGGCTCATCTGAAACAAGAGGAGTAAGACAGGCTAAAAGAAAACAGTCTGAAAATGTCGCAAAGGGAAAGCAGCAGTTACAACATTTTATTCTTAGGACATTTTTATGGTGTGTGATTTGGTGTAATGTGAAACACTACGCCAAATACCTACAAGGAAAGAGCACGTTTTCGGCTTCTGTTCAAGATAGAATGTGTGCACATCAAATGTGCCACTTATTAAGCCAAGGAATGGGAGGCTGTCAAATCCATAACTCACTGCACACCGAAAATGGTCTTGGTTCAGAGCCAAACCTGAAACAAAGGTGAGGCACATTCTCTTTGCCTTCATTTCTCAACCCAATGTCTCTTTTATTGAGTCATTAACATGCAACACAGCATCTGCTACGACTGCAGCAGAAATGGCTAAATAAACGATTATTATTTAAATCAAATATTTGCTCATGCAAATGAGCAGTGGAGATTTTTTTCTCCCTCTGCATTGAGATTGTATTTCACTGACTCTGCTTTACACTGCCAGTGTGGTTTCTTTGTGGGCAAGAGAGATAAAGCCCTTTAAAAGCAGGAATGTAAAATGGAGGAAAGAAAATCACAAATCTCTGTGAAAGACTTTGAAGATACAGAAGAGTGATCGATATTCAAGAAGTGTCTTATATAACAACTGCCTTTTGAAACATTAACTTAAAAATCAGATCAGACTATCAGATAGGCCAGACAGTTAGATTTTTTATTTTATCACCATCATTTATGCACTTGTTTGCCTTATGAATCCTTTTTAATCTGCTGTTTGCCCTCAGAGAAAAAGCTAAACTCTGAATCACTGACACATATGCTTCAGGCTCCATAACTATTAACTATTTCCAAGAGCCACCAAGAATAAAATGCTTCGGAGCGCTATGTGACAATGAAAAAGGAGAATGACAACAGGAACATGATATCCAGGAAGGAGAAGGACAATGTCTCAATAACTCCTTCATTCATGTATGCAATACAATGTTATGACCACTCTCTCTCTCTCTAATAATAATAATAATTTTGCATCATTTCCATCTGTCCACCACTGTTTTGTATTATTTATGTCTTTACTGTTGATTAAATGATCAATCTTTTAAAACAGAACATGAACAGCCTACCTCTTTTGTTGGTTAGATATATCATGTATGTTCACTGAGTAAAAAACACATCAGGTGTTAGCTGTAACTGTAATATTATGATTATACCACCATTTTATGATCTATATCCATTTTTCCACTCCACTCGAGAAGTTTCAGTTTTAAAATCACATTTATATGCAAAATACTAGATTTAGCATATAGAGGTATTGGCTGATTAACTTACTAATTTAGTGTATTCCTCTATTAATTGGTATAGTCCTAATTTGTATGTATGCAACATTCAATACCCAGTTCATGTCAGTTTCTAATTAAATTTCTGTTCCAATCTGAGTCCACCACCTAGTCAATTCCAATTACAGTTCTTTACACACATATTTGATTCCACTCCCTCCATTGAATAGGAAGTAAGCAATCAATTTCCAATCCCATTCCAAACAGACCCAATATCTATCTTTTCTATGCATCTCTAATCAGGATTTCCTGACCAGAAATCGTATTAAAGAAACTGATGTCATGTTCCTCAGGCACAGGGAATATTGGTTCTTTATTACATGGAATTAAAAATTATCTGTATAAATAACCTAAGTGTGACAGTTGATGAAGCTTACTTTTGATTCCACAAGCACGATTTTAGGTGTACTTATACACATACTGGTCTACTGATCTACACAGTGTGGGTGACAAGAATTTTGATGAGGACACTGGAGAATCCAGGAAGTCATGATGTGGAGATTACTGTTTAGCATATATGGCCATAGAGGAAGATCTTTTACCTTATACCTTCCTTACAGACCAAACATGTTCTTCATCCAAAAACACCAATCCAAAAACTGGTCCACAGTCATCATTTTCAATTCAAAAATGGCATTGCTCATGTCCCTTTCAGTAACCTTGGACTCATATTTCATTGCCAGTGACTTAAAATCTTGAAAAATTACACAGAGCTCAGGTCAATGTCTCTACTTTACATAGCTGTTTGCTGTTGATCTCATGTCATTTATCCTGCCCACAACAAGCCAAGTACTAGTGCATAAGGGTGATGGAACTGTCCACTTATCTCAAAGTTAAATGTGTGCCAACTTGTTGAAGTTTGAAACAAAGGCCGGAGGGAAGAATGGTTCTCATGACTTCACTGCTGGATGAATTATAACAGGTTATAATCTCAATGTTTCATATGGATGAAGAATGGGTTCACTCAGATATAATTGCATTTGCTTACACAATTTGTTTAGAAAACCTCAATTATATATTATAGATTGATCCTGGTAATTCAATACAAGCACAAAGTGATGAACCACAGTTGTATCATAAGAATCTTAGCAACTCAAATTAAGCCCACTTCATGCCAAGATTACATAGAATAAAATTCACACAGAGAAGCTCAAATTTAAAAACTGATTTGCCTTTTAATGCGAAATGTAACTGTTTAAGGTATTTCCAATAGTGTTACTGCTCATGCAATGGACCATAAAAGTGTACTTTTGACTATTCATACCCATTTTCATGTTACTATGAGCTAAAACAATGTCTGCTATTTTTCCAAATACAAATGAGTGATATAACATCTGACTCATATTTCTGTGAACTAGAAACATGAGTCACACAATTTACAGACTGCCAAGATGTGATCCATAAGTGACTTTTTTGAAAGCCTTTTTCATGCCACAAGAATATCTTGCGAGACAGAAAATGTGTGAATCTACTTTTACTAGGTCCTTTTATACCCAGTAGGAGGGCATGTGTGGGAGGAGTTTGGGAAGTTATTTAGTTAAGTTATACAATTACTGACCTTGATTCTTTAGTTCTCACAAAGATGGGTGTTCAGATCTGAGTGGTGTATGTAACGTCCCTGCTAGACACTGCTAAAGAGATTACATAGTTTTGGAAGGCCGATAGAGTCTGCAGATGCTGGACTCAATTATTTGGGACAGGGGGCCCTCTTAGAAGGCAGAGTCACAGACAAGTGTGACTGGAGGAGAGCAGAATATGTTGAGGCTGCGACTGCTGTACTCACTGCCTGGCCCGGCATTCAGAATTCACCCTCCACAGCACCTATTAATTACAGCATTGGTTAATTAGCCACTTAATTGGACTAATGCAGCACTTTCCCGAGGTCATGAGCTGCTGATCAGACTAACATTCCTTCATTATTGTCATTACTCTCATCACTGTGTACACTCTTCTTCAGAGTAAGTGCTACAGAAAAATACACTGAACATTGAATGCCTGTCCCAAAGTTAATTTAAGAATCGTTTATCAATCCTTACAGACCATTCTGTGGACTAAAAATGATATTCAACAGCTGCAGAAAGAATGGTCATGAATATTTTGAGGAACAATGTCAATAAATTTGCGTGGCTTTTAATAAATACTTCAAGCTATGTTTCCAGGCTTCTACAGTGGCATTGATTTTTAATCTCCATGCAAAAGCCAATGGTATTCTAAAACCCTTTACTATTTAATGTGTCAGCTGAAGACATAGGAGAGACATGCAGACGCACCAAAGAAATCTGCCAATCAATACGATTAGAACTCCAATGACTTCCAATCAGCTCCCCATAATTTCATTTTCTTTTTTTCTTTTTCAGATGAGCCAAGTAACAGAGGTAAATATCAAATCAAATTAACCCTGGTTAAGAACACAATGGCAAAGAAAAAAAATCAATATTTGAACAGCGCTCAGCCTATGCATTTTAAGCAGTTCTGTCATAGACGCTGAAATATGTTCATCATTTTTTTTTACTGTCTGAATTATTTAAAATATTCTGCAATTTTTATCAGAGGCTGTTCAAAATGATCACTGGGGTGGAGCAAGGCCTGGAAAATTTCCACTTATCACTATCCTCTGCCAAAAATTCCATGAAAAATATATGACCTTTAATATGTAGGTAAATTTGTATATAAATTGCATCATCTGCCTCCTGGCTCTAGAATCTGATAGCAGTCATCAGCAGATAGTGCAAACATAGAAGCTCAAAAGAGCTTGGAGAATAATAGGAACAATAACAACTTCCACTTCCAAACCTTGTCTTTAAAAATGGTTGGTAACAATCAGCCCCGAGGGACATGGCAGGTAGAAATTAATTTTCCATGATACAGGGATCCCTTTTAGCAGTCTGAAAAAGCATTATTATAGTAGAGGTATAGCTTTTTCTTTCACTAACATCAGTAATTAAATGCAGGAAAATAATTTGCGCATGGTCTGACTATTGCATTTGGCTGAAAAACTTGCATGATTCTGTGCCATTATACTATGATTTTCTATACAGTTATTGAGAGCAGATACTAATATGGACATATTCCAAACTCTGCTCACACAAACAAAATTGTCTGCCCTTGTAATATATTTTGCATTTGTTTCTGACATGACATTACGCCATGAAACTGGTGTAAGAATTATCAGTAATGTATTCAGTATTCTTTGGCAATAAGGTCCCACATGACCATTTTATTTATTTTTCACTTATTGCTATGCAGAATACCGTACCCTCCCTGGTAATAATTGCATTCTGTGTTACGTTACACTGGTAATTAATTCACAGACAGGAAACAAGGGCCTCTAACTACACACATGCTCACAATATTGCATAAATATGGATTAAATCACAAACATATACACTACACAGAATATATGCATGTCTGATTAGCAGGTCCTCAAAAATATTGTCCGACATTTTTTCAGCATCCAGAAACAACATGATGGAGAGTGTGAGAGGAAAAACACTTGTTATTTTAATTGGTCAGGAATCATTATGCCACTGATGTCCCAAATGAGCTCCTACACATATTTAAGCTGCCTGACTTTAAATGTCATTCATTTCATTAAGCCCAATTAAAATCCAGTTTTTATAAAGCACATCTTTTTCCAATCAATGATCAACAATGTTGAATTACTGTATACTTTCTTTACTGAACAAAACACACCTGTGCCTTTGTCATTTCAAAGCCCATTCTGGGCAAGAATATTGGCTAACAGTATCCAAGCCAAGAAGTCTGAATAATTCATGGGGCAAATCTGGGTGATTACCATACTATATTCCAATTTTGTTTTTTCTCATTTCTCCAGTTTTTATCTTTGGACTAGAAATCAATGGCAGGCTGCACCTTCTTTGTGCCAGCTCATGACTGAAACAAATCTTCATGGGTTTAAAAAATGTAGGAATGTAAAGGAAGCATGTTAAAGCATTCTTTAAACTGTTTCCTAAAACAAGTCTGTGAGTCTCTCACATTGCAGTGCTTGTTTCTTCATTAGCATATACAAAAAAAGGTACCTTCATACACCTCATGAACCTCACACAATGTCCAGATCATTTACATTTGCAGACATCTGTCAAGCATGCTGCTGTAGCAGAGTTAAATCAGTAGTATCAAATTAAGAATAATGATAAAATCCAATTTATTCTCTCACTGGAAAACATCAGGCATCAGTGCCCAGTGTCACTACAGATTAAATCCTGCTTTGCCACAAGGAGGATGTCACTTCAATTTAGCTCTGTAGTTTGAAAGCAATGACCACTGTCAGTCCTGTCCATATCAGAGCACGGATTCCTTTAATTGAAATTAGAGAATGTTAAATTATATCATAAATGGGCCACAAAAATGAGCCTGGGTTAACCAGAGTGACATTTTTTCAAAAGGAAGGAAACAGCCTTCAACATAAGGAAACTGGGGCTAGAAAATAAGAGGATGCTTGCATGCGCCTCCTGGTTCTTTGCGTATTATTTCGCATGGAAAGAGTTTTTCGTTCTCCACACAAGAATGTGCTCCACATACTTTTCTGCTGTTTAAAAATGACTCAAATGGACAACAATAAGGTATAAGTATGAAACTCTGATCTGAAGCTGTTCAGTTCGACACCAAGGCACAGATGTGTGAATAATTCAGCTGCTGATCCAGAGATACCATGTCTTCCCACGTCTATTGACTGTGACTGTCTACACGAGGGAAGTGAGCGAGCTCTTCTGGGTCTGGAGGCAGAATACGCTGATGCATCATTGTGCAAATCAGGGTTTCTCTCCCCACTCCTCCAGCCCGACTGCAGCAGGAAACCAACAACAAACAATCAAACCCTGCCTGTGGTGCACTGTATCATTAGGGAACTGGGTTTCAAAGCCTTTGTCTGCATTTTTCAATATTTCAAAAATCACAAAAAGAACAGAAACCATATGGCACTGTACATTTAATAACATGCTTATAGACCTGACCAAATATGACCAGATGCTTTTATTTAATAATTAATGTCTGGCTGAAATGAACTTTGATTTCATTGATCTGACCATGTCTAAGGGAGGCACATTGATGAGTTACCTTTGATAGATTTGCATCCAAACTGCCTTAACAATTCTAATGGTGAAACAATGTATTGAACACATTAACAAAGCAGCACACATTTGCAAAAGCATATTTCTCTCACTGGTGTCAGTAATGTTATTACTGAGAATGATTTGTTTAGTGTAGGCAAGTGTCTGTTTATTGGGTGGGTCAGGGTTAATGCAGCACTCAGTGCTGGGTTAGAATTAGTGCAACAATTTCATCATAAAGCACAACCCACTGTGGCTGGTGCAATAACGTAGTTTGATTCTTTTAGCCTTGCCTTCACACAAGCTTTCATAAAAATCACAATTGAACCTTGCAAGGAAAACAAACATTTAAATAACGTGAGGCTGCATGTATGTATGTATTCGGAGGCATCTGAAGCTGTTGGTTTTAAACCTTAGAATCTGATTTCTCACTTGAAGGAAGGGTTGAATTAAGATGGCGTGAAGGCTGGACGTGCGAATTAATTCCCACAGGATGGTGGTCTGACACTTGCAGCAGGAGACTTCATCACACAAGCAGGCAGACACCAGCAGGAAACAAGCACACAGAGCAGTTGAATTAAAGAAAGTGGGTTGGACCACAGACAGGTGAGCTGTCAATCAGAAGCAGCATGTGGGGGGTTGGGGTTTGGATGAGGGGGTATGGAGGCCTGAGTGCCCATGAGCAGGTGCTGGTGGCCGCAGGGGCTAGGCCTGCTTCCATCCTCGTGTGGAGAGCGTGGGACACACACATCCGGGATTAGGTGATTGGAGCGGATAGGGGTTGGGGGCGGGGCTAATCGTGAGACAGGCACATTGGCACTCTGCACTCAGAAGGGTACTTCTCTCTGCACAAATTGCTACTCCTGGCAATACTGGCTGCCATCGCTTTTTTCCAAGATTAACTCTGAGGGGAGGCTGAGGAAAAAGGAACGGGAGGGAGGGATGGAGGGAACAAGCAAGAAAGGGAGGAAGGGAGGGCTATGCCTTCATCAAAGCTCCTTTCTTTTCTGTCTCTTCCTCTGTGTGGTAAAAGTGCTCTTGCACAGTAGGTAGCTCTTACTCTGGTGTTCCCGTGCTTTGCACTCCCCACCAGTGCCTGGGGGTCCAATTTCAAACACCCAGCCTCCACAAGCTTCCCAGGGGAGTTAATGAAGGCAGAAGCCTGGCCTTTTCTTTGCCAAGAATTGGCAATGGTGAAGAAACTGCTCAACCCCACCCAGTATAAGGCTCTTAAGGAAATGTGTAGTCATAGCTTTGGATTCCATTCAAATTTCAACAAAATTTAAACAAAGGCTCTGTTACTGCAGCTACAGCTGTCTGCTTTAGGAAAAACAAGGTAAATATTTCCCTCTGTAAATGTATCACATTCATTGGAGGAAAGCCACCATCTTTCTTCAGGATTTCTGCTTTCATTGGGGAAGTAAATAGGATTTAATTTACTTTCTAAACAATCTATACTTTTTAATGGATATATTGCCTACCTAGGATCTACTCTGTGCGTGCTCCTAATGCAGTATTCTCAGTCATGCTAACACCAACATCAACCACTGAAACAGTCTGTTTGCATTTGTGATGTTGTTTTGCTTGGACTCAGGTGATGTTAACCTCTCAACCAAAGTAGCATTAGTTAGCTTCCCTGTTTTTAATATTATTATCTACAAGCAATGCTACCTAGCTACCCCTGAGGACCTCAGATCTCGTCTGGATAAAAATAATGTTTGAAGTTTAAGTAAGAGTTGGTAATACCAAAAGCAGGGGGAGTAAGATAAAAAAAAATTCTGTTTGACCTATTTCATGTCATGATAGACCTTTCCAACACAAAAACTACACTGCACATGGCCTAAATTCAGACAAAATTTACTTACAAAATTTGCTCCTCAGCACAGCACAACATCAGAAATATTATCTGTGACAAGTAAAAACAAGTGACAAGCACAGTATGGGTAGTATTGGAGATAGTATCTCAGGCTGTTTGAGAGTGTCTTCAGACCCTTACCCAGTGACATGAAGTAGGTGAGCACTTGAGTGTGTCTGATGAAGAAGCCACATATGACACAATACCATGTTTAAATATACTGTGTGCAGGAAAGCACTGCCGTGACATAGGGCAAATAAGAGTGCTGAGCTGCTCTTATTTGAAATTCACAGCCACTTTTACTAAGAATATATAACAAGAGACCACAAAAGACATATAAAGGGGCAGATATGTATTGACAGGCACACACTGGAGAATCGAGAGGCTTCCATGAGTGTCTAACAGCACCTTCTTTCGGTTTCTCATGATTCTGAGCAATACATAACTGTCTAATAGATTTTCCTTTCACTGCTCTGTAGCTCTTTGTTATCTATAATGTATCTTAACACCATTACTCCCATATTTGATTCACCCGAGCTGCAGTGATGTGATGCACTCTATCCAATATCTGCATTCTGATGTATAGACACATGCATTATTTAGCAGGCATGTGCAAATTCCTGCCCATCACAAAGTTGGCAGCAAGATCTGAAGTGACAAAGCATGAAGAAAGCGATTGTGTCCGTCTGCTCACAGCTGAAAGCAATGGCAGTGATGTGCCCAGAAAAGCACACAACCCCAATCAAAGCCAACTTAGATCTGCCTTTTTGTGTAAATAACCTCACTTAGCTTCTCTCAGAACCCAAAAGAAAAATGTCTTTCATGGGGAAAAATGGTCTTTCTCTTCATAACATTCAAGCTATAACCAACTCTAATACATTCTTTCTGCCATCAATTCCTCAAATAAATCAGCCTTATTTGAAGGCCGGAAGCTTTTCCGAGACCATGGAGGTCACAAGGTAATTTAAGGGCAATGTGGAGCTCACACAGAGAGAAGCTGTGTTTCACTGCCACTCCTGTGTAGCTGCACTGAAAGGAAGACTGTGGAGAAGGGAAAAAGTGTGATTTTAAATCAAGGTGCCGACACTCTCAGGGCATGCTGGGAGTGCAAATCGGCAGCCCCATAATGCTCCTGTGATTGAAATGCCAGAAACGATGGAGCCTGGATTTATTGTGGTTGGGAATGAAGCAGAAGTTAGTTTGCTTTGACATGAATATGAACTGTTTTGCTCAGGAAATGGTCTTAATAATGGCTACTCAATCTTTGTATTCAGTCCCAGTAGTTACTGGACTGTCTTTTGGAAAGATACTACTAAAAGTAGGAATGATAAGGCAGAGTGCAAATTGGTGAACATTCAATGGACAGTGAAATGATAACTACTCAGCCACATGGAGCAGGATGACTCTTTCCTACAAGCTGTGCTCATCTCATTTGCTGGTCTTCTGTCCTTCTATCCATCTTTACACTTACAGGTGATTTTATTTCAGATGTGACTTACATAGACCACGCTGAATAAATGCTAAAATAAAAAACAACAGCTGAGCTGGACAGAAAAAACTAACTCAATATATATGCATATAATCACTGTATGATAAAATATGGTATATACGAATCTCAGATTTTTTAAATTCAGAATTTCCCAGAGTAGAATTCAGAATAAACACCTTTCTTAAGGATGAAGCAGTGTCCAGTGGAATGACAAAGGGGAATTGCCTTTTGATAATTCCCACCCCCTAACGACTTCAACTACAAAAAGCATATTTTTAGTCTACTGAGCTTCCATCTGGAAGATGTGGCAAAGCCACAGCTAAAGAGTTACCGCAGCACTGGGCTAAACAAACCTGCCACCCTCCTCAGTGATTCTTCTCAGGAAGCAAAGTGAACCGTATGGTTTCTGCTGCTCTGCCCTGCAGCTATTTACTTATCTCTGCTGTGCTTACCTTAGTCAGGACCTCAAAAGATCCGTGGCCTTTTTCAGCCTTATGTCATCCAATAAAGCCACATCAAATTAAACTGTGATTTTATTCAGAGGTAAAGACAAACCAGGGCCTGGAATTTGTCTGTTCTACATCTTGTTTATAAATTATCTTTAAACACCATTATTAGACTACTCCTTTTTGTCCTGTTAGCCCCTCTTTCATATATGCATTTTAAGCTGTCCTCAAAAGAACTAGACAATGGATAGCATTACTTTCAAGAAAGCCCACTTGCCAAAAGCATTGTTTTCCTAAAATAACACAGCCTAAAAACACTGTACTCGAGTCAATAACAGCATTTCTCTCTTCAAACAAGCATTAAGCATTTCTGTCACAGTGAGTGACGCCACTACTTGAGGAGTTTTGTAGAATAAGACATTTCAGTCCAATAATTCATGATAATGTATCATGTAACACTTTCAAGACCCTTTGCCTCCAACATTTCTCATTAGAATATTTATGAACAAGAGTGAATGATCACCAGGAGCTTTAATGCATACGTAAATTCAGAGCCTGGTGTACAGTATGTATGTGTGTGTGCATGTGTGTGTGACTGAGTGAGTGAATACGAGTGGGTAACATGCTGTCAAGCCACAGCTCATCTTGGTAAACTGTTGAGTTGAGGGAGGACACATGGTTGACCCACTCTTGGTCACCGGTAATGAATTCCTGTGAAAGACTGAAGCTCCATTATTTAACCTCACAAGTTGTCAGCTCTCCGGCCCCCAAGCCTCTCCGTTGCCTTTATCTGGTGCACTAAGCACAGAGCCATGTGGCCTACCCCCAGCCCTGTGAAATGGAGTCACACACACTTCTGCTCTCTATTGTATTACAGCTACAATTACAACCCCCAGCCCCTGCTTGCGCTATGTAATTTCATTAGAGCTCTGGCCTTCCCTCATTATGGATGCAGATTTCTACTTTTCCATTTTTAAATCCTGACCTTGAGCACTAATAATGACCACCTTTTGTAGGCTCTGTGCAGCCTGTCCCCTTTGATAATGAAATATTCATATCTGCCACACCAACTCCTTCCTACCTTCGAAACAATTGCTGCTGGCAACATTTTGTGAGGGTTTATTGGATATTTAATTATGAATCTATTCATTTTTAATATATTTCCATGATTTGATTCAACCAACTTCTACCCCTTGACTTTCTCAGGTTGGAGATGCCTTCTGCCCCCACAGTAAAAGGAAAAATAACATGAAAGATTAACTTAATCAATTGAGGGTATGTTTTAAAGTTCAGAGGAAACACTGAAAAATTTAATTCTAAGGTACAGATCACTGCTGACAAAAAAAATCAGGCATTATGTCACTTCGTCTTAGGAATTATGCTAATGTTAGAAATAGTTATTGGAAAAAATATAGCCTTTATATTTGCTATTTAATTTTCTGCAAAGAAACATTATACATTAACATATCTGTTGTGAATGTTTTGATTGTGTCTGTGAAGCTCATCAATAATACTAGTTCATTCGATTAAGACATGAGATGATATACTAGTTGGCATGTGACCACCTAAAAAAAATCTGCGTAAACGAGACCATGTTGGATACACTGTTCTATCAAAAAAACTACTGAAATATAAAAATGGAAGCATATCATGTATAGCATGTATATCATGCATAGCAAGCAATGGACAAAATTTAATCCAGAAGGAGGAGCTGGGCTGTAATCAAATTTGCAAGCATCTATGGAGTTTAATAAGTAGTTTAGCACTAAACCTGGAGAGGTAATCTTATCACCAGGTTAATATCAGCACCAGCTTCTGTCAATCAAATTGATGAGAGGCAGATGAATACGACCATTAAAGCCTGCCGATTGCATTAAATGTCTAATTCTCAGCAATACCGCTGTTTTTTTTTTACACAAAGTGAGCAGATTATTCACACACAGAAAGAGACCCAAAGGAAATCAATTCTAAAACTGATACTGAATAAACAGACATTCTTTTGAACATTTAAAAATATATTTTTAAGGTTTTTACATGGTTATTTTATTTCAAAACTATTTACAAGATTGTAGTTTGGGGCTAAACAGCATTAAGAATTAAGTGTAAATAAAAATAAACCTTTTTGGCTTTTATAATTTCATATTTAGCATTGCAAGATTTAAAAGATATGAAAAATTGTACAGATTGGATGCACATACTCGAATACGTACACAGATAGCCATTCTCACATACTACAAATACACACATTCAAACACATACATACATATGTTTTTTTTCCTCCAGCATACAGAACAACACCTTATTTCCCATTAGCCTCTCTGATGCCCTTCATATTGTTCTGACTGCACAGAACCTGCCAAAATGTTTATTATGCACTGAATCTCATTAAGAGGATTTAGGGTCTCACTCTAACTGAAGGGAGAAGAACAGCACACGTTGTCAGGGCAACGTATTGTAGCTTCCTGTCTGTCACAGGAACGATAATGCAGCGTTTCACTGCTGGGGTGTTCAGTGATTTCACTACACCATCTCAAACACATTTCATTTTTCAATGATACCCTCTAAGAGCCACTAGCTGATACCAGGATTATCCTCAGACTAGTGCCATACTCAAACTGTGCAACATAGATTTCAAAATGCAAGCCTTTCAAATATAATTCAGGATAGGCTGTGAACGACAAAAAGGAGATAGACTGAGCCAATGCTTAGTGTGATTGAGGAGATGATCAGAGCCTTTGTGTGTTGAACAGACCACCGACAGGTAAATTAAGGACAAAAGATAGATGACATGTGTTTATTCAAAAAGGCAGGGCTTCCTAGGGTGAATTACCAAGCCACTGAGCTGTGTGTTGTAGATAATGATGTCTCTCAAGAGGTCCCCCGATCAATAAGCCATGGGCGACCATTCAACCATGAAGGGGTTAAAATGCATCTTTGCTCTCTGAACAAGTCTAACGGATAGTAGATCAATCTGACTCCCAAAATCCATCCACCACAGCAATTAAGCTTAGTGTGCATATACATGAGCCTCCCTTATTTTTCAAACCTAGCCTTTGTTGTGCCCAACAGGAGCAAGACAGAGGAGCCTGGCCGAGCTCATAAAGAAAGACGCGTGTTAAACAACTCTGCTGACGAGCACTCACAGACCCCAGCGCGTGTCCTAACTGGGAGCCTTTTATCCTGAGTTTACTGTGTGGCGTTGGGGATTTGTGGCGGTCAGCCGTTGATTAATTGCCTCCTCCTCTAAAACTAGGCTGCTTGGCAGAGAGGTGTGTCATTTGTCTGGACTGGGATGAAAAGGGGGAGGACGACGGCTATGGAATTAAGACTTTAAGTCACCCTTATCTCCCCTTCTGCAGGCGCCCCATTCTGCGGACCCATCCGTCAGGTCAGGGAGAGAGGGAAAGCGGGAGGGAGTCAAAGCAAAACCTTTGCCTAACTTTGTCACTGTAATTAGCATCATTGGTATTATCGGGGAATATGTTTGTTAAGGCACATCTAACTGCTTGTAGAAGCAGGTTCTTGTCGCTCGCAGTTGGAGCAAAGATTGACCCTGTCTGGGTTGATATGGCCATTGCTCCAAGTGGCCCCTGGTAAACTGGAATCAATCAACCTTTCAGTAGCATATTGCCATCTGTAAAATCCTGACTTGAAATGAGTATCAGCGTTTTCATACATAAGCCACCTACCCCCTATTCCCTTGTATGTACATCAAATGCATTTATTTAGGTTAAAAGACCATCTTCCAGAATCACTTATGACTATCTGTTCCCCTCTAAGACTATTCATTTGCACAAAAAATGGGGGTTGGTCCAGTGCAACTTACAAATTAGGCTCATAAATAAGCAACATGAAAGAAGGAGTAATGACCAATAAGGGCAACAGAATGCAAACACATTTTGCATACAGCCTCTTAATGCCTGGTGCTTAGACCACCTTTCAGTACATTGCAGTGAATCTTCCCCTTTAATTGAATGTTCTGAATTAGCAGTGTCCTCACCAGCAGGTATAGAAGTGCTGTATACACAAGCCATGTTCTTTTTAATGAGCTGGACAAATCTGCTGAACACATATTGGCACCGTATCCAGATGAATGGAGTCTAGATCTACATTATGAGCCTGTACATCACTGTGCTGACTCACTTAATGACCACTGCCTTGAGAGGGGCATGTACTAATGGCTGAAAAGCTGCCCCAGTGCAATCGTTCCTTTAGAGTCTGCATGGGAGCGTGTGTCTGTGTGTGGCTATAGATAAATTCACACATATTTATACCTGATGAAAACTATTATATGAAGACAGCAGCAACTGGGTATGCAACTTCTAGGGACAAGTGATTAGAAAATAAAAGCAACATGAACAGAAAACCCAGAGTATCCAGCAATGACAGAAACCATGAAGGAGACAGAAGAAACAGGAGCGACCATTCCTGGACTCTGAGTTCTCTTCCCCTCCCACCTGCTTTGAAAGTTGCCTGCTTTATAAATTTTGCATGCTTCCCCCCACTTTCAAAGACAAAGGCCTTCTCTGGAGCTCTGGAATTCTGCTGCTCCCCAGAATTGGCTCAGGACCCCCCACCAGGCAGCCCATTTGAACTCACGAGCAGAGACGTCTGC
This sequence comes from Albula goreensis, assembly GCA_022829145.1. Lineage (NCBI taxonomy): Eukaryota > Metazoa > Chordata > Actinopteri > Albuliformes > Albulidae > Albula > Albula goreensis. Next base: position 18,989,174 of record CM040749.1, read on the forward strand.
AAGACTGGGGTCCCTCTCTTTTATATTCATGCCTGAGTTTCGGAAAGAGAGCGCCACTCTTCTCGCCGGTGCCCCGTCAAAACCCGGGCAACTTGGATCTGAAAAAGCGTTTGATGTCTGCTCAGGAGCACAGTGATGTCATTAACTTGGGGCACGCAACCTATGCCATCTTTTTTTAATGTCAGTACCACTGGAAAACAAGAAAAAATGTGATGGAAAAAAGGCGGTGTCTCTTTGTGACCCTATTACCAGACCTCCACTACAAACATGCACATATGTATGAGCATTACATTCCCTCCACTTACTGAGCAGAAAGTCTGTGTTTTCAAGGAGAAAGAAAGGGCAGTGCAGTTCACTGATTACAGAGACAGGCGCCCATTCCTGTTGACCTTGTCCACTGGTGATAAAAGCTACTGTCTGTTTCCCTGCTGTGGGCTCAAGGAGCAGAACATGTTTCTTTCTGCCATTAGACTCTTCTCCCCATGTGGACACATGTCTGTATCTCAGAAAGCCTAGGAGAAAATCCTGAGGATAGCAGCTTTTTCATTCAAATAAGGGGGCATTATCTCACTAAATGGGCCGGAACATAAAAGCAACATGTGCAAACGCTCAGCAAATTGCATTAAAACATGGCACTCTCAAAATGTGGGAAAGAGGAGGGTGCTGATACCCACATCAGCAAAGGTGTCTTTTACTCAAAGAGCACTTGTGCTTCAACTCTGTAGCACAATGTAATGTATAAATGGATGTATAAATCCTCTCCCTCACTGTAAAGAAGCAGCAGTCCATTTCCCAAGGCTGGAGAAACAGGATGTCTGCGTGGGCCCAATCCATTTACTACTGTTCATCCTCACTGCGACAGCTGGCTCCACATGACCCACACATGCAGCATCGCATCTACACTACTGTGTCACAGAACTACTGTTTATGAGACACAATGGGCAGAATAGAGCACAACATTACTGAATACAGAGTATAAGCTCTTGACTCATAATAAACTTGTAGAGAGCACATATGTTGTCATTGACACAGTGTAGCCCACACAAAGAGTGTTAGCATATTCAAGCAGCAAGCTTCTGGACTGGTCAAGTAGTGACGGCAGCACTGCGGGTATATTGTGAGGGGACTTACTTCATTTGTCAGGTCAAGATATCACCAAGTTGACCCCACCTGCTCTCTCCGGACCTCACAGACTGACAGGAGCTGTCCATCACAAGGTGAGGCAGCTCTGGGTTCAAGGGTCATTGCCGCTGTAACCCCTTAGACGTCACGTATCCATCATCATCAGGCCCTGTCTCTGAACCCTAGAACATTGCACAGATGAGCTCAGCTGCCCCTCAATCTACAAATGACACAATCCACTGTCCAGCACAGTCAATCAGCAGAACACAGACCTCTTAATCAAACCTGGGCTGGAGCAGAGCCACACCACCCTGCCTGTAATGAATATGGAGGTGATTGCCACTGACAGAGATTAGAATGAAAATTCAGCCACATCTGATAACCACAAATCATGTGTCTTGTATCTGGTTTAATGAAGATGTATTTTGCATGACAAGGAAATTTTATTACATTTTTTTGTATTACATTTTGTCATGTTACTTAAATTTAAGCAAAATGTTTACCTCTTAGAGCATACATAAATACATTAGAAATCTTAAAAAAGAATATCTTAGAGTGATGTTTAATGACAGGAATACTGCCACACACTCCTATGGCATTCAGCTGTAGGCTCTTGCTGAAAACTGAAAGACTGCTTTCCAGACACTTGTATATTATTGTTCACTCCAGATAAGAGGGCTCACTCTCAAGCAGCGGACAAGATCAAAGACAGAAGAGAAACAATGGAAGTAAGGCATTAATACTCAGGTGCTCATGTGTTAAGCTTAATTTAAGTATAAACTTTGTACATTTTGACACACAACCCCATGGGCAGTTATTTATTTAGTTATTTCAAATAGACATTGTCTATAGACTTTGTCATCAACACAAAAGAAGTGAAAACACCAGGGGCAACACTTCTGCCAATTCTTTGTGACTTTGCAATTCCTGTTCAGGGCAGGGAGATAGAGTTACTGTGCAATGGTCTGACCATCCACCTGGGCTACAAAGACTCCATACTGTCTGGATTGTGAAGGTGACCACACAATCTAAACTCTAAACTAGTGTACCCCCCTTTAATATCTGAACAGGGAAGCCAAATAAATGACAAAGACAACACCAGAAAGACTATACAGTTACACAGTGAATGTGTGTGTGTGTGTGTATGTGTGTGTGTGTGTGTGTGTGTGTGCAATGGAGTGGTTTTTCCAAAGCTCATATAACATAGAAAGGGTCCAAGCTGCTTCACCCTAGTCCATTATGACTAAATGAGTTTTTAAAAAAATTATTATTAGCTCTCACCACCTGTCATCCCTTGTCATCCTTTTCATGTTTGATTGGCTGTATATACATGAAAGGAATAAAAATTCATGCCACTAATTCTTAGCAGGTTTCCCTAATTAATGCAAAGATTCTGCTTACTGATGCGGTTTTCTCCGTTCTGAGTCTTTACCATGTCTCATTACAGCACACGTTCTTGTGGCATATGTGCCCAAACTGTAAGCAGGGCATTCTGAAGCAGTGTAAATAGCTGAATTACTACAGTAATCATCTCCCACCACTTCCTCAGAAGACCCTATTGAGCACTCCTGTCAGGAGAGGAAAACCCTTCTCCAATATAGGTTAGGCCCCCACCGAGAACAAAGACTCTTTCCTGTGCACACACTATACGTCACTCCCACCAGGAGAGCTGAAACCTGAGAAACGATGCCACGCTACCTTATTATCAAAACAAGAATCAGGAACACAACCGGAATCCACAGTTACAAGTTATATCCAGATGACATTATAAAAAATGAACATGGACAGTAAAGTGTGGGTGGCATTGCATTGTAGGCTGGTCAGGAAGGGCTGGTCTAAAGGTCTCCTTCTGTGTCCTTGAGCAAGACTACCAGGAAATATTCATATGCCATATCAATGCATCTTTTTAAATGGAAACAATGTAAAGTAAATTCACTGCAAGATTCCCCAGATGTGTGCATGTGCTTGAAAAATAAATAAAGGGCTGAATTTCCACATCTCCTGACTCATTAAAATAATACAGCCTGCTAATTGAGGTGGGGGATGCTTCAACCTGTAACAACGAGTATGGGTTATGTTCACAGTAAATAAATGCACTCCATTTCATGTACAAATCTACAACTGCTTCCCCTTTTGTTAAATTAACAAGAATCCTTTTGAGACAAGCAAGCCATGCGGCAAAATCCCACCTCAGCAACATATAAATATCCCTCTAATAACCTGCCCTGCATGCACCTCTTGAGTTGTCTGGGTTTTTATTGTCTAACCCTTTTAATCAATGTGAATTCTGCACCACTGTTATCAAAGCATTTGGAGTTTTATGTTGATATGATTTATATGGACTTGTGGCACATTAATGATACTGGCGAGACTTGCCTGCCATCCATATTCATGAACAACTGTGTTTGGGGAGCAGCAGTGGGGAGGGGAGCACTGCCTCAGCCAAAACTCTTACAGGCAAAGGTCTGGCTAGCCATGTCGCAGAAGTCAGGGTTCAGCAGCCCCGAGGGTTTTGCCCAGATGCACACAGATTCTTCTAGATGAGCTTAGGAGAGGATCCTACCGTACCGGAAATACTGTGGCCTTAGATGTTTGACCTAATTCACATGCCATGCCCTTCTTAGCTGGCAAGGAAATGGAAGTGTACATTTTTGTTTTTTAGGTATAGTGTGTTCAGTTGGAAGCACTAGGAGAGATGCTGCATTCAGTTTATCCACTGAATTCTGTTGAAAGTGTAGGAAACTGGATTGCTGCCTCATCTATAGTATACAAATCCTAAACTGGGCACACAACATTTTGACTAATAGCTTGTATGTGCATATAGTAAACATTTGCACATGAATATGAATGTGATGAGGGATGCAGGACTTTTTTGATAGGAATGCTATGGCTCACTTTCCTTCTCCATCTTCTTCACATCTCACCAAATTAGGTGCAAGATCACGGGGCAGCAGCTCTGCACAGCATGGCTTTATGTTTGTTCCTCCACAGCTCCCCCAAGCGCACACGATTTGATAGATAATTACACTGCAACAAAAGCCTACAGATAGATCAGCAGGGAAACAGTCCAACAGCTTGCTGTTAGCAGATTGGAGAAGGGCCGCCAGCAGTGATGCCTGGCACAGCCACACAAACTGGGTTTATATTGTTAAACTGTCCATTACAGAGGGATGTAAACTAAGCAAGTGGTGCATTTTGAAAAGCAAGCATCCAGGAGGTTTTGGGTTCAATCGTGGGTTTAGTCTGGCCCATTCATTGGAGAATTGAGGAGTTTTGCATACAAGTTGTTAATGAATGAAGGCAAGTACACTCAATGAAAATAACATTTCCATGATTCAGCATTGGTTTCACAAATAAAGACCTATGTTCAAAGTAGAAAGCCTACACCCTTTACAGTCTTTGATTTAGCTCTCCTCTAAGGTGAAATCTTCTTTGCAGTATAGTGACTGCTTGATAATGACTAGCAAATTTTGCAAAACAAACCCACATGAACTTTCAAGTACTGAAAGGCCAAAGCTAAAAGAACATGTGTGCTGAGAGCTCTGACTGCTGGTGCAGAGTGTAAATTAAGCTTAAAGGGTGGTGTGCATAAAAGTTCAGTCTCTTTAATGTGAGGCCCTGCTGTGCAAAAACAATAAGGTGGTTAGATGAGAGGGAAGTGCTCCGGATGGCAATTATTTCCCAAAACTGCAAAATATTAAAGTACAAGTACACAAACATAGCCCTCAGCGTGCTAGGAAGAGGAATAAATGGCCATGTTGTGATGTATGTTAGGTAATAAATAAGCCACTTTTATTAAATAGCTGCTGAATTTCACATTCTATTAGACATCATGCCCTAATCAATGAGGTGTGCCTCAAAACAGCTGACAGCCAATTAACACAGGCTCTCTCTTTTAATGCCAATCATGAGACCAGCAGTAATTAAAGCAGGGTGCAATATCTGTTAAGGACCATTCGCAGAGGGAGGGAGAACAAAATGAACTGTGCTGCCTCAAAACCTAGGCATAATTTGTTCCTGAATCAATCAATAAAACCACTTCATCTTTGTTGCCATGGAAGAACAAACAGTGAGCATTTTCCTAGGAGGTAAGAAACATCTTGTACTACCTGATTTTAAAAAAATACTAACTGAGAAAATACATCACAGAATCTAGATAAAACATTGTGACATTTCCCAAGGACATGCTTTTGATCATTAATCAGAAGCTCTTCAAAACTCTGTCTCATCTAAACTTTTAGCTTCACAATCTGCGGTGACAAATATCCCACAAAACATGTTATGAAACATGTTGTTCTTGATATGGATCACAGCATGTATCAAATTTCTCAGAAGCATCTCAACAACTCTGTAACTGCATCAGTTCAGCTGATCTAACCAAATGTGGGACTGTGTGATCTAACCACACTCACTGATTTTTTTTTTCTACAGTGTATATATAATTTATATTTCCACTGGATATTTACTGTAGCTATATGCTATCACAGGCATATGTAGTCAGGATTGTAAGTCTACATTTGTGACAGGCAGTATGATACAAAAGAGCTGCCATATAGATGTTGAAGTACACTTGTACAAGTACCTCTGTATATGCAAGCAAGGTCACCTGTTAGGTGCCATTTTGTATGTTGTGTAGGCAGAAATTTCCTTGATGGAGTGATAATGCTTAATTAATCTTTCACATTTACCTTACTGACAGAATTATACATGGCACAACCATTTATTAAAGGGTATCCATTATATCTTACCCTCTGATTTTATGTCTGTTGCGATTTCCACATACTTTTTATTAAAAACCTTCTTATAGGGAAATGCACAGTAATTAGTGTTCGAGTACGATATCAAAGTGACCCAGTATCTCTAAAAGACAGAGGACTGTGGACTGTTTTGCCAAGTATTTTTTTTCTTCTAAGTTAAAAGGACCACAGTTCATAAAAGGTTAGCTCACTTCAAACAGCTTGGAACCAGACCACAGTCTGTAATCCTGACTTTACTTCTCAGATTTGCACTTTATGTGCTGACTGAGTTTTCCAAATCTTGACTTTGCAACTATAGGCTTCTGTCCCATTAATACAGGACCTTGTAAGGAAGGTCCTGCCCAAAGTGATATGCTGCCCAGGTCACTGTCGGTCAGCAGGCAAGCCACAGACATGAGAGGAACTTCAGCATTCTTCTGTGAACTTCCTCTTATTCTGGCCCATAAATAGGGAAACGAGGGGTCCTTGATGACTTGTTAATGAGAGAGACACTAAAGCTCAGCTCCAGGGGAGCCTGGTCTATGCCCTTTTCCCTGGGTAAGGCCACTGCCCTGCCCTGCCCTGCCCTGCCCAATCATCAGGTCCCATCAGTGATAAAACTTCTGCAAGTGAAGAAAGAGTGTGAGAGGAAAGAGTGCTCTTGTGCTAATGAGGCCTCTGGTCACATGAAACAGATACTTCATCGTTTAGCACGTGTTTGAGTCACCGTGATAAGAGGCAGTACTCATTTTCCATATAGTGGTCATCGTGTTTAAGTGTCAGCAGATGAATGGGGGCACGTTAGAAATCAACATGGACGTAATGAAATATCTCCACAGGCCATGAGTGCTTTAAAGTCCTCGCAAGTTTGAAAGGTGCTGCTGGTATTTCCCAGCTGTTGACTCTTCATACTCATTGGAACAATATGATGCTCCTATGTAGAGATCAATCAAATAATTAATTACAATGCATCAGTTCACTGTTTATGGACAAAGTAAAAATAGTTTTAAGTTATTTTTGGTTAGTTTTTATTCAGTTTCATGCAATGTGTTTCCAATATAAATAAGGCTTGATTTAGCCAGTAAGAGTTATGGCATATGTAATATCATAAAATACAATCCAGTCAAATTAAGATAAGACCATGTGAAATTTTTAACTAATCAAATTCAATGGATTTAAATGAACAACTTCTTTTTCTCTGTTCAGATTCAAGACAGATTTAGGATAGCATGGACTGAAATGAGCCAATAGTAGAGACCTTTCATTTTGCAATAAGCCATCCACACAGGAAAATTCAGCACATGCCTGTGGTGTCTTTGCTTGCAATTGGCAGTGTGTTGTTTTTGGTGCCAGCCTGAGGTGGTGGGAGATCTGGTTTAGATGGGCCATCAGTTCCAGCAACCACCGGGACTGCAGCCCAGGGCACACGTTCAAAATGTCAGCATCCTCCTCTTCTGCGTGCAGCTGCAGCGCCAGCTCCAGCGAGCTAGCCGCACCTGCGCAACTGGCTCCCAGCCCCCAGTCCTCATCATTAAGCAGCATTTCAAGATCGAGACATCTGGAACCTGGGGGCTTCCTGAGCTTGTTGTCTATCCCAAGTGATTCAAGGGCTACTGTATCCATTTAGGCACATACCAAATTATTCTGCCTTCCAACAAATATCCAGTAGTGCTTCAATATGCTGCATTCATAAACCACATTCCTTATTTTAATACTGCAAAAAAATTTCACAAAGAAGGACTAAAGAGAATTGTTTGTATCTTAACTAAATGCATCATTAATTCTTTATTCTAATGCAGTTTCGTAATTGAGCTATATACTGAGCATTTTCCAATATTAATGCACCATTAAATAATTTTCAAATGGTCCATACTCAAACAGTGATTTGTGATGGTACAAAAAAAACACATTTCTATAAATTTAATGAGATTTGTTGATAAAATGGCAATTCATCCTCTTCAGAAGAGCTCATTTAAATTATTTCCATGGAATTCAGATTTACCCTCAGATTTACCCTCATGAGCAATTAATTGTCAAATAAAATGTGAAGTTGTATTGCTGTTACATGTATGTACTGCAAGTGGAATCTGCTATTACATTTTTGAATAATGTTGAATTTGAATGAAAAAACCTGGCACTGTAAGCCAAGAATTGCTGATGTTTATCTGCAATATGTATATTTAGTCCTAGAAGAAAAAAGCTTGATATTTCCAGTATTTACTTCAGCAGTTTAGTACACAAAGCACACAGGCAATTTACTGTGGTTGACATTTAAAACAGTTCAACACATGCTGAGTGCAGTTTATTTACATAGCTGAAAGGAGGATTCATTTGAAGTGCTTTGAGAGTGAGAGCACAGCACTGTCACAGACCTCAGATTCACCCTGAGTCTTTTCTACATCAGCCTCTCATGATGTCAGCTGCATTAGACACAACCCAGGCAGTGCCACAGACAATGGGGAGACTACATACAAGTTTTCAAATTCAGAAGAAACCAGAAACCAGTGGATAAAGGGGTTCATACACTGTGTTACACAGGGGAAATTACAACAAGAATTACAATTTACAAGAATGGAAACAAAATGGATTTCTAAAAAATAAACCAAATTAAAAACCACCGTTTGCCATATTTTAGTTTCCCCTGAATTTCTGTGAGAAACAGCCTGCTGGCTGTGAGACGCAGTCACAACTGGCTTTACTAAATCATGCATGCACCTGTACATGTCCCTGTTTGGTTAAGCCACTAGATATGTGAAAATATATAAAAGCACACAATTTCTAGTATACATGGTGTATATACAGTACATGGAATTATTAATGTACAATATTAAACATAATTTCAACATATTTTTCAGTTTTGTTATTACCACAGTTCTGGTTCAGTTTGAAACAAACTGTTAATAAAAGCACATTTGATTTATTTGCAGACCAGGAACAAGGTAAGGCAGAATGCAAGGCTTAAAGCCTGAGCCTGTTGTATTCAAAGTTGAACGAGACACAATGAAGGAGCTTCCAACCCGTCAGGGCAACAAAAGACTGCATTTATTTATCACCTGCTCTAGCTGCTGTTGAATAAAGATGAGTAAAAAGAAAAAAGGAAGGCTGGCCTGCCAGTGAATTCAAAATAGCAAACAGCAGGACACAAGCATCGCGCCAGACAGGCGACCATCACGGCAACTGTTGCCACGGCACGGGCCTGGCTGTCTCCACTGGCGTTTGATCAGCATGCACCGCCCCAGCTTCCGATGGATCCGGGATGAGAGGAGGGAAGAGGCGCGTTTGACAGAGGAGTGCCAGCCCCTCTATGTCGTGTAATTAACCTCTTCAGTGGCGCATATTCTACTCCGGAAATCAAAAAGGGTGACTGGGCCCCGTCACCGGCGTATGCCAATCACTGCTTAATCTCTCAAAGAGAGCACATGCAGACAGGCATTTGGGCTGTCAACCACTGAATTTGTTTCAGAACATTTAAAAGAAGCCTGGGTCCATGGAAGCACTGACACAGGCTGGCTCTCAACAATGTAGACAGAGAGCCTTTAGTTTAGCATGCAGATATAGGCATTGTCATAGACATTGCATCACGGAAAAAGTCGAGAAGAGCTCCCCATAATTGTGCAGTTCCATTCTCAGTTTAACATTCCTATATACATGGAATGCAGTCAGAATCTGAAATCCCTGCTAACCACTCTGCTGGTTCTACATATATTGTATAATACAGAGCAGCATTCTGTGAATATGATCTACAGAAGCAAAACACAATGCCGCATGTGAAATATAGGCAAATTCAATCATTTACATCCCCATTAGTGGGAGGGCTACTAAGGCTATGGTGATGAACATCTTTAATTACTGGCATCATCCATAATGATGACCATAATGAATCATAGACATAAGTAATGCTGACGACCAAGGCATGCTCTGTGAAGGTAGAGCAAAGAGTATGGCCACTCAAGCATGTTTATACATCCCAAGCAGGTCTTGGGGAGAAATTGACTTGTCAGGCCATTTAAAGAGCTTGTATTTTAAAGCACACTTTCCAATAATCCCAAATGGTCAGCACTCGCTGTCTTACTTAAACTCTTCAGTGTTTTGGCTGTTGTCAACTCATTCCTTACTAGGGCTCTGATGCATGCAGGACAATTTGGCTGCATTAGAGAGAATACAGGGGCACAGAAGAATAGGAGAGAAACACCAAGTGAGCAAGAAGCAGAGAATTGCAGTGACCCTCCAGACAACTGTTAGTAATAAAAAGATGCTTCATGAACCAAGAAATGACTACATCAGTGACATCAGTGTTAACCATAACTCTCATATTTCAATTAATCATATGATGAAAAACACTTTGATTTATTCAAAAAGCCAGTGAACGACATCTGATGGAAGCCCTATCCATTGAAAAAGCACTATAGGCTGAAACAAGTATGTGTCTTTCACTTGGGTAACATATACCTTGAGCATGTTTGACTGCAGTATGAGCAGGGGGAATGGCCACACCACAAACACTGTGCCCTCCACACAATATATTTGCTTCTTTATAAAACATGGATTGCTGATCGTGACAAAAATCAGAGCTGGATGATTTAATGAATAATTTCTAGTGCTCATTTTCCGGGATCCAGATGTATAAATTACAATAAATTCTTGCAGGCGTGTCAGCAGAAACATTATAGCAATAACCTTTCCCAACTGGTGTTGAGAATCACACAGGTCATACTTCCCTTCCTGCATGTTGCCATTTTTGAAAAGCAGTCCTTAAAAAACATGACATACAACTCTTAAATCTCAGCTACATCTCAAGGGTACAGACTGGTTGCTCAGAGCTAACTCCCCTTTTCTGACTGATGTTAATTTCAAGTGTGTTCTCTCTACCTTCAGCCACTATCAATACATTGAGTTAGTTTTATTCCACATAGTAGCTCAGAAGAAAGGTCAAGATTCTGGATCCATACCCCAAGTCTAATTTATTATCTTTCATCATAAAGCTGTTTTAAAACACTGTGGTTTGTGTCTCAAAGTCTTAATTCAGAATTTAAAGCTTGTGTGAAAGATAACAAGAATGTAAGCATTACAGTATTCATTATGCTTTTAAATATTATTAAATGAGTTCCTCAACATCGATCTCAGTAGGCCACAGTGAAACTGTGAGTAATACTAGTAAAATGTTAATGTTGGGAGCCAAACCACAGTGCATAATTATAGCTTGGTTTGCATACTGATATTTTGTTTCATTCAGACAGTGCATCCCCCCTCAGACATAATTTTCAGTTCCATTTTGCACCGTTACCGAGGTTACCCAGAGAAAGAAGCCATTTATCACGAGAGCAGAAAAGTTCATGCAACGTCTGAAGAGAAAGTCAAAGAATTGAAAAATACAATGTCTCTTTCTGACAAAAAAAAAAAAAATCATGGGGCAAAAGAAACCGATTCAAAACACAAGGAAAATAGTAAATCTAATTAAGATTACTAAATTCCTCAAATGGAAGCTACCTCAAGAACCTGCCTTTACCCTGTGTGGGGTACAGAAGACACTATGCATGAAATTTGTTACAATTGTAAGGCTGAAAGAATCTAACATATTCATTTACTTTCAAATTGAAAGTCAGCACAACACCTACATGGAGATGGAGTTTCTTCATGTTAAGTCCTCTGTGTTCTATCAAAGGTAAGGTGTGTCCCTTGCACGGTGGTACAAATATTATTAATACAGAAAGAGTGGCTCTCTTCTCAATGACAGCAGCATAATCCCTGGATACCAAAGAGTGTGCCATGATTAAGTTGGATCTCACCTGAGGGTGCATCACTGTAATGCTTTTCAAGTGCCTTTAAACTCTGTGAAGCCCTACTTAATGACAGCCCTAGATCCGATTGTTGGAACGTACTTGGTGAGGTGTTCTGGGGGAAAGAATTTTAAGAGGTTTTTAAGTGCCTGAAAGTCTTCGTGTTGAATAGATGACAGAACTCCCAAACCAAATAAAGTGACAAGGAGAGTCAAGCTACAATGGGGGATTTCCACAGTAAAACCAGAAGCCTAACTTTACAATAAATCCTCAGGCTCAGAGTCCCGTTAACAAGAGACAATTTTAATGGGAGTATGACACTTGCAGGTCACCAGCCTCTGCAAACGACCTTCACAGTAGCCTGAGGGATTTGGACATGTGTGTCCACCTTCTGTCTGTCCACTGAAGGTTTACATCAAGAGTAGGAGCTGACATGCAAATTGCGGCAAGTCCCACTGCATGCGATGTGGTGATGGTGATGAAACCACAGAGATTACACAGGGTGAGGTAGTAGGCCCTTATGGAGCCACCCACTTGCCTGAGTTCTAAAGCCTGTTTCCAGATCATTGGAGTGGGAAGTGCAAGGAGTTGCCCTGCAGCCTCTCTTTGCCATCCAGCAGATGGTGGCTGCTGAGAGCCAACTGCAGTCTGCCTGGTCAATGAAACTTTACAATGGAGGGCCCTACCATATGAATAAATGTCTTCAGACGGACTAATTAAAACAGCTCTTTTCATTAGGCCAGCCCATCTGTTAAAGCGTAGGACCTGATGGAATTGAGCACCAGTCGAGTCTGCAGTAAAAGAAAGGCAGTAGTGGTCACACTGCACCTCTGGTCCAATAAAACTATTTGGGTTCTTCTGTGTGACTAATGAGATTTCTTTATGGCCCCTGTGCTCAGGAGTGCAATCAAAGAACTTTAAACAAGACTGCCACCTTTTATAGACCCAAGCCGTGCATCGGAAAAATTCAATTAATTTGCTGCTTTTCTTTAGGTTGTTTGCGTCTGCATATTGGTTTTTCCCATATAATGTCAGTAGAGTGTCATACCAAGATAGCAAGTAGACACTTTCATCAAGCCAGTATTGTTTGTTTACACAGATATGCATGTAGTTCACATAAAACAGAAAAAAACTGTATCTCATCAGAAATCCCTTCCCCCCCTTGGTTAAACACAGTAAATGTTAATAGCTAAGACAAGTTTTTTGGGACATGGGAGAGCCTACTAAAAAAAAAAAAATTTGTCAACCCACAATCTGCATCTTCTGACACATATTCTTGCAGAAACAAGAGCAATGCTGCAGAAAAGCAAGACCTCTTCCTCATCTACATTTTTATAAGGTCAAGGTGCTCACCGGCAGAGAGGTTTCTGTGAATCCTGCAGGGACTCCCATGCGTGTGTGCCATGCGGACAAACAATTAAACACAATCATTCCCACATGCAGTAAAATGCAGCCATGGAGGTGATTAAAAATCCACTCAGAAGTGGGAAATTGGGTGTGACATTGATGGCTCACACTCTGACTGCCAGCTCATCCCTCTGATTCATCTGAGCCTCTGTCTAACTTAGCAGACTCTATTGGGTGCGTGTAAAAAACAAGAATACAGATGAGTGCAAATGGTTTTTCCTTTCAGTTGTAAGCCACAGGAAGCACAGCCTCAACAGTCTCAGATAGGCTGTCAGCAACAACTCATTTCTTTTTTAGGATTCTCTGGACAGGGTGGTGCTCAAGGTTAATTAACAAGCAGAATCAATCTACTAGGTTGTAACACTCATATCAGGGTGACAAAATCTTGCATCTAGGAACCACAACAGCCATGGAAACAAAGATGTACATTACTTCATTTGGTGGCAACAGCATGCTATGACAGAAACCTGACCTTTGACAGAAAATGGTCAGAAAACTATATGAATAATTATATAAATAAACTATGACACTGTTAAAATGACACTGCTTCGGTTTAAAGCAAAACCTTATCACTCTGGAAGCATCAAGGCCCCCTTAAGAGCTCAACCATTTCACTGCCCAAACATGACTTCCACATGGGTCTGAGGGAATACACATAATGACAGGGATGACGACAACAGGTCATGTTTGTTGCCAGATTAATGTCACCTCCAATCAGGGTTGTACTGTGCCTGCATCTCCATTAGGAGTGCCCTGGACATGGGACATGCCAGCTTGCCAATGTGCCAGGGTCAGCTCACACCAACCAATCCCATCTCTTGACCCAAGTCCAGCTCTTCAGAGTCCAAGACACCAGTGGGGGGCATCCAGACACAAGGGCATCCTGATGCACCATTATGTCACATCTTTTGACTGGAGAAAAAGGCCCATGAGAACAATGAACAAAACCTCAAATGATTGTCAGACTTCCACGGAGCATCACCCTTCCTTGAAATGCTCTGCAAGCACACGCACCAAGATCCAAAGCCTGACCACGTTCACATTAAAGATGCTACTTGCCACTGTGAATACAACATTTATTTTTCATTAATGTCAAAGCACCTGCTCCTCACTTTCCTTACTGACATACTGCTAAAGAGCACAATACAGCAAGGGGGTCTGACCCTGAGCCTGATTTGCACAGAAAATGCATTTATTGCCATAAACTGGATTCCTAATTCCTTGGGCCCCTTTCCGTTTTTCAGCATTTGTACTCCACACTTACTACACAGCACTTAATCACACCACACTGTTTGTTGTTTATCCACAGACAAATCCTCCAGGTCCTTCCTCATGCTGGCACTTTGCCCATATCTGTTTCACCACAGAGGTCCACAAGGATCAGCCATCTCAAGCTTCCAACACCTTTACAGCCTCCACCCTTACAAAACGAAAAGGTTAAGTCTGAATCAATTCATTACTTTGACTGTCTCCTACAGGACTGATTATTAACTGTCAGTATAAAGAATCGATTTGCATCGTTTTGGGGATGTGGTTCTAATTCAATTTAACACCAGCCTGGACAAACCCTCTGTTGTCTGTCTGCTGAAAGTTTGCTCTCTGTTCGGAGAAGACCTGGTTAGGGCCTCACTGCTTAAAGAAGAAACAGCCATTGTTCATGGACAGTCCGTAAAAGAAAACGTTTTTTTAGGAATCGCCAATAATTACGACCCTCCAATGACAGAGAGGGACATGTGCTGGTACTAAATCTCCCCAGCTCAAGATAATTTAAGCCTCTTTTTCCACACCGGCTTGCTTTAATTACTAGAAATAAGTGGCAGCATTTGGCAAATTTTATGGCGCTTGTTGAAAAAGCAGGCAATGGTCTTGCTGGTGCAATCTGCTTGATTGCAGAGCTGTAAATCCAAAATCCAGCCATCACACTAACAATGCCTTGGGTGATGCAGGTACCCCACCACTGCATGAGACCTATATATTTTACATCTACAAAGATGAAAGATTAGATAAATGAGTACCTTATCTTTCTGTGCTTGGATTCAGACTGGTCTTTGTAGGCCAACCTCACAGCTTAGGCTACATAAATTTCAGTGAGGGAAAAAGTGAACTCCCTAAATGTATACATCCATGACATACTCGCAGCTAAATGACACGGTTTGGTGCTCATGGTAATAAAGGCAGTGAGAAATTTTGATAGAGTGACAATCACTGTCCAAGCAGAAACATTTCTCTTTTTAGATTGTGATTCTGTCTGTCTTACTTTCTATTACTTCCCTCAGTTTTTGAGACAGCTATTATCACAAGTCAGTCAGCAATCTGGAAGTCAATCATGCAAATAATAACGCCAGTGTTTTAATCTAAATGGTACAGCTTCTTAAAATATTTCAACTTACACGGACAAAATGCCTGAATTATTGATTGGCCTTTTTCTTTCTTTCAAATCATTATCCATGCTGTTCTAAAACTTATTTAGTTGAAAACGAAAAGCTAAATAAAAAAATTCCAGGATGAGCTGTGCTTACACTTAAGATCATACACAATAGCATTTATTTTAATGAATACTACGGAGGAACAGACAGTTCCCTGGAGAGATTTTAGTGGTGTCAGAGGTCAAGCTAATATGCAAAAGTCAATTAACACGATCCTGCAAAAACAACTGAATTTTCTGTTGTTCATAACAATGTAAACGTGTGGAAAGAGACACAGGCCAAAAAAAGTTTGACAAAAAAAAAGTGACACCACCCTCAGGTGCTCCAAGGACTAAAGTGGACAGTGCTATAAACCAGTCAGTTAATGACCTTCATCCTACTGCCAATTAGCGGATCATTGCTGCAACTGAACACATCAGTTCCTAGTCACTAGCACTGCTCTCATAGACATAATGAAGGAATAATAGCATTAGCTTTGTATGCAGGACACCACAGGATGCCCAGAATAAAGTAGATGGGAGCAAAGGGGCCACAGAGCCACAGCTGCTCTGGTCTGTCCTCTAAACCAAGCAGTAAACAGTAGGCAGGAAGAAGGAGAAGCACCCAAGGGTATTGTCAGTAAATAGTGCAGGAGAGCCAACGCCATTCTATATTAGAGAGAGATTAGGAACTAGGCCTGAGCCAACGAAAAAACATGGACCATAACCACTCTGGACATGTCCCTGACTGTGACTATCATATTGTTTGTGGACAAATCTGCTGTCACATTAAAAATAGCACAGCACTGGTAACAATGAAATGTATTCAGTTATAACTATTAATATCAGGATGTAAAAAAGATAATCTGCCAAACCTTGTATCTGAGAGCTCCTTCACTCATTTGACCTGACTGCATGATAAACACGGTCCCTGATCTCCAGCTTACATGTTCCCTCCTTACATTGGTTCAAGGCCCAGGTCCATCTAAGAAAAAAACAAGATATACCACAGCATTTCAACAAAGAAGAAAGTTTCCGCTGGCCTCAATCAGGACTATTATTCACTGGGAGGTGCTGAAATTAGGAAATAGTAATTTCCCCACACTGTAATTGGGTTGTGCACAATTTCCTCCAACTGTCCAAACATACAATGAAGTGTTCAGTATCATTAATTATTTCCATCACAGAGACCCCAATGTATGGGCAATTTACAAAGCATATTTTACATGCAGCAATATCCATTGGTACAGCCAAACATTGAAATAAACAATTCAAACAACAACAGCCATACCACACCTTTAGAACATATACAATTCAGGTTACAAGCCCAGTTCCTTCTACAATGCGTTGAACTGCTGACAGTATTTTAACAGGATCCTGACTTCAGCTGTCAATAATCTCACTAAATGTATAGATAAAAAGATTTAATATTATGTATCATGTATTGGTTTACAACCAGTCACACACATTAATATAAAATACAAGCACATTCATAGTTGCACTTCAAAACCCTTTCAACGGAGATCAGCTGTTAAGCATTTGTATGCTGTATACCAAAGTTATAGTTCCTTTCTTTCATATATATTTACAGAAAAAAAAGAATTTATGTATGTAAAGAATTTACAAAATTATGTATAAAGGAGCTTATAATGTACTAATTTAGTATGGAAATCATGCTTTCCTGCCAGTCTCATTTTGAGTTAGAGCATGATATCCTGCAGCCAAACCTAAACACACAAGAAAATGCAGTTTCAGTAGATCTGCTTTACCTTGATATAAATACCGCTACAGCTTACAGTCTTGCACTACAACACATAGGAAAAAATTTCATGTAAATACATTTTTTCCAATCTTTGAGCATTTAGGGTAGGGTTGCGAGTGTAAATTTCATTACGTTATGATCATAATTTTGATGAGTATGATTGACTGTTGTTCACCAATATCAGGGAAGACTAAGTCTGACCTCTTCCATATGTACAGAGAGGAAAATGATCAAGCATGTGTATTTGTCTTTATCAGTTTATTTGGTAAAAAGCATATGTCTAATTGCTTCTTTTCACAATGTCAGGACATCTTACAGAACAAATAATCCTACAGACTTGTTATAATAAATGTGTAGGATGTTTTTTTTTTTTTTTTTTTTTTAAATGCTATTCAGGTAAATATTTACAAGTTTACAAGGGACCTCCACCAGCTCAACATCTTGCTTCCACCTTGACTGATTTTGGGACACGGAAATCCATCAGCCTGTTTACTACTTTCATTTACGCCACATGTCAGTACAGCATATATTAGAGACATTTACTACCCACAATGCACTACAGCCACTGTGATATAGACTTCCCGGCTCAGTTCCAGTTTCACTGCATCACGCTGTTTTGGAGGACATATGGTGCCCATTTGTTTTCTTCATGCTGAGTAAATGGGGGTAGGTGTTCTATTTTTGCAAAAGCAGTTTCCCTGCATTGCGTGCCTCTCCCTTTGATGGCCACAGCAGCTGGACAGTGATTGTCACTTTTGAGAATATGAGCCTTTCTTTGGGCTTTGATGTCACGCTTCAACATGCTGCGCAATGCTTCTCCCACATGCTTCCCTGATGTGGTTCAGTTTAAAATTTTGGAAAACCCATTGATGGTGAAATACTTTCCTACTAACAGTAGCAAAAGTAAGGAGATCTGGGAATTCCTTGCCTTCTGTATATTTTCTTTAGGCTAACTGATTACATGTGCCTCCCCATTTCCAGGACCACATACAAATGTTTGCCTGCCAGTAAAAAATTGTATATCAGATTAACAGCTTGTACCTGCATGTTCTGCAACTTCCAACTGTACAAAACTGTGAAACCAGGGTAGTCATCTGAAACACTGATTTTCACTGTAGTGCTGTGCTCCACAGTTTGGTAACAGATTCTGATCATGCCAGTGCTGACTACAGCTGTGGACTTACAATTGTCCATTGCATCATGTAGGGAGGGAGGGGTTTCAGTGGGCTGGGACATACCAATCGCATCACACAAGCACAAACCCATTGGTTGATTGGGCAGCCACAAATGCATGACACAGCACTCAGCTGGTGGACTATACAGTGAAGAAAAGGCAGTGGCTGGCAGAATACACTTGAGGTGAGAGTAGGTACTTGCCTGCATGGACCACAGACATTGTGGGTGCAAAGAGAAGTATGACAAGTATGCCCAGCAAGCGGTTCATATTCTTCATAGCAGAGATCTGGAGAAAGACACTTATGAATGGCCATATGAAAAAAAGAGCACAGAAATAGTTTTAAAAATTATGCACACATGCTGAACATTTTTCTTTCCATCAATTTTTTGCATACACTATTTTTTCAATGAGAAAAAAAACGTTGAAGATGATGTGATTTATTTCATTGATAACTTTTTGTAACTATCAGTAAACAAAAGAAACAAAATTATTTATGATCATTTGGTTAAATATTACACTAAAGCATAATCTGACTGCACCTATAGTTTTGTATATAACTTACCATTAAACTTCAATCATCCTAGAGGAAGGCGGACATGGGCCCAGAGCCAACTTCCTCAGCGTCCTCCAGAACAGAAACAAAATGATGACTTGCCTCAACAGGGAGGAAACATTTCAAATTTAGAAGGGAACCATCTCATCATGATGCCTGCTGTCACCTTCACTTACTGATGCCACAGATCCAACGAATTTGTCACGGACATTCAGCCCCCCGTGGATGGATTCTTGGGTTGAATTCCAGGTGAACACATAAAGCTGTATTTGTTTTAAAAATACGTTGGGCTTTAAAACCTGCGCTGTCAGATGACTAGACACTAGTTATTATTTATTTATTTTTTTTTTTTACCAAAACTTTACTTTGAAATATTTACTGTGCAACGCTGAGCAGGAGACAATATAACTAAGCTAATAACTAAAAATAAGTGCAACAACAATGAAAGGCAATTTACTGTAACTGATGTTTCCTGCTGAAAGTTGAGACAAGTATTTTTTCCCCCTTGGATCAATGTTACAGACAGGTGTTCTCTTGCCCAGATCATTCAACTTGTAAGCGACCAGCTTAATAGCACGTTAAAATACCTTCCAAACCTGTTAATTAATTAAATTATTTTATGTGAGAGTTAAAAATGGAAAAATCAACAAAAGATAGGTAATTCTAACGAGTAAAACCGGCGTAGGCTAACGCTACGTACGCACTGTTAAAATTTTCCTTGTCAGTTAACAGATTAAAGTAGCCTACCGTAAGTGAGCTGTTTGTCTACTCACTTGCCAGTTGCTAATTCCTCGTACATTGGTCAACTTTAACGACTGAACGACTAATTAAACTTAAATTATTCACGAATAGCTACATGTGCTACTGCAATTAAATTTATTTACCTGAGCAGGCTGAATAGCAATATTGTCTCTAAACGCATATCTGTTTTTGTAATGTTAGGCAGGTTAGCTAGCTAAAATGTGCATTCAATTAGGCAATACATCTAGTGCATGAGCATGTTAAATAGCAAGGCTGCTAGCAAAAGTTTGCAGACAACTGCGCCTGCATGTAAGGCAACGAAGATAATTAAAGGTTGGGATAAAAACAAGGTAATTTGATCAGGTGTCCCATAGCCTATATGAAGGTGGAATTATTTTGTTGCATAAACACCCTTGTTGGGTTTGTAAAATTGTTATCGGTATTGAATTACCTTCAATGTGTTTGTTGCCTTCAACTCCCACTGGTATCCATCCGACCAGGAAGATCAAAAGTTACACTCAACTTTTCGTCAAACTCCTTCACCAACCAAGATCATGCGTATTACAATTTTCCAGCCGTAATTTCATAATCTGCAGTTTTCATGATCCAAGAAATCAAACCATTGGCAAAATAGCTAAATTTTGCCTGAATTCCTCACTAATATCCTTACAACGACATGCTTTAAATATTAATTCTACAAAATAATTAAAAGACAGACTATATTTATCTCCCATGCTAACAAAAACTCTTGGCATTGTTTGTAGCTGAGTTGCTTTTTACATGATCAGAAGTCTTGGTAAATTCTTGTCCACAACCTCTCTGCAGCTCTTTTGAAATACTGTCAGGTTTCTCTTTACACATGCATGGCATGTGGCTGTATATGAATGGCTGAGCACCTGTTGTCCCATCAGAATGTGTGAACCATCATGCATTCACCATCATTGTGATGAGAATAATACATTATCAATTGCGTTCTGTGATTTCATCTTGATTACAACAGCTATTTCCTGGAGCCAATAGGCAATGTAATTATAGGGGCGTTCTGGGGCCCTCATCTTTCCACTCTGGGCACATTGCCTGCTCTGCTGAATGGACAAATTGGAGGAGTGTCCTACCCACTGCCCATTCAAAATAAGGGAATCAGGCCCCACCTGCCTTACTGTTGAAGAGAGAATTAAATCTCCTGTATGGGAAATGGAAAAATGATTTATGTACCTTGCATGTGCAAGCATGTGCAGTCTTGTTCAAATAGCCTCTCAGTGTTTCCTTAATACCCACTCTCTCTGATGGAAACAATAAAAAGTGTGTTTTGCAGAAATAAAAGAATGCAAGAGATTGTTTGACTGTCTCTGGCTATGAGCCATGAAAGGGATGAGGCTGTTCCTTGGGCAGAGTCAAAGAGCATGAGTGGTCCAGACTGTTACATTTGCCAGTGGATTTGATTAAGGGTGCGGTGACCAGATGCTCCCACTGGGCGGCCAAATCATCTTCCTATGCTTTTAATCAAATTAAATAAATGGGGAGGGCCAGAGATATTGTGGATGGTGTTACTCAGAGTCGATACACACAGAAAACATACACAGGGAGTGAAACCTTTTTTCATTGTTTGTTGGGTTTTGCTGTACAATTCTAGCCATGTTCTTGATTGCTGCATTCTTACACTTACTCAAATAGCAGCTCAGAAGATGAACACTTGATAAGTAGTCACAATGACCTGCATTATCACATCCAGCAACATCATGGATGGCTGTGCAAATAATATTCCCTTAGTATAGGTCTGTTATTGTGAACTTACATGAAGCACCTATAACCATTTCCTCCTTAGGAACAAAAGAAAAATTTTGAGAAATCAGACAAGACCTTGAGAGAGGAAAATGCCCATGCTGAAGAGACAATTAACAGGCCTCTGTGTTTATGATGTGTCATTTAGTAGTGTATTAAACTGTTAACTGAGATTTTACATGTATCTAAACAGACAAGGGTGGGTATTGCAAAGCCCTTCATCGTTTCAATAATATCCTCCTGCAATGACAAACATTGCTCTCTGAGCTCAGTCAGAATTAGTAAGCTGGAAAACAAGGGAACTGGTGGTAGCCAAAACTCAAACAGTAATTACACCACAAGGAATTCCACTCAGAGCTGGAACTGAGCTGCTGTTAAATGGGTTATAAATGTGCCTTTCCGAAGAGATGTCGGTAGTAAGCTGTCCAATGCAGCCCTCACAGTGACCATGGTTCTCTCCTCATCAAACGAGGCATTCTTCCGTGAAATGCCGAGCAGGTGGCAGCGCTACATGACAGCATGCCGTTTGTGATGGTGGCCTCAGCTTACAGAGACAACAAGGCTGGAGGCCTGTATTTCCATGCCATGCCTCTCCTGGCACTCAGCTACCAGAACATGCTGTAAGGCTGACTGCCCACCATTTCCAAGATGGATGGTCTACCCTTTCCTGTGAGTCTATTGTGAAGTCATCTCTTCAGAAGCAATGTTTAAAATGCTACTTCACACTCTGGTGGCAGTATTAATGATGTTCATTGCATGAACTTATGGATCAGCCAAGATGATTTTCAGTTAGTATACAAGGACTGACTCGATCATTGAATTGGTGGGAGTCACTCTGTGAATGTAACTGCTAAAACAGGACAAGGTTGCATATGTATTCTGTATGGTTAGTCAGCATTACTATGCGGGGAATTATTAATTGGCCAGTCAATTCTTCTAATAATCTCTTCTTTACATGCTCTGGAAACCTACAAATAAATATATTGGAAACTGTCCTTCAAAATATGGTTGGAATCCAGTTGAAAGGGTGTCTGAGGTGGTTCTTGAACCCATTAGTGGTTTACATGCAGGTAATTTTAGCATCTAAATATCACTGCCACTTTAAACTGAGAATCTATGTGAACTGCAGAGAAAGTCCAATAACCAAAACTTTACAGTGCTGTCATGCCCAAGTAACCAGTCCATACAATTCAAACCTGCCTTTTGTTCTATTTTGAAAGTTAATGAGCCTTTTGATATGAAATTTGATATATATTTTGATGTAGTATTCAAATCTACAATTTTAGATAACCGAGTTCAGGAATCTCAGTGACATGACATCATATTAGTTTACCACATGGCAGAGTCTCTCCACAAGTGATGTTGCCTAGAGCAGCATGAAGGATATCACCTCAGATTGTGTTTCAGTGGATTTCCTGATTGATAAGTTACTTTACTGCACACCAGATGCAGCACGTTTCTGAAGAGTGAGATACTTATATATCAGAACTGCTGTCAGCCCGGGAGTAAACACACTTTACACATCTTTATGGATGGCCTGCTTTTTAAAGATAGATTTGTGTGGAGTGTAGCACCAATTACATATATCATGTTAAAAAGGTAAGATTAATTAGGTTTGATTTTAAACTCAGCAATGGCAGTGAGGAAAACAACATGTTATACTTCATATGTCATAGCTCATACAGCTACACTGTTGCCTGAATATATCTGCTATGTAGACTATGACATGATATAATATCTAAGAGTTTAATGCAAATGAATGGGGAGGGCCATGTGACCTGCACTACTTACGCCTCTTCAAATTGCAGGAAGAACACCTGAGACAATAACATGGGTTGGAAATGGAAAAAAATGGATAGATACATCTCAGCAGAGTACTAGAATAGGAAGGAACATTTCTTTTATTCACAAGTAAAAGTCAATGCAAGCTGCCATATCATACATTTATACACAGGATTTGAAAACCCTATACAAAACTGAAGACATTTGAAAATATGATTTGATATGAAATGTGACCATACATACATTGTCATAACCATTATCAAAAAATGTATCCGTTTGGTAATAGTCAGCTCAGGTAACTAACCACAAATTAGTGAAAGCCAGGGATTTTATTACAAAACAAGAGCAAAATGAAAACAAAAGTGTAATATAAAAAGACGAATAAAAATCTCATGCAGCATCTTCAGAAAGGGCCTGAGAGTAAGTTCTTATTTAAGGAAAAAACAAGATCATTTCAGAATAAAAAAAAAAAAAAAAACATAAAGAACAAACAAGCCAGAGTTTTTGTCTCTTCCTCTGGAAAACCAAACAGTTCATAACCTGTTCATTGGGTTTATTCAGAGAGAAATAAAACATACACAAAACATACTGGCAGCTACATTTTGCTGAAATCACAATTTGATTTGTTCACTTGGTTCATGGCCCCAATATCCCAGAAACTGGATATTCTCACATCCCTGGCCACTGACAGGAAACTTCCATCATCCTGTGTGGAAAGTGATTGATCTGAGGGCATGAATGTATTAACAGAAAGATACAGTAATGCAAACATACACCTTCTCAGCTGTGCTGGCAGGGTAACACCATTCAGAAACAGAGAGTAATTGAGGGACCAATGCTCTGTAAAGTAGTCTGGACCAGGGCCTTTGTGGACCCTGGAACTGTGAAGTGGTTAAACTCTCTGTGCTAACACAGACATTTTGAGGTTCTTGGTAGGAGCAAGAGTGGTGGGAATGCATAGACTGGCCTGGCATCTCCCTGCACTAAAATCCAGTGGTGCCAGAGCTGCTTTGCCTATGGCATCTCAGCTCTGTTCATACTTTTATATACAGTGGCACCCCACCCCCTCCCATCAGAGCCACTGTAATGAAACCAGCTTGCCGACGTACCAAACGTCAATGTGTGCATACGAGGGTCCAGCGTGCATTCTTTAGCCCAAGCAGGTTGTGGAGCAGCATGTTATGCATGTGGTGATATTTCTCAGGGTGACTCTGGCGCTCATGCTGCAGAGCACAAGAGCTTGTCACACCATGAATCATGCTGGTCTCCTGTTGGGAGCGGCCCGGCACAGGAGCTGGCTCTCAGATTAATGGGCTGCCATTGCCACATCTCCATTTAAATAAACAAGGGCAAGCACTCCACAACAACAGGTTTGCCTTCCCATGTTGCGCATGTCCGCCGGGACCCCTCGTGATCAAGGCAACTGAATACATGTAACAAATTCTACAGCACTGCCAACTGAGGCAGCATTATGACAGCAAGTCTAGTCCTTGACAAAATAATGCAGTACAGTTTTGTTTAAAGGTTAGCCATCCATACAAAAGAAACCAGACTGGACAGAAACCTAAGGGTCTAGAGGCTGTATGACCACGGGCACGTTAACTTGAGGTTTGAACATGAGAAAGGCAAAGTTTGGGATGCAATAACATTAGCTTATTGCTTTTCTTTTTTCTTCTTTATTTCTTTTTTTCTTACCTAAAATGATATTTTACATACTGTATAATCATATAAATACACTATACAATACAATATAAAATACGTTTATTTTTCTTAAAAGGAATATGTTTCAGGTTTGCTTAGGTATGCTGGTTTTAATACTAGCACCAATACAAAAAATATTCACTTGAAAACAGTCTTAAGAAAAAGGCACTTTCGGGTGATGTTTAATGAATTGGTCTATGACAACTGTTTTCAGTCTCACCAATGCAGTAACTGTAGAAACTTTGCTGCTTTTTCAAAAGTCCTGCTCCATTCCTGTATGTCCAATTCCATGCGGATTCCTTTTGCAGAAACAAAAGCTCCTTTCCCTTTTGTGACTTTCCCATTATGCACACCTGTGTTTTGTTTTTGTCCTTTTGCTGTGGGCCTCCTTCCTGGCACCTCATTCTCAACGCACCTATGAACTTACTGCTACGCTTCATCAACCTTCCTTGTCGACTTTCCAGGTTCTCTCTCCCCCTCCCTCACTGTCTCACACTTCCACCTCTCGCGGTCCATCTTGCAGGTCAGATGCCACCCCAATGTCGAAGCACGTCACCATCATGACACGTGACTTGCATAGGTTGACGCAGTACTCCAGTTCATCTGTGACCTGCTCCAGAGCCTCCAGATACTCCTGTGACTCCTTGTCCAAATCCTGGTCCACCTCAACTGGAAGTGAAGAGAGGCAGAGAGAAGTAAGCCTGCTAACTGACACACACAAACAAACAATGTATACTAGACCATCAGCACCCACACAATAAATGAATACCAACATGAAGGATATAAAAGGAATGGGGTGGTCCAACGATGAAGTCCCAGTCCTATGTTGATTGTTCTGACATTTTTTTTACACAAGCTACATCCTGATGAATAGGGGCTAAACAGAAGCAGAAACTCATTCCTGGAGTCAAACATTCTTTGACAGAGGGCAAATACATGTATGAATGTCCAAAGTCCAACAGAGGACTAACAGCCTCTAGTTTGCATTGTGGGAGAGAAGGCTGATTTATATAATGTGCCTGCTCCGATTATTTCTCTGTTCTTGACAGGAAGCACAGATGAACTCATTGAATCCCTGGCCAAAGCCTTTTAAAATCTATGAGCGCACAGAGAGATGCAAGGGTCTGTGAGAAACGATTCAGCCTTTACCCCTGAAACGCAAGGGGAGAATAACATTCTATTGATTTCAAGACACCGTGGGAGTACTCACAGAAATGAGGCTTTCAATGGAGTGAAAAGCAGTTGTGTTTTTCCCCAGACTAAGCATAAAGGCAGGTAGGTGCTGTGCTCAATTTCAAGAAAATAATGACTATGTTTCTGTGACTTTTATGGTTCCATATATTCCATTTATTCCTATTATGGTCCTTGCAAAAGTCCCACTTATGCAAGGAACACCTTTACAAACAAGAAAAGCCATTTAGTTTAAATAAGATGTTTTCCTACAATTATTTTAATTAAAAACAATGGTCATTATTATACGAAATGTAACTATGGCAGATGTGGTCCTGGATGTTTTTTTTTAATAAAACATAGATTCCAGAAATAGATTATAATGGACAGAGTTACAAAACACTGGGAGACAGATGAATTACCTTGAGACAACTCAGATCCATTCAACTGTAAACAGTCTATTTGCACAGCCTGTTTCATCCATTGAAGACTTGTATAGCTTTGTGTCTATGGTAGAAAATAATGCCCTCTACATGGTTCTCAATTTACCACAAACTTTAAAAAGCTTAAATGAAATGACTCAATTCACCATTGACTGAGAGTGGTGCCATACATTATCCCTGGTGTGGTCCACAGTTCCCATTTAACCATGCAAACAGGGGAAAAAATCAAATGCAGTGGTTGGAATGGTGCTGAACTATGTTGTATGGGTTCAAGAACTGTTTATTGAAGGTCATGCAGGGGCATCATGGGAAAATGGTAGGCCCTCCAAAGCACTGCCTGTTGCTAACCTTTTCAGGACTGTTCTCACTAGGTAGGCCTCCAGGCTTTTTAAGTGGCTGCAGAACACCCCTGATCAGATCTAAACATGACTGGAGTACCATGGACACCATCTAACCATACAAACATGGTGCATGAGGGATGTAGGACTATTGAATATGGTATGTGGATGTTGATTATAATCCCTTGCCACTACAATCCAGACCACCTCCACATACTACATCAATATCTCCAAATAAGTTGACCCTTTGTGGGTCACCAGTGGGAGGCAGTACTATCAAACATTCTAATACTCATCATGCTCTTCAGTTTACATTTGGAATACACCAAGAGAAAAGTAATAAGAAAGCACAAGCAGTAAATGGTGTAATGTCCTGTAGTTAACACAGTCAATATAACTACAAACCATAAAATGAACAATAAAAACCATATAAAATAATAAAGAAAAAACTGTTGTGTAAAACAAACACTTCCTGCTACAGAGCTTCCAGGGATGTATAACAGAGGGCCTTGATACTCACACTCTCCTGTCCACTTGCTGGGATCCATCATCAGCCTGCACTTGGTATCCTCCAGTTCCTCTTTCAGCATGTCGTGCTTGGCCCGCAGGTCCCGGATCTGCTGCTGCCTCCTTTCCAGAATCTTCAGCTTGGTGTTGAAATACAGCAGGCCCTAAATCAGGGTCACAATCAGCTGTCAGCTACTGTGCTGTCACCTCACCTTAAACAGCTCAAACAGTGTTGCATCCTGATGAATATGATGATAAAATCAATGACCACAAACTTGAGGACACCTTGCCCTTTTCTTTGGCTAGATTAATTACTGTAGAAATGTGGAACTAAAGAAGGGGAAACTGACTCAAATGAATCCCCCTTTTTGATTTGTGAGAGAGTACGTGACAAGAGTATATGTATGAAGATCAGGTATTTATAAAGCAGAACAATGGCAAACATTATTTTTCTTTAATCCTTAATGACAGGTGTTAGTATAGAACAATTACAGGATATACCCTATGCAGTACAATACATTATGTATGTATTGTCATACAGAAGTACAAATTTCAATTTAAAATATTTAGTATCCATTGGCCTTGAAATGAATTCATTCTCCTGCAGTTCACCTCCGTCCACGCATACAAATCTCCCCATACTCCTGTTTCAGCACATAACCCTCACAATCAAACCACATCCATCCTGCCCAATCAACATACCTTCTCAACATCCTGGAATGGCTGCTGCTGCAAAAGAACACAGAAACAGAGCAGGTCATCAGTACAGACCACAAATTAGAGCCCCCTCACCCCCTCCCACCTTGGTCTTACATACATACATACCCAACCCATATGCACACTCACATGCACAGAAATGTTGAGTTTGCAACAATAGAGGTGATGCAGGGAGAAGCACTTCATTATGGCGATTCAGCCACATCGGCTTTCAAAGACGGATTGAAGATCATCTTTTCCTAATTGAAACTAAATCAAACCACCATCCAGCTGATTTAATATCTTCTTTTAACAAATCCCCGTCTGCCTAGCTCCCACTTGTGGGAATGGTTAATGACCCATGGAAGCGGAGAAGGCCATAAAGAGCGATCAAGCAGCCCAGGATGTTGGAGGAACCTTCATTTATCACACTGTCCTCCACCACACTTGCTCTCCACATCTTCCCCCACCACTGCCTGGCCCCAGCGATCAGTCATATCTAAACCAATTAACCCCAGACAGTAATTGCTTTCGTGATCCCCCCACATTTCTGCTCAACGTACAACAGCACAGAGAGTGGTCACAGGCACTTAAATGCAATCATTTGCCACCAAGTTGATGGAAGGTCAAATGGCTGAGACAGACATTCTTGTCTTGTTCCTTAATAAGAAGCCTAACCAAGGATGATGATCTAAGATGTTCCTTCAATGTCAACTGTGTTGCTCATCCAGAATAGCTCTGAACAAGACATATCATTAGGCACATGTGCAGTAATATCTAAACCGTAAATGGTTTAAATATTTTGAGCTCATAATGCAGCATCTAACTTATCCACATCTTCCATGGTTCAGGCATCATACATTGAAAAGTGTAGGCCAGGAAGTGTAAAGGCCAGTGGCACCACACAAGCAATCAAAAGTGGGCATGCAGATAATGCCAAATCATAGGAAAGTGGACACTGCACTCACCTCAGCTGTGTCCTCCTGTCGTCTTCTCTGCAGTCTCTCCACATCATCAATCTCGTACACTTTGATTTCAAAGGGCTCCTTCAAAGTCCCAGGCAAAGGGGGTAGGTCTACCCACTGGCCTGTGCCACTGGCCTTCCTCCCAAGGGATGAGGTGTCAGGGAGAGGAGCAGGGATAAGACGCCGACGCTGTAGGCCTTAAGCAAAACATGGATTTTAATGTATGCTATATGCATGTACAGGGAGTATCCTACAGCTTCTAACCTGTAAATATGCATGATGTGAAACAGGCAAAGACGTAATTTGATAGCAGACTTTACATAGACCTCCAGTGTACAGTATTGATTGCATATGTATAAGGCATTGTGCTATCTACAGTATCTACAACAGATATTAATTACAGACATCGACTACATAAATCTGTGAATGAATGGGACCATGTTATGAGTTTTCACCGCACAGGAATTCAATATAATTTTATAGCTTGCATCAAACGCTTCCCTTATACACCTCATGCGCATACATGAGAATATGAGATAATGCTTTCTGGATTAAAAACAAGTGAGCACTCCATTTGTACTTAATGTTCATTATTGTACAAATTCTTATGATTTATTTCTTTCTGTTTAATGGCAATCTCTTTAGGTGAGCAGTCAGCCTATCAGTAATTCAGGGGGTGAAAGGAGAAAGCAGCTGATGAGAGCAATACAAAACTCAAAATGAAAGTTAAGGCATGTACTTTCTCAATAGACTTACACAAAAATGCCCCAGGGCACAAACATCCAGCCTGTCAAGGATTTAATACATATTTGAGAAATTTGTGCAATTCTAAAGGGCTGCTGCTATTGATTTTGTAGAGCAGCTTCTAGACTTGAACATGCTGTGCATGCTACAGCATCATAAGCAGAGCCAACACTAATGTTAAAAGGCAGCTCTAGCAGGCTACAAGCTCGACATTCTTTAAAACAATCTTTAAATTCTTTAAAACTGCTCAATCTCAGAACCAACAAACGCTCCACAAGGACTTTGCCTCAAAAGGGGTAAATGTATGACTCTTGTCCAATGACTTCTAATCAGACACTTTTAGAGACAAGCAGTAACGCTACTTAGCGAGTTATCTAATGATAACTTTCTGTTTAATCTTTGCACAATGGTGTTATTACAATTAAAACATCACATATTTGTTTACTAAAATAAAACCAAAATAAAACTAAAATGCAGCACTTCAACACACAGCATACAACCAATGGCACTCAATTGCTGTTATGTCCATAAGCTAAACTGTTGTTAGAAGGTTCTTCAAGTTAGACCTCATTGCTGAATACAAATACGAATTTGTGCCCATAGCTTTAATAACAATACTCAAATATGTGTTTAACTAAATTGCTGACTGAACAAGTATAACTCTTCCAGTCAAAAAATACAGAGTCAGGCAATTTAAGAGACAGTGACTTAAAGAACTTCCACATATCACTTTGAAATACTAGGTCTTACCATTAGACCTCTTCTTGGGAGATTTAGAAGTCCTAGTACGGCCTGAAGAGGACATCCCACTCTCACTCATGGAATCATGGGCGGAGGAGGCACTGCCGGTGGCTTCACTGTCCCGGATCATACTCTCATAGCCACTGCTGCCCCCACTGTGATAGAAGAGCGCTGTTCGCCCCATTGCAGGGGGCAGCTCCCCACTTAGGACGCTGCTGTTGTCACTGCCATGGCCGCTGCTATAGCGCTGAGGCCTTCTAGGGGCTGTGATCTTACTGTAGGGGGAGGGCAGCATAGGGATAGAGCTCTTGTCATCACTGAGGTTCACCCCACTGTCATTTCCGCTGTCTGAGTCCCCAGAGCCTCTGAAGTGTTTCCCAGGACTTCCTGATGCTAACTCGCTGACTCTGCTGTTTGCTGCCCGTATGGCTTGCTTTGTGCCCATAATGGTTCCCCTTCCAGGTTTACCACTGACCCCCGTAACAGACCGAGTTGCTGTTTTCCCTGTGGGAGGAAGGTTAGCACTCCGTGTGGTTGGAGCAGCCAAAGATTTGGTGGAGGAGCTCAGGACCTTAGAATTGCTTGCTGACAGAGTTCGAGCCTTGTTTCCATTAACACCAATTGCCTTGGGGTTAACACCACCTTTTATTTGCCCTGTTTTGCCTGGAGTTCCAGAGACAGCACAGGGAGGTGGGGAGGTAGCAGTAGGGGTGGAAGCAGAGGTGGGCATTCCAAGCCTTGTTACAGACTTGCTGGACTTGCCATTGCTGCCTAAGCTGGCACCACTATTCTCTCTACTAAGTCCAGGTTTGGACCCCACTGAAGTCAAGCTGTCACATCTCTCCAGGGACATCTGACTGCCATAGTACTGTCCAGCATCTCCTTTGATTCCCCTGTTCTTCAGACTAGATGTTGCTTTGGCTGAGCCATAGTCAGTCTTTAAGCTAGACGTTTTGTAGCTACTGGAGTCCCCTCTCAAGCGTACATCAAGTTCATCTTCTGATGCTGCTGCCCTAGGTGCTGAGGACTTTCCTGCATCAATACCTGCAGATTTTAAGGCACTTGGGGGCAGCAATATCCTGTTCTTCTGATCTAGACTGGATTTGCGAACCGGTGGAGCAGGAGGTGAGGTGCCACCAGCCTTAGAAAGCATACCCTTCTGTCCATTTGTCTTCTTTCCCAAGGAAGAGAATTTCAAGCTTCCAGTTGTTGATGTGCTATCTAGATTCCCCTTGGACTCTGGGGAGTTGTGGATAACAGGCACGGTGCCAAGTGTGGTCGCACCTCTCCGGAGCTGTGGCATTTTACTGGGAGTCTCTGTTTTCTTGCTGCTGGATTTTTCACAGCCATCCACTACTCTCTGGGATGAGGTAGACCCCTGCGTTTTTGGTGGTCGTGGTACGCTGCTGCTGTTCATGCCTGGCCTCCTGGAGGGTATACCACTTGCCCCATTCCTGGAGAGTTTGCTCGAGGAGCTAGAATCAGAACTTTGAGATTCTGAATGGCTGTCCATGCGCAGCCAAGGATCATCAGACTTGCCTTCCTGTCTCTGCAGTTCACGGCCACTGCCACTGTTGCTGCTACTCTGGGGGACGGATGAGGTAGGTTTCATTTTCCTGGGAAGACTGGAGTGAACAACATGAGGAGTCTGTGCGGGCTGGGAAGTGTTGAGAGTACTGGCTTTTGTAACTTTTGAACCTCGGGTGGATGCTTTGGTAGAGTCAGGGGATGGTGGGCACTTAGTCATACTCAGGGAGAGTTTGCTGGAGGTTGCACTGTCACTGTCCACCTCTGAGAAGCAAAAGCCACTGTCATTCAGGGAGTTCTTGGCATCCTGAGGAGAGAATGGCTCCTTATGAAACATGCTGAGGGAATCCATGTAGAAGGTTCCATCAGGCCCAATGTTCTTAGACTGTGGTATGAAGCTGTCAGCAGAGTGGGCACCTTCACTCTCCAATGTGCATACGCTCACCTCACTGAGCCAGGAGCTGATGGATGAACGCCTACTGCCTGAGCAGGGGAAAGTTTCCTCTTGCAAAGGCGTGACCATCTCTATGTTCACCCCAGTGGCACCCACTTGGGAGGTGTAGGCATCAAACTCATCATTGATGCTACTGATTATGCTGACCGGACGTGAGCCTGAGGCCAAGGCCTGCAAAGAGCAGTCACTGTTGAAGCTAATTATGCTGGATGGCCGCCCATTGTCAATGATGCCACCAATCGACAGCTCCTCAACCACAGTGAACACCAGCTCATCTTCTCCATTTAGCTCCACGGGCTGCTGTAGAGTCACAGTGGTTCTCAGAATGTCCCTGTCAAAGCACCTCCCTCTCAGGGCTGAGCGCAGGTGGCTCACCTCCAGTGGGGTCCTGGTCATGTGGTGGGCCCTGCCCAGGACTGGGGAGCTCCCAGCTTCTCCCCGTTTCACTGCTTGGTGGCTCATTCCTACAGGGGGAATTCTGGTTGCAGAACTTCCCTCTGTCTCAGGGTACAGTCTCCTAGTGTCTTTCTGCTGTGGGGGAGGAGGAGCAGGTTTCGGTAATGGCTTCTTGTTGAAGTAAACCTTCTCCCGCACCACTGGCTCAGAGTCTTGTGATGCTGCTGTGCCGTGTTTGTAACCACTATGCCGGCCATCAGAAACCAGCACCTTCTCCCCATCTGCACTTGTTCGGCTCAAGTTCTCTGAGATACCCCCTCCTGATGCAGCACCCATCCATTTCGAACGTTCCATTTTGGACTTAACAGGTGTGCTACTAGAAGGTTGAGCTGTTACACACTGAGGAGACTGCTTGGGAGAAATGTTCTCCTGGGAGGACGCTTTGGCAGGAGTCCTTGGAGAAACAGATGCCCCTTCTTTAACTTTGGCTGCTGCTCCACTGTCCATTTTGGAGCCCGACTGAGACCCTCTGCCCTCCCCTGTAAAAGAGTTGGGCTCCTCACTGCCATCAATACACTCAAGCCGCTCCTGAAGCTCTGCAAATGTGTTACACTTGAAGTGGTCTCGGTCAACTGGGCCCTCTTTCACACGCTTCCTGTTCAGTGAGGGGATGATGGGAACAAAGGCAGGTGGGCCCTCATTGTCACTGAGCTCACGGTCAGAGATGGCAGCGCCCCCTGGCCCCACATAAATGACTGTGTCACAAGATTGTTCACTACTTGAGGAGTAGTCTGGATCACTGAGCAGGGAAGGTATGTCTGGGTCCAGGGCCACTGTCCTAGGGTGAAAGGGCCTCAGATGGGGTGGTCGTCGTATTCGCCCCTCTTCACATGAACTGTCCCCACCAGATGAACTAGATGCATACTATAAATAGGAAGAGGAAGCATAGATTCAGATTTTTAGGGAAATACCATATTTTAGGGAAAAGCCATAGTTTTTTAAAATGTATCTTCTATTTATCCACCCATTACTTATTTTTTATTTCACATTTATACACAAGATTGTGCTTTGTCTTTGCTTATTGAGTTTGCTAATAACAACTTTGAATTCAAAACACAATAAATTAGAGGGCAAATATCATTTTCTTAGACATTACAAGTCAATATTCTTAAAGGTTAAAAGTCCACACCAATAGGCAGATAGATATTAATGCCAATACTATGTATCGGCATGCATGTTATGCATTTAAATTGTGCCTCAGATCTATAAAATATAAATATATGCTGTCATTCTGTCTAATTACACTGAAAGTATATTTCCCTAATCTCAGTGCATACATTACACACTTCCTTAGGCAGCTGTATTGATTGTATTTTGTGAAGCACTAAGAAAAACCAGGCTGAGTTATAGCACTAACAACCTTTCATTAGCAGAAATACAGATTTATTTATAGTCCTGAAAGCTTTGTGTGTTAAAAAACATTTTCTCTGTTCAGGCCAGCTGATTCATACAATTAAAAAAAATACTTGAAGCTATAGAACTGAGAGAAATGGAATAAAGAAATAAAGGTGTTACTTAGTGGAAGGTAAAAGAAGGTGACTGATCTGTACATGCGGATGTGAGAGTAAAATGATCATGGCATTCAGATACTGACCTTGGACTTCTTTTTCCTCATGCGGTGGATGCGGGAGGCCAGCTGGATGGTAGTGAGTGACTCGGTGTAATTTGCTGGAGAGTCAGAGATGTGGGCAATCATGGTGGTTCTGCAGTTGATGTTCCCCAGTGATTCCCTCAGCAGCATTGTTAGTTTACTGTCCCTGGATTATACAAAAAACATCTGGCATTATTCCACAATGAATACTAAAACCTTTGCTGATATTCTCACTGCTTGGAAATTATAAACAAGGAGGAGCAGAACATGGTTTTGTAAGACAAGCATGTCTCATTCAGGTATCCGTGTGTTAAACTAAATCACACAACTGTTTACTTTTGTTATATAATCAAAGACTCTAAATCTGGTTTACCATGTGCAGGGACTGATTCATGTTAAGTCTTTTTGCTTTCAAACCACATTAAAAAGCAGGTCTGTCCATTCCCCCTACCTCCCTATTCTCTCAATTCAGATTCCATCTCTTTCCTTCATTCATCTGTCACTTATACTTCTATCATCTTATCGTGCCTTCTTCCACAATATATTCCTCAGACAAAATGTTATCAACAACTTCCCAGATCCATGGATTCCATTCCTTCTGAATGTGCCTTCTCCTATTTTCACTTTGAGCAAATTGAAATAAGCCTGAGCGATTTATCTGTGAACACCACAAAAAGGGAGGGCCAATGAACAGGGAGGCACGTCAGTCAAAAGCTTTAAAGCTATAAAGCTGTCAAGGTAAACATGCATGCACAAACTTGCCTTGCTTCATTTTATTATTTATATGGCCATGTCAATTTTGTTTTCTCGAAATGGAAAAGACAATGGTTGCAGACAGACTAACCTGTAAGGTACATGCTTGGCTCCATTGGCCAGGGCCAAGATGACATTGCCCAGGGCTGTTAGGGACAAACAAAGGCCACCACCTCCATCCCGGCTCTTGCTCAGGACCTTCTCACAGCTTCCCAGATCAATGAGGTGCAGGCGACTCCGCCCACCAGACACTGTGAGTGAGACAGGGAGTTGTGAGAAACCTTGTCTGTGCTGACGCTCCGTCTGAACACAGTGTTATAAGTGAGGGTGAATCAGGAGTGGCCAGACCGGCAGCTGAGATCGCTGTCTGATTTATTCATGAGTAAGCCTGGGTCTGAAGTGATTCAAATGTGGATGAGCTTGCCCCAATTTAAGAGCTAAGTGAGGTTGTGCTAGATACCAGACCCATAACTCAGAATGTCTGACTAGTTTCTAATGGCGCATTCACAGAAACAAGGGAATGAAAACATTACATGATAGAGGAGTTAATATTTTAAAAGATAAACGTTACCAATAATGGCAGTCAAAATGTGTCCCACTGAAACACAGCAGTGTCAGCAGGAACTACTGGCACAACAAATGTGTGATGTGATACAAGACTCCATCTGATTGTAAAGGGGAAATTGAAGATTTTTAGACAACGGAGCTGTGGACCATTAACCTCTTTTCAGCAAGGTCTATAAATTAATGCAAACCCTCCACTCGACATAGGAATGTAAACTAGTCTCCCATTTTCAAAGCTAGAGTACTCCAGTCCATAAACATTCAAAGTAAGAGGGCTCAAGCCTCATTACATATTCAGATTTATTCTTGTACAAGCCAGCATCTACCCTGCATTAGTGCTACTGGAGTGAAATACTAATGATGACGCTAATGTAAAGGCACCTCAATGACCGATACCAGCAATGACCTATTAACATCTGTGATGTTGACAGAAAAGAATTCACACAGTTAATATTCTTGTCATGCTCTTATAAACTCATCCTAATGAAGCTCATTAATTTATCTTTTCCTTGATAAGGTGAAAGATTAGCAGAAGGTTGGGTTTTGTCTCTTTTCTGATTCACCCCTTAAGTCTAAGCAATCAAAATCTGTTAATGTCCATGAAATGAATTTTCATCTGCCAAAAGAGAGCTGCATGGCATTTAAAATGTTCATAACAAAGCATTTGTTTTGAGCTAGAAGCAAATAAAATATATTGAGTGCTGCTTACAGTCTGGTTGAATAAACAAAGCTGACAATATGTGCTTAAATTGTTGACTGTGATATTGAGTTATTCAAGTTGGCTTGCTTTTACCAAGTGCTTCTCATAAGGCTGAATTGCTTCAAAGTATTGATAAAACATGGCAGGGGAAACAGTAGTGATTCTGAGGGAAAGAGGTCATTCATAAAAATGACAAAGGACACAGGGTCCCCCTCTCTGAGAAATTTACCACCAATGAACCCTGGGAAGTAATCCATTTCCTATTATGAGTCATATAATATAAAATGATCAAAATGCCACTTTATTTGATTTGTGTGAAAAAACTAATGGTACAAATGCAGCCATGGTCACAGCATTTGTATTGGATTTTTTTTATTGTATACGCAAAATGGAGAGCTTTGGAGCCATTTTGTTGATTCCGACACACCACCTCAAGTGGGTTTACACAGTCATGCTAGAGTAAGATCAGAGAAGAGCACCACCTAGAGGTCAGATGGCTGCTGGATGGATACAGAGAAGAATGAGGGGCCTTACTTCCTCCTTTGCCACTCTTCTCCATGCGGTACTGGTAAATGTGCAAGGTGAAGAGCATGTGGGAGTTGCGGCGCTCCTCTTCGTCACAGTCAGGCCTGCTGGTGCTGCGTGCAGCAATGGCCGCATCCAAAAAGAAGGCAGCCTTTTCCGCTGTGGGAGCACGAAGCTCACTCTGGTTCTGGAGCTGAGGGGTGGAAAAGGGCAGAGAGAGAGAGAAAGGGAGGGTCAGAAACAGTGGAGAAGGATAGAGAGAGAGGCTAATTGGACCCAGGCACACATTTCTTGCCCATTAGATTGCGTCTCCTGGGCAATAACAGAAACAGATATGCACACAGAGGGAGGGGGATTAGGAGAGGTAATGGACGAGCAGGAGGCAGGAGGCAGGAACACTTCCCCAGGAGCACCCAGGCTCCGACAGAGCAAACGGGGGGAAACCTTGCCGAGGAGGCCCTCTCTCAGAATTTCAGAGGAGGAGCTGAGGGGAGCTTCAGAGGACTGAAGGCAGCCTTTGAAGTCCCCTGTCCACACAGATAAAAAAAAATCTGATGGAAATACCTGTCAGTACCTTCAAAGACCCCTAGAAGATTCTCATTGTGGTGGGAAAGGCTATGAAACAGATACCGTGGTCAGAGACATGGATAGATGCTGACAGCAAGGTCAATAAATAGGTGTGAAGATAGACAACAGCATCAATAGACTGGTTTAGTTGAAAGGCAGGGGATGGGTTTTTGGGCAAGGTAGACAAAGGCCAATCCAAAATATAGGCAAAGAGGTCACCAATCTGAGAGATAAGCAAGTAAAATAGACTGGACAGAAAAGATTTTCAGGATAATAAGAGATTACTAATTAGATATCTTGGATCAATACATGGATGTGGAAAATGAGAGCACAAGGACAGACCGAGTGACCGAGAAGAGGCATCTCCTCATTCCCCCTGTGGATGACCGCCTTACCTGAGTGCCGCAGATGGGATCCTCACGCAGGTAGACTCCTGGAGACTGGCCATCTTGCAGGCTGCCACTAGCCACCTCAGACAGCAGATCCTTCAGCGTCTCGTCCTTGCCACAGATCTCCACTGCGGACACGCGGATGGAGAAGCGAGTGCCTGTTTTCTCCTTGCGCTCATTGATGAGCTTGAAGAGCCATGATATGGCACAGGGCACAATGCCCAAGCTCTGGGTGGAGCTGTCCTTACCGATCATGGTGTATGTCTTTCCTAAAAAGGGGAGATGGAGGACCACAATGTACCATACTATACGTGACCTTTGAAAAATACAATGATCAGAAACAAATCTGTAACCATTACGCATTAGTGACAAAAATATACAAGAGGCTAAAGATGATTCAATATTTATAAGTAAATGAAAAGGCAACGCTAACAATCACAGATGAACGATGAATAACTCACAGCCAGCAGCAACAGTACCAACAATGAAACCCTTACCAAGCGAGAGCTGGGAAATGAAGGCACTTCATATTCAGCTTGCTGCAGGGGCTAATTACACAGCGCTTTCAAACACACTGGTCCCTACAGCCATTTTGCATCACCATCCTCCTCTTCCCCCCAGCCATTCTGCTCCATTCACTCAAGCGCACTGCACAGCCATTGTGGGCTTCAAATGAAGCTGACAGAAAAATAGAATTTCTCTCTCTGGCATAAAAGCTCTTCCCCTCCTTCTTTGTACAGAGGCATTGGAACCTCGGGGAAGGAATGCAGTGGAGCGCTCCATGTGAGGGCATACACAGCACTCACTCTATACAGTCAATTAAAGACAGGGTTTTTAAATTTGTTCACGCCTGTGACGGGTTTATTGTTCAGGCATCTCATGGTTCGTCATTGGGAAAAGGGTGGGTGGGGGTGCAGGTGTAGTAATTAGTGCTGATGAATTTGGGGGGGGGGTGCACTTACCAAGCTTAACATGGCCAAAGCAAAAGATGCAGCCGTCCGCACCATTCACCACGGACTGGATGACCTCTGCCACTGTCCCTGAGCACACTTCAGCCTGTTGAGGGGGGAGTTAAAGAGGAAGGAAGAGAGATAGCATTGTCAAACCCAGTCCACTCAAAGTGGAGGCAGTTGCTCTCCATTTCTCCACTGTATTTGAAATTCATACTTAGAGCAAGATTGAATGTATTATAGAAGTACATACACTGTGGTGAATCATACACAGCAATCACAAAATTCATGCTCAAATGCATGTAGCCCTTGTGTTTCTTCTCAGAGTTCCACCACATGTCTGCAGGGGTGTGCCTCCACAAAAGCAGGCTGTAGACAAGAATCCAGGCTGTACTGTACAACAGCATACTGATAGCAGCCTCTAGTGTATTTTTAGTGCCTGAGTCTACCACCTTAAATACAACCATATATACTGTGCAGGAGAATCACCCCCCGCCCCCCAGATGGTCTATTCAGATGGCCCCACTCTCAGGTCTGTCTCACCACTCACTGCTACCCTCTCCTTAGACCCCAGAAAAGATGCCAGCCTGAGGAGTTCCCGCTGCTCACTAATAAAGTTTTCAAACCCCAGCACTGCACAGTGAGGGAGGGAGCTATAACACGAGCTGCAGCAACACCGCTGACAGCTGCCCGTCACAGGACGTGTTTCAAGCTTTACATACAGCAGCTGTCTGCTCCCCAGACAATCGGCAATCAGGTCTAATTTTCCAGCAGGAATCTGTCTTACCCTTCATATCCGCATCTTCATCAATACAATTCAAAAGCAGATGATGGTTTTTGCTGCTTTTCGCTCTGAGGAAAACTCAAGCTGTGTGAACTGAGTTGTAACCCCTCCCTCTTTTTTTCTCTTTCTCCCTCAAGATCTTACTTTGATCTTAGTTTGGATATCCTTCTGCTGAACCCCATTCGTGGCTATGTGTATTTTTGGGAGGTTGGATAAGACACTGAGTGGAATTCAAATTATTCCCTGCACTTAAAAGGCCCAGCTGCTCTGTCTAAATTGCAAGGAATGCCCCAGTCCCAAGATAAGCATTTTTGCACTAAGCCCAGCCCCACCCCTGTCTCAAGACCTTCTTCTCGTCCTTGAGCTGTGGCTGCAGTCTTTACTTACTTGCGAGGCATCCTGGGTAAAGACTGCATCAAAGGCAAACATCTTTGGGGGGGCCACCACAGCACGGCGGTGCCCTGAGTTGGAGTGTGAGTTCGTCGTGGGGTCATAGAGGGTCAGCTGCTTCTTCCGTGGGTCCACCTTCATGAAGGACATGGACTCGGATGTGTCGTGAGCACCCTGGGAGGGGCATATGCGCACCATCACTTTCACCTGCAGGTAAGAAAGAAAGCAACATGGTCTGAGAGAGGAGGACAGCAGTGGAAAAGGAGGCTCTAGGTTTAAAAGCAGGGGTCCAGAACATCAGCCACTTTCCTGCTTTCAGTGCTCTAATTTCACCTGCACTGATACAGCCAAGCCTGAACAGAACCTAATGTGTATGAGTCCAAGGTTTAAGTTGCTGTGATAAATGTTCAACATGATGTCCTTTTGCAGCACTGCAGAGGATAAACAGCAGCAGACTGGTGTTTGGATGAAGCCCAACTTGGAAGTCTGGGACATATGAATGGATCTGTCCCATCTCTCCTCCCACCCAGAAACATGGGATATCCAGTCTGTGATATTGGATCCGCAGGCAAGATGCTCCAGACGTTCGCCCAACACTCCCTAGAGTCTCGCCTTGATCTTAAGAGTGATTTACAGAGTTCTAAAAACAAACACTTCATACAGAATTAACATGTTTTCCCAGTGACGACAAAGCCAGTGTGGGTCTAATTCAAGCTCAACACTCTCAGGACTGCTCTGCATAGCACTGCATAGCTTTAAAACCTCTTTACATGAACCTCAGCCTCTATACTGACAGCCCTTTCTATCACTCAGGAGTAAACATGATATGATTGATGGAGCAGCGCTCAGACCAAATCATTTTCACTCGCCAGGCTGAGACCTAGGCTTTAACAGCATTAAGACCATGCTTTTACAAAACACAGATGATTTGGTTAGTCATACTGCAACACACTGCAACATATAACAATATATGTTATGGCTTGGATTAAAAGGATGTATTCCTTGTTTTCATAGTCTTGGCTGTGACTATGCTGTGGCATGACTACTCAAATAAAAGCAATTTCCCTTTTTGCCAGACCAACTGGCAAAAACAGGTCTAGTGACCTAGAAATGAGCTGAACCTGAAGACGCGTGGCTTTGCAGGTCCCCTGAGTGGAGTGCTGCATTAAGTTTGTAGTACACCACAGACAGTCAAGCTCACCCCCAGCTGTGCTGTCGTGCTCCCTGATCGAACCAACTGCAAAGTCCCCCGCCTTTCCTCTGTGTCAGATTTAATACCTGTGAATGTGTAGATGCACTGAAATGGTGCTGGGAGATGGGTTTGTTTCCAAGGAAGATTAGATTTATCTGCTCCATTACACTTCCATCTGAACTATACTCACGGCACCAACATGATGATATAACTTTCCTCATGTCTGATTGTTATTAGCTTTTTTTTGTGAGTTACACAGATATTTCAACACACTGGTACTGAAAATATCTAAGGTATGATCCTTGCTTCAGTTTTACACAAACCCAAATTAATTTGGAGAGTATGAACTGCTGCTTATAAGAATTCAACCTTTTCTGTAAAATTTGATCTTCTGGACAAACACAGACTCAATGAATGAGGAGGAATAGTGTAAAATACTTGTATGCAGGTCACCTTAAGACACACTGTGTTTCTCATTGAGATCTGCTATTTAGATCAGGCTCAGAGGAGAATAGGCTGTAGCCAATGCATCAGGTGGTGGCCCATACTGACTGCCAATACTGACAATTCACCTGTCTCACTCTTCATAATGCCTATGCAAATTATGATGAAGTCTAGGGGTGTTACAGATGTGCAAATGCAACAATTGCCAAAGTGGTAAAGCACAGCCCTTCCAACTGACTGTTCCACATTTTCCACAACTACTGGAAAGCAGAGCTATCCTGGCTGCTATAATTCCATTTTCACCCAATTTACTAGTGAAACAGAATTCAGCAGCCATACATAATTCAGGGAGAAATCCTGAGAGTGTCTCACTACACACATCATTTGATCTGTACACTGGCCTGCTTGGACCCTGCTTGCTGGTCCCCACCATTATCACGGCTCACTTTGTCACATGTATCACTCCTCATGCCTCACTTCCTGGGAAGAGAGGAGGGGGGCCAGGTTAGGTTTCACACACACACACACACACACACACACACACACACACACACACACACACACACACACACACACACACACACACACACACACACACACACACACACACACACACACCCACAGTAACTGCTTCTCCATTCCTCAGAGACCCCCATGCACTTTCTCTTATTTCAGGGAAAGCTGTCACACACTGTCAACTGTAAGGGAAGTGGGGCCGGTTACATTTAACCTTGGACTCTCACATGAGCCTCTGTGTTTGAGCCCATGACAAACATTGCCATTCAGTGGCATAATCAAAGTAGATGGGAAATGCACCTTTCTGATGCAGAGCTAATTGCATTGTAACCAAAAGCCCTGAAGGACGGCTGCATGTTTTCTTTTTATCACACGTACAATTTATATTTCACACAAACATTTCATGGCTGTAAACTATGCTTCCACGGTGCTTGTGAGCATGGGAGATTTTTGTCCAAGAGAAGACAGCTGATCTCCAGCATTGCTTCATGACCCAACAATCTCCTATTGCTTACCATTTACTTTTTTACAATTTTATCAGCAAACCACTGGAATTCTTACAGAGTCCCATTTCCTTTGCTGTGACTACAGACAGCCTGAGCATTAACAACTATAAGGTGATAAGGAATTCAATCTCAGACAATAAAGAGCTTGGTGTTGAAAACAACATTACTATGCCTCTCGCATGCAATGCGATATTGAGCAGCAGATAACTTCATTTTCCCTCCCTCTTTGCACAGGCAGCAAAACAAACGCATCAGTTTTTTGCTTCTCTCTTTCCCATGTCATTCAGGCCCACACAAAAGAGTATTCTTCCGTTGATTTGTGTATGGATATTGTTACAAATCCAGCCACTCTGCCGTGAAACAATGTCTGGCTCTGATTCCATTCCAACAATGAATTCCTGCATTCCGGCAGCTCAGAGCAAACTCTCTATTTTGCTCCGCAGGGGATATTATCATGACTGACGTGTACATATGTCGAACAAATTACTTTTACTATGACATTTACACTGACTACCAAATATGACTGCCGTTCCTCCCCGGTGGCACAGTGGACAACTCTGCTAAATTTACATTCGTCAGCAGCTGATACACAACATTAAATCCACTGGAGCCACTACCACATTCCCACACCTCAAACCCCAGCTAATGATCCCGTTCTCCTACCCCCTGCATAACTCTCCTGATCCCTTATAGAAACCAGTACAGGGAAAAGCAGCAAGTTGCCCTGGCATCTCTCCCCAACATCTTCCTTTGACTGATTGGGTGATGGGGACTAGAATGAAATCTTACCTACAGAATAATATATGGCAAAAAATCCAAAATTCTTTTTTCTAGCATCCCATGAGCATGCACAGAAAATTCATTCTTACTGTATCAATTAATACCAGTTAATTTAAAACAACAGAACCTTCTTTCTCAGAATGTAAAATATGTTTATAAACCACTATCTTGACAAAAGGAATGAATTGTGACTGGTATTTCTGGCTTGGCTTTCAAAACCAATACATGCATTTTACATGGTGTCTGGGTCTGAGAGCCAACACTGACACAATGCCTGCAGTTTTTTGTGGGCTGCGGTACTTTAATTACAGCCACAAATTAAATTTGGTCTCATTGACATCTTAATCAAATTCATGAAAATGTCAAACCCAGTGTGACAGGCATGTAGTGTTGCAGGGCTAAAGACAATAAATACAAATCCTACAAATGAGCACACGTGGTCAAACCGGTTCGCTCCAGTTGCTACAGATGCATTTTTCAGCTGTGTGCAGAGGATGCTCGTTAATGAACCTAGCTTTTATGAAGTCTGCTCTCGCTGGGTAATTCACACGGGGAAGAATAATGACTCCTATGGTCTTGTAATTCTTTAGAAGCAACACGTGCAACAACAGTCTCTTCAAACAGGTGTGCTCTGTTTTTCCTAAGGAAACTCCATAAGGTCTATAAAATTATATTTCAGGATTAGTTTCCACAGCACTATAAACAATACCCGACAAATAGTCAGGAAGGGTG
Organism: Albula goreensis; assembly: GCA_022829145.1. Lineage (NCBI taxonomy): Eukaryota > Metazoa > Chordata > Actinopteri > Albuliformes > Albulidae > Albula > Albula goreensis. The sequence goes on from CM040749.1 coordinate 19,033,542, forward strand.
TGTATGTTTGTGAGTATGATTGTTTGACTGGATGGTTGTGTGTGTGTGTGTGTGTGTGTGTGCCCATAATTGTGAGGGTTACTGAGTATGGAAGTGTGTGAGTGAGTGTGTGTGTGTGTGTGCGTAATTGTGAGGGTGACTGAGTATGGAAGTTTGTGTTTGTGTGAGTGTGTGGAAGTGTGTGCTCGTTTCTTTAAAACCTTTTAAAAATGGGTTTTTATATGTGTATTTTAAAACCTACTGTTCACAAGGATTGCTCAGCTCATTGATGCCTTTGTTGTGTAGAGCAAGCACTGATCCATCCAACAACCTTGTGAGGAGACTGCATTTGGAGAGTGCTTTGTTGTCAGTAATTGCCCAAGATTGCTGATCTCTGCTTTCTGTGAGAGACAGCACTGGCATTCTCAAGCAGTGCTTGATAAGATCTAAGATTCTGTGCAACTACAGGACAGCAAACACGTTCCAGCAAGAGAGTCAATTTGAATCAGCCTCCAACAGTGCACCCATATGAAAGACACCAGTCCAATATCAGGCACTTATGGAGCTGTCAGTGAATGTGGAAACACATTTGCCGAGGCTTGGAGAATGGGTCTGATCCATTCTCATCTCTCGTGCAAACTCAGCTCTGGGGAATTCCTCCTCATTCTCACACTTTACTGAAGCCTTTGCTCTTTTGATAACAGTACACAAATAATAAATATATAGAAAACCAAATCAGCAAAGGCTGATTGGTTTGTCCCCTTAGCATGCAGTGGTGTGAGGGAGAAATAATGAAGTGATGACTAATTGCTGATGTTAGCAGAGAGTCCTGAAGTAAACATGACACAAAACGAGACCCTGTTGCAGTTGTGAAGATATTCACTAGACCTCAAACCAATGCCAGAGAAGGAAGTGGTCCTTTTTCTTTAAAATTGCTAACTCCACAGCCCCCCTATAATGGCCCTTCCCAAATTTTGAGAGAATGGCATCTGACAGCAATAAAATACCACATACAACCTGCAGCACAACATAATTCAGGAGCTGTAGCCAGAGACCTCAGAAAGGCACATTTGCACTGGCAGCAGAGCGAGGGACAACCTGGGGTAATCCGACTAAGCAGTCAAGCCCCACCATATCTGAGTGTCAGGAGCAGTGGAGATCTGCACTACTGGCCCTGTAGGTTTTCTGGTTCCTGTGTGTGACCACTGATGTGTGTAATTCACTTCAACAGATGACTTCCATTTGCCACTGTAGGACAGGCCAAAAAGCAGAGTCAGCAGGTCACAGTGCACTTTTCAATCACTGCTCATCTACCTGCAAGGCTGTCATGTGAACTCACTAATGCTTTGCAATGATTTTGTTTCCACTGCCTGAAGGGGAGGGGGCAGGGTGGGGAAGATATTTGGTCAGCAGCTGAAGCATGACACAACTGTACAGAGGGAGCAAAAAAAACAAAAAAAACCACAAGAACACGTGCTGTACTGAGGATAAAACATAACCTATTCACACAGAGGTGATTTAATTGCCTGCATCACTCCTGCTAGATTTAAACTTGCAGGCTGATTGGCAGGGGCAATGCTGCAACCTAACTGAGCCCTCTTGTCAAATATGTGCGAAGCCTTTCTCTGGTATCATTTCACCCATGCACTATTTTGAAAATGCATGCTACATAACATGTAATCAATGAACAGCTTCTGTTCCAATTAATTTTAATATTTAATCTAACACTGATACCAGTCAAAACTCTGCAGTTAGGAAATATCGCAAGTTAGAGCAGCTGGCTTTCAGAAATACTCATCTTCATCCATTTTTGTGGATAATTTGTACTGGATCATTGAAACAGGTATTCACATTAGGCAAGTGAAGCAAAGGCAGGGTATCTTAAGCACCTATCTCAGCCAGCTGTGGTGCCCTTTACTCTAATCTCCATTATCATGGCCAAAGCATTTCTGGCCCCCAATAAAAGAAAAAAAAAACCTTTCCTGATAATATTTCTCTGAAACATGTTGGGTTAATCCATCTCAAACCTCTCAGATTGGCAGTGCACCATAACACCCATTACCACAGACAACCCCCCCCCTTAACCGTTCCAATGCATTTCTCCCACTCTCACAAACTGTGGCCCCTTCAGCAGTGGGAATGTTCCCCTGACACACTGAACAGGATTCACGGAATGCCACGGGCCTTATCACATTCAGCGTGTATGAATGGTCTCCCTCTGGAGCAGATGGCAGCCTAGGAACAAATGCACTGCCACTGTGTGTGTGTGTGTGCGTGTGTGTATATGTATGTGTGTGGAGGGGGTACCAACCTTTCCCATTCCTGGGTTGTCTTTGACTTTTGACACAGCTCTGAGAAGGCATGGAGGCGCTGGAGGTGGAGAAACCTGCAGAATGCCGCTGAAACTGGTGGGGTAGATGGATGGCTCCTGGGAGAGCGGCAGGGATGGTTGGTGCTTCTTGCGCTTGGACGACAGGTTCAACTTCTGGGCTGCCCTGTCAGGCACACATAAACCAACAGCTGTTAGGTATCCAAGCGAGTGCTCGACTGTAGAGACTTCAGAGACGAGGGCATTAAATACCCCGAGAACTGACAGAATCTGGGCTTCTCAACAAACCAAGCAAACCACAAATCTCAATCCCCAATATTTTAAGGAAAAGTCCCAGGAGTCTGAGGAGATTCAGATAAACATCACGGTTTATGCAGTACTTCCAGGCAGGTGAATAAAGCATAAAAAGTCATAACCATTTTGTTGGATGGTTTTGCAGTCTGGTTTGACATTTGTGAGAGTGGAGAGCTTTAAAAGCCTGAATGCAGAATTAACATGGGCGAGTTCAAGACTCACCTTTCCTGTGCCAATGAAAACACAGCCAGGAGCCTGCTGTTCCTCACCCACTCCCCACCCTGTTTTGTGAAGCAGGGCACTGTCCTCCCTCCTTCCAAACCCACATGCCTTGCCATGCAGTGAATATAGACATCACCGAGCACACACCACAGCTCCCGTGTCATGGTCACCACCACAGCAATATGTTATAGCTGTCACTGCACTTTTTATGTTCATCTAGATCTAACTCAGCCCGACAGATGAGTAACAAAACAAATTCAAAAGGATTTTTGTCTGTCTCTGGATCCATATGATAATACAGTATGCATGATTGTTGAGTATGTTATGCTGTTGGTTTGTACAAAACACAGAAAAAAGCCATTTTGTTTTGAATGCACGACTCTGTAGGGGTCAGGGTCAAAGTGTCACCACTACTGATGGAGGGCGATGGAGAAAGCTTCCTTGACATTTAAATGAACCCTTTAAAAGTAAAGCAACTTTCCATTCATGTTCCTGAATCTGGGGTTTGATATTCACATTCAGGACAGGATACACACAGTAATCATTGTTCCTTCTGAATTCTGTGCACATATATGTATACACCATAAGACTGAGGAGAGTGGAATATTTTACTTTACTACTACTGGGGAAGTGTTTAATTCCGTCCCGTACATCCTTATGCTTACCTTTTCTCCTCTATTGGGTAAAGGGATGAAAATGGTACTGGCACAGGTTTGGACCAAAAAAAAAACAGAGCCCAAAGTGAAGTCATTTCTTCTTGTCGCCAAAAGCAACAGATGGAATGACCCTGCGATAACGTCCCGAAAAGTGATACGCTCTAATCTCCCAAGTTATCCTTAGAGGGGGAATGGCATTCCTTCAGTTTGAGAGTGCTAGATAAAGCCCTGGAATGTAAACAAAGGCATGTCTTTTCTCCTGGTTTTTCATTTCTGTGAGTATCGATTACAGGCAGACCCTAACATAAAGCAGATGGGGGTTTCTCTGGTACTGGGCGGAGCTAATTTTTCTCTGGTCCAAATGTGTCTATTTTGGGTGCATGGGAGACACATATGTGTGGGCCATGTTGATTCACTCCCTGCCCTGTCACAAAACATGGTGATGCCACAGAGGTGCTATTTTGATTTCATGTTGCCGTTTCTGCCTCCAGCGTCTCCTCTCACAGCTTGTGTTGCCATGCTGTGTGACCCACAGGCCCCTTCCAAGGCCCTGTATCTCACTTGGCAGCCCCAGAAAAAATCCACATCGCAGTACCTCAGCCATCTCCTAAATAATACATGCTAACAATAAATACATAATAATAAAAGATGATTAAAAATAATATATGATGGTTTATCAGTAGGTTGTAAGATGGAAATATCAGATTTAAGGGTGAGAGGCAGGCAAGCAGCGTGTGTGTGTGTGTGTGTAAGAGAGTGTGCGCTTAAGACCTTTCTTTCTTGTTAAAAGGTAGCATCTGAAGTGGTGCCCTGCTCTGGTGTTTAACGGTGCTTGCCACTGGGGAAGGCACTGGAAATGCCTGGGTTTGACTCCAATTAAAACACGCTGTCATTCTGCTGAGAGTAGCGCTGGAAAAGCAATAATGGGTTCAGAATTGAGTGAGCAAGGCATGGTGGCTTTCCAGGCCGACTCCCGCTGCTAGCCAGCGAGATCCAATCTCACTGCTCAGCCTGCCTTTTCAAACTGCAGTTACTCTTCTGCAGCATGTCATTTAAGGGCACATTTACAAGCCCTGTAATGCCAAAAAAGGGAAACCATACTAGTCTGTTTACTACTGCAACATAAAACAATGTCACTTTAAGGTGATTTTCAAGGCCAGTATTGTCAGCTGTAATACAGTATCAAACATATGCAGCACACTATAGGTGGAAATAAAAAGATTAAATGACTATAAAACAGGAAAAGGGGCTGCTGCAAATTGCGTCACTTTACCTCTCCCTTTAATACAAGAGCAGGTTTTATGTGTGAAAGGTAGAATCAGTAGGCCAAGTGCAACTAACACCTTAATGGACTCAATAAAACCGCCTTGTACTCAATCATCTCATCTCATACATTGTGTTTTACACCAGTCCATCTCTCTGAAAGCCTTCCCATTTGGATGCATAAAAATGTCCTTGTGGTCCTATCCTATCATATCATTCAGATTGACATTCAAAGTGCATTTTGTCTACAAATGACTGGATTTTATTTTGCAGACACAGGGGCTTTTGATATCTTAGCTCAAGAAGAGGTGTTGTCTGTTGAAAAGGATTGGGCATTGAAGCAACAGTTCCCTCTTTTTGCCAGCAGGGGCGCTTTGCATTTTATTGAAAATCAGCATGCTTTCAACTGGTGACAGACCTGATGGTACAAATTAAATTGTAAACTCAACATCAATTTTTCAGATATTCTCTTAAAATATGCAAGATACATTATGATCCAATGCCATTCAAAAGAACTTCAACAAAAATCCCCTGTCTGTCTCCTATCTCTGTGCAAATGTAAATGCACAGATGGGCTCAAATTCACTCTAAATTCTTGGATTTGGAAAGGGTAGCAATAATTTAGATGACTGTTGAAAACAAGCACTGCTGGAACAGAAGAAGGTGGTCTTTATATAGGGAGCATCAGAGTTCTTTCTAAATCTAGCCAAAGGGGATCAATTTCCCACATGACACTCTCTAGCAGATGCGTGTCAGAGTGTGCCTGTGTGGTAGAGTACGAGTGTCAGTCAGAACCTCTGTCTGTCAGTGTGCAGCTATGAATGTGTCTGCAAGTGGTGCACATGTGTACACACTGCATGTCCATGTATGAGAAAAATACGAGTAGGGGTGTGTGTGTGTGAGAGAGCATGAGAGAGAGAGAAGGAGAGAGACAGAGAGAGAGAGAATGTCAGTCTGTCACAGTGTGAGCCAGCTGTGTTTTAGCTCATTAGAGTCATGCTCCCAGCGCATTGGACAGGGGGCGTCTGCCAGCATCTTCTCCCCTTCCCTACCTCCTGGAGTGACAGCCCCAATGTTCTCCCCTTCCCAGCCTCCTGCAGTGACTGCCCGTGAGCACAATCAGAGAACACACCACCGGCTGATGAAGTAATTACTATGTCCAAGAGACATGTATAGGAGGGGGACTCAAGGGAGCTGCCAGCCAACTCATATGTCTGTTTACATATTTTCTGTGTGTGTGTGCGTGCGTGTTTGTAGGTGCGAGTGGTGTAACTGAGACAAAGTGTACGTGTGACAGAATGGAAAATCATGTGTGTGTGTATGTATGTGTGTGAACATGTCCTGTTTGAAGGTAGAGAATGAATGTTTTGAGGCTCATACAGAGAAAGACAGAGGGAGAGAGAGAGAGTGCAGAAGAAAACGAGTATCTGGGACTTTTATAAGAGGTAGGTCTGCATTGAGCTAGACAAAGCTTTCCCTCAATCACCTATTCTGCCTACCCGTCCCTCAGTGAACACATGCATTCCCTGGCCTCTCTGAGAACAGACAGTAAGGCACAGTGTGTAATCTTGTGGCAAAGTCCACTGTCCCAATGGGATGAAATGGTCCACGTGCCCACGTTAGGGGTACACAGCGTTCACATGATAATGTGAGCATTTTCGGGGCTCTCAGTAAATGACAGCATAATTACTGACACTTCACCCCTATATGGGTGCACAAGGACGGTAATGAGGAAATTAACTGCTTGTCATGGCTCCCTCCTCTCCCAGTCAAAAGAGCTGGTGCTGAGCACTGAGAGGAAAACAGGCATGAAGGTTACGATTTGATTTCCACGCTAAGGCTCGCCCACCTGTTTAGTCCTGTTCCTGCATCAATACAGCAACATATAGACACACTACCAAAATGCAACATGCTGAGATGCATTTATGAGGTCCTATTCAGACGACACAGGAAATGAAATCTCTGTAGTCTGTATGGATTTGACAGGGCAGCTCTGGAGTACCAAGTGGGAGAGGGGTTTCAGGCTGTTGCAAGCCCAGGAAGACATATTACAACAAATGACAACACTAATGACAGCTAACAGCAAACTGCAAGAACAGCATCCTGAAACAAAGTGCAGGAATGCCAGGCAAGGAAAATATAAACAGAGACAGCAAACAGCTAAGCAAGAAAAGCTATTGAAAACAGATTTACTTACAGTTCTCTCCAATCCATCATCTATTTAGCGTTCATAACCAGAGTGTGAAACTGACAAAGCTGAACTTTTCCTTCCATGTCTTTTTTTTCTCGGGGTACTCCATTATTTGTGAATGTGAGAGGCTGGGAAAGTCAAGAAAAAGAAGGTGAGGGGAGATGAGGGAAGGAGAGGAGGCGGTCTGCTGGTGGGGTCAGGGGGGGTCCGCTTTACTCCACTCACAATCATTGAGGGTTCCACTTGATTACACGCCGACTTGCAAGGAGCCACGGGGACTGAGGGCTGGGGGCCGGCCACATTGCAGGGGTGGGGGCGCACCCAGTGGGGGGTGGGTTGTCAGAACCCACGGGGGGTGGGATCCCAGCTCAGGGGGCGAGTGTTCCGGAAAAGTTTCTTGCAGGGCAAAGGGAAGGCAGGTGAAGGGCAGAGGGAGGAAAGTTGTGCCTCCGCTGTGCATATTTTCCAAAGCGCTCCGCTCAGTTCGTGCCACTAAAGTTCTGAGTCTCCTGCAGGGAAGCAATACTCCAACAGCTGTCTCGCTCTCTCCTCTGCTCTCAGCAGCTCCTATTTCTCTCTCTCTCTCTCTCTCTGTCTTTCTTTATCCTTCCAGCTCTTTCACTCCTTAAAGCACGGACGACTCTGCTCTCGTTCTCTTTTCCTCTCTGTTAATCCTTCCCTCTTCACCTCTGCTATGAGGCTGGCTCTCAGAAGCCTCCCCGTCTCTTTCTGCCTTGGCGCATACATACACAGACACACACAGACACACACGCACACATACACACACACACGGGGAGAGGGGAGGGGAGGAGACACACAGCTCCACAGAAGAGAGCGCCGCTTGGCTGGAGTCCTTAGGGAGGTGGGAAGAGAAAGCAAATTCCTGCTCTCGCTCCTGCAGCTAGAAAACGCTGGCAGCTGTCCTGCTGTCTCTCTCTCGCTCTCTCTTTCTTTCTCTCTTTTTCCTTCTCTCTCTCTCTTGCGTCCCACTCTTCAGCCCAGCCCCTTTCCGCCAGCCAGCCAGCCGAGGTGTGGGAGCACTGCTGTCGCGCGCAATCCTCCAGCTCTCACACACATACGTTTGCTCACTCGGCCACACTCCACATGAATACTTCATGCAGCGCAGAGCCCCCTCCTCTTATTCTCTCTCGGACTTCAAAGAGATTTGGTTAGTGTGCCTGCATGTGAGTATGTGTGCTTGTATGTGTGTGTGTGTGTGCACCCATGTTTTTGTCTAGGATGTAATTAGTCAGATGAATAAGATAAAGCTATTAATTATAGACTGTGAGACAGAGATGGTGAGAGAGATAGATTTATAAATAGGACTGAAGAGATGGATGGGGTGGTGAAACAGCTGAGGGATGTTTAAAGTAAAGAGAAAGGCAGGGGAGGGATGTGGAGTGAACAATAGATGGCTGACAGCTTGGAAAGACAGATTGATGCAGGCAGGCAAAAAAAGGGCAGCGGTGCAGGAAAAATGAACTAGCCAGCGAGCCGCCGGACAGCAAAGCAGGTATGAATAGATCTTAGTCCCCAGGCTGCCAATTTAAGAGCTGGACATGGTAAATCCATGCCATTGGCTGCACTGAATCCATCTCACTGCCCCTCCAGTACTCCAGTAGCTTTGCAATACTCAGCCATGCAGAGTGGGTCTTCCAACTGAACTTCCATTTATAATGCAGTCTGCATGTCAATGTGGCTCCATTTTGATCACATCCATGTCCAAATAAAGCTATTAGCCTACAACAGAGGAAGCACCAGGTAGGCACTCACTTTGTAACAATGACAAAGGCGCACAGAATGAATGACTGGCAATCCCACATATCCTAATTGTTTATCTTACTATTCTGCTTGAATCTTATATTCTATGTTACCATGTAACTCCTAATTAATCACAAGTTCAGTCCAGTTGTATATTTTGTGCATGCATTTTATCCATGAAAACCAAGTCTCATTTGGATTTTTTCAAGGTGTCTGATTTCACTATACCTTCTCTGAAAGCTCCAGCAGCACAAAAGATCTTAAATTTGCCTTTTTTGGGTTGAGGATAAGATCCATTAATTCATAAAGTCTAGCCTCTAAAACAGAGATCTCCTTTTGCTTGTCCCAACCAGTGCCAGCTATGAATGACAAAGAAACTTTTCACAGTTTAATCACTTTGGACCCAATCAGAAATAAGTCCAGTTGTAGGGACTGGGGAACAAGATTGATTGGCAGTGATCATTGTCTCTGTCAGAACTAATGAGAGTGCTGGCCATTGTGACAGTTCAGGACCAAGCCATCTTGAGGCATTGCTAATGGGTACAATATGGTTTTGTGTGCCGGGGATCAAAAGGAGCAACAAAGGAGCCAGAGTCGGCCAAACTATTGACACGCCCTCTCCAGCTCAATCACATCTCCCTCTTTCCCTCTCCCATGAAGTCGATAATGATTCTAATATATACAAATGAATGTAGGTAAGATTAATGTAAGACAGGGCTGTCAGGGAAATAATACCCTTCAAGCTCTTTGTTAACTAGAGAATGGACATCTAAATTCAGAGCAGAGATGGAGGGGAGTGTATGTGTCTGTGTGTGTGTGTGTGGGGGGGTCTGCAGTTTTTGAAGCCTTACAATTGGCCTGGTGTCAATAATCTTTCAAGCCCTTTCAGGCTTTGTCAAATTAGCAAGAGAAATTCCTCTGCCCAGACACTCATTAGCCTGGGCTCCCATTAGCTTGTTTGTGAAAATTTGTCTCTGCCCCCCCTCCACACAGTCCCCCAGCAGCCTTTTGGGCTAATTACCGCATTGGCCCCATTTACCATCCTTGACATGCTCCTTTCTTCTTCCACTCCTTTTCTCCACAGACAAGATAACTGTGGTCTACCCATTCAAGAAGGGGCAGATCACTAGATCACAGAGGCTGATATCAGATTATATTACCCACAAAATTCAGCCTCAGCTGAGGCCAGCCAATCACAGACTATCTTACCTGAATGGCAGGGCTGCATCCCAGCCAGACCTTCAGCTGATAATGGCAAATGTGATAGATCAGATAGAGCAAAAGACCAGTGGGGCCCTCTCCTGCCTTCTAATAGAACAAGCAAATACAACAGGACTTGATGGGGCTTTCAGAAACTCTAGAATTCAAATTAAAGCAGAGTTGCAGGACAATGTAGAGGCTCTGGCCATAAATGGGTGCGTAAATACAGATGGATTTCTGAACAAAGGGTCTCCTGTCAAGTGAGAAGCAAACTTAAAAACAGGACAGAGTCAAGCCTGTTTCAGAATGTTAGGGCCAACAGGAGAGAGGAGTGGTACAAGGAAGTCATTCAAGAGTAAGCGTTAGCCATATGAGTGTATTCATAGGGATTAACATTCATCAAAGTTTCCAAATCCAACAGGGGGAAAAAAATGGGAAACCTGCCGTTAGTGTATTCAATCCAAAGATAAGTAACTATGAAAATGAAATAAAGATATTTCCTCACATACCAAGATGTGTTAAACAAATTCTTTAAGGTTCCATTCACCAGTGAATGATGTATGTGTTCAATTAAACTAATTAATGTAGGGAAATAACTCACAAACAGCCATGAGACATATCTGGACTGTGCTAATGAAATTGACACCTGATCTATACAAAGTTACTCCTCAAGATGGCTTTCCTCCATAAGTAATGACAGTGCATGGCCAGGACAGCCACAAGCTTGGGTCACCACCGATCACAGAGCCTGTGATTGATTAAAGATGACATCATGTTATGGACATGGAGAATGATGTCATCTTCTACATCCTAGGTATGGTGATAAAGTGATAAGATTTAGTGTCAAGGTCAGCAGAAAGGTTTTAAAAAGCCTTCCCCATGAATGTAGGTTGCCTTGATGCCCATTTTCTCACATTTCCTCTCAAAGATCTCATATACACTTGCAGTGACTGAGCAAAATTTTCCATATTTTTTCTTGCTAGATGGCTTATGTTTGTTCTTCTCATGACAGCTTCATCTTAATGTATGTTCCATGATATATATGCATGGATTACCATGGCTCTGATAAATGTAGAATGAACTGGGGTCAAATGGGATGGGCTCTTTAAATAACCTGGGAGACATGGGAATAGGCCTGCTGTATAGTTTAGTCTAGGGTTTCTTTCAACTGGAGGAAAGTGCATGTTGCCTATCCACTTATCAAAGGGGTGACACATGACATGTATTAGATCCTGTCCATGTCGAAGCATCGTCTCCTGTGTCCTGTCTAAAAGCAGTGTTAGACAAAGCTGGCCAAACATCCAATGGAACTTTATTTTGTAGCCCAGATCCTGGAAGTAAACACTACCTTAGCCTTTCTCGCAGATCTTTCAACAGGGACTTCATCGTCAAATGCACGAGGGGACCTTTAACAAATCAACTTATGGGTTTCTTTAGAAATGTCAGTGACCACGGAAGAAATGTACCCCTCACCCCAACACAAGTATGAAGCTTTGGAAATCTGGATTCTCTTAGACAATCACAACCTCTATGAAAAGTATCACAAACATCCCATCACTTCACATGCATATATCTAGTAAAATCATGTGGTAAATGGTGCTATCGGAGCTCATAACAGACTCAAGCTGTATCACTCTTTCCACAGCAACCCTCTTGAAAACAACCTTCTTAGAACAAGCACTGAAGACCTGACCACAATTCTTACACCAGAGTGATTCCACTATTCCAATATTTTTTCCATCACAGTTTTTCAGATTGGCCCTTTCATGTCTAAATAGAAATTCCTAAAATACTCTCTTCATGGTAAACTTATCTTTTTAATCTACTTTCTTACTTGATACTGTTGAGACCAGATACCAGTCTGACGCTAATCCAGTTAGCCAACAGAATCCATCAGTCTGGCTTCTTCGGCCCTACTTTGAATGTGCACAGCAGGTAGCCGACTCCAGTGGCAATGAGGGACTGGATGATATGCGTACATGTGCAATCAGACTAAGTAACGGCATGTGAATTTTTTTCAGCCACGGATACATTGGCTTGTAATTGCTTTTTCCACTGCAGCAAACTTGTTTGTGTGAGTGTTGGCCTGGCAAAATTCAAAATCAGTATGCTTTAACAACTAAGGCAGTTTTTCTGTTTTATGCAGGAACTATGATCAGGACCAGGAGAGGTTAAATGGGTCTACAACAAAAGCAATCACTCCTTGATCACTCCTTAGTCAATCACTCCTTGATATTAAACAACAATGGGGTTAGGAAAATAAATCAATCTCAAACTCTCTCCTTGTTTCTCATTCTCATTTCTCTAAGCAGCCACTTTTCATTTGATTTGCTGTGTCCTTAATGGAAATGCTCTTTAAAGACCCTCCAGAGGGGTGAGCCTCTTCACCAAGCCTTCTTCATAGCACATGAAAGTAATACACTCTGCATCCAGGAGTTTATTGGGAAGATTTAAGTCAGAGCCTCTGTACTCCGAACTCCAGGCTTCTGGAGATTCAATAAATCCTTACAAATAAATTCCTGCAGATTAAAACAACAGCATAATACCACTATCACAGCCATCTCCTGTTACCTGTCCACACCTGCTAATCTCACCATGAAAAAAGTTTGGCCGCCACAAAGGGCCTTTGTTCTGATGCAGCATGACAGGTGTGAGGCTTTCAACGCCGTGTTCTTGGACTGCCTTAACACAGAATACTAAATGTAGCTTCATTTGTACGCTCCTCGCCCTGGGGTGCTTGTGCCTTTGTTGCGCCGATCCCAAGCCAATTAATGTGCGTGTCACAGCAATCTTGCCACAGCGTGACGGGGAGCCTAAACTCTCACAATGGACACCATGTCTAGTTAGAATAAAATTGGAAAGGGGAAAAATATCACCTACAATTTCATGTTAACATAATCAGAGGCTGGTTTTTGCAAAATTCACCTAAAAGGAGAGTACAAGGCAATCCCGCATATCCTAGACATTGTGCTATTTGTGGGTTTAGCTGGCCTGGGTTAGGAAATGTGATATCAATAGTGCAGGAGGAGTGAATTTGATATGGCTCAGAAAGCACTGCATGTTTGTCTACAAACATTAAGGACACATCTCCACATTCCTGCGCACTGTCAGAACTGGGGCAGCCATTCTGAGCGGTGTACAGCTGCTGGAGGGATTTACACACACTCCTCCGGCTGACCCCAATGCCATCACTTCAGACTTACAACTCAGTCCTGACATGTCAATGGCCCCTATCTACAGCACCAGGAATACTCCAGCCAATCCTGACACATCCTGCATACTTAACAGCCTTAACATCTCCCCACTCACATGACCATACAGACTGGGTGTGGCACTCATAAGCACAAACCATGTTATAGCAAAGACCTACAGTGGTAGAGTCAGATTCCTTTTGCATAGTTTCTGGGAGTCATACGACTGACATGTCAAGTGTATATTTGCTGTCAGAAAGTCCTGCAAGTGGCCCTAGAGACTAAAGAAAGACAAAGCCAATATCCTTCTGCTTAAGTTTACACAAATCTCTACAGTATATGATATCATTACCATGCAAGTGTATTGTAAATGTCACAGGTTTTTGTTTTCCTACATTAAGTGTGGAAATACAGCACATTCTGGCCACTTTTATATGACCCCCTTGAAGAGGTCAAAATGCAGAGGCTCTTGAAAAGTACAAAACAAGTAATCTCTTGTGATCTTATTAGTATTCATCTGTAACTGCATTTGGTGTGAAATGAGAAAAGAGGGATTAGGGGTACCTCAAGAGAGGAACATGGTTGAAAAGAAAGAGGGAGAGAGAATAAAGGGGAGTAAAAAAGGAATAGAGGAGGAGGGGGACATCAGGGAAGAAGGGAGAGATGGAGAGGAGGAAAAAAGGGAAGAGGGAAAGGAGGAGAGGGGGTAAATGCTGTGTGCAGACGCCTCACCCCTGCACCTCTCTGAGATCGCAGAGTTGGCCAGGAGCCAGCTAGAGGCAGTCTGAATTAAGGTAAATCATTTTCTGCCTGAGAAATGAACACAGTAATATGATTGCAGAAGCCACACTGGAGTCAGCTTCCAATTGCTTTATTCCCAGGGTGCAGCGGGGCAGGAATCCCCTGTCGACCTAAAATAAATGAAACAGTTGGAGCCTAAATGGAAAACATTCTAATTAAAATAAAAACAGAGAAAGATGAAACGATGTTTTTCGATGTTTCAATTCAGCATGACGCAAGGCAGAATTTTTCCCAGCTGTTTATGAATTTTGAGTGTCTGTTGAAATGACTCTCTTTGTTGAATCCTACTAGCTGAAAATGAAGTGGTCAGGGAATACCTAAAGGGATTGCAGTGCAGTTTGGGACCACAGCAGGCAGCAGACTGGGTGGGCTACACTAAATTGTTTACATGCAAAAACCCAGCACAGCACTGAAAAAGCAAGGGCATCAGGCAAATCAAAATGAACATCTGACTCGTGTCTGAGGTGAACTGCATGCCATTGCAGGTCAGCAGAGCTGAACGGTAAATAAACAGTTGATTCACGGCAGCCAGATTAGCACTGCACTGATTTCCAGGTTATCTGCACCGGAAAGTTGCGTACTGAGGAGACAAAGGAGATGGCAATCACAAAGGTAGCACTCCTCAGATTGCTATATGGCTCAATAATGGATGGGAGTAATTGAAGCTCTGGAAATCTGAAAGAAGCGATTAAAACACACAGGAATGGCACAAAGCTTTTTTTGATACATCAGTTTCATCTTTCACAAGGCTATACATTGTGGATTAATTGTAATTTTTTTTTTAGAAGTGTACCAGTAACTGTCCCTGGGCTGATTGTCAGAGCAAGGTTTGCTGACCGTAGAGAGGCTCACTCTGAGATGGTCATCCTCCACTTCCTGTAGCCACTCTACGGAGAAGTTCCCGACTGTATCTCTACCTCACACAGCTCTGGGCACATTGTTCTGTCCCAGAGCCAAGGCCCACCATGCCGACGATGCAAAGTTCGAGCAGTGGCTTTAAGGGCATTTTAAGGCATCAGTGGCAGGGTTTTTTGGGAGGAAAAGGCAAGGGGCTATTCTTCTATTTGCAAGCTCCTTTTACAGCATCCTAAATGACCCCCCGAATGCTGACCACAAACAAGCAGGATGTCCTCATAATGCCACCTTTCTGAGTGCCTGCTTCAGCCATGCTGAGCAAAACAAACCCAGGAGGCTTTAAAACCACAGGGTTATTAGTTAGTCCAAGGCTTTAAATGAAGGATTCAAGGCCCCTGAAAGACACCCGCACGTCACTAAAATAAATTGCATCACAAAGCCTTTGCAAGAGATAAATACTTTCCAGTGGATTAATGCCTTTGCATCAGTTCACACTAATTCAGTGAAATCATTCAATGAATACCTATGGCTGCCAGAATCCTAGTGTTGTGCAGGTTTGGAAAAAGAAACCATGATTGACGCTCTCCATGTTACCTTTGTTTATGCCCCTGAATGGATATGCTCTGGGAAATGAGTTCTATTTTTGGTCATGTTTGACGGTAGCTATGAAGACATTTTATCTTACTGTATTATAGCAAGGCTCCCCCACCCCCTCAGTGCTGCTGACAAAGATTAACAGCTGCTTTTATCTCATCCAGGATTTTTTTCCAGCTTGGCTGACGTTTCCAGCGCTCAGCCACTGTGTCAAGTCTTCTTCACAGGTTGTTGAGGGGTTGGAATATAATTACAGAGCCACAACTTGTGGAGGCATCACCCACGTTGCCTACTGAAAGTTCAGCACAAACTGGATTTGATTTCCCACACAGACTTGTCGCCGAATTGGAAATTAAACTGCACTTGAGTTTTTCAGCACATTTAAAGCCTGAATCACAAACACTTTGCCGCAGGCCTTTCTTATGATGTCTCAAATCAGGCTCTCAGTTATTTGTGCCATTATTGCAGTGCCTGGTAACAGGAAACAAATTAATCCCCCTAATATAGATAACATCTGTCAACTAAAACACATTTGAAGGGCAAAAAGGGCACTTGGATGGGCGTGTTTTCCTAGGACAGCAACAGGAAAAAATAACCTCTCTGCTCTCTCCCTCTCCCCAGTGAGCACAGTCAAGAAAGCAAGTGAGCCCATAATCAGCACGTTTGATGCCTTTTATATTACAAAGACAAAACTGTTTAACCCCGTGCTGACGTGGGCTACAAAATCGAGAGCCCACCTAATTAATCGCCTGAAAAAAAAACCAAATGCAGAGGAAGAGGAATAGATGGAGGGCAGGGGAGCGAGAGAGCAAGGGGGGGCAAGGAGAGCTTTCCACATGTCTCATTAATCATTCTCTAGCAGGGATGACACCTAGCGATTATTTATTTGCACAGTCTACTCAGGCTATCACAACAAACAGCCTGGTGGCTGCTGGGAACATTTGTGACTGATTAATCAGTGGCTGTCCTGGAGACAGGGGGGGTCGACATGTGTTCTTTAATCTGCCATCTATATTCTGGTCAATGGGCGACACAGGAGAAACAAGAGGGACCCAGTTTAGGTACATTAAAAGAAGGGGTATGCGAAGGGAAGAGGTGAGGAGGGGAAGGGGTGCAAACATCTGTGACTCAGCTAGAGAAAACCACTGAAAGGAATATATTAGATGCTTTTCATTGCACAGAGGATGTGCTGGATAAAGAGAGTTCAGAGACCGCCTAAACATCAACCACCGCATCCTGTGCTCCTGCAGTGTACAGCCAGATGACCTTTAGGTCTCGTTCATTAGTGAAAACCCAGCCACCCTCATCAATAACCTGGATCATGCCAAAACCCATCAATATCTGTAGAGGTATGATGGATGAATGGCCAATGCAAATGATGAGCCTTTTGGAATTTCTTGGAGTCAGGACAGACAAAACAACACAGAGAATCCAGAAAAAGACTTAATCTAGTTTCAACAGACAGATAATGCTAAATATGACTCATATGGAAAGAAATCCTGTGAAGTCTCTGACTTCTATGTTATTCAGAATCAGAGACTTGATCTGATTTATTTTGGATTACAGGTTTTAAATACAGACATGCACACACATACATGCACACATTCACACAGAAATCATGCACATGCACACCCACACACATATTAACAATACTGGCACATACAAAAAACATGCAGTCAGGATTTAAATAATAGGAATTGCTGTGAAATGGAGAGACCCCTTATGTACAGGGTCAGGAACTGATTACATAGAATAATTTGTCAGTCTATTCCAAGGCAATCAGAATGCAGAAGAAAAGAAGTGAAAACATGCACAAATAAACCAAGAGCACATTTTCATGTTCTTCTAGCACCTTGTGTCACTGCCACCGCCATCCATATGGCAGAGCTCTTGAAAATACAATAACCAGCAGCCGCCACCTCGTCCTCACACACAGAGGAGTACCCAGTTGTATAATTGGACTCGCCTACGGTTGTGGGCCGTCTGCTATGCCAAGCAGAACAGAATTAATCTGAGTGGACTCCCTAGGTGGAAGCAGAAACAGTCAGTTAGCCCAAGAGCTCATGATTTGCCTGCTACCCCACTGCACTGGGCAGAAATACCATTCAGTAGTTGCGCATTCAGCTCTGTTGAAATTCAAACAGGGCCTGGAGCTCCAGGTCACTGCATGGTGGATAGCCAGGAAAGAGAGGAAGTTGGGAAGTTGGAGAGTGAGTTGGAAGGAATTAATTTGCCCAGTGATTAGGTAAATACCTAACAGGCAAATTTGACAATCGGAGTAACCCTCTGTGGTAATTTGGACCCGATCAGCAATACCTGGTGGATGCATATTGACAACCATAGAGGGTGGGGGTTTGGTGGGCAATTACATTACAAATGTACACACAACTTGGGGGCTCAATGAATATGAACAAATTTTGAAATGAAGCTATCGGTTTGGGAAATCAACTTGCAGGCTTCAGACTAATTAGAGCAAAGCAGCAATTAGCTATTCATTTGTTGTGAAAAGAAGAGGACTGGCTGGCACTTTTTGACAGGCACAGCATGAAGTGAAATGGTCTGCACTGTCATGTGCCAGGATGATTCAAAGGAGAAATTAGAGAAATAAAGAAACTTAGTTTGCAGGGGTTAGCACTGAGTCCACACTTGAGGGGTACAATAAAGTGGAAAATTCTCACGTACTTAAAGTCTATTTCATTTAGCCTGGCATTACAGATAAGTTTTACATTTATTCAGATTTACAGGATTACTTGGGGAAATATGCTTCAGGTTTTTAATCTGAATCCATTACCAAGGAACATCTTTTCCTGTAGTATTACCAAAACTCTTGCCTCTGAAGCCGAATGCGTTCCATTACTTAAATTTTACCAGGAAGTAATTTTTTACCCATGCACCCAAGATGTATTTGGAAACATATGCCAATGTATTTTCAGATAAAGATCATATGAGCAAACTCTACAAATATCTGATTCCAACGGCAATGATCACTACAATAATTGGTCATTCAGCAAAGAAGAACTGACTCAATGAGATTAGCATTTTATTTCACTCCTATAATCCCATAACAAATCCAAGGTGATCCCTGTTGCTATTGTGTCGGATTTTCATAATTGGATGAAATCTACCAGAGGGAAGACAACTAAATAATTCCAACAACAGGCTGTAATTCACAATGATATTTCATGTATCTTAGAGCAAAAATGTACACAGTCACATATCCAAATCCACAATGCACATAAATGACCTTGAGTAAAAAAGTACATTTTAATAATTGACATAGAGGCTCCTTTTTGTAGGACACAAACCAATGTTGTTATTTCTTATGTTACCGGTATTGTATAGCCAACCAAATAATGGGTATTCAATGTCAAGCTAATTCATTCTATCTCTTTTCACCAGTGTGCCACTTTAGATACATGGCAAATGCAAGTCGTTCTAAATGATGTAATCAAACATGGCTTGCCAGCATTACTTTTCATGCAATAATCTCAAATACATTAGAAAACAGATATAAATTCTAAAATATACTTGAGATACAAGCCATTTACAAGTCTTAAAAAAGTCACAATCAGGGGGTGTAGCCTGTGTACAGTGTAAGTGATCTTGTTTATTTGCAGGTTCTGAGGCCATCATCAATCCCTTCACGAAGGGCAGCTGAGCTTCTGCATAAGCCTGGCAGCCCTGGACTCACATCAAAGCCATCAGCACCCACTTTCTACAAGCACACAACCTCAGCCCTTTTATCTCTGCATCTTTGAAAGCTCCATTATGGACCCCCACAGTAAAAATTCCTGGTGCTCCCGGCTACCAGATTCCTTACGACTGGAGCGGAGGCCTCATGGTGAACTCTCCCCGTAGGCACAGCTGCTGGACGGATCAAATGCATACGCTGAGAAGGGAGCGGTAAAACCTGAGCAGTCAGTCCTGGCCTGCGGACATGTCAGGGGTCTGTTTTAGCTCGCCTGCTTATCCGACAGTGCCTCCATGTCATGCAGTCAAAGGGATTAGTACTAAGTGCAAATGGAGTGCAGGCATTTAACGTTGCAAGTTAGCCCTCTCATTCAAAAGTGCACAATCTGGGGCAAATGCATCCTGAATCAGTGTGTCAACTCAACAGACATTGGCTGCTCACAACTAGTGTACGCCCACGGACACTCAACATTTACCCCTGAATGAATACATCACACTGGGACAGTGCTCTAACATTTGTACTATTTTCAATATGAATGGGTGAGCTACTGTTGGGTGAGATTGACTGATGCAATTACATGGCGATACAGAGCTCCTACAACCCATGGACAACTTCCCTTCAATCCCTCACATGCAGAAAAATCCCCCTGTGGTCACTTCCACTCCTCTGACAAAGAAACTTCTGCATCAGGTGACAAAGCACACAGGAAAGAGAACTCCTTCCACCAGATTGACAACATCCCTCCCCTTTGTTCCCCAGCAAAAGGATTCTCTGAAAAACCTCCGATCCTTCCCCTCATCTCTACAGCCCAGTGTTCCCACAGGCTTGAGTCAGCAGTTTTCTTTCGTACCCCACCCTCCCACCCCAGGAAGCAGGGGGTGGGATCAGAGGCCATTGAAGTGCCAGCATGGGTCCAGATCAGAAAGTCTGTTTACCATCCGGACTGACATGCACAACTGCTCTAGCGCTGGACGTCACAACAGCAGCCCGTCAGTGTGGCTCCCCGAGGCGCTACCCCGTCATGTGGTGTCAGGGTCCACTGGGAGACAGACCTGGCTGGGGACTGACAGCACAGTCCTCTGCTCTGCCAATGCAGGTCTGACAGCCACCTGGCATTCTGGAGCCTGCCCCATTTCACCTGTTTACCCATCCTGAAACAGGGTGTGCATTTCTGATAGGTTGCTCCCTCTCAATCAAGGCCAGAGTAGTAACATGTTGGGAAAAGTAAAATCGATGCATTTTAGAGAATTCTACACCACTGCTACTCATCTTTCTGTAGAAACAACATTTTGGAAAAAGAGAGATTCAATGTGTCTTCCCTTGAATGGTGTTAAAAATACAAGCAAGGCTGTTGAGGCTGAAGTTTGAAGTCAGTATCACCATTAACACCCATTACTTAACAGCACTGGGGTGGGGGTGGAGGGGGGGCGTGAGGTGATCCATCTGGCCATGAAGTCACACAACAGTTCCAAAGGCTGGGAGGGGATCGGGTTCTTTCCCTGGGGCAATGGAACGGAGTGGGGACTCCATCAACACCTCAGCTCTGATGATGTTCGACAGGCTACTGATAGCTTTTAACACCTGGGCTTATCTCTGTCTGCAATGTAAACCAAATCCACAACCTCAGCTGCTGCTCACCACTCACATTAAAAACAGGGAGGCTGATGGTATTATTATGTGAAAATACCAGCTGACTTTATGACACAGATTAGCAAAGAGTCAGATAACAGTGCTCCAGACGAAGGAGCAGCTAAACACTGCTTATGTTCAATAGAGCAGCATAAAAATCTTTACTTTAAGACCTGACTGAAACTGTGCTGAAACACCTAACATAGTCACAAAACTTTTGGTTCAGAAAAATCCATTTCTGCTTGTTTACACTACCTCCAAAGTCTTCCAGAAACATTTGAGCTCCTCAATGTTTTCCCCAAATACAGAACCAAGGCTTACCTCACATGCCAATCAAACTCCTCTGCTCTGAAAGCACTTCTGGTCAAATTTCCTGAAACAAAACTCTGAAGCACAACAGCAACACAAATCCTCATGTTTTGCCCATTTTACCAAAAGATATCAGAGACACAACTGTGGAAAACAAACCAAAGCAGCACTGTGTCAGGATGCAACCTGCCTCACAGGACACCAGTGAATTTTGAGGCATTTCTGAGGCAGCTTATGGCACTTACTTGAGCCCCATGGCGATGCCCCTGTTGGTCCTCTCTATAAGTCCTGTCCTAGAGGCGGTCTTGCGCTTCAGTCCGAGTCGGCCCACCATATGCGTGTGTCCCTCCCGGGCAGAGCACACTGAGCCTCCTGCTCCTGCTGCCTGGGCTCTTTATCCTCCAGCAGCACAGAACAACACAGCCGGTGCAGCACAGCACCACCCCGCTGCCCACAGCCTCTCCCTCTACTCAGCATTAATCGCTTCGGCCAATTTGTTACTGACAGGGATTAAAGCTGCCACTCAAAATTTGCCAGCAGAACGGATGATTTGCCCGGTTGTCCCCGATTTCTCTCCTTTTGCTGGACTGTCTGGCCAGATGGTGTTATCTCTCCAGAGTAGTGTGAGTGAGTGCGAGTCACCCATGTTTCTCCCCCACTGTAGCCTTCTACTAACCCACCCATTTCACCTCCCCCCTCTCCTGACACAGGAAGTATGTAGGTCTGACTAACCAGTCCCCAGGCCATTCACACATACAGCACATGAATATGTGTGGGCTACTGCTATTAGCATGCATGGAAACTACCTTAAGAAGCTCAACTCCCCAAGAAAACCATAAGAAATCATAGCTTGACTGTAACAATTTGTTAAAGCTACCCAGTGGTATTTATTGTTTATCCACATAAAAAAAATAAATGTGCAATAGAGCTTATTTTGGAATGGGTCCCTAGGTTGGTTTGAGAGTGCTGATGAATTTCTACCCTATAGGGATAGAAATGGTCAAGTATTGTGAAGGAAATTAAATCAAGCTGGGCAATTGTGTTTGCATGAAAAAGCTGAATAGTGACAGCAGGGACTGTGTGAAAAACATCATTGAATACAAATGGAAAGCAACTTCTTTTTAAAACTAACAACAATCACCCACTGGTGAGGAAGCCCTGTGAGAGATTTTAAGGACAATTACCTCAGTGTATGAGTTGAACACTGCTTACACTATTTGGCATGGCATTTACAAATTTATTCTGAAATGTAATTTCATTTATATGATTTTTCTTTTTGCTTTAACATAAAATGTGAAGATAGTAAAGCCTGGATGAAAAATGAAACCCCAAGTAGACCATGTAACAAAAAATACCACATAAGCTTTGTTATGCTTCTTGCACATGTAGGACAATGCAACGATGTCAGTACATTGAAAACCGTGTTTCTATGGTTACTTTCCAAGGCCCTGACTTGGAACACTTTACTTTTGTGACAAAAGAACTGGCCTTGCCTGGCAGCACCTACAGAAGAATCCCACAATCACAGTCATTAAGTGCGCTCACCTGGACCGCAGCTACAGAGGCGCGCAGCCATAAAGCCATTTCCTCTTCCAAACTGAAGGCACATTCCACCAAACAGCTGTTCCCTCAGCCCACCCTGATCCCGCTCCAGACACCACAAATCCCCTGACTTTTCATCTTGTTCACTGTATCTTTTTGCCCCTTCCAGTCTAGGAGGCTTTCCAAAAACAGATTATTTTTGCAGCCCCCACCATGTGTGTCCCTGTGGATCTGGGTTACTCTTTTCCTTGCCAGCGATGAAACACAGGCTTGGACTTCAGATAGCTTCTTCTTCATGCTCTCGGTGGTCAGGCTGCATCTCCTTTTCTTCCGCTCACCACAAGGTAAATCAATATACCTGGGCTCAATCTGCAGGTGTTAATTGGCCTGCGGGATGCGCAAGGCTGAAAGGCATTAGTCATTTAGCAGCAGGGTGCTTCTGTTTGTCCTGTCTGTTTTCAGTAGAGGCCCGTGTCAATACACTGATCATATGCTCAGTCACAGAGCAATCAGTGCTAGGAGCACTGACAGGCTGCACAGTCTCTCCCAGCACCACCCCCCACCCTAAACGCATGCACACTCACACTGCCCGCTCTGATAAGATTCTGGCCTTTCACTCGCCTCAATTACCACAGGGCTATTTCACGGTCAGTCTAATGGCCAATTGCTCGCTATCGACCAGGAGTGGGTTTTGTTTCGGCTGATCAGTAGAAAACGGGGCCTGGGAAGGGATGATCAGATGCTACTTTAGAGTTAAATCAGTAGCTGGTTTGTTCTGAGGTAACCTTATGAAAATCAGACCAATCTGCATTACAAAAGACCCCTGGATCTGACTGCCTGTGCAAAATGACAGCACTGAGTCACTCAGGTGCAGGATGAAACACGCTCAACAAGAATCTAATTTTAATCACTGCCAATTCAGCTCATCTTCTTTTTTAAAGCTGCAAAACAGCTCCCTACCAAAAGGATATCTGATTAACTAAACTGATTTGGCTCATTGCTTGATACATTTGGCTCACTGCTTAATACATACGAGCACAGACCAAATGATCCTATTCTGACCAACCAGGCAAGGGAGCACATTTTTGTCCCTGTTTATATTCGGATTATGACCAGAGCCTTGAACAGCACTAAGCCAGAGAGACAGCCATGAGGGGGAAATGGAGACAGACAGCCTGGGCAAGCCTGTGGTCAAGCTGTTCCTGTTAGTGAATCCATACCCTGTACCCCGCACAGATTATGGTTTACTTCTCTCTGCTAGGGACTGAGAAGAGCAGCATACGCTCTTACTTGGATTAATACTTTGATACAAGTCTCTGACTAATGGGAATGTGGGATATAAATGCCAGTTGTTAAAATATGTACGGTATGTTATGCATGTGTGCACATATGTACATGGTAGGGGGTGGAGTTGTTTACTGGTATAAAAAATAAAGCAATCAAAAGGCAATGCAATTTCAATTAATGAATGATTTCGCACAACATAAAGAAAATATGCCAAAATGTTAAAAAAAAATGCTGTCTGAAAATAATCAACATTTTCTGTGCTTTCCTTTCTGCAGCTACCTAATTACATTCTAATTAACATTTGATATTTCAGTCTAAAGCACTGCTTGAGCAAGCTTGCTGAATGTCAAACAAGTGTCTCAGGAGAAGATTACACTCCAAAAGGGAGGAGCTATGGTTTGGATATTCTTGCCAAATATCCAGGGTCTTCCTTGCTTCCCTACCACTCAGCTAATTATTTCTTTAGAGAAATAAAACTGAATGTTTAGCATTAATGAGATTTCTATAACTCCCAAAACACAGTGTTCAAATTTGACGCTTCAGCCTGCTTTGCTTTGTGAATTGCACACAAGTGGGTTGTGCAGGCAAAAGGAATTGGTTTTCTTTTTTCAAAAAAGGGACTAGGGAGAGAGCAGAATTTAGGATTATTCATTGTGATCTGTGTTAACCAGTGACACAATTTACAATGAACAATATTATGTGGACAGCAGTCTATCAAAACATGCACAGACAATGTGGAAACACAATGTTTGACTTAAGCGCCTATCAAAAGCCCATCACAAGTTTTCTATCAAAAGGCAGCAAAGGTGCTACCCAGTAAAAATACTTACTGAAAACAAATGTTTTCCATGAGTGCCTTCACCCAGCTATTTTATTTGAAGCTGGCCCAGGAGTCATTTTGTTTTTCAGAATCAAGAAAAACAAAAAATTCTTTGGCAGAGATATATCTGGGGATGAAACGAAAGGCAGAGATCCCTCTTCATCATTTCCGTCACCTCACCTCCCTTCCCACAAGGTCGCCACAAATGAAAAAAAACAGGCGCAATTTCCTCAATTTCCTCAGAGAAGGTAAGCATCTCTCTCCCATTCTCTTTCTTTTTGAGACCACATCCAAAGCAAACACAAGACATTTCAACTCAGATTATAAAATTAACCCCTGGCACAAGATTGGTCATTCCTTGGTGTTGTTTAATTTTGAACGGCCTGCTCAACAGGAAGTGACACATACAGATTCTGCCACCACCATCTGCCATTCTCTTCACATTGCAAATGGCCCTTTCTACTCACCACCCCATCACACTTGTGAAATAACTGGTGAAATGACTTCATTGGACAAGGCCAGTGATATATCCCTTTACATTACTGTCACATGGCACCAAAAGTCCCACAAGGACTCACAATCTCCCTTGCCCCCATGTGTCTGACTCTGGTAATGCCCAATGCATCACCCAGCTTCCCTTAGGCACCGTTTTATGTCACATTAAATTCTCCTGCAGAATGAGAGCTTTTGACTGTGATACCATTTCTGACTGAACAGTTCAGGCATCTGTCTATGACATTTTAGCACATTAGACAGTGCTATAATCAATGGCCTACAATCCCAGCTAGAGAAACAAAAGTACTGGAGTAATAAGATTGCCAGGGGCAGTCTAGTTGCTCAGGGAAGGCTGGCCGGTGCTCTGGGTTTTCTGACACAACAGAGTGAGGAAAGGAAAGAGAATGCAAAATGCAAATTCATCATGTTCTGCCCCTCTCAGCTCTGCTGACACGTGCTCAGACTGAATATGCTGTAAGCCTAGCCTGTGGGGGAAGTCACATGACCTTTAGGGGTTGATTGTGGGTTCTGCTTACCTGATGAAGAAGGAGGCTGCGGCGGAGGCACCATGGGATGAAGCAGGGGGGCCAATTGTGCTCTGCGTCGATGGTACAACAGGGCTCTCCTGGGGTACAGGTGGCAGACAACTGCTTACACTCATGCTGGGGACACTAGGGGCCTCGGGGGCCACACTTCCCCACTCAGCTTCAGGTGTGAGACTCTGTGTCTGCAGAAAAACACATGGAAAAAAACGCACTGAGTACAACTTTGGAGCTATGAAAGTGATTTATGTCTGCCCCCAATGAATGCATAGGCCTGGGTAACTCTTACCTCTGAAATCTCAAGAAGGCCAACATTGCCTTCTTTTCATTAAATAATTTGAGAGAGATGGGTAGAAACCAGTAAAATTACCATTACATTATGCTTACTGGAGAGTACTGCTAATGACTATCTGTTTAATTCCCCTGTGAGGGCATGCGGGGGCTCAGAAGGGAAGGGGACAACAGAAAGAGCAGCTGGGTCCAGTGGCAGGTCTATTAGCCTGGCAGAAGGCTGCTGCTCTGGGTCTGTGCCCTGAAGGCTAGAATGACCGCAAGCGATGATGCACCTCTGAAATGCGGTGTCACTGCCCCGAGGCAAAGGCTCCAGCAGGTCAGGGATGGGTTAAATTCACAATACAGCAGCCATGAAAGCCATTGGGCATCCAGAGGTGGCCAGCACTGTACCCACCAGTGTAAGTCCCCATGCACAGGTGTTTATCTGTCTCCTGTGTGCTCATCCCATCACAGCATTTCATTGACAGTCCTGGCCGGCTGTCACAGCAACAGAGGCCAGCTAATCACTTGTTCCTACTGGCTTGCTGTGTATCCTTTACTCTACTTGATTCTGTCTTGCCAATGCATAATATAGATGCTTGACCTCTCCTTGACCAAAGAGTGTCAGTCCAGAGTAACTCTATTCTCAGGAGGCCTCTGGGAAGACTACCACACCCGCCTCTTTACCTTAGCATTTAGACAGCATTATGAGTTTGGTGCAAAAATAGGGTTTGGACTACACAAAGGAACAACTCTGAGCCAACTATAAAACATAACTTCCCAGGACTCGTCTAAATATACATTATTCTGCAGTTATGGGTCTTATTGAGAACTGGTCACTGGTTTACTGCAACCCCAAACTTTTAAACAAGAGCTGCAGCTGATTAATCACCAATTCAAATGAGTTGATTGATGTTAACAGGATTATGGAGAGATCTCATCATCATCTGCAACAACAGCAACCTAAGAAGAGTGGGGAAAAGAGTCTCGCTCCGCCGTACTGCAGCTCCCCACAACAACACATAATCCTTCAGCGTCCGTTCCATAATTAATTCTGAATTAGTGTGTCACTTCACATCTTTTATCATTGTGGCAGCCCCGTTTCTTCCCTTTACGGTAGTAAATGACACCAAGATCTTTGTGTAAATATATGGCGGCGATAAAAGGGAGAAAACGAACAGCAGCCTGGTGACTGAGGGATACTCGGAATGGAATAAAAAGCCTGTGTGTGTGTGTGTGTGTGTATGTATGTGTGTGTTTCTTTCTCTCTCGTGTCACTGGGGAGTCATACGTACTCTAGCTCTGACTGATCACCAGCTTTATTATTCCTGGCAAAATAACTGTCTTATTACCATAATCTTCAAGTCAGGCACAGTGAACTGATTACACTGAGAGCATAATGACTAACACAAACGTATATTCTCTTGTTAGCCGGAGGAATATCAAAGATGTACCTCCACACTTGTGAGAAGCAAGGCATGGCTTCTATTATAAAATGAACTGCTTGTAAGAGTTATTTTACTTTCTCACATGTTCCGTAAGGTTTCTACTGACTCACAATGGCTAAAAAGCACTGGAGTACCTGATCTGAATATGTCAAATGGAGCTGTTGTTTTGACAGTTGGTGTGGAAATTAAAATAAACATGGATATTTCCCAGATTCTTTAACACACAGAAACACACATATCAAGCAGCTGACAGTCTTAATTAAAGTGTGACTTGTTTTATTTCATAGTATACATCATATTAAAGTTCTCAAGCTCCTGCTCATATAAACTGAGTTAATTTATTCTATTCATGGTTACCAAACCAACATCACCATTTCCTCATGCAGAAGTTATCATTTGATACAACCTGACTGCTGAACCAGTTAAACTTTAATGTGAGTTGATTATGTTACATAATCCACAAATAGAAATTATACCTCCCACAGTATGCGTTCAAAATGTGCTTTATTCTTTTCACGTTATCACTTTAAGCCCATTGATTCATTTCAGAGTATGACTTACCTTGTCAGTTTCTTATTAGCTGTCTGTTTACCGTGACTCAAGTTACCAGAAAATGATGTACAAAAGCGAAGGTATGTTTTGTTTTTGCATCCGCATTTCAGGGAATGAAAATAATCCCAAAGTGGAAATGGTGGGTTGATTTTCTGTGCCATTGTTTTGATTTCATAAGCGCTTAATGGAGAAGTAGGATGCAAAGAGAAATGAGCTGAGCAGAATTCCTCTCCTGCATACAACAATTCATTGAAGTGGAAAGGCAGGACTTATGCAGGCTCAATGACAGCCCAGACAGTCAACAAAGACCGTGAAGGTGGGCACATACTTCAGCACTATATAATCCATAATAATACCTTCACCCACACTAACTGAGACTATCTAGACAGCACGTCATGCCAGGGTGTCAGATAAGTCAATGTGGTGTCAGGTTTTAGTCAAGTGGCTACAGGTTTAAGGCACCAAAGTAAAACTGTCGGTAAAACTGGCCCATTCCTCCTCTCAGGCAGCTGGTTAACAGACCGCAGAGTAGGGTAACATTGAAAAAAGGAGGCCTGTCAGACCTCTTCCTCCGGGAAGGGAAAGGACTTAAGTTCTTAAAGCAACTTGCTCTTTTAAGACGCAGGACGTGCTGACCCTCAGTGAAGAGTGAGCATGGTGAATCCCCTGTCAGGTAATTAGGCTGCATCAGGGCTGGGGTCTACAGGGCTTACTGCTGGTAATGAGCCTGGGCTCCAGTCCACGTCCCCTCCGTCTGCTCCTGTCTCTCAGAGAGAAAAGGGGGCCGCAGACAGCAAGCTCCCTCCTCCTGTCACTCCACACAATCCCAGGCCAAAGGGGTGTGCCCCCCCGCCTAAGAGCTTTCGACAGTCAAAAGGGCAGCCTTTGCTTAGAGCCACTACCTAGCAGGGCTCCCAAGCGACCTTTGCTCCCACTGGGCATCACGCTATTGTTGCCAGGTTGAAATTGGCCGAGTTAATCTGCGGCTGTCTCCTCCTGACTGGCAGCAGATTTCCACAAGCGAGTAAAAACAAAAGGGTGGGTAAAAACTCTTCCTGAGGGGGCACAGAGAAAAATGCAGCACAACGTTTTGAGGAGCCGGCAGACTTATTGATAATGTGCCTATGGTCTATCAGGGCTGAAATGAAACCAAAGTGGACAAAGCAGCGACTGCATCTGAGTCTTCTGCTCTTTACCACACAGTGCCAGAAAAGGGATACTGTTTTAAGAGGTCCAGTTTCACTATGTTCTATCACAATGTCTCCTGTCTGAATTAGACATTGTAGTAAACAAAGGGTCCCAGACAGACACTCAACATACCCTAAATAAACTGGCTCACTTGGAGAACAGGATTTGGACAGGGAGCTGGAGTCGGAGCCGAAGCTGAGCTGAGGTGAAAACAGGAAGGTCTCAGAGGTAAAGCCACAAATAATGATTAAAAACAAATTCTCCCCCTTCTCCTGACCTAACTCTCTCCCCAGCACCAGTGGCACTGTGCCATGTTGGCCCAGCTGTATTGCAGAGGAGATCCACACAGATGGTCCACAGGGTTTCCAATGGAAAGCAGACAACAGCGGGAGGTCACACAGGGGTATAGCTCGACAGGAATTAAAAATAACATTTCATGGAGTGAGCTACCCACCGTGCCAGTTCTGGAAAAGGCCCATAGTCAGCACATGGTCTCAGCACATAGCTGCAGATTAAGGTAGGCAGCAAAAACATGCTGTATTAACTGTGGGAGTTCACAGTGGCCTTTGGTCAAGTTAAACTTTTCCACTTAAATTTTTTATGCATCCAGGATGCTACTCTTGGTTCTCTTATACTGTGTCACAGTGGTCAATATTTACAGTGGTGAACAGTTGTTATTCCTCACTCATTTCCTGAAATTTAAGACTATCCAGATCTTTCTGAGCTGAGGACAAACCTGAGCAACACTGTATAATATGACTGAGGAACTGAGATGTAAGGAAAGAGACTGCAAAACCTTGATTCTAGTCCACATAAGACCCATTGTTTAACAGTTTGGAAGCAGCAAGCAGTCAGCTTTGAGAAGCTGGAAGCATGCTCGGTCTTCCAATTAAGCTTCCCAGATGGATGTCAAATGCTCTTTTTCACTTCAGGTGAGGCTGCGGTCCCATCTGTTGGCTCTGAGAGCCCTTTTCTGGTTATTGCTTCTTTTCTTCCATTCAAACCACTCGAATCCCCTGCCGCACAGGGTCTCTGACAAATCATACTTCCAAGGTACCCCATTAAGGGTCCTGAGCACTGATGATGCCTCGGGCTCTGTGAATGAGATTTCCCTCTCTCAGATTGCTTTCAGACAGCCAGGATCCTTCCCTTTGTTTGTACCCACTGCTTTTCTTTTCCCCCAAGAAATCAAGCTAGAATCCTGAATTAAAGCCCCGACTTCCAGAACGACAAGAGGGCCTCCGTAGCCCCCGGTTTTTTGTCACGTTGAGGGATCCCATTTTAATGGAAGAAAGGGCCTTTAAAAATAACAACAGACAGATTTCTGGGCTGCTTTTATTCTGTATCCTAAAGGGACAAGCCAAGGTCTCTGCAGCAGCCACAGCCGTGACTTTCTGTAGCTGTAGTGCACTGCAGACCAGAACAGCTCTAATTACCCAAAGACAAGTGTGAGAGGCTTTCACGCAGCGCTGCCTGCTCTGCCCTGCTCTGCACCCTCTCTGTTAAAAGCTCTGGCACTCATACTTTGACTGGCACAGAGGCACTTGTTGACACTTGGGGAGAAAAGCTGCATGTGTTTGCTTTTATACCACAGAAAGTAAACATTAGGGAGAACAGCCATTGCTTTTCTTCAACACAAACAGGGCCTGTCCATCAGGACCAACAAATGATAAAAAAAAGGAATGGAACAAGTGATAGGATTTCCACCCCCTAATGAATAGCAGGGGTATTCATTTCTATGGTCTGATAAGTACTCCATTTTAAGGTTTTAATTCCAACCTGAGCTCTTCAATATTTTAAATAACTCATTTACAAGGTTTGGAATTCTTAAACCAAATAGAGCACTTCAGCTCATGGCTGCATATGCATTCAAAGCTTCATACCAATGAAGATGAAAAACAGCATACAATACCAGCTCCACAAGAATTGCATCTCACACCAACTCTAGAATGGCATAAAAACACAATACAAGGAATGGACAGAGGCAGTTTTGGTAAATGAAAAGAGAAGGTTTCTCATGACTGCGGTCATAGTGATAGGTGGCGGCTGGTTGTTAGATGGTTTTTGCCATCTAGTGGTTCAATAGTGGTACTGCCATTTCTGAGGGGGAGCTTCTCATTGAGGGAGTGAGTAAATTATATATGTTATAGTTATTCTCTTCTCATCCCTTCCCCCTTCTGACCCTCAAATGGAAATGACTGAATATTAATGAATGTGCTTTAATAAGGAATGTGCTTTGACATGCATGCATGCCCCCATGCTCATTACTAATTGATTTATTTAATCTTCCTTTGTGATCAATAATGACTATTCACCCTGGAATGCTGCCTGAGCTGACATCTGCATGTTCAATAATGTGCCAATTGATTTCTTCACCTATGCACCTTCATTACAGCGGTAATAAGCATTTCATTTATAAATGAACAGAGTAGACAGTCACTCACTCCTTCTGCATGTGGTCATCCAGCTCACCAGAGCACCAGGCACTTAAAGAGCACCAGGACTGGTGGACTGTGGGACACACTGATATCAGAAATGCTAATGCCATACCTCTTGGTGTCTGAAATCACATGTTAAAGGGTTGTATCAGAGAGAATTGTTGAGAGTGCAGAATAATTCTGATGACAAAAGGGCATCTTCCAAGTCTCCACCCTCCAACCAACTAGAGGTTATTAAATTAGCCAAATCTACCATGATATGAATTAGTAATAGGTTTACTGAGACTATGTTAAAATATAATTTTCTCATTGATTTTTGAGATTTTCTGTTTTTTTTTCATGAGAAAAGAAACGCCTCTCAAAAGCTCTTACTGGTCGGGTCTGATAAATTGCTTTTGTGACAACAAGGCGAAACTTTATTCCAGCATCCAAGGGCTGGCACTAATGCATCACTTAAGCAACAATGCTTGAGTAGCCTTACCCTAGATGTAACTACAGAGATGTAACTACAGACCCCACACAACACAGCCAGGCAGGAAGCCAATAACATAACCCTGTGGATGTATCAGTAACTTCAACACCACAGTGGAAACCATACATAGGGGAGAGGAGAATTATGGACTGTCTCCAATGAAGTTAAGTAATCAGTCTGAAGAACTGAGCAGCCCTTAGAGGAAAAGGTCACCAAATTAGCAACGGCCTCACCCAGTTGACCTAATAACTCCATGGGTCCTGAACTTCTGAGCAAGCAAAGGTCAGGACTCCGGCTGAGATCTGAGATACAAGGTCTGAAAAACCACAGAAGGTCCAGGTTCCTTCTTTCCCAAATATCCTGCATGCTGAAATATAGCTTTTGCCTGGGAACCAGTTTTCACATTCTTTAGGCTTCGTCAACTCTTTCCCTCATGAGAAAAGTCGTTGCTTTGATATTACAAATGTCTCCAAGTCATAATAAGTAAACACATCAACAACAATGAAATCAATTACATCACAAGCAAAGTGAAAATATCTACACTTTGATTTCATTTATTTATTTTTTTCTTAGATGCTCTAAATTCAAAGGGAGTGTGAGCGGTGAGGGGGCAGGGTCATACCAGGCAAGGCTGAGGCAGGAAGTTGTTAACGCGGGATATGCTCCACATGCCCTCCAGGTACTGCTGCGCTTGGATGGTGACAGAGCTGAGGGTGCTTGTCAGAGGTCCCGTCCCCACGGTTACCTGGACGCTGGATTTGGGCCCAGTGGAGACGCCCTGCTGCCAGCCAAGCCCCCTGCGCCTCTCTCCCGCTGACAGGATGGTGTGGGCTTTGGGGGGCTGCTTGCCCGTGGCAGGCATGGCCCAGTCCCGGGATGAGGACAGAGTGACCACTCTGTGGGCCGCAGGCCGCGGGGGCAGCCCTGAGAGGGCACTGGGCGGCAGGTCGGGCATCTCTTTGGCCAGGGCCAGGATCATCTGAAGGGCCTGCTGTCTCAGCTGGTGGATGGGCGTGGCGCAGATTTCACAACGACTCCCGCCCTCATGCCGCCCCCGTGGAGGGTACTCAGGCACTTGGAGCTTGTCGAAGAGGAAAGCAGCAAAGCCTGGGTCCTGCAGAGGAACGACAGGGAGAGGGTGAGTAAAAGGCACTTCAATCCTCACACAAACAACACAAGAAAATAGGATCTGTGACTTCTTCATTTTCTTGATGGTTTTCTCAAGGATTCAGGGTGGGGGGAGGGGGCCTTGTCTGGTTTATGATTTTAATCTGACAATATAAAGGGCCATCAGTGTGGTCCTGATCCTCCCCTGGGAATGGCCCAGAGACCCTGTCTAAATCCTGGCTTAACCGCTTCCTGACCCACAGGGCAGTGTTTATTTAGATCCCTATCCTTGGGCTGCAGCTGCAGAGACCAGATCACATTGCAAATGTTTGTGCCTGTTCCATGGTAATTGCTCAGGTCTTAAGGAAAGGCAAACAGCAGGAAAATTAGACAAGAAAAAAGTTTGTGGGGAGGAAGCGCATGGATTAGGGAATCAGACCCCTTGGGTTCTGAGTGAATCCAACCTTTCTTAGACCTCAGCCCACTCCCTCGCCAATTGCTCAGACTGGGCTTTCAACACAAGCTGCCTGGTATGGTTTATTTAGTCTAACGCTTTGCAACAGGTGAGACCCAGTCAGTGCTCTACACATCTCTGCCCTGGTCACTTCCCACTGAGAGGGAAAACAGAGATTGAAGAAACTACACCACACTGGGGGGAAGAGTGACTCTGGAGAGTCCCATCCCCTCTCTCCTCACCCCCTTCAATCCTGAATACCTGGAGCATGTACCTCAGCTGGTGAGTAAGAGTGGGGGGGAGGTGGGGAGGGGGAAACAAAACAACAGCTGAGCTGATGGGGAGAAGTGGCTGTGTATTTACATATAATAAGACGCTCAGTGTAAAAATAATCATGCACTCCTGAAAGGAAGAGGCTCATGGTGCACCTGATGGCCGCTCCAGCCTCCTACTCCACACTTATAATTAGCCAGGCTTTGAGAGCAGCCCAGTCAATGCCACTGTTCCTCTGCAATGCTCAGAAGAGAGGCTTAAACACACACACACACACACACACACACACACACACACACACACACACACACACACACAAACCCACACACAGGATTGCAAAACCCAAAAACACACAGGCATGTACACAGATATGCTCAAACACACATATGAACACACATATACGTACACACACACATACCACACAGTCGCTCAAATAAACATGCATACATACACACACACATCCACATACAAACAAATAGAAACGCACAGAGACTTGCATGCACACTAACCACAAACACATATACACACCCTTATACACACACACACATAAGAACACCCATACTGACACACACTCTCTCTCTTGCTGAATCCACCTCTTTCAAACTGAAGTCTCTTAAGAGGCATAAAGGGTAAAAAGCTCAAGCTTGGCGGCATTAAGGCCAAACAAAACACAACGAGAGCCCACAGATGCATAAATGTTTATGAGGGCTCTGCTCTTCAGAGCCTCAGTGCTAATCAGGCAGACTGAGACAGTGGGAAAAACCCACCACAAATCTATCCCTCTAACCTGCATTCACAGGACACCATGAAGATCACTGAACTTTCAATGAGTTTTCTTCCCCCCAGTGGCCTAGATAGGGACACAGGGAGAAACGGAGAGGAAGAAGCTTGGCAGAAAGTGTCACAGCCTTATTCAAGTAAAGTCAGACCTGGCAGCGGCAAAAAAGAGAGACCTTGATAAAAAAGACAGGAGAATGAAGTCACAGAACACCTACCTTTGCATCTGGTTTAGGCCCAAACTCATTTCTGCCTGCTGCATCACAGAAGTGGACATCACTCTTTATAACCAGAAAGAGCAGCCGCCACCTGACTGAGGCCTTTTCCATTCACCACATTAACAGGCAGTCAGGCAGAGAACATTGGATTATTATTCACTCTGGACACTGAGCAGTTTCCCCTGCACGCTGCAGGGCTCCTGGCTATAGAACGACCCCAAAGCCCCCCGCAGCCCCTCATAGCACATAGGTCCACCTTGGTAATGAAAGAGATAAATCACCACGGAGACCTGGAAGACGAGCAGGAGCTCAAAAGAGAGGCTGCTAATCAGACCAGCCCATTTGGGAACACAAACATGCGGATGAGCTTCTGTGGTCTTAGTCCTAGGCTTTGTTTCAGAGCATTGGAAAGGTGTTTATTCTTCAGAAACTTCTTGTTTTTTTGGTTCATTTCAATTACTGTGTCAACGTGTCATTGCCACTGACTATAGATATATAGTCAGCTGATATACATCAGCTGAGAGGTGACATTTTCTCCTAGTACAAGCTTTAGTTTACTATAAGCTCTGAAATGCACCATATATACATCAGATTATTTGATTTTATCAGCAAAACCATGGGCAGTCATCACAGTTCAGTACAGCTCCATTTTAGTCACTATGTACTTCATCAAAATCAGGCATACGTACAGACATTTCCATCTCAATATACCACTGACTTTAGGCCATCGTTGCCTATTTATTATGGTCAACTAAACACTTAAGGGATGAGTACAGTTTAGCAATCCACTCTGCACAGAAATAAATGTACAGTACTTTTTTACAGTACTAAATCTCCCACATGGTAGAGATTATGAAGGCTCAGGATAGAAAAGGTACACATGAACTACCTTCTTATGAGGATCTGCACTCAACTGAATATAATTTTTAAGCACATGGCAGGCGTAATTATTAATAATTATAGTGCTTGACTACCATAAGATATAAATATATTGATGCATGTCAGGATTCTCAACAGAAGGTATTAATATATGCACACACACCCAAACAAATCCCTTCTGGGATTGAGGTCTACAGAAGATCTGCCAAACAAGAGAACAAAAAGCCTGAATATAGTCATGCTCAGAGATAACCCGTCTGGAAATCATCAGGATGTCAGACCCAGCATGAAATAGGCTAAAAGAACACGAGTTCAACCCCCACGCTTCTGACCACCTCAACCTCAATGCATTACTTCAAGAAATCAATTCGCCTCCACACCTTGCTCCATACATTGTTAAGCATTGATTTAGAGAAGCTAATAAAAAAACGCAAAGCTCCCCTTCTGCTGTTCTTTTCAATTATAGAGGTTACAGACTGGGATTCCCTTGTAAAGCTGTCCACGAAGTTTATGCTTCCAGGAGTGAGCTGGAGGTCAGAGGCAAGATGCGCCCTCCTCAGCACTGGGTGTTCATCGTGTTTGATTCAGTGCTTTCAGCGCTTTTGTCTGGAGGGTTGGGAAGTGTCCTGCAAGGCACGCTGGGAAAGGCTGATGGTAGCCCTGCCGCACCAGATGCCACCAATCTGTTCACATCTCAAGTCTGAGAGCTTTGTAACATCACAACATGGACAGCTCAGTTTTAGTAACTCATTGAACATGTCACAGCTAGAGTATCATTATGTTGAATTTTTCCTTTCTACAGTGTTTTCAAGGGGTTTATGTGCAGTCAAAGCCAACATTCCTAAACTCTGCCACACAAAAATAGTCTAGGGGCTCACAACTACAGGTGGTTTTGTGTGGTGGGGCACTGAGCGATGCTGAACTTATCTCTTTAACAAAGTCCTTTTGAGGGCTTGTTTAAGAGGTTATATAACACAGTCAATATCTACATTTTCATTGATTTCCGAGTACAACTGCAAACATTCTGTTGCTCTGTACACCATGTGGGCCACTCATATCTGAAGGCCCGTCTTAGCATAGACTGTTTTATGATCAGTTTAATCTACGGCTAACAGGTGCGAGTGTTTGTAAAGAACTTTGTCTCACATGCAGATGCACACTTCTCATGTCTGTGTAAAGCACATTAACCCTCTCTGAGAGACAATAGCTCTAGTGGAACACAATGCAGTGCAAGGCATCTCCCTTTGATAGAGATTTAAGCCCAGGCTGCCGTCTGCCTCTTCAGTTGTTAAAGGGGCCGCAGCCTTTGTCAGGAACAAGTGCAAGGTTACTGACCCGCTTGCCACAAGTCAATACCCATCAAAGGGGCGGCACTCCTTCCCTCTGCCCGGTGTATGTACACATTACCCTACGCCTGCTTTTAAATGGGAAGGCAAGGCAGACAGCAAAGCTTGCTGGGGTTACACCCCATGGCCCAGGGCCTGATGGGACATTGCACTGGTTTACTGCCTGTCAGCACAGGTTTTATGAAACTCTGGAGGCTTATGAAGTCAGATTCTACGGCCTCATTATGGATACGTAAGGGGCAGATGCGGCATGAACCTTGCCTGTAGAATGGCTGTGCATATGCCATTGAGCCACAACTTTGTCTCTGCCTTACACACAAATGATGATGAGATGGGGAGGGGGTGAACGCAAATCGTCTGAACAGAATATTTCATCAGAAATCCCTCGCCTGCGGCTGAAGCGTAACAGGCTCAACTGAAAGCACTGGCAGGAGAGGAAAAAAATGCACATTATTTCTCTTCTTTTTGGTCCTCTGGGCCTCTGAATGCAAATGGGGCTTGGGCACATGAACCTGATTTTCAGATCACACACCATTTGCTCTGTCTTCTCATTCTCGCGCACCTCCTGACAATGGGAGATGGGTGATAAGCCAGACGAAGGAGAGTGGAACCACGCACGCTTGCTGTTTGATGAAAAGCCACACATCAGCCACCACCCCCAAATGCAGACCTGTGACTCGCTTAAAACGTATGAATGGCACCGCACTTTAAAATGCATGAGGCTCTCCACTGAAGACTTTCATCCATGGTCCATTAAAAGTAAAATACGCTGTGAAACGTAATTTTCTGTTCCGTTAGGTTGGAAGCGGCTGTCGGAGACAGAGAGAGAGAGCTGACCTTCACCAGAGGGCATTTCCATGTGCTTTGGAGGAGAAATGAAAAAGGAGACAAGCAGCAAAGCTGCTACTAAGAGCAGACTTTTGGAGGTAATGAAATTCCACTTACTTTCCTTCACTCCCCCTTTTCCTTCAGAATTGTACAGGAGGAAGTTTCCCATAATACTGCAGCTCCAACAATGAGCAGAAATCCAAACACTTTCTCAAAAAACACATCTCTCCACACTTCACCAACTTCCTGCCAGTGCCATTGGAGTTTCACTGTTAACACACAGTACAATACAGCAAAGATCTTGAAACTCTTGATGTCTGCACATATCAGCTAATCGGGACCACACAGCACACAGCTGTATCCAGAGCGTTCCACAATGAAACTTCACCCCTCCTTCTCACCCCCACTTCTCCTCAAGGACCACTGTGCCAGACAAGGCTATTCTATTTACATGGCCTCTGGCACCATTGCCTCATGGGGACCTGAGAGTTCACCTTGTTTTTCCACAGGACCTATCCTGAAAAAAGAGCCCTCATTCACCTCCAGGTCACAGAGCCTCTGGGATACTTTCCCACAGGTATGTGGACAGCCTCTCCACAGAATTGCTGGAGAGATATGCCCAGCTGTTGGCCTGCTTAGAGTGACAGGACACTTCTCACCACAGACAATTAAGGCAGATTATGGTCCTGTGACAGCAACAACATGCAAAAAGGTAATTCCCTCAATGCTTACAGCTGCCAGCCACCCCTCCTGCCTTCACTAGCCTTGCCCTCTCAGGCCATGGGGACCTGAGACCATGGAAGAATTCCTCTGCAGTACGGGGTCTGTGGGGCTGGGAAGGGGGGTGATGTGTGAGCTATAAAACCCAGGGGGTGTAGCACTCCTGTCGACTCGAGATGCCTGGAAACCATTCTGTCTGTAATTACAGGTCTGGGAGACAAGGAGAGAAGTCAAGGAGCAGGAAGGGCCTGCTGGGATTGACCCTATACCCCTGGTGTGAAGAGGGGTCTGTGCTAGAGATTAACCACACATGCTGAAGTCCCACCAGGACCTATAACCCACACAAATCTAATTCTCCTTTTATAATCTGCCTGCTGGTTAGTTCTATCTATCAGACAAAAAACAAGCAATATGTTACTTGGCAACACTCAATATCTTTGCCACATGGGTTTCTGGGAAACTATTTGTTGAAACTTGATTGTTATCCTGAAAACAAATGATAAATGGAAATTCTCTTTAAAAATGAGAAAATCTGATCTTTTCTCTACACTTGTGAATTCTTCATTTTTGCCATGAATATACATCCAGAGATAAAAGCCATTATAATTACAAATTTATATCAAGCACAGTGGTTAATAATCCGTTAGAAAATAATCTTCACTTCCAATAGAACGCACAAACTCCCTGTGAGCAAAATCATGCAATAACACAACAATTTTCCAGCAGGATTCTCCTACACTGAATTTATTATGCAATGCTTAGTACACAGCAGCAAAGCAGTGATCTTTCCACAAGTAAAAAAAAACACCTGGAGTGCTACATGAACCACAGCTGAGGAGGCGCATGGAGAGCTCCTTCCCACAACTACATGATGGTGTGCATAAAAACACCTTATGGGCATCATCATCCATACATAACTGTGAAACTCAATACCACTTATGTTTAAGCATCCTCATCGAGCCTGTGCTTTGTGGTCAGCATCCCTGAAGGACACAGCGGGCTGTTGTAAGATCACTGCTCATACACAACAAGCCGCTAAGTGCATTGGGGCTCCGGATCTCACACTGTGGTGCTGTTTACTGCCGCGGGAATTGCGCCCATTGAGCAAACTGGAGTTCAAAACAATAGAGCAGCCGAAAAGGCTGAGGGGCAAGGCAGGTCTCTGTGTCTGGGAGAGTCAGAGTGCTGACTTGCAGCTGAGAGAGTTTCTGCTTCTTGTCAATCAAGTTCTGTCAAACTGTCTACAAGTGTATTTTTCTCTATTCCATCATAGCATTTGAAATTCACAACAGTATAATAATTATCTATTCCCATTAGACATAAACAAAATCATTTAGAAGAGTGATTCCAATACAGACTGGCCTGAATTCTTATACATCTGATCTGCACCAGTAATTGCAGATTCATCTCAGAATATTGCAAATCCCTGAACCAGATTTTAATGCTAATCTCTGATACCCCGAAAATGTATGTTAATCCTGACTTTTTTCCAATACACTGACAGACGTTTAGAAAGTTCAGTTGACACTGAATTGGTATTGTTGGAAAATAAGATTAAAATATTCGAAGAAATGCTTTCAGTAATAACTGTGACGGGTCATTCTTGCATCAAGCTCAACGGTATGATGAAAGCATGACTTGAGTGCAAGACAAAGTGACTCGTTTAACTATTGGAAATTCATCATATGAACACAGTTGCACCGCACAGCATCGTCCAGTGTGTAGAAATCTACAAACGGTCGAGACAGATCTAATCCCCATATTTGTGCGCGTCACGTAAAATACGTTAATAATAATACGAATGTAATACCGTTACAACGATTTTAAAACACACACAGAAACTCAACATCTGATAAACTATTTCATCAAGCAAACCCTAAACAGCCTCGCGCACAACCGCAACATGAAGATTCGGAGAACTATAAGACAGTAACGAATACAAAAATCCTTAACGATTTACCAGAGCTGATGAGATCTACCCGAAGACAACGTTCATGGGGAACGGATGGACGGGAAAAAAGTAAACACTCCGTGCGACAGAGCGCTCTGAACTTTTAACTCCAAGCCAAGACCTCCGGCTGTTATGGCCTGCACAATCATTCAACAATGCGTCCAGGCTGTGTCACGCAGTCGGACCGACTGACAGGGAGGGGAGACCTTGCAGTCTCAAGCGATGAAACTAATTACATGGCCTCTCCTACTGGCAATGACAATTGGTTGCTGTAGCAGTCAAATGGCAGATTTGGGAACTGCAGGGGAGAGTCTGGCTCCCTCAAGCCATATCTTTAAGAAGACAGAAAAGATCTGGGCGACGTCCAATCGGAAGCATTATGCACTACGAGCACTTTTTTATACGGGATTTTAAGGGGAGTTGTAGTGTACTAATTTGATATGATGCCCTGCAAACCTATGTTGCAGTTTCGATGAGTCAGATTTAATGGACATATAATGTAATTACTATCAAGCTCTTCCTCTGGTATCATCGGCATACACAGCATTTATACAGCCTACAATTCACACTATCATCGTACCAAAGGTCATGTCTACTCCTAATCCAAACTCAAAGTGAGATACACAGTGTAGTCATTTGGGCAAAATCATGTAATCTTTACGAACAATTGTGCTTGCCAAAACGAAACGGATTCAAGGGTCCTGATAGGTTCTTCTTTTGGTGTTTTAGTTGTACAAGGGGGTTTTACTTTCAAGAAACAAAAAGTGATTGATAGATTTTGGTACAGTAACTGTCAAATGAAAGCATTTTTTTCTTACATCTAAAATTACCCCCAACAGAGTTGTCTATCATGTCTGTGTGAATTATTGCAGGCATGCAACAGTTCTTTGTGATAAAACAAATTAAATTTCAATATTGTTAAAAAGAAAATATTGTCAGACCACCCATGTATGCCGA
This sequence comes from Albula goreensis, assembly GCA_022829145.1. Classification (NCBI taxonomy): domain Eukaryota; kingdom Metazoa; phylum Chordata; class Actinopteri; order Albuliformes; family Albulidae; genus Albula; species Albula goreensis. Next base: position 19,075,074 of record CM040749.1, read on the forward strand.
AGATGTTTCTGTGCAACTGTGAGATTAATTGAAATTGACAGTCGTGTAATGTGATGTGGGAAATGAATGGTAACAAATGAGTAGAAGGCAAATAATCATATCCACTCTTCAAGTCCCTGGAATGCTAACTTGAAAATATAAATGTTTCTGTATTATCTGTCCAAATGTAACACCCATACTGGCCTTAGGTCCCAAAGAACCTACAGTATAAACTGGCCTCTGGTCCAAAAAAGGAGATTAAACATAGTTCAGATTACACAAGAGACAAACACACAGCCTCTCATGCATGTTAAAGTTCATCTAAAATACATTAATGCAATTTCTAGCCAGCTGAGAGATGGGGCTCCAAAAGTGAAAGGCACCATAAGTGTAGGGAAGACTAAGAGGAGGAGGGAGATGGATATTTTCATTTTTCAAAACAGAAAGATGATAAATCCCTTTGGGACTGAGTGCTGGACAGCTGTCTCAAATGATGCCCCACTTTGGTCTGCTTAAAATAGAAGTCTTAAACTGAGCGATGGGCAAAAAGCTGAATGTCTGGGGCTCTATAATATAAATATAGTTTTAGGTGCATAAAAGATAGTTATAGGTGTAAACAGGTTTATAAAATATGTAGCATAAAAAGTACCAGCATTGTCAGGCACAACATAATTTATATAGAAATTAAATCATGTAAAAAGAGATGAAGATTTTGCAGCATAAACTATACAAATTAGAGTGATGTAGTATTTTGTGAGGACAGTGACAGTACGAAGCCTATTTTACAAGTTTACAGCCACAAATAAAGGTTCCGGCAACAGTACAGATGAATCTAAATCCAAACTAATTCATATCCTACAGGTGGAACAGACACATGTACTACAATCTACAGGCTCCGCTTAATTCTAAAGGGTAGTTTTAACTCTGCTATTGTTTAGAGATAGCCTCCAATAAAACCAAAGGTACTACATTCTAAACGACCTGAAGGAAAAAGGGAACACTGAGGCAAAGATAAGGAGAGGAAACAAGCACTAAGCAGGGCTGGATTAGGTGCTGATAAAGCAGGCCTGATGGAACACAAATGGAGGGTGTCCATTTTTACCCTCAGTCTCCTGTACACATCTTCAAAGACCTTAACACACTTCCATGGGTGTTGCAAGTTAGTGGATTTCCTTTCATTACTGTGACAGGGTGCTTAATGAACAAGGTGACAAGTTCCTCTTTATCTGTCACAACAGCAAAGTGTTCAAAATCTGTGACATTTTAGAATTATTTCAACACACTGATGGGGAAGTCAATCCATTACCATTCCAAGCAGGGAAATCAGTCACGTACAAATGTCCAAAGGTAGAGGCTCTTGAGAAGCCAGCGAGTGGAGAGACTTTTGAGTGTGGAAATGGCAGCTGCTTTCTTCAGACAAATTGCATCCAGCTGTTTCCTGCACTGTTCCCTGGACATGACCACGTGGGGGGAAGTTACTGATAGACAAATTATGTCTCCGCATGGATGAGTGAGCAGGGCATTCTGGGCTCTAGAATTAGTGTCATGCCATTACCCATCCCCAGCCAAAGCCTACCATCCTCAAAAGACCAAGCAATAAACAGAAACCCTGATGATTTATGCAATGGATGCATTTCAATTGAATTACCTCCTGTGAATAAATGAAAACATAATTTCACCAAAATGTAGATCATATATCTGAATATTTTAGGTCCTATCCTTTACTATAATAAGAGTGTCTAATGGAATGCTGTTCATTTGTATTAACAACTATAAACAAAAATAATCAAAATTATTGTAGGGTTTCTTAATTTAATCCTAATCTTTATTAATCAATTTATAGTGACACATATTTGTCTCTGTGTCACATCGCAATGTTTTCCAGTAAAATAATTTACTAGGTTTCTAAACACAGATCACTTGTGCATATCATCTGTATATGCATACTACAAAAGCTTATTTGTTATGGAATAGGTGAATTTATATTGTTCAGACTGCAGTATATAGACATGTTAAAGTACTGGAGAAAAATTGAACAGCAAAGTATTGGAATTGGACAGCCACATAACCTAATTAAAAACTATAATATCACTGTAAAGAGCAAAAAAGTGGAAGAGTTGTACAAAGAAGTGTTTTTTTTTTTGGTAAACTAAAAACTCTCTCTAATCCTCTACCTGTGGCAGTGGATGTGATAATTTAGCTGTTTCAAACTCACTGATGTCCCTCCATCATGTGTGCCCTTTTGTCTGTTTGCACCACATTCATCCATCACTCCCACCTTTCCTCACTTGGTCAGTTAATTACCTTTTCCTGCTCATTCATGCATGCAAAGAAAACAGACTCCTTTCAGACTGTTTGGACATCTCCCCTCATTGCCCCCCCCCCCTCCCCACAGCTCTGTGGACTCCAGCAGTCTTCAGTACAGCGTCTTTATTCCTGATCACTCAAGCTGTCATCAGCTCGCTCCAGCACCAGGCAGAATAGGGGCTAGGCAGGATAAACCAGACTGGGGGAAAGAGCCCACCATTCACTGCCTAGGAGATGAGTTATATGGTAGTTGGTGACACCACTACTCACTCCTATTGTTGCAGCTAATATTCCTCCATACTTTGTTGAGTGATGTAGGGGTGTATACAGTGTATGGCATATAGACATCAGATGCCAATTTTCATCATAATGGTAATGGGGAGGAATTAAAACTAAACTAACTAAAAAGTGAACGAGTCAAGTGTCAGACAAACAGTTTACACTCAACCGCCAGACTCAAGTCACATATTTATCTAAAGTCTGTCTGGTGAAGAGTGGAACATTTCAGTGGAATAGGGCTTCCTGCACAAATAGCTTTGTTTGGTGTTGAGGACACAATGGCCAAAGTTGAAGGTAAAAATTCCTTAGTGTATTTTGAGGATCTGAGAAGCTGCAAAACTGCAAAGATTAATGTGAACTACAGTCTGAGAAGTACAGAAACAGAAGGGAGAGGCACAGCACAGGCTGAAAATGCAGGGTATAAACTGAAGCCAAGTCTTAATACACCAATGGCTTATAATCACAGAAAGCAGTGGGAGCTCTTGCCGGTGTCAAGTAGGTTACTGTGATTGGAACAGGGGATTATCTGCTGTTTTGAGAATTCCAAGTAAAGACAGAAAATGGTAACGCATCCAGACCAGGGAAGACAAATAATTCCATTGAACAGTAGAGTCCATAATGGGTGCCAAAGTTTTTTCTTCTTTTAAGCAAATGTCTACAGAGACAGGACTGCCATTCTACATTTCTTGCTCTGCCAGCGCTTTTTCGCCTGTAGCCAACATTAAGGCGAACACTAGCTCTCCAGTCAACTCTCTGCCATTTCACCAGAGACACTCGTGCATATTTATGCATGCATGCCAACTCTATATCCTTACTAATTAAAATACCTGAATAGATTTACAGGCCCTGGAACCTTTCCAGGGATTTAGCTGGAGTTTACAGAAACTGAAATTGTGTTTTTTTAATTCAGTAGGCGGACTGGAAGGCCCAGAGATGTGTGTTTTTTTTATCAGTGCTGCAGGTAAAGCAGAGGTGGTCACAGAGGGAGACTGTGCTGGAAAACAAACACCACTCACTCAGCTGAGGAGGGCACACTCAGGGGGGGCTGCAGTGGTAGGGTTCAAGGTTTCTGTAGGGAATCAAAGAAACTCAAGTTGTGGCTCTTCAATCTGATCTTGGCAGAGCCACCTAGCCTGCAGCCACAGCATCCGCGGTACTGCAGTAATGTCTCAGACTTGGAACAAAAGAGGACACACAGGAGTGAATTTATGATGCTGTTGTGAGCTGTAGCTGATGATTTTGCCAAACTGTAAATGTGAACAAATTAATAATTCCTTGCATTTAGTAATTGCATAAATATTCATTGAATCTAGGCCGGCCTCACTCAATCAGTCAGCATAACACAAAGTATTATAATGTTACACAAAGTGCAAGGTAAACAATTAAAAGGTTGCTAGGTAGATGAGAGCAGTACCTCATTGGTAAACGAAAGCCTTGAACCCCAAAGGATCTCTCCTATAACCTGAATCATTATCCTATTGCTGGCACAAATAGGCTGTGCCCATGAAAGATCTCAATACATTACATGATAATCAAAAAAGGATAGAATACAAACCATAGTCAGCTCCTCCCACTCCTCTCTCCACAACAGATTTCCTCCCAAGCTCGAAGATTATGAAACAAATATGAAAACCTCAACGAAAATGTCAGAAAGAAGGGAAAAGTACATCTCAATAATGCCTTTATTTTTAGATTGTTTTGTGCAAATTGAGATCCCATTCAGTTACATGTGGAATCACTGTGAACTGGATTCAGGAAAAGCACGGAAAAAGTGGAAAAAGCATCTGTTTACCGGAGATTACATCTGCTGAAGAAATAATAGTGCCCATTAAATCTCACTGATTGCTTTTAAGCCCTGATTTTTCAGCACCTTTGTTTGACAAAATGGCAAACAATCTTTTTACCATTAGACCCAATTGTCTGTGCCGCATATTGGAGCCTCACTTTTCTCTGGGGTCTTGTTGTAGGAGAGGGGGAGAAACTGGGGATGTCTCAAATGGCACTAAGTCTGCATTGACTTTTAAATTCGCTAATAACCCTTTAAAGCCAGACAGTGCCTCTGTGCACACAAGTTTGATCAGCAGTGTACCCTGGGATAGGACGAGATGCCTGCCTTGAATATGAAAAGCTTTTACAAGACTTTCTGACTTCTGAAGCAGAGCAAACCATAACAAAACAACATTGTGGGGATAAGAATTTTAGTCATAATTACTCCCAACCTTCCGGGTTAATCCCCAGCCCACTCAGCGTTCTGTAGAACATTCTCCAGCACTCTGTCCATGGCATGGTCTGTGTGCATGTTCAGTTCCAAATGCATTTTGGATTAACTTGCAGTGCACTTGTGTAAAGCTGTTGCCTCTCCTGGTTGATTGCTTGCCTCTTAACAACTTGAGCACACACCATCCTGCTTTTCAATAAAAAAGTTAATAAAATCATCTTTGATTTGGCAGACCTAACAGTCATTTTAACTGAAATATAATGAAACACTTAAAGCTTCCCCAAAGTAAGTTTTTTACATCCACTTTGTGCTCGCATGCATTTTTATAAAATAATGAGTTTTTCTCAAAAGAAGAAGAGGTTTGGGACATGCTTATCAGTGAAGCAAATCAGTGAAGGGGTGGTGATGCAAATGGATGTCAAGATAACATATAACATAAACATTAGCACCTTACTGACCATACGAATATGCCTGAAGATGTTGATGACTTCCATGCATCTCTCCACAGTTGTGGTTTGTCAGGATAGATAGCCTCACCTAGGGTTAGTGAGGAAAGCTTAATAAAAGGTTTCTCATTCACCCTGTAAAACACTGAAAGTGAGGCAAAATGTCTGATTAAATTATCTGAGAACATTAAGCACATCTAAAATTAAAGGACAAGTTCTGAGGCTCATAAACATCTGCAAACATGGGTCAGTAATACAGCTAAGCCCAGCACAGCTGTTTTAATACTTCTGGGATTAGAAAACTCCAGCTGTGGAGAATAGAGATGGGTTCCCAAAATGGACGCAGAATTGCCTGCCAGAAAAAGTTAATTAATAAATAAAAATACAAACAAATAGAAGTAAACACTGGGATGGAGGCATTGATAATTGCTCTCTCTCCCTTGTCTGCAACCTGCTGCACAAACCCATGATAAAGCTGATACCATTTTTTATCAACCTTGCTGTTTTGCAGTTTTGATATGAATACTTGGCTAATTAGGTATGGGCTCATTTGAAATTGCAAATCAGCCTAATTATAATTTAGTTGGCTTGATTTCAAAGCCTGCAAGTATGTGTAAACTTCTGAATATGCTCAGAAAACATCACTGTCAGCTTGACAAGCCTGCCCTCAACCAAAGGTGGCTTGTTCAGGATTCAGGTCATATCTGCAATGAAATGAGATGTTCCTTTCTTCCTATAACAAACTGTACATCTCTGCATGCCTGTCACAATACAGACATGGGAAACTGATGACACAATCAGAAAAGGTGACAGTGGCATAATTACTATCTCCACTTTACTTGTAGCATGGATGGGAGAATGATAACTATATTCAGTGATTCTGAGTATTCTGTGTATTTCTTCAATGCATAACCATCCAACAGAATCCTACACTCCTGAAATGTCTTCTTCACCTCAATGTAAGCCTGCCCTTTTCAGAGGCAGCATCTTTGTCTTTGCAAAATTCAGGAAAAGTGTATTGCATTGTGGAGGGATGATGTTGGACTTATTTATTTAGGATTTCAGTGTTGTCTTATGTTATTTTTTGTGATGGAGGAGCTTTGTTGGTTTTCTTTTGAATTAAAGCCATCCTGATAATGAAGCAGGAATTTTACAAACCTCAGGCACATCTGAAGTGATCATTTCCCTTTTTACAAGTTAAAACAGAGCTGGAAAAGAAAGAACTCATGTTACTCCTGAAACTACAGACAGAAAGGTCCTGTTCACCCATCACCTTCTCACAACTTAACAAAGGGACATTTTACAATGGTGCCAATTAAACAAGCTGTGAAATTCTAATTGGGCTGTTAAGGGCAACACACTGCCTGCCACTAACCTTGGATGGTGAGATTTAGCAGGCCCCTCTCTGACATTATTTCCTGCAGGTTTGTAATTATCATTTATCACACATATCTACACGGAGCTTGTGTCCTGAAGAAAAAGTTAATACATTTTTCAAAATGAACCCCAGGAAAGCATATATGCAATTGTTAGCATTTAAAAAGCAAATACAATCTCAGTTAAAGTCCCTTAGGGCTCCAGTCCATGCAGGAAACTAATGCCAACAAAGGAATCATTGGGAACTGACCCAAAAGGTAGTGTGAAGTGAACGGGAGACAAAAGGACACACAGTGACCCTACATGAAGCATCAAGATAACCCAAACAGATATCTATACAGAATCAAGTGCTCTGCTTAGGGAGATTGAATGACATACTGGAAAGACTGAATCCCTCATCCAGACAGTTACAATTACTCCTCACAGTCCACTTACAGTTGAGCTTAATTAGGGCCTGCAGTCTGTTTTGCATCTTATACTGTATCTACTGTGTCTGCTCTGCTGTAATGTGTTGGTCTTGGCTTTGCTTGCCATAATGACGTTTATGTGTAGAAGCTTTGGAGAAAACCATGTCAATAAATGTAAATGTAATCATATTCATGAGGGTAGAATGTAATATATTCATCATGAAGTATATTACAAAAGACCAATTTATCCCAACAAACTGGCAATTTCCACTTGAAATGCAGGCCCAATGAGAGAGTATTCTACATGCATGTCATGTTCAGCCAAGCATGTCCCCTTATAAGTGCATGTTATGCAAAGTTCTGCCAGGTGTATTTACACATTTCACAATGAGTCTCTCCCACCAGCACACCTGTTACATGTTGCTGGAGTACAGTGATACAAATGTGCTTCTCTGAGCATATAGCCATTCTTGCAAAGCAGTATTACATTTGATATACTATCTGAGTCCATTAAAGCTGAATTATTTAGGCTGGCAGCAGACAGGTCTGGTTGTGAAAATGGGGATGTAGTAAGAATATTATAGGTTACATTGTTGCACAGGTGAGTAAGATTTTTATTGCAAATTACTTCAGAAAATATCCAACAGCATAAAATGATGAAAAGTAGAATATAAGTAATATTGCAAAAATTGTTGGTTAGTGCCATTTTTTGACCAAGTATGTCTTTAATCACTGTCCTGCTTGTCCAGAATGCGCATGAAACAGAACCAGTTCAGTTTTATTGAAATTGGGTAGTTTTTGCAGTTTAGGGTACCACATCCTTCCTACCTCCCCTCACCAAAGAGTGACAAAACTGATATAAAAAGTGTTAATAGTGACACCTGATCTGACAGCCACAGCAGTGTGTGTGAAAAATCTGCTCACTACAACCAGGATGAAGGTTTGTACAGTATTACCACTTTTGGGCCTGGGGTAGAGGGAAGACACATCCCCAGACCTGTCAGAGCAGGGGTGGAAAACAGTAAGCCTTACAGCCACACATGGAGAGCATGACTACAGGCACCAGATGGCTGGGTGAAGTCAGCTTAGAACACAGCCATCAAACCACAGGCAATAGGTCTCTAGTTCACACCAAGCCATGAGACAAGGACATCAACACAATGAGGATGATAATGGTGGTATTAATGATGAAAATAACTGATTATCAATTCACAAGGAAATTACAACCGGGTAACTTAATAGGCCAATTACAGTCCATTAAAATGGTGTCATGTTTGATATTTATCCATTTTTATCAGTGGGGGACACAATTTGGTGTTGATGGCAGCCAATTACAATATCAGTGTTTATTACTGTTTTATGGGAACTATAATCAATGTCCTCATAAACATGATTGAGAAAAAATATCAGTGATATTGATATTCAGACTGAAACACTGCTGTGAGATTCATTTTTAATACGAAGTAGTCATTCTGACAGAAAGCGTAATGGACATGCCACTGATTACTGTCCCCTTCCACAGAAACCAGGTCAGTGATTCTTTCATAACTTGGATACACAACTCATGGTGACTTCAGTTGCAGCTGGACTAATTCTTAAGAAAACAACATTCCAAATGATGTGTATTTGCTCTGCTGTCTGTTACTTTTTTTTACCAGGGGTAATCACTCGATTACACTTTCAAAATAAAATAATAATTGCAACCCCAACACCAGAATTGTGCATATTCTAATAAACCCTTGCCATTTCTCATTAATGTTATCACTGGAGCCCCCCTCCATTTCCATACAGCTGTGAGTCTGCAGTAAAGGATGGGAACAGTAACCTATTCAATACAACAGCTCAAGACAGACATAAGTCTCCAACAGAAAGACTTATCTGTCAGTGTTGTCACTGTCGCTTAGTCTCAACAACATTCTAGCTTATTTAGAACAGGAAACCACAGTGTCAGACTCATACTCTTAGGGAGCAATTAGCTTAAACATAACAAGAAACTAGTCAATTCTGACTTAAGTACTAGTCTCAATTAACTAATATCAAGGGGCAACTAAAAATCTACCCACAATACAAATGGTTGTATGACACTATTAATGATTTAGTGCTGTAGGGGCCTTTATTTAACACAATGGAAGAATTATGATGGACACATGTAAAAATAAAGCCCTTTCAATAACAGGTAGCGCTATTTATAAATGCTAATAGAGATGTCTAGACATATTTCATTGAAACTATAAGATAATGGTTGTTACAAAATCCCCAATCTAGTGAAAGAATGGAAGGGGTGTGCTAATCCACTCAATGACTATGAAGGCTTTTTTGTTGCATGCTGTACCTTATCAAGCACAGCGACAGTAGCCATTTAGCCACTTTGTCTGCACATAACAATGGGATAATGTGGGCAGCCTTGTAACCCACAGAAAAGCAGGCAGCCACTTCCCCCACTCCATTTAACATTCAAATGAGACAGGGGGTCTGTCTGTGCTGTCAGGAGGTGAGGGACATGAGAAAGTCAAAATAGGATGTCCCAGGAAGAAAATGGCAAACTGCCGATTGTGAAACAGGAAAGATACTTTACCACTGATAGGCAATTCATTTGCTTAAATGCTTTTCTCCTTCCTTCTCCTGGTATGGAACAGAATTCCCAATTAAAATGCAATCCTCTGCTTTTAATTTAGGGTAGTACACGCTCACCTATGTAAAAATCCTTTCCAGTCTCTCATTGCATAGTAACATTCTTAGCCCCTTCTTCTAGGGCTCTGCGGGTGTCATACAGACATAGATTGGGACAAAATCATACCTTGTTCTGTTCATGTAGCTTCTGGAGTGTCCACCTGGCTAAATGAGCTATTACCTGCATGAAAACAATTAAACAGGGTGATGGATTGCTGCTGAAGACTGCAACAGACACAGGCTGTCAGGCTTTTTATCCGCACAGCTAATTAAAATAAAGGGTTACAAATCCTTCCCATTGTCAAGTCATGTGCGCAGATATAAGCAAATAAAGCACAGGCAGGCCATGGTGTGCCAAAAGCCCTCCATCTGCATATGAATGGGGATGTTCGCCTATGTTTTAATTATGGATTCCCATATGCTGCTAAAAGACGCCAAGCCCATTTGACCCTTACAACATCTACTGCTGGTGAAAATGGGGCGCATTGGAAGTCAGGGCCCTGTAATAGAGGAGATGAGAAAGCCAGAGAATGACATAATTGAGTTTTATCTTAGTGGTTGGTACAGCTTTTGTGCACTAAGCCTCACATGCTTGGCTCACAGATGGAGCAAGGCATACAATGTGATCCACCAATGGAAAGAAAGGTTAAAAAGAGGAACAGGAAAAAAATCTCTTCAAAACATTTATTTATACTTTTGCTCACAGGCACCATTTGTTGGGTGTTCTGTCTACAACACCCAGGGGCACAATTATACTGAGGCTTTTACTTCACTTAAACACACGTAACCCAGCAGCAAAAAGGGAAGAAAAGTACAGCAGCCACAAGGGGCCGCATATTACACGGTGCCAGGGCCATATATCACACTGGGGAGAAATGGACCATTTCTCAATTGTTTCAGCAGTGTTTCAGCTGAAGTGTTTTTGAGTTGGTGACATTTTACTTTGTTGTTTTTTGCTAATGGTTTTTAAGTGGAAAATTGTTTTTTGTAATGTGCAAGGTGATAAACTATAACAATACATAAGCAATAAGCAATGTATAATAAGCAACAGTACATTGTCCAGTTTAATTAATCCTCTCAGTGAAGCCATCTGTAGTAGACATTGCATCAGTATTTTCTGGAGGCTCAGAGCTTGGCAATACTGTAAATCCCAGTGGAGTTTACCACCACAGTCAATGATTAGATGATGCCAGACAAGCTCTGCAGTCCAGTCCAACCACACAGCAGTAGCAAATTCATTGCTTACTCTGCTCTCACATTAACTAGACAGTTTTACGTTTTTTAAACCTGCATAACAAGTCAAGTTTTGACAGAGGAAAATCCAGTGAGAAAAGCAGGAACGCTTTGTCAGCTACAGTCAAGGAGTGAAAAGGTCGAAGTGTTGATTTAATTCCTCCAAATTTCCCTGTAGCAAAAGGAATAGAGCCATGCTCCCACTGGAGGGAAATCCCTTCAACTGAGATTTTCGTGTTGCCATCAATGTCCTTCTTGAAACGAGACCGTAAAGGACCCTGAAGGAAGTGGAAGTGGCAATGGCCACAACATCTTTATAAACATTGCAATATGGACAATTTGATTAGATCTACAAGCCTTGCCTGGCAATATGAATCTGACCTACTGATTTCTGGTAGGCCAGTAAAGATGCAATCTCATTCAATCCCAACAAAGTCCAAGAACTGACAGATCACAGCTTTGTTGTCACATCCCTTTCAAGTTTAAAACACACAAACACTGTGAATCCTCATATATGCAAATGAGAGACCAAGAGCCCCTTTTGATATGCAGCTACATGCTCCCTCCGTGTGCAGGGCACAATTGCAGGGATCAGGGAGCAAAGGGCAGCTAATTGTGCGCCCCGTAAAGGTCTCCAACGAGGCCCCCCTTTTGCCACTGCTGCACACCTCCTGGGGTCCTGTCAGAAGGAAAAATGAGCTACGACCTCTCCAGGTCCAAACCACTGACATTGCCATAGCCAAATGCATGGCCGTCTTTCTTCTGTCACTGACACCTTCCCAAGCACACATCTGCAGCCTGTCTTCTCTGAATTCATCATTCATTGCATTAAAAATAATTATGGAAAATTGTACATGTCTATTTCAGCTTTACCTAACCCTGCACTTAATTTTTTTGGGTCACAAACATATTTTCAGCAGTATTCTCAGGTAGTACAGCAGGAAACACAAACAGGCGTTTTCTGTCAAGTGGATTTCCAGGTATTACTTAGTTTGTTTTGCTTTCTAATTTTTACTTGATTTTCAAATTCCTGCTTTTCGGAAGCATTTCATTTCAGGTCAACATCTGAAGAGCAAATGTAATCCCCAACATGATACTCCTACAGTTAACATACTGCAGGAACTCAAGCAGTTCAGAAAACAATCACGCAGCAACTGCACCCTGCAGGCTCAGTCTAGGACAGTAGCGTTTCATACTGTACATTTCCCACATCTTTCCTCTCCAGGAATGAAACAATAGCAGTGCTGAGAGGGGCATGGTCCCCACTAGGACCACCCCCACTCACTTTTCCCTCTGTGCTCCACTGCTGCTGGGCTCTCCATGGCCTGCGCCCAGTCCCTCTCACAGCAGAGGAAATTCCATTCCCTCCCTGCAATCAGCCCCACTCGCCTGTTGCACTTTTAGCCAAGCCAAGAACAGGAACTTCCTCTCCCTGCAGACTTTCTCATGAGCACAGGATGACAGGAAGTGATCGCCTGGTTTCAGTTTTTTTTTTAGATGAATCTTTACATCCTTAAACTGATAAATTCAAATACAGTAGATTGACACCTTGAGAAATTAAGTGATGTAAGAAATGTGTCTTATGTTTCTAGAAAAAGACAGATATAGAATCATGGCAAATACACACACACACAAACACATGCTTAAAGAAACAAGGTGGCCATGCATTCAGAGCCAAACCAGGCTCCTCAACTCAGTCAGTGAGTACAACGCTGTAACCTTTAATCCAGGACATCACCAATCAATGCATTTAAAAGGTTGTTAAGATTATAGTCTTTAAAAATGACTTCTGTGAATGGTAGTTTTCTCCAAAGTGAATAAATCCATTCTACCTTTTTGACATTTCCAAGGGGAACATTATACTGAATTGACTGACTGTGACTCAAACGACCGACTAAAAATACCTAATGATTCCCATGTCCACCATACTAACAGGTCCCAAACAGCCAACATCACATAATCTAATGGGCAAAAATCCATGTTGATCCACTTACAGCAGGAGCAGAGATGTTAGACCCTAAATGACACCATGGCAAGTTTACTATGAATCCCTTGAGCAGACAGCCATCTAGAAGAGCCAAGGTTAAATGGCACTAACTCAAAAGAGAGAGCAGGTAACACTTAATTAGAATTCCACAGGAATACCTTACAGGTGAGCCAACCATGTCCTCTCTGTGAGGGCAGCAGCAGATCATTGTTGTCATTTTTTCAAGCTAATAATTAGCTGGCTCTATAATGACCAGCTTTTGCAGTATGCTAGTTGTGTCTTTTCATTTACATCCATTAAAACAAACACAACTTCAGTGCACACCATGCTGCAATGTTTCAATGTGGCATTCCCCCACAATGCAATGCTTGTTTGTTATCTTATGGCAGGGTGGATGATTAGTATGTGCGTGATGGTTTCAAATAAATTCAACTCCCATCTGAGGAAATGAGGTGTTAGCAGAGGAGTTGTCTTCCTGGTGAAAAGTTAATAAATAGGAATGATGGATGAAATACGATAAAATAACAAAACTTTTCTACATTTCGGAAAATGCATTGTGTGGAGGTCAAAGGATCACCCAGAGAAGGAGGTTCTGGTCTAAAAAATGATTAACTGAATCCCAGCGGGGCCTTCCTTTCCTAAACACACTATGAAAACAAATGACGATGGAGTTGCTGACCCCTTTTGACAAGGGTGGAGTTTATTCCATTTTGGTCCTGCATCTATTTGGAATGTGCAGGGCAGGTGGGGGTGTTTCAAAAAATTGTGTCAACAGCTGGGACAATGATTCCATGTTTCATCTTGTGAAAGTGATAAAAATACAGAAACCAGGAGTCCCGGGGCGGATACTGCCTTTATGGTCTTGTTTTCCCAGCTAGGAAGGTCGCTGTCGAAAGGGTTGGACCTCCAGCCACCAGCCAACACACATCAGTGCCACACTTTCCTATCCTCCCTTTCACCATTGTCATTTCCTGTTTTGACAGGAAGTGGAGAATGATAGCACCTCCACATAAACACAGCTAGATTACTGACGATCCCAGCAGCTGTCCTTAGGCGGCAGGGCATTTTGACACCACACGATGCTCCCACGCACACACACCCATCCCACCCAAACTCAGCATCCCCTCCCTAGACCACCAGCCAAGTTTCCTCACTGCGACCCACCAACACAAACACAGTCGTGTGCATACCGTGCACACCCTTTCATGTCCCAGCGTCATTGTGGTCAGACAGCATGGAGGAACAGGACAAAGAGGGCAATAAAAAGCACCTCTCAAGCTGGGGAAGAAGGCTGATAGATGAAAGGGGCTACGACAAGGGGGTCAGAAGAGGAGCAATGTCAATATCTGGGAGGTGGCACTTTGAAGGCCAAGGAAGGTGTTGATAGGGTTCCGGCTCCTGTGTTAGCCCTCCTGGAATGTGTGCCTTTAATGTTTTCAGGAAGCACCAGCAGTGAGACACAACATGAGAAGTGACGGGGGTCTGACAAGCTTTTGTTGTTGGCGCAAGTGCCTCAAAGAAGAAGGAGAATTCATTGGCCTCTGATCTTCTTCTCCCTTTGTTTACAAGCTAATTAAGCATTGTTCTGACCAGGGGAATTTCCTCTGGCCCTTACAGATCCGCCTTTTTATACGGCCTCTTCTACAATAAAACATGCTTAATAAATAGGTTTCTGTGAGAACACCACCTAGCTGTTAAACATTTTAAGGTCAAGCTGAGCTGCTCCTCTCCCCCCTGGTCTGAGATGGCTGTTTAAACATTTCACAAGGCTGCTGCAACCTGTTTGCGTTCTGTGCAAATAGAACAAAGTGGCATAGACTGGGGCATTCATGTCAGCAGGGCCAGAGACTGATTTATAAAGCTGCTCTAAAATGCAAAGCCTTGATGTTCTTTGCTATGCACATGCAAGCAGCACTCAGAGCGTTAACCTGCACGGGCACCACAGCTATGGGTTATGTAGCAACTTAGACAGACAACAGAGTTTGTGCGTACTGCTGGCTGCATTACAACACCCAACAAAACGTTTAAATTCCAGAGGTGTAGTTGGCTTGTCTGTTTAGTGCCTCTTCTTCTGTTTACATTAAAAGTCTGCCCTGCTCTGACCTCTAGCGCTGATGTGACTAGAATAGGCATTGGGGCCAGGGAACAATGGAACGATGGCACAGTATTGCGTGAGGGTCAGTGCGGGGCCAGCGGATAAACTTCAGGATTTCCTGATATAAAACCCTCAACCACTATCCCTGGTCCTAAGGAGTACAGGTCATTTTCCTTACTGTTCCAGTGAGAGATGATAATAGACACAGGCAGATGCAGTAGTGTTACATTCGTATTACATTCTTACCTGTGATGAAGAGTAAACAAATCCAAGGAAAGGCCAGTGCCAACAGCATGGAAAAGGGGGAAAGAAGGACAGTGTCAGATATCAGCACACATCACACATCAGATTCACAGTTACAGTTATCTTTGCTTCTTTATTTGAAGCACATTACATGCAGAATGTTGGATGGGAACCATATTATACGTTTGATGGTCTGTATTCCAATTACAGCCACACATCAACAGTGGAGATGCAACAGATGACCACAACCAACAGGCAAACATGGCCAGAAGCCACTAAAGCTTCATTTGAGACAGTTGCACACAGGTCACAAGTAAGCAGCTCTGTGATCTGAAAAGACCTCAGACAACTAATGGCGTTAGTGCTTGTAAATCCAACTGAACTTAAAGGTTCACAAGCTCTTCTCTGTCACAACCTGTGGTGGACATAATAGTGCCGTGCAACTTCCTGTTT
The DNA here is from genome assembly GCA_022829145.1 of Albula goreensis. NCBI lineage: Eukaryota > Metazoa > Chordata > Actinopteri > Albuliformes > Albulidae > Albula > Albula goreensis. The sequence continues at coordinate 19,090,768 of CM040749.1, forward strand.
ACAGACTATGGGGGGTATGAGCGGAGGCTGTTTCCCACTGGTCTTTGATCTCAAGAAAGCACAGACAGGACAGGCTCAGGAGGGAGGCAAAGGCAGTGCAGGGGAGTCCTCTTGAACTTCCATTTGCCAAAAAAGCACATGAGACTCAACAGTGCAATGGTCCTCATTGTAGGTGTTCTCTGAGTGTCCTCCCCTCCCCTTCCCTAAAGCAAGGATGCCTACTCAAGGGGAGAAGGATATCCGTGTTGTACGGAAGCAGAAGTTAGCCATCCTCCTGTGTTCAAGGTATTCTAATCATGGCTCTTGCGTCAATGTTAACTCATGCTAAAAATGCAGACAAAAAAGAACCTAAAGGACGCACCCTATTCTGCAATACCAGCATCATGCTTAGAATCAAAGAGCAGACTTCATTAAAATATAAAACAAAGACTTTGCATGTTATTTTATGAAAGTAGTGAAATTATGAAAAAAGGCACCATTTTTAATTAGTGTAACTTTAAAATAACTGTCATTAAGATAAACAGTGAAGAAGCACACATACACACAAAAAAAGCCATTAATTAAATCCATGTATGACCTTAACATTGACTTACAGAATACACATATACATACTTACATATACATATACATATTTTTTGTGTTTCTTATAGTTATTGCAGAACATCAAAAAGGTACAGTTGTTATTAATTATAAGCTAATGTTGGCTGAATCCAGGCAAAAGTCTTATCAATTATTTTCTCTCAAATGCACTGCAAAAATAGCAACAGTGTAATCTCTGAGCCAACATTAATGACATCCAAATTGAAAGCAACTCTGCAATCAAGAAGCACCAGAAACACGATAATATGTAAATAATTGTTGTGATAACAGGCAACGAGTGATGGTGATGTGGCAGGCAGGAGTGCCTGGAGGGCACGACCAGGCTTAGGGCTTAATGCCCTCCACTGTCGCTGAGTTTAAAGGGAGCCCTAATAGACTGCCACAGACCCAGCTTACCACTGACAAAAATGTAGAAGAGGGCCTGGTGGGGATTATTAACACAAAGGGTCATTTCTCAGAGTTCATATGCTTTGGTAACCCTTGCCTGTGCTGCTCAATGTGCCGTTCAGTCAGGAGTGAGGATAAGCTGATGACTTTATCCTGTTCGTGCTGTGGCTACATTTAGGCTGATTGCAAACAGGGTACAGATTAGAATGGAAAAGGGATGTCAGAGCATAAATTCCCAGATCGCACCAGGGATAAAGGCCCTCTTCAAGGGGACTAGTGTACTAAACTTTGACAGCACTGCCATAAACTGGTCATAGTCTCCAAGGCCACAGTAACCAAGAGGCTTGCGAAGGACGTCCTCACTCTGAAGTTATTAAAACAAGAATTGAAGAGCAACTGAACTATGGCACCCTCACTATGTCACGTGCCATGGAGTGAGGAGCTCTTGTTACAGTGGGACCCACGCAATCAGTAGTGAGAGAGTCAGTCAGTGTGTGAGAGACACTGCTCCAGGCCTGCAGTGTAGTGAAAGTCAATACTCAGGAAATATGCTGACTGATGGTAGAATTTTCCAAACAGAAGTATTAAACACGACAGGGGAGTCTCCCAGGTTCAACATGGGCCCCTATAACAGAAGCAGGTGTAACACCATGATGACTCTAACCTTCAACTCCCTCACTTTCAGCACCTCAGCCAAATTGCAGGCAGACAGACACCAGGGAGATGGAGAAACACACCACTGTTTTGGATGGGGGTGATGGTAAAGATTGTGTCTGTTGCACCATTTATTTTAGCCAGTGTTGCATTAAGACTTTGACAACTGTTGCACTGACTGTACACCAGCTTGGGCTGTCAGTAGGTAAGCATCGGTCTGCCCTGATTCCTGGGCTCTTATCTCCTTCCCCCACCAGCATAACTACCCCAACCTGACAGACATGTCCTGACATCTTCTACTCCAGGTTAATGACAACCTCTGATGGCACCAATTAAAGCTCTCCTTCGGGGTCTCTCTCTCCTCTTTCTCTCTGTCACTCTCTCTCTGTCTCTCACTTGTTTGCTCAACGCATTGCTACACTGAAAATAGTTTATTGGCAAAATGGAACTATTTATTTGAATTAGCATAAACTTGTATATATAGCCCAACTAAATATAAATGACATATGTTATAATATTTTTGGTCTCTCTCTGTCCTCTGTCTGCTTGCGCTCCATTGTTCATAACATTTACTGTATTACTTCTTTAGGCAGCTGTAAGTAATGTTCGGTTCAGCCTGCAGTAGGTATTTTTACCCGTTATTTTCTGTTCAGGTTAAATGTAATCTCATATATTAACTTTAAAATCTGCAAATATGCAAGGAAACTCAGACACACATGCTCACTTCATTAAAAGATTGTTCCACCTTCTGACTGGCACACATGTTTGAAAGAAATTAATCAGTTAATACAAATTCCTTGAGGTATATGACTCTATTACTGGCTACAATTTCTTTTTCAACAGTAAACCTGATTTAAAAATTTGCCCCAGGAAACATTCTGACAGGGAACCTGTGAGTTTCCCCTGGTTCTGTCAAATTAGTGAAAGAGAGAGCAAAGATGATCATATTTTATTCAAGAGATGAATACATAGCGATGGAAAATGCTATCCTGTTTCTCAAGAGTAAATACACAAGCTTTACTTCATAAACTTTTCTATTCCACTGACACTCCCATTGCCACATGTGAGAGACATTCAGGTACAAATTCTGTCTAATAATAAAGAAGGACTATGATTCATCGCATGCATTTTATAACATTTAAAGTCCAGAGGAGCTCTATACCTTGTAAACCACTTTGGAAGCAATTATCTGTAATCTGTTTTCTTATCAGGATCAACAGTTATATTATCACTGCTGAATACTCACAGGGACTACACTGCAGTAACGCAGGGAGGGAGTGGGGCAGGATCATCGAGTTCATCATTCATCCAAGAAAAGAAAACTAGTCTTCCTAGTCCTACACTACACTTACACTAAGATGAAAATAAAACAATAGGTAGTCATGTTAAATATGCCCATGAAAGAGTTTCATTGTGCTTTTAGATACAGCAAAAGAGATCAGTCATGCAGCCAGGCAGCAAACCATCAAATTAAATATGAGCCTTTAACCTGAAGGGGCACATAAACAAATAGTTTAAATAATGTCTCCTAGCAGGGCAAACAAACTGAATGGGGGTGCTCCTTTCGGATATGAAAATGTCATACATAGTAAGAAAAGAGGTAATTTTCGATACTTTCCAGCAGGCTCTGCTGAAGCTAATCCCAGTATGTCTGAAACACACTCATGAAGAACACTTAAAAGAACCATAGCCTTCAAAAAGGTAAAAAGGCATCAACATTTCAAGTGTTTATTTTCCTGAAAATAATATTCAACTCAGCAGGAAGCAGAACATACCACTCGAGAAGCGTGCATGGTCATGGTAACTTTGTGGCCATGGCAATGTGCAGGCCAATAAAAAAACATTCCATAGGTGACCTACTGGTTTTATGTTGGGTGAATGGTGTGCAATCTATCAAACCAATGTCATTCCAAGCCAAACAAGCTGCACAAATGCAGGCTACACTTGACTTGCATGATGCGTTCTCCTGTTATTAATCAAAACTATAATATGTGCATCTGATGCTTTCACCACTGAGTAATCCTTTTAATGTACAAGAGCTGCTTTCACCAGACAAGCATCAAAGTGTCTCTTGAATCACTCTTTGCAACATTGATATGTTGATTTCATTCACAGTAAAAAGTTTTAAATTAACTCTAATAGAAAAAAGTTAATCAGATAGGGTACATTTGATCCCTGTTGGCCTCATAGAAATGTACTCCATAGCATTGAATTAGCACTGAACATTTTAATATGCAGATTTAATAAAATTCTATGTATCACTCCCTCACAGGGACTGTGATGCACAGCTGCAGGAGTTAAACTCTTCCCAGGGTATCATGATGTGTCACAACATTTTCCTTCTTATTATTCATAATTAGGTACACATTTCTCATTTTCTAGTATCCATACATAATTATGCTGAAGGTGACAATCACCATAATCACATCAACATTTGTTTGTCTGCACTGGCATCAAGGCATCATGATTTGTAATAAATAACCTACACATTTTAACAGCATCCAGCATGTGTATATGTACTTTTACATATATGTCATTTTTTATAACAATGAGTCACAACAGCCTTGATTTCCCTGAGAAGCAACCAAGTTAAATCCACTTTCAGAATATTTTATGTTTTACCTCTGAAGATGAACCATTTGTCTATCACTTCCCAGTGATTACATGGTTCCCATTTTCTCAGAGATAGAAACAACCTAATCAAGAGCCAACACAATCCAGACACATACTCTGCCAGTCTTCTTAGCAAGAGTGTAAGCAAAAATATTAAATGCCATAAAACCATAACTCCACAATGTGCTGGACTGATTTCCAATAGTATGGTGGTGACCCCTCCAAACCTGTTGTTATGGAATGGAAGAGGAAGGCGGTAGGCATGTGGAGAGAAGGGGCGTGGCCTCACAGCAGTTCTAGGGAGCCGTGGTCCATGTCCTCATGTCTCAGTTCAGTGCATTTGAATGACCCCTAATTAATGGAGACTTGAGCACTCAAGACAGAAAGGGGACCTCCATCAGTGGTATCCATGTAAATGTGCTGTAATGAGCTGTACAGAGCTGTGAATTCACATTGTATAGACAGAGGGTCAGAGTCTATTACATGTTTTAGCATTTTCTGTCTACTCTCCAACTTCGCAGGATGTTTAATACTGAGATCGGAGCAGTATATGTGTTGTGAAGTGAATGAAGAATAAGTCTCATCTAATGTGACAAGATGATAACTTTGGCTAATTTAGTCTTCTTCCCTCTAGCGCCACACACAGAGACCTGCTGACCCAGAATTCTCACCCACCCAGGCCAGGCTGTACACTGCAAAACCCTTAACAACAATTTACCATTAAAATTTTTATTTCAGAACCTGTGTTTCAGTATTAAAAAAAATCCCAGATCCCCATTTTGTGTATTTGTTTCTCTTATGAACTGTGAGTTTTGAAGGAATCTGGTTTGGTTTCTTAGAGCAACCATACGCCGAATATTTTTTTTTTCATCTTTGTCATGAGACTATTCGATAGTATACTTGTCATACCCTACTATGGACTCTGGGTAGGTGCCTCATCACACCTTTTTCCTCTCCATCACAAAACCCCTAGGGACTGTATTCCAGGGAACTCTGGGAAATAAAAAAGTATCTGTCCGAGAAAAGCAGAAGTCTCCTGTCAGGGTGTTCGTGGCTCCATGTGACCTGAATAGGGGGGCAGTCTGTAGTCCGGGGGAACGGTTGCATAGAGGGCATGTGAAGTGCTGCAAGCAAAGCGAAAGTGAAATCCCCCGGTGAATCCCTGTCACACTCCAAGGACGAAGTGCTGAGGCAGCAGCTGGGCCGTTTATATTCCTATCACACGGCCAGTGAGCAGAGCAGCCGCCCCGACAGATCACCTTACCATTGTCTTCCACAAAACTCTCAAGACCAACAGCCGAGTCACACGCACTGGAGATGGAGGGCCTTCAAATATAAGAGCATTATCTCCCTAACCCCACCCCCAAGCAAAAATTCTCCCTTGCTAAAAAATAACTAGAGCCTTGTGAGAACATCACACATTATCTGAGTTGTTTTACAATTTATTCATTAGCATAAGGTTTTACCATTTATATATTGTACAGGTTCCAGCCAGATGGACATTGCTGGAGAGTCAACTCCAAAAACATGTTCTTGACTCCCAGAGGGCTCCAGAATTTATTGAAAGAGTTGACTCTTGACTTCCTGGTTAAATTTTAAAGGTTGGAATCTAATTTTGTGGTAGAAAATGTGTTGTATGTTTGTTAATTTTTTTACTGTGAATTGTTTTCACAGTAAAAAAATGCCTATAACCTTTTAATAAACTGACTGTATTTTAGTCTAATGTCTTGACCTTGATTGCTTGAGTTTATTTTGAGCACTGCCATTGCATTTGCTTCATAAAATGGGACACTGACAAAATCAATGAGTCAATGAGAAGGACTCTTCATACCCAAACTGTGCAATTAGCATGAAAACATGAGCCAATACACTCCTCACTCCAGAAAGGACAGTCAACCTTGAAATGTGGCTTAGCATGAACTTAGACTGGCATTTCATACAGCTCAAATATGTATGGCTTCTATATGTTAGGCTGAGAGACCAACAATGCAAAATGAATGGGCGCATACCAAAGTGGTATTATAAGACAAACAAACACATTGTACCTAACTGGTGTTACACACACCAGGCAAACATTGCCAAACTAGGCCAGCTGAATGGCAGGTATGCCAAAGAGACAAAAGAGTCCCCATAAACAGATGTCTTGTCAAACTGAGGGAAAATAAATACAGCAATGTCACTTCCAAATTACCCATGATGCCACAGCTTCCCATGAGGCAAACTGTTTGCTCAGAAAAGGGAACTGCCTTGAGAGGCTGGACTGGTGATTAAGTGAGAGCTCTGTCCTTTCACCTCCTCAACAAAACCCCAAGTCTACAGTAATGCAGATCTATCTTGGCATGCACGGAGTGTTGAGCATTCCTTCACCCTAGTGCTTTATTTTCAGCGCTTTGTCAAATGCTACAAGGCTTGTTGTCAAATAAGAGTTTTATGAAAACAAGAGAAGATTAACTTAACTTTGCCCTGGATTCTCTGTATTATATTAGAAATTTTAATTATTTAGGATTGCTATAATGTTATAAAACATGGAGTACATGAGTAAGTCCCCTTCAGCAAGCTAACCAGGTCCGGGATATTATGCACTGCAACATACAATGTTATGTTATGGTTTACAACAGAATACTCTGTTGAAAACACAAACACATATGCACAAGCACACACACATGGACACACACACAACACTTGCGCACACACTCGCCCACATACAGACTACCATCACAACGGTAACTCACACTGATCTACAGGGTCTCAGGTTGGTGATGTTCTGGCTGGTATGTTCACTGTTCATTGTGTTTGGCAGTGGACATACAGACACTGTCATCCACTCAAAGCATGCTCAGCGCGGTGCTGGGGTTCTCATTCACTCCTCAGCATTTGGGAGAAAACACTTCACTGCCTGGCTTTGTTTTTCTTTTCCACAGTTTATTTATCATTGACTCACTTCTTTTCACACTTTTTGGCAGTTGATCTTGACCCTGGAGCCTGGCGCTAGTCTGAGTAATACATACAGGCACATTGGCAGAGTCACATGTCACAAATTATGCTGTCAGACAGGCCTACTCATTCCTGCTTTCTTGAATATTATACTAAGGCAAATAAGTAGGTACTATTTTGCATTGTGTTTAGTGATTGCAACAAACATATTGTGCTCATCTTAAATTCATGTGCTACTTTTAAACCTTAAAACTGGTTCACTCTACAAACCGAGTTCCATAAAACAGTTCCACACGGAGTGTGTTGCATTCAAGGAGCCATGCCTTTAAGCAGAGTTCTAGCAACAGTCTTTCTGTTTGTTGTCACAGTTGCTCTGTTACTAGTATTGCCAGTACACACCACACTTAGTGACCATTGACCTAGTGACTGTCTGGAGAGATTACAGAGGACCCTTTCACTCATTAGAGGGGGCTATGACCATGGTGACCACAGGTTATCATGTCCTGCACAACCCAGCCACACGCCCACTCTCCAGCTCTGCACACCTGACCCATTGTGGAGGATCACAGAGGAATGTTTCTGTTGGTAGAGGGAGAGGTAAAATAAGGGAAAAGCATTGGACTGTCAAATTAAACCACCAAGCCCACCTGGTGCTCTCCCATGTCACCCTAACTCCAAGGTATGGGACAGCAGTGATGAAACACAGGACAGGGGCACAATAAGGTTACGTTTCTTTCCTAAAGGACAGTTCCAGGATCCATTCTAAAAGACAGTACACTTCACACTGAGTGAAAACAGTTCATGTCCATGGGTATATTGACTTGACATGTTCTTTATATGCTAAAAATTAGAGACCATTTCTGATGTACATTATGGTACTGTCAAAATTCACAATAACCTGGCAAATAAATGTAGATTTAACTTTCAGACATGTTATCTATGGATTCCTCTAGATATCATACAGAACATATCCAGATAAGGGAAATGACACATAAGGTACCAATTACTTACCAATTACTTCTTTATTCATTTTAATGATTATCTTGTATCACTTGTGACGATTGGCTTTGGAATTATTTTCATGATTTGAAATTAGCCTTCAAGCCTCCAGTAAATCATAAACAAAATGCTATAATAAATGGAATATCATTGTACTTGTTATTTTAATATATTGTTTAGCAAAGTTATGATTATGCTTCCCATTTTATTGTTGTCTCTTCTTTGTTGTCATTTATCCTTTTACTCTTCACACTGTTTGTTTTGTGCTTATGCGTGTATAGTTGGATTCAATGATCTATGTTTATCTGTCGTTATAAAACATTGTTGCTTTGTATCTTTGCTCAATATTTATGTCATCATCATTTTGCACTTCCCTGCCTGTGTTGTCAGCCAATCTGTGTTTCTGTGACTGCTGATTGCATGTTCGGATCAATCGATACATGATAAACAGTATTATCAAACCTGGAATACATATAACACAGTACAAACAGCATGTGTTCTCTCTTACTCTGAAGTGCCAACCAAGTCTCCAACTACTTTCTTCCAGAGGTATAAGGGAAGCCCTAGTTCTTATTATTACTGCTTATTTGCTCAACACAGAAGGATAAGTGACATTGCTTGCATTTTTAACATTCTGCCTATATGTACAGCTTTAAACAGTTCAGTTGAAATACCTTGCACAAGGATACAACATGTCGAACATGGATTTGTTTTTATCTACTTGTACCATGTTGTGTGAGAAACCTATTCAGTTTCTTTTGTACTTTTGTGCTTTACCCCTCCTGCTGCATCGCACTGCTGACCTACAGCAGGATGCAAGGTCATTTTTTACTCTGAAGTTGAATTCAGGGAACCTCTGCGCCGTTCACCACATCTTTAAAGGCTGTGTCGTGCGAGGGACAGAGTCAGGACAGTGGATCTTGCCTTGTCTTGTTCAGAATCGACCTGCACTGTAACTCAGAGGTAGGGACTTCAGCTGGAATTGCAACTATTCCACACAAAACATTCCACTGCATCCCAGGTGCAATCCCTCCCTCCCCTCCCCACTGACAGGCGTGGCTGACTGTGACGCTCGTGCAATCACTTCTCCACTCCCTCAGAGGGCCTGTTTCCTCTGCCCCATCCTGAAGTGGACGCTGGTTTCCTCTTGTTGTTGCCAGGCTGGAATTCAGCATAGTGGGGTTGCAGGTTTTGTTTTGTTCTCTCCCTCTCTCTCTCTCAGTTTCTCTCTCACTCTAACACTCACTCACACACACATACACACAGTCTCTCTCTCCCTAAGACAGCAGCTTCCAGGGTAGAGCTGATGAAGTATGGCATCTAACCACCTCTCTATGCACATGCTGATACATAGTCAATTGAACCTACAGATCCACACACCAGAAATACACTGATGCATGGCAAGCCTATTGACAAGTAAATCAGTGGTAAAATGCTCAATCACTCAGGAGGGATGCAGTACATAGGACGAGAACAAAGGAGAAAATGTGAGGTGAGAGCTTTGTGCATCTTCACAAGCACTGCTCTACAGAAAGACATAGGGAGGCAGCAGGGCATGCTGAGATTGATGCTTGCGTCTATACTGCCATTTGACACCAGATTATTGCTGTGCAGTTTAATGCGCCGCACATGCCATAAAGCACAGCCTGGCTGCTATAGAGAGCAGCAGAGTGTCTCAGTGCTTACCCCTGACAGAGCTGCCTCCATACAGAGCTTAAACCTCCATACAATGCATACAGCTGCATGCAAGGAACACAGTCTGCTGCATCACAGCTCCAGCACCGAAATATTACATGTTATTCTCTAAAACAACCAGATTCTTCGCTCCTCTGTTCTTCCTGTCCTCCCACATGCCTTTCAATGGAAGGTGAGTAACAAATTTCTACAGCTGAATTGTAGTTAAACATTCACAAAGAGGTGTGCCCAAGGACAGAATACCCTTTGACTCACTATTAATAAATATACAAAATATGCTTCTAATTGGTATGGTAGAGGTTCAACAGGACACAGACAGGATGCGTTGAAGTATGCCTACAACCACTTCTATTTTATTTTGAGGGGAAATTCAAATTTAAAATCTTAAATGGAAATGATACATTCATGTTCACTTTGGAAATGTACTTTGAATCACTAAATCTTGCAAGCAAAAATGAAACTTTTGGTGTCAGAGGTAATCTGCGTTACCTGATGATTCTATAGGGACTGAGATAGCATTGTGATAACTAGCACAGTCTAAGAGCTGCTCTCTGGGAGATGTAAGTGTGTCCTGATTCAGTCCTGGATGAGGTTTCATTAGAAACAGGGCGGCTCGTTTCCTGACTCCTTTTGACACAAGGGGACTGATGAGCCGATCTGAAGCTTCAGCAATTAGAGAGGCACAGAGAGGCTCTGCGCCACTCTGTCACCACCCAGCGACGCTGGCTTTCAGTCAATTAAGATACCAGACTGAAAGGGGAAATGGATTTTACAACAAATGTAACGCATTTGGACTGAATGGATTCACTGTCCAACAGGTAAAAAAAGAAGTAGACTTCAAAATATGTGACCTGTTAATCAAATGCATTTTAATGTGTAACATCAGTGGCTGAAGTGCAAATCTCTCACTCCCTCTGTTGAAACTGACATGTCAGAAAGGATTGGTCTGGTCAGTGATGCAGGGGCCAGTAAGTGCTCTGCCCTGTACTTTCTGCTCAGACCGTGCTGTAAACAGTACCAATACAGGCAGTGTGCACTCACCCCTGCCCCCTCTCCACTGAACATCTAACCCCCCTGAGCCAGGAGCTTTGACTGCAGACCATCTCCAGCAAACCAGCCAGTATCCACCTGTTCCAGCCCAGGTCAGCACACTGCAACTCAATACCACAATAAATGGAGGGGGGGTTGACAGCTGGGTCAAAGGTCAATCAACAAAGGTAGAGGAGCCCTGAGGCTTGTCTGAGTAACAGCAGGCAGGCAGGCACTCCCTCAACCACAGGGAGTAGAGCCTGGGAACATGGGCCAGCCACAAATCCATTTACATGTCTGCTTCATAGTACCTCTTGAGCAAAACATCTGTACAGGCCAGGCGTCTCATTAAGTCTACCTTCAAAAGATTAAATATGGACAAGCATAAGGAATATAGCTTGATGCAATACTGCCAAACTCAGAAAAGCAGGGCTTCTATTATGGCCACACTTTAGAATGCTTCAAATCAGAGTTACATTTTGGCCCTTGACTCCCATTCATTTGTGACAATTGGAGGAGCAAAAGTCTCCTGGATGGAACTAGAATAAGGGAGGTTGTGTAACCCACAGTCTCTCGGTGTGATGACCTTGGCTGTTCCAGCGCAATGTCCGCCTCTCTCTGCTGTCACCGAAGGGACAAGGACACTGATGCGTCTTTACAGCAGGCTCTGAGGATTGAGGTTCGGCTGCATTGTGCCTGCGGAGTCAGACCCTCTGCTCTGGGACGCTTACATAAAGCCTTACTCTGGCATATAGTGTACCACTTAATGCATGCATGCACAAGCCACTTACACACACATACACACTTACAGGCACAAAAACCTTGCACACATACACAGACACGCATACACTCACTCGGGCAAATATGAACAGCCATATCCACAAATACAAGTATGTACACACAGAAAACACACTCTCTCACACAAACACGCTCATACACATGAACAGGGACACACACTCAGGAAACTTGTTCAATGTGGCAGTATTAGGTCATTTCCTTCCATTGGTTTTATTCAGGAAATCAAATGCAATTCAAAATTTACATGGTAAAAATAAGCAATTGACCTGAGTATAATAGAATATATTTTCAAAGGCCTTCAAAGACATGATTGTAAGGAATAACTGTGAAGAATGAAGCTATTAGTTATTCATTCAACAAAGTAGTGATAATAACATTACAACTGACAGCCATTCTACCTATGATCACCTTATTTATCTTAAAACCAGAACACTGGAAACATAAGATAAACATTTCATTTAGTGTAAAAAAACAAACAGCTAAAACAGTGAAAAAACTCTAAATACAACAGTGTGAGCATATTACTAAATGATAAAACAAGAATGTCTCTTTTCCAACACACTCAAAACAGAACACTCATGTTACTGCACAGGCTTGACACATAAGAACTGCAGCACCCCTAGTGGAGGACATTATATTACTTTACTTTAATGTGCCTCCCCACTCCAAACTGGCAGAAGTAGAAGATACAATGCAAGTGGACACCACTCCTTTCAGCTATACATGTTAGAGAGCATGATACAGCCCGCTGCAGCACATTTTGACAGGGGCGCTATCCAGAACACAAAATATGGTTTCAGGAGACAACTGTTACCAACATATGCAACACATGATACTAAAAGGAAGCTAAAAGGATTTTGCAACATCATTTAACTGTGCATTTAACATAAATATCATTTAACGGTACATTTTAATCTGGGTAGAATTTGGATACCTGAGCAGCACTTTCTAATGCCCTATTTTATATTATATTTTCTGTTCATTTCCTTCTCAGCAAAAATCAGTTGGGACTCAAACAAAAGGGTTATAGCTACTTGACTGTGTTGTCCTAATCACTGGAGTAAAGTAAGAAGACTATGCACAACATACATGGCTCCCCTTCCACATTAATCCATTATTGCAAACACTATCAACCAAATGCATGATTTATTATCAGCTTGTGGGCAAACAGCAGGCTTATTTAATCACTATGTGCAAACACCAATAAAACACTCCATTCGCACTTTGACAACATTGGCTCCATTGGGCTCCCCTGCCTGCCCTCAGGCCAGAGATTTTGTGATGGAGATATGCCAGAGCGAGCTCATTTCCCTGCAACCCCGGGTGAAAGGGCAAGGGTTAACAGAGAGGTAAAGTCTGCCTGTCACTGACCTGCACTTCCTGTGCTACGACTCATGTCTCAGCGTGGGAGAACTGTTGCAGGCCTCTCCCTGTAAACCACACAGCACAGCCATCCGGCCAGTCTTCTGAGTCCTTAAATCTCAATTGCTGCCTTCATCCATACATTTAAAATGCAATATTTGGGGAATCTAGAAAGAGATATATCCTACCCACACTGTGAATTGAGTGCAAGTCAATAACTGGTGACTCTCAATGCATTGGCATTATGCAGATATGATAGCACCCATCCATCATTGCCACAAAGCCAAAAGCCATTTTGCATTGCAGATCTGAGTGTATGTAGCTCTTTTGCAGTGTTGCTAATGAAGCTAGGACAAGCACAAAAGAAAAAAATCAACTGAATCATCACTCTGATCCAGGGGCCTCATTTATAAAACTTTGCGTACTTTCGTGCCTAAATAGTTACGTACGTCAAAACCTATTAGTTTACTACGCAAAAAAAAGATTTATAAAACTTGCGTTTGCAACACATACACATGTCTTCTGTTATAAATCACATCTAATCCTACAATTGTGCGTGCATGAATGCGCGCCACAACCACACCCTGAAACGCCCACATTTAAGCATGTATGGTGCTCCGGAAGTCGAAATCAATTAAGTAAGATCTATAAATAATATGTAGAACAGAGCAATACATTTTAAATGCAATAAGGGCAGCGAACAGGGGAAACAATGAAACTGCAAAAGAAGCTGCGAGATCGAAGCTTTAGTCTCCTAAATAGAGATTTAAAAAAATATAATTTCAGGTGGCCACAGCACCTGAATAAAATACAAATACAAAAACACCTTGCAAGGCAGGAGGTTACCGTGGCTGTCAATTTCTCAGTTATAGAGAGCAGCACGCAGATCAAAATAAATAAAAGATGGTCTGACATCAAGCTTGAGGCAAACAGGCTTCTACTTGCCCACCTGTAAGTGTATGGGCAACGGGTGGCGGTATGGAGGGTGCCACCACTGAGCTCCGTCGATGAGTGGCTGGCTACGATTATCAGTAAAGTTGATTTCCAACTTTACTGTTCATCAGAGTGAACGAATCATGACATGACCCTGGCCATCGTGCAACCACATAATGTTAGCGTTATTTGTTCATCGCAATTCACTCGCACGTTTACTGAACGGAAATTCTCATGATTTACTTACACCTATTCATCCACTGACTGCGCCCTTATGGCAGAGTGAGAGCAGGCTATTACACCGGTGTCATAGGGAAAACCGGTCATCGCAGCAAATTGCTTTTTGATGTTTCCTCTGTGTAGTAGAACTTGATATACATCGAACTCAGGGACCATCCATGGTATGACATGGACTGAATGAGGGCTGGGATATATCCGAAAGGTCCGCTATTTTCCACTGGACACTCCCCGTGGCCAAGAACCGCAGAGTTGACAGGATTTTCAGATGGGCAGGTATTGAATGGTTGCTACATGTAGGGCACTCCAGCACCGGCCCCAGTTCAGCACAGAGTTTCAAGAGTACAGTCATGTTAAGCAAAAGAAAAAAAAAGTCAGAACAGTCCCTGAAGACACGTTCCGTCGCACCATTCAATTCCTCATTGCCAAGGCAGCCATGGTCATGCTGTCTTGCTATCCTCACACGCTTTAAGTCTATTAATGTGAACCAAATACATTGACTAATAATGCACTGATTGCTCATATCTGTTAATCTGTTAATTTATCATTTATGGTCAAAACAACATGGTTATGAATAATAATGTGATCCTAATTAATCATCAGAAAAAAGGAAACTATAGTGCAAAGTTCTTTTGGTCGCTAGGGTGTGCTATTTAGAGCAAATATGTGCCCTAAATGTGCGTACGCCTGGGTCAAACGTATTACGCACATTCTCACATCAAGTAGAAGTTTAATAAATCCAAAACTGTGCATGAAAATCGGCGTACGCATGTTTTGGGGTGTTTTTTGTGCATACGCACGGTTGATAAATGAAGCCCCAGGTTAGGACAACGCAACACAATCTCATTAGCACTGTGAGGCTTTTGGCTGCTCTGAAATGATTCTGCACATTAGGCTGTTGTTGTGGCATGACAAGCCGTTTTAAGCCAGACAGGAGCCCTCTTATTCCTGCCTGAGATGGAAAAGTCCCTTCTCAAAAACTGCGGTTTTGTTTTTGAACACCAAGACTAAAAGAGATAAAATCAGTTTCCCAGACTCATTAGTCCTAACCAGCACAGCTCCTTTCCACTAAGGAGCGTCCCACCAAGCTCTCAGACTCCTTCATTACAGCCCGCAGGGCCTGCAACATCCAGACTGCCGTCCAGACAGAGACCAGAGGAAACGACCGCATTTATACACATTAACCCACTTTCACATATACACCCACAATCACAAATGATTAACCCACATGCGCACATGTTCACCCACTTTCACCTGTAATGATATAAATCCACATAAATTCACCCATTTTCACATATTCATACTTCCACACACATTCACCTACGCAATGTGTTCCCACACATTCCCCAACATTCACCCACTGTTACACACATTTGCCCATTTTAACGCACATTCACAAACTTTTATAAACATTAACTCACTCTCATGCACATTCATGCACATTAGTTTACTTTAATACAACTTCAACCATTCACACACACTTTCACACACCTGAACAAACATTAACACACATTCACATACATACTAACCACTTATACGCTATTATACAAATAGACTCATGTATACACATGCACAGGTAGAGTTACACAAGCAAATATTTGCACAGAAATGTAAACCATTCATTACTAAAACTCTCATACACAAAAATCCACCCCACACAAACCATTTTCTCATGAAAGACCAACTTAAAGCATACACCTTACATGAACATGCTATGGACCTGAGAGCCTTACAGAGACACCAATGTACTGTTTTGGCAGTTGCCACATTGGCCTAGAGACCTTCAGGCATAATCAGAGAAAACCATCTTATCTGCTGTTGTCATCAGGGAGGTTCCAAACAGGCCTGCATCGCTTCATTTTGTCAGATACCACAGGCACACACAGACACCATCAGATAAGACCAAACAGCCACACAGCACTCAATACAATGAACAGACACACTAAAAAGTGCAGCAATTATGCCAAACTCCCATACAACTGTGGTGATTGCACATTTTTCAAGGGGACAACAGATCCTGAGCACTATCCACAGATGCTAACAAGAATGTACCCCAGTGTTTGTACTGAAAAGAAAGCACACAAAATGTCCTCAAGAGTTTCTGAAGGCAGTTCTCATTGTATTATATAGCAAATTCTTTTCCCAAGTGATGGACAGTTTGAGAGCTTTGATTCCTCTCTGGAGGAAATAGACCCAGTGCAGGGTTGACCTACAGCTCACAACCAGAGAGAACATCAGCTGTGTTTTGATCACCTCTGGGAACTTTGACCAGATGGTCCAATTTTGAACTGTGGTATCATTTAATAGGGCTGAAATCCCCTGGCTTTTTTATTGCAGTAAATGAGATCAGATCTGTCAAATATTGCTCTAAACTATGAATACAATTTTCACCTAGACATTCTCTACCTGACCCTCCACTGTCAAGATAAATATCTTTTCCCTAAGCATTTCATACTCCCATTCTATCCCTCAATTGTCCCCCTGATTCATGTGGCAATATCTTAAGTTAAAGTGCGGACTTCTGGGAGGGAGGCCACCCTTCAAAACATGAGGAAGATGATAACTGAGCAATCAGATTACTGAATTTGAGCACAAAAGGCAGCTTTTAGCCAGCTTTTGAGGATGATAACTGAAGACAGGGAGGACAGTCATTTCAGTCAAGATATCAGGTGACTGACCAGCCATTTGAAAACAACTGGTGACTTCAAACACATGCAGTTTAAGAATTAAGGTTTTTACAGGTCACTTTTGAAGCTGGGCTTTCTGAGCCTTGGAAAATTGATGGCCAATTGTTGAAGATGACAGCCACTTTTGCCCAGTTCATGAGATACCTGACAAGGCAGACAAAAGTCTTTCTCTGCATTCACTACACAGTACATCCAGGGTATGGTCCTTTTATAGTAGCGCCCTTTGAGCAAAAAAGGGAAAGAAAAAAAGTAAGTTTCCATTAATTAAAGGTAGCTCAGAGCCAGGTGGATAGGCTTTTACCTTTGTTGAAAGATCCCCATGGTTTTTATAAAAAATGACCTGCTTTGAACTTACGGCTGCCCTTTAATGTTATCATATGAATCTAATGTTCATCTCAGTAAGCTCTGGTATATAATTTTGGATGTGCCAAGATTGTTTTTCTTTTATCATTTGAGATGCTTACTAGATGTTAATTATGGAACTGGATACTAATAAGATAATTTTCTTCAGCAAAGCAGACACCATGTCTGTAGAACATCTGACAGTCTCTCCCGTGATTTTTTCCTGTAGAGGTAGGCTATTTCAATTAAACCAATTTAATTATCAAACATTAAAGGAAAGGCCCTTTTTCAGACTTTTGGACTGTCAAACTTGGTCCTGGCGGGCAGAACTAAGCCAGAACTAAGTGAAAAACTGCGACATTGATCATTTCAGCCTAACCACTCAACATCAATGAATAAAAAAATGTAAGATATATAAAGATAAGAAAAGTTGGTTCTCTGGAAATGAGCCCAGCAGTTAAAGCCAAGGAGCGTGAAGAAGGGCTAATTGCTGCCTGTGAATATGTATGCTCTAGCAGACTATAAAGATATCATTTGTCATTCCATTGTTTCAGCACTAACCCTTTGTTTCCCGAGCCAAAAACGTATGCCACCAATCCTTTCCCAAGTCTTCCCATAGCATCCTGAATCTCAGGCTTTTAAAAGTGTTGAAACTGAGCCAGTCTCCCATTGAGAAAGCTGTGGGGATAGGAACTCCTTCACACTGTGCCTGTGAGTCACCCTCTTGGTTTCTTAAGGATGATGACTCTAGAGCTGGCTTGGCTGAAATGCTGAAACATGCGATGATAGCTTTGTTTTTATTCCCGCAGGGTGCAGTGAAACAATTTGCAAAGCCCCCCCCCAAAAAAAAAATCTCTCCAACTGCTCATTCACAGACATTCAGTGAAGTGCGTTAACTCGGCCTCACAGCAGGTCCTACTGTACATGCCAGCCCCTGATCGGACAAAGGGTCTACTGGAAGATAGGGTCAAAGGGGCATGCTCACTTCCTTACACAGTGAAACCAGGGGGGTGTAGCGCTCACACAAAGAGCCCTCTCTCTTTCCCAAGAGAATCTACCCTATCCCTTCACCCTGGAAAGGCAGATACCATCCAGACAGACCCGCAGCTTGGTGGTGCCAGACTACCAACCACACACACGCCACCCACGGCACACCTCCCAAACCCCTATAACCCCAAGTGATCAGTCACGGTTATCAACCACTGGCCACAAACAGCAATGTAAGACCTTACAGGTGGGCCACCTGGGTGAGCAGGACAATGTCTCCTTTCTCTTGCAGCTGAGGAACATGATACTGCAGGCAAAACTCAAAAAACTCCTGCCCTCCCATCGCTGTTTACCACACAAAATAGGGTCAAATTTACCCATCAATGCGTGGCCTATAAAGGAAACATACCCATAGACCTTCCTGAAAAAGACCACCGTGTCTGTATGCCTGTGTGAGTACATTGGGGTGGTCTGTACACCTGAAAGCATTGAGCCCATTTTATGTTCCCATGGAATGGACGTTTGAGCAGGACGACGGGGGGGTGACACCTTTCTCAACCTTCAGATAAAGCTCTGAGTATCAGTCTGCCCTGCCCCCCAGACTCTTATTGTGCGCTGCAGATATGGCACTGTATTTCCCACACTGTTGGATAGCTCACAATGGGGGTGTCCAAGGCCCCTGCAGCCAACCTGCTCCCCCCATCCCCTGTCTCAACCACAAGCGGCTACTGGTGGGGGGGGGCATAGCCAAACCAAGCATGGGACCTTCCCTTCTAGGTTGATGACAAAGGCAAAAAAAAAAAAAAAAAAACTGAAGCCAGTGCAGGCAGCGCCAACAATAAAAGTCTGAGGCCTATATTTATCATCTCTGGGAATTGTGGTCTGAGGAGTACAGGAACACTTTCAATGTGCAGCGAAGGTCAACTGGGTTTAGCTTCCTCCGCAGACTCCACTGCTTGCAGGTTGCTTACTTCCCCGTCCCTCCTCACAAAATCACCGAGATAAGCATTGTTTCCCAAAACAATGGGCCACTTCCAAAGACATTTCAGTCTCCCAGACATAAGCTTTTATGTTGTTTATGAGCATTTAGTTGTAAACGTAGAAAAAATAGGAGTTACAGGGGAGAGGGGAAAAAAATTGGAATACAATGAGATGATGTCATAAATAGGGTGTGGGGGGAGGGGGAGGGTGGGGGCACTGGGCACGTATGCAGACATTCTCATGTGCTTCACATGCTGCCTACCTTTTCTTATTTCCGAAGCCCCATCAAGGAAAATCGCTGTTAATCAGCTCTGCTCAGCACACCCAGAGGGTACTGCGAGTCTTTAATAAAGCACACCAACATCTAATAGATTGTAATAGCCGCACAGCCTCTGCGGGTACGGAGTACTCTGAAACTGGAAAGCGAGTCAGACTGACTGCCGCGGCCCCGTCTCTCCCTGCCTTTGATAACTGGCCCTGACACCTTATTGAACTAATGTATTTGATGGCTTTTCAAACTCTTTCATCCTCCTCAGAACTTCATAGCCCTTGTTACATAACTACACTTCTCACTCTGCCCTACATAGGAGTTGTGACTACACACTGGAATATGAGAAGGGGGGAAGAACAAACTAAAAACAAGACCCCCATGTTTTCTGGAGTCTTGTGGTTGATTTGGGGGTGGGGGGGCGCACCTGGCTGTCTCCCCTCCGATGGTGTTGTCAGTGAGGCACGCACAGAGAGTGCCCATTATCTGATGTACTCTGAACTTGGCACTGTCTCTTGGCAAGAGGGGTTCAGAGGTGGGAGCAGATCTGACAAGCCAGACCAAGCTGAGAGCTAAGCCTTCCACCCATTTGTGTCAACAGGCAGGGGCACTTTACTTGCACTCTGAGATTCAGACTAAACTACCCCTCCACTGACAAGGCATCAAAGCTGTCTCCTCGCATGCCATCACTGCACCTCCATAAGACACACATGAGTAAAACTCAGCCAGGGTAGGATCTTGTCCCCGTTCCACTAACGGAGCATGGAGTCAACAAGGAGCCCCCAGCCTTTCAAAGCATGCCGGTATGCATTCATTAAAATGCCAGAATATGTAAACTTGACCGGGGGGAAAGCAAATTCATCCACAATACAAAGAGAGTTAAAATAGGTTGGCAATCCATTTGAACCAAGTTCACAAAACGCAGACGCATTGAAAGTGAGTCGGATTGTAAAAAAAAGTCATTAGATTGCTGTGTTATCGCAAAGTCTTCCTCAGACCAAAGATGTGTCACAATGCCAAATGTCAAAGTTTTTCAGGACTAACAAAACAACTGTACAGACAGACCTTTGACATCAAAATATTTTTTAATGACAAGAAACCATACGTATTAGAACCAATAATGGATGTGAACTTGACAGTCTCATCACTAGAGAGTTCACCTTCTACAACCCACCTCAGCTTAAACCATACCACAAATTGTATGATGAATCAAGCATGTGTGCATACTCACAATATGATATAAATATGTACCATGTAATCAAATGGCACATTTTAAAATGTGTACGTTTTGAGGTAACACAACCAATGAAGGGTAAAGGGACCAACTGTCTGCAGCATCCCTTCTCCAAGATTTGAATCATTCCATCAAAGTACAGTGCATGGCTGCTCTCATAGCGGGACTGTAGAAAGATTAACCCTGATTGAATAGATCAGCTTCAAGTGCAGGAACCCCAGTAGACATCAATTCTCTCATGATTACTGCAATTATGAACTACAGATTTCAGGTGAGCTTAAATAAGGTAGCTTTAGGCTAACAAAGGATTCAGTCTATCATCCCAAACAACAACATAACTAAGGTTGTGATGTGTTACGTCTCACATTGGTCAGAAAATGTGACTGTTTATAGTTTTTTTTTTATTTCAGAACACCAAAGTATGCAGGAAGGGACTACAAAAAGTAAATCAGACAGATCCTTGCTTCACATAGGAAAGGAGGGAACACTGTCACTACAGACAATATTTAGAACTACAATTAGGACAGAAGCTCTTTCTGTACATTATTCTCACAGTATAGCCTGTCAAACAGCTTCAGTCAGGCATGGCACAGGGAGACCTTTAAATTTTTGTTTCAGTTTAGATTACAGTTTACCACAAGAATGCACTTTTGTGACTGGCAACTTCTCAACAAAGACTGCTGTAAATCACTCCTAACTGCATGAAACACCACAAAATAAAATAAATGTTAATATATGTTTACCTTTTGATGGCGCATCGTGTGTGTTATGCGTTTACATAAGATTACCTGACAGACTTAAATACGTTTTAAATAGTTTGTGACAGGAGTTACATCAGTGACCAGTGTATGATAATGGCTGGATGCATGTGTGGGCTACATACAGATTAGTTTGGTTTTACAAACCTTCAGTGACTGAGGATCGGCCAACGCTAGCGCTTGTCTCTTCAGTTCTGCGATTTTCATCTGACATTGTTTGCACAAGTTCCCCTTGACGTCCCTTCTCTCGAAATGACCGGACTCCGATATGGTCACAGATCCTGCGCCCTCCGGGGGTGGTCGACTCCCGCATAGGGCTTCCTCCGCTGAATATAGCCTCTTCCTGGGATTAAGATCGAGCGAGAAGGGGGACTCTCTGCTTGGACATCCCTCAACCTTCGCCATGGCAAACAGAAAATCCAAGTTACAGTTTAAACAAAATTTAGCATCAAAGGTAAACTGATGACTTGCTGCGTTCATTTCAAATAATGCTTTGTAATGAAATATGGGCTATGTTTCCAGAGGTAGAGAATAAATGCCCACTATGTGCTAACTACCTGCAAATGAAAACGATACTGACTAAATCGTATGTGAATACACCTTCTTCGCTGAGTGTGGGGCTGAATATACTTGAAATCGTGAAGGTGGACAAAACAATGTCACAGGTGTAACTTTTCAAAACAAAACATGTAGTTCTAATTTCCACTTCTTATTTTCAATACTCACAGTGAACCTCCGGTGGTCAGGGTCCCGTCCTCGTGCAGTATTTCCCAAATCTGGGTTTGTTCTAACGGACCTGAACATGTCGACAGTCCTGTTCTCAAAAGTTGACAATTTCTGGTAATATCAATACTCTACTTTTGTGTACAGTTCATCTATTGCCGTTGCAAAGCGAAGCATTTGCTACTGAGGATGTATATAGAGACAGTAGTTTTCACTGTCAGCCGAGGCAACGGCTTTTTGCACTTGTCTTAATAGACTTCGAAATTTTCGCTGCCTCAGTCCCATGTCGTTGTCAATATCTAGAAGACTAAAGTTTTTGCTGCGACTTTGTGGAGTGTTCTAATCTAGTCCCAGAAATGGGTGGAGCTCGCTCTCTCGTTGGAGAGAGCGGTACTGCGCGGGTTCCTGGGAATGAGGGGAAATATTGGAACAGCGAAGATAATAAAATCATTAGAATCTTTGCGAAATACAGTTGGGATATATATGCACCTGGTTTATATTATTTTCACTTACATGTTTTTAAAAGTATTTCATCAGTATCTACAATGGGCTATTTGAGGCAGAGCAGCCTATGTAGTGTATGATGTAAGAAGCAATAGATGCATTTAAAAATAAATGTACGTTCGGTACGTTGACACACCACTTCATTATTCGTCTAGCCTCAGTGTTTCAGCCGTTAAGGTTTCTCTTTTTAGATTTCTCGCCTTATGTTTATTTTACAGGAAACTATATCCTCTTCATTCCACTGCTTCTTGTAGAACTGAGTAAAAAAGGGATAATGTTCACAGAAACATAGGTTCATTCGTTTATCTAATTTATAAACGTTTCCTTGCTTGGATGTGTTACCGTTTTCCCCAGTGGTGTGGAACACTGCACATGTTCTGGGGCGACACCTGTTCACAGCTCTAGACACCTTCCAGTCTGACCCTAGGTGTCTGTAGGAATAATGGGGCGTATCTCTGTTGAATGTATGAATGCGGCATGCATTCGTTTTTCTCGAATAAAATGGCTGGAACTGGGGGGGCATCGGATACAAGCGCCTTCATGATCTCATCGGCCATTACTGCGTTGAAATGCTGCTGTAAAACTGATCATTATAAGTTTGCTTTTATATGTGTGGGTGAAATAATCGCATACTTGCTAAATATTTAGTTGACGTTGCACCGGTCAGGCTAAATCAAAGTAACTAATTATTATTTACATTATATTACTGAAAGATACTAACACTTAATCTGTCATTTAATCATGCATCCACCTGTCCTACACAGATCATACCGCCATTCCCACATACTTAAGAATAAGTGACGTTCATTTGCAGTCGTACACAAATAACTATGTAACCTCGTTCCCTCTACTCAGCATTTTGTATAGCGTTGAGTGACTAGATAGAAACTGTTAGAGTAAGTAGACAATTTGCAAAACTAAAGGGGGCAACATATATTTTCGAATACACCTCAGGTATTATTGTATTTCGATTTGAGACAGAGCCTCGTTGTCTATGATTAAGGTTGTAGTACGGACATCACATGATACAAAAAAAGTGGACTAAGCAGTCTTGTCAAAGAGCAGTTTAAGCAAGGATTATCAACTGAGTCCCTCTGTTAACATTACTCTGGCGCCACCATCTGACAATTCAGTAGAATACAGAACACAACCAAAGATGAAAGATGTAGGCTAAGTTTAAATATTTAATTTTTAAACTTCTGAATATTTCATGTAGATGATGTAAGAAATGACAGCCACATGCGTTAGTTCCACAATGTAGTTCTACTTCCAATTTCTTTCCTCATATAACCTAGTTCCAGTTCTTTGTCTGTGTAGGTCTGTAGACCGAAAAGAAGCCTACACGTGTCAGGGCAACTGGTATATATCCTGGTATATGAAGGGAGTTTAATACTGTGCTATATAAGAGGAAGAAATCGAATAATTCATGAAACGCAAGATCTAATGTTGTGGCAGATGTATGATAAAACCTTATATCTCCACATTATGTATGATAATTGGGCCTACCTTTCATAAATACATAAAAAATGGTAGGATTTTTGGGGCATCAGAAACAGCTAAACAGGCTAAATAAAAAAAGAATGACAATAGGTGGTTACCTGTTTAGATCGTAATCGTATACCACTTGTAAAGTTATTTGCAAATTGTAATAGTTCATTATTCCGTTGGCCTATTTATATGAACAGCTACATTTCATTCAAAGTATTATATATGTGTAGAGAGGGATCTTATTTATGCCTATTATGTCTATATTAAGGCTTCTTCATAATGCTGAAATTGTAACCCTAAGCATCACGTTATTGCATCGACATTAAACATATGCACAATATATTTGCACAATCTGTCTTAAAGCATGTTGTAAAGTGCGACGACTTTTTTATCATTTCGTCTGAGCAGTCTATTCTTAGACTTGGCTATAGTTTGTGCGTTTGACTTTCAATGACTAATTCGCAAGGTGTTACGCTGTAATGCAGTATCCAGCGTAACGTAATAGAAAAGGCTTAACTTACTACAACTCCTCAGTGAAGCAAAAATCCTTCTGGACATACTTGCTTCCATTCTTAATGACTTTAATTGCATATATTTAATTACGTTTATTCATCCCATGAAGGCATTTCCAAAGGTGATGAGGCTTCAAGTTTAGTGTACTTTATAAATCGTACATGAAATGTGAACAAAATGCACAACAAGTGAATGAGCCGCAATCCGTCACTCTCGCAATGTTACTCTCAGTAGCATATTCACGTTAAGAACTGTAATTTACCCGGGCTTGCCTACACTCTTTTCACTTTCGTCTTGGCTGATACAAATAACCCCAATTAGAGAACACATGTACATAATTACTGTGTCCATACTGAAAGCCAACCAACCCCAGCAATCAAACTTATTCAGAAGACACGCCTTCAATAGACAAATAATTTCACACATTATTGTGAATTTTGTGTATAAATGCATGTGTAAAATTCTTTCACAGTTGCAGAAGAAGAATACAACTAAATTGAATAGGCTACTTGTCGTCTTTGGTTGTGAATAACCCAACACGTTTACCACATTCTAAATGAGTCCGCTGTTCTTGGTCCTGAATCCTGACACTTAGTATTTGAAGCAACAGCCAGCAAACTGAAGCATTTATTATAATAAACTTGTCAAATTCAAACTTGTCCTTTGATGTTAGACTCTAAAGAATTGAGTTATAGTATAATAAAACTTACTGATTAGATTTAGTTGGCTGACACCCTTGAAGTTATCCAAACGAGTTCCCTTTTCCCAGGAATTAAAGTGTATTTACCTACCTTTGTTTTTCTTCTCAGAAGATGACTTGTAAATCCAAAAATGATATCGGAGTCCACAAAGAACGTGCCCAGGTCTATCAGGCTGGGGTTCGGCTTGCCAGCCCCAGAGGACCCCGAAGAGTTTTGTAAAGCCATGGAGGAAAATGAATCAGACCCCGCGCCCTGGGTTATTTGTTGGGCATTTATATATTCCCTCTTACGGTCATTTCACGGAATGTTTTGTATGTCCAGCACAAGTCGCATAGGATCCAGATCCAAATGATTTCTCTTTCACCCTATAAAATAGCCAGCTAAGAATGTACCTACTATCTTTCTATACACCTCCCGTCAATTACCTGCCAAAGGCAACCTAAATAATTGAACGAAGCTTTCCTGTGCCCAGTGGTCCAACCAGACATTAAACCAACACAATCCATCAGTATATCCCACGGATTTCAATCACATCACTTTTATTATCCGTCTTCTTACTTCTGGTTGTACTTCGTCCACCGCCGTTGCAGGTCTCGAATGAAATAGCACGAGCCCACCGCTGACCACCTTTTGCGGCTCTCTCTCCCCCTTTCTCCCTCCCTCTGCTGTTCAGTCACTCAGTCTTACAGTCAGACTCCGTCAAATCGTCAGTCCCTCTACGCTGCACTCCAAGACAGAAGCCTCATACGTTTCCTGTTTAATGAAATTTATGTTCCCATCGGCTGATGCTCATTCACATGGGGACAGAATTCATAGCCATGCAAGATTATCAAAATGTCCAGTTCCGTAGGCTAACAGTTTCATATAATGTACACGTAGGCGGAATTTAGCCAAGTGTTGGACAAGAAAGAGAAATCATCGCTCATCCTGCAAATAACATTTTTATTTTTCAAAGAATAATAATTAATTTTTATTTCGGTTAGTGTATTCCTTCAGTTTCTGCATCTATATGTATTTTCCGGGGATACTAACAGAGTCTCATCGGAGTGCATGCGGTATGCCAGTCGGAGAAAGATAGCAGACCAGGATGAAAGAGCTGGGGTTTTGAACGGACACGCCGCACATGCTCGGCACCAGAACACAACATGTGCGGCCACCCAGACAAAAGTGTCTAATAGCTGCCTTGCTGTCTGTTAATAAGTTTATAGCGATCTCTCATGCTCGTTCATGTTTCCATTAAATTTCTTATTACTCAGCTCAATATCTTGTTTTGTTCAAACGGCAAAGATGAACAATTGTTGCAATGTAATTTGTTAAGTCACACGAATTGGGTGCACTGACGTTGAAAAGTAAAATATGTCAGTGTGTCTTCACGGATATGGTGCCAGACAGCGCTACTCTCGCGACTGCCCGCTGCCCTGGAACTATGCCTCGCCCTAAATGAACCACGCGCTGTATTCTGGGTACTAGTGTATGGCCTATACTGTGTGGAAGATATGTGGATCTTGGATATAATCCAAGGCTTTGCATGTCTGGAGAGAGAATGCAACAGTGATTTTGTTCAATATCTGTTTTGGTGGAAGAGTATACATTTTCCAACATTTTGTATACATTTTGTATCATCCTTACCAGTTAAAAGAGTTGTGTTTTGTTGAGGGCAATTAGTCACTTCATTAGTCCATTTCATCCAGTCCATAGTATGTGCTGAAGCAATGGCATAGCACATTGTGATCATTGTGTCTATTATATACAATTAGTTAGGCTATATCAAATTTTTAGATCAGTGGATGACCAGGTGCATGGCATAAGGAGGGGTAGCACCACCTGCGCTTTAGAATTGCATGGCTCTTATTGGTTTAGTATGCTTAATAGTGCCCGCCAAAAGTTGTCAATATTTTTGTTAATCATTACAGAAGTGTAATAAAGGGCAATTAACAAATTACCTGTATTTGTCGTAGTTTGGTAGGATAAACCTTTTTATAAGAGCAGGATAGAGGATACTACTGTGTGCTTTCCCTTCAATGGAGACAAACGTTTACGATGTAAATTTATGCCACTTTCTAACGGGTCATGAATCAAGCATAACTGAGGTTGTTCTTTGCTTCGCATGGACAGTGCCTGCGCAAAGGCGGTCGTTAATATTGCGTATGATATTGGTGTGAGGGACTCAGCCTTTCATCCGCTATGTTATAGAGCAACATTTACTGTGATATAGCAACATAAGAACAATTCACCATCTCAGTTCAATACAGATATACACATATATATAAACTCTATTTAACCTCTGATAAGAAATTGGCTGCAAATAATCTCGGAGTTCAAGCAGGGCACTGCAAATTTACCATGCCGCTTGCTTTTCGACTGCCTCTTCGAGGGCCACAGCTGTATCTTCGATAAAACCGGAATTTGAGAAAACTTATTTAATGGGGAGTAGAACGCCTTAATACAGTACATCAAGTCTATTATTCTTGCTCGCCTTGAAAGCGAAACTCAGACATTAGCGCTTGTCTCTTAATAAAAATCTTATCTTGTAGACACAGAGGACCTCGTTCTAGATAACCAGGCAGCCATTAACTCTGTAATAAACTAATTTCTGTCAAGGGAGGTAAAAGACATCATTTCCTTTACAGGTTTGGTCTCAGTGTTTGTTAACAACAAGGGATGTAAATTGTACTTTATCTCCTTTTAGGTCGGAATAGAGCAAGCTTTGATTAACTACAAATTCATTGGATTTTCAGCGAGTGTAGGCTGGTCTCAAATTATTCCTCTGTGAAGGTCGTTTGGGGTTGAAACATAGGACAATGCAATAAAATATAACTGGGTTTTATGTGGTATTTATATTGATATTTTCCTCAAACTGCTCATTAACATGTGTATGATTTTTATTAAACGCTTTGCAAGACTTCTCTAATCTGACTGCATTTATTTGGTCTGGTTTTCCAGTTTTATCGCAAGGGTTTATGTGCTACCTAGAATATCATTGTGACACAAACTGGAGTAAGCAGCCTTTCGATTGATGTGAAATCGAATCGAAATAGTCTCATTTACAATTCATATTAATATTCTCATTGATAAAAGTAACATTCACATAATCAAAGAGAGTTTACTTGAGTAAATTTACATTTAATTTTCAAATATACCCAGTCATATAGATGACAGGGTGCAGCGCGGTGCTCGGAGACAGCATCAGCAGTAACCTAATCCAGCAGTTGAATACACCAGTTGACGAAAACTATACTGTTAAGGAAAATCCTTTGGTATTTTTATTTTGTTATTTATAGCTTAGGAGAGGGACATATAACTGTTTTCATATTTATGGCTTAGTAAACCCCCACAGACACACACACACACACACACACACACACCAATCAACAGACAATCCGCCACGTGTACAAAACAAGCAATCCACAAGTTCCATTATGATTTTGATTTTGGGGATTCACAGGGGCTGCAGAACCGATAATTACAATCCGTTATAAAGATGATTTACCACGTCTACCGCCCCGCTGGAGAAGGCTGGGTCACCCCTGAATGCTGATGAAATTCCAAGGATCCGGTCCCAAAGGACCCCCCACATCTGCTGCCCTTGCGAATACACGCAAAGCGCTCTGGGCTCTCATTAAAAGCGAAGAAATATTTTGTACAACTTGCTAACCTTCTCTGGTTTGGTATTACTGGAAATATTTAGCAAATGAGGACGTTTCAGATTGAATTACGAGATCAAGCTTGCAGGGTAACATGCAGGACCTTCCGTAAATGATGGATAAAGAAATAAATCTGAGGATTGTGATTGAATGAATAATTTATTTATGCAACAAAGCCTGTGTTATTCCAATGAAACCGTTAAGAGAAAGGAGTGGTCTTTGATGTCTGAAAAAGCAATATGCCTGGCGGCGGAAAAGATTTAATGTGTAAATGTTTATTGCATATTACTCCATCACAAAAAGGCACAAATCTCTAATTACTTAAACTGTATCTCGTGAGTGCCGTACACTACCAATCTCACTCTGACAAACTATGAACAGTGAAAAACATCAGGATCTCTTTCAGAAATCTATCTTTCTGTTTTAATCATAATCCTGAGGAAGAATAGGCCTATTGAATAAAATATGTGCAGACATTCGGCCAGAAAGTCGAACGTAGGTAGTTTCAGCGATTACTCTAATGCTTAACCTGTCTGCAAAACGCAATTTAGCTCTGAGAACACAAAAGTTGAAGGTCGAAGGCCAGAAGGCAGACGGTTGCTAATGAAGGACAGTTGGATGTAATAGTTTTCTCAGTTAGCCATGTCCGAGAACAGTGTGGATCTACCAGTTTCAGCTTTTCAATTTCCATTCGCAATTTCCGATTTGCAATTCATGAAGAGGGAGGCAGTTCGTTGGTAGCGATTTTCCTGCCTCTCATCTTGTGTCAGCCTAATCTAAAGGTTTAACCCCTGTGGCCTGATTGGTTGAACTTAACGCTTCAAGGCGCTTGGCATTTAAGCACAATTTTTAATAATCTTGATATGGCTATCAACAACATTTCCATGGTTACATTGGTTTGCATTGTGATATCAAACGACCTATTCAGATATTTCTATCAACAACAATTTTTTTGCATGCAATCCAAGTATGCAGTATGACAACATACCAGCGGCAGTCGCAAGTACTACGAACGTGTAATATAACAGAGAGTTGATGATTTGGGTAGTATGGTTGAAACGGGCTACTCGACGTGTCACTGAAATACCAAAGACAGCGGCCACGTAGAATTGTGCAAGGATGTGTTAAAGGTGATTGACCACGTAACGGGATCAGTGTTGTTACTTGACACTTTAAAATGAGAGCATGTACACACAGTTGTGTGTGACTGACTGCCATAAATGACAGGCTAGAACTTTTCTCAATCAGACCTATCACATTTCTCACTGAACATGCTATTTTGCAATTAACAACATCTGAAATGATGATTGCTATGAGACCGGTGAATACTGATATTGTCTCCTCAATAGAGATTGTAACATTAGGCAGTGTCTAGTCAATAATAAGAAGAAATGAATAGGAAATTAAATAGAAATTCTGCAGTAGCCTACTAGTACAGTATTGCCCGTGCACTTCTAAGATACTGGTATCTGGTGCCACGTCAGATAATTCAGCCTACTGAACAGAGGGGGGCGCTACTACTCCCGCTTCCTAAAAAGATAGGAAACCACATTGTTGCATAGCACTGCACCCTAGAGAGAGAGAGAGGGAGAGATTAAATGTACAAGCACAACTATTTATAACGAATACAAGCAAGTACACTGACCCAAACATTTCCCAGAAATAAATTGTTCGTTTATAACGTTTTCCTTCAAAAAATCCAGTTTTAATTGTTCAGGAGCATTTAATTTATAGCAAATATATAATATTCCCGTAAAATAGTATAATTGACAAAATGTAGGTGGTAGGATAAATGAACTGGTAAAGCTATCTTTTAGCAAGTGTGGTATGGAAAACTTAATTCTCTCTCGCAGCCTCTACGAACTGAAATTATTTAAATTGAGTAGGCTACACCTTAGTCAGAAATCATTTGTCGAAATGCTTTCACCATGCTGTCATCACCCTTTCTTGTTGTTTGTTTCTTCATGGTCAGCTCTATTGAGTCTCTATCGCCCTGGTCAAGTGGTCCTAAACATTTCACAATTTTGGTAAAGAACTGTTGAACTGTTTAGAACCACTCCACCAGAGAGACAAATCTATTTTTGACAAAAACAGAAAGAATCTTCACAACTCCAGGTGAAAGACCACACTTTCAGTTCGTACATCTGTTCATAAAGACAAATGAAAAAGGCATTAAAAGTTGAACTGAAGCAGTTAAATTAACTTTACACATGTACCTCATAAAATTTTCTCAAATGCATGAGCCTTACATAACAAACTAACAGTTTTTAAAGACAATGCAGAGCATTTGCACTGGATTCACTTAAGTTTAGCCAAAATATAAATGCCCCTATAATATCACTGAAATAAGATTTAAATATTTACCTCATTGAGCAGATGAATTCATTTGTAGTGTTGATACTTCAACTGTACGCCGTGTGACTGCCTCACCTCCTTATATATAGTATTGTTGTCGGGAGGCAGTGCACTGGGGCCCGATGATCCGGCGAAGAATGAAGGCCTTGCCGGTCTAACCGGATGAGCTGGGTCCCTGTAGCAGCGCCTTCAGAGACTTCTAGAGGACGAAGCTGTGCGTTTTGCTGCTCACCTGTCTGACAGGTTTCAGACCTGTAGGCCCGAAACAACATGCACTAACAGTCAAGCCAGAAGTCATCAGGAAATAAAACAAACAGACAACAATTTGTTTCGGCAAAAGAGATGATTTTTTTTTGACCAGAAAAAGAAACCACTTCTCTCATCACTCCTTTATGTTCTTTTATATAATAAAAATATTTTATTAAGGCTTTTGATTGTCATCCATAAACACAATCCACGAGCCCTAGAGCCGTGGCTGCTCCACATTTTATTGTTACAGTCATACTAATCCTAGCTGGGATATTAGTGATTCACTCGAACATTTTACACTTGCTTGAGTGTCTTCTGTTGCACATCTAAATGAATATTGGCACTGAAGTAAGGCATTGCCCTATTTGGGGAAAACATTCTGATTAGGTTTTATAATCCATGCAATGTAGCATTTGCCAGTCTGTTACTTTTACTGTTATACAGAACATACAAAAACAGGGAGTTACCCCCTAATTAGCCAAATATAGAGCTCCCTGCAGTTCACCCAAGTGCTGGGAGCCTTCATTACTTAGACTGATTTCTGTCACATGCAGCAGGAGACAAGCTAATGAAAATTACCTCCAAAAAACAGAAATTCACAACAATGCTATTACTAATGCTATTAAAATGCAAACATCATGTCACTGGTAATAAAATCAACTTTAAAAGGAACGAAGCAATTCAAACCCCCTCACTAACTTGCTTTATTTTAGCAATTCATTCTATCATTATGATACTGTATTTTGCATGTGACATTTCAACAAGATTTTGAAGGACTGTGTGCTGGTTGTCCAGGTGTAGAGGAACTTTTGAGAGGCTGACTACTGCTTGCTGAATCGATTCAGACTCTCTGAAGGCAGTTGAATATCCCAGAGCACAGTGCAGGCCCACTCATCTGATTACAGTGCAGTTACTCAATCTGATTACTCAGCAGGAAGTGGCCAGATACTTAGATTGGGGTACATGGCTCTGAAAAAAAAAAAAAAAGTTTGGAAGACAGCAAATAAACCAGAACTGTTAGGGCTTTCCGTGCTTTGCAATTCCAGGAAGCCCTCCAAATGGTTCTCCAGCTGCCAGGAACTTGTAGCTATTAAGGCCCGGGAAGGTTTAAGGGTGACATTTACAGGGCTGAGGAGGGGAAAGAGGAAATTGATTTTGTGTTGGGTTTCTAACTAGATCCAGCCACTTGCCAGTCAAAGGCAAACACTTTTTAATTAGATGAGACAATAGATGCCAGGACAGGGTGAGTCCGGCCTAAATGCTGTGTTTGGGCTGGTAAATTTGAGCTTCAGAGGGAGACATTTAGGTGAGCAAGCTGAGAAATCATGGCTTTACTTCCTGAAAGAGACAAGCTCCTCTCATTACCAATTATCACTTAGTATGCTGGACATTTTTAATAAGCTGAATGGTTAATTAAATTCTCACAAAGTTTGTACTAATTTATAAAACCCACTATCAAATAATCAGATAATCCACTTGAATGAAGATTCAGAGATAAATATAAATAACACAGTAGTCATTGGATTTTGAATATATATATTTGTTATTGAAACTTCACTTACAAATTCAGCATCAAAATACAAGTGTATAACAATAGTGTGTAGAATTGTATTTACTCTTGTGCTTCTACATTTTCTGGTTGGTGTCATTTAAATAGTTCCACACTATTATAACTGAAACAACAAAAAGCATCCACTCCCCTATCCTACAACAATAAAAGTACCATTACAGAATGCACTGGCAGTTAAAAATGCGCTTCCATTATTCTCAAATGGTACTTTGTATAAGTTGACATTATACAAATGCATATTCTTAGGTGTCACATGGGCAAAACATGTATTACCATATCTTAGGGAGACCAGCTGGGGCTTTGCACCTTTTAAAATATCTAACTGGGAAAGGAAACTTGTGTTAAGACAATAAAAGGTTGACAATGAATGGATAAAAGCACAGACTGAGCAACACACCTACAACCACTACGAACTCTACAGTTTGTCTTTGGGTTCACAAATAATTTTCTGGAAAAATTGGAACAAGACTGACATAATGATACAGCTCTTGGAACTGAGTCTCTTAGAACCACGCAAAATTTCTGAGACCTAAGGAGACTTATCAAAAATGTCAATATATTACATATAGCTGTTCTAATTTTACAATAATTATCATATTATTTATTTATCCAGCAAGCAGAATGTGACACCCTTAACTTACACTTACATTAAAACAATATAATAAGGGAGGTACTTCAAACTGAGTACCATGTTCCAAGGTACAACAGGAGAGTGACTGGAGAATTCAATTTATAAGATATAGGTCATAAGACAAGCTCTCTATGTGTTAAGCCACACAGTTAGCGATACCCCACTCTTTCAAAGGCAGTGGGATATTGAGCTGGGGAGATGGATCCTAAGGGCCTTGCAGCATTCACGGAAAACATTAAGAGCTGTCGGCAGGATCCAGATTCCACCTGGGTGAATGGGTTGAATTAGGGATGGCATAGCCCGTTCATATGCCCAGGAAGGCAGTGGAAGTAGCTGCTGAGACAGGATGCATGGACAGATACAGAACAGACAGACTAGCCAGGAGTCTCACTTGAATAAATAAAGCTTTTACCACAATATCCTATTTTTACACAGATAAAAAGCACAGCACAAATAATGAAACAAATGTGTCAATAATATTACTTAGACTAACACAACTACAGTATCATTTCTCAGATCTACATATTTTTAGATGTGCTCATTAACTTAGGTATGACATGTCACCCAGTATTTCCAGCAATCATTGATAATATTTTGTGCTCTGTTGGTATTCCTTGTGCATACAACATTAAGTATTGCAACAAACATGAAATGTTTCACATGGACAAATAACCACTTACAAAAACATTAATGTCACTATACATTCACAGTTGTCCTCATATGCCATCAGTTTCCAAAGAGGACAACTTTTTTACTGTAAAGCTCAAACACTGTAATGGTGATAAAATTGAGCAATGTTTTTGAAAATAGGGCGAGACAGAAAGCGACAGAGTGTTTTACGTGTGTGTGCACGTGCGAGGGAAGAAGACAAAGAGAAACAGAAGGAAAGAGACAGAGAACATGAATGAAGTATCAAGGTGAGATGTGGGAGCTCTGTGGTTCTTTGTTCTCAGGCTTTTCCTGTACATGCAGTGAACTCAAGGACTTCCCCGTTCTGCAACACAAAAGATGAAATCATAAGAAAAATGAACACATTTTTGCATTCATGTTCTTCAAAAAACAGTAGTACAATTCAGTTTTAGTTGGATTATTTCCTGGACCATTATTTAAGGTATTGTTCAGGCATGGCAGTGGAAATGGGTGCACACATAAAATAAGATGAATCTGAGCTAGTGAAAATTTCCTCAGGGGTAGAGACAGAAGGTCACTAAGACCCTGTCAAATTTTAGTGAATTCCCCTGTGTTTTACAGAGAGTTCCAGAAGGGCTCAGTGAACTACCTCTAGATTCACCTCATGTACACCAACACACATTTAATTAGTGCTGTAAAACATAGACACTCGACTAATGAGATGAGTGAATTAGCCTTCAGAAAATTCCACTTTAGAATGCTGATGAAAACACAATAGGGAAGAGTGGTGGGTAATACAGAGCAGTGGTGGCCACCAGAGATGCACAATGCCCCTGTAACACTTGCAACCAATGTCTATGAGATTCTGTGCAAATTATACTCATTTTAACTGTAAGGATCCTGAAGTGGAAATTACTAACAGCAGCATTTTTATAAGGTTTCTTCTCATAAAACACAGCAGCACTTTGTTGATTCTGAACTGCACACAAACTGAAGAAACATGACTAACAAAGTGCACCACACCAGGGTCTCCTATAAATATGCATTGATTCTTGACCGTTAAACTGAATTCTTGAAGAATGTGTGTGGGCCAACCATAAAAACTGAAAAGCCATTTCTGGGGATCTGAACAGGGCAGACAGGATGCAAAACACAGCTATGTCCAAAGTGGGAATGTGCACAAAACACAATACCAAACACAAGACAGGTATAATCACAGAAGTATCCAGTCAGTCAAACTCAGCCATGCCGTGCTAGTCTAGGCCCCTGGCTGAAGACTTCAAAATGTTGCTCTATTCCAGCAAAAACATCAGCCTAATCAAACATTTTACCTCATCTTCTTCAGCCAGAAACTGAAAGTAAGGACAACAGAAGCAATTATAAAATACTGAACAGTTTCTGGGAAATGTTTGCATTTTGTGCACCAGTTACAGAGGACTGTGGCAGTGTTTGCAGAGAGTGCACTTGGTGTAATTCAATGACCGCACTGCGTTATACAATCCTGAAAATAGGCCCTTACTCAATCTTTCAGACAGCTACTCTTTGGAACTGGATCTCACTGAATCATCCGAGGAAAAGTAAATAAGAGTGCAAAGTTCAGTATTCCCACTGTGACTACTGGATTTTCTGTAATGCACAGCATTGCATGAATTTAAAAAATAGATTTCTTTTATCTGTAGTAACTGTATGAGTATTCTAACAACAGCATATCAAACAGACATAAATGTAAATTAAAATGATTTTTGGGGCCTGTCATGTTAGTTGCTGAATGCAGTCCTCATTCTCCTACAAAGTAAAAATACCAAATGGTATGTAACACTCTGTCTACTGCAAAAGAAAAGAGATCTAAGAGGAGACAGGATGATGGAGTAATCAGCTATCTGTGGTAGGTTTTAATGTTAATCTGCTCTTACCATAATTTTGTACTGTCCCGACTGTTTCAAGAACTCCACCACCTCCTTGTTTCCAGTTGCCTGGGCCTAAAAGACAGGGTAAATAACCATTTACTTTTGTTATTTGCAGAATCTTCAGCATAAAACAGACTAAACCTGGAGGAAAAATGACTCTGTGACATCTATTAAGCTCTGTATCAATTAATTTACAGTGTTGACATTCTATGCATGTTGAGTTTGAGTGGTATAATATATACATGAACCCCAAAGGTGTGTGATGGGTGATGTAAGTGGGTAGAATGGGACCACCTGAGTACTTGCCCTGGGTCAGTACTCCCTCTATGCTGCTGGTGAAAACAATGATCCTGAAAGAGCAGGCCCCTCAATTATTTCTCATGTACACTTCCCCTCAGAATTAAGTAGTACCCCACAGACTCACCACATCCATGGAATTCTGCCCATCATATCCAGCCATTTCCAGATCAGCCCCTGCCAGGTGCCAGATCTCCAGTCCCTCCAGGTCCCCATTTGCTGCCAGACTGTGACAAAGTGCCAACCACCAACCAGGCCAGTACACGATTACTCGATGTATACACACACACAACTCAGTGCTTACATTCACTTAGCAGCAAATGAGGAAATCTTGTCTTATCAAACAACAACTTTTACATAGCCTTTTCAGCCAATAAATCAATATATTTGCCTCTAGATTTTAACTCTCCTTGACAAATACTCTAATCAGTTAAACAATTTTAGGGCTCAGTTAGTGGATTAATTTCCTACAACCCCATAAAATAGAACTATCCTGATAGAGCACTAAAAGTGACAGTTTTGCAAAAACTCATTGTCACAGACATACTTTGAAGCCAAGTGATGCCTTTTGCCAGTGGAAAATATGCTTGCACACTAAATGAATACTTATCACCAAATTAATTTAATTTGGGCTCATATTCCCAGTTCTTTTTGTTATAAAATTGTGCTTTTATTGTGGCAGTCAGCTCAAATTTGCTTGACCAGTACCTACCTGGTCTGCATTGGCCAGACAGATGACATTTTTGTATGAGTGATATGTCTACATGCTACACCAGCCCCGAAGGACAAGTCAGTCTGATGATCAGTACCTTTGGCCAGTGTAAAACCAAGAAAATAGTATATTTTCTTTCCTTTGTTGAAAAATTCTCAGGATGCCAGCATGGTCTCAGAGTTATGCAGCAGGGTCGCATTCCTGGGTTTGCGCAAGACTGGGACAGCAGGCTGAACCAGAACACCCTTAGGGAGGTGTGTAGATGTGTGTGTCTTTGTGTGGTGGGGGTGCAGAGGGGTTCAGAGTAGAGTGTGTGTGCATATCCACATACGTGTGTGTGTGTGTCAGCATGTCTAAGTAAGTATGTATATGTCTCACCTGCAGAGCTCAGAGCCTGCATCCTCCAGCTCATCACGAGAGAAGTGGGCTCCTGTTTGCCTTAGCAGCTTCACTACATCCTTGTGTCTGAAGGAGAAGAGGAGCAAACAGCCAGATATAAAAACAGTTAGATATTTATGTTATGTTTTGTCACAGAGTTTTCTCCCCTCCAATATTTGTGTTAGCAACCCTGTGGTGAGACTGCTGAAGGCCTTATACGTGTTTTATACATGTGTTTGCAGATACAAATTCTGACTGGAAGAAGGGGCGAGATCAAATGTGTTGTGAAATGGAAGAACTTGAATTTTTTATGTTTTGTACAAAGCAGAATATGTGTTGAGTTAACGACTTGCATGCAAAAGTCTGCATGAAAGAATAAGTTCCTATGGTAGAAAAAGCACTTCTACAAAACCTTTGGATTTACAAAGGTGGAAGACTGCCATTGTTTAAACTTTGATAAGAGTTTGACAACCTCCATTACATAAATCTAAGCAAAAATCTCTTCTAAAGGCTACCTTGCTGAAGAGGACATTCCAGTCTTGGCTTAATTAAGGTGTAGTTTTCTTTGTTTGCAATTCCCACATCTTAGCCAATTACACACTTTCCAAGCCTCCTTGTTGTCCAATCAGGATCTTTGCTCTGAGGTAATACATTGAGTCACTAAGACAAATGTCCAGAAATAGACTAAACTGACAGCATTACATTTCTGAAGCGTTTATCAGTACTGAAGGTGAAAAAGAAGTCCTGCAAGCACGTCAGTACTATGAAAGAATTATGGCAAGGAAGAGCCAACTGAGCAAAAGTGAGGAGTGTCACTTGCCACAGAAGAGAAGCACCCAGGAGATATTGCCTGCCATTTACTGAGCGAGACCACTTGAAGTCCTGACAGTACAGCTCAGAGCAATATGCTAAAAACGAAAGGCCCGACTCTTCCTTGTCAGCTAAGGATATCAACACAAGTCACGAACAGCAAACATTAGTCATTCAGCTATGTCCTAAGGGCCATGACTATGACAAGTCACAGCCCTCATACTCAGGGACGAGCAGGGACAAGCCCAGACACCCCCACACTGAAACTCCTACACCAGGACCTTTAAAGTGTTAGCACAGGGACTTTCTGTTAAGAGCCTCAAGCAACACACAAAACAATGGGGATAAAATGGAGCAATACACCCTTATTCAACTTAAGGCGCAGCAGTCTCTCCATGCTGAGGACAAGAGAAGCAGCTGATCTTCAGAAACAGCACAAAAAGCTTTCATCACAAGACTGATGAATATCTAACACATTGCTGGGAGTATAATTTGAGATGTATGCAGTTTTACAGTGGGAGGTTTAGCTTTTAGTAGGGCTCACCTGACTGTTCTATTTTCAGTGAAAGGTGTTGCTGCAGAATTGACAGCACTGGTTTCACATTTCTCTCTCTGTGATCCCTCTCCCCCACCCTTGCCCTGTCTTCCTACCAGAGATACTGCTGCTGCCAAACCACATGGCTGCACACTATTAGCCTTTTGTCTGTGTTTTCAGAGGAGTCACTGTGTGTATGCTCTGTAAAAATGAGCAGCAGCAGGTAAGTCTGGTTTCAGGGGTCTCTCCCCGCCATTCTCACCCTTCCTCCCACTACATTCCTTTTAAGGACATCAGGAAGGAAATACATTCTGTAAAGAGAAGCCCATCAATTTGGTTGGAGTTAACATTGACAGCTATGTGTACTGCATAAAATCTGTATCTTAAATGATTGTTTTCCGAATGACAATACTCCTAGCCAATAACAAAAATCACCTGGTTGTCCGTGGCTGTTTGGCAGAAGTTTTCACACCAAATTCCAAATACATTACTCTCAATCCTGCCTCCAATCTAATTTACCTGAATTGATAATTGCTCTCTCTCTAGCTCATCTGGTGTGTGGTGAGCATTGTGGCACATAAAGGCGGCTGTGAATCATTCTTTGCTACACATTACTGTGGTGTTTGACATTAGTTCCCACCTCAGTAAAGCACCTTGAGATCCTCAAATCAAAGGTGCGATATAAATACAACTCATTACTACAATCCAATCCAACTTTCCATCAGTCACCACTGCTTGAAAACCACAGACTTAAACACTACTCCCTAATGAGAATAACGTTGGAAATTCAATTCCAATGGATGCCAAATAACACAAACCAGTTTTATATATATATTTTATATATATTGGCAGCTGACAATTACCCTAATTAGCAGAAAATTAATGAAGTGGCCTCTGAACCCCATTAGTGTTTCACTCCTGTTCTTGCCTCCAGCTGGGAATCAGGCGTCCCTTCTCAAACACGTTTCTAATTTAGTGGGCCGAGATCAACTTCCTTCCTGCTTTAATGAGGCTTGGGTCTCAAACTACTTGCTGTTTGTAAAGAAGATCTCCACAGAAGTAGGGGTGGGTGGTGGGGAGGGTGGATGGGGAGTTAAAAAATAAAGGTTGTCAAGAGGGATCTGAAAAAACAAGATGAAAACAAGGTTGCTATCCCACTTTCCACTTAGTAAAGAATGAAGCAGTGTAGCTCCTACACATCGCAAATTGATTACCATCATTATACCTTGTACTCAAGCCAGCTGAGTTATCAAAGAAGCTGCTGCAGCCTACCTGAAACGGACAGCGTTGCGTAAAGGTGTGTCACCATAGCGATCCTTGGCATAGACGGTTGCACCATGGCCCAGGAGATACTGCACCACGTTGAGGTGACCCTCGCAGGCAGCGATGTGCAGGGGCGTGCGGCCGTCGTAATCCTCCATGCTTAAGTTGCTGCCCTGAGGGGTGAGGGACAAAACAATCTACACAATACAGCACTTACTGCCTCTGCACTCACTCCTCTCCTGAGCAATATACTGTATATAACCTGTTGGTAATGCTGGATTTGCTTCAAACTGCACCAGAAACACTGTTAAAAGGGTAACACAGTTTTTAACTATGTTTTGAACCCCCTGGTGATGATTGAACAGAAATAAGTATTTTTGCACCAATGGTTTGTTATACTGGACATGCATCAGTCCACTGACAGACAGAAACATGTACATTTTAATGAAAAAATGTGAACCCCTATGTGTTCAGCTATTTCATCTTCATTACAGTTTTACAATAAAATATGCCAAACAGCCAAAGCTTCTGCTTGTACATTGAAATGGTGAGTTAATTTCCATATACTTATTTCCTGGAATATAGTCTTGTCAGCAGGTTTAGAATGACATTACATGCAAAATGACTCTCCATCCAAAACAGAGCCAGAGCCTCTGTGTATCAACAGTGAGAGGTTAATAGTTCACACTGTGGGAGTCACTGACCCCTCCAATAATGGTGAACATGGCCTTCCAAACCACCAAAGTGTAAGAGACCAAAACAACTTTCAGTCAAATACAGCAGTGTCAATCAGAAATTGTACTGTTATGCTAAAAAATGTTAAGTCCATTGGGGAAACATCAAATGGTTTCTCACTCTTTTTAAATTCTCACTTAACACACTACATGTGGGTTTTCTGTGTGTTTCATAGTGCTGTAGAGGCTCAGGGTAGATGATTTAATGTTAAGGTGTTCATGTTCATTCCTTGGTCGATTGGATTCCCCTCTGCTCCCATTCCAGTGCAGAAACAATTCGTTCACGTTCTTTTGACTGCCCAACCCAACAGGCATGCTCGGTATCTTCTCTTTATGCATTTACAGGCACATCACGGCAACCTCACCACTGCCTGACCATGTGGCGTAAAAGCCTGTGTGTGAAAGAGAAAGAGAACTGTGCCCACTTCTTACTTGCCCTATTGTGAAAAAGAGATATTTTACATATACGTTTACACGTAGAATTAATTTTAAAAAGTTATGAGGTTTAAGAGGTATATGAACAGAAGCAGAACCAGACTTCAGTGGTGGATGTAGGGAGGAGGAAGTAGGGAGGAATGCTGGG
This sequence comes from Albula goreensis, assembly GCA_022829145.1. Taxonomy (NCBI): domain Eukaryota; kingdom Metazoa; phylum Chordata; class Actinopteri; order Albuliformes; family Albulidae; genus Albula; species Albula goreensis. Next base: position 19,132,493 of record CM040749.1, read on the forward strand.
AACGTGAGTCCCTTCTCAGGCTGAACCAGCTTATGCTGTGAAACCAGTCTGCCCTCAGACACACACCCCTATGTTCTAAGATACCAAAGTTTGAGCAGGGCGACAGCCCTGTGACCCATTGTCCTTTTAACATGAGACAGCCAGGACCTGAAGGTGGCTAAAGTCAAAATCAGTAAGTTTACCATTTCCCTAATGGCGTCCAGAGCTTCGATGTCCCCGATCTTTGACGCAGCACAGGCCAGTGTAGGGGTAAGTGCGTCTCGGATGGCTTCCAGCTCCTGGGAATTTGAGTGGAAAAGAGTTTAATGAATAACCTGACCATCAGATGGCCCTGCACAAACACAAGTGGATAGCCTCCTATTGAGAAGAGCCCGAAGCTTCTTTCCAAGGCAGAACTTTTGGGGCCGTGCATGCGTAATCTTTGTGCTAACCCCTCCTGCCACAACAACCAGACAGGCACAAATGCTCACACCACAAATAAGCTGGTGATTTGTAGTATGTTTGCATGCTTTGGTAAACAGGTGGGGTAATTTGGGGGGAAGAAGCAGGAACCCACAGCTCACCTCCTTGCAGCTGATGCTCAGGGACTTGGCAATGACCTGAATGAAACGGCTGTCCCTCAGGGAAAGCTTCGCCCCCTCCAGATCAGCAATCATCTCCCCCCTCAGGTTCTGACTCAGCATCTGGAATGGGCAACAATGGGAGACCCAGTCAGAATACTGTAGCATCAAATGCAAACATTAGAAAACCACTCAGGGCTCCTTCTGATGTGATGTGACAAATTTTCATTTTTGGAATTTTGTTTATCCCCAACAAAATGCTGCTGAAAACGTGTGAGCCTGTTTTTATTCAGAACTAATCTCTATGGGAAATGAGGAGTGCCTTGGTATGTGTGATTGAGTTTTCAGTCGAAACAAATGGGAGTTAATAGACTGGGAGGCAGCTCTGTATGCATCAAAAGGATACATTTTCTATAGAGAGGTGTGTCACAAGAGTCCTGTACAGGGACACGTGCAACTTGCCGCTGTTGCTCACCACCAACATTACAAAATATACACTATGACGGACCATGCACACACTTCTTTTTTGGGTTAAAGAGACACCTCTTAACAGAGAGGTGTCTAATCATATCTGAGAGAGTAGCTGATATTAGTGCAGCTCTTTTCTTCCATTCCAGTACTAAGATGTCTAATTCAACTAATCAAAGTATTGATTAAAGATGATGAACTGAGTTGTGTACTTTGATGCTAGGTAGAACAGAAGCCTGTGTCTACAATGGCCTTTCTTTTGGATAAGGTCAGATACCACTGCCTTAAACCAGACCACTAGACACAATCGCAGTGGCAGCCCCAGTCTCTATTCTCATGGGATTTCATTTTGCAGTTACAGCTCTGTCCCACTTCCTTCTCACCTGTCTGTGTTCATAATGGATGAAATGGTATCTCCCCATGTTGTTATAACCTCTACAGAAGTAAATAAAATTCATGCTAACCAGCTTTAGAAGAATGAAAATAAAGTCACTAAATGAAATTAGAGGGCATGCCTGTATGCCAGTGCTTTGTGATGTCACCTGTGTGTCAGCCCATGGGCCTGCAGTGACTGGTCAGGTCTACATGCATATACTGCACACACTTGGCAGACTCAGATAGGAGTGTCTATGGCCTGTGATTGGCTGCTGATCTCAGACCTTTCTCTTCTCCTGCATGGTGAGGTTCTTCTTGGCCAGCACATGGGACAGCTTGGACAGAGCAGCCTCTGGGGTCATGTCACAGCCTGCAATCAGCCCGGCGTCACTCAGGGCCTGAGAGGCACACACACACACACACACACACACACACAAACACACACAAACACACACAAACACACAAACACAGAAACACAGACACACACACACAAACACACACAACACAGACAGACACAGAGACACAGACACACACACACACAAACACACACAGACACAGAGACACACAGACACAGACACACACACACACAAACACACACAGACACACACACAGACACACACACACAAACACACACAGACACACACAGACACACACAGACATACACAGACATACACAGACATACACACACACATAAACACAATGAGACACGTAAACAGAAAATTACACACACTAATACTATTACATATATTTGCAGCAACAACTGATGATGCAAGCTTCATATTAAGGTGTCACGTTCAAAAATGTAATTCAAGTTGTTCTACAATGCTGATGACTTTTCCACTACTACAATAAACCAAAACTAGTCTCCCTAACTGTTCATTATTTGTTGGGAAAACTGAGATGACTGAATATCAGTCATTCAAATAACCCTGCTGAATATAATGGCCAGGACAGTTCAGGGTTTACATGCCCGTTGTTGAAGGAACCACCTCTCTGTTGGAGACAGGGAAACCTGACACACTCTCCCTGCATGTTCTGACATGCTGGTGCCAATTGCCAACATGTCATATGAGTATTCTTCCGTTGCATTATTTTAACAAGCACAAATGCTTTGTGTCTGTGTTTTCACACTTTGACCTTCACAAAAGCTGATTAAAAATTAAAAGAAGCAGTTGAAGAAATATGAGAGAAACTGTGCATGCCAATTTCACCAATCAGTAGAGCAGAGAGGAGAAACAGGTCACATATACGTATACAGTGGAGTTTTTCTACATAGTATCTAATGCAGTCCTCGACAAACATGTATCACATGTCACAACAAACCAAGCCAAACTTGTCTCTTCCCATATCATTGTCTGACCTTCATATTACATAAATGGACTGTACCCCTCTCACATGGCAGGATGCAGAGCAAAGTTTAAACTGTGAGTAAGGCCTGTGCATCAATCATATGAGCAGTGTTCAGGGCAGCATTAAGCCTTGATGAATGTGAATAATACCTTGCCAGTAGCATATGACGTAGTGACAGAGCCACGCAGGCACTGTGTGCAGTTGACCATGATCAGGCCCCTTTCAGTGGCCTTGTGGAACTCCTCCAGCAGGTCTGCGCGGTTGTCGGGGGCGTTTCCGCTGCCATATGTCTCCAGGACGATCCCTTCCATTGGTGGCTGGAGGAAGGCTCTCACCTGATAACACAATAAAGTCCCCAGACCTGTCACAACTCTTCAGACTACCTTCAGACTACTTTAAAACACATCTCACCACCACAAAAACTACCTTTCACCACTGCAGCCAAAACCACCACATATTACAACTTAACACATTATAGCAGGTCACCACAGACCGTATCACAACAAAGCCACCACTTCACATAAACAAAGATCATTCACTGCCATCACACAATATTATTTACAGGCATTGGATGTGATTACAAGGAAAACCGTAACCACATGCTATGCCAGTTTCCTTTACTGTCAAGGTTGTGGGGAACTTAAAATATTGCTTAAAATATCTGACAACTCACACCTAAAAGCATTTCAGCCCCAGAAAAATATTGTCCATTCAGTAAACAGTGAGATGGGAAACTAAACATTTTACAATGAAAAGAGGGCCTAATAAACGCTGCTTCATATCTGCTGCCTTGTAGAGGGCTGTATAAACCCTCTCTGGGGGGTCGCAGAGGGGTGTGGATGGATACAACACCGGGTGGGAAACTACGGTACCCAAGCTGCTACTCTCACATGGGTATGGCCAATGGGCCTAGAGAGGGAGATTATACCATTGGAGTTTGATAAAAAAAAAAACCTGCCAGCTCCCACCGGCCCATCTGCTGCCTGTTCTCCTGTCTCACAGTGATTCAACAGTGCAATTAAGCTCTGGTCCCGGGCCATGGTTGGCATCTGGAAATGAAGTGCTGGCATTTTACGAGGAGTTAGACGCCATAAAATGCCAGAGGTGGACAGATCTTGACTGAGCTGGTATGGATGCCCTCTCTGAAGCTTGCAATGGCAGAATGCTGAAAAGGGGCCTGTGTTGTGAGGCAAGGCCAGTCATATAGACAGAGAAACGTGTGTCACTGCAGGATCCTTCAGATGTTGAGTGTGATGCAAAATCCCCAGTGCCCCTCAGTGACTAACTGCTATGCTGTTACAGAGCTGAGGAGTGCCTGAACTGAATTCTTATTTCATCTGTTCTCAGCACAAAGAGGACAACAAACACAGTACAGGGAGTCCTCGGGTTACGACAGTCTCGAGTTACGACGTTTCATGGTTACGACGCACTTCCATAAATTATTTAAAGAACCTAGTTTCGACCTACGCAGTTTGATTCGTAAATACGAACACAGAAATAAAGATAAGAAATTGTTCTCTCTTTTTTTATTACTGTTTCATTTAATTACTGTATTTTATATGTCCTTCATGTGTTGTGTGTACAGAGTGAGTGACTTAAGGTGTTAACTTAGGTAAAATTTAGGTATAATTTCCAACTTACGTCGAAAACCGACTTACGACAAGTTGTAGGAACGGAACTCGTTCGTAAGTCGAGGACCACTGTACACAATCACAATACATTGTGATTCACTCATAATCTGATGGTATATTATAAAATTTTCTTCCAGTGGGGAAAGATGTGGAATATTTTCAAGAGCACACATGAATTTACCTTTTTTCCTCATTTGCATCTTCATTTGAATTTATGCAGTGCAAACCTCAAAAGTGTGGAAGTTGCTTATAACAATGTATATTATTGGAAAAATTAGTTAGCTCTTTCTGTTGGACTATGCGCCATTCTTGACCTGGCTACTGACCTATTCACTCCCTTACTGTGGTCTCACAATGTTACAGAGGAGGAAGTACGTAGTCCAATTGAATCAGCAGTTTGAGTCAAAGTTTCATGAAAGTACAGACACCGGTTAAACCAGAGAGACAGCATAATCAAACTCAGATCTGCCACAAGTCAACCACTAAACAAAACCAATGCAAAAATAAACGTGTCTTACAGACAACAGAAAAAAACACTAGCCAAGGCTACTCAACTGACGATACCAGTTTGTAGTCATAAAAGTATCTCTATTGTTGTAATAAATGATAGAGCAGGCCTTTGCATTTCTATACCATCTACCGCACCTTTTGTTGATAATTAGACATGCCCCATAACTCTAACTCATTTTAGAGGCGGCGTGCTGCTCCTAAGAACAGAACCCGCTCGACCAGCAGATAAGAAGCAGTCCAATGAAACCTGAGCAAGACATAAAACAAAAACAATAACTGATAAAAGGCAGAGCTACCAGAAAATTACAACCAAGCTATCACTTACATTGGCCCTAATAAGGCTGTAACAGCTGGCTGTCTCTTTGTGGTTCTCCAAGTAATTCTTTGAGCTGTGCCACAGCAGAGCTATGATGTCATAAAATGGTTTGAAACGGTAACAAAGCCACAGGGGAAGACATTTTTCGGTAGTTTTTTAATAGTGTGTTTTTTTCCCTGGTGATTTTTGATTAAATAACTGCTGGCAGGCAAGGATGATCAAACATGTGAGTGTAGCACAGGATGAAATCTCTGTGGATGTGTTTCTCATTAGTATTCAGATTTTGTTTGGCCCACTGAGAACCTACAGGCAGGGCAGAAGTACCAAACTCAGGCTGGGAAAATTAGAGCTTTTTCATGTATAACAGTCTAATCCACCGGGGAGTAGATGGATAGAAGAGGAGGGGCCACATATGAAGAGAACCCCAATAACAAACATAAGGTGAAAGCTTACAGACAGTCACCCAATGTGACAATGGACAACCTAAGGAAAGACTACATTATGGGTGCACTGCTTTAGCAAGCCAGATCACCAAACATTGTTTGACATTACAAGAACAGCCTCAGTGCTGAAAACTGGCCATGGCTATAGAAATAACATAAACGTATACTGTAAGGATTGTAAAGGATTGATCAATGAAAGCAGAACTGACAATATGTAAAGAGGCAACAAAATGAATGATGACTAAGTTGGAGAGATAAGTTAACTAGTTGTATTGGTTTTTGTAGGTTTCAAGAGTCAAGGAACAGACTGAGTGATCCATTTTGCACTTACAGTTTCAGCTGTGATTCCAGGAAACAGGCGAAGAAGCCCCACATTGCGGTTCATTTCGGGGTGGACCACAAACTTGGCTGTGGTGTTGGCCCTCCATACGGTGTCCCAGTTAACTGTGATGGGAAAGAAGAAGTCGCATCAAACCAGGACAGAAACATAGATTTTGGTTAAATCAATCTATGCAAAATTCACAACATTCCATAACATTAAAACAAACAGGAGTATTAGAAAAGGGACAAATGTGTGTACGTATTTGGCTGGTGGATGCTGAGCAGTAAACACCTGAAGATTTATCAGTGGCCAGCAGGAAACAGATGGGAAATATCACTGGATTGTTCTGGAACCCTTGTTATAAAAATCCTGCATGGCTAAATAATAGCTTGTTCTGAATACCATCTGCATTTGTTTTCCTCTTCCTGCGATAATTTGTCCCTGTGTGGCAGAGGCAGTGAGAGTGGATGCGAAAGGCACACACTTTGGGTTTACTGCTCTTTAATTCCAGCCATTTCAGGCTGCAATATCTCCCATCTGTCCCCACCGCTCTCTTCCCGTCAGTTCCCAGCTTCTAATCAGCAATTACAGTCTTGGAATCGGCAGGCAGGTGTCACATACATTACACCCAAAGAGATTGATGCTGGGGGAGAAGGGGGGTATCACTTTGTTTCTGACAGACCTTTATGCTTAAATTACCAACTTAGTTGGGCAATTTTTTAATTCCATGTTCTTTTATATGATGCATTTCAGCTCTCCTGAATCTTAAAGAAAATAAAAGAAAGGAAATACATCAAGTGTAATGAAGTTTGCCTATTGCTACGATGACTTGAAGCGAAGAGGCAAGAAAACCACACCTGGCATTCCACTGTTGTCATACAGCTCAAAAGGGCAATGAAAAAGCTGTACTGCATATGCAGTTCAGAACTGAAGATATGTCTGTGAGGTTAAGACTTGTTTTATAACGCAAGAAACAGAAGCAAAGCTGGGTGCGGATGTAATTCCTACATAGCACAGAGCAGTGTTTCAGTCATAAAGGAGGATGGCATGGATAATAATGAAGGTGACATCAATTTGAAATGATCAGACCATGTACCAATGTTCCCTGAACGCTCCTGAACTATACGCCAGTCATGATGCAAAACAAATCATAAATCAATGGCAGCCAAATAAATAAGACTCCTTAATTACTTTTGATATCAACTTCAGCATTGGCAAGTGGAGGGAGGTTTGGGGAAGCAAATGCATTGAAGCTCCCAGAATCCACCTTGGTCACACGATTCCCCCTGTACAGCTTGTGGTGAAAGTACAGACAGACCTGACAGACAGACAGAAACAGGGATGGATGAATGCATTGGTTAAAGAGGAAGCAGTCCTCTAAGGATTCAGAGCAGAAATTTTTACAACCTCCCACAGTAATGTCAATTTTCGGCTTTATTATGTCACGTTATTGCAGTCAAAACTAAATTCAAGGAGCATACGGTACATCAATACAGTTCAATAAAATCTAATATCACCATGTTTTCTCATTTCTTTGTCTTGGGCATATCTGTTTGTCCTCTCTGATTAGATTTTTTAGATCTGTGGAATCTGTAGATATGAACAATAACCGATAGAGCACAAGGTAAGTTTGTTATCCATATGGTTCAGAAAGACTGCCATCTCTTGAGATTTCGTTGCAGTCTGACATTGAGGCAGAATGTCTATATTGCGACATGTTCTCCAGCGATACTCAACAGTCTTGTTAGACCAGTGGTTTAGGGAGGTTTTAATGCTCATTGTCTGTTCAAAGACCAAATCATGCATTGTAGAAACAGGCATGCAGCGAACAGAACCCCATGGAAACTCATCTGCTGACACTACCCACTTTTACTCATTCATGTACTCAATATGTCATTCATATAGAGCACATGATTTTTCACTGTCCTCCTAGGAACTAGGAATATATGCAGCGGACAGGGAAAGTTGACTTAAGAGAAGTAATTACAAATGCAGTGACTCTGAGTAGTCTGAACTAACAGTAAGAACTGTCTGTTGGTGTCAGGATCTAATGGCAGGAGAGTCATTACACTCAGGCATTTAGTAGACTCTCTTATCCAGAGAAACCTTTTTTTTTTTTTTAAAACAGAGGTTTACCTTGCTCAGAGCGAATAAGAATCAAATCTGCAACCTCTTGAATTACTAGCAGATTGTAAGGGTGTACTGCTCACCTCTGGGATCACAAACTGGCCAGCAATCAACAGTGCCCCCAGGAGGTTGTCTCTACCGTCATTCCTCATCTCATAGATGGGCACCTGGGACACACAGAGACAGAATAGGCAACCTTTCTGCAAGCAGCAGTTGGGAATTTTTTAAAACAGAATATCATTTGAAGCTTGACAGTAAAGTGAGTATTAGAGCTCCTGAGAAGCTCCCAATCACCTCTCTATTCCCAGCAGACAGCTGGGGTCTTACCTGAGAGCCAGTCAGAATTACCGGCTTGCCAAGGTGCTCACACATGAAGGACAGGGCAGAGGCTGTGTAAGCCATAGTATCCGTTCCATGCAAAATCACAAAGCCATCATACTTCTCATAATGTTTCTAGAGTCAAAACACACAGTTACACACACATCACACATTCTGTGAATATATTTATACTTTGTTTTCTACCACAATACCTGCCTTCCACGTACTAATTACAGGGCTGCAACATTTAACTCAAATACAGTCAGCATATACAAAGAAAAAAATAAGTCAGTTGGTTCACACAGGATGAGTGTTGAGGACTGTTGAGTCTATAAATGTATACAGACAGAAGTGACAGGTGAAGTTAAGCAAGTAGCAGCACGATGGGACTGAATGAAGTTTCCAAATCAATCAACATGGCACCTCAATGTCCTTTCCAATAGAGGCCCAGTCATCAGTGGTCATGTTACACGAATCCAGCAGGGGGCAGTACTCCAAGACTGTGTACACAATCCTCTTGTTTTGCTTGGAAAGCCTGGGGGGACACCACAGAAAAAAAACAAGAAACAAACACAACAGACACAAAGACTCAATATTAGCTACTGTGCATTACCATCTCCTCCACTGTAAACAAGCACAAAGAAACTCAGCGCATTTAAACTAGTGCAGCTTTGTATACTGACAGAACCAAGCAATTTTGTTTTAGCAAATTGCCCAATTAAAATATGAAAAAGACAAAATCCACTATATGTGTGAGGCTTTCTTTTGTTTATTTCAAAAAACACAGTATGAGTTGGACAGAGTTCAGTTCAAATCAGAGCAGCAAGGGTTGTTTATAAAAGAACATGATGAACACTTCTCTCTGTGAATGGAGCGAGGGGCCTTCTGTTTAAGTCATGGGGTATGGACCCCCCTTTCACAGCAGGGCTGAAAACTACAGAGGTAGAGCTGAGGGGGTTGGGGATGACTGGATTAAAACTCTTTAGAGGTGAAAAACAGTCCTGAAAGATTCAGTGTTTTCTTCATCTCAGGTTGAGGGGGGTTCACTCATGGGGTTTTATCAGGACCTATGTGTACCGAACAAACAGGGGCAGCTCATCTCGTAGCAAGATCCGATGTCCCAATTAAAAGGGGGCAGCTCATCCCTAGTCCTGCAATGCATATTTATGTACTCCCTAAGCGGTGTTAAATTTGATGTCCCGTGTTCTCCCTGCAATGGAGCTAGTGAGGGAGCGAGCGACTAAGCAGCTGTGAATAGATTTTCTTTTTAATCTCTCTTTTAAAAGACGGGACAGGGTACTTCCATTAGCATACGCCAGCACGCAAACAAGGAGAAGAGGGGTATTCCTGCCTATTCTGGGGGCTCAATGGAACAGCAGGGGGGCTGGACTCCCTCCGATCATCCCCCCTCCCATTTCGCCAGCAGAGTCCACTGATGCCGTGCTAATTAGCGACGGCTCACGAGACAACCCTCTAACATATGTTGTTGATAATCTTGGAGCAAAGGGTGCTGCTGGAAACTGCATTCAAATCACCAATTATTTATGTACCTTGCAGTATAGCCTGCAGAGCACAGGGTGGTGTGAATCTGCAAAGCCAGACCAGGGTGCTGCCTGCCGGGCCGTTTAGAGGTAGTATGGGATCAGGAGGGAGAATGGGGAGGTTGTCTAAGGACATTGACTGCATCTTTTCTACATAGAATTTCCCTGATGGCTACTTTGGTAAATCAAAGTACCAAACCTACTTCGGGGTGCCTCATCGCAGAGGGAAATTCTCAATACTGTAAGGATTGCCACCAATGATTCCAGTTGGCAGAAATTTGCTGAGCAAAGTCTTAATTTCACTGTGCTCTCTGGCAACTCTGGAATGGTCTACTAACATTGCTACTCTCACGAGTCTCAGTCTCATCCCCACACTTCACATCATAACAAGTCAAGGGTTACTCACACACACATGCACAAACATGTTTGTGTTTCTTTCTACTAAAACATTTTGTGGTCTCAGTGACAATGCATTCAGGTTAATACAGGGCACTCACATAGAGGGTAAATGAAAACTGCTACTACTAACAGAAAAATAGTTAATGGAAAAGCTGCAGGTTCTAAAGAACCTTTATTGTTGGGTTAAAAGCAGCAGCACATTCAATTCAACCTTGTCAGTACAGAGTTATGGAAGGAAATAGTTACCTTACATCCTCAGAATAAGTTAAAGCTCTTAGTAAACACAAATCTCAAATTCTCAGAAAGCATTAATATTTGTAATTGAACTTTCATAATACAATTTGAGGATTCTGAGGTTAGATATTGGAGAAGTGAATTAGAGGTGTGGCAGAGACAGTCCCAGTGCAACCACAGTGATCCAAGGGCAATGTATCTTACATCTCTAATGACAAGGGGTAACATATGGAGACCCTTCAACAGGCACAGCCATAAGTAAGGCAAATGCATACACACACCCTCCCACAGGACCTCCCCTTTTTTAATTAGAGCGCAGTTCATCAGTCTTCTTATCTGTAACATCCCACACAGAGGCCTCTGCTTGGTCTTCAATGATTAGTGAGGAAGGGGATGGGGATTGCCCCCAACGCAGTATGCTGGGTGTGGGGAGGATGGGAGGACCATGCCTGTGAGGTCCAGGCCCGGTCTCAGCTCCATCTGGTGGGGAGATAGCAGACAGCCCTTTCCATCCATGCCGGCCCATTCAAAGGAGAGCTCCAGCAGCTCCTCACACACAGACAGGGATCAATGCACTTGGTCAGATTAGCCTCCTCTCCACCAGCTTAACACCAACAGCCATGCACAGGTTTTTATCCTCTGATCCTTCCCACAGAATGCTTCAATGTTACAGCATTGTACCAAGAAAGCCTGTGTTACCACCGTCGATTCTCAGCGCCAGGACCGACAAGATTACACTCGCCTCTCCCGCAGAATCGGATTGAAGGAGAGCGAGTAGGGGGAACCAGGTTAAAGTTACAACTGCTGCTGAGACGGACTGCTATGGCTTCGCCTGAATTTCAGATCGCTTTGCCCAACCTGTGCGAGGACTCATTTCTCAGATTCAGCATTTCCCCAGAACAGATAGAACAGACAAAGTTTTTAGAGCAAGCCACACACAAACAACACAGGCACGCAATATGCTACCGAAGCTACCGGACCCTTTTGAAAGCTCGTCAGCGTGGTGCGTCGGCATCCTGTCAAAACAACATAGACAGTTTAGAGTGACACGATATTCTGCATGTTAGGGGAGATAAAACGGAGCCAAGCCTTATGTTTCCATCAGACAGAAAGCTTCAATTCCCCTTCCTCCAGTCTATTTTCTTTGGTTGTTTTATTGTACACTCACATTGCTCAAGGTGTACCACTTGGAATAACTGTCAAACAAAGGCAGCCTTCAATGTTGTGGGAAGAGGTGAAATTCAGGAAACTATATGGCGGTTTTTATCACTTTACAGTTTGGTAAAGGAAACTGCTCTCCACCTGAAAAATTAATTCTGGAATAATCAATTTGAATGAGGAATGCATTTCAGAACACATGCACGATATGCTATGGTCTCATCCAAAGTGGTCCCAATCCAGAGACCACTTTACACCACATAGAGGAAGCTTACAGGAGTTATCTCAAGTTAGAGGGAAGGTGTACTCCTCACTCATGACTACCGGTAACTATGTGGGCATCTGTCACGCTGATCAGAGGAACCAAAGTGGCAACCACCTTGTGAAATGCTGACAAAAATAAAAACCCATCCTACCCCTGACAGGATGATGCCAATTGTGCTGCCAACATAGACTACCAGTAATTGTCAGCTAATGACACAGCAGAAGCTGTAATGTGGGACTACAAAGCCCAGCCTATATTTAACGTCAGTTAAATAAATGTCAGCCAAAGTGTGCTTTTCCTCATGCTTTCACTGAAACAAGGGTAGCTGCATAATCTTAACCACTGTGGCAGTAACCCATCCAGCTATCATAGGCATTGTTAAAGGGTTCATAAAGAGCATTATATGAGCAAAAGACCCAAATATGCCACCTTTCATAACACCTTCTAAAAATATTGTGGTATGTGGTGTTATTAGTTAACATTAAGATGAAACGAGTTTTACAAAATATACTCATATTTATGTGACAAAACAACACTTCTGCTATAAATAAATGTGTAATACATTCTAGATCAAGAGGTTATTAAATTACCTTGTTGATCACCCAATTAACTACCAGGACCATGCAGGCAGATGAACACCAGTGTATGTAATCATAGAATACAGCTCGAAGATGAAACAACAAACAGTGGTTCCTTCCCAAAGACAGGGAACTTACGGAAGAACAAGTGTATTTTCCTGAGGGCCATAGTAGTCATAGAGGCGGGTCTGCTGGGCATACAGTTCGTCATGAAGGATAGGTAGTTTGCGAAGGGCTTTGACAAAGGCATTGGGCTCTGGACACAGGACTGTGGGTGGGAGACAAACAATACAGGTTCAGTGCTTCGCATTGAATTTTTGAGGAAAGGCATATAAATTCTGCATTACACTGCTTTTCGAATCATCTGTCAGGAGTAGGGTACATCCAAATACCAGTGTAGTCCTATCCTAGCTCCTATTGACATGTAAAACATACTGACCTAACACATCAAACTGGGAGCATAGAGAATGTTACATTGAGATTTAAACATTCTCACATTACATCTTTTGATACCATCTTCACTTTCAAATAGGTGTTTTTAGTTTTTGTGATTCTGATTTGTCAGCGTCATCTTCATACATGTTTTTGTTTTCAACTACTACAAACATCTCCCAGTTTCTTGTAGTGGTCCTGTAGTGTTTCCTATTGTTATACCATCACCTAGTGGAATACTTTAGCATAACATACAATTCATAGCAACATTTGCTTGTACACAGCACATTGAGGAGGAAACCCAAATGTGGCCCTTAGCAAACTCTCCAGTCCACTCAAGGCTGTGTGGGCCATAGCCATAGCATTTCAGTCTACCTAGTAAAATCCATAAATGTAAAAAATAATGTCTGAGATTTAAATGTTTAATACTAAGAACTGTCTTTACATTTAGCACAAGAAGAAAATGAACATGATGGCAAGAATAAAATGTATCATACAATTTTATCTAATTGGAAAAAACCTCAGCTGGGCAGAAGGCCAGACCAGAAGTCATGAGGTTACATGAGTAGTTCTTTGCTGAGTAATAGTTTACTCTGGTTAACTATTGGCTCAAATACTTTCAAGGTCATTCCCAGTCAAATGAATTATTCTTAGGCATTTTTAAAGTTTATAAAAGGGCAGACATAAGAATTTTACATAACCACATTCCTATAAAGTGCATTCATGTTAGCTTCTGCATGTTTAAATCAAATTATCCAACTACTTACAGCAGAAAACAGATGTCCATTGCCTGTTTTTGATTTATGTGATTTTGCTGTACAGCACACACTTAAGCCCTTCATGTGTTCAAATAGGAGATTGCTGGCAGCTGACTGCAACTTGAGCTGGTCCAGCCCTTTGAATGCATACTCAAAACTGATGCTAAATTTAGGTCCTTACACATTTGGGCATACTATCATCTGAAGTTTTCATCAAATAAACCTTCAGACACCCAGACACATCCCTTACCCAAAATCAAACAGAACCCTGAGCCACATAAAAACACCTGGTATTTTTCACCAGTATATCTGGCGTCCTCACCTCAAACTTGAGTCCAGACCTTATGTTTGAACAGGTGAAACTGTATTAGAGCAAAGTATACTAGAAAACCCCAAAAGAAGTACTACTGAGTACACTGAAATATGTAGGATTTAGTGAGCCAGCCTGTTGAGATTACTCTGTCAAAGCTTGTCTGCTAAACAGGGGAAGTATAATCTGCACCTTGAGGGCAGTGGACAGTTGAGTGAAGTGACTGATTCAGAGAAGGCGCTTTGCCTCAGAGAATTCTGGGAAAGTTTCACACAGGAAATACAGACAGTAAGTACCTCTATCTAAATCTAAACAATGGTTTCCAGAGTTCTTGAACTATCATGGTTAAATCTGTTTTTCAAAATGTCAAAACAATACAAACGCACACTTTTAATAAAGAGCTTTGTGCTCTTCTGTCAACAAGTCACCCACATTAGGTGAATGGGAGCAGGGGGAGGTTTATAAGTTGGTGCCATTTGCTGTCTTTATTATGTATACAGTGTCACACACAAACTGAATATGATTTTTGTCTGTGGCCCAATGTACACTCTGAGGAAAAGGACATTTGGAATGAAATTACATTTCTCACAGTTGTGGAAGGAATTTGTTAAGAAATTTGTCACATTTTTACTAAAAACTCAGCATACAGGTAACTTTCTCATGGACTGACTGCATTCAGCACAGGCCTGTTCCATTGCATTCCTCTTACTTCTTTCCTATTGCTCCTGTCTTATTTTAACGTTTTTTTAAATAAGGTTTACAGTTGCGTTTCTATTTTACATTTTTATTTTTTTACATTTTGACTAAACAAATGTAACCTTATTAAAATAAGTATAGTGCGTGAATGCTATAACAACGCAATGTTTAAGGTATGTTACATCTACATAAGACATTACTAAAACTGACTTCTAAAAAATTCTTCCGCGTAAGCCCTTATTCCGGCATGTTGTTAGCTAGCTAACGTGGCAACAAGATGACTGCAACTTTCGACTGTGCATTAGTTGTAAATCATACACAGTATATATATCCATTGACGGATGGATTATGACGGTACATGCAGGAATACAAATGTTGCAGACAGCGTTATTTACCGTTGTTATGATACATCATTCCGATAGTTCCTCCGGTGTTGATGACCAGTACCCGTGCTTCAGCACTGGGGCTCACCTCCGGGGATTCGATACTCGTGCTGCTGGACAATCGCCTCCGTCGCCCTTGCTGTGTAACATTAGCCCGACAAAGAGATGTTTGAGATTGGAAAACATCGGATTGATCTAACTGATTCAAACGCGAATGAGATAGAGCTCTTCCGAGAGAGGTCATGCTTGTAGCAGGCGAAGGACCCGTACTGGACCGCTTTCCATCCGCCATGATAACAATACGCTGCATGTCAAAAGCAAATGTTCTTCTTAAAGAGACAGCCCTGATTATCCTGGTTGTGCTATTCTGACAGATTAGAAAATTCTGCCATTTATCTGTATAGCAGCAGTTACCTGAGTTGTAGCAGTTTTGTAAATAGCTGAGTTATTATCGTTACACTGCGACATATTATGTCACTTCAATAAATTACCCACCTGAAAATAAATTCTATCCATTCTGCCGAAAACAGATATTTGGATTGGGTCAGTCTGACAGAGATGTCGCCTACTGTTAGTATACCTAAGTAGTAGTTAACAATTAATTACTGTACAGTTGCTTAATCTATTCAGTGTGCGTGGTGCAATTCGTTGTATTGGGCAAAAACACAGGAGTGGCAGCTTTGACCAATGAGAGGCAAAACAGAATACTCAGGGTAGCAACTGTTTGACACTCCAGCCCCTGAACTGTACAAACATGAATATCACAACAATGTAATTTATGTTATGTAATATATAGCAAATAACCGAAACCTTATTCAGGGACTTATCAAGAGCTTCTGAAGCAAAGTGTATTCAGTTTATTTAGTTTTATTCAGTGTATTCAGTTTGGTTTAGAGTTTGTACTGGTTCTGTGTGACAGCCCAGACATAAAATCTGACAGGATCTGAACCTTTGCTTCAGGGATTCAACCACATTCTTCCATACATCGCAATCCAGTCATGTCTCAGTCATTAATGGTTGATTGGGTTAGGATCTGGTGACTGAGAAGGCTGTGGCACAAGGATAACATTACTGACATTCTCATCAATCCACTGGGTAAAAGATGTGCTCTGTGGATAGAAGATGTGCTTCTCTGTTACCACTGTTACTCAAGCCTATAGGCTTATTTAGGTGCACAAACCATATGTGTACTCATCAGTTTGCTGGGAACATGGTGAAGGATGATTCATCTGATAATATTACATTTCTCCACCATTTGGTGGTCCTCTTCCTGTGATATTAGTTGCATTTATAGATTTAATGAGACGGTTGTGCAGTGCCACTACTATTCTTGATGAAATTGCTTGTCAATGCCCTAGATAGAAATTTTTCAATCTTTAATTCATACATGCATATATTGCAGTCTAGTTAATGTAGAAGGGGTCATAACTAAATTATGCCTTAGGCAAATGTTGCATTTAGCAACTATCCTGTTAAGTACTCCTCTGTCCTTGTTGGTAAAGTTTCACCTGCGACTACTCTTCCCCCAGTGCAGTTAGCTTGCATTTGGCATGTGTTATAATAATTTTGACACATCATATTTGTTAATTTTGCAGTTCATTTGTCAAGTCTGTCAGCAGATGTAAAGTCTGTCATCATTTGAATCATTCCAAGACATTTTTTTGCCAAGCCTATATGTTTCCATTATCTTTCATAAGCATTGCCACTTCACCTATCAAGGGTCTTTTCTGCATTGAATGATGATATTGCACTTGGAATATCAAAATCTCTTCATTCTGGGAGAATATGAAACATGTGCCAACTATGTTGTATACTGCTGCATACCTTTTTTTAAAACCTGCCTGGTAAGGCTGAACAAGATTATTCATGTGTGGATATAGCTTAATATACCTTAACATTGGAATTACAGAAATTGGCTGGACATTTTTTAGCATCAGAAATGTCCTTTGCTTTCTTTGGTATAAATGAGAGTAATACTGTGTCATGATGCCTATTGAATAAGCTAACCACAGCAATGGATAGATTGTGTAAGCACAATCTATGTTTAAATCTCGCTGGGTTCCTGTGATATTCAGAAAAGGTTATTTTACAAAGTTTTGCAGAACTGTACAGACTAGCTCATATGAAATGAAGAAAGTAGTGGCATATCTATCATTTTCTTTGACTTTTACATGAAAGACCACATTCATAGCTCCATGTACAGCTAGTAACTACTCAAATAGAGTCAACAGTTGGTTTTGAGAAGAAACTGATGAACAGGATAACATCTGTACAGAGATGTTTCTCAAATAATTCACCATAATAGGTCATAATAGGACCATCTCACATGCACACCACTGTTCATAAGGTATAGTATACTTAGGTGGGCAATGCATCTTGTGCCTTTCTCTCACTCCAAGAGACAAAGAGCTTTCTGTGCTTTTGGAGGTTTTGTGACACCCTAGGTCCTAATGATATTTCATTATGGAATAGCATGTTCCCCTTGGATACCAAACATTTACCCCCTCTGCCTGGAGAGAGAAATGGTCAGAACAAATATTTAATTATTGATTGGCTATTTAAGTTTAATGTTATATAATAATCTCAAATAGCCAGAAGGAATAAATAGGGAAATTGAATTTAAATATTCGTGCTCTAATGTGTGTGTGTGTGTGTGTGTGTGTGTGTGTGTGTGTGTGTGTGTGTGTGTGTGTGTGTGTGTGTGTGTGTGTGTGTGTGTGTGTGTGTGTGTGTGTGTGTGTGTGTGTGTGTGTGTGTGTGTGTGTGTGTGTGTAAAATCGCCTGTGCCTGTGGTGCATAAAAGGCTCAGTGAAAGTATGTGTGCAAGAAATTAAGGTAAATTAAGCAGACGTACACAATGCAAACACATTGTATTTGCCAACCTTTAATAAAAATACAGTCAGATGTACTGGCCTACAAGTCCAGCATATGTGACCAATATGCATCCTATGAATAAACAATTTTCTGTCTTACTTGGACACTGTCAACTGCTCTGCTACTTTATTCGCAGCAACACTCATATGCTTATATAGACAGTAATCCCCCACTGTGCTCCAAGGTCTGTATACTATATATAGTATGCTATAATTCAAGGACTATCCCTTGACTTTCCTGTCATTTAAATGACTAAAATGTTTGGCAAGATTCAAAAGAATCTGAACAACCACCATCTGCAATAACTAAATTCCAGTCTTTCCCAAAAGCACCATGAATAGCAGGGCAGGAATCATTTCAAGACTATGCCTTCAAACAAAATACTTTGCACATTAATTAGACAAATAACCAGAGAAGCCAAACGTTTTATATTTTCTGCAGGTCTAAGTGAAAATAGAATTTTCAGATTGGATTATAGTTTACCTGAATGCACACTTTGCTGCCAGTAGATGGCGCAAGATATCTAGAAGAAAGTTTTTGATGATTCATATAACCTGGGGCAAAAGACTTAGGTGGTCCATATTAAATACATTTCCAAATGTTGTGTAGTTCATCATAAAGATGAAACTATTTCAACCACATTTACATATAGATAGCTGCGATATAGAGATACATACAGATTTAAGTTGTGTTTATATTATATGTGATTTAAATGTATGTTCCTCATAACAATAATCGAACAAGGATAGTATCTGAAAGTTTAGTTTATATCACTACCACAAATGGTAGTGATATGAACTACCTTTTTCAGTAGCTTGCTGGTAGTTCAACTACAGTCATATATGCATAGTGTTTCAAGTAGTTAAATTACTTTTTTTTTTTTTCCATTTTTTGTGTAGTTAACTCCGGAAACTACAAACAGTTTTAAGCAATAAAAGAAAAGGAATAATTTTTATTATTTTTATTTTACCATTGCTTCTCTACTGTAACTGAACCCCCTTTGACCAGCCCCACCCCCTTTTTCTTTCATCCTGACCGCTGTGAAGGCATAATTTGTGAAGGCAATGAATTCATCAGGCAGCTACCAACACGCACTTAACTTTTGTGTAGTGCATGTACGAAAGAAAGAGGTTGTTGTATGCTATTTTAGAAGTTACCTGGCTAATTTCTGGAAGGCAGGTGTCTGACTGATGGACATTGTATACAAAACCAAAGCTGATATTCATTGCACTTTCCCATGAATAGTGGGGTATTTTATTTTTTTGGTTTATGTATGACCAGTGAACAACTGGGCGCTTTTTGCAATAAACTCCATTGAGTTGCATTTTTTACTGATATGTTTTTGTATTATATTTTGTTAAAAATTCATACCACATGTACATTGTCAATTTGATAATTTTTTCACAAAGTAGTCTGAACTACTTATAAGTAGCTTTAGTTAACCAAACTAGATTTCTCCCTTGGGTAGCTTTGATATAGTTGAAGAGCTTGCAAAGCTATGCTTTCAAAGTAGCTTTTCCAACACTGCATAGAACTTGTCAGCTGCAACGTTGCATAATCAATATTTACAAATAAAAACCATTTAAAAAGCTACGGACTTTGACGTCGGTAGCAAAGTTTGTCCTTTGTAACACCTGTGTGTCGGTTCTTTAAATAAAACATCGGGAATTTATGCAAAGATTTCGTCAACAATGCTGCAGTCGCTTGCATTGACACTAGACCTGGATTTGCGCCCAACTAATCCGTAACCTATCCTAGACAGTCTTGCTGCTGCACTACGTTCGCTGAATGAGATTTATCTCGCGTATACTTCCTGAAGTCTGCCTTCATATTGAACGCAGCGACTGTACCCGCCCGCCCCCTTTGCTCCGCCTCCTTACCCTGCTACTGCTATTCGTGAATGTACTTAAGCTATTTGTACTAAAATCACATGTGGTAGTTAGCCCAACAGTTAATTGTATGAAAAGTAGGCAGAGCTGGGAAGCTAGGTGCGAGCCTAAACAGAAAGGAAGATAGAGCAGCGGATACCCCTACACAAGTCCAACAATGTCTGCGCAAATCATCAGCGGGAAAGAGGTTGCAGCGTAAGTGTACCATCGGTTTGTTGATTATATAGCTACCTTCACTTAATAAATCAGGACTGATATATCGAACTAACTAACTAGCCAGCTAGCTACTGTTTTGCCAGGGATGTGCACTCTGAGCAAATGGCGCAGTGATTTCAAAAGTTTGGTTGGTAACTACGCTGATATTGGTTGCCCCTGGGTGAAGCATGCAGCTTTTGTAACTCAGTCTTTCTGGCGAGTTTAACTGCGATGAACTTTAGATACTGATGTGAACTGTACAAGGTCGTGGGTTGTGCCACGTGCCTCAGACGTTACTTTAGTTGTGAATTTGAGATTCGTTATGTTAACCTAGCAAGCTCACTGCAACTTTCTTCAGCGTTACGTGCATGGTGCGTGACATTGAAGTTAGTGTTTATGCATTCGATAATTTTTATCCAGTTAGCTAGGTAGCTGAACTCACCACAAATATTTCAAGTTGGCGCTTAATAATGACGACTGTTATTAGTAGTGCCTCATGTTTTGCAAGCTTGGAAGTCCGCTAACTGTAGGGAGAGTTGTATGCTAACGTTTGGAAAAATAAAAGGGCAAAGTCCTGTTTTACCAATAGGCCGCAATATTCGGTCTAACGGACTGAATGTGATTGTGATTGACAAGAGAGGTTAATTGGGTTACTAAAGCCAACTGTTCTTAATAATAATAACCACACATTGCATGCAGTCACTTTAATGTGTGCTTAGCAAACTGATGGACTAATATTACGTTTGCACCTATCAGTGCCTGCAGGTGCTTCGCAACCTGTTGTAGATATCGTAACCCCCTAAATGTTTGGAAATGGACACGAGTTCACAAAGGCTATAGTAAACTGTTTAGCAGCTTTAGTGCACGTTTGGAGCGGGCGTTAGAAATGCTTATGCAGCCAGCCATCACTCAGTTGCTGCGGTCCCTAATTTTATATTCAAAGTATACTATTTGGCTAAAATATTTTGAAGCTCTCCTTTAACGTATCAGGCTTTGCTCGCATTCCGCCTCATCTTCTATATTTATGCCCCGTCCCTATAATTGAAAAACTCATGTGTATCACAAGACTTACAGCAGTGTGCTTTTAATAATGGCTCTGCCATCCCCAATTACTCACTGATTTGAGACGGGCCCCAAACTCATTCACATCCGTTTACAATGACCCACTCATTGGCCTGCCTAAATCACACTCATATAGACTGTTGATGGAGTTTGAATTTATTGTGTGTGTGTGTGTGTGTGTGTGTGTGTGTGTGTGTGTGTGTGTGTGTGTGTGTGTGTGTGTGTGTGTGTGTGTGTGTGTGTGTGTGTGTGTGTGTGTTTGTTTGTTAGCAACCTACACGAAGGTCATTTTCACAGCTACATACAAATACTGTCAAAAAGCATCTCACTGATCTCTCATGTGCTAATCTTTCTAGCCTTGCAAGCCAGGCATTTTTTGTGTCCTTGCAAATAATGCCTGGCAATTGTGTTCGCCCATATTCCTATGAGGAGTCCTGTCAACCCATCTCCTCCCAAATAGTGCTTTAATGGTACAAATCACAATACCATAGATGTGGATTCTCTAACAGCTAGCCAATGAACATAACTGAAAGTTGAGTTCTCATCCTTTGTGTAAGTGATCAGATAGCAAGCTGAGGTTATACCACATAAGACTGAGACTGAAATGTTAGAGCCTCTCTCTTGCAGGTAACAACATGGCATTGATCAGATCACAAGTTTTGCCCTTTGTCCTCACTGTGTTGCCAGATCAGAGCAGTACTGCCTGGTTTCAGGGAATACAGCAGAGCCTGATGGCTCATTGCAGACATGCCAGTGTAATCGCATATATAAAATGAATTTAGTGAATGTTTTTGAAGGATGCTGCGCAGTATGATACTGATGTCCATTTTGTCTTGTGTATGAAAGGGTATTTATCAGGATCTTCCATTTTGAGCAGAAATCCATGTCGTGTACTATGTTACCCCATTGTAACACTGAAATACATGTCATTACAATTAACCTTCATTTTAGTGCATTATTATGAAAACCTGCACACTAATCAAAATGTAATGTAACTAAATTGTAAATGTAATTAAAGGAAGACAAGAAAGTTGAAAAAAGAATGCAGAGATCAGCATTGTCTTTCTTGCCTCACTTGCCTACAGCTGCAGTCTCATTTGTAAGTCATTACCAATGAACTCACACACACACATTTGTTTTGCTGTTGGACTGGACCTATATTTTGAACTCACAGTCAGATAGCCATCTGCTTGTAAGTAGAAATAATCAGAGTGGGTTTATGCAGTCTCATCCAAGTAAACATTGTGATCCTTCATTTGCAGGGTGCAGTGTTGCTTTTTGTAAATTGCAGTGTGTTACATTACATTCTCTATTTAGCAGATTTTCATGTCCAAGACAATAATAGATGAGCAAAAATGTTGGAATAAACTACTGTTAGCATAGTCAACTAACCTAACATGTATATTCAGCTCTGTGCTGACTGAATAGTTCATGTTGTTTGTATGGAATATTGTGTAAATTCTGCATATCATTGTATTACATGACATTTCTAATGTTATTTAAAATGTAGAATGACAGAGAGTGAGGTCTGGATTTGTAATGTGTCAACTCTACAACAGAGCAGCAGTGAATTGAGGTCCTTTGGAAGCAGCCAACAGAAACTTGTGCCCATCCCATCAAAACAGTTCTTTGGAATGCATCCATATGTCACTAAGAAAAAAAAGATCAGTCACTCCCATCAGTAGTGAATGTTGATTGGCTACCTTTCTTGGCCCTACCCTTGGACATCTCTCTCCATTTGTTAATGTTTGGTCATTTTCTTACATGGCCCTGTACAAATATTGGCTGCAGGATCTGCTCCTATAACCTTCACAGTGCTTCAAAGACCTGAATTGTTTACAGCAGAGCCCAGTTACTAGTGCGGAAAATTTAAATAATAAAGGACACCACTGAAACCTCATTAGCCTTTATTGTGCTATATAACAACATATTCACAGTGTTGAGGAGAACTTGTCCCCCTAACAGAGTGGTCACATGGTGGTCCTCAGAGGTTTGGCACTTTGCACTGAATTCCTTTACACTGTGTTTCTGACTAATCCCAGGCCCCCTTTCCCTCATTATACTGTATGTCAGGCAGAAAGGGCTTTCTTCCAGTCTGCCTCCTTTCTTAACTGCTTAGTGAGAAGTGTTCATTACTACAGCTTCCTGATAGTCCAACAAAGTGCAAAGAATGTACGATAGAAGGACCTTAACTGCAGTGTTGTCAGTTAGCAAGGTGTCTCTGTATGCGCGGACAGCACTTGGTCTAAGGGCATGGCGTCTCATGGTCTCAATGTGGTGACCGGGATGTCTTGTCATAACCAGGCAGGTGAGGGAGCGGCTGAAGAAGGATGTGGAGCAGATGAAGAACCAGCTCCCGGACTTTCGACCAGGTCTTGTAGTTTTACAGGTGTGTCATTTTTTTTTTTCAGTCACTTGGCCTCTGTGGTCCTGAGCTCATGGCTTCCCCTTACCTTTACTTTCTTTTCCATGCTTGCATCTTCAGGGTGAAGGCAGGTAAGGCATTCTATCATCATGTCATTCACTCACTTGTATTATGTCATGTGGTGATGCTGCATGGGAAAACATGTCATCCCCAACATTCTTTATTCCAGTATTTTAAAAGCTTGTTGAACTGTAATAAAGAGCAGCTATTATGAACATGCAGTATGTTAAGTGGCTTTGGTACCTAAGGGCATGTAGTTTCTTTAAAGATTTGCTTGTCCTTCTTTTTAGGTTGGGGACAGGGAGGACTCTAACCTATACATCAGCATGAAGCTTAAAGCTGCAGCGGAGGTAAACAGTGGAAACCTAGATAAAGCATTGATGCTGACACTCTTTAGAGGTTTTCTGTTGATGGGTGTTGCTTGCATTCTTTTAATGTTCGGTCTAGAGGAATTGTCCTTTGTATGTCATTTTTTTGCTGTCCTTGTGTTTTCAAGATTGGGATCAATGCCAACCACCTGAGGTTGCCAAAAACTGCCACAGAGGATGAGGTAAGCACAATATGTGTGCAGCAGTGCTGATAGAAATGGTCTCTTTTTCACAGGTAGGTTCATTATATGTTTACTTAGAATGTGCCCTTACCCTTACATAAATGGCTTCATGGCTGATAGTTTTATAGATCCATTCATTTTGCTTTATACTTACTGAAGCAATTTATCTTGAGTGCTTAGTTATCTCGTCAAGGATTCTTAACCTCTGACCTTTTAGCAGCAAATCAGTTTCTTAGGTGCAATGCTGTTTTGATACCTCTGTTGACCTACTTGTTGTGACATCAATTGAATAATCTGTCTGAATGCCTTGGAGCACATTGTCCAATCTCTGACAAAGCAAAAATATCAGTTAAAATGCATTTTTTTGTTACATTTAAAGATTTGTATATAACAGTGATAAAATTACAGTCTGGGAGATATGGAATTCTCAGTTCAGATATTCTGAAATAATTATTGGGTTGTGACAACACAATTTCTCAAACTTTTGTTAGATCCTCTTCAGTTTACCAATTTTGCAAAGATGTGCCTCTGTCTAAATCCTAAACAGTGAAAAGAGTCATTTACTTTGTTTCCATACTTCCCAAATGAAATGTGTCTTGTGTGGATATATAGAACATGTCCTATGATATAGTCATCAAAAACTGGAAAAACAACACTCAAAATTTCAAAAGCAGTCTTATAACATCTGCTCATATTATTTTAGTGACAAAACCTGTCCAAATTAGCAACAGTAACCAAGGCATGGCCAGGTCCTTATGGATGGTAATTAGGATGAAATTCCTGAAGTGTTTACATGCGAGATTGTTGGTCATAAGACATTTTAACATTATGTTGTGCTATAATAGTAATAAATAGGGATGTAACTGTTCACCAAAACCAATGCGCAGTATTCAGTAGATTTTGGGAAACCATTTCGTTCATCTTTGGTACTGGCATAAAAGGAAATGGTAGTAATGAATTTGAGTTTTGTTAATTTAGATGTTTCTCCACTTCCTCTCACATTCCCTCAGGTCCTTCGCAGTATAGTGGAGGTGAACGAGAACCCTAGTGTTCATGGTCTGATTGTCCAGCTGCCCCTGGATTCTATTAACCCCATCAACACAGAGACGGTCACCAATGCTGTTGCACCAGAGAAGGATGTGGATGGGTGAGACCTTGTTCCTTCAAAGTAATGCCAGTCCTCACTCGGAGTGGTTTCAAAATGAGGTGTTAGTGTAGAAATTTTTTACTTCGGATAACTCTGCCAGGTGTCAGGAACCATCCTGTGGCCCCTCACTGTAATTTCCAACTACCTCTCTTGAGCTACACTGGAAGTTTTCTAATTTTGTGCATATGGATGTTTACTCCAAGTCTGACCAGCATAAATGCAGGGAAGCTGTCACGAGGGGACCTTGGCAACTGCTTCATTCCTTGCACTCCCAATGGCTGTATGGAGCTTATTAGACAAACAGGTAGGTAGTGGTCAGATTAATCAATGCCGGGGAGTTGTTGTACACCTGTGTCTGCATTTTCTAGACTGCATCTAGAAAAGTGAATTACCAAATATGTCAGTTTTAGAATGTTCAAGTCGTTTGACATCTTAGTGCTCTGCATAGGTGTGTCAGTGATGGGGAAGAACGCGGTGGTGATAGGGCGTAGCAAGATCGTTGGAGCACCAATGCATGACCTCCTGCTCTGGAACCATGCCACAGTGACCACATGCCACTCCAAGACCGCTGACCTTGCTGCTGAAGTAAGAGTCTGTCCCACCAATGACCCATCAGTTCCCTGTGCAAGAGGCATAGAACACCAACACAGCTGTTGGGCACATAGACCTGTAGAGATGTAAATGGACCTGAAATTGTTTGGTTTTAACCTAATTTCCTCTGTATGGTCAGCAAAATGGACCAAGAATGACCAATGCTGTCTTTCTTTCCCTCCAGGTGGGAAAAGCAGACATCTTAGTGGTGGGGGCTGGGAAGGCAGAAATGGTAAAAGGAGAGTGGGTGAAGAAGGGGGCGGTGGTTATCGACTGTGGCATCAACCACATCCCAGGTGGGTGCACTGTGAAAATTCAGGGTTAAGACAACATTTGCTATGATAAAATGTGTGAGTTCCTTTATCACTGCTTTGTCTGCTGGTACATTGTGAAGGCTTGCTCTTGAGTGCTCCCCATCTGTGTGACATCCAGACAGCACCAAGCCAAGCGGAAAACGAGTGGTGGGTGATGTGCACTATTCCTCCGCCAAAGAACGGGCAGGGTTCATCACTCCAGTGCCTGGGGGCGTGGGCCCAATGACGGTTGCCATGCTCATGAAGGTATGCAGTCACTGTCATTCCAGTGATTGGTTAGACATGAGCCAATCACGTAAGAGTCAGCCAGTCACATTATTGGCTCGTATGAAAAATTGCAACTGTTTTAAGGTCAGTTCCACTAGTTATTTTATAATTGTTCAAATCTGTGCACTCCATATAGTTCAGACAGGGCATTTTTTTTACAATCCATACGATTAATATATTAAAGTATTGTTTTTCATAGTTTTAAACATAACAAGGTTTTTGCTGGCATGCCCTTCTGCAGCACTGTTCGTTGGAATAGTTATAGCATTTTGGAAACATGGCCAGCTGGTTTGGAATTTTGTGGAGTAACACATACTTGGCTGTGGGGTCTTTATCCAGTTTTAAGTATTTCTGTAATGTATGGAAAAGCAAGTAAAGAAATTATTATTTTTATTTTGTACTCTTATAAATATGCTAATTTGTCTCTGTGGGCAGAGGTTATCTGCAGCAATGAGCCCTCAGGTTTTCTCTCCCCTGAAATGTAATTCATAAATTATCTTTAGTCTCATCAGTTTCAACCTGAATGTTTAATTGCAGTCCCTTATTGCATGTGTGATTGTTCCCTCAGAACACAGTGCAGAGTGCTCAACGTTTCCTTGAATCATACCAGCCAGGGAAGTGGAATATCTCTTACACCAAGCTGAACTTGCAGAAACCTGTGCCAAGGTAGAAATCACACAGTCCCATATCGCTCCCCTCTAACTTGTCAATTACTTTATTACACTGTTTACAAGAAGTGAATTTTTATTAAGCTTTTTATGTTCCCCACTGCTGATGATACTTACTGTATGTGGTTTGCAGAGTAGAAAGATTTGTTCTGCTCATTTTCGGTGTGAGGAATAGGAGAACACCATCTTCAGGAGTTGTGACATTTGCTGCCTCTGTCTGTTCTTGATGAATAAATAATGGTGTTGCTCCTGCTGCCCACAGTGACATTGTGATCTCCCGCTCCTGCACACCCAAGCCTATTGATCGCCTAGCCAGGGAAATTGGTCTGATGTCTGATGAAGTGGAGCTGTATGGGAAGACCAAGGCCAAAGTGCAGCTGCACACCATCAAGCGCCTGCAGACACAGCCTGATGGGAAATATGTGGTGGTCACAGGGTAAGAACCATGCTTTTCCTCTGTGTTTCCTCTCTGTCTCTCACTTTTTATTCAATATTTCTACCTTCAAAACTTTTGTTAGGACACCAGAGAGGAGTGGTGATACATGACATCTAACACAGCTGTGTTTATTGATGCTGCAATCCCTAATCCTTGAGCTGTCAGTGTGGTCTGTATCCCTCCAGAATCACACCGACCCCTTTGGGAGAGGGGAAGAGCACCACCACAGTTGGCTTGGTGCAGGCACTGGGAGCACATCTTAAACTGAATGTCTTTGCCTGTGTCCGTCAGCCCTCCCAGGGCCCCACCTTTGGGATCAAAGGTGAGCATTGTTACTGGTTTACAGTCTGTAAAACGGAGTTGATGCACAATAGTAGTTGATGCATGCATTCATGTAGTTAGCATATATATGCCAGTATTGAGATTTAAGTTAATTTGTATGAGTGAAAATGAATTGGGAGTCTGCCCACAGGTGGTGCTGCTGGAGGTGGATATTCCCAAGTCATTCCTATGGAAGAGGTACAGTATCATATTAAAGACACATTAGTTCAATAAGAAGTAGCTGTGGAGCTGACCTTTTCTTCCAGAGGCAGATTGAAATAGCAGATGGTGCACTGCTTTAGTGAATGTCCTAAATGAAGATTGATTACTCCTGGATCAAATGCATATGACAACCATTTGTTGTGTTCTATTATGCAACAACATAAAGTTTACAAAAATTATTTGCCCTGTTCTATAACCTTTACATCCACTATATGTGTTTGACTCTGCTGTTAAAGATAAAC
This sequence comes from Albula goreensis, assembly GCA_022829145.1. NCBI lineage: Eukaryota > Metazoa > Chordata > Actinopteri > Albuliformes > Albulidae > Albula > Albula goreensis. The sequence goes on from CM040749.1 coordinate 19,160,870, forward strand.
AAAAAACAAACTGAAAGAGTATTTTGTGATTCACCCTAAATAAATTTGTCTGCCAAGCAAATACTGTAGCACAGTTAGATTTACCCATTTCCAGTTTTTTTTTCTCTTGCAAATTCTAGTTCAACCTCCATCTCACTGGTGACATTCATGCAATCACCGCTGCCAACAACCTGGTGGCTGCTGCCATTGATGCTCGCATGTTCCATGAGTCTACGCAGACAGACAAGGTGAAACCACTCACTGCTTTCACACCGCTCTCATTATTGTAGCTGAGCCATACACTGTTATGGCTAGTTGGTGATTTAGGTGTTTGTATTTACAGTGTAATGAATCCAGCATGCATGTACATTGAAAGGTGTGAAATAAGTGATCCTGTCTGCTTGCTGCTTTTGTGTCTTTCACAGGCTCTTTTCAATCGGCTGGTCCCTGTGAGTGCCGGGCAGAGGAAATTCTCCCCCATCCAGCTCAATAGACTGAAGGTGAACAGACTTTCTGTCTTGGCTTGTTGCAGTGGTTCTCTGCCCTTTGGACAATATGCACGCTAATATAATGTGATTTGAACATACTTTCCAAAAACTACTGGGATCTTCTCTCTTGATTTGGTGCCAGCACTGGGCAGTCATTTATTAAACTGGTATAAAAAACCTGGCTGTAATGACTAGTTTGTTGGCAGTCCAGATTCAAGGAGTGACACATTTATTCACCCAAAATGTTTCAGTAACTAATCCTGAGAATTGAGATTGTTGATCCTCTTCTTTTTGATGCTCCTTTAGAGACTGGGCATTGAAAAATCTGACCCCTCTACCTTAACAGAGGAAGAGGTAACCCGCTTTGTCCGGCTGGACATTGATCCAGACTCTATCACCTGGCAGAGAGGTACTAGATTAAAAAAGAACTATGTGTATACCACTTTCATTTGTATGTATGTGCATGTTTTTGTGCGCACATTGTGAAATATGTTGGGATTGTAACAGCTGTACCATTCCATGTATGTAATTCATTGATTCAGTGTGCTTGCTCTACTTTCAGGTAAGGCAACAGTTCATTGCTCTTATCATAACTGTAACAATATTCAAGTAAAATCTTGACAGTCTAATGCTAAGTGAAATGTGAGACAACCCTCAGTAGTATCTGTTGTGGTTTTATTGCAGTAATGGACACGAATGATCGCTTCCTCAGGAAGATCACAGTTGGCCAGTCACCCACAGAAAAGGGATTCACAAGGACGGTAATTAAGCAAGCTGAAATACGTGCACTTTGCACAGACAGTGTTACATAACGCTCTTAACTGATAAGGAAAACATGTGATCTGGGCACAGTGGCCTACAGTGTCTGTCACCTTCACAATATTGATATAATTATTAGTGCATCATTGACAAACTGTTCTGGTGCAATCGGTTTCTCAATGATGAAACAAAGAAAAGCTTTTAAAGGTGCATGACAGTGGTCCTAGACCAGCAACATGCAGCTGATTGCAGAGCATTTGGGCGGTGCCCACAGCTCATGTGTCCGCTGTGCCCTCTCAGACGCAGTTTGACATCTCGGTGGCCAGTGAGATAATGGCTGTGCTTGCCCTGACCAGCGGCTTGGAGGACATGCGCCAGCGCCTGGCCAAGATGGTGGTGGCTAGCAGTCGGAGTGGAAACCCTATCACCACTGAGGACCTGGTCAGTGACCACATGCTCACTCTACAAAATAATTTTAGCTATGTTGTTTGAATAAAAAAAACTTTGCAACCATATCGGACAGAATTTCAGCTTCATTTAATGTTAAGGGCACCTTTAGAAACATGTCAGTATTGCTGATAAGAACAGTAGAGAGTGGGTTAGAGAAATATAAAGAAGGGGTAGGAATCTCTGTGTCACATTGAATTATGATGCTATGGTAAAGGGTACAATATAGACCTTGAACACTGGGGGGGCTCAGTTTTAAAGGCTCTGTATTTTCTGCCCTCTGCAGGGTGTGAGTGGGGCACTGACAGTGCTAATGCGGGATGCCATCAAGCCCAACCTAATGCAAACTCTGGAGGTGAGTGAAACAGACGGCCTGGATCACACCTCCCTTTGTAACTGTCCCTGAAAGCAAGGTCTAACTCCATTTGCCCTGCCAGCTCATGGGTGGAGAGGTCTCTGTGGAGGCTGGCACTGGGCCTGGGGGGACTAAAAAGGAGCAGAGGAGTGTGGAAATGAAGATGCCAGGGAACATGTCTTCCTGTGGTGGCACACAGATTAAACTTGCTAATTACTTTAGGTTTCATATAACTGTGTGGGCAGCCCTGTAGTTATTACAACTGGAGAACCCCACATACTGACTGGCACATAACTGCTGCTAGGCTTTCACACTATGTGGGCTCTATTTTTTCAGACTTTTGGCACAATTATAAAATACTGTGTTATACAAAGTACACAGTCAACATTTTTTTTATACATGTTACAGGGCAATTTTCAGTTTGTAGCAGTCTGAATTTGTGTGAAGTTAAATGCAGTGATTTAGAAATTAACATGGCAGCAATTGTTTGAGGTACTACACTGCAAGTTAATCATTGCACCATGAGTGTGGACCATTAAAATGGAGCCTTGTATGGTTCCTCTGTCCATCATCAAAGGAATCATTCAGTTTTATACAAGGCCAGTGATTTTGCATACGTTTTTTTTTTTTTTTTTTTTTTTTTTTTGTTCTCGAACATATTGATGGTATCCAAATCACTGTCTGCCTATAGTGGAAATTCATCTATAGGTATTAATGAAATGGGTGAAGAAACTGGCAGTCTGGTTTTCAGTAGTGTTGCTAGATGTGAGACTTCTGGCCAGCTGCCTAACTGCTATTGTGTACTCTCTCTCTAGGGGACTCCTGTGTTTGTTCATGCAGGCCCTTTTGCAAACATTGCCCATGGCAACTCATCTATCTTGGCTGATAAAATTGCCTTGAAGTTGGTGGGCCCTGAAGGATTTGTAGGTGAGTTAAAATGAATTAGTTCCAAAATGAGGTAGTCTGAATTTAGTTTTACGATTCATCCAATCTGAATGGCATGGCCTGCTTTCCTTGATTTGAGAAACAAGAGTTGTACCTGCTGGGGTATATACTAATTATGATTCAAGGGATTGAATTGCAAATGGCAGTAGCATACCCAGTGACTCTAGAATAAGCTGTTCACTGGGACTCTGTGGTGCAGTGTCCTTTTCCTGTTGCTCCCTGCTGAGTCTCTCCTTGTCATAGTAACGGAGGCTGGGTTCGGTGCAGACATCGGCATGGAGAAGTTCTTCAACATCAAGTGCCGGTATTCAGGACTGCAGCCACATGTTGTAGTCCTCGTGGCCACAGTCCGAGCACTGAAGATGCATGGAGGTGGGCCCACGGTTAGTAATCTCTTTTGGGTTAGGATATTCACATGCACATTAGATGTACAAAGGCTGAAAGCTGGGTCTTGCCACCAATATGTTTTATTATTTGTCACATGTCCTTGGATATACATTTTGATATTGCTGTGTGTATGAATAATACTTTTTTCGACGTATAATTTAAAGGCAGCAAATGCACAAAACCCAAAATAACCCATGCATGTCACACAGTAGATCCTTTCCTGTTTCATCTTTCAAGACATTATCAAGCACTTTTTTTTCCCACCTGAATTCAAATGCAATCCTTAGAATGTACTAACATTTCCATGGCAATCATGTTTGATGGGGGTTCTCAAGAAGGCCTCATTGATATTCTTGCCCTGCAGCATGTCTATTATTTGTTCTTTCCTAGAATTGCGCTTTTGAGTCAGAGAAAATCAAGGTTTATTGGGGGTTCAGTGAGGACGTGACCGTACCTCTCCCTCTTTCATAAGTAGGATGGAACCTGTACTGAGTATTAAACAATGGTCTCTGCTCCACCCCCACAGGTCACTGCTGGGCTGCCCCTACCTAAGGAGTACACAGAGGAGGTAATTTGCCCCACATATCTCTTTGACTTGCATAACATGTGGAGTTGGTCCTTGAAATACTTGTCACTGTTAACAGAACTTTGATGGCCTTTGCTTAGCTGCTGAAATAATATTATTTTGTTTCATTTTTCATTTAAATCAGCCTCTGTTTAAAATCTGGTAAATTTGCTACTGCATTGATTGATACTATGGGATGTCAAACAAACCTCTATTCAAAGGTTTTTCCTGTTGTGTGTGTGTATACAGTTGTCAGTAACTCCGTCAGGAAAATGTGACCTGTGGTAAACTTAGTCACAAATATTCTGGTGTCCTATATCATATACATTTTTTCAATATTAGAAACAGGGTTGCAAAGGCAGTTAATACCTGTAACGAAGTAATTTTCTATGTTAATATGTCATACACAGGAAAGTTAGTCATTTGTTGTAACATTGACTGATTCAAAAAAGTGTGGTCTGTTAAGCAATCACACAAACATTTATAATATTGTTTATATTGTTAATTGTATACGAATGGTTTACTTTTGGTATACTTCCTAAAACAACTGAAACAGTTCTCCAATAGGGCAAAATCTCTGGAGCATTAGAACCTTAATCAGAAACGATTGCCCTCATTTTGTGGTCAGAATACATGCAAGGCTATGGATATTGTTTATGTTTCTTTTCATGTATGAGTACTCTGATGTTTAATGTCCAGTAAGTTCTGTGTATAAATTCCATTCAAGTACTCCAACCGTGTAGATCTGGTGAGAAAATTACCAAATTGTCAACACCAGCTAGTGCTTATCTGTAGTTTGTCATTTGCACTATCATTTTTTGCAACATTATTTCAAGTGTAATACAGCATGGTTTGTTTCTGCTTCTGCTGTTTCTTGGCTGTATCTCAAATTTTACTTGGTTCAAAGTGAGTCAGTTTTGCACAAAAAGTCATCATTCAAGCTTCCTTTGTTTTATAATTGTTCTGTGATTACCTAATTTGTTCTCTCATAATACTTAAATCCCAGCCACAGGATAAAGACTATGATTACATGTCATCTAGTGCTGCCAGAATGACTTATTTTCTCAGTTTGCACAGAAAAACGCATCTTTCATTTCCTTTAAGCTTTTAGCCAAAGAGAGCACATCAGTGAGCACCATTATGCTTTTATGACCACAACAGCAACACAGTTATCTCTCCTTTCACAGTTAATGTAGTGAGCTGTTTGTTGTTCATGCAATACTATCAAAAGCCTGATCCAGCTGCTTATATTGGTTCCATATTACCATAGCAGACTGGCATCAGTAGTACAAGAAAGTAGTTAATCACATCTCTGTATTGAAATGGAAAAATGGCTTCTGTATTAAACATTTTATTTATGCATTTATTGAATTAATTTGAAAAGCACTGGTAAAAGGTTGTGATTTGGATGTTGTCCAACGGTGCTGTGAGATCACCATAATAGTTACCATAATACCCATATACATTTGTTTTTTTTTTTTTCTATTGGCAGATCAAAAATCCAAAGCCATGTCACTTATTCAGTCCAGTAAGCTCAGGCTAAAATCCAGCCTTATGAGTACTTCAACTGATTGGTTGTTGCCCAGTATCCAACGCTATGTGAAAGTACATTCATTTGCATAAAAGGCTGCTATCTACCCATTTTAAAATGTTGTTACTGAGTGTTTATGGGGGCGGGGGAGTTGGGACTCTACTGTGGAATGCTGTCATGGTAACAGAACAGTCTCTTCTGTAGAACCTTGAGCTGCTGGAGAAGGGCTGCAGTAACCTGAAGAAGCAGGTGGAGAATGCCAGGGCCTTTGGGGTTCCAGTGGTGGTAGCCGTTAATGCCTTCAAGTGAGTGACTGTAAACCAGGCATCATCTGACCATCCTGCCTGCCAACTTTTCACAGTGTAAAAGTGTGGTAATTAAAAGATGGCTTCATTCTTCCACTTGTGTCCCTATTAACCATGTTGTGAGTAACCTGCTAACCTACAGCCAGAGATGGTTAAGGTTTTTGGTTTTGATCTTTTGATAGTTATTAAGGAAAAACTTTTAACTATACTGAAACAGAATGTTGTGTTTAGCTCCTTCATTTCATATCGAAAGCTTTTCTATAATTTCTTGGTACTTCTGGGATCTTTTCTGTTGTCATGTAATTGACCCAGAGCTTTTGTGTATATATGTCCTTTTATGGATGTTTGATGTGGCTTAAGGTCAGACACTGATGCTGAGTTGGACCTAGTCTGCAGCCTAGCCAAGTCAGCAGGAGCCTTTGATGCGGTGCGCTGCTCTCACTGGGCAGAAGGGGGCGCTGGGGCAGTGGCTCTAGGGCAGGCTGTGCAGAAGGCAGCCAACGCGCCCAGTGATTTCAAGTTCCTCTACAACGTGGAGGTAAAGGCTGGCATGCCAACTAATGTTTTGTAAATTTTAGTTTTTTGTTATTTCTTTAAAAATTTCAAGGATCTAGAGGCTGTCGTCACTTCCTCACATTCAAATGAAAACAGCTCTTTGTAGATTTTTCTTCAGCTTTGCAGCTACGTATTTGTCACCACCACCAAGAATCAGCCCATGTAAATGACATAGTTCTCCATTGCGCTGCACCTGCCAAATTTGTGGCAGTGCTCCTTCAGTAATAAGAGTTAGAGCTCTCAGTGTGAAATGTCTCCTGTAGGGACTAAGATTGAATGCAGGAGTGGAGTATGAAAAATGGCAGTTGCCCCTGGAAACATGAATGTACCTTGTTCCCGAGTTTTACTCATTTTGAAAGGGTTTTGTCGGATGACTTGGACGAGAACTCTGCTACTTTTTGGGAACCATAATTATAATATGTATGCTTTGGGTTTCAGTCCTGTTCTTTGAACAGTTTAACCTGAGTTAGGGCTGAATTTGTTATTTATGTATAAAATGTCAGATGCATGTGGGTAGGACCTTTTGACTAATATTAATAGTATTGGTGATCGTAATGTATTGCATGCTTGCACACAACTCACAGCTACCAATCGTGGACAAGATCAGAATCATTGCTCAGAAGATCTATGGTGCAGATGATGTGGAGCTCCTCCCTGAAGCCCAACACAAGGTGGAGCTCTACACTAAACAGGTGAGAATTGCCAAATGGTATCTTGGTTCAATACAGAAATGGCAAGGTGTATGTGTGTGCATGCAACTTGCTTATCCTGTTAGGTTGAAAAGCTATAAACAAGTTTTGAATCCCTTTGAATGTTAAGTCATACCGTAAAACTGGAAAGGTTTTGCATATGACTGTAATGTAGTTCATTTACAACTTGCTGCTAAAGGTACATTTTAAATGGGACAGAACCCCAAATATAAACAAATCTGCTTAATGTTGTGCACTCTTTTTGAGTAAGCATTGTTTATGCCTTCTTTTTAAGGGCTTTGGGAATTTGCCCATCTGCATGGCTAAAACCCACCTCTCCCTGTCCCATGACCCAGAGAAGAAGGGGGTACCCACAGGGTTCATTGTCCCTATTCGAGACATCCGTGCTAGTGTGGGTGCTGGCTTCCTTTACCCGCTGGTTGGCACGGTGAGGACTTTGCCTTAAAACAATTCTCAGGAAACAATGGTCTGCTCAGAGATCATAATTGAAAATCTACCACCTACCAGGAGTATGATTACATATTGTGTTGCACGTGGCTTTTCAAGAAGTCAGGTGGAAAATAAGACATCATTACAGCTCTGTACAAGAGTGCATTGTGCACTTGTTGATGAAATGTTTGTCGTGTGGAAAATATCCCATGATGAAATCTTGTGGATATTGTTTGAAAATTTCCCTAACAAGAAATGAATGCTGGCACTGATTAGTGTGCTACCATTTATCCATGACAATCTAAGGAGAAAAGAGACCAGAATCAGAAACGGTTTTGGCCAGAGATGTCTGAATTGAGATGTCAAAATGAAGTGTCTGTGTTGAAACTGCAAACTCTGAAAATATAGAATTCTGAGCTTTTGATGTGGTCTGCAGCCCTGTACAGATTATGACGTTTCGTTCAGTCAAAGTGTTAAAATTTCTTTGTATTAAAACATGTTATCCATAGCAGATATGGTGCTGCAGAAATTAGGAGTAAGAGTGGGTGTTTATCAGCTGAACAAGGCTACAAGACAAGTGTAATGCATCAGAGGACCACTCCAAGCTCATTACACAATTCCCACCATCTGTGACTGCACAAACCTGCACATCTTGAGCAAGGCTTGGTGAATATAGCCAGTCTGGCTCTAAGTGTCTATGCCAGTGGCTGAGTGGTGAGTGTTGTTTTATTTAAAGAATCCTGTCATTGTTTTCTGCTTTCCCCAGATGAGCACAATGCCAGGGCTACCAACAAGGCCCTGCTTCTACGACATTGACCTGGACCCAGACACCGAGCAGGTCAACGGCCTCTTCTGAGAGGAGTAAATCTGGTTTAAAGGTAAAGACTTAATAGGGTTTTATCAGCAAGTGGAGATACAGTACCAGTTAAAGGTTTGGACAAACCTACTGAAAATCATGTATTTCTCTTTCTTATAGCCATTTTCACCTTAAGGGTTATGTTAAAATAACAGAAATGTGTTTCTTATACAAATATAAATAGTCATGTTTTTGTCCATGTAAATCATTCTTCCAAAACAAAACCTTTTATTGGTAAAAAGGGTCTTTTGAGCCAGTATCCAAGTTTTGTGGGTTTGCTTTAAATATTAAATGTAACAAAGCTGTTACAGGTATAAAATATTAACAGAGTGATTGCTTGTGCCACAAGTACTATATATTATCTGAACACCTTCTTTCCTGGTCTAAACACCTGAGATAATCATTTATGTTGTGACAAGGTAGAGTGGATACCAAGGACCTAGTTGGTAAAAAAAAAAGCTTTCACTTTTTGTTGTAATAATCAATAATATGGGAAGAAAAGCTAAAGTTTGCAAAGAGTGTCAGTCCATAATTACTACAAGAAATGATGGCCAATCAAACAGGAAATCAGGCCAAAGCCATCAAATGCTACAATGAAACTGGCTCCTATAAAGATTGCCCTATCTGCTGCAGGTAACAAGTATATTAGAGTCAATAGCCAAAGAAATTGCCAGTTGACAACACCGCAGATTAAGGCTGAAATACATGCTTCACAGAGCTCTAGTAGCAAGCACGTCTCAATATCAACTGTTCAGATCTGGTCTTTATGGTAGAATTGATGCAAAAAATCAGACATTTTTGGCTCCAGCCATCATGTTTTTTTTTGAGACACTGAGAATGTGAACGGATGATGCCAGCATGTGTGGTGCCTACTGTGAAACATGCTGTCAGGGATTTATGTAAAATTAAAGGCACAGTGAACCAGCATGGCTACCACAGCATTTTTCAGCAACACGCCATCCCGTCTGGTCAGTGCCTAGTTGGACCGTCATTTCTTTTCAACAACATAACCACCCTAAGCACCCCTCAAGGTTGGGTAAGACTTATCTTGTAAACAAGAAAAGAGATGGAGTGCTGTAGCAGATGACCTGGCCCCCACAAATCCCCAGCCTAAACCCTAGAGCTGGTTTGGGATGAGTTGGCCTGAAGAGTAAGATTAAGGCAGCCAACTTGTGCATAGAATTTGTGGAAACTATTTTAAGACTGTTGCAGAAGCATTCCAGGTGGCTACCTCTGGGAGCTGGTTGAAAAAATGCTAGGAGTCTGCAACGCTGTCATCCAAGCAAAAGGGGACTATTTTGAGATAGTTTCATATATCTTGCAAATAATTTTAACTTGTTGAACACTTCTCTTGGTTGTCACAATATTTGATTTTTATTACTTCATTGGTGCCTTCTTGCAGCTGTAAGGCAAATAACATAGCTAAAATAGAGAAAAATGCATTAAAAAACATGTTTCCAAACTTTTGACTGGTACTGTATGTGGGACTTAGGTTTCCCCACAGTTGTAAGTTTATATAAGATGCATTTCATACATCAGTGCCCAGTTTTTCCCCTTAAGACCCTGTTTTGGATTTTATGCTGTAGTTTAATCTCCATTTGTGTGAAAAGTGGATCATTTTAATAAATATTAATGAAGAAAGCTTGATTATAGATCAGGCAGATTTAAGTTAATTTGTTTACTTATTTTGCAAAACAGATTTGTACTCTGCCGTCTGTTATTAAACCTCACAGCAAGACAATTGAACATTAATCAATGCCTGCTCTGAACGGGCAACACTGGGAGTTGCAGTTCAGAATCCCACTCCTGCTGATGTAACTTCTGCCATTACAAAATATACCTTTTATAAAAATCAGTCTGTGGGTCCTTTTACCATTATTTTCACCTATGTAAGGACTGATGGTTTGACTGACCTCTCCTCTGTCTCCTCTCTTTGCAGCTGTATGGACAGGATCCATAGTCTCTCCACAGCTGTTGTTAAATGTGATAGAATAATTTCTGCTTTTTAACTGGAAATCCTTCTTCTTCCCTCATTAGTGCAGTAATTAGATTTTTGCAGTTTGTCACAGGGGTATTAAAACAGTCAAATCAGCGTTTTTACAGTTTCTCTATTACATTTGTTGTTTACAAATTTCTTCCACCTTTGCCACAGAACTGCAGATTTCTTGTTGATATTGAGGCAACTGTCTGAAGAAAACACATTTATGGAAGGGTAAAATGTTTTGTGTACTTTGTATTGATCATTTCCTCCATAGTGGAAGAGCTTTCATTTTTGGCTTTATTACAGCTTGTCAAAAAGCTGTCAGTCTCTTCACAGTGGGTCTCTAAGAGAAGATAGAGTGCGACATTTCCTAATGAAAGCCAATCATGAAAATTAGCTGCTGCCACATCATACCCATCTGTCTACCAAATACAATACTAAGAATAGGGTCTGTAATTACAAGACTAGACATGCTTGTTTTAAGTGGATTTTCTTTAATTTCTTTGAAATTAGGCACATTATTAGAGATTGAATAGAGAAAGTTCATGTGTTAGTTTTTGTATGTTAGTATTTCATCATCCTCTTGGACATACACTTGAATCTTCAGTGTGCGATTTTATCATACAACATGATCAACTGAGTTTGTGTCAGTGAAACTCCACTCTAGTTCTAACCCTCCCTGCCAGCAGATTGACTTGCACATTGTATTAACACAGCTGTATTCACTCTAATCATAGAGAAGGAACCATTTTCTTTTCTGATATGTGCCTTTGTTTTTAAGAGCACTGGTTAAGACAGTTGCATATTACAAAATGGAATATGTTTTCGAAATTTGTTTTCCTCTTTTCCATTGTACAATGATACATTAATTAAAGCACTGTTCAATGAAAGGTGTTTTGTCTTTTACTTTCAAAAGATACCTGTAGACTGCATGGTCTTGCCATCTAAAATTTAATACTCTTGACACTGATTGGTCTCAGTCAGATGTCTGGTGCTACTGTGTCCACAGAGGATTTTTTTCCTTTTGGGTTGCTGTAGCAGCAGTATTGATTCTTGTTTTCCCCATATGACATTGGTATTTTGCCCACACGTTTTGACTATACAAAGTGTTTCTGGATTCAGCATATCCTGCTGTTACTAAGATTGCTGGAGGTAATATGTCAGTGTTGAATGTGCTCCTGCATAGTGAACCATTTTGAACACACTTTGTGGGTTTGCTGCTAAGCAATGTGTCATGCCAGTTTGTGGCATAAAGTTAAATGTGAACTCTCAGCTGTTGGCAATACAATCTCATTGGTGTTGAAAGAACAGTAATGAAAAAGGATGTTGTGCTAATTTCTAGACCAAGGAGATCATACTCACCAATTTTCTCTTACAGTTTGTGTCAGAGTTCCTGGCAAATGTAGAAAAGTCATTTAGACATTTGTTGGGACTATAGCACAAGGTAATTCCATTGCTGTTAATGTCTTGCTTTTATGCAAAAAGTCTTGGCATTCAAATATTGGATACATTAAAGTATTGATAAATGTTTGTGCATGTGCCTTGAACCATTAAATCAAGTGTGTTTTTAAAGGTTTAGGGGTCTACTTGTATTCAATGGGGAATTGAATACACCTGAAAAATACTGTATGCATTGAGTCACTGCTGTGTCATCTCCATGTCTATCATTCTGAGTACTTAAGCAGTTTAATGACAAGTAATTTGCAGAGATAATAATACAGATCAGAGACCATGAATGACGCTCTTTTTTTTTTTTTTTTTTTCCTTTTCCCTCCATGTACTGGAGCACAATACTGTATTGATGTGAGTGCTTTTACAATCCTTGGCTGAGTGATGAAACTGTTAGATATTGATATTTTGAACTCTTAGGCCAACTCTGTCCATTGGAAGTCTCATTTGAGCCTCCTGGAAGGGAGTTTCACAGTATGTGTAAGGGCCAACCCAACCATTGACTTTTCTTGTTTGAAAGAATAGAATTTGATATCCTCAAACCAGATTACTGGGTTTAACTGATTTTTTTTTTTAAGCCATTAAATATTTATGTAGGAAAATGTACCTACTCTGTTTCAAAGCTGAAAGAGGCAGTTAGACAATTACCTGAAGAGTTCTCATGACCACTGGTTTGTGTAAAGAAACTGAATTTCAGTGATTTGGACAAGGATTTTTTTGTTCGGAATTGCTAAAGGGTATTACATAAATGAACAGACCTTCTACATTCTAAAATACTAATATTCACCTCTTGGGAGCCTCTTGCGTTTGTATTTTTTTGTCTGCATGTTCCTGTATTACACATTTGTTTGCTACAGGTTCTATTTGAGCATTCTCTCCTTCCCTCCCTTGTTTTGTAGTTGTTTGTTGAGCCCTGTGTGTGGGTGTGCATTGGGCTTCCAATCTGTCCATTTACTGGCTGCATGAGAAATGACAAGTGCCAACATATTAGAGTGATTAATAACTGCCTGACATTAACCACCTGACCAAGCTCTCTTTCTTTAGCTCGACTCACAAAAATATGTATCGACTTCCCTGCATCATGGCTGTTTTCAGCTGCGAATGATTTACACAAATTACATGAAACAACTCTGTGCCTCACTGTTCTGAGCTGATACATGCATCAGATGAGTAAGCCCTTCATTTTTTTTTTTTTTTTTTTTTTTTGTCTTAATGGGGTGGGTACAAATTTCATCCAAACGTAACTGCTTTTGCTGCTGTTCCCAGCCTGACATCATTCTGATGATGGAATGAATGGCTAGCAAATATGTTCCACTAATAACCATTGGTTGTGTTACAAGGGCACTTTTTTAATTTTAAAAAAAGTTTTGAGTTCATATTTTTGTTGTAAATCTTTGAATAATAATAATGCTGTTTTTTGTTATTGATCTGAGACAAACTTGGGCCCTCACTTTTACATTGGGTGAAGATTAGAATGACAATGTGACAATGAGAATGAGAGGTTTTCTGATTCAGCTGCATTGTAAAAAGCTGAGTGATGGCTGCTCTGGCAGGGAGCATATGCACAGAATGCTGTGAATATATATGACCATCACACTTGATCAGACACACATCAGTCTCCATTCAGGACCAGTCCAAGACACTTGAGAGATTAAAATCCAACCATTCCTTTCTTCCTGGGAAGAATCTCTTGCTGACATTCCCCAGCTCACAGGCAGCTTTGAGATGGAATTTGATTCAGGAATGCATGCAGCTTAGTTTTAATAACCACATCTTACAACTTGAAGTTGGAGTTTTCAGACCGTACTTTTTTGTAATCATAGTAATAGTATACATGAATCAAAAATGACACTTCCTGTGCATGGTGAAGATCTACCACCAGTCATACCCAAACACAAAAACTTTAATAAAAACAATAATAGTGGATCTACAACAGGGGTACTAGACCTCAAAATTAAATCTTTAAATTCCAACACGGTGGACTAGGATGTTCATTGTCTATTTTAATAGTAATTGAGAAATCATTCTAAATGTAATTTCAAAGGAATAAAAGTCAAAGAAAAGGGTAATTGTTCTGTTTACCTATATTGTGCCTCCATAAAATGTCTCCCAAATAAAGTTTTACAGGAACATAAGAATTACTGTGATATATCCATATCCTTTGGAGGATGTGCATGCTAGTCTTGATGTTCTTGCAATAAGGCAAAGATCTGCCCTTTTCGATTTTCTCCAATGTGAGAAAATACTTACCGTTAAAATACTGAATTCAATATACAGAATATATTTTTTAAAAAAGTAATACACATGTAAACAACCCAAGGTAATAGAAATATACATTCGAGCAATTATATTTGAACGTATATATTGTGAGTGGCATATCTCAACCGCTGCTGTCGAGCATTATGTTTCTAAGGGAACCGAGCCCAAAAACCCCCCTTTGCATAATGATGCAGTTGCGTGGCGCGAGAACATACTCTTTTAGATTCTGTGCGACGTAGCCGAGGACTACATTGGCAACTGGAATCTTGTCATCCGCCTTATGTAAATTTGGAAATGAATGCGTTAGATCGCAGAATACTCTGTTAATGTAAGTACATTTTAATTCATGTAATATTTCTTAAAATATAGATTTGTGTTAAATTTTAATGTATTAATAATACATCGTTTTTCATGTCGTCAAACTTAAGCAAAGTTTACACCATTTTCTTAACTGATTAGAAGCGCATCTTACAGTGGTTTAAAATTAAGGCTCAGCATCAGAAATCCCTAATACCACACAATTTCCACAGAGATTACAACCAACAACAGTGTAAATAGATATATCGTACTGGATATATATTGCATTTATTGTAGTCATTCAGTTTAAGCAACGAATGCAACTGATTACAAAACAAGAAAAGAGTGTATTTATAGAACTGTGTGTGTATTTATATATGTATATATATAGTTTTCATTAGCAAGGAAATACATGTATGCTGATTCATAGCACAGTTAAGGCTGTCGGATCCCGTTCTTTGCTATTTGCGTTGCAGCTATTTGTATTAGGCTATGATGGGTAGCGCTTGTAATTTTATTGTTTGGTGAGAAGGATAAATGTACTCATGAAACATCTTGAATTCGATGTTAATAATATACTGTACTAGTCTCGGGATTCTGAGAAATCCGGATGAATTAAATAACTGGTGTTGTATTTCATGCCAATATACTACAGAATAGAGCGATTCTCAAATAAAGTATTTGGAACCAGGCTAATTAAAGGAAACGGCTTTAACAACGAATAGTTTTGTTTAGTATTTCCATTTAACTGAATGTTCGTCGTTGTTTTAAATTAACTCAAATCGGTATGAAATTAATTAATTATTCTCTGACTCATTGTGCGTATAAATAGACAACCTGGGTCAAAATGAAATTGCTAATTGACTCAAGAATTCTGACTCATTAGCGCACGGGGTGGCAGCGGGGGGCCTATTAATTGTGTGGGAATTATCTGGCTATGAGATGCAAGACAACAATGAAATAAAGAAATTGTGAAGTGACTTCTAGTCCTTACTACTTTTAACACAAATAGCAGCATTGATTTTGCCTAAGTAACAAGCTTCTAGCTTTGTAAATCTCCTGATCAGATATGAATATAATATATCTAATGCTAAACACTGAGTGGATGGATTCATTAATGCTGCATGACTAAAAGCAAAATCACTACTGCACATAAACTGGTATTCTTATATTGTTATCTGGTCTCTTTTCAGGTTTTGAATGAGTCATGCTAATTAGCATGACTACAGTATTACTATTGTAAACAGAAACAAACGGAAGTGGTCTTAAGAGACTGGTGATGATGTCTATCCATCTGTTATAACAATAATTGAGCATGTTGTTATGTATGGTGTTTTGAAAGGAAGATGCAGATTTAAAATGGTGTTCAAATCATCCACCACAGTCCAAGAGACCTCAGTTGAAAAAAATCAAGCTGAACTTAAGAGGAAGTTGACTGGTCCCCCAAGACTCCTCTTTGGCAAATCTAAGGCTAACAATGACCTTGATACCAGGGAAGTCAAAGGAGGAATCAGCAGTGATGGGACCCACATGGACATCATAAAAATGAAACAGTCCACAATAATAGAGAATAAATCACAAGACTATTCAGAAGATCTTCAAAAACCTGTTAAGTCAGAAGAGGAGCAGACAGCACCCAACATTATGATAAAATCTGAAGGAAGATGTACTGGAAATGAAAAAATAGATCACTCACATGGGAAATTTGACCATAAAAAACAGTCAAAGCCCAGGGGTTGGAAACGATTATTTTCCCCATCTCTTATTTGCATGAAGAGAAGGAGAAAAAAACTGGTCAAAATGTCAGCCATGGATGGGGCTGTCACTTTTCATAATGCACAGTCTGCAGAATTTGACTGTGACACTGAGTTAGCTACAGGTCAAACAGTATCCCCCAAAGAAAGTAGATGTTCAGATTTCCAAGAACCAGGAAGACACAAATGGAAGGACAACCACACTGTTCTCAGGTGGAACAAGATGGGTTATTACAAAGCTCATAAGTACATCCACTTATCATCAAAACACAAAGGGACTGTCAGGACAAGAGGTGCCTTTTGGATATGAGGATTCCCTTAATCCAAACCTTTCCCTAAGGAAGAAAATTAGATGTTTCTTAAAACGTGGGACGGAGGAACATCCTCCTTTTTTCCATGAGACACTGGCTAGAAATCATAAATACATTGAGGAGGAGACCATTGTGCTTTCTAACAGACATGCAGATGACTCTGATCAAAAGACAATACCTTATATCTGTGAAGGAGCACATTCAATGGGTGACAATGAGGTAAGAGGGCCATGCTCTGAGACCATGACTGTAAATGTGGACGTGAGTGTTGAAGGAGAAGAGGCCAGAGACGTGAGGCAAACCAGCAGAGACACAGAGGCTTATGTAAACCATACAAATGCAAGTGGTCAGGGAGGGAAAAGAGAGGACTCACAAAGATTGGCAGAGGAAGAGGTTGAAGCATGTGAGGGCAAGATGCAAGATCCCTTTCAATCTGATGAACAGCTGCAGGGGTTGACAAGGGCTTTCTTGATTGAAGAAATACCCAGAGAAAATGCAGATGTCCAGGCTGTATCAGCCACTATTCCATCTGCTGTTGGTACCAGGAAAAGCCTGAAACATCCTTTCAAACAACAGGACCAAGGAAGGGATGATGATGTACATGAGACTTATTTAGTAGAAGAAAAAATACCACATAGGAGATTTACAGGTGAAGACAGTATGCAAATTAACTTGAAAAATGTCAAATTTGAGAGTTTGGAGTTGTGTCATGGTGAAATGAACAGTGCGCTAGAGAATGGTCCTAATGTGTCTTCTGAGGAGAACCTCTGTAAAGGGGAAAATGGCTGCCAGAATGCACTCCTTGTTGAGGAGCTGGGCTCGCAGGGCAGTGATGTGTTGCTGGTGCAGACTGCTTGTGCTTTGGTCCAGGCAGCCATGGAGGCAGCACTGGAGCAACTCACAGAAGAGCTGAAAGACAGGTCAGCAAACCTTCTGACAGAATATCATGAATCTCAAGATCACACATAACCCTCTGACATCCCAGACTTTTTCCTGTGTGTGATTAAACACCACTTTCCCAGTTCAGCCCTGCCTTCCTGAAAACCAGCACATTATGATTGAATTGCTTGGTTTCAGTAATTGCTTTATTACAGTATGCCCCTGATGTCACAGGAGATAATAACAAGGAACACACACGGCTTTCTTACCACCCAGCAGGGAGCAGATTGTAAAAACCGCAGTATTTGATACATTGTTTCAATGTGTTCTTTTAATGTAAAAACTCTGCCATATTAGTTCATACAATAGACTTGTGTAAAATGTCGAAATATTATTTGTGTATTCATTCATTTATTATGCATTAATGTATGCTATTTATGTACTATATGTATGTACAACTTTGAGATGCTACAGAACTGAGAAAAACCTTGTTGAGCATAAATCATAACCTATGACTTTATAGCCAATTGTATTTTGTATAATCCTGTGCATTGGTTGGCAGATCAGCAAACTGTAGAGGCCAATCATTTATTATGATTCCAGGAGTAGATTTATAGAACCTGTTCAGGTTGATAATCTATGAGCATGTAACAGCAAATCATTCGACAAATGAAGTTCATCTCATGTTTGTTTTTCACGTATTTGTCAACCTTAATTAATATAATTTTAAAAGGTGATTAACTGAATACATTTGTTTCAGCATATGCATTGAAACTTGCAAGGCTCAACTGATCCATGTGGAATACTCACTAAAGGGTGAATACTCTAGGACATTACTGTAGGGCATTCCTACAGGATTTTTAAGAGTTTGTGCTACCTTTGGAGATTCAATATAAAATGGGGACTCCGATATACACAAGACATGTGTGAATCATCTTAAAAAAGGCGATTGACTCATTGTGTGCTTTGCATGTACAACTCAAAGGGCACACTATCTTGTATGTACAACTGAAAGAGCACAGAGATTTGTTCTGATATTATGTCTTATAGCAATGAATACAATCAATGCTTAGGAAGGTGATCCCCCTTAACAAGTCATGGATGGTCTACTGGTACAGAGGAAACTCTTCTCTTTTGTAAGAATAAAAGAGAGAAATCAGGTTTCCTACCACTAGGTGTCAGGTTTGCCTTGGCTGTGTTGTGATTTCCCCATGAAAGGGCACAATTAATATATATCACATACAAATGACCCTTTAAAAAAATAACTGACTTAATAAAGTCTGACACATCACCCTGCATTTAACTTGGGCTGTCTTTTCAAATTAATTTCCATATACTGTACTAATAAAGTTTATGACTCAAGGTACATATGGATATTAGGTAGATTGATTCCTGGTTTTCTGAGCCTTAGGCAGCCTTTCAGGACGAAGAAACATTTGTACCCTTTAGTGTGTATTGATCTAGCCCTGTAAATAATGCAGTGGTTCTGTATTTGGCACCCACCACTGGAAAAAATAAGAAACTGTGTGTATTTTGATAGACTTTGATAATTCTGATTCACATAATGTTTCATTGATGGAGATGCCTTATCCATGCCAATGTGTTTGACCAGCTTAACTGTATGTATAATGTAAAAATGAGTTATAAGGCCAGCATTTTAAAAATGTTTTATTGGCAGTACATAATTAATCAGTTCACTGGTAGTCTGAAAATAGTCTCAAAGGTGATATACACCTTGCATTATTTGTGTACTGTACTGTATAAATGTAAGAGATTTGTCAGTGAATCTTCAGGATTCATGTGTGTATCCTTAAATGTGTTAATCTCAGAGCTTCAAGTCAAGTTTCACAATTAGGTATACAAGCGTGGGTTTTTAATGAACTGAACAAACTGCATTTTGTGTTTAAAATGTATGTGGGTTGATGTATTTACTAAATCTGATCAGAAAATAATAAACTTTAAATGTTTAATTTAGTACTTTGTAACAGTTGTGTATACACACTCCTTTATATTCACCCATGGGTGCACCTTTGCAGTGTATGTTTACATTTGCATTTGAGGATAAAGGCCCAGACACTTAAAATGCCATAACATCATAAGAAAAATCATAAATTATCATTATAAAAGTAGACCATGGCAGTGCTGAGAAAATACTGTCTGTGAAACCTGCCTCTGGCCTTATCTCTCTGGTAACTGTACAGTTGCAGTGAAGGTCATTTCCATGTCAACAAGAGCCCATGTAACAAGACTATTGGTTAGAAATAGCCTAGGACTAAGCTGAGCTGATCTATAGTCTCTGGAAAACAGTCCCAAGGTTCTAACATAGCAGTCCTTCTCTACAGTACATCTGAAGCTTGCCTGGGAGTGAATCTGAGGTCCATGGTCCAACCCTTAGGTTAGCCTTCTATAGTGGGCATTTTCCTATTCTTTGTGTCCCTTCTCTCCCTAAATTCAGCCTTGATGACTACTCCCATTTTGAACTTGGGCTGACCATGGTGCCAGAGAGCTAATGTCTTATAGGAAATGGCATGTTACCCTGAGGAACCAAATGTACCTGGTTCTGCCTGCCTGTATTGGAATTGGCCTCTTTACAACATGATTCACTAAAGCCTTGTTTTCATGTAAAGTGGCACTAGCGATTCAACAACCCCTTGTGTCGCCACTGCTCCCTGTACCTAATATATGTGGCTGCCACTAATCCCATGTCTGAACTAGTAATAGATTTTGGGGCCACCATCCTCAGGGGAAGTATGTACATATGGAGTGCATCATCATGTCTGGGTACAGTGACATTCCCACCATGAGTATTTCCTCAGTGGCTCCTGATGTTGCCTGCTCCTTGTTAGCGGTTAGGAGAGATGTGCTGCTGACTGTTATTTCCTCTGAAACTAGGAGAAAGAAACAGCAGGCTAAAGACGCATAAAGGTCAGCCCGAATAGCCCAGCCCCTTCACTACCCTGGCAATTGTCAGTTCCCTCACACAGAACTCATAAATTAATAAAGATACACATTTCTTTAGACCAGAGGACCTGATAGAAGAAAAGGATGCAGATTCTTTAACATACATGTGAAGCAACAACTGTTGTTTAAAATATCATCACTAAGTAATCACCCGGCTTTCCACAGATGATCATTTTACAGTATGAGGAGGTATTCAGAATAATACAGTTCTTCTGTGCTGACAATCCAATAAAATATAATTCTAGTGAAGCAGATTGAAAACAAAATGATAATTAATGCAGTTAGTTGAGTAAATCTCTTAAATTTAATGTAACAATGCCATTTTCACCCTGTAACCAGATATTTCACAGCAGTTGCTGCAATGCTGTAAAGGTAACATACTTTGTATGTTGTACAGTTATGTTTGGTGGATGAACTGTGCTTTTAATAATACCTGTCAAGATTAAACTACCTACCATCTAACAGAACTCTTTGACTATTGTCAATTTAATATGATAAAGGCATTTGTCAGTGTTGAAACTTACATATTTCGGATGGCAAAATAAAAAGTTCAATGAAAGATCCACAGTGGGAATTGTCTAAAAGGCTTTGAGTTATGGACGACAGGAATCTGTTTCTTGGGTCAAATCTCCCTCTAGTGGTGAGATTTTGTTCCTGCATACAAAGGGCTGTGTGGCTAGCATGAGCCAGAATTTGTGGAATGGTAGACTGTACCAAGCACAAATAAACCTTGTTTCCTTTTTAAAAGGACTCAGTTAAAATAAAATGAGATATTTTCATCTCAACTCTATTGGAAAAAATTGACAAATTAAGATATTTTGTCTTCCAACAGCTGCGAGCATAATTACATTGAGCTGAGATGCAATGGGGTCGATTTTCTAAAATCCAAAATAAGGGGTGTTATTTTGTGTCCACAAAGTATTTTGTTTTTATTTCACTCTTTGTGGGTGATCAACAAAGAGTCATCATGTAAATGATTTTGCACATTTGAAAAGAATCTCCACCCAACTGGTTTGGACAAAAAGGGAAGCAGCTCAGGCAATCACCATAAACACATAATCAAGCTTGAATCACAAAGAAAGTTACTACCACCTTGGACAGTGCCATGCAGCAGCGCCTAGAGGTGACAGGGCTATGACGACGAAAGATGGCAACATTCAGCCAAATCCAGAATAGCCTCTCTATGGTTTGCTTTACAGCCACCACACAGATAGAAATGTCATTGCAAGACCACTTATGACAGGCAATTTTCTTCCCAAATCTCCTGATCTGCTCTGGAACCTGGAAGAGATATCTCTTCCCACTTGGTTTGGAACCAACCTCACTTTGTGATTCCCCTAAAATTTGCCAGCTTTATAAACTTGGTAGGAAGATGTTCAAAACAGTGACTGGGCTCAATCTTTTTTTTCTTAACTTTCACTGACAACTGAATTTTTAATACAAGACACAATTTTTGCAAGGGGAAGCACTGCTCTTTGGTCCAGTGTCACAGCCCCAGAAGGAGCTCTGTTTTAGAGGGAGTATTAAGCCCTGAAAGTTCATTCACAGCTGCGAGGGCTTGGGAAGGACTAAAAAGTTTTGAACTACCACTGCACAATTATAAGCACCAAATGTGAAAATTAACTGGTGAAATGATGCATCTCATCTAATACTGAGAGATGTCCTCATCTTTCAAAATGATTTATTGTTTTGTTTTGACTTGAGGGTCAGTTTTTAAAAAGCATTATTAAATTAAAAAATATGGATTATCAGTTAATAACCAGGAACCTTAATAAATTACCTAGTCATACTGCAATCATTTCAGGACTTTTTACTTTTCATGCATCTATAAGCAATATTTTTCTCCTGAAACAAAATAGTAGCTGCTGGAACAAATCTGAAAAATAGAAAAATGACACAAGCGCTTTTACATAATTTAGTAGCTTTGACTTGAAAAACAGAAACACTGAAAACTACAACAGCATTGAAGAACACACATACACACAGAGGAAGAGAGAGACACAACTGGGCACAGCTTGTGTCATATAACAGGAGGCAAAGTTCACAGGAAATAAAGATAAACTGTAAGTGGACATCAGAAGTAGATGAGTAATTAGAAATTGTCCCAGCACACAAAGGTTTAGGCTGATTTCACTCTACAACAACAGTATCAATGCTTTCCTGGGAGATCTCAGAGTCTAAGGAGTAGCATGAACTAACATTGTCCTGAGCGTCCCTGCCGGCGTCCTCTGCTGTGAAGTCTGCCTGGCTCTCGCAGAAGTGCTGGGATGCCTGGATCAGCTGGCTACAGAAACGACTGTAACGATGGTAGCGGGCCTGTTTGCCGGTGTGGGTGTACATGTGCTCCTGCAGCTGACTTTTCTGGGCAAACCTGAGACTGCAGATAGCACAGGCGATCTTCCTCTTGCGGGAGTAGGGGCTGGTGCTGCCTTTCAGTTCTGCTGCCAGCTCCTCTGACAGGGCACGACTCTGCCGCAGTGCCTCCTCCAGCCCTGCTGCCTCTTGCTGCTCATGCGCGCCTGGGCTCTTCTCCACCAAGCAGCCCTGCAGAGGGTGTGGTTGCTCCAGGCCCTCAAGCTCCTCCGCCCTGACCTTGGACACCTCCCCTAAGTCGCTGTTTTCCAAGATGGCTGCAGGAACACCAAAGGGCAGGGAGCTGGTTGCATGGATAAAGAGGTGCTCTCTCAGGCCCTGGCGTGAACAGCAGCGTTCCCCACAGTAGTGGCAGTACAGTACCCGGGGGCTGGCCTTTATAAGGCCTGGGCTTGGGCTGCCCTGAGCTGGCATGGGGGAGCTTGTCTGGGGCTTTGGTGCCACCTCCGTCTCCACCATTTCCTTCTTGATCCTCAAGGAGAGGTCAGTGGCCTCTGTGTCGTCCCAGGATGCTCCAGAGGTCGTACCATGCAGGTTGGGGAGCTGTCTGTCGGAGGACGTCCCCTCCAAGCCCACGGCTAGAGACAGCTGTATCTGGGGCCGCTCGGCCTGGCTGCTGCAGTGCTCCTCCTCCAGGCTACGGGACTGGCCCTCCTTCAAGCCCAGACCATCTTTGGCAGCTGACTGAGAGGAGATCTGGATGCCATAGAGATTTGACATTTTCGCTGCTTCAGCATCTTGGGCACTCTCTCCTCCACTGCGGTATAGTCGGTAAGCGTGCAAGAACTTGATACCCTCCTGTAGCCGGCTCTGGTCCACCTGCTGCTTGGGGCCCATGCCTGTGTACATGATGTGCAGCAGGTAACTGAATATGTCTGGCTGGATGTCCGTGGGTTGGATCTTGATACACTCACTGTAAGAATAGGAAAATAATAAGGAACCAAGTTTATTTCACCTGCATTAGCTGCGCAGAAACTTTACAAGAAGCCTCATAACAATACCATTCGGACAACAACTGTCATCTTTTCTGATGCACTGTTGGTTAGCACTCACAATCAGCCAGAAGAATAATCTTCTGGATGAAGCCCTACCCCCAGTCTTCTCCATCTCTTTTTTCATTGTGACCACTTCACCTCCTCTTTTTGCATTTTGTTGAGGTTTATTAATCTTTTCCTCTAATTTCAAGGAATTAATCCATGATATCCTGAAAAATTCTAAGATTATACTGAAAATTTTTAACAACTTCTATCTGGAGTGGAAAAACATATGTTAACAGAAAAAGAATAAACTGGTCAATCAAGCAGGGTCAAGGTACAAAAAATTACAGTTAAGAAAATTAATATTTACTGCTTTTTTCTTGAATTCAACAAAGTGAAAAAACAGGATTTGTAAGAAAACCCAAATATTTGTATGAATGTCAATATGAATGGAGTATGAATGGCATGTGTAAATAAGTTTAATGAATGACATTCTGATAATCACATGGTAACCTTAGGAGGGAATGGGTAAAGTTAATCAGATGACTAGAAATCCTGAAGCCCACCTCTGGACTCTTACTTGAAGTTTTGGTTTTCCTTTTATTTTGCAACAAATGTATTTAAGTTAGCTTTAGCTTGGCTTAAGTCCCTTTCATTTTGGTTATCCCGTTACACTAGTGTTATTGTGAACATGGTCTGCCACGCTTGCAAGGACCCTGGTGAATGTTGAGGGATAACATTTATGCCAAACTTGAAAAGTGGGTTGATCTTTTATGATGCTTTTGATTTTCACCATTTCCTAGAAGTAATATTCAGAGCACACACTAAGCTGGAACAGTCAGACAATACTGAAGGCTATCAGTCAAACTAGAACATTAGAATATTCTGTTGTTTAAGATTTCAAAAACAGAATGCAGATGGTAATATTGTATTATATAAATGTCTTAACCTGTGGGTGAGCATATATATCTGAGCTTATATATTTGAGACAAGTTTTTTCAAAGTTACATTTTTGAGTTCCTACATTATGGGAACTGGGAATTAACTGTTGCTCCACACAAAAAAAAAAGTCAGGCACTATGTATTTGTGTTTACTTTAAAACAGTGGGCTATGCTCTTAATTTTAATCAACTGTCAGCATTTTTCAGTACAAATCCAGCTTTGTTTTTCCTACATGCACTATTATTTATACCATTTCTAAAATGTTGGAAAATATACCTTGGATTGTTCCTCTGTGAACTTGTGATATATTCACTGTGTGGCTATTCACATCAACATCTCTCTCTTTACAGTCTGTAAAATCTCCCTTCCATACTGGACGTAAAACATGTCTAAATCTTCTGTTGAACATAATATTTTTACTGATTTCCTTTTATATCAACCTAGTAAACATACATCATTGCAGATTACCTAATATTGTGAGTAGTAAACTGTGCCTGTAAAACATTAGACTGATCCAACTATGCTAATGACAAAAAGCCTATTAAATAATAAAGACAATTACCACCTGATGCAAGTCCTACAACATCTGACCTGGACTGATGGATGAAAATCATCTTGAAGTAGTTCGAGAAGGCAGCCAGGACTGCACGGTGGGCCTTGAAGTACACATTGCCAATGGCAACAGTACAATCACACAGGAAGCCAAACTCCCTCTGAACATTCAGCTGCTGCAAGAGGAACAGGCTGTGGTTGGATACTTCCATGGCGCCCCTTGACCTGTCACACAGAGGGCACGGTGGTCACTTGTATATTCAGTAATCACTGACATGAGTGACCCCTGCTGGTCACACAAATACCCAAAAGGTGCTGTTTACCATTCTTATAAATTAGCAGCTGTTTGCCTCTGAATAGAAACTATACATGTTTGACTATAATAATCAAATAATTATGATTATATATTTCAAATAATAATTAAATGTTTCATACTTAAAACCTACGAGGTGGGACTCACAACCGTATACGTCAGGTATCTGGTGAGAGAATTTTGAACCCATTGTGCATAAGAATTCCAACATAAATCTTTACACGTGCTTTCTGTTGTCCAAGTAATTAACTGATTTGTTCGTTTACATTGTCCATCACAGGACCACTGAAACCCACAAAACTGAAGAGCAGCAATACTATTTTGTATGTTTTTGGTGTTGTTATAAATACAGCTATGTTTCTTACACAGTACATAGTGATACTTTAAATTCTTTAGACAATGGTTATCATTCTATTCACCTTTCACAAAACAAATCAACGAAACATGACAGGTAGCATAATACCTGTCAACTGCTGCATACATGAAAATGTATGTACATGTTTTCCTGCATGGTTAAGGTACGCATACCTACATTTTCCTATGCAATAAAATACTGATGCATGAATCACCCCTTTTATAAAACCTTAAAAACGATTCCTTCACGCACTGTAAGTAGCTAGATAGCACGATACCCTAACTAATTTCAAGGCAGCACATCCATTTTCATACGTCTGCATTCAATCGAGTCTTCGTGCTGACATTATAAACCGTAGCAGAATGTGTCATGCATTCTGAGAACATGCACATAAATGGCACACGTAATTGCAAAACATGCTAATTAATATCTATGATGGAAAACTATTTCTTACCGCCTAAGTGTGAGAGATGGGTTTTGATTTTTGTATTTGTTGCTGCAGGGAAGTTCTCGTGCGGTCTCGCGCTTCTTCCCGTGTGAGCTCAGCCTGTAATTTGTCACGTGACGGTACTGTACATAACACCATCTACTCTGCTCGCTAATCGTAGTCCATCGTTACACCGTTAGTTGCTGTGGAGTTAATAACACATGTCATAGGTACAAACAATGACACATTCTTTGCAATGTATTTAAGTATGAGTATTTCTCTCTGAGACTATGTAGTGCAAGATCAGGTAGCAGCAAAGGATGTTCAAAAAAGCCTTGTCTGGAACAAGTTTGCGAGCAACATACAGTTTGTTCAACTGCACTTAAAAACGCGTGCTGCGTGATCCACTCCTCTTACCTATATGGAACCCATATATATAACGATCCCATACCTATATGGATGCGTCAGTCTAACAGTGATTTATACTCTAAACCCATCCAAAGAACATTAAAGATAATCAGATTCGCGCAATGTCTGCTTTGAACTGATACTGTTTAATAATATATACGCATACATGCAACCAGCAGAAAATTGTTGCGCATATGCACACATTTGTTTGACCTGGTCGCAGTAGCGTGCTGAACTCGCACATCAGTTGTCTGGCTGTAGTAATTGAAATTATTTTTCCATCAAAACCTTGTGTTCCATGTTCAACTTCTGTATAGAACCCACATTCTCTATCATGTAAACACAACACTTTTAATTTTAAGTTATTAACGAAACACCCCTAGTCACCTATCTCGCTAGTTAATAGTTGCTTTTATTGGGATGCGTTTTCTGATATATGCTCAGCTCCACATAATTTTTATGATTTATCAATGATTTAACGATGTCCCCCTTCCACTTTGTGCTCACGGTGACGGGAGTCTATGTACTATAGGATTCTGTATACGCAGGCGGCTGTAACCGGCCGCGGGAGGGCTGGATTTGCGTGAGTAGGGCTGGATCTGGTTTAGACAGACTCAGTGCGGTGATACAGCTCAGAGAGCGGCTGTGCGGAAGTTCTTTCATCCGTGCTGCAGGAGGGGTTCGCCTCTGCGATTATTCTCGCCACAACTTTACTGGGATAAAACAAGAAAGAGCGCAACTCTCGGACTATACACACCTTTGCTGACATTGGTAGTCTTCGAAGTAGGTGCTCTCTCCCCTCGGTAAGTGTTATATCTTGCGCGTTGTCAGTTTTTAGGACCATTCCTGTGTACAGAATAGGCTACAGCTTTTTTCTCAGGGTGAATGCGGGAAGTAGCGCGGGGGTGGCAGTGCGTGAGACTTCAGTCGTCCAGGCAGCATTGCAATAGCTGCCTCTCTTTTTAGCTTTCACTTTCCTTGGTGTACTCCACATACAATTATATGGGATACCCTAATGATTGTTACCATAAAGGCCCCGATAGACAGTATTTACTGTATAGTTTTAATGACTTTTGGTGCGGTATGATTGACAGCTATAATGCCCGCATGAGCCATCTTCGAAATAAACCAATGAAAGAATGCGTGGGCGGGACGAATCCCCCAACTGTCAGTAACGAGTTCTCAGGCTCTGATCACTGTGTGGTCTCCCCTAAAATGCGTTCTACAGGTATATACAATAAACATGTTAATCGGCATATTTTGAAAAATCCATTAACCAACATTTCGTTTGACTCAACATGAGGCGATGAATGTGCTAGCAAACATTTGCCTCGTTTACATGGAAATTGTAACGTTGACTACGGTAGAGCTACTAGCTAGCTAGCCAGGTAGCTATCGCTTGCTAACATCGAACAGAACACGCACTTGGCTATTTACAAATAACAAAACATGTAAATATTAAGTATCTGACACACAGTAGTTCCCATAATTAACTTAATCTTGTAAGAGTTTTGATCAGATATGTTGGGAAACAACCAACGCGGTCAAAGGCAAAGCTGAAACTTGCAGATTGCTCGTTAGCTATGGCAATAATCTGGCTACCTAGCTAGCTATAGTCCTCGACTTAGCAACCACTGGGTGGGTCTATGCCCAAAATAGTCAGCCAGTGTATGTATTGACTTTTGCACATACATTTTGGAGAGCGGAGGTGACTTGCGTGCGTTACAGTGTGACATTATCACTAAAGTGTATTTTTAGTCTTTAAAATTGCCCACAAAGGTCTTGGTTGAATCTTCCTTGGATAACCTAACGATATGGACATTCTTTTTGCCGTGAGCAATGTATTGGACGCAATTAATTGCACGAGTCGGGTTGGGAATGTCAGTTAACTACGTCCAACTGTTTTTGTGTTTTCACTAACTTTTGTCATCCTAGTTTACGTTCTCAATATGTTTGGATGAGAAATCGACATCTGTTTTAAATAACCAAACTAAGAATACTAAAAACTTTGATACCGTTAGACGTTTGTTACTAGATTCCTTTCTGAGAAGGACGTGCTTGCTTGATAAAATGATTGTGCGTTAATACGCTTTTTTTACTAACAATTTATTACTATACACCAATTACTCCATAGGCCTATGTTCTTACGACTTTGACATTGATTGAGAAACTGCTGGAACCCCAGCTGAGATGTATGATAATTTGCCATTCATATTAGAATGAAAAAAGGAGAATTTTGGAATATATAGTCTCATACAATTTTTTTATGTAGCCAACCACATTCTAATGTATGTCCTGTGTTTTCTCTCTTGGTAACTCCTAAGGAATCGTGTAAGTTAAACAGACATTACACGATGACAAGGCCGAGTCACAGTGAACATGTCCTGCAGCAGCTCAACAACCAGCGGGAGTGGGGTTTCCTATGTGACTGTTGCATAGCCATTGGGGACATCTACTTCAGAGCCCACAAGGCAGTGCTGGCAGCCTGCAGTTCCTACTTCAGGATGATGTTTATCAAGGACCAGCAGGCTATGGCACGCCTAAACCTCAGCAACATGCAGATCAGTGCAGAGTGTTTTGATCTTATCCTGCAGCTTATGTACCTTGGCAGGATCATGGTGGGCCCCTATGAGTTTGATGAGCTCAAAGCTGCCATGGCCTACTTGCAAATGTATTACATCCCAGATTCATTGGAAGATCTTAAAGACCTTCGCAGCTCCAACCTCACTCCTTCGTCTTCCTCCTCATCGTCTTCTTCTTCTGGCTCCTCTTCGTCCTCCTCAGCGCCTGGATCTTTAGGAGGGAAAATGATGTTTGGTGTACGCATGTATGAGCAGCAGCAACGACAGGGCACTGTGGAGGGGGAGCGTGTGCAGCAGGCCACCAGCTCAACCCCTGCTGTGCAGAGCATAAGCAGCACTGGAAAGGCCATGGATGAGGTGGTGCTGCCCATTGCACTGTCTCACACATTACCCCACAGTCTGCCTCACATAGCAGACAGTGCAGAGCAACCCTGTGACCTGCGGAAGAAACCCTCAGGTAGGAGCTCCAGCATGAAGGAGAGGCCCCGTTTTGGGCGTACTTTCACATGCGATGACTGTGGCTTTGTTTTTAGTTGCGAGAAGCTGCTAATTGAACACATTCTTACCTGTACCAACCGCAAAGCCTTCCATGCCCCCAAGGCTAATGCTGGGGCTGACAATGACTCTAGCAAGGCGGAGAGCTCGGCTTCAGAAGCTTCTGAAGACCACGGTGACATTTGCAAGACAGAAAGTGACTGGCTCGACCACAAGTCAGAGACAGAGACAATCAACAAAGAGACTGTGATCAAGTCAGTGGGAGCTGGACTAGACAAAAAGTCAAAGTCAGCTAGGAATACCATTATTATCAAAGTGGAGCCAGAGGAAAATACTGAGTTGGAAATGGATGGTATAAAAATAGTGCGGGTAGGAGAAAGTAGTGCAGAGGGCTGTAGCATAGTGAACACACAGTTTGAAGACACTGCAAAGCACCAGACTATTTTTGAAAAAGATGAGGAAATGGGCATGGAGGACAGCAATGATCCTTTTGAAGGGCACATGTCCACCAGTGAACAAAAGGGCATAATGATAAAGGGGAGGCGGATCAAGGAAGAGAGGCAGGAAGGGGTATACTTGCCATGCGAGCTGTGTGGTGCACTGTTGACAGAGGATGACCAGTCTGCCCACTACATTTCCAGTCACATGAGCAACATATGTGCATGTGGGAAGTGTGGCCAAATCCTGATCAAAGGGAGACAGCTGCAAGAGCATGCTGAACGATGCGGGGAGCCTCAGGACGCGGAAACAGACTCACTGGGGGATGACTCCCTCTCTGAGGACAAGCAGGCCATGGAAGAAGGCTTGCTAGAGAGTGAAATGGGCTTTGAGGGCGATCTTGGATCTTCCTGTCAGGTGTACCGGGATGCTTGCCTAGCTTTCCGCTGCCCTCACTGTGGCCTGCATTTTGATAGTGAGAAGCTGGTAGTAGAGCACATGGTCAAGTGCCCAGAACAGGAGCTGTTCCGCTCAGCCTTGCTGGAAGACAGTGAACGGGATCACCGGCGGAAGCACTTCTGCAGTATCTGTGGGAAGGGCTTCTATCAGCGTTGTCACCTGCGGGAGCACTACACCGTCCACACCAAGGAAAAGCAGTTCACCTGCCAGACCTGTGGCAAACAGTTCCTGCGGGAGAGGCAGCTGCGGCTCCACAACGACATGCACAAAGGTATGGCTCGCTACGTCTGTCCTGTCTGCGACCAGGGCACCTTCCTCAAGCATGACCACGTTCGTCACATGATCTCCCACCTCTCAGCTGGTGAGACCATCTGCCAGGTGTGCTTCCAGATCTTCCCAAGCAATGAGCACCTGGAGCAACACATGGACGTGCACCTATACATCTGCGGCGTCTGCGGGGAGAAGTTCCGTCTCAGGAAGGATATGAGGAGCCACTACAACTCCAAACACACCAAAAAATTATAAAGGGAGAGGACATTCTTTTTATTAATCTGTGAGGTTGTTTTGTATGTAGGTTTCTGCGTGCGTGTATGTGTGTGCGCACGAGTGCGCATGTGTGCATGTGTGTATGTGTATCTGGTACAGAAGCCATAAATGTGAGAACAATAGTATTCACCTGAGCACCAAAAAATGACCTATGTAACATGCACTTCAAAATTATATGCATAGTGTAGGTAGATTGTATGACTTGCATAAGGGGAGCAAGTGACACAGGCTGTATCACACACATTAATGTGTTTGTTTTCCCTCTGTCATTTATCTGCATTTTATGTGGTGCAGGAATAGTTGATGTCCCATTCTGTTACACATAGGGCACCTATGGACATCTCTTAAGCTTTTCAACAGTTAGAGGGTTTATACTGTCTTTAGCAGTATGGAATAGATAAATTTCCTGTTGGTGCTGTCAGGCATTTAGTAGGCTCTAGTGTATTTATTTATTTATTTTTATGGTTTGCAAGAAGCTTATTTTGTTGCCAAAATAGGATGCAGTTTTCTGTTTTTCATTCTCTCCCTCCCCATCAAAAAACACATCAGTAGACTAGAAGCATAGTCCAGGAGTGCCCTAAATTTGCTTTCATGGGCACATCCTTGAATACTTTTTGATGCCCTCCAATTTATTTGTGTGCTGAGAGAATATTGCTTAATTTAATGTGAATGTGAATTTACATTAACAAAATTCTAGACAGAAGTCTCTTAATTTTGAATTCCACAATCAGTGCGATATCACTTGTCACCTGAGGTGCTGATGTAGGTGTGAAAAAGAAATCATCCCTTCTCCAGGTTTTCATAAAGTCCTGGATGCACATGGGGAGCTGTAAGGTAGGATGATTAAAATGGCAAACAAAGTAGGATTATGTTTCGCTGTGTGGAAACAAGCATGTCTAATTGTGAGAGTTGCACACAAAATGGAACGCTTTTGAAAGGTTTAGAGTCAAGAGGTTTATAGAATATTCAGGTGATTAAAATGCAGCTACAACTCTGATTGAGATTTAAAAAAAACACTATAATCTCTGTTTGGTTGCAGAACTACAGGGAGCCAGTACAGCTAGACTAAGGTTCTTATGTATGTTTTTGTTAGCAATCATTCTTGACTTTTTCCAGTCATTCTCTGACAGCAATTGTCTATCATAGTTCTTTTGCTTAAGACTTCCATTTTCATTTTGTCCATGCTATTTTGAGCCATAATATGTTTTTAGCATGCTGTCTGTATTTCCCTTATTCTGTAAGGGAAGGTCATTCTATTCTATTCTAGGTCAAGAAAAACTCGAAGCATTTGGAAAATGCCTGAAATGCCTGATTCAACTTGCCGATTAGTTCTGTTAAAAGCTCCAGCTCTTGACAGCATGCAGTGAATTTACAGTATGTTAGGATTCATCTTGGCCCAAGCTATGATGCCTTATATCATGGCAGAGACTCTGCTTTGACATGACTGGATATGAAGTTATTGGCTGCGCAATGATAATACAAGCTTTTGAAGCCTAGCACAATCTAGTTAATTCCTATACAATGAAACAAAAATTATATTTATATTGCAGATGTCTGAACGTCTCATTTAGTTTCCCCTGCCCTGGTCAAACCATTTCTGCTGTTGACATCTTGACATCTAAGTAGTTATAAAAGCTTTGAAACCTGCACCCCTTTAAATGTCTGAATTGCCGGACCTAACTGACAAGATGCTTTAATTTTTTTTGAGTTTTTTGACGTTTTTGTATTGTTAATACTACTGTATTGTTTAAAGCAGTAACTATGTATTTTCATGTTCAAAGAGGAAACAAATTTGACCTGATTTTAATCATTTTTGTGATACAAGTACTCCATGACATTTCATATTTCAGGAACTTGACAATCTGTAAAACAGCATAGAAGCTGAGAGCTCACTGCAGATTTAACATATACATTCAATGCTAAATTATGGCATTCAGTGTTTCCAATTTTAAAATAACAATTTTATTGAAGCAGTGTTGCAACAATTTCTAAAATTCACTTGTTTTGTGGGGATCTTAATTTGTTTTTCAGTTTTGGTTGTTATTTCACCATTGACAGTACATTCAAAAGCCAGTGGCTGTGTTCCTGTTTATGAGAACAGAATTGAAGAGGATGATAGTGGTTCTGCTATAAAATGGATCCCATTTCAAATACACACTCCTCATCTTCCTATTAATGCCATTCACGGTGCAGTCCTGCCCATATTAGTTGTTAAGGTCCACAAATATATTTAGTAGCTTAAGTCTGGTGCAAAGGACATTTGCAGCCTGAGGTGTGTACTGAGAGCAGAGAGGCAATGGTAAGCTGCTTAGCTTCGTACAAGTCTCAAAAGGTTGTAGAATGGCATTAGGGCAGTATTACTCCTGTGCATCGATCATAATACCCAATGTGCTAAAGCCAAATATTTGTCCTTTGTAAGGGGTGAATAGCTGATAATTAGGAATAAAAAAGCTGGTGAAGTGTTTATTACAGGTCATCTGGAATAACCTACAGTGGTGATCCAGTGTGCTCTGTAATTTCCTTCTGTCGTGAGCTCCATCAACCCCCACAGAGGAATCAGTTTTTGTGGTCACCTAACCAGGTGGAAATCACCAAAACATTTTTATACATCTCCCTGTTTGTTTGAAACCTACCAAATTGCCAAAATCATTTTCTACAATCATCAATTTATATTATAAGTTAAACACATATATTCATAGCTCTTGGTTTTTTGGTTTGGTTGAAATATTTAGCACAGTAACTGTGCTTCTATTCATGCTTCCCTTGTAGTTTTTGCAGGTGTTAAGCAATTTTTAAGAGATATTTTTGTGCCCTGTTGGCCATCTTGGCACAAAGGGCAATATCTCAAAGGCGGCATATTTTACTGTAAAATGAATTTCTTTCCTGCTATCTTAAGAAGTCCAGATGCTTTTAACATGCTGTATACTCTTTCTTGCAAAAATATTTTTCTCAATAATGTTTATTAGTTATTTTTCCTATGTGTCTGTAACCAAAATTTCTGATCGTGTGAAAGCATCAACTGTAGGGGGCAATATTTCAATACACAACATTAAACAAAACTCATACAGTTACTACTAGTCTTACAGCTATTAATATAATTGTTTGAGACCCAGCTCCAAGCTCAGCGAAAAGATGTTTGAAAGACTATTCATTTGTGAGGTCAATCATGTATCTTTTGTTGGAATTGTGTTTTTTATTACCTGCAATAAATGTTTTAGTTAAAAATGAAGCTTTTCTGGGTTTGAAGCTCTTGAAGGATCAAATGCATTCTGACCAGTTCTGAGTTAAGACTGTCCTACAATTACCAATGACATTGACACCACACAGTATCTATTAAAGTTATGTTTTTATTACTGGTATTTAAAAACTTAAATGAATTGTAACTGTTTTGAACTAATACAGGGTTCAGAATGAATTAGAAAAAGGTATTTTTTTCTCTTCTTAATGACCTCCTCTTCCTCCACCTCGTCCTCCTTTTCCTCCTCCTCTGTTTCCCTTTTCTCCAGGTGGTCCTCTTCCCTTGCCCTTTTTCTTGCCCTGGAAATCCCAAATGAGAGCTGCTTTAAGGCTGTCAGTTGGCCCTCTAGGCAGGGAGGTGTCCCTGTCAGTTGCCTCTTCTCTGAAACACCATTGTTTGAATTCTAAGAAGCTGTACTATTTATAGAATGTTGCATATATTCCAGACTATAAGTTTTTAAACCCCTGACAAACTGCAGGATCGAACAGAAGCATAGCATTTCATCACAATACAAAAACATTTTTTGCAGCAAATGCAAAAATGCGCTACATCCTAGCAGTTCTTACCCGTCCTTTGCCACCCTCTCCACCACCCTGGAAAAGAAAAGACATAAGATTGAATTCCTCTGGTAGTTGCCAAAGTAGGAAAGAGTACAGAGAACTCTGTGGCCAGAAGGTTGTTGTGATTGCAACACTACAGACTACACTGATTAAAACTATATTCAAGCAAAGTGTCACTGGAGGGTCACTAAGACTTACACAGACTTTGCCTTTCAAAATGTTTAGGATCAGGCACATCAACAGGTCAAACAATATTCCAAACCAGGCAAAAATGGCAAAAGCACATCCTAATGTTAGTAATAATGGCTCAGTAACTAAGATGGTCCTCCGATGATCGCTGCAAGGCAAGTAACTTTTTAATGTCATATTAAACATTTTGTTGATATCTTACTTCATCAGACCCAGATCCAGATCCAGATCCTTCCTCCTCCTCATCCCCTTCTTCCACCACAACTTCCTTACAAAGGAAGGTAAACAGATGATCATTTCATTTAATAAATCATATATATATATATATATATATATATATGTTTGTGTGTGTGTTCATGTATCATATAAACCTTTTAATGTACAAGAAATGGTCATACCTCTGGTTTTTCTGTAAACAGAAAGGACGTGTTAGAGGCTGCCTCAAAACAAACACTCATTGTTTCACACAAGACATGGCAGACAGTTTTTGATTTAATTTGAAAGTGGTAACATTATAAAAATGTAAAAAGACAACAGGAATTACATCTGGAAGAAAAATATGAGAGAGCTGACCTGAGAGAGTGATTGACAATTTATATATGATAGAGTTCACACTCTGTTTAAATCTAAGAATGTTCGATTATTCCTGCAAGTTGATATAAAAATTATTGACACCCACCTTCACTCATATTGAACCACTTTAAGAATTTGTTGAAAAAAGACTGAAAAAAAGAATTTCATGCTGTCATTTCAAATAGCACATGCATCTTAATTTATTACCAAATTGGCTGCAATGAGTTGTTTCTGATTGCAAATAGATCACAAAATTAAACATCACCAGCATCTGCTTCTCATATCCACCTATGAATATATAGATGCATCTCATTATTTTAAAGTACTGACTTCTTGCTTTGACTCTTATGCACATTGTTCTTCTAACTTACTGCTGTTACTAATCTGAAATTAAACATATTGTTTGTAGTAACAGCATACTACCTGCTTTTCTGTGTTCTGTTTACTTGGCATTGGCAGCCTCTGCAGTATATTTAAAGCTACTATACATTATTTAATAAAAATGAAGAATTAGGAAGGTAGATTTAGATACATTTTATTTGAATAAGATAGATCATTAGCAAAATACCATTCTTACCTCGTTTTGGAGTGTGACTGCTTCTGCAAACTGTTTTCTTCTGGTATTTATTGCACCTGGGAGAGAGAGCAGTGACGCTGAATAACACACCCTTTTTGGTTTTGATAATTATAAATGGGTGGATGAGATATATGAGCTTAGCAGAGCAAATAAAAATGAACATAGCTGTGGTGGGAGTTACAAGGGTGTTCTGTCACGTGATTTGAATTCAGCTTTGTGCATACACTGATTCACCAGTCAGACTACAATGACGTGACATTGTGATTTCTCTTTTAACTCATTTGACAGGATACAGAACAATGCTCCATTCACTGGTAACACAATACATTCATTAGATAAGCACAAAGATTTAAACATGTATATCCAACTTCCATTATGGGAGGACAGGGAAGACCATATAATGTCGTTGTATTCGTCAGCTTCAGCATGTAAATATTCAGCTTCAATAACTAATAATAGGTTTGGAGCCTTATGTAATTCGGGTGACATTAATTAAAAGCAAAAGGACAACACCTGAAATTCTATGATGCGTAAAGAGATTGTGCAAGTTGAATCCTGTAGCAACAATTAAGGAATATTGTACTTTACAGAAATGTAAGTAATAAAAAAAGACATTTTAAAGAACAGGGATACTTTGCTTGTTCATCTGAGGTCTTTACAATAAAAACCAACAAAGTAACATGCTTATAATAAAAAAGCTCTAAAGCAATATCTGAAGTTCTACCCCACCCTTAGTAGAAACCATGTTAAGGACAATTGCATGATTAAAAAAATCTGCTTGTGTTTTCTGCTTTCATTGGTTTGACCCTGTTGTAAGGTGACGGTAGGAAGGAGGATAAGGACTGAGGTGTAAACACTGGAGGACTACAATGTGTGTGTTGCAATGTTGTTGGGCCTGTTTCAGGGAGTTCCCCATCACAATGCATGCACTAAACTGGAGCAGACCAGCAAATATAGTTTAGCACAGAATGTACCTCTTAATACTAGGGTTGTAATGGACCATCCAGTTCAAGAGTCGAAGACCTATTCAATGCAGCCACAGAGAGCTGGAGGTCCACATTGACAAGGCAACAATTGGCTCAGCCTTGCTAGGCAGATATAGCGGTTAAGTTGGTTAAAATCCCTGTTCTCCTGTGGCCCATCCTGCCCAGCAGGGTACCTTGCAAATTTCAACATGTGTTGACTTTGTGCTGCTCCAAAATCAAAGGCAATATGTGGTTTGTGTTGCATCTACAGTATGGAAAAGGAGAAGGAGTGAGTTATCATCTGAAGATGATATCTGAAATCTGAACAACCAGGTGTGTACGGTTCCACTTAAAGACATTATCACCTCCATTAACACACTACTCAAATAAAAACATTCTCTTTTGACATTCAGTAAATTAAAACTGAGTGACCAAATGAAGCTGTATAGGTGTTCAGAACAAAATATAAATTTGTATATATGAGTATCCTAAAAGTCTGTTAAGATATACTGTGATAAAAAAGTTTTAAATAATGAGCAATGGGAAGAAAGAAGACTACTGGGAGGCACTATGACACATTGACACTAAAATGTACATTCAGGATAATGTCCCCTTCTTCTTTTGTAGTTTCAAATCAACCTCAACACAATGATATACATCAACTG
Organism: Albula goreensis; assembly: GCA_022829145.1. NCBI lineage: Eukaryota > Metazoa > Chordata > Actinopteri > Albuliformes > Albulidae > Albula > Albula goreensis. Next base: position 19,198,706 of record CM040749.1, read on the forward strand.
ATATGCCACCATTTTAATCTGCATTAATGTTTGAAACAGATCTTTTTACTAATTTGTGAAAAGATATTAAAAATAACTGCAATGACATATTCTTGTGTCCTCCCCATCCAAGCTTGACCTGGCTGTCAGTTAAAGGTATGAAGGAGAAACGAACAGATTTTAATTTTCAAACTGGGAGAAAATCAATGTGAGTGATGTGATGCTGTTGGACCTGTTTGAGGCAGTTCCCAAGCACAATGCATCTGTTAAAGTGAAGAAGATGTACATATGCAGGATGATTTCCCCCTTCTGTTAAAATTCCCAAATGAACTGCCACAGACTGCCATGCATCTACTAATACTAATATTAATCTCAAGTGAGTTTTTTTACAAAGGATTTATCAAACATCTGATTACACTTTGGATTAATGCATTCATATATTCATACATTGTTGTTTTTATCATGAGGTTTGGTGTTTCATGATTTTCATGTGAAACATGGAAAGATCAGTTATGTTTTAAACTCTTGGATTAATTATGTAGAATGTAGACTATCAGCTCATGTAGAAACATGCAGAGATTGCACACGCCTACTTTGTACTCTCCTAAGACTGAACTTTTCAGAGAGGGAGGAACAAAAATGCAGAACAGTTCCACAGTGTTGTAGAGTGGAGGGATAACTATAGCAACCAATGTTGGGGTATTGCAATACAAAATAATAAGTGTGATGTGTTACAATATTCAGATACATTGTATGGTAATGTAACATTTTACTTTTTCAATTTAAATGATCAGATTACAGTTTATTTTTTAAATAAGCATGTTGGGATCATCTTATGCCTTTTTGTTTGTGCAATGAAAAAAGGTTGAGGACCAGAAATGCAGAGGTCAGCCGGAAAAATTGATGCAAACTGATGCAAACTGTTCAAGATCAGAAGACATCCAGCATTGCTATCAGCTGAAACCACTGGAACCTCATTCATAGTTGTTGCGAAAAAGCCATTCCTACAAAATAGAGACAAAGCCAGGAGACTCACCTACAAACAACAACACAAGGACTGAAGTGCTGAACAATGGCAGCAATTTCTCTGGACTGAGGAGTCAAATTGGGAACATTGTAGCTCAAACAGGGGGCTGTTTATCTGTAGAATAGCTGGATGAGTAGCTGCAGCCAAGAGTGAAGCATGGTAGGGGTTCCCTGCAGGTTGGGGCTGCATTTCTGCAAATAGAGTTGGTGATCTGGTCAGAATTAATAGAGTCTTCAATGCTGATAAATACTAGTGGCATCTCAGCCATCACTCAAGACCAACTGACAGGGAGTCATTGGACTGGTCCCAACATTTGCAGCTGGGCAATGACCCCAAATGTACAGCCAAAGATCATAAAGAGCTATCTCCAGCAAAGAGAAAAGAAAAACAATAAGTACTGCAACAGATGGTATGGCCTCTACACAGTCTTGATCTCAACATCACTGGGGCTGTCTGGGATTACCTGGAGAGACAGAAGCAAGTAAGACAGCCCAAGCCTGCAGACTGTCCTGACTTCAGTCTTTCAAAGAAAACAGGGTTAGAAAGAAGGGGTAGCTACAAACTGTTTTTAAAGTTACAATTCCTATATGCAACCTCAGCTACTGACTTAACAAAAACATTGATAGGTAGTGTGACAAAAATGCATTCTTGATGACTTAAAAATGATGACATTGACAGGAGGGGGGCTTTAATATATTCTGTTATTATTTACTTCAAGGTCCTGGGGTTTGAATGATGATTCAGTGTCCTGAGCTTTTAGCCTAAAAAACCCATCAGTGTAAAAGTCAGCATTTCCTGGATTGATTTATATAGTATAATGAATACAGAGCTACATTTTGGTCAGCACATTCACAATAGACACATTTTTATTTCATTTCTGTACATTTTAAGCTAAAACATACTATACTACAAAATGTCATCCAAACACCAAACACTGAGTGATTCAATTAGCGCTACAGGAAAGGGCAAAACATGTTTCTCTGACTTTTCTTTCGTCATTTCCAGATTAAAACTTTGTGTTGTCTACAAAATAACCATAGGGCTGCTGAGAATATAAGTGTACACTGCCATAAATGTGTATAACATACCAGTATAATTACACAAAACTAACCTGTGGAGCAGGTATGTTGTCTAGTTTTCATTCAAAACATTTACATCTCCACCTAGATCCAGAGTCTGTTTGTCAAACATATTTTCATTCATGAGTTTCATATTTTCAGACGTTTGTGATTCCACATATCCAGTTTTAGAATTTTTTTTGGGGGGTGAACCAGACAAACAGGCTTTTTGTTGACTCTTTGGCATTGGTTGCAAAGACTAAAGAATTGCTAAATAATTAATGAGGCCTGGTTGATTGAAATCACAGTAAATGTTCTTTGATTATTCAGGCGACGAGTGCAACTCAACATAGCTGTTAACCATGGAATGGCACAGACACGCTGTGTCCTCTATGTTTAGAATGTGAATTCCGGATCATGCATGTGATGAGCTGTCTTGCACACACTATTTACAATTTATTCAAGGCACTCAGAGTTGAGTTTGCACCAGGAGCGTCACCAGACCCTATTTACTGGGGCACGTGGCCCTGTAATAATTTGTTGTGTCCCAGTAAATGATCATGAAAAATAACCAGTTTTTAAAAATGTATCATAAATCGCAAGTGTGAGGATGTGGGCACTGGGGGCCTGTGCCCAGTAATGCTAAAAGTCTCGCAACATCCCTGGTTTGCACAGAAAACTGTAAATCCATTAAACATTTAGCCTAATGATCTCTCACTTTCTGTCTCAGGCAAACAGACACACACAAACCACTTTGTTTAGATGTTTTTTTTTTTTCAAGGAAACTTGCAACAGAAGTTTATGTTTCCAGATTTATTTATTCATAATCAAATTTCAACACAAGCTATATGACTGAAGGTTTAAATGAGCAAACACACTAGCAACTGCTGTCTTGGATTTAAAATTTCATTGATACTCACATCCCTTTTTTCTGTTCTCAGCAGTAGTAATTTATTAAGGAGGACCTGTAATGCTCAAAGATGTGTAATTCTCAGTCAACTGCTGGGCACGTCATTTAAAACAACCACATACATCCTGTCTTCATAAATCTGCTCTTTGCCTACAAAATAGTAACCACATTAATAAAGATGATCCTGTCAATTACTGTAAAGGCAGAATGTTGCTTGCATCGTCCAGTAACTCAGCCATGGTACACTGAGTCCAGTCAGGCTGTGAGGGAGTATTAAGATAAAACTATTAGCTTGAGGCGGCATAATCCATGTGCAGACAACATTGCACCCAATGCTGTAACTGACAGCCCTACACCAGACAGCAAAACCCATGCATGTTTATATGTACTATATTATCATAGACATATAAAGTTAACACATGTATGGAAGTACCAGGGACATAAAAGGATTTAATTATTTGCCGATGAATAGCTTTAGAATTCTTAAGAATGGTTTTAAGACTTTTATTTTTCAACATAATAGTCTCGCTGGTTAAGTCCATCTTCATTATTGATTTTGTTTCTAACTCGATTGCGTGAGAAGAAGACAGTTGAGGGTTTGGGAGTCTCCACCTGTCAACACTAACTATTTCAATAGACTCGATAATTACCATGATAACTCTAACTTTGATTCAGAAGAACCTGTCTTTCAGCGGGTATTAATTACTCCCCCACTGATGCCCAGTGTAGGCTACGCCCTTTCTGTGGGAAATCTTATACTAGCTTCACAACTATCGACGAATGCATTGTGAAGAGATGTGAAAAATGCCTCCAAGAACCTAAGAAATAAGTGTTATGTATAAATTTTACCGTTAAGAATTATAAACAAGTCAGTCAAGCATATCACTGTAAAATGTGTATTTCGCCATACTCCATGCTCAAGCTGGACCATGTATTTCGCCATAAGTGATATAATGAATAAAATTTCTATTTAGCCAATCGGTTGCAGCTCCTCTCACGACTGAGCCAACGCGTTTCATCGAAGCCACAGAGAAATGAGGAAACCTCTCCCTCTAGCGTCCACAACCAAACATCACATTCACCTCATCAGAAAAGAGATTTTGTGGGTTGATTTTTTTTTTTTTTTTGAATGCGGACTTTCTGTCTGTCGCCCTCATAACATAGACGTGTCTAACCTTAAGCTTGCCACCATGGCTTACTCCTACATTCCAGGTAAATTATACTGTATCAGATTCTTATTTTAACATTTGTCTAGTAATGACATTGTTAACTTTAGCACTACATTTAAATGAGCAGATAAAGTCAGCCTGTTGGTCAAAATTGCCTCATGTTTCCAGGCCACCTTAGCAAGGTTATGTAGATAAAGCCATGTAATGGAAAACAGACAGCCCAACAAGCTATATTGTCTTATGATTTTATTTTTCAGGATGAAGAGGGGCCTGTTTTTTTAGCGAGCAATGTGAAAGAGTTTTGGCCTGATGTAGGTGGCTGGATAGCTATACTTAGCAAGCTAACTGTTGATGGTTGATCATACTCGTCAAATGTTCTGTTTATTAACCTAATGATCCTGTAGGTACGTGAGAGATTGATAAGAAGATAATAATTCGTTGTGAGACTGACGGTGGATACATCAAGGATTCCTTTATAAGACATGAATATCACACTCTCCTTAAGAAAAGAGGAATGAACGAATACGTTCATCCAAATGACTATTTGACCGTGCGTAACGAAGAGGATCAGGTAATTAATGTTAACATGTTTTAATCTAATTTGCTTTTCAATATGCGCGTTGATTTACCCAAGTCCAATGCAAAATTGAGTACCACCTCGGCTCGGGGTGGTAAATAATTGTAGCATGCAATAGGCCAGTGACTTGCACTACTAGCAATTATGTAATTGATTATATATTTGGAATTCAAATGTAGTGTGACCAATGAATTAAGTAGACATTACTGCAACCACAAAAGCAAGGACAATCTACTTTGTGTTCCTGGAATTGTAGTCAGCAACTTGCATTGATGTAAGGAGTGGACCACACTCCTTAATTTTTAACTTTCAAGATGTTGCACAAATTGAATGTGTATTTAGTCTACCTTATATCGTTAATGGGTTATACATGCTCTTCTTCTTTTTCTTCTGGCTCTAAGCATTCTTGAAATACTTCAATTAATAATATCTTTCACACTTAAGATGAAGCATCTAGAAATGAATGCAATGTGAAAGCCCTGCAAGGAGAGACAGAGTGTTATGATGCAGTCGTTAAGACTCATCAAAGGGGCCCCTGTCCGTATCCCAGAAGCAGTCTGGGAAGACTCCCAAGTATGCAAGTCACAAGCTTTTAAATTTGCCTCCTGCCTTTGAGAGCAATCTGTGCCATTTGTCTGCCTGGTCCATTAGCATGTGGGGCCACCGGAGGAGACTGCATGTGCTGCATGTGGAATCGTGGGAAATGTGAGGGTTCCCCTTCACCCCCACTGGTAACCCCCACCCTCCTCCTTCCTCACCATGCATGCCATACATGCACCTACCCATAAACAATCTGTTTATAATTAAAGGCAAATCAAAACATCAATGAGAGGTGAGTCATGGGGGATGGGGTGGGGTTATGCAAATACAAACAGAATGCCTCTTGTTTTTACTTTCACAGCTTTTATTTTGGTTTGTGACAGACAGGAAGATAAACCACACAAAACAAAAATTGTTTTACAGTATTTTACATTTTTACAGTAATGAGAATTTTGCTTTCTTGTGTCCCAAGTAACCTTTTGCATTGAAGTAAGGCTCTGTCATATATGCAGTGTTTACTGAATTTAAAACTAATTCAGTGCTTTTGAACTGTGGCCCTTAATTAAGTGGTACACTGCATATATTCCTTTTTCATTATGGAGAATATTATACTTCTATTCATTTGTTAATTGCTTGCTTGAACTCTGTTTTTCTTACCACTTCTTTATTGGTCTATGTTGTTATTTTTCCATATTTTTTGACAGAAAAGTTTCCTGGTGATACTTTGATGTTTTTTGGGCAACTGTACTGAAAACCATTCAGTGTTTTACATTCTGTGCTGAACCTATGTCTATCAGGACATTTCTCTGCTTAGTGTAGCCGGACAGAATTTGTATGCTAATGTATAGTTAGCAGTTTTGTGATGTGACACGGTAACTCTGTGTCCCTTTAAATCCTATGGTGAGGGGGGTGTGTTGTAGCCAGAGTGGTGAGTAAAGGAACGGCGGACAGGGGGAGGAGGGGAATGGCAGGGGAAGGGGGGGTGAAGGGTAATTTTAACCGAGAGCAAGTGCTTGTGAGAGAGTGAACGAGCGGGCGGGTGCTGTGAAATACGTTCACAGGGGCGCTCTGTGCATTTGTCAGGCTTCTTGGCTGGCAGCCCAACTTGGCTTTTTGTAATCAAGGCATGATCGCAGACTCCATGCAGCTCCCTGCTCCGCTCCCGGCTGCCTCGCGTTTGGAAGGAGCCCAGCTTTCGCCGATGACATCCAAAATGCACAGACCTGTGAGTCTCTTTCCCTCTCTTCCTCTCTCCCTCTCTCTTTCGCTCTCTCTCTCGCTCCCCCCCTCTCTGTCTCATTCTTTCCCCTCTCGCTCTGTGCGAAGATTGTGTCTGTTAAAAGAATAGAGAGTCTGAGCCTGATGCAGTGCTGCAGAGCTCTTGCCGCGTTCTTGCCTGTGCTGCTTCTGTCTCTCTCTGCTCTCTTGTTGACGGCGTGGACGCGGGGCGTCAGATATCAGGGCTGGGAAGAGAGGTCTCCGCCAGCCATTGCTCCAGTGGCCTCTCACGCCTAAGCCCCAGCCCTGGCGCCGTCGGCCAAACGTCAGAGCCTCTGTGTGCGCGAGTCAGCCGCTGTGGGTTCTGGACCTGCCAGCCTCTCAGGGGATCCCGCAGAGAGTGGAAGTATGTTGGGGTGCCATTCTCTCTCTGTCACCCCCACTTCTCACACCCCCCCACATTAAGTCCCCCTCTACACTGAGGACACAGTCTGCGTTTCTAGCTGACGGACCTGCCTTTGATCCGCGCTCTCCTCCTGGTCCTCTGGTACATCTGTTTCTATCTAAAACTGCTTGTGAAGGCCTGCGGTGGTGGGAGACCTTGCTGGACAGAAACTGTAAGGGGCAGTTTGTAACGAAACATTGCACCCAACCTTTGTGAGTCCAACTTTTCTTTGAGATCTTTTGCAATTGTTTGGTAAGTTGTTGTATGCTAGAGACAGAATGTTGTCTTGAGACTGCCATTTGTCTTTCTCCTAGGATTGTACTGTAAGACGCATTCGATCTGTAAGCCTTCTTTTGTGAAGTTCAAACATTATTTGTGTTTAAAGATGCCAATTTCGCTTTAATGTTGCTTTTGAGATACCAGAATGAGTTATGTTGCTGTGTCCAAGCAAAGCGTTTTAATCTATTCCCATATTAGGATTTTTTTGTAATGGGACTGCAGGCCGGTACAGTTGATCCAAATCTGAAATCCCCCACATTGTTATTTCCATGACACAAGACCCAAACGGACAGCCACTCCCTTCAAAATAGCAGTGGATTTGTGCAGAGGGATCCAGTGCAAATCTTTGCCCATACATGAATCATTGTCCCGCTTTGTGTGGAATGTCACATGGATGGTATCGCTCCACCCGGTGAGGATACTCTTTTGTCGTCACTGCAGCGACAGTGGGTGAGTGGCAGCTTCTCACCATCTCCTCCCCTCTTTCTGGCAGCTTGTCCATCTGCACTGTGGGATGGACTGTGCCCTTTAAACCTGCTTTGGCATACCCATGCCCAGCACATGGCCAGTGCAGTGTTTATTTGTTTCAGCATGTGTCCTCTCGCACTGTTTTCTGCTGGCTTGTCATTGATTCCTGTCTCAGCATGCAACTGTGTCTGGGCAGTAGCACGGTGTCTCACCTCATACAGTCATGTTGGCAGCTTGATGTTTGTCGTGGCATTAAGAGTTGAATTATAAACAATGGAGTAATTCATTTATTCTACGGGACAGTGTTTCTTTGATAAGATACATGTAAGAAATGGAAATAGTTTAAAGTGTTATTTTTTCCATTAGCCTGAACGTGCTATCTACCACCTCTGTCCTCATGAGTGGATTTGTCAGAACTTCTGTCAGTCGTTTGCTAAATTTGAATCTTAATACGCACACTCTCTTCCTCACTATCTCTATCTCTCTTGCTCCATCTCAGTAGGGAGTAGTTGTGGATGCAGATTATATGTTAAGTACTACCACATGGCTAGCACCGTGGAACAGGTTGTTTTGTTAATTTGTTTTCCCATTTTTTCAAAGGGAGCTGCTTTGATTTTTGTAATCTGTATAAGATAGTATACTCCTTTTAACTGAACAGATTGTCAGTGGCTGGGATTCAGTCAGAATTTTGTCCTTAATTTTGGCTAACAATAAATTCAGTTGTTCACTCCTGTCTTCACTGATGGATTTGGCAAGTGCAGCAGTGATGAAAATTAACTTGCCATTCTCTTGGGAAAAAATGTTGTACTCTTATGCAGGTGTAAATAAAACTTGGTTGAAACCCTGCTAGTGTCTGTATTCTCAGTGCAAACCTTTAACAGTGATCATGAGCTACATGAATACTTCTCTCTCTATAGGTTCTGTACCATCTGTGCAGGTGTGAGTGTATGTGTACGGTGTTGGGGCTTCATACTGTGTGAGTATGGACGAGAGACTCTTGTGAACTTCAGGAATGTTTTCTCCCGCATTTCCCATGAGTGCCAGGAACACCATCCAGCCTGGCTCACTAGAGTGAGTTTAAAGCCTTTGCCTCCTCAAGTCTGAAAACTGCCTGTGTGGGAGTGCGACAGAAGCATAAGGAGTGTTTTCATCACTACATCAGCTGCCTGGAGTATGTGCCTTTGTAAACGAGGTATGAAAGACATTTTGCCTTTATCACATATGCACACGGATGAAAGGAAGCACTCTGATCCTCCCACCATGAGAACATCTTTCCAGAAAGTGGTTTAAATAAGAGTCACGTAAGGAAATGTTAAAAGACCATATACTTACAACTATGCCTGAGACACCCAGGCTTAGTGACAGATTTGTTTTCATTGAAAAGACAAACAGATGACACTAGCCTCCATTGCTCATTAGTAATGGAGGACCCTGCCCATCCAGCTCCCAGCCCCCCTCTCTCCTCTCCAGCACTGCTGCACACTTTGCAGAGCCCTGCTGGTGCAACACGGTCTGCTCTGGCCAAACTGCAGGATGAGTGTTCATTCCCCCAAGCATGTCAGATATGTGCCCTTTAGTGCACCCTGCAGCCATTTAAAGCGACCGTGTCTCTAATGTGTCCTGAGGCCCACACTGACTGTTGTTGAGGGGGTAAATAGAGGTAAACAGGATCATTGTACTCACAAGGTTTGGGTGCCACAGCAGTAGCTCATAATGTTCTGTGGTAGGCAGGGCCATGTGAAGTGCATTGACAGTCTTATGGCTGACTACACAATATGTAATGTTACCTATAGTAGAATGGATTACTCAAATTTTGATAGGAGACATATGTAGTCTAAAGCATTATTCAAAAGTCTGCAGTGGGTCTTTATGATCTTATTACTAAGGGAACATTTAATGGCTTCGTAGGAGTAGGACTAACTTATAAGTATTACGTTCTTTTTCTGCACTTGATGTCAGGACTAATTTATTTCATGAGTTGTAATTGATAGGCACAGTTATGAAAATGGATATTTGTAAACCATAAAGGATTACATTGCATTTGCCAGTATGGTAGGATTTAATGGTGCTGTCATCATGATAACTCTAGATTTGAGTGTGTGCTTGCTTGCTAACAATAGCATTTCAGGTAAAATCTGTCTGGAATCATGCTATTAGGAAATGAACTGCCTTTTAGTACATGCCCCATTTTGTACAGAATTACTGCCTGAGTTCTAGCAAAAATGAATAAAATTCAGGAGCTATATTTGTCATGAAGCATGTAGTAAATAGAAATGTAGTAAAACAGCATTGTGGCATTGTAAAAATGCAGTTGATGTTGACTGCACCCTTGTTTTTGCTTTGAAAATGTTAAACTGCAGTCAGAAACACTGACTGCATTTTTTTGTTTATTGAAAAGACATGCTCTGCCCTATGTCTGCTACACTTTTGTAGAACTTCATCTACCAGGGGAAGTTCCACCCTGCTCAAAAACCCATAACTAACCTAACAGTGTGTCATTTTCAAATGGCTGGATGCCAGATGGCGCAGTATTTGGCTAGTAGGGCTAATATTTGCTTGCAGACTGTCAAGCCAGATAAGCAGCCATCTCAAGCGACAACTGATCACCACTAGTCACCCAATATTATATGCTCCTTAGGATACTCACATGAACATCGTTTTCCCTTTAAACAGCTGTAACAAACTGTGTTGCAGACATGTGAGAAAGCATTGGGGCTTTAACGAGAGACTTGTGGTCTGAGCAGTCGTGCTGACTTCCCCAAGAGTTTGTAGACGTTATACGCTTACTTTCCCCTTTGGTAACTGACCCTGCTAATGAATTGTCAATCTGTAAGATTGTAATGCTGGTCAGCTGAAACTTGGAGTGTGTGCGTGTGTGTGGAGGGGAGGTGATGGTCAGTGCTCAGAGACAAATGGGTTTTAGCTGAAAGCATACTGATCCTGCCCCAACCTGGGCTATTTTTGGGTGAATATTTAAACATCAAAGTATGATCACTGCTCATTGAAAATATGCTTTATGAAGAGCTTTTGTAGGATTTAAGAACTACGATTGAGAATGATGGAGTCATGTAGCGCTGTAAAAATAATATAGACTTTGTTTTACAGCCTAAGTGACGCAAAAGTGATGATAATACTTATTTTATCCAAATGTTTTATATTCAAAACAGGAGTGTTTGAGGGTTTTCTGCATGCTTCTGGTCTGTTCATTTACATTTGATTGAAAGTATTGAATATTTGTTTGTAATGGCTTGTTTTCTTAGCAGCTCAATATTCTTTACCATAGCAGGCTGGCTAGCAAGTGAGTCATTATTGGCAAATCATGACTTATAGTAGGCAAGAGATCCATAGTATGAGCAACAGGATCAAGGCAGTGGCACAGGTACAAATGCATTAAGCAGTCATACAGGAGAGGGACATGCTACTGGAGAAGCTTCCTAAGCAGCAGCACAGGGGACAGCCAGTTAGGGAGCACACTTCCTGACCTTGGCCAACTAATGTACATGTATTGCTGGTCACAGGCAGTGATGTTGGGTGTAATTTTACTAACCTGTGGTGTAACAAGCCACTGAAATGCTAAGCAGCCAGTTTTGTAAATATCTCCATATTTGGCAAGCTTTGGGCCATTGCTGATTGGTAAATTTAGGCAGCATCAAAGTGCATTCTATCAAAAACACAAAATGAGCATTTTTCACTTAATTTATCATTAAACGTATTTATATCCAAAATGCACTTTATTCCTTTTTATATCAGCACAAAAACATCAATTGTGCCAGGAGTAGTTTAGTTAGTGTCTTCTGGTTGTCAGTATCTATTAATTATTTCTGGTCATATCTTGTGAGGAGTTGCTAACACTATACCAATACATTTAGACATGTTTCCAAATGATTTGTTATGCAAATTCTGTGATTTATATCCAGCTGCATCTTACTGCCAAGCGCGGAATTTAGAATTTGTTACAACTTGACAAGTTAGAATTGCTATGTGACATGCCAATCATTTTACGACAGGAAAACACCTTATTACCTGCAAGTAAACAATTTTACGTCTGCTCTGTGTCAAATAATGCTTATTGCTTCTGTCAGGGAATTTTAGGTTTCCACTCTACCTTTTTGTTATCATTTTTAATTTTTCCAGGATCAATAGGAGATTATGTTTTGGAAGATATGGCCTCTGGAGGATACACATGATATTCACCATTTGAATATGAATTTATTTACTGGCTTCAAGCCCTTGTTAATAGAAAATAAAACCAAGGAAACTGTATTGGTGATGTAATCCAGTAAAATGTAAAAACATGTAAAATCTTAAAAAAAAGACCAATATTCTGTGTCTCAGGTTATGTATGATCTGAAATTGGGAGCGTTGATTCAGTCAATTTAGTTCATATTATACATTCCTGGTATTTTTTGTTGCAGTGTTTCGTGTCATCATAGTGGATTTGTTGCATTCACATGTGTGTCAACCAGATTAGCTAAATTCTTTATGCGGCAGTACATTGATTAGGAATGTGTTTTCTTACAGTGGCTCATCATCAAACATAGTGCTTTTACAGCCTGGTTATTATTGGGAGTTTCCTGGTGATTTACTGATAACATTATGTGTGTTCCATAATCATGCGTCTGTAGGCTTTCAAATGTAATTCAAGCAACTGCTTCTGCAAATCACCTTTAAAGTCCTCCTTTTCTCAGTTTGAGAAGCTTTTTAAAATCAGTCAAAGAATCTAGTGAATGTTATACATGACAGTCCAGAAAATGATTTTGAGAGATGTGTTTTGCCTTATATTGTGTATGTTGCCAATCCATTTCGGCTTCTGGTGATGTTGTAATATTAGCTGAATTGCGGTGCAGAAGACAGTGGCTCAGTTGCAAAAGGGCAACAGTGTGGATTTGTAAGAGATTGTGATGTGTGAGATGAAATAGATAGGGAATCAGCAGGGCTCCTCTGTGCTGTATGGCTGGGCTCATCATTGAACATAGTGCTTTTACAGCCTGGTGTTATTTTTGGAAGGTTCCTGGTGATTTACTGTCCATTGTGCATCCTGTAGTGACTTCTGTTCTGTGGTTCACAGACTCCCACAGATGTCATGTTCAGAAAAAAAGGATCAGAAGGATGCAGAACTGGACAAAAAGATTGAGGCGCTACGAAAGAAGAATGAGGCCCTGATGAAGAGATATCAGGTGGGTCTCCATCTTGCTCATGCTCTTCTCTTCTAAGCTCCATGGGAAGCTCAGATACAGTTGAGGGTCTGAAAGTAGTAGTACTGTTTCTGGGTTGACAAAGCTGTTTTTTATTGGGTTCTTACCACCTGCCCTTGTCCAGTCTCCAATACAGAGATAAACCTGCATTAGGCAAGTCTGTTGCATTGTGTAAATTGCACATTAAAGATGGTAGTAAAGCCATTACAGTCAATAGATCTGGTTTGCTTACATTTTAATGTATTCATGTTCCCAGCCAAATCAGGGAAAATGGCTAATTTCATATTTTGGCACTAGAAAGGGAACATTGTGGTGGAGCAGCACAAAAATTATTTAGGGAAAACCCTAGATTGATATGGGTACTGGATAGGTGCTGTAACTTAGGCTCAGGAAAACCCTAGATTGGTATGGGTACTGGATAGGTGCTGTAGCCTAGGCTCAGGAAAACCCTAGATTGGTATGGGTACTGGATAGGTGCTGTAGCCTAGGCTCAGGAAAACCCTAGATTGGTATGGGTACTGGATAGGTGCTGTAGCCTAGGCTCAGGAAAACCCTAGATTGGTATGGGTACCGGATAGGTGCTGTAGCCTAGGCTCAGGAAAACCCTAGATTGGTATGGGTACTGGATAGGTGCTGTAGCCTAGGCTCAGGAAAACCCTAGATTGGTATGGGTACTGGATAGGTGCTGTAGCCTAGGCTCAGGAAAACCCTAGATTGGTATGGGCACTGGATAGGTGCTGTAGCCTAGGCTCAGGAAAACCCTAGATTGGTATGGGTTCTGGATAGGTGCTGTAGCCTAGGCTCAGGAAAACCCTAGATTGGTATGGGTTCTGGATAGGTGCTGTAGCCTAGGCTCAGGAAAACCCTAGATTGGCATGGGTACTGGATAGGTGCTGTAGCCTAGGCTCAGGAAAACCCTAGATTGGCATGGGTACTGGATAGGTGCTGTAGCCTAGGCTCAGAAACCCTAGATTGGTATGGGTACTGGATAGGTGCTGTAGCCTAGATTCAGGAAACCCTAGATTGGTATGGGTACTGGATAGGTGCTGTAGCCTAGGCTCAGGAAAACCCTAGATTGGTATGGGTACTGGATAGGTGCTGTAGCCTAGGCTCAGGAAAACCCTAGATTGGTATGGGTACTGGATAGGTGCTGTAGCCTAGGCTCAGGAAAACCTTAGATTGGTATGGGTACTGGATAGGTGCTATAGCCTAGGCTCAGGTAGGGCAAAGGTGTGATGAGTAACAGCGATGGAAGGTCACACACACATGCAGAGCAGTTTACTTTATGAGCTCAGTGCAGTGTCAGATCTTATTCTGCATATAATCTATGGTCTGATTTTTCTCTAACAGGAAGTGGAAGAGGACAAAAAGAGGGCAGAGGAGGAAGGCATGGCCCTGCAAAGCCGCAAGGGAAAAGCAGAGGATCTGACAATCACCATCAACAAGTCCACACATGTATGTCTCCCTGCTTCCACCCCAGGGAGATGTTGTCTGTCACTGGAAGCATAGAAGTGCACTGAATGCACAGAAATGACCTCACTTTAACACCCATTAGCTACATGAGTCTTGTCATACTTATTTAATTAGGTTTAATCTTGGTATACTGAGAGATGCATTGAGATTACTCCTCTCTTCATCATTCTTTCCATGATGGAAATACCTTGTGATCAGTGCCCCCATCCACATCATTAAGACTGGTCTGTATGTTCCAGCAGTTAATACTGGCCTCTTCATGCCTCTTTGGAACAGGAGACCCGTGTTGTGACAAAGAAACCTGGGAGTGGGGATTCTGCAAATCGGGTGCAGGAGCCACAGCAGTCGGATGTAAGCCCATTTGGCATGGGCCGGGGAAAGAGGAGACAGCTGCTGGTCACTATGGCTGGCAACACCAAGGCAAGTTTTACTCTTATCATAGAGGAATCAGCTTGACCACATATATGCCTGTTAACAGCAGCACTGGTATAATGGTTAAGTAGCTAATCTTCTAACTAAGTTTGCCAAGTTTTATTGCCAGGCCACTGCTATTATACCCTCAAGTAAGGTAATTAACCTGCATTACTTCAGTAAAACATCCACCTGTAGAAGTATATATCCAGCTGGACAAATGGATCGTGTGTGACAACTGGAAATGTGAACTGTATAGGTCACTCTGGACAAGAGCATCTGTTAAATGCCTAAATGTGATGTGTGAGTTTTAGTGAAGGTTCTAGCCTGAGCTCTGCCAGAGGTTGCAAGGTTGCAGGCTCTGCAGTAGAAAAGAGTATAATAATTTTACCTTTCTTTCTCACATCACTATATATGTTTGAATACAGCTCTGTTGATTGACTTTTGACAATAATGACTACTGTGAGTCACCTGTAAACAGAAGGCTATTCATGAATATCCAGCAAGTACTTTAGAGTGATTATACCGCTCTGGGACGTACAGATTGATAGCTTGTTTTCTTGATTGAAGGGCAAGAGGATTGTAAGTGAGAAGAGGGGGCAGAACCACCCTGCTAGCCCTGGGGGCATGAAGGACCTGACTGAGGAAGAGGAGGATTTTGAACAAGGTGGAAGAGGAAGGCACCCCCAGCCCTCCAAATCAGACAGCAAGTCACAGGTAGGAGCTGTGAGAGCACAGGCATGTGACATTGCCTGCATTCCTGTCAGTGACTGCAGTCCTGCACTAAAATATGGCTTTGGTTTGGAGTTCCTGAAGAAACTGCATGCCAGAAGAACAAGTGCTTAAAACTGTAGATAATTGATCAGACACTCAATTTTCTGGCTCTGTTGGGGCCTTTGGTGTGTTAGGTTAGGCCCCCACCCATCTATTCCCTGTTGCCTGGCAGCGCTCTTTTTTTCTGTCCTCTCCCATGTGGCTCTGTCTCGTTTTACATAGATGTCAGACGTCTAGGGGAGGCCCGCCCCTCTTCTGTTGCAGCACAAAAGCTGCAGGGCAGGAGGAGGAGTAGGGGGTGGTGATGAAGTACGGGCCTGGGTCTGGACTGCTGTGTGTGACAGAACTGTGGAGCAGCAGCAGAGCTGATCCTGCTCTTCCTTGAGCATGCTTATTCAGGGCTGAGCTTGTTGGCCATAAATACCCCTTGTTAGGGCCCTTTTGTACAGCGCTCTGTTATTCCTAACGACTGCGGGGAGAGGCATAACTCAGCCACTTGCGATCCTCTACCGTGCGTGCACACACACACACACATAGACATACACACACACTGCATTCCTGGGTGTGTCTGCAGATTCACTCATTCTGTCACACTGCTATAAATACTTCATTGTAAGTGTGTTTGTTTTGTTTGTTTTTTGCATTTCCCTGTCTTCTACTAAAGGTACTAGCCATAACTGTTTTAGGTTTGTAAACAAAACAAACTGAATATTACTAAATTCTGGTAATCAAATGGAATGTGACTGCATTATTTATGAGGAAGTGCAGTATAGTTTTTGCAGCAAACTGTAAATTCAGCTGTGCTGTCATGTCCTCCTAGTACATGCTTTTGTCTCCAACAGAAAGCAGGGCAGTTGCTAGTTTCTCCTGACCGAATTTCCTGTAATAAATTCCTCAGATCCTGCCTCTGGTACTGAGCCTTATATGATGCACGTAACTTTCAGCTGAAGTACGGGACATTGATGGAACTTTATGTGTGAGCGTTGCTGTATCAACAGCCTCTGGAAATGTTTGTGGAAAGTTATTGCTGGAGGGAGAGCAGAGGCCGGCGTGGCTGCAGGCCACCGACCGAGCTCTGTTTACCCCTGAGTCCATGCCAAGTCCCCGCAACAGCTGTTTGTGCTGAATCCGCCAGCAGGCTCGCTGGGCAGAGTTTAAAGCTGCTGCCACAGAGGAATTTGCCCATCACAAAGCTGGCCCAGTGACGCAGGCGACGGCTGCAGCACCGAGTCACCGCTAACACGCCAAGCCCATCCCTACCAAAGGAGCCCCTGCCGGCTCTTTCAGCAGACACATAAAGGAAGCTTCCACACTTTGCTAGAAAGGTTATTTGTTTGTAGCTTCAGCTTTGTGCTTCATTCTACAGGGCTTACCAAGGGCAAATTACAAAAGACTGCAGAGCTCAAATTGCTGCCCTAGTCACACACAGTGTTTTTAAAAGCTGCGTGCCTGTTTTCACAGGAGTGATTCAGGTAAGTTGCCAGTCTCAGGGTGTATTGGTCAGGTGCGATGAGGTCAGGATGAACCCCTGCAGGTGCCCTGCCATTGGTACAGTGGGAAACAGGCAAATGCAGTCAGCACCTCCCCAGTCTTCTGGGATGGGGAGCTACAGTGGCAGACCACTTTCTCTCTCCTCCTCCTCATGTTCCTCACACAGCCCTCAGAAAGTCTCCCTCTCACCAAAGCTCCTCTGCCCTATTGTTTCCCAGCAGAATGAAAAGAATGATTTAATCTAATTAACATTTTGCTGCATTTGGTTCTGAATGGGATCATTATGCCTGCCGGTAGGAGAGCCCTGGCAGGGTGCCAGGCCTGGATGAGAAAGGCTGCATTCTGCAGCGCTGCGGGAACAAAGGCTGAGGCACTGTGCCACACCAGAGTCACTCCAAATCTGTCCTGTGGACCGCCATTAGCCCTGGCAGTGTCTGCTGGAGCAGTGCTGAAAGAGCTGCCAGGAGATGTCCAGCAAGAGCCACTGAGCATGCTCACAGTTAGCATCTGCTGCAGCATCCTGGGACTATGTTACTGTATGGAAAACCTGCTCCATACCAGGTAGACATGTCAGAATTCAAGTGCATTTAGTTGTGGATTGGATATGCAATGACAGCCTGCCTCTGATGACATGCAAATGCTTTGGTGTATAATATTTTTTTTTAAACTCCCATGATAGATTATTATTATTATTATTCATTTCACAATGAATTGGTGAATACATGTATGAGGACTCTGAGAAGTGGGCACTTCTGCACATCTCCATTAATAATCTGTGTAACAACATGCATTTTCTCCCACCCAAGGAAGGTGTGAGGGATGTGTGCATTTATGAAAATGATTAATGTTCTAGCACAGCTCTGCTCTTTTAGGGCTGCTGTGCATGAGGGTTTTTTCCCCATCAATGACTCTGGTTGAATTGGCTAATTAGCTGTACACACCAAAACTGGTTTACTTTAGCAATAATTCATTACCTGCTACAAAATGTAGCTAGCATGTCAGTTATTAAACTATGTAAATAATAGAGCAAACTTGGGTATTAAAATGCAGAAACCTATATCACCCTCCTTTCCCATCCCTGTGGTATCATGTTCCTCATTTGAAAATAGCTTCTGAGATTTTTGTGGTGAGTGCAGAGACCTCACAATGCGGTTTGTGAAATGAAAGTGGGTAATGTGAGCA
Source organism: Albula goreensis (assembly GCA_022829145.1). Classification (NCBI taxonomy): domain Eukaryota; kingdom Metazoa; phylum Chordata; class Actinopteri; order Albuliformes; family Albulidae; genus Albula; species Albula goreensis. The sequence continues at coordinate 19,216,902 of CM040749.1, forward strand.
TATCGTCCACATGGGGGCAGTGTTGAGCAGTATGTGCATTGATGCGTCCTTCAAATCAAACCATTTCAATCCAATACCATGTTTGGGTAGAGAATATGTTTTGGTTTACATATAAGGTCATTTAAATTATATTCTGAGTTTTTTGTCTTCGCCCCCTTGTTTTTCTGTAGCTGTTTGACCATGTGTGTAACCAATAATCATGGTGTAAAATAAAAGAAAAAATCTTCAACCAGAATATCGTGCATACACCAGTATGATGAATGTTTTTCTTGTTCATGACACAAAACAAGAAAGATCAGGGTCTAAAAGCAAATGCTGCAAAGCCTAATCACAAAGATGATATGACGGGAACACACTCTCACACACACATATTGATGCAGAATACAAGCATTTACTTAGCCCAAATTATTGTGTATTTTATATTAATTTGTTGTTTGACAGATAGTGGTAGTTTTCATCATAGAGATTCTGGGAATACACAGTCCTTCCATTTTATCCAATTAAAATCTCATCTCTCAAAATAAATCATTCAGAAAACATGAGTCAGCTGGATGGTGACAGACATACAGTAGATGTCTTTCCACACAAGATGTCATATTTCTGACAGGAGTGATTGAACCTCATGTAGAGGGTTGGCTAATTCTGGTTACAGCAGCAGAGTCGATTGAAATAAGCAGTGCTGCACTCATGAGCTGCCAACGGCCCTGTAATTACCTAATTTACTTAAGTCTGTAATGTTTCTCTCTGAAGGAGGACGAGGGGAAGCAAGAGCTGCAGGGTTTGACTGAAGACACTCTGTGGCTGGCGGAGTGTGACCCGTATTATTACCAGGTAAGAGCCTGCTCCTCTGATTGGAACTCCGCACCGAGAGTTGCTGTCCTGAGCGGCACTTCCACATTCGGGGTTTGATTTCCAGTCTTTCACTTTCCAGCATGTCACTGAGGTGTGAAACGAGGTGTGAAAAATTTGTTTGGTTTTTACATTGGTCACAAGCCATTTGCTTTCTACCCTTGAGATACATGCTGTTCTTTCCCTTTGCATCCCTGATGCACAGCCTGCCCTTTATGCTATGTTTTTCTTCTAATGTCTACCCTTCCTTCGAAATAAAAAAGCAGGAGTCACATCTAGTTTTCGGGCAGACTCACATTTGGTCACATTAAATGTGCTGGTTATGCTAAATGGTAGAGACTGTATTACAGAGTATCATGAACAGTATTATTTTTATTCTCCTATTTTCCTCTACGGAAAGAGAATTAAGTTATTAGCCCTGCTGTGAAGCTCCCACACAGACAGGAAAATATGGCAGAATGCGATTGTGCAGTTGGCCTATTGAGTGTAATTAGCCTACCCACTATTTTCCCCAGTAAGGCTAATTCAGTCATTGCCTCACCAGTGTGGGCCTTCAGCCATAACAAGTAATAGCAACTGGATGCACAGTTGCACCATGTTGCAAAGACACCATATGTCTTTATTCTGTGCACCACCCAAATGCCTGATGATTAGTATTCAAGCAACTGAAAATAAATTAATATGACAATGGTAGCATTCAGTAAATAATGAACCATGATGGGGTTGGCAGCTGTATGAAAATAAACCATGTCATGGTGGCGTGATGCATTCCTTGAGGATGTGCTACGAGCCAAACAAACTAAGTATTGAGCAGGTACATCAAGCAGGTAGCAGGTGTTTTGTGCATATGGGTTTTATCTGAGTATATAACCAGGCCATGATATGCCGGCACATAATTTTTACAGTTAGTTTTTTTTTTTTTCCAAAATAACTTATTCTAGGACCAGCTATGTCATGGCTTTTTGTGATTTGATTCACCTTTATCAATGGAGCATACTGGCAATATAGCTTATTTCATGTTTTGTTTTTAATCTTTGATTTTTACTATGTATATTCACTGTTATTTTGCTTTTATAGTATATTCTGGTTTTAGCATAGCATTTATTTTATAAATAACACATATGAATATTACCATTCATGTTTTGTCAACAGTTCCACATGATATGAGGCACAGTATCTAGTCACTAGGCATTTGCTAAGAAACTAAAGTCAGCCCTATCAGAGCAAAACCTAACTGTCATACATCAAAATCCTCAATGAAGTCATTGGATTTGTGCAAATGCAACGCTGTAACCCGCACCATCTGCCTACAGTGGTGTGAGTGATAATGAATTTGCTTACAAGTCCACCTCCTTGGGAAGGGGATGGAAATAGTATGGCTCTGATGTGCACAGGAGTCATTCATGGAGTTCATAGGTGAAGCAGCCCTGCCAGGGGCCCTCCCAGTGCTTATTTTTATATTTGAAAATTTTTTTTAGCTGGAATTGTGAAGGATAGCTTTCTTTGCACATGTTTATTGAATATTGAGGTGTGATAGAGCAGGAGGAGCATCAGGGAAAATGTAGTGAGCCACGTTAAGTGAGGATGTCACATTTTACTTGGTGCACTCTTGTTTGTACCTGTTTTGGAGACTGTAAAAGATTTATGTGACTCGAATAATGCCAATGCATTCTGAAAGACTCAGCCATTATTTGTTGATGCCTCCTTCCGTTGTGGACTGGTTTTCAGATAAGTGCATTGTGGGCTTTAATGACAGGCGTCGTCCTCAAGAGCCTGACACTGTGTGTTATTATGGTAACAAAGCCTCCTGCCAGCTTCGAGACACGTTGAATCACCTAATGAAATGGATTCTGCCCTTAGTGTTTTATATATGTCAATTTTTTTCGCCATTTGACTGGTTGAATTATTTATATTTACAAATAATTAAATAATTGATATTTATATTTATCACACTATATGTGTGAATGTGGTATGTACATACTGCTGTACACACAAGTTGCCTGTATACATTGTTCCTTATGGAACTACACCCCCCCCCCCCTTGGGTGAGATAGCGCTCCCACTGGGACAGGAAATTGAAAGTTGTAATTGATGAGGGACTGGAGTGCAGCCCTGGTGGGGGACTGGAATAACACACAGAGCTTACTCTCTTGTGTCCCCATGTCCCCTGGCTCTGGCTCCAGTACAAAAGCAGGAAAACAGAGCTGGGTATGGACCTACCCCGCTGCTGCCTGCAGGAGGGCCTCTTGTTTACCTGCTTCTGATTGGCCCTTGCTTCTGAGGCAAACATCACCTCACTCTCCCTCTTGTTTCCTTGCAATCTCTCTCTCTCTCCCTCCATCCTTATGTCTCTATCTCTCTTCTCCCTTCCCCCATGTGCTGAGTCACTCAAAGACACTTCATTACAACACCTGCACCTCCAGGGGAAGTGAAGGTTTCTGTCTCGTCTTTGTCTCTGTCTTCCACACAGTTACTGCTGTCTCTGCTCATTTTGTCTTCCAGTGAAAAGCAAACAAATGGATGCTGACTTTCATAAATGAACAATCATTATTTTGCATGGAACAGCTGTGAAACTCATCAAGAAAACACTAGGTACTTGTGTGTGTGTCAGTAAGCAGCTTGTTAATTGAAGGAAATGCCTGTTCAGGATATGTAAAAGGTGTGCCAAAGGAGGGCACAGGAGCTCCAGAACTGTGTGTTTGAACTGTTGGAAAATGACTGAGCAGATCTGCTTTTGCAGTTTTATCTTGTCGCTCTTTAGACTCTTTATTTTTAACTGTTCTTCACAAGGTCTAGTCTGTGCCCTTCCTTGCTCTTGGGTGCAGCAGACAGATGTTCTGCGCAGCTTCTTGGCCTCAGCTGCTATGACTCAGTGTTTACTGGGTCGGATGCAGAGTGTCTCTCCAGTGACTGTGCCACACAGTATTTGAGGTATTAGAATGCCCAATCCAAAGGTCTGATTTTCCTGGGTTGCATCAGGTCAGACCCTTTGCTCACTCATGCCCTCTTTTCATGCTGTTTATGTAACATCTCAGTATTTGCCTGACTAGTATTTTACATGTTTTACTCATGGTCATCTTCTGGTGAGGAAAAAGCAGGAACTCACAGAGGAAGGAAAACAGATGCTGGTCTGGGCCAGGTGAATGCTTGGCGTGTCGGTGCAAGTGAGATCTGGCAGTGCTGTGGGATTAGGCTGTGAGGGGGGTGTTTGAGGTGCCTTCAGCAGGTGATCTTGCAGCCCTGCAGAGTGCAAGCCTGGCCTGCTGTCAGAGCTGTCTCACTCTCTGGTGAAGGGTAAATTAGGATTTGCACGCACACTCTCATGCAGGTGCACAAAGAAAGACACACACATGCATTCACATTTTGTCACACATATTTAGATAAGCTCACTGTCACATTATACCACCTGCCATAACAATACGCGCACACCAACAAATGCAAGCATACCTGTGCTCATGTCATATGCACGCACACACACACAAACACACACACACACACACACACACACACACACACACACACACACACACACACACACACACACACACACACAGGGAACCAGTGTGCAGAGCTGCACTTCAGCTGAGGGAGGATCTGCTGCTCGGGAGTGCCTCAGAACATCCTTACAGTACATCAGTAGGGCTGCCTGCATTGGCCTATATTGCATCTGTTTGTTAATAAATATGAGGACACTCACCACATGTGGGGATGCTTGTTAGCTTTTCATGGAAGAAATCCTCATTTTTGTTAATACTGTTTTTCAGAGAGAGCAGAATAAACCATGAAAGATGCTGATTATTTTCAGAGCTGTCATAAAGACTGACATATACTGCAAATATTTATTCTTTAATCTGAACGATGTATGGCAGAGGTCCCAAACCCAGTCCTGGGGACCTCTATTTGTGTTGTTTTCATCTCAGGCTGTCACTTGATTAATTAACATGCTGTGTCCCTTTGCTGAGGAAAGGCCTCCAGTTTAGCCAGTGACAGCTGAGCTAAGTGTAAGGCAGGTGGACACATGGAGACGGATCATGACAGCGTGATTTCTGTATCCCTGGACATGACTGGTGTTTTCACTGGTGTCATTTGCAGCTGCATTCTGTTTAACACTGATGGATCCTAAGTGCTAACCAACCCTGATCTCCTTGCCTCTGAACTGTTTGTCTTTGTGTCAGTGTTCATCCATATAGTAATATGTTTAAACATACATAGACATACTTGTTTTTTAATGTCTTGTTATTTATAATTTTTCAAAACTCTCCTTGACTGTAATGATTCTCCGTGGTGCTTTCTAGAGCATAGTGAAGATGTATAAAATAAAGCGCTATAAGCTCTGGTAAGTGGGCCTCTCTGCCACAGCCTGCAGGTAGTCTTAATGATGGGGTTCATCCCTCCTGTCTCCCCAGGATGCTGAGGGGCCAGCCCTGCAGAGCCACACTGACCTCACCATCCCCACGTCCAAGGAGGAGCAGCTCGAGTACCTGCGCTGGAAGAAGGAGCGCGAGCAGATTGACCGGGAGCGTGTTGCTCGTCACAAAAATGCCAAGGGACAATGGAGGAGAGCATGGGACATGGACAAATCAGAAAATATGTAAGCTGTTGTTTTTCGCTCACCGAACACTGTTGCGTTGTGTGAGTTGTCTGGGCAAGCATTCATGGGTGTTTGGCTGTTCTTATAAGATTCTGCATGTTTGAGAATCTGCCTTTGTGTTAATTTAAATTATAAATTGGTTATAATTTAAATAAAATGAGTGGAGTCTTTTTTGCGTGCTTTTACTGCTGTCCCTGTCCACTTGTCATATCGCATTAGCAGGCTGTTTGTGGATAGCTCTAACTGCCAGACTGCTTCTCTCCACTTGCCACTGGTAATACACATGTGCTGATACAGGAGATGGAGCTGTCAGAGTCACATCCTCTCAGTTTGGAGAGGATTTGGTTCTGTTATAAAGACTGAGGGAGAGAGAATGAAAGAGAGACAAGGAGTTGCACTGATGCTGTCTCCAGTCAGTGACAGGCCTGAATTATTCTCCACTGTTTGGGGGAGAAATTCAGGAAGCTCAGAAATCTTATCCTCTGGCGATGGCCTCCACTCAAGTAGCTCACCCCTCCATTGCTCCAAGGTGAAGTTTGTGAAATGTATGGCCAAGTACCAAAGAGCACACTGGGATTGGCTTCTTTACAGTGGGCCTAAACAGTATAAACAGAAACAGTATTTCCTTGGTTATTACTCTTCAGATTGTTCAAATTCTTCATCAGCAAATTTCATTGTAATTGTTCTGTTAGTGGAAGTTGAAAATAGTATTAAAAATATTAATATCAGACGGTTCTTGGGTTTGATGATCACAATGATCCTGGTCAAAGAGCTTTAATAGAATGTCCCAAATACCCATTTGGCATACTATGATTACAAAAAGTAAATGCTTTACTTACTGTAAAAATATTGCTCATGTCAGATTAATTGATGCAGCAGTTTTGTACTGACTCATGCAGACTGTAACTTGCTTGGGTACATTAATCTAGCAATGCTCTCCCCTGGCTTCCTGTCTCTGTGTCACGCACTAATTTAATTATGCAAGTGCAAAGTTAAAAGAATGGGCTATTTTTGCATGCACCTCTAGCTGGAATGTTTTACGCTGTCTCTGTATCTTGTTGAATGTGATTTCAAATTACATGATTTTTGTACTCCAGTGATGGACTGCTGCCTTATTTTTGGTTAATCTAAAAAAGAACAATCAATACAATATTTTCATGAATCTGCAATGACAAGGAACTTAAAATTACCACAAATTGATTTACGTTTATACAATTATTTTTATGTGTTTGTGAGTCTATATTATTAGTAAAATTGCCAGGTGGAATATGGACTGGAACTCCCCTGCTTGACAGTGGAAATACTTTCATAAAGACTGGTTTGAATACATAAATGAACTATGTAATTGCACCAACAGGCAAAGCATGGTGGTAAAAAATACCAATAATATTTAAACGAACATGAAGTAGTGCAAAACTTACATTCCATTAGTTGGCAAGATTTTATGAATTGTTTTGACATTCTTTCAGAGCACTTGGAATATGATTGATAAACTGAATTTTGTCTCGTCCTGGCCTGAGAGGCTGATCTTTTCCCCTGATACAAGGCCAGACTGGATAAAGTCATGAGGATAGACCAACACTGAGAGAGGCAAAGAGATATGAGTTGAATAATATATGATGAAACAGATTATGAGAATTATGATATCAAAAGAATCTAAAGAATTATGCTTCTCTTTGTCAGCATCTCTAGCGTTTCGCCTGCGCATTCTGTGTCTTGGCAAACACAAGGTTTCACAGCAGCACAGTCACAATACAGTTTCTTCATTTGGGCTCTGAGCTCAAAGTGTCATATTAAAGCAAGATTGATTGGGGGGATTTATTCTAACAAAATGAGAGAGCTTTTCTTCATTAATCCATGCTGGACATTGGTTTTACTTTACTGCATGTGACCGTGAAATGGTTTTGTGTTCCTTGGTTGTAATTCTACCTTGCAGAGCTTATAAACATTAGTACATTGACACATTTGGTCTTTTATATAGCTTGCACTCTCAAGATTCAGGTACCAGTTGTTTGACCCCTTTTAAAAGAAGATATCTGATATTAAAGTATTTAGAAACTCATACATTAAAGAGTTTTCTAAAAAAAAAAAATCTTTTATAACATATTGGTCACTAGTATTGAAATCATCATGCCTCCCTGACCAAATTCTTTCTGCAACACACCACATTCTTAGCCATTAAACATGGGTGACAGTATGAAGCAGACTGCAAATATCTGAATAAGAGGAAAGTACATTGCTGTGAAAGCACAAAAATTGGGTACATTTAATTTGAAAACAAGGAGTTTCTAAAGTTCCTTACAATACCATTAAATTGAGTGATGTACAACTTTGTTGTTAATGTCTCATCAGAGTCCTTCATTAGTGCTGAAATTGAAATGTTCTATTTCTGATTCTGTCTTTTTAATATGTATTATTGGGTAACAGATGAGTGTTCCCTTCATCTGAATCTCTATGTTTTCAAAACCATTTTAAGAATTAACTTCCAGAATGGGCCAACCTTAGACAAATTAGCCATAAACTGGAGGCCCTGGAAGCAAGTGATGCAAAAGGATATTTTTAGTACACGTTTGAATGCCTTGCCTTATTTGGAGAGGTTCAATGATGCACCAGAGACTCAATAGAATGTAATATATCCTGCTAATTCAGGAACAAACGTCCTCTTCCAGCGAGAGTCAAAGAAGTGTCTGAAATAGAGCCAAGGTTACAATTTGTATACATTTGTGCTTGAGGACAGAGACACTTTTCCAAAAATAGACTTGTGCCTTATCTGATTGAGAAAAGTGTTGTGTTAGTGTGGAAACTTCACTCCCTGTAATTAGACCGTCTCTCCACAGGTTTCGTGAGAGATTTCATGGAGAAAGTGAAAGAGGGAACAAAGCAAGAGGTGAGGGTGCCAGTGATTAAAACTGCATAAACAAACTCTTTACTAAACAGCAGTGTAGTACAATCTTACACACAACACATGCACAGGATTATACAATTCTGGGGAATTTGAATTATATTTTGAATCTACAAGCATGCTATGATAAAATAACCTTTACTCACTGAATCAAAAAGTGAAGAATGAAAAATAACATCAAACTTGTCATCGTGCTGATTATTTTAGCTACATATCTTATTAGCCTCATTTAACTTCATTTTAATATTTTTCCCCAGAATGTATTGCATTATTAATTATGATCATAAATAGCATAACATTGATGGAACTATGAATGTGAGAAATGTAAATATAACTTTGCTCTTGTGATAGAACACTTCAAATATTATTTTCAAAGGATAGAAGAAAAAAGTTCAGTTTCTGTTGCTAAGCCCAAAACTTATTTTGGACCTCACTGAAGAGTCTTGTGGACGTCCTCCTCCAGAGATCGCCTTTTTGCTGTGGAAAGCATGCCTTTGACCTTGATGCTTAAGCTGGAGGAGGCATCACCAGGGAACAGAATAGGATCAGACAGTGTGAGACTTGGCAGTGTAATTCTGCAAATACACAGCACTAACGCATACTCCACACAATCTGTGAAGGTGCCCTCACTCAAGCCAGCTAATCTCCCACTATATCTTCCACACCACATCGCTTCATTTCTGATCCCTCCTCCATTCATTGCATAAACACATTGATATCAATTATCTTATCAAAGGTAGGAACAATGAAAGATTTATGTATAAAATGCCACCAATTACTTTTGTCCTGCAGTGTTACATTCAGAGTAAAATTGCCATGTAGCTTGAATAATTCCAGATCTTTTTGTGTTATTTTTTTTAGGAAGAAATGCAAGAAGAGGTCATCCAAGACCTGCAGCAGAATCACGAGGTATCACACTTGCATTTGACTTAACTTATTCATGGAGTCCAATGAACAAATTGATTATATAGATAAACCAGAATACAATGATGAATTTATATAAAATAAAATGGCATGGTGACTCTCAAGCAGGAAGTTGAATACATATAATTTTTATCTAAATACAGAAATTATGACTTCATGCTAAAATGGCAATCTTTATTGCAGTGTATCATTTATTTCAGCAAAACAACAGCTGTCTTTTCATTGTTTTTGGGTTGTGCTTTTAATAAACATATTCACCAAATGTTACTCCATCAAATTAGCCTCCATTATAAGGGACACAAAAAGTCAGCTTTGGACTTTAAAAAGAGCACACAAGTTCAAATGTGGTAAGACTGATAACAACTGATTGAGAATTAGGGAAGGCCTAAGATTTATTGTCTAAATGTTTCTGGCACTACCAGGTCAACAGCAACGGAACAGAGACAAAAGTGGCAAAAACCTGCCTGCAGTCAGTAGCAAAGCCAAGGGCAAGGACCGCCTGACTGGGAGAGCAAGGAGGTGAGCCTCAGCGACATAACTGACCCTTGTCTAACCTCTCTTCAGCTGGCCTACAAGGCCATAACCTGGGATGAAGACATTTCAGAAAATAAAGTGACCCAGCTGTGCCCCTGTTTTGGGCAGTTGCGTCCACAATTTTTTTCCTTCCAACTCATTTTGGTTCACTGTTGCCAAAGAGGGAAAAGCGCATACATTACTATGTTGACCATACATATGTATTGTATATTTGTACTGTGGCCACTGTATTGGGCATTGTCTTATTTTAATATAAATCATAATTTCTTAGAAATGAATGTTAATGTCACACATTTAAAAACAAGCAGAAAAACCTTTCATCACATGTTTGTATTTTGCATCATTGTGGTCCTCATGTCTTTAGTCAAATAGATGACTGAAAATGTATTATCATCATTTCTTGTTGGTTGGAAACACACACTGAAAGTGGTAGTTATTGATTTTTGACTTAGGCAGCTTTTTTGTCCTAGAGTGGTAAAAATAGGATCTATTCATAGTCCCTGAATCACTGATCCCATCAGGGGGCTTTAGAGAGCGGCAGAGGAGACTGTTTCTGTCATGTCTGCCCTCCTATTCTCCCTGTGCACAGACTTTTAGGACTCTCATTGTATTTCCAGGGAAGTTAATTCAGTATATTTTGAAAAGGGTATCTTTTCATGATTTTATCCTGACAAGTTAAAAGGATATTGTACTTTTAATCTTTACTGCCAAATATTTTATATGAATTTATGCCCTTTAAATTCTATGGCCTAAAGGCAAGTCTATTGCTCTGTAAAATATCATTTTTTTTCTGTGTGAAGTGCAGGATCAGCACTGTTTCAATGCAGTCATTGTTACGTGCTGTCAGTGGTGCTTGTGGTGGTGGTAGCAGTGTCTGCTCAGCAGAGATGATGTAGATGAAGATGTAGATGACATGGAGGAGCGGTCTGGGGCACCTGCAGTGTGGGTGACCACTATATGCCAGCTATTGTGTGGGACATAGAAGCTAATGGAAAAGAGTGGGGCAGGGAGAGTGATTGTGGGTGCATCCCAGCAGCCAGAGTGCAGCTGCTGATGAAGAAGGCTCTTGCACTGTCAGGATTTACTTGCTATTCAGCAAAATCAGCTATCAGCGCTGATCATTGTTCCATAGAGTGTTTACCTGTACTCGGTCTTGCTCCATTTTAGGCCTTGTGCATTCAGCTCTGTCCTTATTAGTCATTATGTAATCCTTCCGCTTTTTGCTGTGTTGGTATGGTGTCAATTTGCCAAATGGTGGTGGTATAAATGCAAACTATTAAAAACTAATAACTCTTGACTCCTTTGAACAGCAAATGTACATTTCTCTCTTACTACTGAATATGTTGGCTTGAAGGAGCTATATGTATACCGATCGTTAGAATTTTGCATTATAAAATACCTGAACAGCAAAAAAGTTGTGAAATGTACAGTGTATCAGAAATGCCTGAATGGTGAGCCAGTCAGTTTGAACCATTTGGGTGTGTTCATTTAAACAGCCTCAGTGCATAATTCTTGTAACTTGACAAAGCTGCTGCAGAACCTCTGTGTATAATGAAAGGAATACATCCTCAGTTTCTTGATACTTATTTTCTGCTCAGTTGGTCCTCAAAATGCATGTTAGTAATGCTTGGAAATCTATTCATCAGAAACTCTTTACCTCTGATCAGATTTGCACAGCTAAATGATGCATGCAGTTAAATGTCCGACATTCAATTGTGCTATTTAACATTTAAGTCAAACCTTTTTTCCCCAGTGGGATCAGCCCATTACACTTTATGTAATTACAGTTTTAAAAATATGGATGAAATGTCTTTATAAACGCTTATTTTTCTCATTAACACTTAATGCTTGGCCCTCTTGATTTCAATAATAATAATAATAATAATATTAATAATAATAATAATAACAATAATAATAAATAAAGTCATTTATTATTGCCAAATCATCAACCTAAATAATAATATAAATAAACAACATAAAGCTTTTACCAAGGGCCACGGGGCTGGATCTATGATATTGGTTGGTTGATGGACTGGTATACTGAGTGACATATTTGTCAGTAGAATGACTTGTGAAATAAATTAGTGTTTATAAAATGCGTGGTTTGTAACTGTTTGTAACTTTCAGATGGGATGCTAAGGAGGAAGGTGAACATTCACAGGTCAGTCATGCATTCATAATTTTGTGTTTTTTCAGGGATACAAAATTTGAAAGCAAGTGTTCACATAACATGAATTTTACTAGAATTCACACATTTCATGTTGTATACATTTCACACATTTCATCTTGCTTCTCTAGACTATGGAGGCCAGCTTTGAAGAGTTCTTGGAGGAGCTGGATGCCTTTGGTGGGGCTGAGGTGGACCTGAGCCCCACAGCAGGAGTGGAGAATAAAGAGGAGGATGCTATGAAGGATGCCTCGCTCTGTTCAGGCCCAGGGAGTGGTGATGAGTCGGTGGAAGCAGGTGATCCTGAGGGAGGTGGAGGTGAACCCCCTGACACAGACCGTCACCATGTCAACAAGGATGCTCCATTGGAGGTGGCCTCAGGGACCCCAACCAGCTCTCCAAGTGACAGTGTGCAGAAAACTCGCAGACCTACTGAGAAAAAGGTCCGTTTCTCAGAAGAGACATTGGAGGCGACCAAACAAACCGATGAGAATCCATCAAGCCCTGTTCCCTCTGAGTCTGAGAAGGCAGACGCTGTGAAAGAAAATGGTCATGGAAGCAGTGCTACTTCAGTGGCAACCAAGGAGGCTGCGCTGACCCCAGTGCTGGGTCTGGAGGGGCCTGAGGATCAAGACAGTCAGGAGCAGGACCAGGGGGTCCCTAACCCCCCTCAGAGCAGTGACCCTCTCAGTGGCCTCCCAGAAGAATGTCCTTCTGAAGGCCAAGGGCCAGAGGACACTGCCAAAACCGAAATGCCTGAAAACGAGCACAACAATGCACAAGGCCTTACTCCAGAGACAGATCACAGACCCCTGGATGGAAACTCAGCCGCTCTGTCTGAGCAGAGTGCTGACCAGCCTCTGAAGCATTCTAAGAACACCCGAAGCCCAGGTACTTAGTTCTGTTATGACAAGTTTGTCCATTTCATCTTCCAACGGAAATGTCAGTAACCATGGTATTCACTGTCCTGTACTTTCCACAGAGGAGATGATCGATTCCAGCTTGTGTGTCTTGAGCTTAGACTCCGGAGATCCTCATACTTACCACAAAACCAGCAATGACAAGGTGAGGACTTGGCCAAAACATGGAAAAGATAAATGGAAACTGATTCATTCATTTACATTTTATTTCAACCTGGTTTAGAATGCCAAGTGTTTCTGGGCAAGAGAGGGGGGGCTGTATCTGCATGATCATAGCACCATCATTTTTAGTACTGTCCATTATATTTTCAAAATATCTTTTGAGTCTTCTTGCCCCAATTTCAAATTTTATCGTAAATATTTAAATGTATTGCAGACACTCATGGCTGTATTGTACCTTTGTGTTTGTTCAAGTGGTTCTAGTACAGGGCAGCTGGTCCAGCTCACACCAGCTCTGAATGAAATCTAATGAACTCGTTGGCACTGCACTTTCATCTGCATTATGGTATATTATCTGGAATGATTACCTGATCTGTAGTTATTTTAACCACATTCTGTTTTTTTGTCTTGCAGGTGAAAGAAAATGGGAAAGTAGTTTAAAGCTGAACACAGAGAAGCATGTTACATATATTTTGTTCCTTTGGTGTTTTGGATGAAACGCAAACTGAAACCAAAGCAAGCTAAAATGGAGATGATAATTGTTAGCATTATGCAGTGTGAGTGCTTCCTTGTTCTGCATAATTTATTTGAATCATGTATGCAGAATATATTGAGCAGACTGTGGTAGAGTGACATTTTTGCTCATGTACTGATAGTATAATCAGTAGTTACTCGCTAATAGCATAAGACTTACACAAAACGACCCTGAATATAACAACTTGCAATTGCGAGTTGCAAGTTGGAAACATAAAGACCTATGGTGTAGTAGTTGATATTTTGCTTTTTTGCTGTTTGGGTCTGGCCAAACATTTATTAAATGCACTTTAATTTCTGTTATGTAGCTGAATTTAATTGAAGTATTAATAATTCAGTGTTTTAGCCATATAACAAATGACTTTCATTTGCTGTCTGTTTTGTTTAAAGCCTTATTATAAGTGCAAGCAAGAGTGCAAATAAGTGCAAGAGTTTCTAACAGTATTCATACAAGCACTTGAATTAATTTGTGCCACTGAACTAAATGCAGTATGATGTTAATGATCGGTATTGATGATTTAAAAGGCACCTAGGTATTAATGGGAAAAAAGAACATATGAAAAGTGATCGGATTTACCAAGCATTTATAAATGTGCATCATAAGTGCCATTTACTTGGTGTGTGCTTGGTTTGCGCAAATGAACACTTTATCTGGGGTTAGTCTTCTATTACTAATGGCATTTTTGCAGAAAATGTACAATTCTCAAAGCTAAAGGTCAAATTTTATATTTTGTTGCTGGTACAGCTGAGACAATTCAAGGTCAAGTATCGGATAATCCGACAGAGAACTGCCCTAGGTGCCGTTTGATCATTATATAATATTTGATCATGTGTTTCTGTTGTTTTTATCAGAAACATGCTGGGTCTTTTATACTTAAATGTTGCAATATTTGAAATATTACATTTTCATGGTTTACTAACAGTTCAGATTAGGAGGGACAGGCACTGAAGTTATAAATTACACTTGTGTTTGTACACAAGAAATTCCTTTTTCCTGCATTTGAACTGACACTAAATAGGTTTGTCAATGCCTTTGAGATTAGCTATGTTTTTACATTTCAGCTTTCACTCATGATTTACTTTGGTATTAATATAGATGAAATTAAAACAAACAGTTTATTATTTAAGGTGTTTATTATTTAAGTATATGAGGACATTAGAATTAGACTTAAATCATTAGTTGAGGACATAATGCCTAGATTATGACTAGTTATGTCTGAATGTAAATCAGCAATTGGTTTAGGTCTTTATTTAGGAATACAGTGTTGAAATTCAGCATATTGCATGGCCAAGGCAACCATAGAATTTATGAGTGAAAATATTGAATTTTTGCATATTTGTTTATTGATGTATATCATCCTTATTATTCTTGATACAAATTTATGTTTGAATTTGTCGTGAAATTCAGTTATGCACAGTTTGCTTATAAAAGCAACATCAGTTCATTTTTGAGCAACATCGGTTCTAGCTTTTATAAACTGTAATTGGAAAACAGAATGTTTTGAGTCTTATCTGGCCCAATTTCACGTTTTGTTGTAAATAATTAAAAAAAATGTTTAAACTTCAATTATTCAGAAAAAATGATTGGATGTTTAATATTTGCAATTAACATATTTATTTTTTCAATTTCCTGTTTTGCATACTTTGATAGAGCCTTAATATAAAAAGGGAGAAACTATTTCTCAAGCACTTTCTTTTTCTTATTTTTATGTTTTCATATGCAATTTCAACTATGTGTGAAAATGTGGCAATGCTAGATAGTGGAACAACCACAAATTTGGTCAATCTTCAATATCATTGCCACACGTGCATGTCTTACTCAGTGAGACTAGATGTCAGTTTTTATGAGAAAATACAATTAAATCACACTGGAATTAAAATTATACTCAGATTGAAATAAGTGTTGTGAAATTTTGTTCACATGTTCAAAATAATAAGCACAAAGAAATAAACAAGCTTTGAAAAGAAATCAGCTTTTATTATTACTTAATAAAAATGGATAAATTCAGAAAGGTGACTCAAATTATGAATGACACAGTTGAAATCAATGCTGAAGCACACTGTCATAGGCATTAAGTTCTGTAAGCATCCTTCATCTCAGTGCCTGTAAACCTTGATGATGGCCATCATCCAGTGCTGTTTATGTAGTCTGTATATCTTATGTAGAATTCTTCATCCTGTGTTAACCCCTTCTCTGGGTGTTGGTAGTCATAGCATCCAAGTAATGGCCTTGGCTACTGAAACTAATTGAGTTATAGTCTGACATATGGCTGATCCCTTGGGTAACACAACACATATCTTCCTCTTTGGCCTTACAATTTCCCTTGACTCAAACAGAATAGCTGGTTGATCCCCTGGGAATGGACACTATGTGCCTGATTTAAACCTGGAGAAAGATTCTCTCAGTATTGTCAAGCATTGTCAAATAGTTGTGTTTATTAGAACAGAAACCTAGAAATGTTAGGTGAAAGTGTTGTGTATGTGTGTAGCACAAACTTATGTGTGACAAAACCGCAGAGTTTTGGTACTTTTACAACATAGAGTGTAGCCTCCCATTTTCAACTAGTTTCCTGTTGTCTGACTTTGTAGTATTAAATTCCTAATTGTAACTGTAATGTAATTGTCTGGCATTGTAAAAATGGCAGGATCTGCATTTTGTCCACACTGAAAATGCTTTTTATGGTAGTTGGTGTTTTCAGAGTTTGAGACATAGATTTCTGTCCACATGCATCCCCGCCAATTTAAAATGTGCCTGTTTTGCTTTCATGCACTCGTTGTTCCTGTTTGACCTTTCTCAGATGTTAATTGTTTCCATCCTGAAGTAATGTTAAATATTTTAAATGACCATTGCATGACCGTTCAGAAATGCCTTTGTATGCTTGTTTACTGTGTGGAGTACCTCCTGAATTTGAAATGTCATCTTAAATTAAAAAACATCACTCCTGCAGATCAGTAAAAATACTTGGTGAAAGAAAACTTTAATTCCTCTCAGTGATGTACTTTTGAAGCCACACCTTGGACACCATGACAACAGCATACCATATTTTACATGGCTTCATCATGTTGAAGAATGCATGGTGGCACTCTGCTGTTGAGGTGGACCTTCAACACTTGATAGGAGCATCCTAACCATTTGCAACCACTCACCCTGCAGGGTGTGATTTCTCTCACAGTCTTTTCAAACACATATCATACATTTCATAGTCATATATGTGAAGCCAGGCCCCAATCCAGTTCTTTGTCAGGCCAGCTGTCTGCTGTTGGGGCTTTTCTCAGATTAACAATTTATAATAATAGTTTGTATTGTACCTAATATCTTTGTTGCATTGAATAAGTTCTGGAACTGCGCAAAACAATGATAAATTAATTTATTATTTATAGGAATGCTGTAGACTCCTTTAAACATGGTAGTTTTAATCCAGATTCCTAACTCTTTTTGTCATGTTGCTTTGTAGAGACTCCAGAATGCAGAAATGCAAATTTTGGGTTCTTGATGTTTTCCTTAGAGAGGAAAAGCAGATGTCTGTACCCTTTTGCCTTTCTTGGGTCCCCCAATGCTAAGTGATTGTTACGTTAATACTACTGAAAAGTAATGTGTTAATTCAACAGGAAGTGTTCGAAACTGTAAGGCTTATTTGTATTATTTTGGCATTCTGAAATATTTATGTATTGTATATTACATTTCTATAGTATTTTTAAAATTAAAGTTTTTTCCTTTTCTCTCTGTGTTAATTGTACTTTATACTGCCATAAATACCGGAATATTCCTGAACTGGTACACAGAAATAAGATGCATATATATTTCCCAAAGCCATGACAATCAATAGGATGACCTCCAAAGAATCCAGTAGTTGGATTATTCCCTCTGCCTTTTATATACATTTTCAGAAATATTATGCCTGTGGCTCTTTTGTTTGTTTCGACTTTCTCCCATCTGAATTAAAGATCAGCGCTATGCTGTGACTCTTCCCCTCCGACCTGTTCCTAGATCAGTTGAATGCAGAATATCATTTTAAACCACCAGGCCAAGCAGCCCACCAGCCCCAGGGACAGGGATTCTGGGATTAGTCTGTTATCTTTTAATTCAGGTCTACTCATTTGACATATTCACCTTTGTATTTGACAGTTTGACATTAAAAGATTAGTCTCAGAATTCAAACCAAGTCCAACAAAGTTTCAGTCTGACTTAAAATCTGTGGCCATCAACAGATACTAATAAATACAATTTCACTGCTAAGAAATAAGGACGTCTTTGGCAAGCATATTCACTTTGAAAAAATCTATAGCAGAAGTGGTTGCTGTGCTACCCAGAAAGCTTTTGGTTGGTTGGCATAGTGTGCCTTCACTGCTGCTCCTCACTGACAGACCTGTATGCGTAAAATGCATCAGGTATGCAGTCGTCCAGTGCAGTTACTGCAGCAGCTCAGCTGGTAGACTACACATTGAAAATATGTAACAGCCGATTTAAGGCATTTACAGCTGACAAAGAATACTGAAGCCATTGGATAGTTATGACTGGCTATTTCAAATGCTGCAGAAAAATGGGAAGAACACATCATACTAAAACTGCCATTGCCCACATACATAACTTTTTCAATGCTACATTTAAACGATCAGTTGTCTACTTAATTCTAGATTCTAATTCATTAATTCTTTGCCATTCACCTTGGTCTTCTGTCAATGGTCAATGTTCTGAAGCAATTCTTCTACAACTGTCTTGAACAAGACATAATACAGATCCCTGGGGGACTGCTTTCTGCAGATCGCTCATCATCACTCTTGGTGATCAACAGTTAAATGTGTTTTAACTCTAAAGCTGAAATTGATCAAGGGGTGTCATATGAATTGGACACATATTTTTCATTTACCAGTTTGCTTTCTAGCTGTGTCAAACAGCTTAACATGCAAACTGACTGTGCAAACCTGGTGAAAATGGGGTGCCTGTCATCTCTTCTCATCTTGCAATAATTGACAAAGAACAGTGCACTATTCTCTATCTGATTTTCCTTTGACTGGAGGCTTCCTCTGAACAAACCCTTTTCCTTTGGGTCCCATTTTGCCCATTCTCAGTTATGTGAATTTCTCACCCTTCCCCTGCCAAAAAGTGCAGCTCCTGAATTGAATATACATGCTTTATTCATTGCCAAAAGGATATTACAAATTTCACCAGGGGGTCTAATGATTATTTAGTTAAATGAGAGCTCCATAAAACCTTTGGAACACTGATCCTCTGTAATGAGGGACACTCCAGGGTGTGCGACACTGGAAAACAGCACTTCTGGTTATGACCATAAGATTGGCATATTATGTGCAGAGTTGAGGTCATTGCTTTCATCTAATGTATCTGTGGGAGGGGGAATTTTCCTCAGGAAATTGGAATCTAGGTTTGCACAAAACGCTTCTTACCTTAATTTCTGATTTTACAAAGTATGTCATTGACTACTCCTCCGGATCACAACTATTGAAGATATTTTGTTCATTTAACCAAAAAAGGAAGATGGCACAGTGTTCTGTGTTTTAATTAAGGAGCCTGCTTGTGGGAGCTGACTGATTAATACAGAATGAAACCATCTCTCACGGGGCGTTATGTGCAGGAGACTTATGCCTCCCGCCAGTGCGTTAGACTTTTAATTACCTCTTCTATGGCCTCTCTGAGACTGCCCTCTCTTACTTACCCACTCTGTCTGAGTGTATCACTCCCCTGGATTTCTCATTTAGGCCTGCGTCATCTGCAGCCTTATTGGTCTTTCAGCATGAGATATCCATCCTGCAGAGAACACTTCTGCTGTGCGCTTATATCTCATCAATCACACTGACCCTCACTTACCAGGAAACAATCCTTTCCTCCCTCAGGATAGAATATTGATTCTTTGGTAGGTCCATCATGGTGTGTACTGTCTTAGCTTAAAGAAAGGAGACTGGGCCAAAGATGAGGCAGGAGGGAGTCTCATAGAGGAACCTCAGCTTAAGAAGGACCCATGGGAGGGACCCTGGGGGCCTAGGCCCTAAATGTCAACCCTGCAGGAGAAGTCCCCTATGAAACCAAACACAAGATCATAATATAGAAGCTCAAAAAGTTAATTCTGCCCTGAGACAGGGCTGCACTGAATGTGAAGGATTATGTCATCTCGTTCATGGTAAAATGGTAAATCCTTTTTTAGCGCTGGTGGTGATGATGATCGTATTTGTCAGATAAGGACAGCACAGTTTACAAAAGCAGGGGTCTGTACCTCAAGACAGGCCTGTTTCCCCATGTGATACACAGCCCATCCAGTCACATTATCACATTTCACTCTTTGACAGTGGGATTTCCATCCAGAGCAGACAGAGAGGTCTCTCTTGCGGACATTGTTCAGTTGATTCCTCATGCTCTACTTAACTCCTTAATTCATCCCTGTGGAGCAGCTGCTTCCAGCCAGCATGACGTTTTCGCAGCTCTTATCATAATGCAGAGGCCACAGCTGGATAGATCCCAGGCTACTGCGCTGAGTAGAGTTTGAGGGAAAGCAAAGTGTCCAAGATGCCCAATGGATCTATAGTCTGTAAGAGCATGAAAAGAAGCGACCCCAGCATCATAAATTAGAGAGGGAGGTGAGGTTCATATGTCATCATCAGTTTAGACAGATTTGTTTCATTATATGAACAGTAGTCTGAGCAGTGGAAAACAAAATGGCTGAGTCCCAGAAATTTGAACAGGGTAACATTTTTTCAAATTGTTCCTTACCCATGCATCATGTTATTCTATGACTGCAAGACTCCTGACAACATACCTTGGTTGCTGCGAATTGTCTTAGCTCAGTGTAATGGCATGGTATTGATTAATTGGTTATAATCTGGTCTTCTCTAATTATTCCTGATGAGCAGGAAGCAAGCCATGGACAGCCTAGTGATCTGCCATAAGCAATGTCTCTGGCCCTTGTTCCCCATGAAAATACCTGGGCTAAAACTGACCTATACCCAACTGAGTATTTGCACCATGGCTGACCAGGCTAAATGGAGCATACTCACAGTCCATTGGTCAAGCTACTTACAATGAGAAGGTGAGGTTTCATGAACCCCATAGTGGATCGAGTTAAAGTGAGCTGTAAATCACTGAATATTTCTTCCCTCCACTACAAACCAGTTGGTCCAAGCTAGTGATTATGTGAGATAATGTCCTCCCATTTTTGGTTTCAAGGAGCCTCACTGTTCTCTCTGCACTGTGGTCAGGTCTAACTGCACCCAGCGGGCCCTGGACCTCTCTCTGATGATAGCCCTTTCCTGGCAGCATGAGGTGCTGTACAAGCACTACTTTCAGTGTGCAGCAGTTTCTATTGATCGTAGCTTTGTTGTTGAGGCTCAGATCTCTGCATGTCAACAGTTCCATGTCATGAGCCAGAACAACCTGTGGTTTTATAAGACATATTTATTATGGTCTGCACATACATTCAGATGGAACTGTCTGCTTTTTCACATTAGCTTCTTACACAAAGTTCACAATCTGATTAATGCAAGGCAGGAATTGAGTATTGCAAGGCTACTACATGGGACAACAGCAAGCCTTTTATAAAAGCATTGTTTTTTCCAAACTTTCTTTTGGAATGTCTTGTAGGTTCATGAAGTTTGCAACTTGTCACTTTGCTAGTTTTCCCCTTGTAAAATTCAATAATTTTCCATTGAAGTTTCAAGGACAATAATTTTAGAATCTATGTCTTCAGCCCAACTGTTTGAATTGGGAGAACAATGCAAGATGCTTGTTGACCCCAGTAGGAACAGTAAACATATGCACATGGACATACAGTAATATTCAAAAGGTATTTTGATGCAATTAAATAAAAGCAAGATTTATGGAGCTTGTGTATTCCGTGCTTCTCTACCCTTGCAATTAATGGGAAGGGATTCCAGTACAAACCCAGCTAATGGAAAATGTTACCATAAAATATGAAAAATGTACATCATAACTAAACACCTACATCTACAAAGGTAAATAACTAAACAAACTGGACCAAATTTACATCCTGGGAACATTTGCCCTAACATTCTGCGAATGGTCTGGCAACCAAAAAATATCTGGGAAGAAACCAGATTATTAAAGCAGTGTGGTGCTGTGCTTTGACTAAAGTAAAAATGAAGGCCATTAATGCACCTCTGGTACTGCTAGCCGTGCCACCTGTGATCACGACTGAAACGGATTTCTCCCAAATACATTTCTCCCAAATAATTCACTAAAAGTTTCAGTTTTATTTTCAACTAAACTCTGCCAAAGGGGCTAATGCTTCATTCTTGTGTGATTGAAAATTGAACAAAATATTCCTAAACTCTTCCACTAGCTCTTCCAATGCTTGATTAATAATGCATTTCTGCATGATTCATCTTTGACATTAATTGAAAAACCTATTATGAGTTTGCTTTGTTTTCTTACTTATTTCCCTCCTGCTCCTATTTCAATTATGTATTTCTTCAATAATTGCATGATGCTTTTACAATCAGAGAGTAAAACAGACTTGATTTGACTGTTTTTTATGTCAGGTGAATGATGGTTTATTGTGGATATAAAATCTTTATGTACAGCCTTCTATATTCGAAACTTATACAAAATTCTGCAAATAGTATCCATAAACCTCCAAGCAGTTTGTTTAAACTTTTGTATTGAAAAATGTTCATTACAGATGTTGAGCTTAACTTAGGACCAGCAACAGCAACGAGAACATTCTGTGTCATCATGTTTACATTAGACCTTGTCTAATGTACACAAAACTGAATTGTTTGGTCCCCCTTCTATATGCCATATTTGTGATGGTAGTGTTTGCAAAAGGGAAGATTCTTGTTTGCCTGTGAAGTAGCCCACTCTATACATATGCTCTAAGACAGATATGCTTAAAAATTAATTCACATTACATGTGATAAGCCTTGAGGTTTAACCAAATGTTGTCGTAATAAGGTGAGAATGGTGAATCATTTATGCTTTGCCTCGGCCTATTGCAAACATTTATTGGCTATGTGACAACACACCACAGCTACATTTTTTGTACAGACTGGAGTCACTGGGGCTAAACACTGGTCTCTTAGAAGTCAAGAGGTCAGCAGATTCCCCAGGAGAAATGGACATGAGTATAAACTCAGCTAATAGGCAGCCGCACAGCTGTCAGACTTGATTTACTCACCTATCCATGCCAGTCTCCTTTTATCCATCAAGAAACATTACAGGCAAACTGCTGTTAAGAACAGCAGTTTGCTTTTTGCTTAGAGAAAAGAGGATTCTACTGTGTGGTACAACAATTTTCTGTACTCTCATTCTCTCTGGCAAGAGCAAGTACCTGTACAACAATGTACTTCAGTTCCTTCCATGAGGTTCCTTATTCTCATTGCAAGGGCCTTATATGGGATTGTACAAAGTCCTAATGAAAGTAAGCGTCTTATGTCTCAATAACAATCCAAGGTTTCATTATAATGGTGTAAAAGTGTTTCATGATTTAACTATAGCTGCATTCTACTTCCTACTGACAACCAGGAAAAGAGAATAAAAAACAGCAAAGGCACTTTGTGAAAATGCATCTTGGAGAAGGGTGGTTTGAAATAGTACTAAACACTATTGTGTAACCTGTTCCTACATGCTTTGTTTTAGCTGCGGTCTCAATCAATACTCAGCCTTCACATGCCATTCCAGGAAAACATAAATAAAGAACAACAGCCTTGATTTTTCTTCAAGTTCAGCAGAGCGCTCAGTGATTCAGAATCAGATCAGGAATGAGAGCATTCGCCTCTGTGCAGCAGAGAAACGGGGCTGCGCACCACTGAGAATCCCTTCGGCTCTTAAAACAACCAAACCACAGTATTCACGTAGCCATGTGCAAGACAGGGAAAACTGAAATACAATATGATTACAGAAATTAGAAATAATCCCCAAAAGTGCGTGGTTATATATGTTTTACTGCAAACAATTTAAATCATTGTAAATTTTTTGCTAAAAAGGTTTTCCTTTTCAGTTGCGCGTAGCACCACTCTATTATTATTATTATTATTAACAATATCAGCGTTAACATTTAGACTTAAAATCCTTATTTAAAATATAGCGCCACCGTTTACTTGAAAATAATACATAAACCCCGCACAAACCATAGTCAGTTTGGGGCTGGTAAATAAAAGTCAAATTTATTTTGGACTGAACTGACTTAAATTAATCTGAAGGACATACATTGTGAATATTGTAGGGGTATACAGCCGTTGTGTTGATGTACAGTAAGCGATTTCATTTTAATGACGCGATCAACAACGCCTTCTCGAGCAGTTGCTACCACTTAAACAACAAAGACCATCCTAATATTTTTCTGTTGTTGCATCTATTCTGACAGTGTAAGTCCCCCAATTTAATCAGTAAGTTGCCATTAAAACGTTACAGCAATTCCTGATGAAGCTATAAAGTTTTCGTCAATCAAAAACTTCCATCGACAATCAAAACAATCACCGATCATCACCAAAATATAATATTGTGTAATGAATAAAAAATTCTCGGATCAATCAAAATAATATAGTGTTTAATATTAAAACGTTTCTATCATAAAGAAGCTACGCATTTATCTCTTACAAAACCTAAACAACAATGCTTTTTTACAAGGACATTTATTTTCTGCGTGATATATGCCTATTGTACATAGTTTTCATAAAAAGTATCTTATCTGGCTAAACTTCATCCAGGCCTGAACATGTACAACTTCTGCCCTATGTACAATACCAAATACAATACATTTACATGGTTATATGCACATACCTGAGCGTAACTCAATACGGATTCCTCTATGCCAGGAATCCTTATTAATTAGTATAATTAAATATATTCTGACAAACCATAATATAAAAGCCTTTCCTTACACATTAGCTCTCCGCTGCATGGCTCATTCTCCATTGAAAGGCGCTGTAAATCACATATTATTTACTTGTTCTATAATTCACTTTCCCCCTCTGTAGACATTTATATTTGTGTATTCATATGTTTAAATAATAAGCGTATATGAATGTCAAACAAGACCGTGAGGCCAACTTTCCCGAACAAGATAATAAATGTTATTTAAGGCATAACACAAAATATAGTCGCTCGTAAAAATAATATTCATGTTGAAAGCAAGCTTGTATATGTATTTATAGTTGGATACTTGCCATACATAATATGAATTTATTATATGCGATATCAAGAAATTACGTGCGTTCTGATGCCCGTCACATTTTCACAGCATCTCCTGTGTCCTTAAAAGTTTTTTTTTAAGGAGATAAGTTCCTCTAAGGAGAATACCTCTCTATTGTATCTGACTCTTCGCGCGTATCTGCCAGATCCTCCTGGTTCCGACTCATCAAAACCTTCTGGGCCTGGTCAGTAGCAGTTTCTCTTTGTAGTCCTTGTGAGCTTGTGGTAACAGCTTGGGCCTTCGACGGAGGCTTTAGATCCCACGGACTGCCAGCCGCTGTTCCTTGGTGAGGATGATGCTGTATTCCACTCTCAGTGACCAGCCTGGATGCTTCTCGCTTTTCTCTTTGATCAGGTGTAGACTCAGTGGTTCCAGAACGCGCTGAAGGTTTCTGGTTATTTAGCGTACCCCCTCCTTGTTGGAAGGCTTTCCTGTCTTTCCCCACAGTTACCAAATCTGGGGTTTCGGTGGCTGTATCGCTTTGTGGAGTTGAGTACCTTCCCCGTCCCGTTGGTCCAGTATGCGCACTGGCTGATAAAATGTCGTCTGAAATGAGACCAGGGCTCTTGCTTCCGTCCTTCCAGCGAAATACCTTGGTCTGGGGCTCGGCTCGCAATTTTACCACTGACCCATGCGAAATGCTGTCGTTCACTAGGTAAAGGTTTGTCTGAGTAGAATTTGTGTCCGTGGCATTAATGTTGGTGGAGATGTTGGCGGAGAAGTTAGCGGCGACTGTGACCTCCTCCGGCACCTCTGGTCTTCCAGCGGAGGAGGAAGCGGATGTCGGTTTCCATATCAAGCTATAGTAAATGGCCAAGATGATAGCAGCTAATGATACGGACAGCACATAAGCAAAAACGGTGGCCAGTCTCACCCACTTTTTGTTAGTCTTCGCAGCCATTTTAGCCTTTTTGTCCCCAGTATATGTAGCAGGTTTGCCCCGCTCCATGTTGGGCATGAAGTCCCGCTCCCTCATTTTGCCCCGGTTTTTTCCTCGATGCTCCACCACCCCGTCCGTCTTGAAGGTTTTTTTGTGATCCACAATCCAAGAGAATACCGAGGTGGCGGTATGAACGAAAGCAAGATGCAAAGTGAACTAGCGGACACTTTAAACGGATTGTCTATTTTGTCGCTAAATTGATTTTACTTTAATTCATCTCGACCTGGAAAGCACAGCGGCTTTCCTTTGAAATCCATTGCAGCATTCCATTTCTTCAGGAGGGCAATGGCTAAATTCTTACGTTCTGGTGTTTTTCAGGATTCACCTTGTCTCCGAACACCAAAATGCAATTGTTTATGTCTACGAAAACTCCAAGGGAATAAGGAATATCGCGAATCCGCAGTACAGAATTCGATGTGATTTATCAGAGCGATTAAGTGAGATCATAAGGTACACAACTGTCTGTACAACAAATGAAGTGGCTGGCTCAGCCACACATACAGGATGGGAGGCGGGCAAGGGTTCTTAAAGGGACTGCAGCGGCAGCGAAAGCTGCACCACCTAACGATTCTGCAGCACAACTGTTAACTCACAGTTTAAAGAAAGCTATTTACCGACTTATTTATTACCAAGTATTTACAATGTGCACGTACATCCAAGGCAATTTCAAAATATTCAGATTGTGACAGATTTTAAAATTGTGTATTCTATTTCGTATCCTAACATATTCACTCACCCATTGTTTTGCTCCATCTATAGTCTTAGTCGACAATGTGAGGTCGACATTTTTAGACATTATAAAATTCTAACTTCAATTGATCATATTACCACTATGTAGTAAGAATAGTAATAAAATCCGTTTGTAAACTACAACTTGAAACGAGTCAATAGACTGTTTCACCTTCTTTTAATTCATAATACATAACTAGTACGTCGACAGGTTTGGGCTTATTATTTGCAACGCTCGTAGGTATGTTGTACAGGCTTGTTTCAGTTGTTAGCATATGTTTGAGTGGTTTGTTATCTATGCATGACAGCTCACACAGCACGCCTGGTGCCCTTCAAAACTCACCATTTCAGAACCGCGGACAGCGTTCACCTGATTTATCTGTTTGGTCAGCATAGAAGATTAAGGGCCGATGAGTTTGTCAAAAGGAAAGGCGCAGTCGCATAACGCGCTGCATAACAAGTTGAAGCCCTAGTTTACTTGAATCGCTTTAATATTATTATATTAATCTCGGCAACATATACAATGACTATAGAAAATCTTCATACCCCTTTGAAACGGGCACTCTTTTGTTTACAGCCTGAAATCAAAACCCATTAAAAATATCTTGTTCCAGCTTTATTCACACCTTTATGCCATACAACTTTCAAGTAATGAAAAAAGGCATCAGTTCTGAAAATGAAAAAAAAAAGAAAAACCAGAATAACAGGGTTGGAAAAGTGATCTGTACCCTGATTTAATGATTTGTAGAGACACCTTTTGCTTTAATTACAGCCATCAGTCTGATTGGATATGCCTCTACTAGCTTTGAGCACCTTGACTGGGGAATATTTACCCATTCTTCCTTTCAGAATTGTTTGAGTTCAGTCAAATTTTGTAGAGAGAGGCAATGGACTACTCTGTGAAAGTCCATCCACAGATTTTCAATTGGATTTATGTTTAGGGCTCTGACTTGGCCACTCAAGGACATTCACTTCCTGTCCTTAAGCCACTGCATTGTTGTGATTAGGGTCTTTCTCATGCTGGAAGGTGAACCACCTACCCATCTTCAGCTGTCATAGCAGAGGGCCGCAGGTTTTCCTCAAGAATTTGGGTGTACTTGGCAGCATCCATTTTCCCTTCAATCCTGACCAATTGCCCAGGCCCTGCTGAAGAGAAACACCCTCACAACATAATGTTGCCACCACCATGCTTCACAGTAGGTATGGTGTGTTTTGCGAGGTGTGCTGTGTTTAATTTTCCCCAAAGATATCGCTTGGAGTTCAGTCCGGAAAATTCAATCCTGGTCTTGTCTGACCATAAAACATTTTGTCACGTGGCATCAGAATCTTCCAAGGGTTTTTTTTTTTTTTGCAAAGCTCAAACGAGGCTCTGTGTGACACTTTTTCAGAAGAGGCTTTGTGTAAAGTTAATGAGATTGTTGTCACATGCACAAACCAACCAATCTCAACCATAAAGACTTGTAAGTCCTTCAAAGTTGCCATTGGCCTCTTGGTAGCTTCCCTGATCAATGTCTGCCTGGCTCTGCCAGGTTTGAGGGATGGCCTGATCTAGGCAAGGAGTTCATGGTGCCATATGCTTTCCACTTCTTAATAATGCACTGAATGATACTCAGGGGGATAGTTAAAGCCTTTGAAATCTTTTTGTATCCTTCTCCTAACCATGCACTACCAGTAGTAGAATCCTCAAGGAACAGCTAGTTTTTTTTTTCTCAATGTATGCTGATCACTTATACAAATGTTTATTTAGGTATTTAAAATTTAATTTATTAAATTTTAATAATTGTTCAGAATTTTTTAAATTGTTATTTTCACTTAGATGTTGAGGTTTATAATGTGTAAATACAGCTGGAAAAGTAAGATTGGATTTGTTTTAATTTCCAGGGTGTAATGCAACAAAAGGTGAGGATTTTGACAGGGTATGATGATTTTCTATAGGCACTGCAAAATGCCAGCTAACAGATGCGTACTTTATGACTGACTGTGCAGATGGAAAACTGAGGTAGGATTCACTCATCTTAATTGAAATGACAAGACACCTTTGTGGAACATCATTACATATACAGTTTCTGCTATAAATTACTTTTTTTTACTCTCCAAGCATTTAAAGTGGATACTAAAAACATACAGACGTGTTCAATGATACATGGGCACGTAAATATTGAAAAAATTGAAAACATATCCTAAAGAAGCAAGTGAAAAATCAATTAATAACATCAACTGAATTAATATCTTTTCACAGGCACTTAGTTCTACAACTATCATGGCAGAAATGTAATCACTCTTTTCTGTGAAGATGCAAAAAAGAAGTTATTTTGTACTAATATAAACCGTATGAATTTACTGTGGCTGTCTCAGTTCAATTAAAAAATTAAAAAAGGTTTCTTTAGTAACAACCCCTGCCATTAATTAAAAAGAGATTTTCCACCATTTTCCTCCAGGGGGCAGATTTGACTGTCATGAACTACCCAGCACAATGAGGTTGCCATTCAAATATTGGTGTCAGAAAATACATATCCAGAACACACTTTGAGGGTGGAAAATATTACTTATGGAGGACAACTTGACCAGGGCTGTAACCCAGTCAGCGGTGTAGGGATGGAGGTGTTTAGTCTTTTGATGACAGTAGGCAGTGGGGCACAGCAGTAGACATGAGCACCTGTGCAAGGCTGCAGATTGGCTCTCAGTGGTCCAGCTGAGCCATCCTTTCACAGCCATGGTCAGCCATCAGGGGAGAGGAACCCAGCTGGCTGCTGCACTGAGCAGGCAGGAGCCAATAGGACTGGAACAAGGTGTTTACCCTGTTTCACACAAGGACATGTGCACACGCATACATTTACATGTGAGCGTGCATACACACACATGCACGCTCTCTAGCACACAGAATGCATTTTATGAGTCCTTCAGTGTATTATGTATCAGCATCGATACTCGCTTGTATAATTATTTTAATATGATTTACCAAAGCATGGGGTAGCCTATCAGGATTCATAATTGAATAAGAGACCCATTGGTTTATTTTAAAAGCAAAATTAGAATCAGTACTTGATGAATGGCAAGAGTGGCAAGTCTAGATGAACTAAATGACTGTGAAATATTATTATATTCTTGCCACAAAATATTAAGTTCTCACATGTCTTAACAAAAAGACACAAGTCTGCACTCTTGCTTACTGCAATACTAATTTTCTTTTACTTTGTATAACTAATTTATGTGCTCCTTTAATGTATCACTTTAATGACTGGAATTTTGATGGTCTGTGAATTAAAAGAAATGTGTTATGCAAGAAAAAAGCAAAATCCTTAAAATAACTTTTTAGTATCAAGGACAAAGAGTATCGTGGGTAGCCTGAAAAGAGACTAAAATTGAGTTTCCTGGAAAGTGTTTGTGTGTTTTCAGTGTATATTCAGTTCATCCATTGTTTCTTGAGTACTTCTTCTCTCACCAGTCTATCCAGGGCAGCTGTAAATCCTTGGCTCAGATTCACTAAATGTTTAGTAGGACTTTGGTCATTTGATATGAGCTTTAAATTCTAGGTACTGGAAATAACCCACTAAACACTACTGCTCAGTTGGACCATTTAATGCCTGAGTGAACACCACTTGAACATTGCAGACTTGAGCTGACTCATTGAAGGAGAGGTGATCATGCAGAATCCATGGGTGGGGAGATGACAGATAACAGGAAGTGACATCTACCAGTTCCTAGTGATGTGCACTCAGAAGCAGTATGACTCACTGAAAGCCACATGTCTGTTCCTGTCTTTAACAACCAGTCTGATTTTCAGTTGTTGGCACTCACTAAGAGTTAGTGTCTTGTGTTGAAATATCTTTTAAAATGGAGCCATTCTGTATGCAGATACAATGTCTGCACAGCAAAACTATATACAACAAATAGAAAACTGCCCCATGGTTATTATCGCCACTCTGATTAAATAATAAAAACATCTAGGTACATTGTAATACTGTGTAATTTCTCATGGCCTGTTTACTTGTAATAAAGGTGTGTGCATAAATTGGGAAGAAATCCCTCTGAACTGCATAAGTTACATAACAGAACAAGGCAGAAATGTGGCGCATCTACAGTATGTGGGAAAGAAACAGATGTGGATATAACGCCTTGCTGCTAACACAGATATTTTCTCCTGACCCACATAGATTTTATCTGCAAGATGATGTTGAGGCTTGGAGAGGATGAAACAGAGATTTGTCCTTATGTGGGCTCCAAAAACACCAAAAAGTCTTATTAATATAGCTTGAGTTCTTTGCTGTGATTTTATGGCCATAAAAGAATTTTTAAATCTTTTAAAATCTCTTTTATGATTTAAACTCCACAGGACTCATGTTCTTGTAAAATACTGTATTAGACATGTCTGGCAGTGTATTTTAAATAATGTGTAACTTAATATAGCCGCATCCAGTGAAGTATAATTGTGTATTAGTTTAACATACTGCCATCAGTTGAAAGAGAATACACATAAGGGAAAAGTGTATCAGTATTGCAGAGACAGAGATATGCATGACAGCTTCAGTTAAGTAAACTGCCTTATTGTCATTATAAGATAAGCAGGTTTGTACACAATACATATTCAATTAAACTGCTTCAAATATGCTCTGGGTAATACAATAAAATGTGAGGTCACAATATGATACTTGACTGTATTTTGCCTATGTTGTCTTGTTACAAGAAAACACATCTCAAAACATTCAGTACTGGGATGTTGCTTTGGAGTAAAAGTCATGGAACCTCTGACAATACTACCACTCTCAATAATCTTCAAGGCAGTAAGGACATTCATGGTTTATTTGTTTTATGATCTTTTTAGCCTGTCTTTTAAATGGCAACAATGACGTCCTTGCATTGCTGCCTGACTTTCCCACTCTTGTTAAATTTACATGAGGTGCTGCCTCCAAGCTGGACATTTGAATGTTACTCAAACTACTTTGTGAAGTCGAAACTCAATATGAATCTGTGTAAATCATTACTCATTCTGCTCCTGTTTTCTGTATTCTTTTTTATGTTTGTGTATACTTTTCTGCTACCTGATGATATCATGTACAGTCCTTAGTGCTGTTAAAAATGCTCATCTGTCTGTAGTACTGTAGATCCTGTTATTATGGTATACAGAGTATACTGTATGTTTGTTGTCTGTAAAACAGATTTGTATTTTTTTTTTTACTAGAGGCCACTGTCATTCATATATTATGTACTTAATTCTTATATTCACACTTCCTGTAAATGCAACACTAAAAAGTTAATCCCTCCCAGTGTTTTTGAACATAGTCATAGATGTGGCCAGGTCACATGCTTGTGTCTCATTTGTCGTTGCTCTCATTTGCAATGCATATTTTCAGATAAACGTCTTCCCCAGTCATTTCTGGAGAGTTTTGAAAGTACTTTGATGCACGTCTGCTTCCTGAGCAAGGCAGAGTAGAACAATTTGTGGTTAGAGAGAACAAACGGGATTTTACAACTACTACTGTCAGAAAGCAGTAAAAACAGTGCAAAGAAAAACCACGTGTGGTGAAGAGAATGGACAAGAAACCTAATAATCTTGACCCTCCTGAGGTTAAAGACTACTTGGTCAAAGGTGACAGGTTCACAAAGTGGACAGAGGTAAGTGTGCCTAAAACTGAAAGTGTATCTGAATCTGTCCTATTTTACTTTTGCAATCTCCATTTCCTGTGTGTTGCTCTTGTTACACAAATGATTATTACATCCTTCCATTAAGATATATAGACCAATATTTCTGCATTAACACCTCTTCACTCCTAGAAATGACAATCTGGGATTTGACTCCGGCTTCGATTCAGGCTATATGAGATTTTGTTGTAGAGGATTTCATTACATACATAGTTTGAATTACATTACATCTTCACTCGACATTTGAGTGACATCTTTCAGAAAGATTAGTCACCTAAGAGCAATTAGATCAAATTTACTAACAGGGATGAGAAAGATATATATCCATAACATATAATATCCAAACATCATTCAGAGAATATTGGGAGAGACAATGTAATTCAATATTCCATAACTAAGGGGTAATCTCAACCTTTACTCCTGCTGCAGTCTTGAGTAGTTATGACAGGGATTTCATGGTATTCATTTGCTAGTCCTCCACCTAATTGTGCACATAATCCTGGTCATGTTGCAAAGTAGCGCTAAATTCCATGTTTTATTTATTCAGGACTCATCAAAGACATCAGTAGTTACCATGAAAATGGATCCAAAGGGCTTTTACCTTTACTGGATCAATCAAAACAAGGTAGGTAGTATATTGCTCTTCCAGCTGACCTAGGACAACTGGCCCTTCTCTCAGAAAGTGCATTGCCTAATTATTTTTGTTATGTATTAATGTTATGCAAATTATTATTGTTGTGTATTTACAGACACCCCTATGGAGGGTGACCTTTAATTCTTAGTAAATAAGGTGACATATTTACAGTAAGGTGCTGATGGGATTAAACATGTGCACAGCACTCTCAGACAGATGTTGTTGCAGTGCTGGATCCAGAGTTCCATGCCTGTATCAGAACCACATTGTGCTCAGCAGCACAGAGGCATTTTGGTCAGAGCTGAGGAGAGCCTGCCAGGCTGTTCACTGATCTGAGACCTGCGTAGGCAGCAGCACTTCCCAGCTTCTGAAAGCAAACTGGAGACAATTGAAGCACATATATATTTACTTACAAACAACAGACACAACATGCAGAGCAAATCATGCAAACATACACACACACACACACACACACACACACACACACACACACACACACACACACACACACACACACACACACACACACACACACACACACACACACACACACACAGGTTATTTCTGTTGTTGATGATGAAGCCTTTCACTACAGATCAGTAGCATTCACAAGGTTTATATCTGTTGAAACATGCACTAAACATCTGAAGTATAGAAATAAGTTCAATCAATTTACTCTCTTATAAATGATTGTTGTACCCTATGCATAGAAGCATGCTAACTGTTCCTTGTTGATAGACACGTAATCGCCATCGCTGTTATTAATCCAGATGAAGTGTCTTGGTGGCTGGTACTGCTCAGTTGGTTTTTTCGTAAAGGTGAGCCTCTTTTTCACTGAAGGAAATGACGTTCCTGGATGTTGCCACCATCCGAGACACAAGAGCAGGAAAATATGCCAAACTCCCAAAGGTGAGCTTTATACTTCAGGAGAGTATTTACTGAAATCATGGTATCTTATAAATCCAAATCTGATAAGACTCATCCATA
The DNA here is from genome assembly GCA_022829145.1 of Albula goreensis. Classification (NCBI taxonomy): domain Eukaryota; kingdom Metazoa; phylum Chordata; class Actinopteri; order Albuliformes; family Albulidae; genus Albula; species Albula goreensis. The sequence goes on from CM040749.1 coordinate 19,250,571, forward strand.
TCTATAAGGTATGACAGCATGTTAAAACAGATTTGCTGAAATCCTGTGTACACAGAAATCTAATGTGGTGATGTGTGCTTGTGTGTGCATCTGTGTATTCAGAGAGGCACACACTGTGAGCCTGTCTTTATTTGTGTGTCATCAACCTTGTATGTATGCTCTGCAAAGCCCTGCTGAAATAACCTTTACAATTCCCTTGAAGATAATCATGAATTATGAATAATTTCCTATGCTGTAAATTCTGTGTGCTCTAGGCGCTGGCTTTTGATTGACAGCACTGCATTAGTCAGCTTTAAGGGTTTTCAAAAAGCAGCCAGTGTCATTGTTCTGCAGAGTAAGTCACCCACACTTAATAGGCTGTCTGAGTTTACTTAGTGGACATGGCTGACGTCCCTCTTTGTTAGATTGAAAGAAAAATTAGCAAGATTGCACTCTTTTGGGTTTTGCATGTCACATACCCACCAATCCAGTGGGGCTGTTACAGGCATGAGCCTGAATGGACATGACTGAATGCAGCCATTCAGATTGTTCTGTTTTGTCCTATGTCCAGCTTATTCCAGTACATCTGCTTCACATTGCTGCCCCTTGTTGTTTTTGCTGGGGGTTATTTGCCTTGCAAAAAACACCAACAACACAGCCTCAGGGCACAGCTGCCATTCAATCATGGCAGGCAGGCATCTGAATATCTACCTTTGATTGTGCTTGACTCAGGGGATGACAAGTGGAGAGCTTAGATTCCTAGGGTTCCATCTGCATATAGTGTACTTCACAGATGCAGAGGCTTTTGAGGTTTCAAGTCCCATAGAATTGCATTGTTTTGTATTTTACAAACGTAAAACCTCAAAACACAAACAAGAACATATTTGTTTAAAAAAGACACACTGACTACACACACACAAGAACACACAAATTGATATAATATAAATATATTATCATTTAACTCCAATTGCTGAGCGATGTGGACAGCAGAGTGATCTGAATACCTATATTTTTGCTTGTGAGCAGATGGATCAACATGTGGATTCAGTCAGCCCGGCAATTTTCAGTTGATTAATGTTTTATGTTTTTCTGAGCACTGATTTTCTCTCACTTTGGTCTGACAAGTGAAATTACCTTCATAAGAATTACTCGCAGACTGTATGACAGTGACAGGATGTTTGTGGCAGAGCCGCTGTGAACGGCTGAGGGCAGCAGGATGTATTCATAGGCTGTGGGTTCCAGGGAAATCCCTGTTTGTGCTGAAGATGTCAAACAGATATTAGTGCATTTCCTCTCTCTGATTTGTGTGTTTATTTGAAAATTTATTTTTTCAGTATAATATATTCTTATAGTTGCTAATATGGTCAAAATTTTAAATAATGGAGGATATTGACAATACACAAAATGGAAAGGACCCAACTCAACATTTCTAAGGCTGTTTTTAACCTGTATCTTGTCAATTTTCACACATACAAATAGGCTTAGTCAGGTCAATAATTAAATTCTCTTAAATTCTCCAAGTAACATTGCCATTGTTATAAACAATATATACATCAAAACATATTAACACATATACACCAGTACTTTCACCCCTACTCTGCAGGCTCACATACCTGCTTTATATAAGATCACTCAATAGAAGAACTGCATGTTATATAATATAATAATATAATTTCATCACTGAAATGGTTCTTTAGCAGGTGTTTGTCCCACACATGGAAAATTACCACTCCTGTCTCAGACCTATTAGTCTGTCTTTGCTTTAACTTTGGATTTTGCATGCAGTTTGTCATTTGCCTTGTTGGTCAGGCTTCACTTTGCAGATGCCCTGGGTATGGAAAGCAGAGGCTATGGATACTCAGGACCATGAGATACTCTCATACTCTCATCCCTGTGTGTGTGTGTGTGTGTGTGTGTGTCTGTGTGCATGTGTGCATGCATGCCTGTGTGTGTGTGTGTGTGTGTGAGAGAGAGAGAGAGAGAGAGAGAGAATAATGCAATGCTCCACAGTGGTCTAATCTATGCTATATAGTGGTATGGATATATATATATATATATATATATATATATATATATATATATATATATATATATATATATATATATATATATATTATGTATGATACATTATGTTAGTATTATCAGAAATATTTTTCAAGTACATTTTGGATGACTTGAAATTATTATTATTTTCTTTTTACATCTACAGAATCCGAAAGTTCGCAATGTTTTCAATATGGACTTCCCTGACAGTCACCATTTAGCCAAAACTTTGACAATTGTGTCAGGCCTTGACACAGTAAACCTAACATACCACAACTTCTTTGCTTACAAGGAGAAAGTTACACAGGTGAGTAACAGCAGTGATAGCAGCATGGGTTTCATTTTATAATTATATGGAAAGAATCATCTTTTACCTGAAGAGTGAAAACTTGTGTCTCTGCAGTGACATGATATGTTTTATTTCATTGCACAAATTTCCATTTTAAAGACAATAATCTGTGATGAGTGTATTGTGTATAGGTAGAGTAGTGTGTATGTATTATACTAAGGCAGTTATTACTTTGGCTCTCTCTAGTGGTCAGCAGTGGTTTCAGAAGGCAAAGCACTAAACCAACATACCCTGAAAAACCTTTTCCATTCTAATGACAGACATTAGATAGTATACCATTATACCGTCAACTTAGGTGTGATATTTATGTATTAGAATCAGGCAACAGAAGGAAAAATAAATGCAACATCCATGTCTAAAATGTGTCTGCAGGACTGGGCCACAGACATCCTGGCCATTGCTTACAATACACTGAGGAACAATGCATGCAGACAAGTCTTCCTGGAGAAAATGTGAGTACTTGTAAAGACACCACAGAAGTGCTGCTCATTTACCAGGGCACATTATTGAGAACATGATATAAATGTAAAAATGGTAAATGAAGCAAATATACATAATTCTGACACCTCTGTAAGTTAAGCAATTCCTTGGTATGTAAATTGTAAGCCACTGTACATTAAATATTTTGCTGACCTAGAATACATAACAGGAACTTTTCAACAGGTTCATTTCAATAAACACTTCAACCATTGGGACACTGTTCTCTTGACAGAGAAGCATTATCAGGAATCCTAGATCCCATGGCATTTTTCAGAAGGGAAGGGGTGTTTACCCTGGTGCCCTGGAGAAATTCATACAAAAATGTGCTTTCTGAGATTTTGCAAGAGGAGATTTATGGCGTGAGTCAGGAATGGTGGCACCACACTGACTGTTCATTCATGGCTGTCCTCTGTCCTGTGCAGGTATGTTAGAATCTCCCTGCAGACCAACAAGGATGGCAAGATTCCTGTAAAAAAGTAAGTGATGGGGAAAAACACATGTTCAGCTGGTTCATATCTTTAATAAAACAAGCTGCAGCAACCACCTCTTTGTACAGGAGATACTTCCAGTTTGTGTTTTTTGTGACTGCTATATTAGTTCATTTGGACTGTTAGGATAAATTCATGCAAGTGATTACTTGATAAATTATGGTGAATAGAATATAATAGTGCTACTGTTTGGAGAGATTTGTATATCCTACACTGTGTCATGCCAGGATTATTTACTCCTTGAGTTACTGAGGAATAGCTTAGAAGTAGTGACCAAAGAATATGGCTGTTAGACACCATACTATCAACAAATGTATGATTCTCAGCATCTACAAGATGTTTCCTGCAGACAAGAAGAGGGTGGAAAGTTCCCTGAGTTCAGCCCACCTCCCTAAAGGAAAGGTAAGTGTAGTACCCCTCCCTCCAGGAGCATGCTGGGATTCCCTGGCTATTTCTTTGTCTTTTGCCCTGTGCATTAGATGTTTCTAGAGAATTTGAAGCTGAGATTTCACACGTGAGCTGCAGGGGGGACATTGGCTCTGTTGAACTATTGAAATGTTAACATTCAGAATTCTGAAGATGACTAGTGCTACATTGTTCGTGTAATCTGCAAGGGGGACACGATGAAACCTGATGTCTTCACTGAAGATGCATTCAGAACATTCCTGATGAATCTGTGTCCGAGGCCTGAAATCTATGAAATCTTTACTGCTTAGTAAGTTCACTTCATGCATGTGACCACTGTAAAAGTGCAGGGCAAGTCCTGCCTTCAGTTAGCAATATGATAATGCATATGTTTGAAGTACAACTTCAGTGAAAGGTCGAGATGTGAGAAATGTGTGAAAGGTGAGATAATAGATAATAAGGACATAATATACAGTGAGATATGAATAATACTACAGAAAGTTATTTTGAGATAATGTATGCTAGATAAAGCAAGCCAAACTAGCCTGAGGTGAATAATTTAATTCTCCCATTAGCTTTTCCTCTGGCAAAGTTGGCCCCATGGTCTTTTGAAATTTTTTTCTTAATGCTGTTACCTGTCCATAGCTCAGTAAAGTCCAAGCCCTACATGACAAAAGAAAATTTGGCCAAGTTTCTCAATGAAAAGCAACGAGACTCACGTCTGAATGAGGAGCTCTTCCCCCCAGTGCGCCCTGATCAGGTGAAAAACCTCATTGAGAAGTACGAGCCATGCTCCTCCAATGCCAACCGAGGTGAGCACACGTGACCTATGTGATGACATCATCAAGCAGTAGGGGAATGTAGCTGTGTCTGGGCTGGGCTTACCCAGGCTGCAGTTCAGATCTTTTAAGATACCCAATCCTAATGGGACAGGTGTATCATTGCATAGTGCGATGCAAAGTTGCTTCAGGCTGATAATGACTCAGCAGTGCCTATGTTTGTGCTGTACTGAACAGGTCAGATTTCTCCAGAGGGCCTCCTGCTCTACCTGATGGGATCTGAGACATCTGTGGTGTTGCTACACAAGCTTTCCAAGTGTCATGATATGACCCAGCCGCTGCCCCACTACCTCGTAAAGTCTTCTCATAATACCTACCTCACAGGTATGAGTTCCCGCAACAAGAGGGCTTCCAGGTAACTCATAGAGGACAGAGACGTGTTTGTGGTGCAGCTGTGAGTCCTGTGACAGGATGTACAGGTCCCAGCCGTGCCGCTACTAGCTATGGCCAGAAGTAGAGGAGTTGAAGGCAGGACTATTGTAATACTTTCATGGTTGATGATCTGGATTTTGAAGGCTCTATGGGGCGTCTTTCCTGTGTTCTCTCCACAGCGGGCCAGTTTTCGGGCGTCTCATCTCCGGAGATGTACCGGCAGTGCCTGCTGGCTGGGTGCCGCTGCCTGGAACTGGACTGCTGGAAGGGCAAGCCCCCAGAGGAAGAGCCCATCATCACCCATGGCTTCACCATGACAACTGAGATCCTCTTTAAGGTGAACCTCTCACCTACCACTGTGCACAGCATCCTACCGGAGAAGGCAATGGGGGGCTTCATTGACTCTGGCTGACAGAAGCAAAGGGAGAGAATGAGCTAGTGTACTCTGGTATTAAAGTAAAAATAACAATAAAAACAAAGGAGAATTTTCCACAAATTTCCATTTCAACATGGAATAATTTCTTGTGGACCATCTGGATAATATGGCTATGTGGGGACTTGTAATATGCAGAATAGCACTCCTAATCATTAAAAAGCCACAATACACTACGTACCAAGCATACATAGGCAGACCAAGACTGACAAATGGCTGTCTGCTTTCTGTGGTTGAACATGCCTGTTTAACTGGCAAAGAAGCAGCTGGCTCATCCCCCTGTCAGATGATCACAGAGGAGCTTAATGGAAAGTAATGTAATAAAGTAGTGTTGCGCCAGTCTTTGCTGTATCTCCATGGCAGTGTGCATACAGGAAACGTGGTGCTGCTCTGTGTCTGAGAGTGACAGCTCCTTCTCTGAGTCTGCCAGGTGATGTCTGGAGAGGCAGTCTGAGCCTCAGTACTGTTACATTACACCTGTCTGTCGCTACCCCATTATTAAACAAGGTTGTTTAAGACCATCAAATATCCATACTGCCAGTTTATATCACAAAGTGCCACACTCTCTTCTGTCATTGAACTCATAATAAGCCCTCTTGGTTTACTATGAGTCATATTCTGCCAAAATTCTCCTGTGTCTTAATGGCAGGCTATGAATTTTTCTTAGGCGTACGCACATGAAAACTTTGAAAAAGTCAAGAGTGTTTTTGTCTCTCTTTAGGATGTGATTGAGGCTATTGCAGAAAGTGCTTTCAAGACCTCCCCTTACCCTGTCGTGCTGTCCTTTGAGAATCACGTTGACTCGTAAGAACCAAAAACTCTTCCTTTGAGTCTTTATTTCAAATGTGGTATTAAACCAGTCACAAATGCTAAAATCCTTGTTATGTACTATTAACATGTTTATGGCAAGTAGATCATTTGCCATGCACCATTTTATCTGACAGAAAATAAATATTGACACTTTTCTGTCTATCAAGGGTCAAACAACAAGAGAAAATGGCCAACTACTGCAAGAATATCTTTGGAGATGCCCTGCTTACAGATCCTCTGGAGAAATACCCAGTGAGTACAGCTGTCAATCATTTCCTATTTCAGTCACATGGCTCTTCAACACAGTGTTGGTGAAGGCCAAAAGTGTCATCTAAATTCAGATAACTGTATATTTATACTTACAGTAATTATTGCATCGAGATGACACATATAATTCAGACAATATATTATTTCAATATTATTTTTGGTCAAACTGCATAGGTACAAATTTACAGTCTAATCCTTTGTTTAATATTCACCAGATAACCAGATGTTTAACATTGTTGTAGTTATTACCTTGAGATTATTTCCTTCAGATTATTGCCTTTATTATGTCAGTGTTCTTTTGTGTACAGTATATAAGAAAACCACACATTTCAGTCTGTGCCCTCTTCTTATGTACTTTGTTAAAAATTCAGTGAGTTTGGATGAAAGGGCAATTCTAAGCCCCTCATGATGAACAAATCTGTTGACCCCTCTCTATCACAATGTAGAAACTAATCTGAGCTGTGAAGTGATGGCAAAGTGGCTTTTGTCAGTGTTTTCTGCTATATGCACAGTAAGAAAGGTCATTCACACAGAGGCTTTTACATTTGCAATATTCACTCAATTAACACTGTCAGACTCTCCACGCCAAGCCATTCTTCATCATCTGCATCCTGTCAGAGGCAATAAAAGCTGAGGTATTCTTTCCTTGCACCCTAGTGTCTGTAAACTGCCCTTCACTGGTACTCCCAACCACATGCAAGAGATCCTTTGAAAATGCATTCTACTCAGGTTCACCTTGGATGTTGGGAAATGCAAAATATGTTTGAAGGTCCAAACTTCTGCAGTAAGAAAGAAAACTCCCTTGTGTTTTATGGTTAGTAAACTTGATAGCAATTGTGTTTCTTTGTGTGTGTACTTCACCAGCTCAAGCCGGGCCACCAGATTCCAAGCCCATCTGAGATGATGGGCAAAATCCTGATCAAGAACAAGAAGAACAGCGCAGCAAAACAGGAACCAGAGGCTGCCAAGAAGACCCCAGCACAAGACCAAACTGGCACCAACCAAACTGATACAAATCAGGCTGACACCAATCAAACTGATACAAATCAGGCTGACACCAATCAAACTGACCCAAGCCAGGCTGACCCCAGCCAAGTAGACTCCAATCAAACTGAATCCAATCAAACCGATTCCAACCAAACTGACTCCAGCCAACCCGTTAGCCAGGAGAATCATGGTTTGTATTCTGTGCACCATCCTAAGACTGGCATGACAACACACAGTGCACTACCGATCACAGGTGGATGAATATACAGTCCCTTGTTAACGACAGAACAAGCAATGGGAACCCATAGAGCGTAACCAGACAATATCTGTGGATCTACAGTATCGCTAATACAAAGATGTCAGGAGGTTGAGTAGTAGTTCAGTTCATACTACTGTGTGGTTATACATTAAAGCAGAGTTAATACAATATTGCTATTGTAAAAATATATCTGAAATACAAACTGCTATTTTGAATTACACACCTCTATTTAATACAATTCATGCCACACTTGGATGCACATTGAAAGTATTGTACATGGCTGTCAGAGGGATCAGTCATGTCACACTGACAGTCTGTGTCTGTTGTGTATCAGATGGGGAGGTGCATGATGACCATGAGGAACATGATGACAATGATGAACAGGACGAGGAGAAGATGAAGAACTCAGATGAGGTAAAATGTGGCACTGCCTCTTCATTTTCTCCATGTAATTAACACTTTTTAGCATACAGAACAAAGTGATTCCCATGTGCAGTAAAAATAAATAAAAATAAGATTTAAAGTAAAAAAAAAAAAACATCAGCCTGGGTGTATGATAGCATTTTTATAGAGGCCAGACCATGTAATGCAATGCAATGTAAGTGATTTTTCTCACTCCATGATCCTCTTGTTTTCTCAGGGCACAGCTGGGCAGGAAGTGACAGCCTATGAAGAAATGTCAGCCCTGGTCAACTACATACAGCCCAATAAGTTCATCTCCTTTGAGAATGCCAAAAGTGAGTCACCAGTTAACAGAAGCAGGGCGTACAGCAGCCCTCCTTGGTGGTGGTAATAGTCATGGTACTGAACTTGAACCTATCAGGCCCACTGGACTCAGCCTAACATTTTTGGCAACATTTGTTATTGCAGTACTCCAAGTCTGAAAATTGACATGTCAGTGAAAGTATGAGTCACCAGACAGTCAAGTGAATTTTTTTGCATTCCTCCTAGCACATACTGTGAATTTTGTTTTTGCATAATTACAGATGCAATGGAACAATTCTGTGGGTAAATGAATGGATGTTACTTTTCTGACAAATTCAGTGAAATGTTGTATAACTGCTCTCCATTTCCATGTTAGGGTTATTTCCTTAGGTAAAATCAGGAATTAGGTTTGGCTGGAGTGTGCCTTTAAACAATATTCCCATTCAGATGTTCTTCAGCTATATGAATGGGTGATGTTACACAAAGGTTCACTCTCCTCTCATTCATGTCATTGCTCCAATTTGTGCTGTGGTGTAGAGTGACTCTGTTGGAACTGTTTAGTGAGATGTATCCCCTGCTGGGAGGAGCAGTGGAGGCTCCTTTTAAAACACTCTTCTCTCCTTTCCTGCTGGCAGAAAAGAACCGGAGCTATGCGATCTCCTCTTTTGTGGAAACCAAAGGGGAAGGTCTGATTGCCAAGTCAGCGGTAGAGTTCGTGGAGTATCCTTTAGCTACTGTGACATCAATAATTAGAATAAGAACAACTGATATTACACTTATTGTCAACAGTACAAGTTGCTTATAGTACTGTAACTACTTGTGGTACTAGTATTACTAAGAATTTACTAACTTGTATTTTTACTAAGAAAACTAAGAAACACCTTTTACTGTGCACATTAGGCCAAGAAAAATAAATGATTTATCACTGAAAACCCATGAAGGTTCTTGCACAGATATCCTTCACAGGGTAATACAGGTACAACAAGAGGCAAATGAGCAGAATCTACCCAAAGGGCACCAGAATGGATTCTTCTAACTACAGTCCTCAGCCTTTCTGGAATGCAGGCTGTCAGATGGTGGCGCTGAACTACCAAACTATGGGTACTGTATGGTAAAATCCATTTGCAGGATTAGTCACTGATCACAAATGTGCAATTGTGAATTTCATCATTACGGATATCATAACTATTGTCTGCAGTCCCCCACCTTCCTCCTATTTATTTTTATGAAATCTCAGTGTCCCTCTGGTTGATTTAATTTCTGACAATTCATTTCATTTATGAAAGGAGAGGATTAGTTGTTCTCATGACTTCCTCTAGAGGTCAGTGTCATTCTAACAGTTTAAGATGGATTCAGTACTGTTGAGGATTTAAAATGTGATGTGGGTTGTTCTGTTAAAACATGGTCCTAAGGGGCAGCATATTTTACAATGCTTTGTTGCCCCATGGAAAATGATTCAATAAAATCAGATTTGGTTCTTTTCACTTGTTTTAAAAGTGTAAATCATACAATTAGCACAGGAAAAATCCAGTAGTGTCCACTAGGCCTGTTCTACATTGAATTATTGACTGTAAACACTTCAGTATGATGTCCAAACTATAAATATTGTTGTTTTTTCTTGTTTATAGATTTTCCAATGCAGCTGAACATGGCTCTGTTCGAGTTCAATGGGAGAACAGGGTACTTGCTTAAACATGACCTCCTACGTCGAAGCGACAAAAAGTTTGATCCTTTCACGGAGAGAATAGACGCCATCATTGCCAGTACCCTGACGATAAAGGCAAGCTGAGCTGCTCTCACAAAGTCAACCCAAAGCAGATGTAAATATGCAGGGTGTAAGGAGGAGGCGTCAAAGGCTTATCCTCTAATAAAATGCACATATTGTATTTCTCAGTTTTTGGATAACTTTTTGAAAATCAAGATTTGTGTGATAATTTGTGTTAAGGCTGTGTCAGGTGCATTTTCTAGTTGTGTGGATTGTAACCATTGCAGCCAACTCTTGCAGTCTACCTATGTGAAATTGACAACACAATTCTGAAATAAACACAATGGTAAATAGTTAAGGTAATGGACTCTGTTTTAATTGTTGCACCATGTTTGGACCAGTAAAACGGTCTTTTCATTCTTCCTTTGTGATAGACATGGGGGATCTTATTGTGGTGCTGATAAAGGTGGCTATGGTTTATGGCAAAAAACTGATACAGAGATGACTTTAAATAGCCCCATTTGGGAGTGCTGGTGCCTCTGGTCGTTTGGAACAGTGAGCTCTTTATCATCATTTGCATTTAGCATCTCTCCCTGAGGCTTCTGTTCTGCTGTTTAGCTTGGCCGAGAGAGCCTCCTTCTGCTGTTTGATATTCTGATACAGAGGTGGGAGGCTCTCTGCAAAGACCTGTTCTGCATTCAGACTCAAAATAAATACATTTTTCAATCCCTCAACACTAAGCAATGTGAAGGCTGTGTATTTGTTTGCTTTATTTCAAGTGTGTGTGTGTGTGTGTGTGTGTGTGTGTGTGTGTGTGTGTGTGTGTGTGTGTGTGTGTGTGTGTGTGTGTGTGTGTGTGTGTGTGTGTGCGCAAGTCTGAAGATAAAACTCATTTTACAGAAAATGTCAACTTGTTTCCTTATGCTCTGATCAGATCTACTCAGGACAGTTCCTGTCAGACAAGAATGTGAAGACAGGGGTAGAGGTGGAGATCATTGGGCTTCCAAAAGACCCCAAGCGCAAATACAGGACAAAGTGGTCAGCCACTGCCAATGCCATTAACCCTGTGTGGAACGAGGAGCCCTTTGTGTTTGAGAAGGTGGGCACTTGATCATCCCTGATTGGCTGCCTCCCCACCCAAATGACTCCGGAAAGTTCCAGGATTGTAAAGTCAGCTGCTTCCTAAACTGTGCTTACATTCTGACAGATCCTGTTGCCAGAGATGGCCTCCCTCAGGATGGTGGTCCATGAGGAGAGCGGGAAATTCCTGGGACACAGGATAATCCCCATCGATGCCATACAGTCAGGTAAAAGAAGAGGAAAATGCTAGTCTCCATGTTTTTTATTAGGGTGTCATAACTTTTATTGTGTAGATTGTTTGACTTTTCCAGCTGTCTCATAATGTTCTCAGCATTTTGAGTGGGTTGGGAGCTGGGTTTCCTTGATTTGTACCGTTCTCTGTCTGGCAGGCTTCCATCACATCTGCCTTCGTAGTGAAAGCAACATGCCGCTCACTCTTCCATCTCTGTTTGTGTATATCGATATTAAGGACTACATCCCTGCAGCCTTTGCCGGTACTGTATTTGAAGTTGTATCTGTTTTCTGTCTGAATGCCACTAGAGATTACATTTTAAGCTTTTATTTTTGTACAGATGATCCACATTCCAGGTGAGCTGTCCTCTTGATCAGATTTTCTCTACCATTGGATCAGAACCATGAACTGAGCTACAATGGTTTAGTACATATTAAGATTAAGACCACATAAAAAAATATTTTTTGTTATTTTGTGCTGTAAACACAATACTGAAATATACTAAAACATTTGTTTTTGATATCTTAATCAGTTAAACAGTTGATAACACAGTTACCTTACTTCACCTGGTTTCTTTGGTCTAAATTGGCTTCTGCTTTGAGGGTGAGAGCAAAACCCAGCATACCCTGTGGCTGTCCAGAACAAGGGTTGCTGATCCATGAGATAAGTGGGCTAAAGCCTTTTAAAGGGCCTCAGGACACAAAAGAGACTCAGAGGTCAGAATGAATGAATTAAGCAAAGCAGCGTGAATATACTGCCAGAGAGAAATTAAGAATGATGCGCAAATCTGTTACTGCTCTATTTGAGCACTGTTCTGATCTGTGCTCCAGATTTCACTGATGCCTTATTCAACCCAACTGGGACAGAGAAAACTGCAAAGCCCCATGAGGTAAGGCCAGGATGAGAGTACAGAGTCTTTAAACAACTTTCCTGGGAGATCAGAGAAACAACAAGAGACATTGATGCATGTGTATGGTGCCAGAGTACAGTAAAATACATGAGCTGAGGGAAACTCAGCCTGAAGTATTCCAGAAATAGAATATTTGTTCTTCTATGTCACCTTCCCTTCCCCCAACTGTCTTAAACTGTAAAGAATTGCAGCTGCATATCAGCTAAAATAGATTCTTTAAAGATGACTAATGCAATATGGAGCTTTTTCATGGTATGGTCTTTGTGTGGATCCATAGGAGTACTTGTCCCCATTTGAGCTGCCCCCAGTCACCCCTGCAGTGAAAGTTGATGAGCAATCAGCACCAATAGATACACAGCCAGGTAATGTGGAGGTTTGCGCCATCTTCAAACTACAGGGCATGGGTTATTTATATGTAATGTCTATCCCACTAAAGGTGATGCCCCTGTCACAGATGCTGAAACCCCAGCTGCAGATGGAGACAGTCCTGCTGAAGCAACTCCTGCTGCAGATGGAGACAGTCCTGCTGAAGCAACTCCTGCTGCAGATGGAGACAGTCCTGCTGAAGCAACTCCTGCTGCAGATGGAGACACACCTGCTGAAACTACTCCTGCTGCAGATGGAGACACACCTGCTGAAGCTACTCCTGCTGCAGATGGAGACACACCTGCTGAAGCTACTCCTGCAACAGATGGAGACACACCTGCTGAAACTACTACTGCTGCAGATGGAGACACACCTGCTGAAGCTACTCCTGCAACAGATGGAGACACACCTGCTGAAGCTACTCCTGCAACAGATGGAGACACACCTGCTGAAGCTACTCCTACAACAGATGGAGACACACCCGCTGAAGCTACTCCTGCTGCAGATGGAGACACACCTGCTGAAGCTACTCCTGCTGCAGATGGAGACACACCTGCCGAAGCTACTCCTGCTGCAGATGGAGATACACCTGCTGAAGCTACTCCTACTGCAGATGGAGATACACCTGCTGAAGCAACTCCTGCTGCAGATGGAGACACACCTGCTGAAGCTGATGCTCCTGCAGACACTACTCCTGCTGCAGATGGTGAAGCTGATGCAGGTGTTGCTGCTGTCCCATCTCCAGATGCTAACCCCTCTGATCCCACTGACCCACCAGAAACAGATGATTCTGGCCCAGGTAAGACATGCTGTCATAGCAGTCTCTTCCACCGTGTGGCCCAAGGATTTTATGTTCATGGCAAAGATTGTTTCTCCCAATATTCCAGTGCTTTTTTCTACTAAGCAGAGGAATTATTTCCCTTTAAAATTACAGGGATACAGTACACTATGCAATGCATATCAATTAAAATCAACATTGCAAGTCGCACCTCTCTACCCATCGACTCCATTTTTCAGCAATTCATCAAGTGTATTTTTTACATGTAGTGTAAATGTTTCTCATCACCCAGAGCCACCTTCAGTAACAGTGGATGAATTGAAACAACACAAGAATTTTCTGAAAGTCACAAAGAAGCATGAAAAAGAAATTAAAGATATGGAAAAGAAATTCCAAAAGAAAGGAGATGATCTCATTCACAAATGCAGTGAGACATGTAAATCTCTCAAGAAGAAGATGTCTGGGAAGAAGAAAGAGTAAGAGTCATTTTTGTGTTACATGCAGAATTTTTTTTTTGTTCTTCGTACAATGTGTCAAGGTCTCCGTAGCTGCTTCACTTTCCACTAGGTGGAACTATACACTTTTAGTATTTCACTGTTGTTTTCATTTTTCGTGCATACAATTCAACTCTGATAAGATGAGCAATGCAATAAATTGCATTCTGAAAGAATCAGTATACCTTGATTGATGGGTTGTTTGATTAAATAAAGGGAAGCAGACATCAAATGTGAGTGCCACAGAACATGAAATATGGCATTTGAAGTATATTTATTAATTTTTGTTCTTTTCAGAAAATTGAATCTGGATTAAAAATTGTTGCCTTAGGTTATGTGGTGCAAACACCTTTTTGTGACTCCTTTGTATAGATTTTATTTATATTTATGTACAGTATAGAGAACCTGATTGTTCTGTGGTTCTGTCTCCCAGAGGTGACTCTGCCCCTGTTCCTGACAAGGCAGTAGATCTGAAGAAGAAGCTGCAGACAGACCTCAGAGCACTATGGGAGGGACAGTATGATGCCCTGAAGAAAAAGAAAGAACAGCATGCCACTGAGGTAGAATTACATACTGTCCTGCTCTCTGACATTATTCTATACTGCAATATCAATTTTCATACAATTATCTTTGCTCGGCTTAGGGATACAAGCCTGGTTAATGCTGTTTTATGATTAAAATGACACGGGCCATCTTGAAACTAATACTCAAGTTTCTGTGTCACTCCCCAAGTTACACTGTAAACCTAGTTATACCTATGCGGTACCTCAGAGCACAACAGCCATAAGCAAGTGATCTGCTTAGAATGGAAGAATCAGTGATTTAATGTCCTCTAGGGCAGCATCTGCAAGGACTATGCATTAAAAACATACAATAATCTGAAATTCAATAAAGCTCTGTCACTGATTAATCTCTTGGCCAGAGTATTTGATCATATTCTTGTAAAATGTACTAGTTGCCATTCAAGTCACATTTTCAGTTAGTTGGTCAAAATGTACTTATTTGGTTATATAGCTGTATGAGGTGAAATGTATTTTTATTGAAAAAACAAAAAAAGTTTTGTCCTTACTTTGGCTTTGATTAGCATTTTAGTGCCTGTGAAAAGAGATAAACAGTGACATTTCCTGTTTCCTGTTTCCTTCATCTGGTGTGACAGCAATTAACGAAGCTGCTAGATTTGGCCAAAGAGAAGCATGCCAGTGAAATCCAAGCCCTGGAGAGGTTGGTTCTCATACAGAGACTCTGTCTGACCTGAGGTCTGAGAAATGAGAAGGAAATTACTCTGATCTGCACTGACTTGTCAATTTTCTATAATTTCAGGTGTTGCCTTCTCTTTATGACAATGAATATGAGAACAAAAGATCTCATTAACAAATAATAATGACAATTTTATTGAATGTGAATTTTAAAAATCCACACAATGATGGGTCTATGTAGCAAGCCAGAGATATTTTCACCTCATTGCATTTATATTGACAGGCTTGTATATTTTGTGTGTGTGGGTATGTGTGTGTTTGTGGTAATGTGGGTTGTTGTTGTTTGTGTGTATGTGTCTGTATATTGGCATGGATGTGAATGGGTGATTACATAGCTGTGTTAGCATGGCATGTGTGTGTGTGTGTGTGTGTGTGTGTGTGTGTGTGTGTGTGTGTTGTGTGTCTGTGTGTGTGTGTGTTGTGTCTGTGTGTGTGTGCACGTGCACATGCTTGTGTGCATCATGGGTGAAACCAACATAGCCCCAATAAATGAATCACTCAGCATTGTGTCATTGTTCTTCAGTGTCCCTAGCTGTTTGATGGTAGGTACGATACATATGAGCCCCAAGATGTTTAAACATGGCTGTGAGGAATAGCACAGCCCAGGTCTCCTACATGCTGAAATTGGCCAGATGAGGACAGAAAACTTGCCAGTATAAATCAATACGGAACTGGGAAAAAGTAAATTTGATTTTTTTAGATGTGATTGGCCTGTTAAACTATTACAACAACATTATTTTTTCCAGCATGGAGATGTTTATTGTTTGTTTTAAAAATCTGTCTGGTCTGTTTTAAAAATCCTCATGACGTGTTTTCAGTGAGGGGAAGAAGAAGTCAGACAAAGGAAGGTAAGGCTATTGGATAAATAATCATATCCTAATCACAAATGCATGTGAGAATACAAAACGCGTGCACACCTGCTTGCAATGTCATAGCTTCCAGGATGTTTCCCTTTTATACTACACTGTGGATGTTTTAGTTACTGCAAACAAAAACTGTTGTTACCAGTAACTAATCTGTATCTACAGCCTTTAACACTATGTATGCATGTGGAAGGGTCTGGAAGTTCCGTTAAATAGAGTATCTTATTCTATTTCTGTAATAGGGCAAAGAAGGAGAAAAGTGGTTCTGCTGATGATGCTGGGAGGGCAAATAATGGGGTAAGCAATAATTTCTCCTTATTATCAATAAAAATGTCTGGGCATGGTGCATGTTTTCATAAATATGTCCAAATCTTTCCATCTGAATGTATATATCTGTAGCCCATCCACATACACCCATGTATGTGCCACAGTGATAATCAAGGTGCTCATTTGTATATCAGAGCCAGGGGTAAACAGATAACCATGGCAACAGTAAATAGATGTAGAGTGTCTGCTTTAGAGCTAGGAGTTGTGAACGAGTGCAAAGCCTCATTCACTCCTTTCCCCCGTTCTCATACAGCCGGAAGGGCCGATCGCCTGGCCAAGCCTAGTCACCTGCACAGCATGATGTCTACTGACTCACTCACTGCTTTTAAAGATCAAAGACAGTGAATAACAAATCATTTATGCTCACAATTTTTGTTTCCTAATAGTTCCCTTCATTGTATCATGTAATCTCAAACCAGTTTAATGCTGTCTTGAATATGCATGTGCATTGGTGCGTAAAGTTTAAGTGTTGTTCTGCAAAAGAAACTGCTTGGAATTCTTCTCATAAGACTCACATAACAATGGCATTGCACACATTTCATAATACTTTTATTTTTCTTACATATACATCCTATATTATATATTCTATATATCCTACATCCTATATATAGTAATTGGGGGAGGGTATTGATTCCTGCTTATTTCACCCTCCCCTTTTTATTAAATTATTGTTATTAAATGTAATGCAATGTCATATCTCTCATTCATTTTAACATTTGACTACAAATAGCCTACAATAAGGAGCATATGTGTTGTTTTCACAGTCCTACTTCGCAAATATTCAGCTTTGTCTAGGTGTCCCAATGGTAAAAGAGACTGTTTTTAAAGAAGCAAGGGTGTCGTTTTACCATGAAAGCTTGTGAAAGCATTATGAACTCATCTGTGAAAATAAGGTATTTTAATAATGAGATGTAAAACCCAACTACATACTTCCCTTTACTATATCCTGTTTCCATGAAACCAACTTAATCTGGCTCCATCTGATTTTACAAACACATGTGGTATATAATCATAGTACAAAAAAGTGCAACTCTGAAAATATTTTGAGGTAAGCACACATTGGATCTGCATAGCTCACACAGATCCAAGGCATATCAGTAGATACATGGTAGGATACATTCGCTGTATAAAAAGTGTAGCTCTGGTTGTGATATGGCACCGTGCGTTTTTGCATGCTGACATGTTTTATGAAGCTCTCTAATGGTAATATGGTGTAACAGGATGCCCTAGGGAAAAAGCAAGCTGCCACTCTGGAGCAGATCAAAGAGCAGACTAACCAGGTAAACACTGTTACGCTGATCTCTCCCTCTGCTCTGCCCATGCTCTGGATGCCCTCCAGCTCATACTGCTCTCAGTGTCTATCAGGCGTTTATTAAAACCAGCAGGTGATGTGTCAATCTGGGCTTCGCCACTCTATAAGGAACATGGGTCTCCTAGTTTCATTCTTGTTCTTGGACCTTGCCAACAAGAACAATAATTAAATCACAAATTTATTTACAATATTAGTAATTTTTTGTCTTGAAATTTTAGTCTTACTTTGTACTTG
Organism: Albula goreensis; assembly: GCA_022829145.1. NCBI lineage: Eukaryota > Metazoa > Chordata > Actinopteri > Albuliformes > Albulidae > Albula > Albula goreensis. The sequence goes on from CM040749.1 coordinate 19,268,544, forward strand.
CAAATCTATCAATTTTCATAAACCAAAAGTTTCTTTGGCCCAGATTTTGTATTTGAAATAATTAATTGTGATTACATTTCTGTTGATTGACTTCAAATACTACAAGACCTAAATGCTGATGGACAGTGCACTTCCTGTTGAGTTTACACAGGGCGCTGTGGCTCCTGTTTGGCTTCCCTCACTTTGCAGGTGAATAAGGCAATCCTCACAGAGCACGAGGAGAAGATGAACTCACTTACGGCCAGCGTGCGAGATGCTGTCAATGGTTGCGTGAGTCCACACTTCCCTGAACTTGTGGACCAACCAGGGGCTGATGATGAGGCAGGTCAGTACGGGGATGTACTTAGAGGGTAGAGCTACTGACTGGCTGCTTTCTTCCCAGATCCCAATAATTCACATCTTCCTTTCTTTACTCATTTAAAATGGTGAATCAGTCTGACATTCCCAATGAACTTTCTGTCATAGTACTTAAATAATTTTATGCTCTGACACAAATGATCACTTTCAAATATGTTCTGAATGAAAAAGAATTAATTTAGGGGATTTGAAAGAATGATGAGTTCCCTGCCAAAGATATAAAAGGTAACCTCTAATCATGACAATACTGAAATAGACAAGTAGGCCATAGCATAAATTTTGATAAAATGAGGGTGATTTTCATCTTCATGAATGTTTTTATCGGTGAACATTTTAAAGGGACCTCTTGTTTTTTAGCAACTGAAATATTTTCATTACTTGAGAAGCACAAATGGATAATGCATTTGCTCTATTTTCTCTTAGGACCATAAGAACATAGAACAAGAACAGACCTTTCAGCTCATCTAAGGTCATCATTTACCCACAGTCTGGAAAGAACACAGCTCTGCTTCAAGCCTGCAGCTGAACACTCCAATGATCTCTTCTCCTACATGACTTGCGTCACTGTTTGAAGCACTAGCAACTTTCTGTGTAAAACAAAAATATTCAGTAATCAGTGCAGAATTTGACTAATTTTCACCTACACCACTTTGTTCTACTGTCAAACTTCAATCATAAACTTTCACTTTATTTTACTTTGTTAGTGATTTTCTATAAAATTAAATCCCCACAAAACTTTACAGTTTCAATCTAAATCCTTTATTACAACTTTTATATTACCTACAAGAAGCTTTAGTATCCATTCTTTGTGCTTTTTATATACTGCTTATTGAGTGGTGCCCAGAACTGCACATAATATTGTAAATTTGTTCTGAAAGGCATTGTAAAGCATCAGTGTAGGCTCCTTTTATTTACTCAATACCTTTTCCACATGTCTCAGCATCCTATTGACTGTTGTTACTGTTACCAGTGAGCAGATCCTGATGAACATTGACTAAGTACTACGTATGTGTAATTGTACACATTGTAGTTGATTTCCCACATGAAGTAACATCCTACATTTTAATTTCTCATATACAGGGCTTTTGTACCTGTGCTGAATGTCATCTGTCAGGTTTCAATGCAGTTCTGCATTCTGATCTTAGACATTCATTTATTATTTTATTATATTGTAAGAGTTTTGTATTATCTGAACATGACATATTTTGTTACTGAAATCCATATCAACATCATATACGTAATTAAAGAAGATTACAGACCCCAACACTGATCTCTGAGGGACCCCACTTCCTACAGAACTCTACTCAGGTGTAATCCCTCCTAGAGTTACTCCTTATATTCTACTAAACTGCGACCAATTTTGAGCCCATTCTGTCATAGTTCCTGTAATTCCTATTGATTTTGCTTTGACAGTGAGCCCCACATGTGGTAATTGGTCCAATGCCATTTGGAAGTCCTAATGTCTATCATGAGTTGAATATTATTCAACCTTATTTCTGTTTATTGGGTTGTTCTCCAGTTTTTAGAGCTTGCATAAGAATGTAGTGCTTGAAAAATCGAGATTTCAAATGTTGGCATATTTATTATTTAACCATTTATTTATTTATTTATTTATTTAATAAAAATGTACTTTTTGATATCACTGCCTTTTAAGTAATGGTTTACAACACTACAATTGTTGATTTATGTTGAATGTAGGTTTAACAACAGAATAATGCATATGGGTTCTAATCAACGAACATATTCAGTCTTATACATAACATAGCACATAACATAAACAGATATTGAGGAGGAAGAGAGCAGAACACTACATATATTGACATATTCCTATTGTATGCCAGTTATATTTGTACAATTATTATAATGACACATTGTATAAAATATCCTGCAATATAAGCCCCTAGTGTGACTCAGAATACTGGAATCCATATGTATTTGTAATAAACATTGTATTTTCAGACAATCCTAAATAAAAACAAAATTGTTGAAGAATGTGTTGCGTCTAGATCTTGTTTTGTCTGAATTATCCTAAATTAAATTATGTTCAAAGACCATGAAAAGGTGTCCAGGTAAAAGTTTTCCAGGAAGACCCAGTTAAAAATCATGATTGAGAGGGAAAGAGGGAATCATTCTTTTCTCTAAAAGAAAAACACAAATCCTTATTTCATGTTTGCCCAAAAGTTGATTGATCCCCAAGTGCTTTAGAAAAATGGACATATGAGTCAAAAGTATGTGTATCTCTCTCCATGCTGCACGAATAAACAATCTTGCCTTCTTAAACAGAGAGTGGTTAATTTCCATGACAGGTTACATGCATTTATAGATCTGTATTTATATATCTGCACATGCATGTATTTTGATTGCCATATATGACTGGAAATGGAAAAATAATAGTAATGTTATAAAATTCAGGACATAATGGCCTGCATTCACAAACCTTTTGATGAGTTCTTCAGAGTAAACATCATCTTTAAAAACACACAGTTGCAGTTTGCTTAATATAACTGCAGTAATTCAGCTGTTGTCATATGTGTCCATGTCTGTAATAACAGGCACATGGCCCTTCTCTAATGCCATGTGAATCTGAATGGTGTCAGAGTTCACACATGAACACCCCACATGTGTTTCTGAGGCATGAGACAAGTAAGCCTGAGCCGTCTGGCAGGTGTAGCCACATCAGTAGACAGTAGTGTAATGGGTAACATTTTATTGACTCTGAATTTTTTATGTACTTATCAGGCTGGTCATCATTCTCCCTTGGACTGCTTTTGTTTAGAAAACAAAAAGCTCTCAATGTTCACAGGAGCTCTGATGGGCTCATCGCACCAATATGAGAAAGCATGGCCATTAAAAAAAGATATGAATCAGATAGGATTACACCATTATACCATCCCTCCAAAAAATTAAAGGACCAAATAAGAACCAAAATCTGAAAGGAATTAAATTTCAGGATGATAAACTAAAGTTTTTTTTTATTTAATGGAACTTTATGGAGTTATGAAAATATGGAACTATTCTTTTATTTGAATCCAGAGAAGATATTAGACACTATACATCTGGACTAAGTTATTTCAGATAAAATATTTAGTGAGAACTAAATAGAATCGCATCTTCATTCAGTTACTGGTTGGCAGTTATTAATACAAAACACAAAAATATTCCCATTTCCTCACAAACCTTGAATTAATAAGGAGTAATATTATCAGTCAGACTAGCTTTGCAAGTACAGAAGTGTGTCTATATTCCTCATGTGAATAAGTAATGGGTTTGTCAATTTCATAGAAAGGAATGGAACTGAATGAATTTTAGCTGGAGTGAGATTCATTTTATCTCCAATAGATGATGCACTACCTAGCACCTACAGTAGTATTGAGTCACATGAAGCTATCTGCAATCTCTCTTAAAAGTATGGACAGCTTTTCAGCAAAGGGTACTTTGCACTCTTTTTGGGATCAGAAAATTGTAAAAGGAAACCTGCAACAATCTACTGTGAGTACATATTTAAAGGAACAGGAAACCAATTGTCCCCCTCCACCACTCCCCTCCAGCAGTGTGATCAAGGAGAGAAATAAGATGTCAAAAACATGAGGGTGCATTCATTCACAAATAGATGTATATCTCAGATGTAAGCTGAAAGAGAGAAGGAAGAGAGAGGGAATGGCCAACCACTCACTATCCTTTAGTCTGAAGTGGGACATCTGAGAGCTTCCTTGCATAAGGGAGGGGTTAAGATGGAAAATATTTGTACTGTACATAGCTTTCACTAAGTGCGAGAACAATATTACATTGGTCAAATGAAGTTTTTCAGCTACATACTTGATCTGTATACATTTGCAGATGTTGTTGGGTATATATTGTTGATCAAGGGCTTGCAAAATGAGTTGACTGACTGTAAAATCTGTTTGCTCTGTATAAAAGACGAGGCTGTTTGACACAAATTCTTTTGGAGGTCCAGAAGACCTCTTCACACATTGCAGCAAATTATTCCTAGGCAAACCTGCCCCGGAAAATCACCAGCAAGGAATGCAAATTACAGATGGACAAAGATTAGTCATCATTCATATATAGTAACATGTGTTTAAGCAAGGGACAGACTTACTCTGTAAAATACCTAAGGTCATAGTTTAATCCGAACTGTTCCCTCCCACAGGGTCATTACTATTCAGAATGTTCATGTAAAAGAAATTGGACTATTAATATAAAAATCAATGTCCTGAGTTCTGACGAAAAATGGGTGGGTGGAGACACATCATCTAGCTCATGGATCTGTAAAATGATGGATACACTAAGAACAGAACAGATTTTCCCTTTTACAATATGCTTCCTAATATTAGGACTGTATTGTTTTTTGCATTTATCTTGTCCTCCCTAAAAACATAGCCATGTGTCTGGTAGAGTTATGCGCATGTCACAGTCCTCCATACTGCTGAGTAAATGGGCTCATTTAACTAAATATTGTCCATAGGTGTAGTCTATTGACACAGTTGACAGAATAGTGCTTACTTAATGATGCATGTGTCTTCTGTGGAAAAATGTGGAAAAACACATAAGGTGCTGTGTACCATTGGATGCAAAATACAGTTCACTTGGGTGACATTTGTGGATAAAGGGACAAAGTAAAGGACAATAAAAGGACAAAGTAGGTACTCAACATCCCAGTTCCTGACAGCATTTTTAAACAGTATCAAAGAATTTGAACTCTGGGGACACATCAGTCATGGATAACCATCAAATTCTTGTCTGCAGCTGGACACCTTTATCAAAGAGAGAGCTTGGAGGAGATGGGGGCTGGAGGGACCATGAATCATCCCTCCCATAACCTCCCACAGACACAGGGAATCTGACGCTGTCGATGGCGCTTTTTTCCTGACCGCTGATATTCTTCCCTCCTCCTCAAGGCTCCGTCTGTGCTGCCCCTTGAATTTTAATTCTCTCATATTTTTGAGCCCTGCTCCGCTGTCTCTAGTGCATCTTGTAGAGTCTGCCCAAGCAATTAATGATGCCCCCGCCTCCCCGTGCCATCTGGAAATAGCGTTGCCTAGTAATTTCTCAGTAATGGCCAAATTCTGTTATTTTTGAAACTAGTTGAATAGGTTCAGAAGCGGTTGAGAGACACAGCTAACATGTGCTGGAAGAAAGCATGCTCACAGGATTCCCACATGACAAGCCTTGCATCTCCTCCTACACCTCATGTCTCCTTCTGTAGCACTTCTCCTTGGAGTCCATATGTTCCACAGGCAATACTTTTGTTGAGAAATTTTGTTGAGAGAACTTAAATGTTTACAAACAATTAAAAAAATGTTCTTCTTTTAAAATCCATGTGATTTCTCAGTTTTTAAACCCACATTGTTGTTTCACAAATTTTCCTAGCCATATTAAACAGTGCACTGATAGTCTAATTAAATACACCATTGAGTATTTCTGAAGCCATGTATTTAATAATCAGTACTCCAATTTCCTTTAAAAGTGACTCTCCATGAGCTTGACCACTTTATTCTGAGTTTATGGGGGATATGTGGGATTAACTGTGCCGTGTAACTGACTACGGAAAAAAAGACTTTTCTATCAAGATTAATTCTGTCTTGATGTTGTTAGGAGTAATTCAGATGTGTTATATTAAATATATCTCATTCTTAATTTCATGCTCAGATGTGCTCTCTAAATCCCAGATTACTGGCAACTCTATTCTTGCACAATTGTAAATCTATATCTATGCACAATGGAGTCCCATGAAGGGTTGCGCAAAATATTTGCGGGACTTCCTGCGTAATGTAAACAAATACTCTGTCAACGGTAGCTGGTGACCTTTGTAGCCAAAATGACTTGGGGAACATACCCAAACATTAATAAAATGAGAGGATATTATTGTACCTAAACCTTTCACTGTAGAATGGTTGGTGGATAATATGAAAAAATGGCCAAAAATAATGAACGCTACAGTAGCATATGCAGTAGTTTTATGGAGTCTGTAGTTATGCATGGACAAGCTATATGGCAAAATAAAGAGCTATTCTGTGGGAGGTTAGCCAGCACACAGGAAGCATGGACACAAAGTTCAATAAGCACTATGTTAGTAATACAGATTTAATTAGACATGTCTATAACTGTGGAGGTTAGCTGAGCTAACGCAAGTGTTATGTCATTGACTTTTTTGACCTGACACGAATAAACCCTTCACACCATGGCCTCGTCAACTTTACAGGAAAGGTGGCTAGATAATGCAAAGACAAAGTACAGTTATTACAATCTCCAGGTACATATACAACAATTCCTTGCCGTTTTTTCAATTTTATGTTTTCAAATACACAGGACATGATGCTACAGTCCAAAGCACTGACCTACACTATCCTGCTGTTGAGAAGGTGATAAAGGCTGAGTACACATGCCATTGGGGTTGTAAAGTGAGCTCCTACTTTCATCAACATTTCGTTCACTGGGCCCACAACATCTCTAGTAGGTTGAGCAGTGTGCACTATGTGCACTTGATTGTGTCTCCAGGCATATCATCCTTGGGAGAGGCTCATTTGCACCCGCTTAGGATGTGCCTTGCTGGCAATAAAATATTTCACCAGCGTTGCTGGTGTTGAACACAGGGGGCATTATGGTGGAAACACAATGAACATCATAGCTACATTCAAATTGAATTCAATGTTTGTATTTATTCATTTATTTGTCATGTTTTAAGTGCATCTGCCACCTATGCTACTGGAATATTAGCTTTACCTTGAAATTTGACATTGTTTAATAGATTCTGCTTTAGTCGCAAATATTTGTATTCTATTAAATTATTAGCTATGTTAATAATTAAGCTATATTTGATTTCTTCATGTCTTCATTGGAAACTAGATAATTTCTCCTGCTAATACTCCTTGACTAAAAGGCTATTTTGACAATAAATTATCAGGTCCCTTTTTATAGTGTTTCTACTTTTCTGTCAAATGACAGGTGAATTGGATTATGTCCATTATTTAGAGTTACATCAGAGAGCAGGGAATATGGCAATAAAGCTGAAATTAGAATAACAGGTCACTCTCCACAACAATGTCTATACTGCATACTCATTCAGTACATAAATTAATCTGAATCCTAGCAATGGAGATACTGCAATGGAGCACAGGATGAACAGAAAACCTTGTTTGTGAGGGCACATCAGAGGTAAGGAAGCTATATATCTTAAGCCAGTATATTTTATATGGTAAGGAAAGCCACACCAGATTACACATTTGCTACATTTTGCTACATTTGCTATATTACTAACAGTAATCTGAACTAAACATGTTTATTTAAAGAAATGCACAGGATATTGGGTTCCCTGAAGGAAAAAAAAAAAAAAAAAGTTTCTTTTTTTTTGTTCCTGTGAGTAATCACCGCCATTGAAATGAAATAAAAATCACCATGACACTCCTTATGCAAAGATCAGAAGTGTCTCTGTAATACATAGGCGTCTATGAATATATTCCATCACCCTGAAGGGTCCTTTGTCACTTCATTTCTTTCCGATATACCCATACATCTGGTATGGTTAATATGGTTACCCTCCATGCCCCAGTGTGGATCATTTTCCAGTTGCATCATCTACTGTACCATACTGTTCCTAAAAACAAATTAGCATTCTCACAAGAGATTCACAGCAAAACAGCCATGCAAAATGGTATGGTAGGTGCACCAGCCACACAGTCAAGTTGCTTTACCTTTGAACACATTTTTTTTTACATCTGGACAACAGGCAGTTAATGCAGCCAGTGAGAGAAAGTTGAAAAGAAAACAGAAGAAAACGTGAGCACTGAAAATCATGCTCTGTGTGAATGTAAGGTCTGACTGCCATGTGCCTCTGTCACACAGATAAGGTCAAATGCAACACTTCTGAAGCAGTTTGTCCTCTGATGTTAAAAGCAAGCTGATAACCTTGTGCAGTAGAATAGCTTCTATCTATAAAGATAGAAGGGATATGTACACACTTGCTACTTTACATTTCTTTCACAACTGTTTTCAAGGACTGTTTTTTATTTCTCAAACAATACTGTTATGTACTACTATTATAGTAGTACATAAAAACTGGTGTTCAGTGTCCATGGGGTAGGTATGCATTTTCTGTTTTTAAATCTTTGAAATATGTTTAGTGTGGTAGCTATAACAGAGTGTGTAAATGGTGCAGATGATGATGATGATGATGATGAATATTATTGTTAAGTGTACTTATATTGCTGTTTCTTTATCTTCTGTGACACAGTCTAGCACTTGGCATTAATATCATTCATGTCATTCAACTGTTATTTCATTGGTTCTATTGAGATTATTCTTGTTAAGTAACATGGCTGGTCAGCAACTAGCAAACTCTTTGTGCTTGAGATTTATGTTGCCATGGTGCATAATTGCACCTGTCAATTTGTGTATGGCAATATCCTCCTAAGGAATAAAACCAAGCATATTAAAGGTACTGTCTATGGCAATCAGTTTTTCACTGTCAACGGTTTATGTAAATGATTCAATGTTTCAATAATGATGCAGGTTGTTAGTAATAAACAAAGGTTTATATCTGATGTTAGATGACAACAAATACTGTAGATCTGTCTGTTAGCAGATCACATTTTGCCTCATCTATCATATTGAATGTAGATGACAGAAATTAGAGGAATTATCATTCTCCATCCTTTGACATTTAGCAGAATCTTCATATGGAGGCTTTCATAGATGTTTATGTGATCCCACAGTGTTCCCATGTGTGGGAGGTTTCTTGCCACCACCTACATCAGCAAGGTACTGAATGACTGTTTTCCTCTCAGTATTCCTGGGCCTGGTTTCTTCAGTAATAAGCACAGACATTTCATCCAATTAAAGACCATGCGTCAATAGCAGTAATCAAATGCATGTCCTTGTGTACACAAAAGCATTGTATTCAAGAGGTGCTGTTTTCATGATGAGTCAACCTTTAAAATTCAATTTCCATGTAGTTTAATGAGGCAACAAATATGAAAACTTTAATGTGTACAAATGTTGACACCGTGTCAGAATTGATAAATAAATAAATAAATATATAAATACATACATACATACATACATACATATAAAATTCTGACTTTAGAGAAGACTGTCTAATGGAGCATTCCAGACAATTAATAACATGATCACTGTATGCACAATGTATTCACCTGAGCTAACAGATTAATGCCAACTGATGCCAGTGGATTTACGAGTCTATATTCATTTAACCTGGGAAAGATCTGTTAACCTGAAAGAGCCTTTGTAAGCAGCTAAAACCCCAAAGCTGTCAGCTTAAGCAAACTGTAGAGCAGTGGTATATACCCTCTCCTTTGATCAGCAGGGTGAGCGGGTTACTGAGTTCTGATGACATATAATAGTTAGTTATAAAGTTAACTCACCTCACCAGGCTTCTTGTGATTGCACTGTGTTCCCTCACAGGAAAAGGCACATAATGTATGAATATCTCCAACATTATATTGGTTAAAAGGGCTCTAATCACTATAGCCACTGTCCATACTTCCTTTGCTCTCACCTTCACAGTACTTGTTGGTAGATTATGATTTGTATTTCCTTTTAAAACTTGGCGTTTTGGAAAAATGCAAGCAAGATATATCAGAGCAAAATACCATATGTAAATCTTGTTAACTTGCAGTAATTGATTTCTAAGATTGACAACCTAACCATCTTAAACCTTCCTCTCCCATTAACCACCGACTGATTTTGACTTAATTATGATTAATATTACAATTCATGAAGTATGTACACCACACAATTACTTTGAGCTGTCTATACTAATAAAATTACAATGGCTAGCAAACAAGGAGTTTTATTCATAATAATTAAAATAATTGATTGCAAAGGACATAATGGCAATGCTCGCACATTACATACAATCAAGACCAAAGGAATCAACTTCTGAGGAATAAGCATTATTTAAGTTGCCATGGTCATTAATTATGAAAAACAACCAAAGGCAGGCTCAGAATGATTATGGAATTAAGACAGTTTGTCTGCTCCACTACTCACAGTCATCATTGACTTGAGTCTTGTGCATGAATGACCACCTGAAAAGATTGGTGGCACAGACTGAAAACCCATCTCAGACCGTACCTTGGACCCCCTTTTTGCACTTAGTATGGCTAAGACTGTTTGTTACAGCACTATGTGTGATCTTTTGCAGTTCATAAATTTGATTACTTCATGCACTTCCTGTAAGTAAAGTAAATTTCATGAAACTGATCTGCTCAGGATAACCTACAAATATTATGGTATGGTAGCTCTTGTAAACAGTAGAGCGCTCTGAAGTGTGGTATTTTTAAGGTATTAGATAATATATTCCATTTTAAAACCACAAAAGAAAAAAATTAGCAGTAGCAGGGTTCCTTAGAGAATACAATTACATGTACGGCCATTACAGGATATATGCTTGAGTGTAGTTTGCCTCTTTACATTGTTGTCATGAAAAAATTCATTTGTTATCAAATTGTGCAATTTATGGAGCTGCCACTCGTGAGTGCAGGGCAAGGTCCACAAATAGAAACTGTCAGAGGCAGAGATGGAGTGGGTCCTTGTCTGGCTTCTCTCTCTGCCTCTTGGCATATTGGACACACATAGAGCCGATTCTCCAATAACCCTGATCTAGTAGTTCAACAACTGTGCACAAATAAATGGTGCTTATAGATATTTTCAAAGTGACATCATGTTGCTATTTTTATTTCTATCTTTAACTATATTTTTTCAACATGGAAAACACATTTCTGCATGCTGTTGCATAAGATTGTAAATTATGCACTATTAGTACACAATAAAAACAAATGAAAGGATCCAATATTTCCCTAAATAGTGCCTTAGGGGATTTTTTGTAGAGGAAGTGAAAATGATATGTAGTATAATAAAACTTACCACATTCAAATGTTACAGTGGAATTAAACTTGAAGGTTCGCAGGCACCACAATTGTGTCTATGATTATCGAAAACGAATGAGTTTCTTACTTCCACATTTAAAGAAGAAATTAAATGAAATAAAACACTCCAAATGAATTATAATCAGATTCCACTTTCTATAAATGAAATCTGGTCTAATATCTTCACTCTCCAGGTAAAGGCATTAGCATTCACAAAGTACAAATGCATTAAATAGGAAAAAATTCACTGCTGTTTACAAATAATTGAAGGCATCCAAAATAGCCATGCATCCTAATGGATTCTTAAGATTTAACTACGTTTCTCAAGGGTCCTGGAGTAATATTGATTTGTTTTTAATGAAGTCATGCATTTTGCGTGAAAACACTTTTTAAAGTTTATTTAAGACATTGTAAGATAGTGACAGAATGATTCATATTGTAAACCAGATTCTACCCTGATGGTCCAATTTACAGCCTACCAGCAGCCAATTCATTCTCCTGCACTGAGCCATTTCCTGTGCCACAGTATAAGGTTACCATTCAGAGTGTGACTCATATATGGATTGACATATTGATCTACCCACAGTAGGCCTGTTTTCCACTTCAGAGATTTTATAATAATCATGTAAGTATACCATACCATCATACAATAACACAGATGCAAAAGATTTACCTGGTTTACCTTGACATTTGAACTGTTTCTGAGGTATATTACATTTTATGGGCATGCATGAAAATCTGAAAATTCATTTTTTAACATTCAGGCATAAATTTTCTTTGGACTCTATTGGATACCATGCATTGTCATCTCCTAGATATGTCTGCACAAACCATTGTCTATAATAAAAAAACATAACAGGTAATACATCAGACTCAATGCAGGTTGGATTTATGAAGAGATATTCTACTTCCAGAATTAAGACACTGCATACACAAATTAATTACAAACATACCTGAAGCATGTGCAGTGCAGCTCATAACCAACCATAAGACATATGGGCCAAATGGTCAGTTTTTTCCAAGTGTCAAGTATCAAGTTAAGGCATGGTTGGTTAACATGTTTTCCTTTTTTTGTGTTGACAGTTTAAGGTCAAAAGACAAAGGATAAGGAATACAATGAACAGGTAGGATAAATGTAAAATGAACAACAAGTTTTCTGCTAATATCAGGGAGATCTGATTGGTAACCTGATTCTTCAAGCCAAAGGGCCAAACAAGACTCTAGCCATTCATGAGAGGGCACAAAAGCAGAGCCAAATCTCTGCTGCAGCTGTGTCACTCAGAGTTTACACTGTGTTTTGAGTGACTGCAATACTCAATGGGCCTCATTTTAATGGCAGTTTCAATTCATAATTGAGACTGACAGGCTGGTGACATGCCAACTTTTATGCAAGTACAGTGGGCCTACATTAACTGCACATCCACACTTGTGTCTTGCAAGTATTCTGATTCTGAAACATTTCCACTGATGAATTAAAAGACTGTATCTGTTTTTATAGTTTAATTAATTGTTGCCTCATTTTCATGTTATGACAATTTTCATAATCAAAACTAATATTTAATTCTATGTGAAATATATTTCAAAATGGTTTGATGAGTCAATACATTTTTGCATATTCACTCAATTTAGTCCCATGCTTATGATTATTTTTGTGCACAGTTGTTATTCAAAATTATATGTACATGGGTAAGCTCCAAATAAGGGGTCTACGCATGTTTCAGAAATCAAAGATTGTTTTTGTGAATGCACATCTCTCAAGAAAGTACTGCAAGACATTTTTAGGTATTGTTGTAGCATGAGGCTGGTAAAGAGCATATGGTACTATGGCCATACACAGCAGCACATGAATTTCCTGTACTCCTCACAAGCTGTTAGGAAAGACACTAATGACAGCCTGTTATTGCAAAGAAACTGACTTTAAACTATCTTTAATCTGTAGGTGTGTTCTACTGAAGCATACAGGCTGTGATTCTTATTTACAGCATGCATGCATGTACATGAATGGTTGTGCGGCATGTCTCCTGTCAGATGGGTTTGGCATAAGTAATTTTGAATGTTTACAGAACACTAACTTTGAGTAAAGTATATTAATGGTTTAATATAATAGATGGACAGATTTACTTCTTTAAAATATCACTTTCAGACATACTTTGCTGTGCTTTTCCACAGCCCACAACGTAATTCATAGAAAAGGCTGAAATATCTTCTCTTCTAAAGATGATTTATTAAACTATTTTCACCAATTACAGTGAATCTAGTGATTCATCTGTAGTCAAAATTAGATATGGAACATATTCAAGATTTGAGAAGTCACTAAAACAAGATAAGAGGAACTAGATCAAACTGTACAAAGTGTCCCTTTTGAAAGTAAAAAGTATCCATGAAAAAAATCTGAATAAAATGAGTAGAATACCAGAGCAACTAAAATGGACCTGGGTGCATGTATAATGTGAATATTATTTTACACAAGCATTTCACTACCATGATGCTTAGACACTGATTGGCATTACATTAAACGATGAACAGTATAACACACTAAGTAGAAATTTGTTAACTAGACATCAATTATAAATGGAAATTTTATTTATTTTTCTAAGCTGTTTAAACACTAAGATCAAATTTGAAACATTCACCAGTTTTTCCTGAAGCATTACTTTTTCTGGTAGGTTTTGATGCAGTCATATAATTTTAGAAGAACAGAGAATATCTGTGCACCAAGCAACAAAAAGCTGTGTTTGCATGAAAAGACAGACAGAAATCAAAAGTGCTGTAATCGCTTCTTGCTTTTGTCTTCTTTTGATGTTTGGTCATATCATATTTTACTTACTTTTATTTATATATAATGTTTGTGTGGGGTTAATAAGTTTCCCATGATGCTCTAACTTGTGCATGCATAAAATCCTAGGGTGAGAAAGCTGATATTAAACATTCCAAATTGTGTGGAAGGGAAATGCTACCAGTTAATTAGCAGCTGGTTATGATGTGATTACTGTGGCGGTAATAAGTAGGCAGTACAGGTGGCAGCAGTTAAAGGAGTCCCTTGATGGCAGGGAAGCCATGCTGGCTGTGGCGCAGAGGCAGCTGGGTGTCACAGTAATGGACGGATCCTTGCAGACTGCAGAGCTCTCAATAACAGCTCTCTTATCTGACCCTGAGACGCACACATGACGGAAAACACAGTGAGGCTGACAGAGGGGCTGCGCCCAGGTCAGTCATCCAGTCACACCCTCAAGCCTCTGCTGTTTAAAATAGGCTTTTTAACACCCAAGGGGACCTGGGATCAGTGAGTCATTTAAAGTACCAGATCCTCATTGCAGGCCATAACCACTAGAATCAGGAATCTAACAAGTGTCACAAGTCAACTTACACTGTTGTTTTATCTGAGGAAATTGGCATCTTCTCTTCAGGGTTCAGTGCCTGTATTATGGGATTTTCCTCAAACAACCTTCTCAGTCCCGAAACCCTGCCTGATTTCATTATGCAGAAACAGGGGGGGAACAATACAGTATGGTGACAGAGTATAGTTACCTCCTTTATTTCCATGTACAGGTGATAGGGTTTGGGAACAGTCATGCCATCAGAATTATTGCTCCAGCCTCCAAACCTTGAGCCCATCTGCAGCAGCACATGGACCGGCACCGTGACAACGCACCAGCTGCTCAGACTCCCTGGGATGACAGAGTGTGAAACTGCCACTGAACCCAAGCTGCCGTGTCCTTGCCTCTCTTCAGAGGACATTACAGGGTTGGTAAGGAGATTAAAAGAACAAATACAATTGGAAATGCATTACAAACAAAACAATCAATCAAAATGCAGACTTTACATGGTGTCTCATCATATTGCTATTGAGAGCGATGAGAGGAGGGTGGTGTTCATTGGGCATTATGCAACAATGGAAAACCACAGGGAGATGATCAGCAGGAAACTAGATGTCCCCTGAACTCAACACCACTCAACATATTCAACACAAGGGAATTACAAAACCAGCCCAGTGGTGAAGCATAGGCCATACCAATAATTTTACACAACATTATAATAATTAACATTATAGTTATTAAAATAGTCATCAGTGAGCAGAACTTTTTATAGTAATTAAAAGTTTTGCTCACTGCTTGTTGGCTAATGTCAGATTAGTTTTTTTGATAATTTATCCACATTAAGGATAGTGTACAGGGCTTTTTGACTGCTTGTATTTAACAGACACCAAGTGGATTTCTTTTTTTGAGTTGGGTTGAGTGTTTAGTTCTGCTGTTGTGCTTGACAATTATAGTTGGGGAAGAAATGCATTGTTAAGGAAATATATTATGGTAGTTAACTGCACTGCACACTTAAACGTAAGTGTTATGGCAAACCTGTCTTCAGGACCAAGCTCTGCAGATCACTCCCTTGTTAGTAAGAAGGAATCACAAACCAAATTAATCAAATTAACCTTAAGCTGTCTTGAATAGTGATGATAACCTTGATTGTATGGGATGAGGTTCAGATTAAATAATTATCTGCGTACAGTTCATTTTTTGTGTATTTTTTAGTATCCTTCAGTCTTTTCCTATTCTATTGTAGGCTTTTTCTATTCTGAACTATGTCATTACTAAAGCACCAATGAGTGTGACTGAAGCTCAAGGTGAACAGGGGCAAATGAACAGGTCACCTCTAAAGACTGAAATTAAAATCTGCAGATGTGTCTTCCCCCAGCAGTGCATTCTGTCATTAAACACTGGTGATCAGAGATTAGCTTTACATTACACTAATTCCTAATCAGCCATTCTGAAAGGTTGCCCCTGGGTGAAACTCAGAAGGAGCAGGGGGATATGTATTTATAGGGACATTTGTGTGTTTCTGCATTTATCAACTCAATTAGCACTATAAACAACATCCAATGGGGATGCTCAAAGTCGTCCCTGTTCATTCAGATGCACAAATACATTCTATTTGAAAAATGTCCATGAGATTGAAAATGAAATGAAATAGGATGAAAGTCAGGTGTAGTTTTTCCCCTCAGACTCACCTACCTACATACAAACATATTCTTTTATTATGGGTAGAGATGGAAGCCATCATATAGTTTCTTGTTATATTTCTTCTGATAACAACAGTGATACATTATGCGTCACTTCACATTTATTCAGAAATATATGAATAACATGAAAAGAACAGACCCTTCATACAGCTGCCAGCTTTGACTTACCCATGCTTGAGATGTAATGTGACCCTTGCTTCCCAAGGCTTTCATAGGGGACACTGATAAAGTACAGCGAGCCCTGTGTGTTCTGTAGTGGGGGAGTTGGGGGTATTGATGAACATTTGGAGATGGGGGGAGGTGGCAAATACAAAACAATTTGTGGCAAAAAGGAAGTGTGGCATGATCAGGGCATGTGACCAGGGTCATTTGTGTGTTTCACGCTCAGTGCATGACAGATGTTAGGTCTGCAGTCAACCCATCTAGTTGTCGTTTAACTGCTTTCTAGAGAGGATCCAGTATTGGACACTATGGATCAACCGTGGATCAATGGACACCTCAAGGATCATTGTCACAACTAAATGACTTTGCACGCTGCTCCACACTCTGACATTTGTGCAAAAATCATTCTGGAAATCAGTGAGGAATTCACATGGGCCCCTTCCTATACATTGGTAGTCTACAACCTTCCTTCCATTTGCAGGGTAATTCTCACATTTTTTGAGATTTTATAAGAATACCTGTCTGTGGTTTGTAAATCATTTCCCCTAGTTCACTGAGTCCTTTCCCATCCCTTATTTTAATATAATCTAAATCACTCTGTATATTACATGTACTTGGATTAATATTTCATTTTTGTGTCTAATAAAGCTGGGATCGGTAATATCTTCATAAAAACTGCGGCTCCTTTATTTTCCTTACCCTTTCTTTCCTTTCCTTACCCTTCCTTTCCTTTTCCTTTCCTTACCTTACCAGTTTGTTAAATTTAGTATCTTGATTACTTCTGAAAAGACTTACAGTTACCCTTATTTTATCAATGGTAACACTTACCTTTAACATTTTGACCTGTCATTACAAGGTGGGTAGGGATGGGTGGATATTACATGCATTAATTCAATGGTGCAAATGTGTCTGTCTCAGCTAGTGTGTCTGTCCATAACATCAAATGTAGAGGGCTTCAATAAAAGTAAGTGTATTTAACACAAATGCAACATGTACTTGAGTAGCATTGATCAAAAATGCACACAACTGCCATCCCCAACATTGCTCTAAGACATAATAAATCACATTTGTATGCCATAAAGTGTTATAATAAACATTATTATTATTATAAATAATCTATTTGAATGGTCTCCAGCTACTATTTTGCTAAATAACTGGGACACCAAATGTTGCAGATTCATTTAAGCAAATGTGCAAAAATGTAAATCTTTACATTTAAGACATGCAGTCCTGTTTGCACCTTGGAAGTTGATCGGCTCAGAGATTATTCTGCATGCATTAACAGTTTTGCACATGATTGCATACATGCAATACTTCATCAAATCAAGCCCTATGTGTCTAACTTTGGACACCTGCCTGAGCACATGTACTTTATAATTAAGGTTGTTGAACATTGTAGCAACCAAAATAGTATCCAAAGCAGGCTTCAGGCTGCTGCAGAATAAAAGCCAGCCTGCAGCGCTGATTATCTTGCAAGGCCAAAAGCAACTGAACCAACACAATAACTCAACCAGAGCCAGCAGACAGCCTGCAAGCACTCAATAGAGCCTGTTGGACAGTCTATTTCTGGAGAAATAGAGGTCTAAAATAGCAGCCAAGGGCTGGAAGAACTCTGCTGGACTACCAGATAAGGGTACTGGTGGTTAAAAAAGGAGCTGTTTTCCATTTGTCTTACTTCTTGGGCCTGTTTGATATGTTACTTCTAATTTGGAGCTAGTGTCATTTAACCATCAATGCTGTCTCACATACCACATTATTTGATGAATATGTAGAGCTGGATGAATGAATCAGACCAAATTTAACTTGCAACAGTGAGGTAATTAGGCTCACTACCTGAGAGTAATCTACTGAGTCTTGTTGACCTGATTATAATATCATAACTATTCAGGGAAAGAGGGTTGCATCATAAACACACCATTCTCAGTTCACATGCTGCATTCATTGGAGTAATTAGGGCAGGAGCATAAAGCATAAAGCAAAAACACAGGCTATCCTGGGACAGAGGATTAATTAACTGCTTCAAAAATCCAATTGTGGGGAGCACTACCATGACAGACCTCATTACATTACACAACTACCTGATCCATGGAAAAGGAGACACATTTTCAATGCTCATTTTGGACATATTAAGTGAATAACTACTATGTATCCCATAAAATTATGGTACCAAGCTGGCCAGGTCAGAATCTGACATTGTACTAAACTTTGTTTTATCAAGATGCACCACTCAGCAGGTATGCATGTGACAAATTATCATTCATGACTTATCATGATGTACTTAAATAACTGGCTCTTACATAAGCACCACACCACCTCATTAGTCAGAGATCTTGTTGAATGTCACAGCTTGGGAAAATCAAAGAATAAGATAAAAAATAAATAAAATGTTGTGCTTTTTACAGCGATTACTCTGTACTATCCTTATTGTCATTGCACTGGAGTCCTGCTTCCAATCTGTGGTTTTTAACAGCTACCAACAACTAACTTTTCAGTCAGACATATTTGATTAGAAGCCATGATAATGGAAACAACAAATCATAACACTTCCTCTTGAGTAAAACATCCCCATGCTCCATCCCAATTATCTTTTTCTCATTGTCAGTTTCACTGAATTAACTTGTATTCTTAATTGCATACTGTATAGCATCCAGCACTGCCCCATATTTCAAAAAGTATATGCAAATTTTTCAATAAATGTGGCTGAAAAAACAACACACCTGGTGAACCATTTATAGAGGTTTACTGGCCTAAAACATAAAATTGAGTCTGTTAAGGTCTTTTTCTACTCTGCACATGCAGCATCACACATCTCCTGATGCAAAGTGTACTTGCTATTTGGTGATTCATTTAAGACAGCTGGGATATCCCTTTTCAACAAACCAGACTGTGCTAAACTGGTGAAGGAAAAAAGTAATGTGGTGATAGCAAGTGCTGTGTGAATGACACCAATGACTGCAACAGGAACTGATCTGACACTTTGGAATGAAAATGCCCAGTGGTGGACAAAGTACATAAGTTCTGTACTTGAGTAAAAGTAGAGATACCCTTGGTAAAACATTACTCTAGTAGAAGTACTCCATTTAAATTTCTGCTTGAGTGTCAACACTTGTCTTCAATACTTATCTAAGTGTTAAAAGTGCAGAGAAGCATAATACATCACTGTACTTTTACTTTTGATACTTAATTTATGAGCAAGTGCTGTTTTACTTAAACTCAAGAAAAGGATGTGTACAAAATGACCTGTTCATGTGGAAGGACTGTCAGTGTACTTATCCCTTGCTTTATTTCTTCTTGGTTTAAAAAGTTTTGTTGATTGATTTGACCTGCAGCCAGAGGCAACAGGTTTCTGGACTCTTCTGTGGAATAATTCCTAGAGCTGAGGTATAAAGAGAAATCTACCAGGAATTATATTCCTTTTGGGTGACGTACAGACTTGGTTTAAAGACAGGCAGCATGGAAGTGGATGGACAGTAATTAACATTGGACTCTAGGGGTGTTTTCTCACCTGTACTGTGGGACTTGACTAGAGCCCTGGTCTTCCCATGCTGCGTTTTATATTAACAAGTAAAATTAGACCACAATACCAAGGGCAAAGAAAGAATCATTAGTTAAAAGATGACCTTTGGATTTTAGATACTACTCACTGTTCCAAATGCCATTCATGTACATCACAATGTGTCATTGATTGACTTTAAGACAGCTTTGGAGCCAAATGGATACAAATAATTTAAATATTAACTAATGACTCAAAAATTACCCTGTTAAGTCACAAGAAAAAAATAAATGAACAGATGACTTACTGGCACAGAAAAACTGAATAAAACATTGAAACAAGGTATATCTTTGAAACATGAGATGTAATGAAATGGCTGACCTGTAGATAATGGCCAGCTGTAGAGACTAACAAATTCTGTTATCTATTTATGCTGATGACTGCTACTTTAAACTGAGAAATTAAAATACCATGGCAGAGCTGGCCAGAGTCCAGATCCTTCTTCAGTATTCCACACTGCTGTCACAATGAAAGATGTATAACTTACATCTGCTTCATCAATGTATCATAAGTGTATTCAGTGTGCCGATGCATTAAAAGGGCATTTCACTTTAGAAAGATGTTTAGATATATAGTGTCTTCATGAATGATACATATTCTGTTTGCTCTGTGCTCCAAACAAGCTGAATCTTGTGCGGTTACATTTATGCCTTATTCTGACTTCCAATTCATTTGCATGGATTTGATGAAACAACCAAGAAAATATACCTCTGGAATGAATGGACTTCATTCATTAAGATAGAAAGTGGTAAAGACATGGTGGAGCCTTAGTCTTACCAAAGTTAAATGACACAATAACAATAGTATATTCCATGTAATTTTTAAAAAACTTGCAACAGAGAAAACAGTGTCCAGCACAAGCTGTAGTCTCCTTAAATGAGGGAAATGTAATCACTCAACGACAGGTCTTGTCACTAAATTAGGGAGATCAAAGGGATGTATGGCAGTGAGAGAACCAGGTGCCCCCTGAACAGGGAAGAGCAAACTAATGAATGTCTGGTCCCTTAACAAGGTGTAACAGTGCTGAGACACAATCTTCCCCACTGTCATTTAACACCTGCCGCCTGCTGCACTCTCAACAGTACAGATAAAGAAGACGTACAGTAGTGCTCAATTAACAGCTCCTTTGAAATCTGCCTCCTGTCCATGACCTAAGTGCTGTTTTTCAGTCTTTCATTTAGGAATGCTTAGTACATACATTTCCATGAGACTGTGTTGGGGGATTTGATGAGTGGTCTGAATATGCATATTAGATCATTTGACCTTTCACACTGAAAGGGCAGAAGGGGCTATTTGGGAGATAGTAGTAAATCCATTATCCCAAGTGCAACAAAAAGGTTTCCTCAGAAACGAATATTCTATTTTTGTCTCTCTTTTGCAGGTGGTGTTTACTCCTTTAAACTAGCAGACGTGAAAAACACAGACTATGTTTTTCTGTATGAGTAATTATTCAGTTACAAACAGCATGTATTCCCTCCTGGCTGAAAACTGGAGAGGTAATTCTGAATGGTGCTGCAGCAGCATCACAGTCCTCGGATGGCTGTTTCCTTGGCAACGCAAAGAGGGAGTGGAAAGACGATGTAGGTATAAAAAGGCAGCACCTCTTCTCTGAGACTCATTCAGAGCTTGATACACTCATTTGACACACAAGGAACACTTAAGTCGTGTCTTCGTTGCAGAGAAACACGGAGATTTCACTTTCAATAGCTGCAGTCATGCTCCGACCAAAGGACTTGTGTCAGGGATCAGGTACAAAGACATTCCTTGATGCCATGCACAGTGGCAAGGTGCATCTGGCCCGCTTCGTCCTAGATGCCCTGGATGGCCGCATCATCAACTCCAAGACAGAGAACAGCCGCACCCCTCTAATGTATGCTGTGTGCCTGCCAGACCCTGCAGCACAGGTAAAGTTCACTCGGCTGTTACTTGAAAAAGGAGCAGATGTCAACTGCCAGGATGAACATGGGCGCACAGCCCTGAGCCTCGCATGTGAGATGGGGCACTTGGACTCTATCAAGCTCCTTGTGCAGTTCAATGCTGACCCTGAAGTCTCTGATGCCTGGGGGAACAGTGCCCTGATGTATGCTGCTTTTGCTGGCCACAGCCAGGTTCTTGAGTTCCTTGTCCGAGCATTTAAGAGGCTGGGCCTGCGATTGGACCACACCAACCGAGCAGGGCACTCTGCCATTCAGGTTGCTGACTTCTATGGGCACAATCAATGTGTCCAAGCCCTGAATATTCCAGGAAAGAGATTTGCTTGTTCAGAAAGCCTCTCAGGGGATTCCCACCTTGGGAAAGAGCTTGGGGGAGAGCGTCGGCGGCCTAACAGGTTGCCCAAGCAGGTCCTAGAGAAGTTCACCCAGCAGTTCCATAGCAAGTGTGAGGATCAACTGCCAGTGGTGTTTCAGAGACAGCTGAGAGTCGGGGAGGGCAATGGGCTTCGGAGGCGCCTGAAAGGTCAGCAGCAGTCCCCAGACAGAAAGGGCCAGCACCAGCCCTTCTCTAATCACTTGCAAAAGTTCTGCAACAAGGAGGACCAGGATGCCATTTTTGCAGCCAGGCAAATTCAAAACAGCAAGCTGAGAGACACTAGGGGAGCTAAGACACTAGATCAGAATTCACAATTATGTCAAGAAGATGTGAGCAAGAACAGAAAAAATATTCAAGAGAAACAGGATACAGGTCCAGTGTGGGGTAAAGCAAAATCATTCAACCTCGACCTGTTGGCATGTAGAAAACAGTCATACCAGGGTGACTTGTCTGATCCGAAACATTCCACTGTCAAAATAAAAAGAGGGTCGCTGCAGGACGAACGAACTCTGATGACGAAAGCGCACTGCCAAGAAAGCAATGCTGAAAATTGTGTCATGGTGCCTAAAGCTCTTCTTAATGGCAAGAAACAATCTGTGGAGTTGACAGAAGACGGTCTGAGTCCATACGCAGAAGAAAACGAGAGTTCTGCTTTTTTGGGAAGGAAGGAAATGAAGAAGCGCTCGAGCCTTCCTCATGGACGCCAGGACAAAATCCTCTTTCACAGAGAAGAAATTGCGCCGGAAAGGATCCCGGTGCGACCACCGGGATTCACCGGACTGGGAACGCGTTTATTACGGCGATTCACCGCCCCCGAATTTATGAGACTAGTAATGGACTTCCCCTCAAACACTGAACACGGTAGAGGGAAAATATCCCGGTCCGAGACATTCCCGCTTTCCCATACGCACCAGAAAGTTAACAGCCAGCCAAGTGTTGATAGTATCAGTGGGGTAAACTGTGAATTTGAGAGCACTGGCGCCCGCCGCCTCACTCTCGGTTAAAGAGAGCACCCCAGTTCTCTGTAAATTTAAACGACAATTAAAGATGCAGTAGCTTTAACCTTGTAGAAAATTTTAGGTGCTTTTTAGCAGTGTGCTAAATAAATGATTGTCTGTAATGCCTACATATGAAAACGAGTAAATATGATTTGTTTTCAGATCTTTCACGAAAGCTGCGCTCTGTATAACCTTCTTTGAATCTGTTCATGAACTACTGTGATACGTTTGTTAAGAAAAATAAACATACAAGTTATGTCACCGGAAATAAATTGTAGACGACTGTCATATGCACTTTTTCTAGTATTGGAAACGCATTATCGCGACACACATTGTCATATTCTTGTAAATTTGATATGCGATTTAACTGACTGATAAGCACTTTCTTTCTTTGCTGGTATTTGTGTCCACCACAGTCCATTGAATTAAAGTAAATCGTCACATACTTCGATAACTTGCTGTTGCTGTTTCTGTTTACTCTCTGTATCTGTTTAAATATTATTTGCACCACAGATTATCCATGAAAGGTTTTGCAATTTATACGTGACATTAAAAGCATTTTGAAATGTCGACTGAAATGAAACGTTCTTATTTTCATTTGCAAGTTCTTTGTTAAAACGCTATACAGATATAAAGACGGATTGTAAAATGATTCAGGAAAACATTTATATTTTAATTAATATGGGTGAAACATTCTTTCACGTTCAGCGAATGTTTTCACTTATTGAACACACGTGGCAATATCACTTTCTTGGTTGTAGAAATATCTTGAAAAACAATGACTCGTGGTGGAAACCACAGCAGTAGATTTTCAACTGAAGATATCCAAAGGCAGATTTGTAAGTAAAATCAAAATAACATCATGTGAAAACATTTAATGTGTGTGTGTGTGTGTGTGTGTGTGTGTGTGTGTGTGTGTGTGCGCGCGAGAGAGAGAGAGAAGAGAGAGAGAGAGACCAACATACTGTGTTTGTTTGATAGCTACTGTACAATGATGGTTTAAAAGACAAGAAAAAAAGACAAGGCTCCATATGCATAATTTATTAAATCTACAAAATTAAAATATGTGTTGTTTTTCTTCCATGAAAGACATACAGGTACAAACACAGGAATATTGTAGCCCTGTAAGAATACAAAGACAACATGTTCATCATATACTCAGCTGGTGGAGGTAATTTTGCATCACATGCTAGGCCTATGTGCTTTATCTATGCAAACCAATGCAAATAAAAATGCAGTCACACATATTCTCAGTAGGGACACCCATTCTTAAAGCAGTGGCGGTTCTACACCAGTTCAACTGGGGGGTCCAGACCAAGGCCAGTTGTTCTGTTGGAGTGGCCAGTCACATTAGACCTTATTGTTCTTAGTTTTCCTCCTCCTAAACTTTAGGGGGTGTCAGGCTTATTGTCAGGGGCACTGCCCCCCTTAGAACTGCCAGTGTCTTAAGGGGAATTAAAATAGATGGCACAATGGATCAAAAAAGGATTAAATGGGGACTACCAGTAATAAAATGCCTTAACACATAAACACATTGAAAAGAAGGTTGTGACATTTATTTTACAATATAGCAGGGCTTGGAACTCACTTTCTATAGATGCCTTAATTGCTTCTTAGTTACATGGCATAAACTGTACATAATAAAATCTTTGAGGCTGAGTCTCACATTTTCACAAATTCACATCATAAATTTCACAACACCCTTCAGAAAAGCAGGTGGATTCATTTTATTTACAAATCTTAACATAGAATAAATACGAAAATAAATGTTAATCCTTTACTTTCCAACATCTTGATAAAAAACAACATCCCTAATTATTTAAATGCAAACTAATTGCCATTACACTGATGATTTATTAGATGTATGAACCATCTATAGATTGAAGTTCTATATCTTTCAAGCATTCAACATGGGCTTGGTTGTTACTCCATGCTGGTCATGGTAATGGCTGCTAATGAGGTGCCACTGCAGTGAGGTAACACAATCATGGCCAGAATTCAATTAGACAATGAATGCTAAATCATCACACCTCACCCTTGACCATATAGGCCACGATATTACTGAACCCAGCTAGTTCTCACACAACTGGTACCCCAAAGTTATATGAACCATCAAACATGGACAGTACGCACCACACACTTCTCTGTAGTGTCCTTTAATGCTTCACCAGAGATTCCTGGGACATTACCTTTTATCTATAGAAGTGTAAAGTCCATATTGAGTAATGGATCATGCCATTACATAAAGACAGGATGTCAAAGGCAAGTGATTTAAATCCTTTTTGGATTAAATTAAGGGAAGTACCATTGTTTACATGCAGTAGTTGCACTATGCTCACAGATGAGCATGTTTTTATAAAGTGCTCCATTTTTAAAGATTTGTTCTATTTTATCCAGTCCTGTCACGCCACAGACATGGCACTCCCCCTTGCCTCTTTAAGCATTGTACGTCAGGGTGGGTACAGTGCTGTCCAGGTTAGCACCTGGACATGCCTACTTGTGGCAACCCTCATGGGGTTGAATCTCAGATCTCAGACAGGGGCTCAGGGCTCAGATGAGGAGAGGGACAACCCCCTGCTTCAGCACCGGGACATGCGCTTGCGGTACTGCTCCACTAGGGGCACCAAGCATTGGGGTGACCCAGTCTGCAGGAGGAAGGGGTGTTCTAGCAGGTCAGTGGCACTGGCCCGCTCCACTGGGTCCCGGGTCAACATTCGGTCCAGGAAGTCCTTCAGCATGGGGGAGATCTACTCAAAGGCAAGATCCAAACAAAAAACCAGATAATTCATAGTGTGATCTCTTGGGCAACGACCAGGACATTGTGAACAAATAAATTATACTGTAATTGGTAAAAGGTCAGGGTAACAAAAAGCAATGCCAGCAAAAAGGAATGTATGCTGTTCAAACATTCTTTGCTTATTCATTACATTACATTATATGATTACATAATGTGCCATTTTGTCACTGCTTATTTGTGTGTGCATTTGCATCTCTGTGCACACATGTGAGTATGGTTGTGTGTCTGTGGATATTCATGTGAGTGAGTGTGTTGGCATATGTGCATGTGTGTGTGTGTCTATGTGTGCAGATGCTCATGCACGTGTTTGTGTGTGTGTGTGTGTGTGTACATGTCTGACCTTGTGTATGTTCCGCACTGTGGGTGCTGGCTCATCTCTTAGTCTCTTCATGGCTGCCACTGGGGCTTCACTGAAGTAAGGTGGCTCTCCATCCACCATCTCCACTACCATGATGCCTAGAGACCACACGTCCACCTGTAAACAAAACAGTCTTATAATGTGACTGCATCAGTATGGGGTTTGGGGTTTGTGTATGCTTATCATTTAATTGTGCATAAACTGAGTAAATATAGTTTCAATTTAGTTATACAAGTTACCTTTTTACTCAACATCAAAACATTTAAATCAACACCAAATACAAACTGCATGCTTTTAGCATAACCTTTGGTTACAATGGTAATTGTATAATTGAACTAAGTCAAATGAAAAACTCATTGAAGCATTGAAGCCGTTGTTCCTCACTGACTGTATGAAAGAGGTATGGGTCTCAGCTTATAGGACACAGTTGAAAATGGAGAGTTATGCATATAAATGCTTCATGCATATCTGAAACCATTTTTACAAATGTTGTCATGTAGGAGAGAATAATATGGAGAGGAAGGCCTGACATGTTTTTAGCAAGATGACAAAGAATATGACCCTGGCCATTGTGGAAATAGAGTGTCTGAGAACAGATAACAAAATGATGCTTTGCTTTTCTAAGCACCTCCTCTCAAAATGATTGTCAAAATGAAGAAATTCCTTGGGAGTGGCCTGACATGTGAGATTCTGGGAACAAAGGACAGGGTTTTCTGTGGTTTTGAGAGACTGAAAGAATGTACCTCATATCTACCTGGAAGCATTTCCGTATGACATATCATCATGTGGTCAAGTTACCATATTTTAACATGGAAGCTCATTGGCTGTATTAAACCACTTGTTCCTTACCTCTGTACTGTAGGGAGTTTTTGAGATCACTTCAGGGGCCATCCAATATGGTGTTCCAACTAAAGACTTCCTCTTAGGGATGTCTTTGCTGATCTGAGCACAGAAGCCAAAGTCTGACAACTTGATCTGAAATAGACAACAGATTAGTGTAGCAATGCGTCCACTCGTTTCTTCCTACTGTCAATTCCATTCCTATGAATGTGCAACTAGAAATGTCACTTATAAGGACCTCCTGTGGATTTAAACCACACAAACAAATTAGATTGTAGATTTTAGAAATGAGCTCAATTGAGTCCTTCTTACCTACAATTTCAAACCAAGATGACCACTTCAACACTCCTTCAAATGATTATTGGCTCCATATTGATACAAACAGGATTCTACTGGAAAGATTCATATTTGCTCTTGTATTTGTCATATTTGTCTATGTAGATCCAGACCCCTTCAAGTACTGGAGAACCATTGATTGTATACGAGGAGCACAAATTAATGTAGATAAGGCTTACCCTTCCATCCAGAGTGAGCAAAATGGAGTCACTCTTGATATCCCTGTGGATGACACCCTGGGAGTGGAGATAAGCTAGGGCCTGCAGCACGGCCTCACACACTGTGGCTATCTGCTCCTCATTCAGCCTGAGGGGAACATGCCCACACAGTCACTTTTCCTCAAAGTAGCAACTGCAATCTCTGTCTGATGGAAAAGCATTGTTCAAAATTCCCCCCACTTTTTCAGCAGTACTCAGAAGCTTACATAACTATAGTAGTGCATGAACATAATTGACTGTGATGCTTTGTTTCATTTCTTTAACTTCTGAGTGTTGCAGAACAATCTGGTGAACTGTTTTTTTATTTTTCCATTTGCATTGCAGTTAGCTTGTGAAAATGAAAAATATTCATTTTCACTTCAATATTGCAATGTGTAACATTTCACATGTTAAACCACATCTAAACAATTTATTATCTCAAAGTGATGTAATTCCATAGCTAACATCAGAATGTAAAAACTGTTAAAACCTAGCTCTGGAAATTTAATAGTCTTCTTTCTGAGTCTGAAGCAGTTGGCTAATATTGTATAAGACTGGTGGCATCAACTGGATTGGATATACTCTGATAAGCCAGCTGTCTTCCATCTTTCTCAGATAAATTAATTTAGTTCCCTGGCCTCTTGATACCTGACACTAAGGTCATCACTTGTCTTTCTGTGTTGTGACAGATCCAATTTTCACTTTGGGAGTTCTGATATATTGAAGAGTGGACTTAATATATATTGACTAAGTAGTTTCTTCTCTGTTGTGCTAGCACTTTTCTTATTTCATCTGAAACAACAACAGGTTCTGAGGTACAGTATTGAACTGTATGTCAGCAATGAGAAATTTGACAATTTTTGATGTCTAGCTCAATCCTTGTAATAAATAATGTAATACATCTGAATTAAACATAAAATAATTCAAATAAATAATTAAATTACAGATTTTGATTAAAGGAACAAAATATTTTGTACTCTAGTGGGACACAAGGATTAATTTAAAGGTTATTTCCCAAAATACTGTTGCTGTTTGTATCACTCTTGTACTTCTCTTGGTGAAGTATAGTACATCGGTATATCTGGTTATGTCAACCTCACACTACCCTCTAGTGGTCACAAATGAGTACTGAAATGATGTTTTGCTTTGTCTACCACTTCTTCCTTTCCTTTCTCTGGACCTCTCCCCATTTTGCAACAGGTAATACACACCATATGATATTACAGTGTTATATTATATTTTATTATATTTTATTCTCCATACCTGGTTTCAGACACAATGTTGGTTAAAGCTCCACCCTGGAGGTACTCCATTATTACCCAGAGTTCCTCCTCCACAAGAGCACTCTTAAACATCTCTACAACATTCCTGTGTTGGTAGTCCCTCATTATGACGACCTATAGAATATGGAACATGGTAGATAGCGTTAGGTCTCATGTAAACTTTCTTTTTTTTATAACAGCTTTTTGATTATAGCAGTGATGTTGAAAGGGAAAAGGAAGTCAGACCTCATTGAAGAGAAGCTCTCGACGCTGTTGCTTCCGGAGATCCATCATCTTTACTGCAACCTGTCGCCCACTGTGCTTCTCTCGGGCAATACACACCACACCTGTCGAGCCCTCCCCAATTTTCACAAAGTTCTCAAGGTATGTGCGTGGGTCTCCCTTATCCACCACCATCTGCAGGGCAGCTTTGAACTGTTCGTGGGTCACTTTCGGAGGGTCCGGGGGAGGCCTGGGGGATGGGTGCTGGGGGGGTCTGAAGGAGGGTGAGCATGTCCCAGGGGGGCTGGTGGCCAGGGAGCCAGTGGGGGAGGGACGAGGCTGAGATGGACTGTCCTGTCTGGGAAGTCCAGGCTTAGGACTCAGAAATGGGTCGGGGCCATTCTGTCGCAAGCTGATGTTAGGAGACAGTCCGATGGTATAGCTGGATGAGGGCCGTACTGCTTTGTGAGTTCTGGTACCACCTACAAGTGGACTACTGGTGCCATTGGGCAGGACGCCATGTTGGTGCCTCAGAACTGAGTCAGACAACTGTGATATAAAATAAAAGAAAATACCAATTTAGACATTGTAGCATTTCATTTTCCTATACTGAAACCATGTATGGACAGGACAACGTAATGATATCATCCAGTATATTTTTACTCATACTGAGGAAAAAACTCACTTCTGTTTACTCCTCTATAGACCCACCCTCGGGCTACTGCTAAAATAAGACCTCTCAATATTTACTAGCTCAGTAAAAACAATATCCCACAAATCATAAAAATTGCTGAATAAAACTGTCAATATTTCAGGAGCAATCTGGCATGAAAATGCAGAGGCAATGATTGTAAGAACTCAAAATGTAATAACATAGAAAATGTATCAATTCTCAGGTAAATTCTTTTTTATTTGATAGTGCTGAGAATTGAAATCATTTTTAGTTTATCATCTAGGTGATTGCTTAGTCATTTGCTTACGTTTCACCTGGAGCTGTGTCAGGCAGTTGACAGTATTTACAGTTTTACATCTCACAAATTCTATAACTCGTTAATAAAGCTGGGTTCGTGCTTATGTGAGCAAAAGCAGTGTTCTCACTTTCGGCTACAATGGCTAAAGCTCATGCTGTCCTTGCAAATGCTAAATCCAGCTCTTTAACTAAATCAGTGAATTAGTTCCCAACAGCCAAAAAATAAGACAGAAGGGAGATAAATCAATGGAAGGACTGTCACCTTGAGGTCGTACGAAGAGTAGGGCCTGCCAGGGCTGTTCTGTGAGTGGATCAGGAGCCGGTCTTGTGCACGGAGCTCTGGAGTGAGGCTCCCCATGTCACCATGGGGCTGCATTGCTGGGGTGTAGAAGCAGGAGACTGGCCTCTGATTGGAACGGAAACCCTCTCGGACCCCTGTCTCGCCTCACCACAAGCCTGTCCGTAGGGCTGCTGACCTCGCTGTGCACGTACGGTCCTGGACTGGGCGTGGCTGTGTCGCTGGATGGGGACACTGGCGTTTCCAAGGAGGTGACACTCACCTCATAGGTGGACTTGGCCCTCGGCAGGGCCCCATTAGGCTGCAAGGTGACGCTCTTCTTCATACCTGGGTGGGGACTCCCACTCTCACTGTGCACATTGCGCACCCTGTCCCGCCACTGCAGCTCACCCCCACTGTGTTCCGCTTTGGCCAGGTCCTCATATTGGTACGTATCCCCCTCTTTCACCTCCCCCAGCCGGCCCAAAGACTGTGCCCTCTTCCGCGCTGAAGGACTGGTCTTCCGCAGGGAATTTGAGCTTGTGACGGAGAGACGGCTCATGTCCGTGATCATCGCAGCAATGTAGTCCCCGTGTCCAATGAAGCTCCCACGCACAATGGTCTGGGAGGGGAAGAGCTGTGTGTTACCAAATCATGTTCTTTACCCGTACTACCAACCTAATATAAGAATATAGAAAGAAAGGATATCCATATATAATGAAATAATTAATATTATATTAATAAATAATATTGATACATATTTGTGAGTCCTCATGTTTAAATGGTTAATATCAGTATAAATTAGTGTCTTTGTATTGGATCGTTCTTTGCCGTTTTCTGTACAGCAAGGCCTAAAAATAAAACAGTGGAAGGCTGAGATTAATCTGCACATAAACGGCTCCCCTTCTGAGATGAATGCTACCTACTGGCACTTGCTTGCTAAAAGGAGCTAATTTTCTTTAGAACTACAGTCTTTTTTGACCAAGGAAATATAACCGATCTCTAACTGGATACTTTATGACAGCCAAACCATACATATCAATTCTGCTTTTCTGTCTCAGAACAAAAACAGGCTATATTTAGCCAGCAAAAGTGTTTTTATGTAACATCCCTTCTACCCCATGTTTTTTTTATCTTTCTCTTGTCCACATAGCATAACTGTAGGTGTTCTGCAGCTCCTCCTGTGAACCTCGATCAAAATAGAAAACTGTGCATAAAATCATGCCATTTATACTGTCTTACACAAAGTAAAACATTTCTTGGATCACATTCACAGACAAATATGTGAAAAACATATGCGAATACAACTTACGTTTCCTTGAGTACCGGCTAAACAAATGCTTCCATACAAGACAATCTGTTGTTCATCCCATAGGAGAGAGAAATGAATAGGCTCTGTCTGCACATCCTCCGTCCTAATGCAGTGCTTTGTCATGAACCACACCACTACTATGACTGTGCAGATGGATTCTGTTGCCAAGCACTGACCTTGAATCATTTTTTTTTTTCAATTTTTTCAAATTATTGTTTGGTCAGTATTATGGTTGGGAAGACTGATCCTTGTTGGAATTATTAAACACATATGAGTGCAGCTATTCAAATGGCTGTTATTCAAAACTGGATGTGCCATAGCTCTCCTCAGGTAAATGATGATAAAGCTGAGCCTCTTATTATTGGCTTTGAGCCAATATCATAGTTGAGTTTGTGGTCACTTGATTCTAATTGGAAGCCTTCCTCTTGAAATTTAGGAGGAATCTTTGATCTTCATACAAAAAAGCTAGTTCAGTCATGTTATCAATAGCTCAGAAACTTCACAAAAATAAAAAAGTGTCCTGTCTTTTGAAAAAACTAAAAAAGTTATTCATGCTTTCATGTCCACTGTTGGACTACTTCAGTGCTCTGTGCTCTTGTTTGAATTTCAATCTTTGGCCTGGCAGCAGGTAATATAAAACTCTGTGACAAGACTTTTAACTAAGGACTCACATTCACCCCAGTCTTAGTATCTTTACATTGGCTCCCTTTACATTTCAGAATGGATGTTTGACTAATTACTTTTAAAGCATTGCATGGTGTGGTTCAAGATCACGTTGCTGAGCTCCTAACTCCCTTTACCCCTCTGAGGCTGAAAAAAACCTGTCGGTTGTTCCAGAGTCTAGGACAGCCTTCCACAGAACATTAAAACTGCTGAAACAGCAGAAGTAGTTCTAATGCAAATCTTCATTTTTAGAAGTTGACTTTTATTAATGTTTATTAATATATGACTTGTCTCCTGTTTTCTTGGTAGGGTCTGTTTTTTATTTAATTTATTTTTGATTTTTACAACATCACATTGAAACATTACATTTTTAATTAATCTATTTACAGTACAGCTTTGCAAGCTGTATATTCAATGGTATACTCAATTGGCTTGACATTGACTGGTCAAATATGTGTCAATGTATCTTTTACTTGATAGATAATATTTATTTCTGTTAAGAAAAAGGGTTTATGTAATAGATTTTATCCTCCTGGTAGAGCTCTGAAGAAGGAAAGTGCCAATGCTTTTCCTAAGGTGTACTGAAGATATATCTGTTAAATGACATATTTCCTTGGGGATATGTGTTTTGTGAGCTTGCTGAATTTTGTGTATAAGTGTTTCTTATTTGTCCTGTACTGAATTATTTATTCTTATATGTTGAGTGAAGTTTGGTCTTACATGACTTGCATAAACTTTCCTCTACATGCTCTTATATAAACAGCTACACCCAGCTTGCACTTTTTATTGTACAGGCAAACACAAGATAAATGACATGTTCACTTTCACAAATAAAGCAAACAGATTCTGAATTGGTTTCTACTGTCCTGACAGTTTCTATTTGAAGTGTGCAGCTAGCTTAGGTTGAGTGAGTGGACAAATGTTAACCATTATTTTAGGGACAGTTGCCTCTGGATTTTCTTGAATAATTTTAAGCAAGCTTGAATCCAATTGTTTATCCCATATAACGTGGCTAGCTAATTAATCTAAAACTGATGAAAAACTGTTTAAAGTTCTATCAATGGGGGCTAATACATGCATGAAAAAGTTCTATATATGGGAGCTAATACATGTGATTCTGGACTTCAGCTGTGATATTGCATGTCTTATAATGTTAAACATGTTGTCATGCTTGTATTTGTAAGGTATTATTTGATGAAGGTAATGTGTTTGATTTTATTGCATTAAATTTTATAATAATATCTATTTTGCTAATTTTGAATAAGATGCAAATCTGAAATTATATCAAGACAGTGTAAGGCGAAAAAAAAGCTAAATAGCAATTTCCTCTCAGATGATTTTAAGCTTGGGTGTGAAGCCAGTTTATATTTTCTGACATATAGCTTACACAAAGCTTTCACATTTGTATTATTTAAATAACCCACTTGTATCTCAGTTATTGAGTATAATACATATATCGTCAAGCCTGTGTAATCAGTTGAGTACTGTCAGTATTTCATGGCTTTGGGGCTAGTAAAATGTATTCAAAACACCAGATAACTAAATCCTATCTAATGCAACGTATGTACTGTTTACATTTCCGAGAAGGTTATCTTTTTGTAGATAGGAGATTTATTTTTCATATGTCACCAGCAATATGATTGTTAAAATTTGTATGATTGCAGTCACATCAATGGGGATAGAATAGCACTACCTGTCATAACAATAAACAATGAAAACCAAAAAGGCATTAAGAGATTTGAAAAACACTCCAGACCATTACTGGCAACAAAATTCCCATTGGAAAAAAGATGCATAAATTATACTGTAATTGCATAGCCTCTGCTCCCTGCCCTATCACAATCAGTGTAATTATGTCATTTCAATAAATGGTTACCTTGCTGCAATATTCACGCAGAATCTGTGCTGACTGTTTTAAATTAAGGGCTCCCTGAAGCTTAGAGAGAAACCATTCAGGTTCATTCATCCAATTGTCAATGTAAGCGATCACAATGAGTTCACCATATCAACTTTCACATGTGCTATTGTTACATATAACAATTACACTTTTCCTGAATTGCCAGATGATCCCAGAAGATCAAAT
Source organism: Albula goreensis (assembly GCA_022829145.1). Lineage (NCBI taxonomy): Eukaryota > Metazoa > Chordata > Actinopteri > Albuliformes > Albulidae > Albula > Albula goreensis. Next base: position 19,303,144 of record CM040749.1, read on the forward strand.
TTACACTATGGTGATGCCTGCAGTTGGAAAGCTGACAAGGTTATTCTAGAATGTGAAGCAAGAAACTGTCTACCATGGCAATTAAATTGGTTTTCTAAAAGCACAGAATGTATATTTGTGTGATATAAGGAAGTCCTGAGATTTGCAATCTTTATTGCCCACTGGCATTTACACTGCTGATCCACTGCTGTACCTGCAATTTTTCTCCCAGATCCTGACAACTAGAAGAAGGCACCATAGATTATTATTAATTGCCTGCATGGAGTAATAAATCTTACATTCCTCCTGGGATTCACAATGCACAGTGAATGTACACAGCAGAGTTGTTATTCCAGCTTCAGGATAGATAGAACAGCAATACAGAAAGAGCTAAAAGTGTGTTGTTTTCAGCACTGTTACCTGGATATTCAATCTCCCGAAAGAGAACAGAATGTCACTGCTCAAGATGAATTTAGGCACCAGAGGTCCTGTTTCTCCTACGGCTCCCAGCTCAGATGGCATGGGTGAACTCATCCATTGCACTGCCCCATACACACCTTCTTTTGAGTGGATGTAAAGGAGGTATTTGTAAAATTTTGAACAGGAACTGAACAAAGCAATACAAGTGCAGGGACAAGGAAAGAGCCAACACTTACGAAAATGAATTTATATTTATACAAAAATTGAAAAAGGACTAATTTTTTTGAAAAAGTCATGTGCAAATAATGAATGCAAATCCTCAGCAGCAAACTAGCTGCAAAACATTAGTAGGATAGCTAGGTCACAGGGAAGCTATCATGAAAAAAGGCTGATAATGGATATTGGATCATGACAGAAAATTATTCTGGCAGAACCAGGTAAGGACGACAACTGCAACATACAACTGATAACAGACAAATTCTAAGAGCCATGGAAAAAACCCTAAAACAATGGTCATCATCTTTCCAGGGAGCAGGAGTATCAGATGCCACAGTACACAGAAGTCTTTGATGGCCAAAACACTAAACTACAAGATGCAAATCTATTGTCACCAGTAAGAATCAAAAGCAGCAAGAAATAAAATTCACCAAAAATATAAAGACAAGTCAGAATAGTTCTGCAACAAAGTTTTATGGACAGGTGAGACCAAAGTAAACCTTTTCCAAAACAATGGAAAGCATACATAGTGGAGAAAGCAAGGAACTGCCTACTATCCATAGAGGTATTTGAATGAGGGGTTATCTGAAAATACTTCCCAAACTTTTGTTTTAACAAACTCCAATATCCTTTCCATATGTGTAGAGCCCTGCACAATACAGGCTTCCAAAGCATAATACTAAAAGTTCCATAGATTTAATATATCTCAACAGGCTTATCATAGCTATGATAAATCCTGTAATTTTGATTACAGGGAGGAAACTTATTTATCCAACACTCAGGGATCTGCAGGTCTCCATTGCTTTAGTTAGGGTACACTCCATCACAAAAACTGTCTACCATGGCAATGGTACCATGGAGATGTCTAACTCATGGCAGATTAACAATGGAGAAAACATTACTCGCAAGAAGAACATGAATGTCTGTCTCCAGTTTTCCAATAAGCAACCGAAAGTTCATCATGATTTCTGGAACAATGTTCAATGCACAGATGAGTCAAAAGTGGAACTTATGGTGGTGATATTAGCCCTGTTGAACAACAAAACTTTGCATGCCACAGTAAAACTCATTCCAGCAGTCAAGCATAATGTTGTGCTCATTAAGACCTGGACCCAATTTTCATCATTCAAATAATGATGAATTGTGCTCTATAGCAGGTCATTTTACAGGATAATATGAGGCCATCCTCTGTGAGCTGCATGTGCCGCTCACTCCTGCAGCAAAGCCATTATATAAAACATAAGCAAATCTGTTTGAGAATGGATACAGAAAAAAAATGTAACATTTTTAAATGATCCTCACAAAATTCAAAACCAAAACTCCAATGTAGTAGAACTGGGAAAAAAGTGAAAACCCACACATGGCACTGGGTTTAAGCACCTCTTCCAAAATTCCTCTGAAGTACTGTGAGATATTGAGGTAGTGTAACAAATTATAGTCCAAGGGGAAATTATATTTTCATAATGGGGAACGTTGTATATGGCATAACCCTAATTTTGTCCTTTGATAAATGAAATAAGATTCCATTTTCTGTCATTTTTTCACTAAGGTTCTCTTAAGGTCTGAAACGTTGAGTGTCAAAAATACAGGAAAAAACACAAGGGGCACAAATTTTTATGTCACTCATATTAGGTCAGTAAACACACACAAACTAACCCTCACTGATTAGAACAAATGATGCAATGTTACTGTGAGGACCTGTGAAGAACAAAACCAAAATAGCTATGGCTAAATATGCACAACAAAACACACAAAATGTTTTAATATGTCTCCCTCTGGCCCATGGGGACTTGCATTTGTATGATCGTGTCTAAATACACAAGCTTATTGTGTTAGAGTAAAGATCAAGTGCAGAAAAAAGAGCCTACCTTCTTTGGCTTGAGCTCCACATGTGTAATCCTGGAGGGGTCCACCACAGGCTTGGGCCTCCGCAGAGTCTCGATGAGGCTCTGCCATTGGGGGGGTAGTCCCACAAAGCATCCCCGCTTGATGTCAAAGGAGGTGTGGACCCGGTGCTCAAAGTTCTTTGGTGCTGAGATCTCAGGCCTCTTCTTCTTCTTCTTGCGGAACATTCTTAGGTCCGACAGACTGAGAAACTGTTAGAAGTAGAAAAGCGTCATGTTAAGGCAAGAAACCCTTACTATCTCAAGCCAAGCTATGACATGAAAAAGTATTTGGAAAAAATGGCACGGAACAGCTTTGATGCTATGACTTGCCAGAGAAAGCCTGTGATGTCTGTAGCTAGTCTGTAACATGTACGAAATGTATTTTTCTGTTGATCATATAATTTCATATTCAATTTATCTGGGTCAGCCTGGTAACCTTTGATTCCATCCTCATGAAGCATGTCACAAGAAACTTTAATTACGTCTATTATATCTGTCACCATTTTGCCATTTATCAATTAAGGTGATGAGTGCTGATTTGTTGATTATTTTTGAGGAGCAACTCAGGCAAGCCAATATAGACTTTGTAACATTTCACATCCTTTAGGATTTGTAGGCAAGGTAGAAAAGCTGGAAATGCCACTAAGAGAAAAGGTCATAAAGGATTAGGCTGTAAAGAATATTCATATCTATTTTAATTTTAATTTTCTTAGCCTAGAAGTTAACATGTGTTACCCTTGCTTCTTTTTATGACGTTACCATGTTAATGCTATATGTAACCTTTCTCCTTATAATTAATCAATATTATATATATATATATATATATATATATATATATATATATATATATATATATATATATATATATACACAATTGTTTTCAGCCACTGATCTGAACAAAAATTAATGCTAAATCAATTTTATACAAGTTATTCAGTCTCTTCCGATAAATGTCAGATGCTTAAATATCTTTTTTTGCATTAAGGGTATTGGAGGAAATGACATGAAATCTCAAGTAATGAATGCCATGGGGCCAAAGGCGTTTATTATTCAAAGTAAAAAAAAAAATCTGTTAAAGGACTGCTTTTTGTATTTTAACAATGTAGTTCTGGGCTGATCCTGTTGTCTGTCCCCTGTCTTCCATTTTTCTGATGAATTCTGCTTAAGGGGGAAAGGGATGGGTTTATGCGTTTGTGTGCAGTGGAGGCTATCTGGTCAATTAGGGCTTTTTCATTGTCTGTGCCCTTTCACTGATGAGCACACAGCAACCCTCCAGTCCAGGCCTGGGGTTTTTTGTTGCATTAGCAGGAGAAAGAATCACAAAGAGGCTATACAGCATGACCTCTAATGTATGTTAATCAAGGAGAATGTGGTCCCCAGACTTCCAGGGAAGCAAATTGAGTCGATAAATTCAAGCCACCCAGGTAAAGAAATCTTTTCTTAGGCAATTAGACAGACAGAGTAACAGTTAAAAAGACATTTGGGACAGAAGCCTAATGTAAACTATTCATTTTCTATCTGTTATGAAGGTAAGCCAATTCTCAGCTGAATATAACAACTCCCATTGCTTTGTTTTCACATCTGAAGACAAATGTCAACCTTGTCTTTACATTTTGGCTTTAACTATATATCAGATAAATAGCTGATCACATTATTCAGGTCACTCACAACGCATATAGTATGTTAAAGTGCATATGATATGTATTTCTGTTATTCACATTTAAAGAAATACTTTTGTTTGAAAGCATTCTTACACAAAATGTATTTCAGGATTATCTCTTGGTGGATCTGTTTCAAGAAAGCATGTATCTGTCTATTCAACAAGCAAACAGGATCATTTCCAAAAAGAGCAAAACATTCTTTATGTAATAATCTTGATAGTTCTGCAGCAAGATTATTCACGACACAAATGAATCCATTATATACTATACATTTCTGAAGGTGCCGTTAGCAGATATGAATAGCTGCAGAAATTAATAATGTTTGACACAAAGTATTCCTGTGACCTTCTGACAATCAAGATAGCAGTCTCTGCCCTGCCCCTAGACACTCCATAATGAGCAGTAATGACTCTTGTAATGGGCACTATCAGTGACTAAACACGCCAACAGTCCTGGCTCCACTGAATCACCTGAGGGGAGAGGAGAGGAGCCCATGGTCATGCTCAAGTAAAATCCAATTCATTTTTAGCGGGGGAGGGAAACAGCAAGGAGCTATGTATCCCCTTTAAGGATAATTTGATCACATGGCTAATATACTAAGTGTTGCATAACTGTATCATTATCTGCTGTTCCTATGTACATAATGTGGAGCTGGAAAGACAGCTAATTGCATTTGACAGGGACGCTATGGCATGAGGCTTTTATCAAGGGGTAAGAGTGGGATAAAGCACCGAGAGCAGAAAGAACAGAGTCTTAGTTTGGGTCAAGCAAGACAAGACTGGGACCTTGTTTTCTTCCTGAAACATAAAAAGGCTTTTTACTGCACTTCTTTGCACTTCTTTGGGGTTGAAAAAGGATGGAGGGGAAATGGATTGTGCGTGCGGAGGAATATATCGGAGGAGCTGATGCTTTAAAAGCAACGATCACTGGTATATATGGTTATGAAAATTGCAAAGAGTAATTATGTGTCGAGAATGCACTGTGTTTCTCTCACACTCAAAATATCCCCCAATGGCCAAGCTGATTGCATCAAATCTTTTAACTTCTTCCAAATATAAAACAAAAACAAGAATACATATGAGCTTAAAAAAATGTGCCTCTTTCATGTAACGGATTGTTTTCTGTTGTGGAAAATCTTGTTTTCAGAATATTCATTCGTGTTTCACTAAAGAAATATGTTAATTTAAAAAAACAGTCTGAGCTGTAATTCTTTTGTTTTCTTGCATGAGATAACTGGTTTTATTTGTTCTTGTTTTTTGCTACAGTTTCCAGATTCCTTTCATTTATGAAACCTGAAAATTGTGTGATCTGAACACCGTGTGTCTGAAAATAAGAGACACTCCTAAAAAAGAACAGGTATAAATGTTGGCATTACATGACCAAATAGTGACTCATGCTCACCTTTCCAGTACAAGCAGTCAAATCAATATTTACCCTGGAATGAAATGTAAACTATGACAGCAGTTGGGTTTTTGTAGAATTGAAGCTAACAGACATTGTCACAAATAGGCCATCTTCTGTCCTGTGTTACACTGTGGTGAAGGACTGGCTTGATAACTGCTTTTGACATTCATTACACTCCTATATAAAGCTCGACATCAAATCTGTGATCAGTATGAAATTACATGATTGATATCAGAAAGGATGAAATTTCAGTAATGCTGTACATTCATTCTTTGTTTTTACACAAAACAGACAGGAGCTTGCTCTTAAATTTGAAAGTTTCTGTTTTCATGTTATCATGGCCATTACTCATAGTTTCTTAGCTGAAACCATGGCTTTTATGGCTTTTAAAATATTTTAAAGTTAAAACATGGTTGATTGTCTTTTTTGATTCTGTATTAACCCTCAGGGAAAATGTCCCCAATGCACATTTTACTGGTAATGAAATTAATATTTTGTCACAAAAATAAAATTTGTCACCAACTTGCAGTTAACACCTATAAAACTACTTGAACTATTTCAAATTAATAAACAGAGTGCATGGTATCAGCATTGATTTACAAGCCAAAACCACCTGCTTCAGTCCCAAAGCAGGACATATACGAGGCCGCTAAGCTTATCAGTGCTTCAGTAACAATAACTTATTTCATGTTTGCCCCATAAATAAAATGTCAGTGTTGATCTTCATTGGCACTGCACTGTGCATAATATGTGTCTGGACATTTACTTCTGACCCATTGGGAACTGACCTCTTGCTGCACTTGCTGATCTCGAAGTTATCAAGATGAATTAAAGTGGAAAAAGGCTCAAGCTGTCAAGGACTTCCAAAACTTTTTTTAGTTTGACAGAAAAAACATTTGTAGGTCACTTTGAAATGGTTTTCCTTCTGTTGTTTCCTATCCCCTGTCCTGAACACACTCCTATAAATAATCACAATCCCTACTCAAATGCCTCTAAAGAATTGCTTAGGTTCAAGGGACACCAGCTTAAATCTTTCTTTGCATGGCAGGCAATTACATTCTTCAGGAAGGCAGGAAGCTCAGACTTTTTATGTATTGAGTAAAAGAAAAAGAAGCATTTTCAAGGGTTGTTGGCCTATTTTTACTTTCATATCTGGCGTAGTTTGGTAGTGCAATTCGTGCAGGAGCCCAATGGCTCTTGGCATAATTCTAATTCTGTGAAAAATAAAAAGCAAAATGATGCAATTGCAATTCTCACTTCTAAAGGGGACACTGTCTGAGCCAAGACTTCCTGAAAGCAAATCCAGGGCAGTCCATAATTCCCGGATGAATCAAAGAGCGGTGCATCACAACCCAACAATTCCTCTGCAAGTCGCATCCTGCACACAGTCCCTGGAGCAGGCAAGCCCAAAAGGAAGCACATCCCGGAATCTCCATGCAGCTTTAGCTGTGTCTGCTCAGCCTTTTGCAGGGACTGCCAGCATTTACAAACCTCACAAATCTAACGGCTGTCTCAGTCAAGTGGAACCTGAAGGGGTGTGCAAGCAAGAGGCTGGGTGCCAGAGAACAAATTGGTTTGTTTGTGTTGCACACTGTTTTCTACCTTCTACTTCCCTTGCACTTGGTAACAGTCTGAGTTTGAAATATGGGTGTGGCAAGGGGAAAGAGAGAGAGAGATGAGGGCTGGGATTTGCTGTGATGATTCTCCAGGTTGCAACATGATGTGAAAGAGAAGGGGTTGCACACCCTGATTCACTTCCTTCTTCAGTTAAAATGGCTTGAGGATTATAGCACAGAAGTATCAATCTGTCCTCTTGAAGGAACATTAGCATTAGAGCTATTAACTGATCTGGCTGGTGATGCCCTTCACTCAACTTATTAACTTTCTTTACAAGTGATTTGTGAGAAGGTGTGTGAGGGAGATACAGACAAAACCCATTTTTTCATTGTCTGTATCTGAACAAGAATAATCCTGATGTGAATGCAAAGTTCTATTGGTTCAGTGGCACAGATACTTTCTTAGGCTTCACTGCTCTACAGTGCAGTGGTGTGGAGTGGGTGCTTTCGGCTTCATTATGGTCACCTCTTTACCCTGGGCATTTAAAGAGCCTGGCCTCTCAGGCAGTCCTACTCGCAAATGAATATACCGTAGCCAAGAGCAGACAGTAAATGCATCCAGATTACAGCAATCATTATGTAATCAGATGCTGATCCATCTAATCAAAATGTGGAAAATATTTGACATGCATCATCTTGGATAAATGGAATTCTGTATCGGAAGCTGTGTGTCTGTATTCTTCCAAATGAGAAACAGTGCAGAACATACCCAAGATTTTCCTCACTGTCATACAGGACATTAGGATTCAGATCACTTGAGTATAAATGAAAAGTGTTAAATGAAAGTCTTACAGTTGAAATGAGATTTAACAGTTGGGATTACACTGTTTTAACATTTTACAACAGCATTTTAACCTGGAGTTACTGTAAATCCATATCAAACACATTTCACCAAAGTGTGCCATGCAACATTGCTATGTATTTACAGCTAGATATTACTCATGATGTAATAAAGATATATACACAGTCTAGATCTTCTCTGCCATTCAAGAAAAAGAGACAAAATACCAAAACACCATACCATGTCAAAATAGTAAATAGTGTGATACTTTTGGTTGTTCTGACAGACAGACAGACAGACAGACAGACAGACAGACAGACAGATAGACAGACAGACAGATAGATAGATAGATAGATAGATAGATAGATAGATAGATAGATAGATAGATAGATAGATAGATAGATAGATAGATAGATAGATAGATAGACAGACAGTTTTCACTTTCTGACTAAGCTGCCTCTCCTGAGAGTTGAGAATGTGTTTTCACAGCAGATTATATAAATAATCACAAAGGATTATTCAGCATAAACTGAAATATTACTGGAGATTTAGATCTATAGCTAAGCACTGACCCAGTCTGTATTTCATGAATTTGGATTTAATATATCATTTAAAAATGCTACTTGGGTTGCCTGAAATGGAAAGGAGTGTCATATTGTACGTTCACAAAATAAGTATCTGAGAAAATGCTGCAAAGCCTGATACTGAGCAACCATAATTAAAAAGTGCATTTTAGCAGAGACCTCTGTGGCGCACCTACCGAACTGGTTCATACACACACACAGTTGTTTTTTTTTCCTGGGACACCTCTTTGCAAAAGACATTATGCATCTGCTCCGGTACAGTGCCATGGGTATATCTTTTCTTTTACTGATTTTCTGTGGACAGCATTTGGTGTATCTGCTATTTCAGATGACCGTCTCTGAATTTCTTATGTTCACATGCATATTCAAAGGAATTTTACTAAAGGCAATTTTATATTCTTCTGCATCTGAAATGACAGGTTTGTATAATATTGTTTAATAAACTTTCTTGTGTCAGTTGGTCCTGTGGGTGAATTGAAAACACTGAAGCAGGATACACCAATATAATTTTTACTAAACATTACAATCCAGGCTCCCAAAATGAACCCCCACCCCCTACAGGTAAGGCAAAACACTATTTAAATCAAACTTTCATGCCAACAACATCACATTACCCAAACAAGGGCAGACATGGTACATGATAGCATATCCTCCTTTTGTTAATAGTTGACAGCTTGGAGTATTATATTCAGAAATAGAATGCGTTAGGGAGAGTTTAAAAAAAAAAAAAAAAAACACTGTCAGTATTGTCAGCGTCCATTGATTGTTTTTACCTGAGTTTTCATGCTGCATGTCATCCTGCTTTTGTCACATATTGAGTCATTTTTCACTACCAGGAGACTCAATGTCCTTTACATCATATTCAGATGCCTCGCTGGCTGCCTCCATCAGCTTAATAAGGAGGATTCTGTCAGGGGAAGATGTGTGGCACAACTGGATAAAGCCCTTATCCTCCGAGTAGTGCAGTCTAGCGCTGAATTTTGACCATGCCCATACAGACAGTGGCGGGCAGTCCAACAGGGCAGTGCACAACTGGACATACCATTGTACAGGGAAGTTGAAGCCAAAGTGGAAAGAGTACTGCTTGCCTTCTCACATAAAGCCAGTTCCTCTGTCAAGTCAATGCCTGCAGTATTGTTCTAGCCATGTAAGCTGCACAGTCTTTATAGCTCAGTTGGTGGACAGCAGTGTGAAACGCTGTAGTGCCTGGCTATATGTGTTTTGAAGAACGCTCACATCAGTTTGCACTCTTCTAAATACAGATCTACAGCAATGGGACAGACCTACAGATATGCATGGGAATTTCAGGTTGAGAGGTAAAGGTTGTTAAAGAATATGGATTCTATGGGATTGTGTGGAGTCTGGAAGCAAGCATCCATTGTTCATCCCAGACTTTAACAAAGTGTGTCATAGATCCTGTACACACCATGTAATGAGACAGGATATGTATAACTCTCCATAACTTCACAATAATAAAAACAGCCCAGAAGTATGTTCTGCTAACAGTGGCTATAAAAATTGTCATGTTAAGACCTGCTCATCAAGGGCTAATGTACACAGATGAAGTTGACATTGGCAAGTAAAAACATCCCTTCCTTATTCACCAGCTGTTCCTGGCTATCCTTGTGCCTGTTATTATGAATCACCAATAGCCAAAAGTTCCAATGTGAATTTACTTATTACCGCTCTGTTTTATAGGTGTCCTCTCTTTTTGCCCCCCAGAAACCTTCCCCCATATATTACTGAATACTTATTTTAGACTCTGGACAGTAAAGTAGTCCAGTTCCTTCCTGCACTCTCTTTAATTAAAGATGCTCCTGGCTTGGAACAGCCCCTCATACAATTTTACTCTCTGTAGATAAAGACGTATCATCATGCTGTAGTAGTAAGACAGGCCAAATGGACTCTCAGGGGCTTAATTTATTGATGCGGTGTGCCTCCCTAGTGAGACTTACAGTACGCGTTTCCCCATGAAAGCAGTGATTCATTTTCTGTACCCTCCTTTGCCTACTTTTTTAGTTGGACGAATTGACAGCGGTACCACACAACCTTGAATGCAATGTCCAATTGTGTGCTGCAGTTTTACCTAGTTTCACCGGCTCACTCCTCCTTCCTGTCTCCCTTATACTTCCCCACAGACAGAGAGGCCATATTTCATAAAGGGTTTACGGGCTCTCTGCCCCAATTTTGCGCAATTTAATCCGCGTGGTTTGGCGTTATGTGTCCGATAGCATGAGTAAGCTCTTTATGCTGGCTCCTTGTGACTGACGGGATTGTACTGCGCTGTCTGCCCCTTCACATCTGCACAATGCCACGTCGCGCGACTCCTTTCATCAACACCTGTGCCATCGTCCCTGAGCCCCGTCTGTTACGGCACAGATGTACTCACAAAAAGGCCTGGTCATTTGTCATAATAGTGACAGAAAATCAGTGCAAAAGGCTAGAGAGGAAAGCCAGGTGTCTCTGAAGGCATGGAGATGGAACTTAAGAGCGATGGGCCATGAAGCTCTGCGGGCCAATGCAGCACTCTTCACCTACTCTTTGCCCATCTGTACTGTTCTGCATTTTTGTCTGTTTGATGGGATAGAAAAAATGTAGTCCTTATTTTAATGTAATTCACAACCACCAATGCAAGGCTAAATAAGCATGTGGCTTGTGTGTTATACAAAACTGTGCAAACATGACCTCACATGTATCCAGCCAATATTTCTCTTTTGAATAAGCAGCTGTAAGAATGACTGATGGGTTTAATGAGTACTCTAAAGGGGATAACTGTGAACTGATCAGTTCATGCTGTTCATTTAACCATAAGGAGCTGTTTTTGCCTTTAACCCGATAATTTGATTTACAACACAAATCCACAGTTGTTACTGATGCAAAGTTAACATCCCCAAACCCTGCATTGCAACTCTGAGCAAAGAATCCATTTCCTGGAAATCTGTTGCTGCACTTATCTCCTTAAGTGAGCTGTGCCCTGAGGTGGAGCAGCTGTAGCCCTGCACAGCCACCCATGCCTCTTTTGGACAGGGATTAAAACTTAACTGCTTGCTTAACTGCTGCTGTCTCCTGCAGGTGCAGCAGCGTGGCAGTTTTCCGCTGGGTCACATGGGGTCGTACTTTTGGTATGTCTGCTCAATTTGTAACAGCAACATGTTCCATAATTTTAGGAATATCAACAAAGCCAGGAATTATATGAGCAAACATATACATTTTCTAATTAAACAAACAACTGATTTGAAGACAGTTCAAAGTTTTAAACAGCAGGCTATTTAAAACCAAAGTATATATTTTTTTAAAATTTGAACAAAATAAAATAAAAATCCTGAATATTCATGCAAATATTTTGTGGATCACTGGTCTCCTAAGACAAAGTGGCACTGATTTTGTTTCCTATATGTCATTGTTTTGATAATTTAGCAAGACAGCAATAAATTGCATGGATCGATAATAGGCCAGTAAAATGGAATTTAGTTGCAAGTGCATAAAGTTTTATGCTTAGCTCAAAGAGTATATATTCATAACAAATTTTGAATATCTATTGGCACATTGTCATTTACATCTTCCTAAAGGGCAGAAATAGTTGTTGTGGATTGTTTGCAAATGTACAGACAGCTCCTGGTATTTGCACTAAGAAGCATACAAAAGTGGCCACTCAAAATGTTACAAGAACCAAAAAGTCTTTGCAGGACAATATGGCTTGAAGCTTTGAATTTGTATTGCTTACCAAAGATGTATTGCATGTACAAGACAAAGGAATAGTGTCATGGCACAGACATGCTAGGGTTAGGTGAAGCTATTGAGTCAACAAACTTACCACAATATTTTATCAATTTTTGATTTATGTACCACGTACCAACAAAACCTCATTATTAGCACAGCACTGAAATAGTTATGATGCCAAAAGATATTTGGGAACAGGTAGCTCCTTACACCTCTAATTCCAATCAACTGTAATATCACAAATGTGTCATCTCTGTCAAAACCATCCTGTGTTACCCTTTGTCAGTGAGCATTGGCTCAGAGTCCTATCATCACGGTGAAGACAGACAAACATGTGCTTGCTTGAAAAGAACGGAAGAAGCAGGCTTGTTTTCAGCTCAATTCAACACGCTCAAACTCAGTTCAGTTACCTCCCTTCCCACCACAGCAGCAACCAACGGCAGCTGGATCCCTCTGGCGCATTTTAGTCTTGTACGCTTCTGATAAGATTGTACCCTTCACCTGAATGGAACCCGACTGCACAGCTCGCAGATTTGGAGGAAGATAACTGGCCAATAGAAACCATTAAACCTATGTACTTCCTTAGCACATGGAATCGGCACACACTACTCTAATCTGTGTTTCAATGTTAATAAAGATAGAGCATTCAAATACAAAAAGGTAGCAGTCCCAACTTTCTCACCTCGCTGTGGATTACGTGCCTCCCAGAGAAGGCATAGAGAGGAGCAGAGAGGTGGAGCAGAAGATAAGAAGGCGAAGCAGCTTCCTCTGAAACATAACCTTTCAGAATCAAGTCTCTCCTGTCAGCTTCTCCTTTCCCCCCTCATTAGCACCTGAGCTTACTGCATTCTGCTCTTGTGTTCACTGCTCCACTGCTGCTGCTACCATCGCTTTACCTAGCTCTTTGTCAATGAAGCTCAACCTCTTTTCTTTTTTTCTCGCTCATCCCCCCTCCTCCCACCTCCCAGAGAAAACGAAGAGGGACTCTGGCAGTATAAATTAATGAAAATGCAGGCCCCCTTACCTTGCCGTTCGGCGAACAGAGGAGCCTGTCCTCTGGGACGAGGCTTGCGAGTGAGTGCGCGCGCGCACACACACACAACCACACACACACGTGGGTGCGCGCACACACACACAGACACACACGCACATGCAGAGCCGAGGAGGGCTGGCTCTCAAGCGGCAGCACACTGCAGGCTGCCGCTTGCCTGGGAAAGCCTAATGCATTCCTCCCTGCAGGCAGAGAGAGACGCTGCCAGCTCAAAGACTCTTTGTTGGCGATGACTCATCCCTGGTACTGTGGCTAACTTCTTGTCCGTGTGGCAGTACCTGCTCCCGGGGACTCTTTTAAAATGGATAACACCACAGGGAAGACAGCCATCCAGGTTAAGAGAAGACTGCAGCCAGAATGAGCACTCCCTCTCTCTATCCACCTCCCCCTCTTCTCCCTCCCTCCCTAATGTGTGTTTTTGCAGCAGGCTAAACGATAGCAGCGAGTGTGTCTGCAAAGACTGGTTTCCAATGACTGAAGGTAAAGGAGAACACAGGACACCACCTGGGATACCATTCAGCCTCCTAGGCCACCCCCTCTCTCTTTCAGACAGTATCCCATGTGACTTGGTGATATGAGACGGGTAATTGCAGGTGCAGCGTGGACCCTATCTAGTCACATTCTGCATTATCTACATCGTGCAGTGGTCAAGGGCAAGGGGCTGTGCCGCTGGTTCTACCCAGCATCATGCCTTTGTTCTGCAGTCAAGTGAAATTATAGCTTTTCACACACTTGAGTCACACTATTCTCAATGCCGAGTCCTTTAAATACTGTAACTCATGCAAGTGCCGATTATATTGTCACTATAGTTTTTAGCCACATGTTGGGTAATGTGTAATATTCAGTGAAAATGTCAAACTAGATACTTCTGTTGAGATTGTATTCATGTACTCCTAACATGAAGATTCTTAACACATTTACTTTTTGAAATACTTTTGATCATAAATACTTTTGATTATAAATTAGCTTTGAGATTTAGTCAAGTGTTTTTTTTTCTTGTTAACAGTCCACCATTCCTCATTAACTATTGCATATGATTTCAGACATTGATGTTGAATTCACATCATTTTAAAATTTCAAAAGCAACAATAAAAATCACACATTATTTTGCAAGCTCATATGGATTTGGATATATGAGCAGAGTGAGACTTGCATGGTGTTTGCACAGTAAACAAATATAATATATATTACAAAGAATGGAAGGAGTGTTCAATAACTCCAAGTCAACTTTTATGCTCAAAAAACCTAAATATAAGCTAGCATCAATAATTATTTTTCCATTAATTTCCTTGTTCCTATGATTCTGGAGGACAGAGTTTGTTTGTTATGATGCATATGCTATGGCCTTTGTATCCAGGGCTATTTGTAATCCCCCACATGCATACAAACAAATTTCACACATTATCAGTCGTGTTCGACCCCCTAAGTACTGAAGAGAACCAAAATATGTCTGAAAGCTTGCAGAAGAAAGCCCCATGCCCACACACCACTGACACAGATCAGTCAGAATGGATTCAGATTCAGTGTAAATGGGATTCAAATGCACCGCTTTGGATGTAGCATTAAAATGGTATAAAATGTAAACCTAGGCAATGTTGAAAGTATGACTAATAAGGTTTTGCGAATGCAATTGAAGGCTGTACAAGATGAAAGCCTCCTACATAAGATGTGCTGTACTCAGGATTGTTTTGGCTTGCCTAACAACACAAAATGGAGTTTAAGCCAGCCTGGAACAATTTGCATCTCAATTACACATCTCACTGTGTGTGGAGACATGGCAGCTGTGGAGTATGACCCCTGCCCCTAGCTATGCCATTGTATTGTTGGTATTGATTGTCTTCAAATAGTCCCTGCCTCCCCTCTGCTGCTCTCAGCATTCAATGCTTTATCTCTATCTCTCTGTCTTTGTGGATCAGCAGTCCAGGAAATGGTGAATCTCTACTTCATGAACTTCTCACACTCTTGTCTTAATGCCATGCGAGTTTATCACACCATCTCAAGAACCCAGTGAAAAAGCACTATGCTTTCTCTCTATGTTTAGGTCATTCCACCATTGGCTCTCATTTCTAGCCAGTTTGCTGATGCATATTTGCTTCCTCATTTCCCTTAGCTATGTGTCAGAAATGTCTAATCCCTTTGGAAATGGCCCTTTACTGGCAAATCAGCACCCTCCTTAGAACATTAATCGCATCTAGCAAAATACTTACATTCTGCCAACATTTACAACCCACAGATGGAGAGGGCCATGTTATAAATATAAAAATTTGCAAGTCAACAATGAAGATCGATGTGTTTAATCAACATAGATAGAAAGATTATTAGCAAATGAATAGCCAGTGATTGCTGCTAACATTACTTTCTTCACAACAATAATTGTTGTTCATCAGGGCTATTGTCATATATGAGACAATCATTTAGCATTACTGCTGATAGAATATATCAAGTTATTTCTTACATCGTCTAGTTAGAATCATCTGAACATTATAGAGTACATTAACCCTGATTTATTCATGCAAAAATGTTTTGTTTTTCCTTAGTTATAATTATTCCAATAATACAAGAAAGGCAATACTTGCTTTTCATGCTGCAATGTTAAAAGTGGGTCAGCCAAAAGAATAGATTGTCACATTTTTTGTTACTCCATCCACTGCTCTCAGTTTCTTTTGAATGTAGATTTTTGTCTAGTTACTGTTATCTGACTGCATTCCATGTATAATTGGAGTTGAAAGCATTGACTCTCTCATAAACCATAGGCATCTTTGTATTATACTCAGATTAGACACAGCAGTTTTTCCCCTCAAGAAAGACAAGAGTAATACCTCCTTGTTATGCAATTATGTTTGAAAAGCAAATAAAGGCAGAGGTATAAGTCCAGACAGGTACACAGCTGCTGACTAATACAGGAGACAGCAAAAGAGTGCATGAAAGTACTGCACACAGCTTGTAAAACATGAGTAATGGCACCACATGCTTGTGACACATCTAGGCATCAGAAGTAACTTCCCAGTAAAGGGAATTTAATACCTTACAATGCCAATAAACAGGTCAAGCTACAAATTACTTCAGCACCATCTTCAGGAAAAAATGGTATTCTCTTGTCTGAACTGCTTGTCCTTCCTGCTTCTAGGTAGAAGAGTAACCCATGTTCATAGCAAGGGTAATAAACAGTATGCTCGTGAAGATAAGGCAAGCTGATTAGGCAAGTTAAACTGCAAGAACTGGTCATCTAACTCCTATTTCCCTCCAAGCTTTTCTCACAAGGTTCCCTCAAAGCCTTGCCTTGTTTGAAGAAACTTTACTTACCTGCTGAAAAGCATCCGGATTCAAGTTGAATTAAAGTTTAGTCCAGGTATTACAGAGCTAATCAGCAAATAGTTATTCCTCCTACCGACCTGCCGACTCCGGTAACCACGGTACAGCCCTGACTACCGGGGGACACAGCATTGTCGTTCCTGATGCAGGAGCAGCTCAGCAGGTTCCCCTGAGACAAATGACAAGGTAACTTTTCACTTGCAAATGAGTCACCCCACCTCCCTCCTGTTCATTAAAAATTAACTCCGCTGTCTGAAAAGACTGTACTTCTCATCACCTGTTGCTTACTCTCCCAAGAAGAGAAATGACCAGCTGCCAGCCCTCACTCATATTTTGTTCAGTTAGGCATGAGGAAATTCATGTGATCAATGTTTACTCAATTTTGTTGTTGTAGCTACAGGACATAGCTGTGTTTATGGGACTCGCTCATTCAAAGCCACCAGCCTTCAATCTAGTGAACAAGTTGCATTTTACAACAGCATGTGGTCATCACTAATGCTCATGCACATAGTTTTATTTATGAAAAACATAAGGAAAAACTAAAATAACTGTCACATTTATGTGTATTCTTATTCTGTGTCAACAGCCTGAATGTGTCCTGGTTTATGTTAAATTACATTAATTGCACATGGAAGTATTCCTGTCCTTCTAACCTAAACATACATTAAGATGTTATGAATAGGCATACACAGTAACCTAAATTTGAACTCCGTTGTCCTTCACTGCTCAAAGAATTCAGTGTGCATGCCCTCTACTGTCAGCAGGTAAATGGCATGCTCCTGTTCCACAGTAATGAGCAAAATGTAGAAACTTTGTGAAATAGGATTCAAGTTTCTTCTAAAATAAATTTTCTGAAGTTATTTCAGTAATATTCTAATGACTCCCATTTACATTTGTTTTTGTTGCTGATGAATAGCCTTTTTGAGAATTTCATGAACTGCTAGTTGAGCCATAATTTACCAATGAATCCATTTTACAACTGATTGACAGGCAAATACATGTTGGACTCCTACAGTTAATGATGAAAGAGCATACACCTAGTTAAGTCCCATGTCAGTCTGTGGGAAACGAAGGTTGAGCACAAACCAAAGCTAAGGCAAACTTTCAGAGCAGAGTTCACAAACCATGCCGGCAATATGTACCAAAAATTCAAGTCATAGACCGCACCAGACACGAGACTTTTATCCAAACACACCCATCTCAGATTATGATTTGAATAGCTAATGGCAAAAATAATTTTAAAAAAGTTTGTCTTCAGTGTAACCATCAAAGAGGCGTCAATGCCAACTATGAAAGCCTTCAAAGAGGCGAAATGTTTCGGCAAAAGTATGGCTCATTGGTTTATATTGGTATTCCAGACGCATGAGCATTTGAATAATTGGCTTGCTAACCCTACGCCATCACTTTAAGAAGAATTGAGAGGGACACAGGTTTGTTACACAAGATGTTAATTTTAATAAAAGTAGCACTTACAAAACCATTGTTATTCTAGTCCAATTGTATTGCTGATGAAGCTCAGGTGTTATAAAACTTGAGTGGGAAAAAATAGAGAATTTTTTACTACAAATTTTGGCAAAAAAAAGTTTAACAAATATATTCATTGCTTGAAAGGGGGAAAAAAAAAAACAGGGTCAATCTGATTACATCAGATTACACTACAAAATGATTCTATTATGTCCAGAACTAAACCCAAATAATTAACTGCTACAGTTAAAAAAAAAAAAAAAAAAAAAAAAAAAAAAAAAAAGGTGCCCCACAATGTAAAATTATATCTTGTTCCTCAATACTCTTTCTACATTTCTTTTCTTTGTTCATCTTTTGCAGGTGCAAATAAGGAAAGACGAAAAAGGAAAGGACGTTATAAGCATTGGCTGTATTCATGAATGAATTCCAGTTCATCTTCAATGCTGTGGTTGAAATGCTTCTTCATAAGCTGTTGCAGTTCTGACAGAACAACAATGGAGGGCTGACTCCCTGGATTCAAGATCTTCCTGAAGAACTTGTGCCAGACATCATCATGATTTCTAGAAATGAAAGAGGAACTATGTGAGAACACGAAAAGACCAGAGGGGTCCACATGCCAAAAGGATTGAGTGTTTAAGTTTACATGGGTTATGTAAAATGTATTATACCGTGAAGCCACTTCCAAAACTCCGGCAAGTTCCCATTCAGAATCTTTGAGGACAAGTTGCATGCTTCGTTTTTCCAACAATATGTGTGCAGTTTCTGCAATCCCAAGTAGGTCAATCTATAAAGAAAAAATGTTTTTGTGGCTTTTAGTTGGGAAAAACATGGAATTTTAATTTTAAAAATAAACTGAAAAATACAACAATCCTATTATTCAAACAGCTGTAGATCAGCTTACAAGGCAAGATGGTCTTTATCTTACCTCTACCAAAAGCAATGGTATTGATTTCATAAACCTTTCCAGTAAAATTGGATAACATAAGTCACATCCTGGGTGTGGCATACCATTTATGCAGAAGTACACCATCTTAGATTTCATTGTGTACAAAGTGAAAAGGATTGTTGTACCTCACCAGACACTCAAAAGCAGTGATGCAATCCAAGGTTAATGTTACAATGTCTTGATTTTAACAATGCCTTATTGTAATGTCAGATTGCTAGTCAACAAAATGTTTTTTGGTAGGACTGTATATTGATATTCAAACAGTATTATCCATTTCATTTGCAGAAGGACTTAACAGTGGTCCTGGGGATTCTGACATGCAAAAAGGGCCATTTCATGTGATTTTAATCAAGAATACTGAACCTAAATTACAATGCTACAACGCTCCTGGGTTTTGGTAGATTTTGATGTGTTGAGACAAACTGTCCCCTATAATCTGTATTTTGCAGAATGGTCAGCCTGATAAAATATGATTAACTTAAATCCACAAATCTGGTATACACACAGGTTAAAATGTCTGAAATCTTAAGTCATGACAGAGTGCACACAAGACTTGACAGAAAAGACAAATTTTGTGGAATCTTTTGAATACCTGGTAAGGACTGGAAGAGGATGACAACACACCCTGTTTAAGGAAGGCCTGGGCTCCAGGGTGCCTCAGAACTGATGCCACTTCACATTGCAGATCCAAATCAAGGCAGTGGGAGAAATCCACAATCCCCAGTATACTTTCCACCTGCTCACAGCCCTCCCTTAAGAGAGAGAGAGAGAGAGAGAGAGAGAGAGAGAGACAGAATAATATCAATGCAGAGGAATTCACAACAATTCACAACAGAGAGAGGAACACTTCCCTGAGGAACAGTACCTGTGCCTGAGGAGCAAGGTATCAGGGCGGAGGTCCCCATGCACCAGGTGACATGAGTGCATCATCCTCACCATTTCCAAGAGCTCAATCACAAGAAGAGCGGCAACATTTTCTGGAAGGGGAGATCTGACCAAACAGTCCTACAAAAACAAAATATTCACTTAGTCTTTAACATATACACTCATAATAAAGAGACTTCATTAAAAAAAAAAAAATCACTTGAAGTACACAGCTTAATTCAGTTAGTATTTGCATGTACTAACCTGTAGTGTGCCCTGATAATGACCCCAGCTGAGTGAAATGCAGCCATCCTCATACAGGAAACACCTGCTCTGATCACTAAAGTACTTGTGGGAATCTGATCCCAGTCTGTTCCTGAGATGGCTGTTGATGTAGAAATCCCAGGGAATGGCATGGTGATCAACCTGCCGCACCACCCAAACATACATACATACACAAACACACATATTAGATCACCATTTAGGGTGTGCAGAAAATTGACCTTGACTTAATTGTCATGATTCTTTGAAATAATTCTACTATACCTTAACAACTATATTTTCACAGCTTTCAGTTTGTCCAAAATGCACCATATAGCTTTCACTCCTGATAAACCCAGAGAGAATTACAAAAGCCTCATCACCTTGAAAGGAGTCAAACAAACAAAAAATGTTTCAGTCATCAACAAGCTGATTTGCTATCATACTATTGATGCGAACTGAAAGTAAGATTTGTAAAATTGATCACAAACAGTTAAAACTCATTAGCACCTTGGTTAAATTTAAGATTTAAGTGAACTCTTGGTTACCTGGAGACAACACATCATGTTCGTTTACATCCGGCAAAGGTCCAAGCTTTTTGTGGAAGTTTGGAATTGAACTGAGGTCAATTTTATCAAGTACTTGTTTCCTCACATTCTCACTGGTGGGATCCTCCATTTCAGTTTCTGCAACACAACACACAATTTAGTTCCAGAGGAGAAAGACTTAAAAAAACAAGAGGGCTGTGAGAGACAGGCTGTATATTGCAGGTTTAGGGTTAGGTGGGACACCTCCAATGTTGGCCTTGTGAGTCTGGGCTGTGTCAGAGTGTCCAAGCTCCAGCTTGCTGGACAGATTAATTGCTCTCAAGCAGGAGGCTCCATTCAAGGAGGAGGAGGAAGCTGAAGACCCAGAGTAGAGAGCATCTTCCAGGCTTGCTTCCTGGATGGGGCTGACAACAAAAATGAGCTCATCTGTAAATTCTGATGCTAACACAACCCAAAAAAGGCTTTGTAACAATCCTTAGTCATCAAAGCCCTGGTTTCACCAGGAAACTCCTACCTGAGTTTCTTCACTCTCAGTGCCGCCTCAAAGTCTGGCTGTGCGCACATAGTGTTAGGGATGTCTTTCAAAGTGTTGGCAGTAACCGTGCACAAGTCCTCAGACATGCCACTCTCCATGTTGGAGCAGGACCTGTGGCTAGGCCCCCCACTGAAAGGGGTTGAAGCAAGCTGGGCAGCCCGGGCAAAATCACAGGTGTCATCTGGGATATGGCATAGGGTCTTGTTGCGGTAGCTGCCAATGATAGCGTCTTCATTTAGAGGCTCAATGCCGTCCAAACCATCCTGATGGAACAAAAAGAGGGTCAGACCCACCACTTTCTGTCATACATTTTGGTCAAGTGCCAAAACTGTATTTCTCTTTGCCAAAGTGCAACTCAAAACTTAAATCCAAAGATTGGTCTTTTGAATGGGACATGCAGCTAACCATTTGCCTTAACCAAATTTTTTCCAACAAAGTATTCCAGATGCCTACCTATTTGGCACTCAATGCTATGGATATATCTTATGGAGTAAGAATGAGACAGTCTAGGAAATAAAGCAGAATCACAGAAAACTGAATTTCCAACCCTAATACACCAGTCAAGGTACATGCAATTTATAGCAGTAACGGGAATATAAATTACATTTTGAAGGGATGGCCCTGTTGCAAGTTCATCACCCTGTGGTCTCAGGATGGCGCACAAGGGTTTACGTGCCGATGGTTTAGTTACAGCCATGGGTGTCCTGCCAACAAAAACACATTCAATTATTTTTAATGTAATGGTTGATATTCCAAATACTTAAAACAAGTGGACTCTCAATACATACTCTTCAAATGAAGGCTGACAAGAAACACCTTCACCAAACATGGAGGAAAGCACAGCCTTTGACTCTGCTCCTTTCTTCATAGTCATTTCCAGCCTAGTAGTTGTTTCAGCTGACAAATAAACATGAAAACATTAACAGCTAACATGTGCACATTTTAATCGGCCACAATATTTGCCATTTACTTTAAATGTCATTGAGTCATATGTTGGGTAATAATATGAAGGAGAACGTTCCAAGAATAAGAATTTAAAGTTTCATGAATAGAGAGGGTGAAAAGTTCTACCATCATTAACATTACCAATTATATAGTAGACACATACCAGAGGTGATATCCTGATACACTTCTGGTGGGTAAGTTCTGTAGAAAAGGAAGAGAAAAGCTTACTTTCAAGCAGCAGCTGAGACAGTGATACAGCACTGACTCCCACTTTAAAGCACTTTTATTACTGGTAAAGAGGGGAGAAAATACAATTTAACATCCATTTCCCCAAGGTGTTTATTAATAAAAATAAACAGTATTTATATAATGCAATGCTGGGATTTCAAAGTGCTTAACAATTATCATTGATTCTGGGTTATTAGGTCACCATTAGCAATGCCATTATGTTATATTTGTGAGGAAGTAGCCATTTGTGGCATAACTTTATAGAGACTCTGCTTATAGGCATATTAACATTGATAGAGTAATGATTTCAAAACAAAAACATTAAAACTGGAAAGAGAGTCATCAACACAATTGTCCACAGACATCAGGAAATAGGTTGGTATCCAAACAAAGCAAGAAACTGAAGCCTTGGAATATTTTACTGAAAAACAAGCAACTAAAAATTCACTTCCACTGCTGTAAGAAGAAGGTAATTTTTTTTCATAGAAATAGTGGAAACAATTTAAATGTCTTTTTATAATGAGTTCTAAAGACTGGAAGATAATGGTTTAAATTTAGTCCTCAAAAGTTAAAAATAAAAATTTAAATGGTGTTCAGTGTCTTACTGTGAAGAACTGGCCCCAGACACATCAAATACTTTGAACCCTATGGTAGATCCATGTGCCATTGATGAGGGTCCAGGAAGACAGTCCATTGCATCACTTTCAGCCACATCATCCTGAGCCTGTAGGAAAGATACCCGATAGCTCAGGTCTCAAAGACAATCTTGTGCCTCTGGTAGATCTGCTCTTTCCCAATCACAGCAACCCCTACCTGATGGCCAGCATCTGTCTCTTGACTCTTCTCCAGAAGCAATTTTTCCTTCTCCTCAATCTGTCGCCTCAGTTCATCTTTAACCCTTCTCAACTCAGTCACCTTTTCTAATGACAGGAATATGAAGTGAATGTCATCCACCTTAAATCACTACAAAACCATCCTTGTGAATGTGCTTCAGACTGCTCTTGGTTAGTACCTGTGCTTTAAACAGAAATTGCACACAGACATCTTCCAACTCAAATAGTTTTTTATTCCAACAATGTATCTACAAGACAAACTGTTACACCCACAGTCACAATTGATAACTAAATTGACTTTCAAATTAATTGGCAGAATTTCAAATTGATTGGTGCTTTCAACAATTTTTGACTTTCACTGCAGAACATGCTTGACACTCCTAAACCTTTGCAATCAGAATCTTTTGTAATAATAACATTAGCATTACCAATATATACATTGTAACAATTTTTATTGCTTTGCATTTCAACCTTTAGGGTTTGCTTGTACTCAAGCTGCTACCTTCCATTTCCTGGGCTGCCTTTTTCCGGTAACGTTCTGCACGAAGTTCCTCGAAGCTGAACTCGGTGGCGCCGCTGAACAGCAGCTCCTTGCAGTACATGCTTTGCTCATGGGTCTGTCCTGCCACCTGCTGTTGCTGCTGCTCCTGCAGGCGTTCCAGGGGATTCTCCTCCTTTGATGGCTTCCTTGCTGACAGCACTGTGTTCACTGCTGGGTTAATTTTACATGGTGTCCTGCAGGATTACGACACAGAGCAAATCATAAGCATGAGTATACTGTTTCATTGGGGCTAAATTTCTTCTGGGTTAAAATCCTGTATGATATCCTACAGAAAACAATGAGGGCAATGCATAATTTTTCCCTAAAAAGCCTTTTTCAGTGCTGATAAATAACAATGCTATGCTATATGCTAGTGTTATATGCTAGTGATTACAATTTACAGGATGACTAATTTATTAATGGGACAAACATTTTTCCAATTAACAGTTAAGAAAAATTAAGAGGCATAATTGCTGTTTCTTATTGTGAATACAATGGGTGAAAGCTCCTGCCTTCATAAACCAAAATGGTTACTTCTGTTCTTCTGGGTGTCAAATTTTTTTCTTTGAAAATTAATTTGCTTAACTGATGAATGTCTCAGAGCATTGGTTCTAAAGAATGATACAGAGAACAGACTGAGATAACTGGAGAAAATACTCACACAGCAGGAGGCTGATCAGACTCCTCCACGTACGGTTGGAAATTTGGTTTACTGGGAGGAACCACAACACTGTCACCATACCGGGATTTCTGAGGCATCTAGAATTGCAGATGATGAAAATCCATAGCTCAGAACATACAAATATTGCTGCAAAAGAGTGAGAATATGGCTGACCCTCAGGATGCTCTACAAATGCCTCATACCTTAACATTGGTCCATTTTTCAGGCACAAGTTCATTCTCCTTTGCCCTAGATACAGGAGGTGCCATCCGCTGTTCTGGCCTAGGTTGGAAAGGCCCTGGTGCAGCTGCCTTGTTCTCATCAAACACCATGATACGGCTATTTTGACCATTATGCGTGGTGGCAGGCAACTGTAAATTCAGACCTCGACTATGATCTGCCAGCAAACACAAAGTGGGAAAATTATACTTGGGGCGGGGGGGGGGGGGTTGGTGGTGTGTGATTTTAAACACTGTCATTGCCTTTATGGATAATCTCGTTTCCAAAATTTGAGAGGGTTTGTATGAAACCGAGTGTACTTACGACTAACTGATGAGCCAGTCCTATTAATGGGGACAACTGCCTTTTTCTTGCCCCTGTATTTGAGATCCACGAGTGATGTCCTCTGGGGTAATTCTGCCTCAGGGCTTTCCTCCTCACCCACTCCATCTGCCATGTTTAACATAACCTGCCTGGACACACGTGCCTGAAAAGACCTGCAGATGAACAGATCACCGATTAGTTAGGTAGAGATGACGCTGTATCAAACTCAATGACTAGATTTCTTTAGATAAATATACATGCTTACTTGTGATACTGCTGCAGTTTATCACAAGGTTCAGCACCACACTTGATGCCTTCCTGGTATATGGAATCAGCCCTCTTAGAATTGCCACGCTTCTCAAATTCTTCAGACCAGGCAATGTAAAAAGCAGCTTGCATGATTCCAATTCCTTGTCCGTGCATATAAGTATAAAAATCTAGGGGGTCTGTACTGTTCTCTGCCTGAAAACATGAACAAGAAAACTGTGAGTTAGAAAGGTACACTCACATAGCTCCACTCCTGGGAATGCATGATCAAAAGATATACAAGAAAAGAACTGAAAACAGTATATTTGACTTACAAATTTGATCCAGAGATTGACATAACGAATGTCATTATAGTAGCTCTTCTCATCTGCAAATCGCATGACCGCTCTCTCTAAAAGCACAGACAGGTTACTCTCCTTTCCTCCCTGGGGGTAGGTTTGCTGCGTCCATCTTATGTACCTTAAGATCCAGGATAATACCATTTTTAGATACATTAAATGTAAAGTAAATGTTATACATGTATACAAATTATATTAAGGCTCATAAATATTTTATCATTTATGGCAGAGTTTAGCTGTTAATTTGGTTTTGTATAACTTATCATTGGAGAGACTTACCTATCCCAGACATCAAGTGGATCATCACCATTATACATTCGGAGCTCAGACTCAAAAGCCCTTCAGAGTTGGAAAAAAAAAAGACATTGTTCTCAATAACCCATAACAAGACACTACGCTGACAGCAGTTAGCATATGATATGGTACTACTTGAGATAACACTGTGAAAATGCCTGCCTGCAATCATTATTAAATAGCCTGACAACACTTGATGAGTGAAGTTACAGCAAAACACGTTCATACTGTTTGTGTTGCTGGATTGCAGCATAGCTGGATCCCTCCTGCTGCTGGTTGAGTGCTTGATGCAAGGCTGAAATAGCTCGGCCCTGCCGCAGTGGCTGAATATTCTCTTTGCACAGTTCCCATTCCGCCTCTCCCTCTGCCATAATGGAGCTACTGTTTGAACACAAATGCAACAGCTCTACCAACAGAAACAGAAAGAGGGAAAAAAAAACACATTTGTTTCCGTCAAACAGATGGCTAACTGAATCATCTTGACAAACGCATTCTTACTATGTAAAGTTAGTTTATTACACACAAGTAATTGTAAATGGCCAAGACATTATTTATATCTAACGTGGGGACTTTTCTATCCTGTTGATACTTACAAAATGAGCTACCCAGCTAACCAAGCATCATGCTGCCAACTAGCGATCTCTATCTAGTGAGTTTTATTAGCGGATTATTTGTCAAGTAAATTGGATAGCCAGGTTACCAAACTGCTCATGACGATAATTATCACATTCATGGACACTTGGAAATATTAGCTAACTAGCACGTAGCCGTCTATGTTCTTATGCTTGAGCTCTAGCTAGATGCGTAGCTAGTTGGCTAGCGATAGCAAACCAAGTCAGTGAAGACGATAGATAATGTTAAAGCCAGGTCTACCAATCCATATGTGAGCTACGATTTGCCAACAACAGCGCAAATATATCACAAGCTTACGTTACAGAACGATTTTTTTTTCTTTCAGTAGAGAATATAAAGTCTACTCACCAAATATGTAGTTAATTTTATTGCTCTGCCACACCAACAACCCTTTCCAGTCTACCTACTAGTCAAGCTGAAACATTTTGAATAAAACCGCCAGATCTGATTGGATGGTCACACCCAGAAGGTCTATTTGCTTATGTCTAGTGTTTCACTTTAAATTGACACTTACAGTAAAATTCCATTTGAAATATTAAAATATAATATTATTTTAAACGTAACGATGTACATATATGTAAATTTTGCTTCCAAATATGTTAAAATATGCCCTGAAATTAAAAAAAAAAAAATGTAGCTGAGCACGACGGGAAATGAAGTTATATTCGTTTAGGAGATACTTGAAAAAAATGTCGTTTTACACAATTACTATTTGTGCTTATTCATGATTTATTGACATAAACAATTTCCAAAATTGTAATGAATTTATTGAATTAAGAAAGTTATTTTTGCATTTTGGTGTCTAAGGCATAATTAAGTATTGACTACATATACCAGGACGGGTCAAATACAATCCTACTTCCTGTAGTTTGAGTATGCGTCTTGATCTTGCAGTGGTCTGTTCAACATACCATGACTCTTACAAAAATGACATATAACAGCGTTATAAGAACCTACTTTTAATCATAGACTCGAAACGTTACAATTAAACGTTGCTCGTATAAAATATGCAATCTGAAGGTGGTAACTAGCTGCATTTGGATGACTCCTTTTTCGAAAGATGGTGAATCAATAGCTGACTGTGCTTGCAAATACCTAATTAACTAGAAATGCACTGAGTTAAAGATGATGACAATCGAGTGGAGGCTTGGTCTCTTCATAATCAAAACTTGCTAGCCTGTTTCCGGACTGAATTTCTTCCATTTCATCTGCCGGTAGTGAACAACATGGACAACCGATGTTACGGCTGTGCTTCCAAGTTCACCCTCTTCAAAAAAGAGGTTTGCCTTTTGCTTATGGTAACTTCAAAATATCCAGGCGCCAGTGTGGCTTTTTAATCTGATACGCAGTAAGCAGTTTTGAAAAAAAGCTATATGCAGTTGGACATCTCGGTGATTAACTGTAAAGCAGACAGAAAAGATCTGATATACCGAAGAAGCCAGCTAGGTCGTGGTGTGGATCTGTCAAAATAAGCTACCCAAGCAAACCACCCACGAATTACACTGACCGTGATGCAAAATCACTCTTGTTTATAATCATGAAAGAGCATTATAGAACATTGTGATTTTTTTTAACACCTAAGAAATATGTTGGGCTTGTGTCTCTTTCCTAGTTAGGATGTAAGAACTGTGGACGCTCCTTCTGCTCTGGGTGTCTTAGTTTCAGTGCTTTGGTGCCGCGTTGTGGTAACACCCAACAGAAGGTCTGCAAGCAATGTCATGGTAACCTCACAAGGTGGGATATGGCATGGTTAGCATTCTAATATAAAAATAGCTTGGAGCTTTGTGTGAAACGCACTATTTAGATAATGGTTTGTGTTTCCTTTTGCAGTGGAGGACATCAAAACAATGCTGCCAAATGGTCCCCTCCTGAAAACTACAAGAAGTGAGTGAGACATTATGGGTGTAAAGTTTCAGTTCAGTAGAAGTAAGAATGCATTTGTTAACCCTGTGTTTTCCCAGGCGAGTTGCAGCTCTGGAGGCTAAACAGGGAGCACCCCTTAGACCAGGCCCTAGCAAGAGCAATGCTGCTTGCCCCACAACAAGCAAAGGCTTGAGCAAAGAGGACCAGGCCATTGTTGAGAGGCTGCAGAAGCTGAAGGAAGATACTAAACCAAGTGAGATAATTACATTTTTTTTTTTCATTGATTGTTCTCTTTTCCTTTTATTGAGATGATGGATGGTTTGATATCCACACAGTACACAAGGAATATAAAATACTATTGTGTCATCTGCTTGTTTTCCTATTTTCTGTAGTGTTCATGTGCCCTCTCCACTACATTTTCAGAATCCATACCATCAGAAAAAGAGATTGAGACCCGCCTGGCTGCCCTGAAGGCTCCAACCCGGCCAGTGCCATCTGCTGGGGAAATGGAGGACCGTCTGGCTGCCCTACAGGGCAGACCCCTGCCATCCCAGGCCCCACCACCTGTGAGTACCTTCACCTCTGATCTGTGGCAGGGCCTGGCATGGCTGGAGTCTGCTCTGTATGGCAGACATTACTGAATATAAGCTACAGCGCAGACCCTAGCCATCCCAGGCCCTGCCCTCTGTGAAAACCTGCATTTCTGAGCTATGGCTGTATAGAGGTGATTTCCTGGCCTGCATCTTTTCATTGTCTCTGAAAATAGGCTTAGCTTATCAATAGCACAGCATTCTTCCATTACCCTCCATTGAAAGATGTTATATTTGATGGTTACTTTTCAGATTTACCAGCCTCCAGATTCCCGAACTCAGACAGAGCAAGCCAGTGATCTGATAACGCAGCTCTCTGAGGAAGTTGCCATTGACAGACAGCAATATCCCGGAGGCTCAGAAGGTATTACCCTTCTACAGTTCTGTGTATCTGCTGTTTGTATGTTACATGAGGATCAAATATTCAGCTGTCTTTTTCTGTTTTATTGATCAGTATAGTATTTGG
Organism: Albula goreensis; assembly: GCA_022829145.1. Lineage (NCBI taxonomy): Eukaryota > Metazoa > Chordata > Actinopteri > Albuliformes > Albulidae > Albula > Albula goreensis. Next base: position 19,332,594 of record CM040749.1, read on the forward strand.
ATGTCAATATTGTGCCACAAATTAATATTTACCCATCAAATTAATTTAAAGAGAAGGCAATCTCAGCAGTATTGATCCAAGAAAGGAGAAACTGGTTATGTGTCTTTCTAAAATCACCTACCTCAAGCCTGTTGCCATTGTTTTATATCTTTAGGATATACTCTATAAGTAGATGTGATGCTTTTAGATAGAGCCCAGCCGGTACTGGATATTTGGGGCGATGCCGATACTGTTATTAGAGGGTAAAAAATGTCAGATATCAATATTTCACCCAATATTCTTTATATATTATATCTATTGAATATACTGAATGTATACATTAACACACATTTTTTGCATTGATCCCTCAAATATGGTTATCAAACACTTGTGACAAAGATATGCAATGGAGGCAGGAGATTTTACAGTTTAACAATAAACTTTATCATCCAAAATGAGTCTGACATCAGTGCACTGAACAGTAAATTTCACTTCACTTATTTCTGTTTCACCTGTGCATGCCTCTGTCCCTTCTTAAAGGTTTAGATGGCCCCTTAAATGACCTAAACAAGATGGAGGGTGGTTTGGAGGAGAACCTGGACGACCCACAGCAGGCAGCGAAGCAGCTGGAGGCAGAGAAGAGCCGTCTGCTGGCAGAGGCCATGGAAGAACTGAAACAGGACCGTTTTGGGCAGGAGCAAGTGCTGCAGATGGCTAAGAGACTGGCCCTACTGAAGGGGCAGGATCCTGACAAGGGTATTTCTTTCTCTGGTCCTGTGTGAGAAAAGGCCCACAGGTTTTCCCTCCTAACCATCCCCCATGTTCGTGTGTTTTGTGAATGTTCCTAAAATAAAGAGCAGGTTTCGCAGGTTACCTTTTCAATGCATTGCAAAGATTTCCTCCCCTTTTTATTGAATTTCAGATAATTATTTTACACATGTAACAATGTGTCTCATTTAACAATGGCTTGCTATAATAATAAACATTTAGTCATTGCTCCATTGATTTTAATGCCACTGGTGTACATGTGTACTTATTTACCAGATTTGCTTGTCCAGGTTGACCTGCAGTGTATTCATTAAGGATCTGAATCCATGATTTATATTAGATTCATAGTCCAGTGCTGTAAAAGCTTTACCACTTGCTGTCATTTATTCCACTATTTAATGATTTATAAGAGTGTTTTCATAAATGGATCGAATCATCCATCATAGTATGTTAATGAAGGATGGGTCTTTTTTGACCCCACCATCTTGGTTTAGTGGGAAAGGGATTCTGTACTGACAGTAGACCTTCCCTGTCTTTCAGTCACCATGGAGGATTTCCAGCATGTCAACAGTGATGAGGAGACTGAGGAAGAGGCCATGAACAGAATACTGAAACAGGTATGTATCTACAAGAACCAGTGTTTCAGCCAATGTATGAGTTTTTTTTTTTTTTTTTTTTTTTTTGTTCAATTTTGAATTTTCATCCTTAAATTACTCTCACTGCTATAGCAGATGACGCAAAGCCCACCAAGTGGAATGCATGCCTTTACTCTTGGCAGTTGTTATTGTAACTCTAAAATCAATATATTTTTTGTCATGAATTTTTTTTTGTTTTTCTCTGTTGTCCACAAAGTGCAGGCATTGTGTTGGAGGACTGAACTTCAAGTGTAGTTGGAACAGGCAAAGTGCATGCACCCAGTTGTCCAGACAAGCAGATCTTGTGTTGTGAGGCAGAAAAATGTTCCTTGCTCCTAGGGACATATTATGGACAGTTTTGTGTTTCTATGATGCCACTTGTTTGTCAGCATTGGCATAAACTGCATTCCACTCCAGAATGTGGGGTCCATGACTGCATGGGTAGTGATTGGTTTAGCAGAATAACCCACCTGTCAGTCCTCAGTCTAGCTCACCATCCTTGTCCTAAAGCTAGTCACAAGTTTCAATAAAATATACTCTTGCCAGGTCTCCTTACAGATGGAGAAACAGACAAAGGATAACATATAACCCCTGTTTCACCTTCAGTTGTTAGTGGTAAATTTCCACAATACTTGAAATATGAAAACATGATAGTGACCACTAGGGGATGCTGTTTTGTCAGTATTTATTGATGCCATAGTTCATGGCAACATGGCAAAGTAAGAACAAAATATGGATGTATGCAATACGGTGGTTGGATTAAAAAAAAGAAATGAGTTTAGAATTCTCTCCTCCTCTCTAGCTGTCTGAAGAAGCAGCATTAGATGAGGCCTCTGGTTACAATATTCCAGTACAGCACAGTGGCCCACGGAACACAGAAAAGTCTGTGACACACCAGAAGAAGGTAATATTTTTTCATTTTTACACCAAAGTTTGTGACTATTCCTCAGGCTTTTGCTCCTATAATACTGTTAATTAGGTGATCAAAAATATGACATAAGCGAAGTCTTAGTAGTTTTGCTTTGTAAAGTGTGTTCCCTGTACTGTCAATGTGATGTACTGTTTGAAGAATTTAAAATAAGTTTCTTTGACCCATACTTCCATGTTTATTTGCAGTTTAGAATTTCAATAAACCATATAATAGTTGGCTAGCTGGCTTCATTAGTTTCAGTTAATTTTAAAGACGTTTGTTCCATTGCCCACAGCTGTACATTGTGAAGCAAGTTTTTCTGCAATGTCTGACACAAAGACCAGACAGACTGAATGTGAGAAACACACTGTGTGTGTCTCTGTCACCTTTGTCACCTCAGTGGGCTGCAACTTTCTTGTGGTAGCAAATAAAATCAGGTGTCTTTCTGATAAGTTAGTGCCAATGAAAAGGTTTTCGAGGTAGACTGATAGCTAGCCTGCATACTAACAATATCCAAAGATCAGAATGTTTACATGCGGCTAAATATTTACATTATAAAACAATAGGTTGACTGTTTGATTTGTGTATAGATGTTGTGTCATGGGTGTATTAAAGGGGAAAGAAATGAATATCATACCTGCAGACATTTGAATATATGCAAATAAAGAAAAATGTAACAATTCTGTCTGCCTAAAAAAATTACAATCTGTCTGCATGTCCATAGCATAAACAAGATTGGGGACCACTAATTTAGAAAAGGCATATTCAGTCTTCCAGGGTGAGTCAGAGACCTGCTGTGGCTGCCGCCGCTGTCGCCCGGGGTCAGGACTCTGACAGCGACGAGGACGAACTGCCATGGTGCAGCATCTGCAACAATGACGCCACCATTCGCTGCCACACCTGTGATGGAGACCTCTACTGCCAGCGCTGCTTCAGGTACTCAGTAAAATGGCAAAAAAAAACTAAATCTCATTGTATTTTAAGTTGACACAGTGTTTAGGAATACTCTTTGGGTTGTAAGATAGCTCTGAAAGTTACCTTTGACAAGCACAGTCAGTTAGCAGGTACAGAATCTGATGTTGGACTTGTCTAAAGAACACCATTAAAGTACTTTTAAAAAAAAAAAAAAAAAAAAAATGCTATGCTAATGCTATGTATAGCATACAAAATGAAAACCTGAAGTACAGTTCCACCCTTTCTTAGGGAAGGCCATGATAAGTTTGACAGAAAAGAGCACCGCACAGCCAGCTACCAGGCACCAAGGAAACCAAGAGGAAGACGTGATATGTGTCTGGGGCTGGCATTCCGCTCAGCAGGTTGCCTTTGACAGATGGACCTCAGAAAGGCCAGACTGTATTGTCCCTGAAACGTTGGAACATCTCTACAGGGCTGCAGACGAGACCCAGCCAGGGCCTGTTTGCTGTAGACAGAGGGGGAGATTCTTACTGCATCGTTAATCTAGCACAAAGTATACACTTTAGAGAATAGTCTGATAGTGTCCAAGTTACTATAGTCAAAATCGGTGGTTACAGCTTTGAGGGCATAGAATAATCACATGTTGTACATTGACAGGATGAAATGTAATATTGAATGTTATATGGGTCAGTGGTTATCTTTGTTAAATTTTGCAGTGTTAATCAGCAGTGATATAAGTATCCTAAACCTAATTCTGTAATCTTACATATGTCTAGGATTAATGTATTTCCTGTGCACACAATGCGCAACTTTACAGCACACGATGATTGCAGCCTAAGGACAGAAAAAGTAATTTAGGATGGTGATGAGAGTTTTCAGAATTAATACTGAAAATAAAATAATTTAAAAAAAATGTTTTTTTGTACTTGCATCACAGTTTCAAGCATTCATTTTATCTCCTCGATGGCTTGTATGGGAAAATCAGAATGAAGTTGTTAGGTTTTGGGTATCTAAATAAGTAATAAAATGACCTGAAAAGACAAATATAGTGCATTTCAAACTTTTCACCAATTTGCAATGAGGGGAGACAAAATGCTTCCTCAATTATTCTGGATCTCTTAAGCACACAGTAATTACAGGTAACACAATTTTAATATAGTATATTAATATAATTGTAACAATAAATAGATGATACACAATATGGTGGTAATAGATTGTGGAACTACTGGAATGGATGATAGTTGAGCCCTTTTTAAGAATCGTGTGGATTCAGTTTGTGCATGGTTCATTCCCCAATGGAAACTGCTTTGCATAGATGAAAGCGCAGAACCTTCGACGGCAGCCACGTGTTCGTAGGAGGCAAATGTAGGGGATTAGTCAGTTCTTCCTGTTGGCAGAAGTTGTTGTCAATTTTGTAATCTCTCTTTGGCAGGCAGACTGTGGTAATGTAGGCGCCTCATTTGTGTTATATGCAGTTGACTGACTAGAAACTGGCTGAAAAGTAAACCTTCTGATTAGAACCACCTCTGCTAATGAAAAGTGTCTCTGGGACTCCACTGTCCACTAAGGGTTTCAGTGTGTTTTCTTCCTTCGTAGCTGAGCACAGAAATATGCAGCTCCCATATTTAAGAAGTGGCTTGAACCAGGAGGTGGGGGGCTATTCCTGTCCAATATAGATGTCTAGTGGTCTGTTTTCCTGCTTTTTCCTCTGCACTTCCTCTTCTACTTTGTTGACATACTGTAATTAGCCATTTTCTATGTCTTGGAAGAAAATAGGGTGCATTTGAGCAGGGGTTAAAAATACATGCACATGCTCAAAGTAATTTTGGCACCAAGTCCTTTTTAATTTTGGTTTCACATAAATTATGTTTTCTATTTTTTGGTTTATGTTTAAAGATAAACAATTAAATTGATTCAAGTAATAGTTTCACTTCAATGCAAATCTAAGCAATTTTCCTTCCTTTCAAAACTCACATACTAAGCAATTTTGCACAAATAAGAATGCTGTCATTTTCTGACATTGAGACCACGATAACAAAATCAAACACCACAGCTTCAAAAATATGTCAAAAACAGTGACAGCTCTCCAAGGCTGTGAGTAATCTATAGTCTCTTGAGGTGTGTAATATGCAGGTTGTAGTCATGTTTCTACATATTTGGTAGAATAATTTAAGAGATTGTGTTCCATAAGGCTATCATTGTCAGTTTGACATCCTTACCATTTATCACAAGCTAGGATATCTGATACAGTTCATGTAACTTGAAAGCCCTTATTTTTATCCTGACAAACTAACTTTAAATCAAGTGAACTGAGGCATAAGGAATTCCCCCTTTTATGTGTAGTAAAATATAAAACTATAAGTTAAAGAATCCAAAAATTTCCAAGGGGTTAGAAGGTAATGGACCTCATGGCTAAAATGCTTTTACCGCAAGGTTAAGCAAGTTCAGCACCATTACTGTACATTTTTCCTGTTGGCTGCTCTACTCAGGGAGCCATAATCAAGCATTAGGAAGATAGCCCCCAGGAGGCAAAGTCCATTAAAATGGATCCTGATTGACATTGTCCACGTGCACCCCTCTAAATGCCTGCCTTGGGCATTGTGCCATGCACTATAGGGAACCAAGAAGAAGACAATTGAAACCAGTGAATCTGAGTTTCTGTTTACACCTTGAGCCACATGTTTCCAGTGAAAAATATCATACCGGCATGTCCTTATTAGTCTGTCCTTATAATATTTAAGCAGTTTCTTGCAATTCCTTATTTGGAGCAATTGTGAATTATTTGTTACACATTTCCCAAGACCTGTTAAGTGGTACTGTGCTTCCGTACAACTTGTTCAGTTGAACCATATTTACTGTACTTGGCAATTATGCAACAGGACTGAGTGAGTCCTGCTTCGCAATGTGTTTTCCTGCTCATCACTGTGCAAGTGGAGAGCTATTGGGCAGATATGCCCTCATGGGCACATAGCTTTGATGTGTGGAATTACTGTACAGTTCATTAGTCGAGACTCAGCGTTGCTCAGACAGCAGGATTAACACTGCTAAAGGGAGTCTGTAAACATTCCCTGTGGTGAAGCACACAGTCTCTGCTCAGAGATTTGGTGAATAAATTGAGGCTGAAAGCCCCCTCCAGACTGCTGCGGATGGATAGAGCCCCACAGAGTCATGGGCAGAAATTTTCCAAACAGGACCGGTGACTTCGATAAAATTAATGTGCTACTGCAGTGTACTTTGTAATGCATTTACTAGGTCACTGAAACCTAGCTTTCCTTCTGGTCTGCATGAATACACTTCTCAGATTCATGATGGTGTAGAGTAGATATTGTCAAAAAAAAACCTTGTACCTCCAAAAAACCTTGTTCCTCTTATTCCCTTGTCACATGACGTGTATCTCCTTTAATTCACTTGGTCAGTTGCATATATATTTTCACACTGCTGGCGATGTAGTCATCAAACTGCTGAGTCACATTGTTGAGGACACAAATCTACTGTCACCCAAAGGGTCAGTACAGAGTGTGTAATGTGACTAATGACTTAAACCAACTTTCCCACTAATTTACTTACAGCAAGGCATGGCCAGTTTTAGCCTCATCAATATGGATCTCTGGCCATAGAGTGATTGGGATTCAAATTCCCCTCAGTATTGCACACAGGTGCAACAGTAAGCTGTGTGTTGCTTGAAGGTCCAGTCATGTGGCGTTTTGAATACATTTTATTATTTATAGAACCATGTATCACTGACAGTACACAACTCATACCATGAGCTTTTTCTTGTGTCAAAAGAACATTCACAAATTGAGATACAAGGCTTTTTTCATCATGCTGACAATGTGCTAGTTACTTCCATAGCACTCACAGATCATTCTCCTTTTCCTTCCAATCAATTCTGTTAAAAAACTGTCAAAAGTCATGAAAGGGGAAGACTTCGTTCCTGAAACTGAAGTAGATCAGACATAGCATGCATCCATGCTGGGTTGTAATCACACTGGTGTCAAAGCATAGAATTACCCCCTGAACACTCACATTTTATCTAGGAATCCAGGAGAAAAACTTCCAATGAACAGACCCACAGTGATATTAGAATACACATGGGCCTTCAGAAGCATGTTGGCTGTTGAAAAGGAATCGGGGAGGGGGCAGGCAGTGCCGTGCTGTGCCTTCCGGATGCCCAGCCCGTCCTCAACAGTCTCACATCGCTCATTGCACAGCTCTGTGTATGTAGATACTGTCATTAGGCTTTCTCACATTGCCAACTGCACAGAGGGAGGCAGTGAGAACATGCTGGCTGGTCTCGCTTCCAGAAATACTTCTAGAAAAAGACACTTCTGTTGATGGGTTCAAACTTTTAAAAAAGTTTCTTAGGTTCTGTCAGTACTGTCAACAATAACATGTGGCTTGTGTATTTTGTTTCCAGCTGTTACATTAATCCAAGTGCAAGAGTACATGTCACTGCAGTGGATATATGAATGTTGCGAAACACAGCACTATTTAGTATCTTGGCTTTGCATAAAGGCTGATAGCCTTACCTTAAGTATAGAGAGGGAAAAAAAGAAATGCCTGACAAAGTTTTATGGCTGAAACAATGAGATAAGGATAGTACAGCCAAACCAAGTACTAACTTGAAACTGTTCCTTTTTTATTAACACATTGTACAACACTGTATTCGGGACAAAAATATAAATAGGAAACCAAAAGTGTACATTCTTACACTAGCTTCAAAAAGGTATTTTGTTATTATTCTAGACTAAACAACATACTTTAAATTCACAGAAGAACAACAAAAAACTGGTGTCATCTGAAGGTTGTGGACTCAAGATGGCAAAACTGTCCTTTGTGTTCATAAATCAGTCCAAACCAGGGCTTCCTCACAGAGCGCCATTTTGACCCATGTGTGTGATGAGTGGGGCTCAGGACATCCTGTCATTAGTTCTGCTAGCTGTAGGCCTCCAGGCTTCCTAATGTAGAGGCCTGAAGTGTCTTCACATTGTCCTGAACTTTAAGCTTCACTCATTTCTTCAGAGGTCCTGACATCTTGCGTAGCCCCTTTATCCGATAAAGCAGTCCGTTGATAAAGTCCTGGCGGCAGAGAGAGTCTGCAGCTGATTGCAGCTTATGTTTTGTAGATTTCAAAAGGGTTTGAAGGGTTTTTAAGGAAAGTTTGAACGCTGTAAGCATACCAAAGGATCATTTTGGAGATGGAGTAAAACTGAAGATTGAATGTTTAAGACTTGATGATCTGTCCCTGTTTTTAGCAGGTTTTTTGCTCATAATTTGTTAAATAATGTATTTTAAATATTTATTTGTTTTGCAAATGCTTAATTTATGTGCAAGGAAAATTTTATTTAGGGGTAATTATAATTTTATTTTATATTTTAAGTACCAGCCAGATTCTGCAAATCTGGGAAAACATTATTAGAGGTGACAGACACCCAGTTCAGAGAGGCCTCACCATCTCAGATTGCCCTTGCTTAGCTTTCAGGTTCACATCATGCCAATTAACTAATTATTTGAATATGTTAAGAAACACAGATTCATCCTTACCTCTTTTGGCTTCCCGCACTCTTGAAGAAGTTCCTGTAAAATAAGTGTACATTTAAAAACAAATACCAACAATGATTATTGTACTTTTTGTGCTCAAACTGTGTGAATCATGAGCCAATTTAACATGTTTAAACTGTCTTTGAATGATAAAACTTTTTTTGTCTGAATGACAGAATTAGGTATAAGCAACTACTAGTTTCATAATTGATGCAGGGATGTGAGCAATATTGTCAAGGCCAAAACAAGCAATTCAAAGGGAAATGATACACATTGGTTTTATAGACACTGCAGATATCTGTGTATCTGGGACTTCTGTTTTGCATTTTCCTGCTCGGTTTACACTCAGACTTACTGCCAGCACTAACCTGTAGTTTTGATCTCTGCTCTGCATCTGTAAGCTCCAGCAGCTCATCAATGTCGATCTCTAACTCTGGAATCTCATCCTCCTTGAGCACAGAAAAAGGTTGGGACAGGAAAAGTGAGATAAAAGTTTGGTAAAATTACTAGCCTGACTCATGCATCAACACACATTCACTCAAACTCCGGAAGTGTGTTATACCACTGGCAGCTCAGTGCACATTGCTGTGGTTCAGGCCAGAAATTTGCATTTATACTGTATCAGAGAGCAGGTTTTCCTTGTTTTGATCAACAGTGTTTACGGCTTTTCCACCATAGGGCACTTAGCAGATGCCACATCAATCAACTCAGTCTTAGTGAGACCTTTCAGTGCCTTCCAATTAAAATTCAACAACAATGGGTGCTGTTGGAAGGATGGGATTGTGAGTGTGCAGTTAGTGAAATTGCAGCTCAAACATTGTATGGTACAGTAATGAGACTGCAAAGTTTACTCCAGGCCCAGGGAAAATATGTACCTGGAAAGGCTTGGGGGATCTATTTTAAATTGCTGAAGATCACATATAACCTTAAAGTAGTATGAGTCTGATTGGGCTGATATTCTGACCTGAGGTAACCATGTCCAAATTCCAGAGATGTGCTTGCTATTACGCTGATGGTCAGTTCATTCTGATGAATTGTGATCTCATGTAGGTGGGGTTCTAACTAGAGGTGTAGCAATTGAAGCCAACTCCTGATTACCTACATAACACTGAATAAATCAAATTAGAAATAATTAGATCTAGTTGCTTGAGAAGCAATATCTTTGCTGTATCTCAACAGTGTGGTTAGCTCTATAGCAACATTGCAAGTGTTGAAGAACAGGAGAGAAGACAAACAAGTGGAGTCATATTTCATGCATGATTCACCCGTAAACAGTTTCCCCAGCTGGCATTTCGTGCCATCATTAACCGGAAAATCCCCCAGGTTTTAATGGTTATTTCATGAGATTAATGATGCGCAAATCACAGCTTGGCTCTCTTGCACCAAACTTTTATGCTGCAGAGCGGTGTTTGGAGAAATGGCTGAGTCACCTTTGGATTTGCCATAGAGGAGATTGTAGAGGAAACAAAAACAGGTGCAGAGATGCTGTTTCTGACAGCCAGTGTGCAGGCTATGAAATCTGAATTTGAGTGGGGTGGCTGTAAGCTGTCTAAACACAGATGTGTCTCCAGGGGTTGATACAAGCTCATTTGTATGTCTTAATTTCTCAAGCCTACACCAGTGCTTGGTTATATCTGCTCTAATCAACAAAATAGTGCAGGAAATTGGCTGGGCTGTAAAACTCAAGGAAGCAAATCAACACAGCCATCAACCCACACAGTCAACAACAAAGTATTTATAGAAAATAAATGATGATGCAACAACCAATTACAGGAATATAGCAGAATAAAAAAGTCCCCACCCATATGAAAGGAAAGTAAAGCATCCATCTCCAGCAGCACAGAACAGTGGGACATCTACTGCAGGAAATGGGTTGGGGAAAACTAGTGAGCAACCTATGTCTTTTTTTCTGGAAATTGAGTTGTCCCAGATTAGTATTTAGTAAGTCAGTAGGTGTTTTACAGACTTGTTAAACTAGATGTGTCCATTTCAAATGAATTTTCCTCTTGGGTAGTCTTAATATCTGTTTCACAGAGGACTTTCTCACTGTCAGTCAGTAAGGAAAATCCAGATATGACGTCAGGGACTGCACCACCATGTCAACACATGCTGGTAATTCTGATTCACTCTCAATAGCTTTACCTGCAAAAATGTTTTTGCAATTGAGAACTAAACTATTCTTCCAGTACCCTTCAAGCTGTACTGGCTATGATTCCAGGCCATTCAGAGCATGCAAGACTGATTCTGATGAAGTAAATAGACCATTGTTACTGGGATTGATGGTGACTTCTATGATAGCATCTGTTAAATTGTGAGCTGGTGAGGCACAATCTATAGCTAGACAGTATGAACAATTTGGTACTTTTAAGGATTTCCCACTAAATTACCATGCAGGGACAATAGGAAACCAAAGAAAGGAACAAAACCCATTCTACCCATACACATTGTATTGAATTAGGTTTTGCATTTGTAAGTAAAGACATACAACCAAAACTAGAGTCACTCAATTAAAAATTAAAACGCATAGTTATTATTATTAAAGATTATAAAGCAGGGCTTTAATTATGAAAATCCACTTGATAATACTCTGACAGTGATAACTAATTACTGAATACATGAATGTCAAAATACTTCAAAGAGCAACAAAAAGGCAGTTCTTGTACAGAATTGAGCACTGTTGCATGGGTTGAACATGGGTTGGCTAGACTTCTGTCAATCAAACTGAGTATCAGTCCTTGGAGATGAAAATAGGTTCCCTGTGCAATGTAATGGTGGCTTTTCCATCCCTGGTTATGCTAAACAAACAACAACAATTTATGTCAAATAACTACTTAATTAATTATTCACAACAAGAAATACAACTCTGAGGACTCAAATCTGTCTCACTGAACACATCAGCGAGCTAATACATAACAATTTATAACATTGATCACATGATTTTTCATTTTATGGTTATTGCTTCAATCAAACCACATTTAAATTGTGAGTAGATACTGCAGATTTAAATACTATATGTTCATGGTATCACAATATGTAATTATTTATTAAATATTATTTATTCTCCATGGTATGTGAGCATTGAACATCATCAGACATTTTCACAAAAAACAATAATTATTTGAGTTTGCACAATGAATCTCCCGAAACATTTGAGACAATGCAAATAATGTCAGAAGTCAACTCATTTTCCAATGAATCTATTTGAAATTGACAGACGAGGAGGTATTTATTTGTTTAGCAAACATTCCAATCCAGTTACACAGTGTACATTTCCACACTTTGAATATACATTTGACATTTAACTTAAGGAATATATGCTAAATATCTTGCTCAAAGGTAAAACAGAGGTTCCATGTCTGCTTGTCATAACACATAGGAATTTCTCCTTAATTACTACATGTTATTACTGTGAAAACCCCAGGAAAGAGAAACAACCTAATTTTTATTTTCATTCTTTTCTGTAAGATTGTTTTATTGAAATGGGTGACATAAAATATTTTCAAACATTAATAAAGTTGCTTAGCACAACAGGAAGCCTAACAAGGAAGCTGTTGCTTTGCAGCTCATTTAGTTTGAGGTTCAGAAGGGAGTGATTTGCTTAAGTGAGCACATTATAAGTGCAATTTTTCTTTCCTTTCTGCATCTGAGTGGAGAGAATTCTATGAGAACAGTCTTAATGTCCAATAACAGAGAGGTTACAGGTCAAATTCCTCATGAGTAAGTTTTTTTTTTACTTCACTGCACACAATGAAAGAATGAAACTATTCTGTTTTGAGGATAATGGCTGGCTATTGGTCTCTAAGAACAAGGGGTCTGCTGGAGAAATTAGTGTGCAGACCAATTCACTAATGATAGTATAATAACTTTATTGCTTTGTCTTACAATGAAGATTACAAATCTAAGACATGTATGTTTTCCCACACTACAGTAATTGACTTTATTACAATGAATGCAAACAGACAAAACATCATGCAAACACCACAACAAAGTCATCTACAGCCACCAATCTGTAGGAGTGCATATTAGCAATATTCTTAAATAATTCAGCAGGGGGGACTACATGAGCTTGCACATGGAAAAGCCTGGAAGCACAGCATAACCTTTCCTTGAGTCCATGCAAAATTGATCAAGTGTGCCAACGCCATTACAATGTGTGCGATGACACTATCAGTTCTCTTGGCTTACTTTGGTATCTCATACATCTAAGCCAGCCATCCAGTCAACCAGTTACTAGATATCAGCACAACATAAAATGGCCTGTGGACTGTGAATCCTCTTTTCACCCCTGAGTGAATGGAACCACAATTTGTAAACAAGCGCTTTGACCTGGAGCAAGGAAAGAGTGATAAATGTCTCCATCAAACAATCTTTTAAGTGATTTCCCATAACAATTTAACAGGAACATTTAATAAATTCAGTGACAATGTGCCAAAACTGTTATCAAAGGAAAATGACCAGGGTCACGGCATTTAATTCATGTGTGCATGTTTCCAACAAAGTTTTGCAATGTAGAAATTATGAAATGTATATAAAATGCCAGTATTAAAAACAGGCAAATGATGAATGTTCTCTAATTTAGTTACAATGCATTTTGCTGATATGCATTTCCGTACATGTGCCTTGAAATTAAATATAAATTTAATTCCTTTTTGGATTAAGTACAGTAAAATGCAAGATTGTAATGCGTTTATAATCATTTTAGTGAGCACGTTTTAGATCTGTCTGTAGTATTTACATCTATGATACATTTCAATTTTAACCACAACATTGTATCATAGCACTTGAATCTAAATATTTAAAATGAATAAGGAGAATACTTTAAAAACTATAATTGCACTAACCTGAAAACACAGTAATACCAATGAGATTGTATAAACAACTGGCTTAAACTAACACTCTATATCGTTCTTTATGTGTAGAAATAGGTCACCACATGTAGAGCATATGTTGTCATTTTTTCATTATAATTTCTAAATCTGATGGATGACGGGTTCCTGAATTAACGTCCAGTTGCATTTTAAAGCAGTTTAATGCTTCTTTAGGTTAATCCATGCCACCACTCAACCATTATCCTCTTTCCTCTAATAACTCAGAGATACAAGCAATTTAATTCTCTCTGCAGCCTTTTAGGAAATACAAAGAGTAGAGTCTAATGGTGATCCAATCCACAGAAATACTTGGAAGCAACATCAGAAGTGATGCTTGCAAATGGAGAAAATTCCCACTTGCAGCAAAAGTACTGTGTTGTTACTTGTAATGTGTTTTACATCAGTGCTAATGGGTTGCTCTGGCACTACACCATTTATAATACTGAAATAGAAATGAGGGAAAAGTTCTAGCCTCACTTGGTGTAAAGATGGAAGAATTATATATTGTAAATAAACTTGTATTTTACAATAAGTGTGGCAAGAATTATTACCATTTTTTCTGTGTTTTTCTGCTATCAGCCATGCATGCAACTAAATTGCGCTGTTGACTCAAGACTACATTATTTGCAACATTTGTTTAAACAGGTTGTTGTATGCCTGCACTCACACCTATCCTTTTGTCCCCCTCAGTGATTATGGAATGGGATCTCAGTGAACCCAGTGCCCTGGCCAAAGCAACTGCCCTCTGCTTAATTACCCATAAAATGTGTTGTTGGTCCGATGCATTCTTTGTGGTGACTGACTGTGCCCTTTTCTCTCTGAATACTTGTTTGTTTGGCTGTTGAAACATCAAGATTCTGACAGACCCTGTGGATTAGTTCCGTTTGTATAACAAGCAGTGTTAAAAAATTTGTTTTCTGTAATATAACCCCCCATTTGTGGAAAGCATAGTCACAAACAAATCATAAATAATAATTACAAAATATTATGGAAAATCTTGAGCATTTTTGTTATGTCTGCTGGGGATTAAGGCTATGTCTAGAATCTGTGAGTGGTCACAACACTATGATCAATGTTACTATAGGCAATGGTAGACTTACCATACTAACATAGCTTACTCTAAACAATATATGTCCTACACTGTATTTAACTATGCCTGTTTAGTGAAGCCATATTAGACAAATATTATTCTATGCATCTGCCAGATACTTTTACCATGCATTTTTTAATCTCCCCTTCCCACCCTCCAAAGCTTAGGTAATCACATCAGTGTCGGGAAACACTGGCACATCTGCATAAAGCCAGGCCTCCAGCAGACGTCACATTCATCCCCCTCAGCAGTGCTTCATCCAGCCTCTCTGACTCCATTCCTGTGCCACTGTTCTGTTGCCATGGCATCCCCGGGGAATGGTGAGAAAATTGTCAGTGTGCATGATATGATTGGATTCAAGATCAGCGAATGGGCAAACTCTGTGTGTAGAGATCCATCACCTTATCCATGCAATCAATAATGCAAACACTGAACATGACATTTTTGTGGGCAGACATTTCTGTGAGCAGTACTTCAGACAGCTTTCCAGCAGAGATTGCAGCAGTAAGCCTTTCATGTTCTTAAATCCTCTCAGACAGTATAGTGCCTGGGGGGAAAAGCCCCCCACCCACCTGCCTCAGTTCAACCAATCAACATATCAGAAGGAAGATCCATGAGGTGGTACTGCAAAGTATTTTTTAAGTGAGAATGCCTTCCATTTTCTTCAAAAATAATCTCAATTATTAAAAAATATTATTTGTAATATTAAGATTAAAAATTATTTTGTGAAGCGATTTGATTGTGAAACTTTTTCTGCTTTTGTTAAGGTATCTATAATGAGTGCAGAGAGCCTAACTGACAACTTATAGTTTTATACATTTGACAAATAAAATGCTTTTTTTATTAAAGGATCAATTCTTTTAAAATTACACAGTTCAAGCCATATTGTGGATAATATTAAGTTACATTTATCTTGTCCATTTCTTATTATCTCTGTGAAAGACTCAACCACAAGAATTTCTGTAAATGCTAATGGAAAACAAGAATGATGTCACTCCAGAGATATAATTACACTGCACAACCAAAACCCTATAGGAAGGTAACACTTCAATCAACTCTTGTAGGTACCTCACTGAAAAACTGTGTCCATCCACCTACACAGTCCCTCTCATAAGCAGATGTGTTCAGGGGAATGTCAGATAAACACAGAGAGCGTATTTCCTCAGTGCTGTCACCAGACTCTTGTTCTCCTTCATGCCTTTAATTATTGACAGAGGGGACCTATGAGCCACGCTGGCTCTGCTGCTCACTGGTCGAAGACTCAGCAGGAACTGTTTGAGAGCCTTACCTCACAGTCGTACAGCAGGTGCAACTGTCCGTCAATCCATTCCTCAATATCCAGCCTCCTTTGCAGGTCCTTGCGGTTGTATTTGACTGTCAACTTGCCCAGCTTTCGGTGTGGGGGCTCCTCCTCCTTGTCAGGTGTTTGGAACATCACCCTGGACTGGGTGCTGGGCTCCGATGCCATGCCTGTCTCGGCCTCCGGGAAACAGCTGAGGAAACTCTGAAAGCTGTCTCTTTTTTCCTCTGTTTCTCTCTCTCTCTCTCTCTCTCTCTCCTCCCTCCCACCCTCACTCGCCTGACTCCTTGTTCTCTGTGGAGGATGGTAATAAAAGACGTCTGTGTGTGTGTGTGTGTGTGTGTATGCGCATGTGTGTGCTCGTGTATGTGTGAGCACTGGTGCTCCCTCTCCTTGTGTGTGTGTGTGTGTGTGTGTGTGTGTGTGTGTGTGTGTGTGTGTGTGTGTGTGTGTGTGTGTGTGTGTGTGTGTGTGTGTGTGTGACGGAGTGAGAGCAGAAGGCAATGAGGGAGCTGATAAAGGCAGAGAAAAGGTTGAAAGGACACCAATACTATGATTCAGAAAGCCAAGAATATTGCTCCTTTGGCAATACTCCTAATGAGGATAGTCAACACAAATGATTATAAAATATGCTCACAAATGTATGCCTATAGACTATGAAAACCAGATAATGAGATGTAGCTGAAGTTTTTAATCTTGTCCAGTCAAACAGAAAGAGAGCATAAAACGTAATTTAATTTTCTGATAAATTCAGGAAAATTATTTTTGTTAATATGAAATAATGCAAGCTGAATTAGACATATGTATGTATTATTTTTCATAATTGTAAGTATTTTTATTCTCAAACGTTCAGTCAATTCATAAAGTTTTTTATTATTCTAAGTCCTACAGTCCTGGAAGGAAACCCATAATTTCCCCCTGTAGCACTGATCGATGTGGTGGAAGTAGTAAGGAAAACACATTTGGTTTGAAAGTCATCTTAAAGAACTGCTAAACATGGGGGGTGCAAAGAGGTTGCTATTAGTGTTGCTTCTTGCTCTTCCTTCCATGCCTAATGGAGATTTTATGAAGACATAATACAATGTTTTCAGGATGCAAGGAAATGGACCAGGATGCAGTTTGACCACACTTCACTCACTGACAGCAACTTTGAGCCAGAAAAGAATGCTTTTTCAGGCAGATGCTGGGAGGCTCATCCTGTTAAGGTGCTGTTCCAGTGTGTAGACTGGCCCCCACTCTCTGGTATGAAATGGAGAAGCCCTGTCTGATAAGGCATACTTAGTTGTAGCATTTCCTAAGCAGGGAGGCTTTTAGTAAACATGCCTAAATTAAATGACCCACATTGTTTGCAGTTTTTTATTATCTTACATATGCTTTTTTATGTTAGAAGTAATTCTGATAAAGCAAAAATACATATAACATCAAGGGAACCATGGTAGAGTTGAAATAATAACACACTCCACAATTGAGATGTATGAAGATGTATGGCATGCATGTTCTTTTGTCTCACACACACACACACACACACACATATATATCAACCTTTCTCTTATTATGTTTCAACATTGTGTCTTATCTTAATGGTAAGATCATTTTATTATTATTATTATTATTATTTAATATCATTTTAGTAATATTTTATTTGGATGATTTTGATTAACCTAAAGAGCTTTTACACACTCGCTACAGACTGTGGGTTTCCCTGACAAGTCATCCAAATTTCCTCCAAAGAGAAGGTGATACCATCATTGTCAAGCACTTTATAACAGCCATTATCAGGTGTTCCTTAATAAGCCTTGAATCTAAATTGGCATCATCAGTTACAGCCTGATTAATGATGGATGAGTGTTGGGTGCAGGGCTAGTAAGTGCTGTTTGATAGTCATTTTGAAGGAAACCCAAAGAAGAGCCAGAAAAATATAAACCCATTTATTCCAGTGAGGTCAAACATCATTACAGACAAAGCAACACTGAGCCAAAATCATAGTTGTCCAACCTGTGCCAAACCATTACAATTGGGACAAGAGACACAACAAGGGTACACCATAGAGTTTCCACTGATCCTGTTACAAAAACAATAAGACTCAGTTTTTTGTTTTGGCAGGCTGATTCAATCAACCTTAGCCCTGCGTGTTCAGCCAGCAATGCACCGTCTGTTACAAACCCTGAATTATTTAACATCTTTGCAGCTCACCTTTCCCAGTGAACAAATTCATTCAGCCCATCTCCTGCACCTGGTTCTGCACCAGTGGCATCCATGAAAAAGCCCTGGCTGATTAAATATAGCAACAACCCTGGGATACACCAAAGGGCAGGCTTCTCCAGCGGTCTGAGCTGACCCAGTGGTGTGGATAACGTGTCTGAGTACCATGATGCCAGATCTCAATAGCTACTGTCGCTTCACTACCTCTGGTAAATCCTCTTTAAACAGGATCCTGACTACATTTTTGTGACGATTTGAATTTTCCTTTGGTACTACAATTGAATTTAGTACCACAGTACCATACAAATTGTAGTAGCTGATTGGCTTATGGACTCCACCCCCCTGGTTTTTATTATTCAAAATAAAGTTATTCACAATATAGTAAAGTCATTTCAGTCCATAGGGTGTGTGTAAGACCCATAATTCTACACCAAGACTTTACTGTAACTGTAACTCTGGTACAGCATATGTGAAGTTGCAACAAAGTTAAAAACATGGTTCTTAAGACACTTCTCACATGTTTTATGGAATCTATGTTTGTTTCAAAATATTTTCTCTGATGTTTCAATTACACACAAAAAAACAAAACACATTGTGCATCTCATATTTTCCTAAAGGTGAAGTTTCAATCACAAAATGTATTCATGTAATTTAGTGAAGTTCGGGTAGATATGAATGCAGTTTCCTTGTCATTTCATGTTAATCTTTGCTCTTACTAAAAGCCAAGGGAAAAAATTGCTCAGGATGTTTGAAATACGAAAAATATGTAAGAGCTATGACCTCTTAGATCATTCTGTTATAGGCTGAATGCAAACTGATAGTAGTATCCCATAACATAATCACAATGATCAGATCATTATAAAGTACAAAATCAAAGACAATAGTCATTTAATATTCATGGAACCCCCATTAATACTGCATGGCATAACAACTGCTAAGACAGCTATGTCTTTCTGGTGCAACATTAAATCATAATTCCTACCCCTTCTATCTGCAAAGTACACTATGCTCTTTTTATTGCTGTAGAACAGTAATTAGTCACTATAGTCAAGATGCATTGCCATGCCTTTCTTGAATAGATCTGTGTTCCATTCTAATATGGACCACTTTGCTTTGGCTTGACTCTAACCTTCCTCCTATGGAAAAGTAGCCAGTTATGTTAAAACAAAATTACTTTACCATGTTTTAAAATGCTTATATATTTACAGTACAGTAGGTTTGATTTCCAATAGAATAATTACAGATTTAAAACTTCCAAAGAAGGTGATGTATCCCCATAAGTAATCAACATATAACTAGAAACTCAAGTCAAGCATGTTTTATTAAAAATAAGTTGCCTACAACTGTGGTGTTGTGTAAGGCATATCACTGTATTTGAAATGGAAATTAAAATTAGTCTCTGTTTAACTTGGAAGCACAGCTGACAAATAATAATTACCTATATCCTACTGAATTTATTAGATACTTCAAAACACCTGTACAGTTTTACAAAGTGGCATCTGTTGTCTACATACATTAAAAGGAGGTAGACTGGGGCAGTGACAAGGTAGCAAGAATGTAGAAGAATAGAGAAAAATGAATGGCAGTGGGACAGATATGCAGTGACCAATGCCTAAATATGTTGAGATTCCAGGCCCTAGTGCTGTTGATGAAGTGGAGGGTCTTTTCTGCACTTTTTCCTCTGCTTGTTTGATGACCAAATGAACATACAGTATTTTCCAGTCGATCTGTATACTATCCAAGCTGGGAAAACATTCCAGTCTATTACTACTATTGCATTTGTTCATGGTTATCAAGATCTTCATGAAGATAATGGACATGCTGTCATGTTTTAATTGATTCTCCCACATGGAGCTTAGTTGCTCATACATTTACCCTCAGCAGATGTAGACATGGGATGCAAAGTGTTAATTGCTCTGAGCTCTGCAAGTAAAGCACCATCAAATCTACTCTGAGAGCTACTTCAACTCTGTGCCTTCATATCATAAAGGAGGGACAGTGAGGTTTAACTGAAAGCATCTGCCTTTTCTGAAGTCCAAGAAAGGGCTTTGCAAAGAAGAACCTGACCTTGTCTTTGGCTCTGATGGCATTTTATATGTGAGATGAAAGATAAGTGAGGTGTAACTGTCCTTTCAACTATCCAGTCATGCATGCATTACTGGTGTATCAAGAGGAAAGCTTTAAGTACGCAACCAAAATTGCTGTGGGTTACAGCAAACACATGAGCTGCATGGAAAAAGCACAGTATTCTGTGGCATTACAGGCTTCTTCAGCACATACGTTGACAGGAGAATGACACTGAGGGGCTCCCATTGCACTTGAGTGGCAGGCTAATGGTCAGAGGACAGGTTTGAGTGAAGAGAATCTGGTGGGAGAAAAACAGCCCAGTGAATGAATTGCCTGAGCTGGTTAACAGATCAATGTGTTTCTGAGTGGCATTCAAAGCACAGTGCTTAAATGAAATAAAAACCACACCAGAACTGACTTATGAACATGACCTTACCAGTCTGACCCAAAGTTATCTCATTTTGAGTGTGTGCCCCAGTATTGTCAACAAAGTTTAAGATTTTCCAGGATTTCTGTCTGTACTTGAAAATGTTAATGTATCTGAAAATGTATGTTGATTCTTCTTTAAGTACCACAAGAAATCTCAAATATAAAATGCATATTGTTTTTTTGAACCTTGCTCACTTTATTTCAAGTGTGTGACTCAGAGCATGAGTCATTGACAGTGTGATACCAAGTCTTATGCAAAGTGGCCAAAAACATGACTCACAGATACAGTGCCCTCAATAGGAATCACAGCACTTTTATATAAAACAATTTTTATCAAATATATGCTCAATAGAAATATTACATTTTCAATGTTAAACTATTTTTTAAAAATAATTTCTGTCTTGATTTAAATAAGTGTTTTATTGGACTAAAATGATAAACATGTATGGACGTCAACAACGTAATCAATGCATATTTCTTTAAAGAAGCATTTGCATGCATGGTACAAAGTAAGAACTGTGGTCATCTGGATTTTCAGTGATTTGACAACTCATATTTCTCAGTTGAAATGTATTTTTTAGATTAATTATATAAAATACACGTAAATATTTTTGCTGCACAATGTGAAAACCACTGGGCAGGGATTCAGTATGCCACTGCCCCCATGTGGTAATATTCACGCCTTGCTTTCAAGGACGTCCAGTAGTGCCCTCAGATTAACCCATATCAAACGGCAACACTCTTAATAGTCATACGTTTTCCACAAAAAACCTCGGCATCTAACGGGAATACTTCTGGTACGATGAGTGACAAGAGACATTTTTATTCATTCTGAACCAATGTATTGTACAAGATGGTATCTTTATAGTAACGCCCTGTCCAGGCGAGAAAACTAATGATTTACCAAACTCGTCACTTATTGTGCGCACATTACACCATTTAACCAAATGTATATTTTATTTATTTAACAGATACATAATTACTATATATCAAAATTGACTAGGCTGCATCTTGGGTAAACCCTATGAAATTCCGCATGCAGTCTCAGGTGAAAAAAGTTGTCTACTAGAAACAAACCAGTCTGCAGGGTTCCCACACCCTGTCCGTCGACGTCATCGCGTCTGTTTGCTCTCGCTTACGATTTCACTTCCTTAGATTATACAGGTAACTTGTAGACACACACCTGGGAAACTCAAGAGATTAAAGTTTTCTTTAGAATTTCCAGCGGAGGTAAACACGTAGAAAGGAGATGAGCTGGTATTAGCAGAAACCCGGCACGGTATATGTTTTCTATCCGAATAGCTGAACGTCGAAAATATATTAGAAGGTCGCTTGCAAGTGATTTTAACAGGTATGTGGCGATTCTTTGTCCTTTTCTGTAGTATTACAATTTATGTTGTTTGCATAGTTTTTGTTTTTTACTGAAATCAAGTAAATCCACACTGAAATATGAATTACAATAAAGTAGTTATATGCAATCATACAAACTATTATAAGGTCAATCGTTGTATGTACTTACTCTGAAATGCCCGAAGACAGCATAGGAAACTGAATGTTGAGTAATTGTAAGGTTGGCAGTTGTAAAAGTTTTATTTTGTTCTTTTTACAGAAGCCCAAGTTGGCGAAGAAGGTTCGAATCAGTGCTCTGTGAAGTGTTTCGTTTACTCTAGGATGACCTCTTTTTGGGTTGGATTGCTGTTGGGCTCTTCGTTGCTCCAAACGCTGTCCACAGTGCGCGCCCAGGCCCGGTCGTTTGGGGAGCAATGTTTGGACGACTTCAAACAGGGGAAAGAGGGCTTTGTTTTGGATACAGACGAATCTGTTAAAGATGGGGCCCAATTCATCACGTCCCCGAATCTCTCGCGCAAGAAGGACTGCATTGTATCGTGCTGCAAAGATCCCAATTGTAATCTTGCCTTGATGGAAGACGATGAAGAGGGGTTAATCAAAGGCTGTTTTCTCTTCAATTGTCTATACAAACAAAAATACGTTTGCAGATTTGTGAAGAAAAGCGGATTTAACAACTACATTATGAACTCTGTTTTCGAAAAATACCTTGAGGGTCCACACATTTCCGGTAAGTATTTGTAATTGTAAGTGCCTACCAATTTATTTATATTGTGTCCCGCTCATTCCTTCCAACTAGTTTCTGTATTGCAAGTGTCCAAAACGCTAACTTGACCAGTGACGTCATTTGCATACATAGTAAGCAATTAAGCTGGCTACTTGGTAATGGTGGTAGCTTTTGGTGTCGACTTTAGGCACATTAAAAGGCGTCATTGATTACAACATTTCTGGTAGTACATATACCACAAACAATTCCCTTTGAACTTCCAGGTTCTTCTGTGTGATGTTCGTTCAGTTAAATGGGAACTGAGGGACTGGCTAAAGGGCTAGTAAGACACATACAAGATGCTGTTTACAAAAGACACAATGACATTCTTTCAATTGATTTTTTATTAATAAATAATGGATTTGCTTGCTAAATGGCATCAGACACACCTTTTGTGTGTTGTGGTGCAACTCTGAGTATATAGGTTTATGTGTAAAGCTGTTCAACAACGTGCTTGACTTGTGACTGAAATAGCACGTGATCAGTGCGCCCTCCTTTTTGAGGGAACAGAACACCGAAACCATTTGGCCTAGAATCCTTGCACAAGTCCAGACACGCTAGGTTTCATTAAATGGCCCTTATCGTAGTGTAAAGTTACATTTCTTTCTTTCTCTTTCACCTAACTGCTCATTTGATAAGTCTGATTCCCAAGTGGTCACAGTTTTTTACAAGGCAGCAAATGGGATCTAGCTCATCAGTTCTGGCTGTTGTTTTCCGTTGTATAGTTGTGTCACCTACACTACCATGTTTTCTTTCCCAGGATAGTTATTGCCCTTAAAGATGAAGATGGCAAGATAGGACAAAGACAGTCACTCCGTTATTGTCCAATCATGAGTGTGACTTATGAGCATGGCAGACATTCCAAGAGAAGCATGCTGTGCTTGTACGTTAGATACTACTTGAGACAAGCTGAGAACAAGCTGCTAATACCAAGTTCCCAAGCTGTTTTCTTAACTGTTGGTTTGATGTTGTGCAATTCTCCCTGATTGCTTTTAATGATGTGACATTGTTGTTGTGGTTGGTTCCAGTGCACTGGAAGAAAATCGGGTTATTTACTTTTACATGACTGTTTAAAATGTGGTTTAGGAGGCTATGTTTCAGTGAACAAGGGGTATGCTTCCCTTTTTTGTCTCCACAGTTGATGACGATGACAAGCCTCCAGTGGCGAATGCAGGACAGGACAGGGTTGTCCAACCCCAGGATGTGGTGCCATTGGATGGCATTGAGAGTAAAGATGACAAGAAGATCGAACGTTATGAGTGGCGCCTGGTCCAAGGCAATTCCTCAGCTGTTTTAGAGGTGAGTAATCAGAATTATCTGTGAATTTTATAAACATCAGTCACTCTTTCTGTTTTACAAGGCTGTATTTATGAAGGGTTTGCATCCAGGGGTGAGCTGATACATTTTTTATAATAAACTTAGTAATAATTGTAGGTTTAGTTCTGGTACGAACAAGTCTCATCTGTGATATTTTCAAGGATAAATACTTTACTAAGGACTCTATGGGTTTTTTGTGACGTTTTATTCAGGTAACTGATATTCAGGTCCTCCACTGTGTCACTCATTTGTACGGTACTGTATGAAGGCTTTCATGTCAACTGTTTTCCAACTCTGCAAACACATGGTAGTGGATAATTAACATTTGAAAATAATTCTAATCAAAAGAAATTTCCAGCATTGCTCCCATAAACGTATCATAAGTACACAAACATGCCCATTTTTAAATTCTAAATATTTGTGTTGTATTTACTTTTTTCTTTAGAAAAGTAGTCTGCCAGACCAAGTTATGGTGTCCAATCTGTTTGCTGGAGTTTACAAGTTTCAGCTCACTGTCTTTGACTCCATTGGCCAGTCAGACACAGCAGAGGTCACTATTCTGGTCCTTACTCCAGAGCAGTCCCAAGGTGAGTGTTTGGCACCTTAAGAAATTACCTTAAGGGTTTCTTCATGTTACAGTCCTTTGTTTCAGTCTTTCAGTGTTCTTTCAGAGCAGAAAATCCAACTTTCAGAATTCTAGTAATGCCTATTGAGAAGTCTCAAAAGAATGATGCATTCACTGATTCTTCAGAAACTGTTTGGATTGTCATACTTTTCCCTTTTCATTTGTGATGCAATCACTTATTATTCAAAAAATGTTTGGATTGTTATACTTTTCCTTTTGATTTACATGACTCTTCATTTATGAGGAAGTATAAGAAATTAACTGCTTTTCTCTCACTCCTTGACATTCACTTGTTTGTCAAAGTTAAAACAATCCTTTATACATTCAAAAAAGTAGGTGAAAAAATGTTCAATCAGCATGAAACCACATGAACCACTTTGGCTTGATGTTCTGACCTTGTTTGAGGTAAGGAAGGTACTCCAGGTTCCATTATTTTCTTTTACATGCCAGATAGGGTCAGTTAAGCACTCAGTTACTCTCAAATCCCAATAAAAAGAATTTGAAATTGCTGCTGAAGAATATCCATTTATCAGTAAAGGACACCAATGATTAGATTAGTCTGAAATAGTGTGAAAGCTTCTTTCAGAGTGCCTCATCTTCTGTCAGGAAACCGTTTCAGATTACATTGTCTGTGTTATGTGGCTTTCTGTTGCATGCTGGGTTTGTGGGCAGGTCTGTCTGAGAGACCCAATGATTTGGGTCTAATACAGATTTTTGTATCTTTTCAATCTGTTGACTACCAATTTATCACCTGCCGAGGTTTCTTCAGAAATCATTGGTTTTCTTATAATAAATATAATTACGATGCAGTAGAGGAAAAAGTTTTGCACTTAGCATAGCTATCAATACCGCCTCAGTTTATCAAGTAGATACAACTGGAGGTAGTCTGCTGTGCCAGGTTACATTAGCTAGATAACTGGTATCAGCTAACACCATTTAACCACATGAGCAGTTCTGCAATGTCGAGTTTGGAATAGATTCCCTTCTCCTTCGTATGTCTTAAAACCGGAGGCTGTTATACATGAAGAATGATCTCATATCCATATAGAAACTGTTCAAAACTTGAATAGCAGCATTCTGACAACAATTGAAACTGTTCTGAAGGCAGAGGGTGGTCCAACTCTTTATTAGTTAATATTCATATGTTGGTTTTTCCTTAATTTTCTCTCAGGCAATTCAGGCACAGTTATAATTTTTCAAAATTATACTGTTATCTAAAAGAAAATATTTTGATGTATGATTAGCTTACTTCTGTTTGTGGTGGTATTTTTCCAAAAGTCATTTGGACTTGATATGATAATTATTTTTTCAAGATATGGTTGTTCATAAGAGGAGCCATGTTCGTATCAAAATGAAATACAACAATACATAGTTGAGGTTTAAAAAAACTGAAAGCATCAGTATGATATATTAAACTGCTATTTTCCTTGGACCACAAAGTTACATTCCTCAAGACAATAATGGTATTAATTTGAAAAAATATGGGTTATCTTGAAAGGCAAGCGAGTCATTGTATTCCTCAACTCCCAATAGGATGTTAGAGAAGTGATATCAGATTTGC
Organism: Albula goreensis; assembly: GCA_022829145.1. Lineage (NCBI taxonomy): Eukaryota > Metazoa > Chordata > Actinopteri > Albuliformes > Albulidae > Albula > Albula goreensis. The sequence goes on from CM040749.1 coordinate 19,358,914, forward strand.
CCGCAAGGGAACATAAATGCTAATATTAGACTACACTTACCGTTTAAGCAAAAACATTTATACACCGATCAGCCATAACATTATGACCAATGACAGGTGAAGTGAATAACAATGATTATCTCATTATCATGGCACCTGTCAGTGGGTAGGATATATTAGACAGCAAGTTAATATTTTGTCCTCAAAGTAAATGTGTTAGAAGCAGAAAACATGGGCAAGCATAAGGATTTCGGAGACTTTGACAAGGGCCAAATTGTGATGGCTAGACGACTGGGTCAGAGCATCTCCAAAACTGCAGCTCTTGTGGGGTGTTCTCAGTCTGCAGTGGTCAGCACCTAAAAAAGTAAAAGTGGTCCAAGGAAGGAAAAGTGGCGAACCGGCGACAGGGTCATGGACGGCCAAGGCTCATTGATGCACATGGGTAGTGAAGGCTGGCCCGTGTGGTCCAATCCAACAGAAAAGCTACTGTAGCTCAGATTGCTGAAAAAATTAATGCTGGTTCTGATAGAAAGGTGTCAGAACACAAAGTGAATCACAGTTTGTTGCATATGGGGCTGCATCGCCACAGACCAGTCAGGCTGCTGACCCCTGTCCACTGCCGAAAGTGCCTACAATGGGCATGTGAGCATCAGAACTGGACCACAGAGCAATGGAAAAATTGGCCTGGTCTGATTAATCACATTTTCTTTTACATCACGTGGATGGCCGGGTGCGTGTGCATCGCTTACCTGGGGAACACATGGCACCAGGATGCACTATGGGAAGAAGGCAAGCCGGCGGAGGCAGTGTGATGTATTGGCCAATGTTCTGCTGGGAAACTTTGGGTCCTGCCATTCATGCGGATGTTACTTTGGCACGTACCACCTTCCTAAGCATTGTTGCCGACCATGTACACCCTTTCATGGAAACGTTATTCCCTGATGGCAGTGGCCTCTTTCAGCAGGATAATGCGCCCTGCCACAAAGCAAACATCGTTCAGGAATGGTTTGAGAAACACAACAATGGGTTCAAGGTGTTGACTTGGCCTCCAAATTCCCCAGATCTCAATCTAATCAAGCATCAGTGGGATGTGCTGAACAAACAAGTCCGATCCATGAAGGCCCCACCTCACAACTTACAGGCCTTGAAGGATCTGCTGCTAATGTCTTGGTGCCAGATACCACAGCGCACCTTCAGAGGTCTAGAGGAGTCCATGCCTCAATGAGTCAGGGCTGTTTTGGCAGCAAAAGGGGGACCTACACAATATTAGGCAGGTATATATATATTATATAAAATATATATTACTTAGTCATAATGTTGTGGCGGATCAGTGAATAAACATTTGTTACATTTTTAAAGAAAAGACCTATAGATTGTGGTCTCATTGTGATCAACAGATGGTGTTCCTTGACATCCTGTTGTGCTGGTGTAGTGTGTCTGAAGGGCCTTGACTGATACAAAAGACATGGAAACCAAAAGTAATACTGAACAGATTATTGAAGTGACTGCATATTTTCAAGACTGGTTTTAAACTGTCTTTGATGTTGCAAGGACCTGTCAGTAAATACCTTTTTGCAACCTCAGTCTGGAGTACTGAAAATACCAAAGATGATTGTTTGAGAAAGGCTTGGGGTAAGAATTCAGCTTAATTTGAATCTTTATACAAGCATACCATGTTTAGAATTATTAAAAGAGCAAATCTAAAGAACCCTAAATTCCATTGGTATTTTGATTCCCAGGGCCAAAAGGGTGGATGTGATGATTTTTCATGTTGAGTTTTGAAAAATTCTGAGAGAATACATTCTGGTTTGTGTACTTATGGGGATATCCATGCTTTCTGTCTCCTCAAAAACAACAGAGAGAATCCATAGCCTGCAAGCTTTATGCACCTGTTTGTTTAGAAAATTAACTATTTCATTTGAAACACTCGGATAATTTGTTTTAGAATATAAACTCTGTCACTTTAGCATGTCCATGTGTTTGGCTACTGTGGTTCTTTTCTTAGAGATTAAGGTCTCGTGAGCTCTTTGGTGAAAGATCACACTTTTCTCAGTCAGTTGACTCATCCACACTACAAAACGTCTGTTAAATAGTTTACACCATCCTGTTTAGACTACCAATGCAAACACATTGAAACATTGCTGTGTCTTAATAATCCACGGTTAACCAGTGGTTTTGTCTGAAAGGTACAGGTTCACCTTGAGCCAACCCAAGCAAATCATTTTTTAATCCTAAGGGTAACTGCATAGAATGGTTTGACATCAGACCTCCTTTGACGATATGGTATAATGGCACAGTTTGTTTTGTTGTTCAACATTTATTTTCACAACAATGGAGTGCTTATTTAATCGATTACTACAATGTGTTCCATTCGATCAGAAACCTCAAGCAGGAATGTTCATGCTGTCTATAAGAGGATGTTATGTTGCTTAATTCTAATACAAGAGCTCCTGGCATTTGTGTTACTACCTGTATTAAAGTTGAGCTCCTTCAGGAAATTACTAGTGTGAATTCATATGTTGTTATTACGTACATTTTATGGATAATTATTTATTAACTGAAATCACTGGCTACGGGGCCGGGACTATTATGTGACGTTTTAAGCGGTGCTTAAAAATTATGATGATTTAATTTAATGCTTTGCTTAGCAGCAAAATTTAATACTTTGTCCTATTCTGCTGCTTTCAATTGTGGCTTTCCCCAAAACAAACATAAATATATATGGGTATTTTTTCTAACAGGCTATTCTGGTGTACTACACTCTGATGATTGTGGACAAACAGCATATTCCCACCATCACATCCTAGCAGTGCAGTGATCCATCTTAAGATGCACCTTGTGTTCATTACTGCTGTGGTCTCACAATCTTGGGCCTTCTCTGAATTTTTGTTCAGGATAAAAAAAAAATCCATTCCCCATTCCACAATCCATTCTTCTGTCCCTGCAGCACATTCGACTTTCAACTGGAAAAAGTTCTCCTTTGAAATTCTTTGTTTCTGCATCTACTTCACTGATAATAGCTTCACAAACTTTATTTTAAACTAGAAGAAACTTTGGAGAAAATGTTTTAAAATCAGTGTATTCTCTCAGGAATTTTATTTTGTTTTCTTAACCATACCTTCATGCCACAAAAATTGCGCTGCCATTATGTAAATAACGCATGTCCTCGTTGTGTAGACTGTAAACACAGGTCCATAGATTCACCGATACTCCCTCAATGGCTCATGGCATTCTCTGTGCTTTCTGGCTCTCAGCATATCCAAGTAATCTATGTTTAAGTGGCTCTCTACAGGTGTTCTGGGGTTGTTTCAAGGTCCTCTCTTTGAACATGTTTACATTCTGGATGAAGGGCACCTTTTTGGGAGAAATAATAACAAACACTTTACAGCTGAGTTAAACAGTTAAACAACAGCTGAGGTTATATTCGAACACAATATTTCCCTTCAGCATTTGGTAAAGGTACATTTCATGGAGGGTTTGTGATCAAGAATGCAAGATAAAAGTATGTTAAACCTAAAGCATAACCACCTGGCTGTACGGAAAGATTGTTATAGTGGCAATAGAGATATGGTTGCCCTGGTGCCAGTGTAATCTTTCTCTGATGTTATTTTTGTCTTATTTATTATTTAAAGAAATGTGGCATCATTTGCATTTGTCTGAAGAACAAAACCAATATATTTTACTAGTATTTGCTTTTGTTACTTTATTTGGCCTGGCATTCAAACCTGTTCAGGCAAGTTCCCACGAACTGAGCAAATACCTGCATGTGGTCATGATCTGTTGATTTATTACCTAGATTTATATTTTAAATGGCAATAAAAATGCACAAAAAGGTGTGAAGATTACTCTGGAAAGATTTTGGGTTATGGACATTTGAAAGTGGTTTATTTCATTAGCAAGTAAATAAGTACAGCGAATATATTAAAACAAAAAATGAGACAGACTATGACTGAGAAAATTAAAGACAAAGCATATATATACTACTTAAGATACATTATATCTGTGCTTTGTCTTTAATTTTCATCATTTTCATCTATCACAGCAAACATTCAAAAACATCAAAACATCAGCAGAAACCATTTTGTTTAGAACAATATTTTGGTATAAGTGATTACAATGACAGGTTTCATTATTTCAAGATTCTTTTGAAGAATGTTGTTCTTTCCACAAACTCGAACAGAGGTACAATCTGAATTCTGTGGTTAGTTTCTCTTTAAGGAGGAAGTGGCTATATCTGACAGTGATCTTCCTCACTCCTCCCACTCTTTGAAACTGGTTTGCCTAGTTTCAGGAATGAGTTTTCACAAACAAGGACAAGCTCATTCATGGCTAGGTAATGTTGCACAATAGATCTAGGCATAGTATAACAAGAGCAAATAGTCCCGCCATTAAACTTCAAAAGAATACTGTCATTGTGGTGCTCAAATTAAACCGTTTCTCAGCAAGCCTGACCATTTGACCATTTATTGTGTTTAAATGTAGTTATTCATTAAAATGTGTCTACACTTTTGTAAGGGTATTTTCACCACAGAAGAGAGAATGGTATGTCAATTGATTGTAGTATTCATTTGATTTTTACTGCTGGATGCCCTCTGGCTATGTATGAAATCACTTGGGGTCACAATTCAAAAAGTACTTTACTTCTCTCCGGTCTTCTAAAGGAGAGGTCTTGCATTATACTCTTTGAATCCTTATAATGGGCAGGTTTATAATACTCTGTTCAGTCTATGATGATGGGTAGTACTACAATGTAGGCCTCCAACCTCCATGACATGGTTGGCAAAGGACAGATTTAGACATATTTGTGTGCAAATATTTTGAACTCCTGGCTGGTTCCTATTGTTTGAAGAACACCTCTGGCTTTGTTTAAAATTAGCATGAGAAGAATAATTACACAGCCTGGATACTGAACTTTTATCTGAATTGTAGATGGTAGTCTTCACTGAGAGTTACAGTCAATGTGTCACAGCAGGCAATGCATTTATCTTAACTAATGGCTGGGAGGCATTCTGAGAAAATAAAAAAAGTAATAGTCATTTTATACATGCAGTTTGTTGTTATATTTTTAAAGAGAACAGGTTGACAGTAACATTTGATAGTGTTGCATGCATTCAAAGTAACTTTTTTAATACATTGTATTATAGTCCTCTTAGGCACTGGCAGAAATTGTATTCAGAATTTTACGGTTTGAAATATTAGTGTTGCCTCTCGATCATACTGCCTACACCCAAGGGATTTGGACGTGATCCTCAAGCTGTTCTGTCCTAATTCATGAGCGGGCCCCAGAAAAGTACTCTGTGGGTCTGCAGCTATGTGACACAGCTGACAAAAAATGATTTGAGAGTTCAGAGTTCCGCACATCCACCTTTATGTAGTACAATGTAATAAAATAATCAGATTTAACACAGTGTAACTTACAAAGAATGTGGAACATAGTGTTCCACATTTCTTCAGGATAACTTTCCTCAAGTTCCCTAAGAAACCAGCTAATAAATTACTATTTTAAATAGTTTTTTTACATTATTTTTTTTTTTTTTTACTAAAATGGAGCATATATTTAGGCATACTTCCTGTACCACTGGATCAGAACCTCAAATAACTGTGTCTGGTCTGTATGTAAAAGGATATTCTGCTGTTTATTCTTGGAGAAGAGCTCCTGTCAATTTGTATTTTTTAAAGTTAAGGAGGGCTAGACTTTCTTGAATGTGCCTTCCTTCAGAAATAAATACAGGTGTTGTTATGTATGTTGAGGAGAATGCATTATTGAATCAAATCATCAACTGCAACCACTAGCAATTCCAAATGCATTGGATTCATCAATTAAAACCGTCAACACAATCGCTAAAAAAAAAAAAAAAAACAATAATGCAAATGAATGCAATGCTTTATCACAATGAGCCTAGTTTTCTTTTACAAACTAAGGCTTACCCCTTTTTATACTGTCAGATATTACAGTACCAATATTACCACTGCCATTATAATTAAATTGTAGTGTTTTGGTTTTAAAATGGTTTCTGCTCTTTTAAAAAATTTGTTTCTGTTTCAGACAAATTTTAAGGTATGAGGGGGCCTCACAGCTGTGCTTTCTCCAGTTTATTAATTGACGTTGTGGGAGGCAAAGAGGACCCCTGTGATGAGTGAGATTCCTCATTTATCATTGAGCTCACTTTCCTCTCCTGTGGAACAAAACCGCAGATGCTGTCATGATGTTGATCGATATTCCTTACTGATGAGCGTATGCACTGATTTTTTTTTTTCCTCTGTAGCGGAATGCATCTGTTGTTGTTGTTGTTGTTGTTGTTGTTGTTGTGCAGATAGCACCCTACAAGCAATACCAGTGAGCAATTTTTCTTTTGATGGGCTGTCTGTGTTGTGATTGAACTCACCAGTCTCAAGAGTGTGTCCTCTCTGTACCCCCCCCTCAGATCACTGTTTGGCCCCCAAGAAGGTGGGCCCCTGCCGTGGCTCCTTCCAACGATGGCACTACAACGCTGTTACAGAGCAGTGTGAGGAGTTCACATTTGGCGGCTGCAAGGAAAACCTCAATAACTACCTGTCTCTCAAAGAGTGCACCAAAGCCTGTGATGGAGTGTCAGGTATGGGACACCCTCCCAGAGCTCTACAGACACCATCTGAAGCACTTTCTGACATATCCTGTGTTATTCAGTAAACCTCATGAATATGTGATATCATGGCATGCAGTGGCATAGTTACCATAAGAGTGCATCATAATATACATTCTTAATGTCTGAAAAATCTGGTTTTCTCTCTCAGTTAGAATTCCAGATACTCATGGTTCTGGCAGAATGCTTCCTCCACGCCCTACAGGTGAGATTCAAATTTAAAATGTCATGTCAGTCCCATGCAGACAGAAGTCATTGGTGTTACCATATTTATAGGATATTAACACTTTTGTAGGTTATGGACTTGGTTTGGATTCAGTGTTATTTATGAATGAACTGAAAGTGGTAATGAATTTAGTTTAGTCTTATACTTTTGGGTGAGTGTGTTTTCATGTGTCACACACAGGAGAAGAGTGTGGTCAACCCTGTAAGCCTGAGCAGTTCACCTGTGCCAACGGCTGCTGCATTGACAAGAGCCTGGAATGTGACAAGACACCTCAGTGCAGCGATAGTTCTGATGAAGAGTCCTGTGAGAAACGTGAGGGCAGCGATCTTGTTTATCCCTGGATGCACTGTAATGTTTCTGTGCGGCAGTCTTGTGACCAGTGCCCCAGCCCTCAATCTGAAAAGCCTGACCTAGTTTGTCCTATACCACCCCTTTCAGAATTTTGATATGCACTGTTGATTAAAGAAGTAACTTAAACATTCAAAGGGTTCAAAAGGTCCAGGTTTGAAAATGCCAGGTTCAATATGTATTCAACTGTTTTACTTGTTGTAAGATTTAGTTTAAATTACAATAATGCGTTTTTTCTTCATTGTTAGTGAATGAGAGATTCAGGATTCTACTGCAGATCCCTGTGGATGAGCAGAAAGGTGAGCTCTCATATCATTGACATGGCTCCAGTTAGGAAATATTTAGTTTGAATCAGACGTTCATGAAGATCATTGAGCTTTTTGTCTTCAGTCTTTGTCTTGCTGCTTCTTTCATGCGCTTACTTTCTCCACAGTTCGCTGCACAGATCCCCCCAAAACAGGTCCCTGCAGGGCCAGTATGACCAACTGGTACTATGACCCTTTGGAAAGAAAGTGTTTCCGTTTCAACTACGGTGGGTGTGAGGGGAACGAGAACAGGTTCGAGACCTCAGAAAACTGCCTCAGGAACTGCAAAATGGTGACAGGTTTGTTGTGATGTCTGCACCTTTTCTCCTTTGTAATATTTCCTGAGTGATGTGATGGTAACCCCAGAAAGTGGCCTACTTGATCTCTCAGCTAATGTCACGGCCAACTGTGGATGATGTGAGTGTGTGTGTGAATGACAGACAGCTCTGAGGGCCTACCCATGATGTGTCATGTGCCTATCTGCAGAAAAGGACGTCTTCGCAAGGGGAGCCTTTGAATACCAGGAGGCATCGCAGAGCCAATCAGGTGACCACTTTTGCTTTGTCCATTACACAATATGCTCAATGACATCTGTCAACCCCAATGCTTAGTTTACTTACTGCAAGTCTGTTTAACCAACACCTGAACCTTTTCATTCAGATAATTTTCTTTTGTGAAAACAGTTTTTTTATGAAAGTTTTTATTGTAAAAATGAAAATCCCTGAAATCCCTAACAGCTTTAGAATATTTAACATTTTACAATAAGAGTTCACCTCTTTAGGGACATATAGAACTGGTGTGAATACTGTACTGCTCACAGTGTAATAAGGCTGCCTGCTTGTGCGGTTGCTTGCTCAGGCACTATTGCAATTGCGGTGCTACTGGGTGTGGCCATACTGATCACGCTGGCGGTCCTGGGGTACTGCTTCTTGAAGGGCAGGAAGGAGCAGCAGCAGCACCAGACTCGACGCATGGCTGTCAACGGCTCCCAGGTTTCAACCATGGAGGATACACACCGTCTGGTCTACAACAGCACCACCAAGCCTATCTAAGACCCCACACACATAACCACTCAGTGTAGCTGAGCAACCTACTCACATACACACACATACACAGAGTTCAAAGGCAAAGCTACACATTTTAACATTTATAACTGATTTTGTTTGTATGATTGAGCTTTTAATGGCATTGGAGACATTCTATTTTTATACAGTCATATACCAATGTAAATTATGGGGAAGTGGACATATGTTTTTTAAATGCAAAGCTGCATGCTATACTTTTTTCAAGTATGAAGTAATGTGACATCCTTTTTTACTTATCACTTGTAATGATTTTTATGTACAGAATTTTAAAAAATATTTTACAAAAAACCCTTAATATTGGAAACAGTGGTTTGTCACCAAGTCTGTTCTCAGGGTCAAGCTGCCATGTAGGTAAAACCTTCTAGTTCCCATTTGTGGCCGTTCTGAATGATTAATGTAAACAGGTTTTTAAAGGCTGAACTAATACCTGTGTTTGAACTACCAGCTTTAACAAGTGGAAAATACATCATTACAATGAGGGTATTTTTCTTTGAGATTTCAACATAAGTCTTAATAGATTTTGTTGTTGAAAAATGTGTAAATAATGCCTTTTGTGGTTTTGTGGTTATGAAAAATATATGAGGAAGTGTGTTTATTGGGTGCCTGATGTGAAATAGATTTCAGTGTGAGTGCTGAAATTGCAGAATAGTTTTAGAATGGAAAAATGTAGGATTGAACCTTTGGTAGCAGTAAGGTATACACTTTATAGTTTATAAATATGAAGTGCTCGTTCCAGCTTGCATACTGCCACCATTGTCTTAAAACATTTGTATATAGTTTTTATATCATTGTTTAGAAATGCTCTTTGATTTCAAAATATTAAGCCAAACAGTTTTAAATAAAAATACATTTAAAAAAGTAAATAAAATGACCTGACTGTATGTAAAATAAGATTTGTATGTTTGTATTTACACTTATAGGTAAAGTTGACTGATCGTCCTGCTTCTGTTTGTTTGATTCCTGGAAAATCTCTACCCAAATTATTCTGTCAACTTGAATAAAAGAAAAGGGGAGCTGGAAGCATTCTATCACATCTTTTACCAATGTTGAACATAATCAATAAAGTCTTAAATTGGCCAAAGGATTAATCCATGGTATTTTAAGTATTGTGTTATTCTGTGTCTCTCTAAAATTATCAAAATACAAGACTTTTAACTAAAATTTGATTGTTTACAATATGTAGTCCTGAATATGGAAAAGTCTACAAAGCATATGTTTATAACTACTATATCTCTGTAGTTAAAATTTTTATTGATTTGTTTTTGCTGTATAATTTTAACGTGGGGTTGTACAATCTCAAAACATTTTTGCAACATATTTAAATGTGAACAGCTTAAATAATTAGTTTGTGTTTAAATCATAGCATATTTATATTGTCTTCGGACATCCACCACTGAATTTAATTGGATGGTAATGAAGTATTCAGGGAACGGTACTGATTTTTTATCCACCGGATGGTGGCAGCATTGACCAAATATTTTTCATTATGCGTGAAGGTTGAACAGTTTGTCAGGGTTGGTGTGTAATGCTACAAAACACGACGGCACACGTACCATTTTTATATATTGTAATTCACAAGATCAGGACATGAATAATTGTTTTAGTGTTGTCATATTAGAGGTCTAGTGTAAAGCAAAGGACAGTCTCTCTTGCAGTTAAGTTTTTATCCACAGTCTTGATGGGACTTGCTTTCAAACAACATGAATGACTAAAGTCTATTTGCTACAGATGTGCGTAGCTGAAAATTAGTGTCAGAATCGACAGTGCTGTCAAATTACAGTTTTGGTACACTATGCTGAATAATCATTGAAAATCTTCATGAAGGTATTTGAAGATGTAAATTGATGCAATGTGCTGAATGAAAAATGCACCCATTCACCCTCGTTACTGCCTTTACTGACTTGATGTACAGTTATATGGTCGTAACCTGACGGGTGGCAGAACGTCCATCTCAATTAGCGGCGAAAATGATCAACTACAGCTGTCCAGCCGTGGCTACAGAGTCGTTGTTACATGGTGTGCTTGATACTTCCTGGTGCGCTACAACTTGAGTAAATTTGAATCTGTTTTAGTCGTGGCTTGTTTATAAAATCAGAACTCGTCTTTGCACCTTGGCAGATATGTTGCTTTTATTTGCCACACCCTTGGGATAAACTTACTTATTATGGGCGCTCAAGACTGCCGCAGGAAACAATATTGTTCTTAAGGACAATACTGTGAAAACAGGCACGTTTATTGACTTTACGTTAACAAGTCGGTGTACTTTTCCCTGTTACAGAGCCATTACAATTCAGGGTGTACCTTGTTCAATTTAGAGGGAGTATATTTGGCATGTATCGATACAATTCGTTGTAATAGCCTACGTCTTAATTTTAAGTGACGCGTTTGGCACTGAACACACCCACACTACAAGTCTACATCACAATCTTTCTGATGAGGTAATTCACTTCACGTATCGAGTGGTACTTAAGCATCAAGTATTGTACTAATCTATAAACTGCAGTTCTTCTGCTAATTTAAAAACCGCAAAAACTAATTTAAAAATAAAAAAATCATGCGCTTCCCAAAAGCGTAATTCAACCAACATCTAGTAGAGACTGGTGTTTGCTGTTCACACAATTGCTTTTGAAGCCCCAAACCTGTCAGTGAATCTTTTTCTACAAAGAAATTGTTTTCCCCTTCACCAAATGTTGTCTCAAATGGTACAAATTCAGTACTGGTTATAGTTCGTAACATTTTAAGTTTATTTCCGAAATTGTTAATATTACTTATCATTACCTGATATACACCATGCAGGGTAACACTGTTACTGTGCTATTGATTGTTCAAGTGGTTACACTAACGGATAATTATGCTGGGTGTGCAACTGCCTGAAATGTATTGAGGGACGTTAAACCGTAACGATAGTCAAAGACTAGAGCAAACATTTGGGACATCCATGGAGCAATGTTGGGATTACGCTGTAGGTTCTGAAACGCTACACTAGACATTGTTTATGAAATATGTATGCACATTAACTAAACCACACAAGTCAGTTATCGGTAGCTATCCATCCAGTTTTAAAAAATGCAGCAAAAGTTGTTTCATCATGACGAATACTTCCTGCTTGACGTAATCTTTGAGAATCCACATATTAAAAGAAATTGTATTTGAATTTTGTTATTGTGTTTAAATTGGATGAAAAGTAAGATTTTTAATGTGTTTGAAAGAATTAGGGACCAGAATACTCCTCTCAAAAAGCTTGTCGTTCTTCAGTTATTTCAGCATTTGAAAAAAGTTTGACTTTCGGCGCAGGCGCAAAGGAGGTGGTGCTCTCTCAGGGTTTGCTTGTTGCTTCAGAGTCAAACTATCGCTATTGGACTGAGTAGAGGCGACTGGATCCTCATTGTGCGGAATTAAATGGTAGTTGGAGGATTTGTTTTCTAAGGAGTGGAGATCTAAAGGGAGCGTACCGAATGTGGCCGAAATTGTTCTAACTTGGTTTCTAGCGCTGATTCTTCGATAATACTACACCCAAGAATTTTGTAAGTAACGCAACTTTATACAATTAATTGTTTTGTAGTTATGTTAATATGATTTCTCAGTCTTGATTATTTTTCATAAACGTAATTTGAGCCGCCGTTGAATAAGATCTGCCTGATATAGGTAAATAGATGTGAGAGATTAGGAATTATTTTAATTCTTATTAAAACCACCCACTTAGGTCTGATCGCTGGGCCAGCACCAGTTTCTAAAAGTGTCATATTTTCTCTGTGTTTTGGGTAAGACAGTGCCATGTCACGTATTATGTCGTTACGTCCATTTAATTAACGTACCTGTAACAGTAACGTGTGTGTGTGTGTGTGTGTGTGTGTGTGTGTGTGTGTGTGTGTGTGTGTGTGTGTGTGTGTGTGTGTGTGTGTGTGTGTGTGTGTGTGTGTGAGAGAGAGAGAGAGAGAGAGAGACTGTCAAGTCCATGTGTTGTTCAACTATATTCCATCATCCACAAGTGGGTTAGTATGGTTAAATAATGTAAGCAACTGGCCTACAATTTACTCTGTGGTTCAGTAGTCAGACAGACGTACGTGTCGATTATATAGGTAGTATTCCGGAAAGTTATGATTGTTTTTTGTCATTGAGTTAACAAACTTTTTTGAATAAAATATTTGATTAAAGGGAAATTCTTTTAGTACAATAATGCGCTTCTCTCCACAGATGAGTTGGTGGAGCGCAGTACGCCTCTACGTTTCGTACAACGTAATGCCTACGGTTGTACTGAAAGACAACTTTTCTGTTAATCTGTTTACGTATTACGGAGATGTTGATCATTCCTCTGAGTTATTATTCACTATGCATACCACCAAGACTTGATTATGCATTTTTACCTTGTAATATTATATTCACCTGCATGACTGCTTAAAACTAGTGAAAAGAGAGTGCAAGATTCATAATCAGTTCACAGAGAAACTATAGAGTCCCGTCCCTCTACACCCACAGATTTTGAAGTAGATTCAATGCACACCTAAAGGATCGGTCGACTGACCAACTCGCCTGAGATTTTTTTATACATCATACATTCACATCACGCTGTGCTTTCCTGAATCAAACAGCTGGTCGTATTTCTGGACCAACCAGTGACCTTCATCAGCCCATTCCATATTTAATAGATATGTCCAAGTCCATGGTTATGCCTCAAATCTAAGTTAAATATAATGTAGTCCATGTGCAAAACCAAAAAATGCAAAAGCATGTAAATAAACAAGTGCATGGTCTAGAGGGCAGGCATGAAATACCATGCTTGGTGTAACATCCACCAACGGCAGGGGTCAACATGAGGACAAGACCTTTCTGTGTCCTACTTTTGACAACAGTGGTCTTTTTTGCGCACAGTTCTAACTTTGAAGTTAACATTTGAACTCTCAATTTTCAGAAGGTAAGGTGCAAACTGAGTTACTGCTTAACGCTGCATTACAACCCCCATGCCCACCCCCTTCCATACAAAAATGAACTCACAAACAGACATGTTCTTGTTTTGTAGAGCTTATCTTTTTGTCACCTTTACATCTTTGGATTTACATCATCATTGAGTCAGCATCGCAGTTGTACTTTTTTGCTTTTTATTCCAACGATCTGATGAAGAATTGCTATGTTTGGGAGAAGAACCAGCTGTATTTGACTGGCCGGCAATGCATCATTCCTACCTGGGGGAACAGGGAGTGCTCTGACATCGTCATGATTTTGGGTGCCAGAATGCATGACAAAGACAGCAGGTCTATTACTTAGGCACCTCGTTTCAATACGTACAATACAGCACAAAGGAGGACAATTTTAACAATGGGAACATTTAACAAGTTTAATGCTTTGAATTCTTTTTCTGAATGAGAGAGAGAGAGACTTCTGAAAAGTCTCCTGTTGTGTCCTTATCATGCCAGGAAGTGCGCCCCAGCCATTTTAAAGATTTCTTGTACGGATAGGAAGGAAGGTAGGTCTGCGCCTCTATGGTCTATATTGAAATGGTACAACTACAAACAAAATTAAACATGAGCTCATTGTAAGCTTATATGTTGGCAGAGTATGATGTAGTTCAGTAAATGCCATGTAATTGTACAGCTGTACATACTCCGTACAGCAATGGTGTGGGGCAGAAATGGAGTAATGTTCCTTAAGACAATATGGTATCCTAATAATTGGCATATCATCATGCCTCTTGTATAACTAAGGAGATGAATGGTTACTGCTTAGCAGATGTGATGAACAGGAAAGTAGCACATCTCATCCAGACTTTACTGTCAGGTTTTGTCAACATGGTCTCTGGCAGGAGTTTCTGGACTGATAAGAGCCATCAGTTTTGTGTATAGAAAAAAATGACCTCCTTTCTGTTAAACTTTGATCTGGTATTGTGAAGTGCAGGACACAGAATTAAAAACTACCTTTTAGGGAAGAATAGTATTTTCTAAAAACAACCAGGATATTTTGAAAGGATACTTAATTTATGACCTAAGTTAAAAGCAATGTGCCTGTCTAACCTGATTTATTTAACCCCTCTCCCAAAGTAAAAATGATTGCCAGCAGTGTTGTCACTATTTCCATTGCCAGTCCATGAGAACCAAGCCACACACATTCTGCATTTCAATATAAAAAAGAGAGGTCATGGATGCACCAGGGCTGTATATAGCAAGTTGTTGGAATTTTCCCACCAACAATTAACGGAATGGAACAATGTGTGTGTCATCATTGTTGGAAGGAGATCACTCTCTCTTACTGTGTCTTGATGATGGCTTAACTGATGTATGTAATGGGCTGTGTGATTCTAATGGTAAGAGGACAGAGCAATGAGGTTTAGGGAAGTGCTGAACAATAGATCCTGTCTGTCAGAGCAGTGTAGCTGTGCTGTGCACTGTAGTAGGCACACCCAGTTCCTCTCTACATTGGACCTGGCACAGCCTCCCTGTTCTGCCCAACACGCAAGGGGTGCAGCAGCATGTTTACCATTTCCTGTTTGACCATGATAAGGGCCCTGAACTTGCATTTCTTATCTTGCTTGTAAACCACATAGGATGTGACATTAGAATTCTATCAGAAACCGAGAGATTTCCATAAGCTTGGGTCAATAGTTTCAGTACGTCACAGGAGTACTTTGTAAGCACTAGTATGAATGATGCAAAGTGATCAGTTATCACGTCTAAAGAAATGAAAAGGTACTGGGATCAAAGTGTGCTTGAACATGCTGCTCAGGAGAGCACAGACTCATTTTCTGCTTATTATGTCACAGAATTGCTCCAATTTAAAAATGCTTCCTAAAGGATTTTGTCTGTAATTTCTTGGTCACAAGTTCATAGACAGACACATAATAAGGGAATGGGTGACTTTAAAGGACATTTCAACCCCTGTGGTCCTCTGGTCTGTCAATACTGTTTGATGCTACACTGAAAACTGAGAACCTGTTCATTTTTAATGTGACCGTTGGTCATGTCATGATTTCTTTTCAACTTATGCATCCTTCTCAACAAAAATGTCACATTGACAAGCACAAATTCAGCCAAATGCAGGGGGTAACAATATTCCACTCCTCTTAGTTTGCAGAACCTCTAGATTCCGTCAATGCCACAAGGCAGTGTTACACTGACAGATTTTGAAGTAAACCTAGAAGTTAAACAGAAAAAAATATCATTCCCTTTTCAAGTGTCAGAGCCTCAGAGTGCTTGACTTAGCTGGAGGTCTGAAGGAAGAATGAACACTGGCATCAGTGTAGCTGATGGAGCTGTACACTGGCAATTATTGTCATGAGAAAGAAGGCACACACTCAATATTGTGTAGAGTAGAACATGGTCTCAAAGGACCAGGCCCTGTGTGCAAAGTACAGAGCTTTGAAATGGGGCACACTGGCAACATTCTGTACAATAGCAGGAATTCACCAGTTTACAACAACAGGCATGTGTGAAGGAGAAGTCAGGACTTATGGATAACAGTTTGGCATGGAGGCATTGTGGTTTTGAGAATGTTCCCCACCGTGAGAACGGGTGTACTGTTACAGCTGATCATGCTCAACTGGGGAGAAAAATAGTTGTGTGGATGGTACTGGATACCTTTTCTGTTAGATTACCAATCTTGTTGTTCCAAGCCAGTGCGACTTGGTTTGCGTGAGGAGCGGGTCAAACATTTTGCGGAGGAAGAAAACTTTGTTCTGTTTTTGTTGCAAGGCGATATACTGGAAGTGCAGCACATCTCTTCCCCCAGCTGCTCTGCTGGAATAACCACATAGCCCCATGTCATTTAACCCACATAATCTGGTTGTGCATGTTTTCAGCAAATTTTTTTGACAGGAGACACTTTGTATGTCATGTGAGCACATTCTTTTCTTTTTTCCATTAACAGACTGGTTTTCTTTTTTTCTTTCCTACTATGTAGTCTGTCATTTGTTAGGCCAAAAATGATCTTTCCCCTATACTGCTTATAAAAGGTCTGCTTGTGCTGGCACTCAGCATTTTTGCAGATTCTACATGCGTCATATGGGATATTAACATACCTTAGGATTTCTCCTTGTGTTTTATTGGGGAACTGCTCTTTATATTTCAGGCTACAGAACTTGAAGCTTGTGTGTGTTTATCCAAGGACGCTGGCTTAAAATGGTGCTCCCCTACTCCTGTGGAGCTCTGTGGCAAAGCCAAGTGCAGGGCTGGCACCAGAGACAGCAGGATATCCAGCCATCCCAGGCAGAAAAGATGGGAGGCCACACTGATCTCATGGAGTAGAATTTCACCTGGAATGAGTTCCAACTTCCCTGACCCTGAAAGGAGCATTATAATTGAATGATGGTTCCTGAAATGTCTGTGTTCCATCTGCTATCGAATCCCAGACTGCTACATTCAACTTTTTCAATAAGAGATTTGGAGGGGAGGATCGCTGCTGAGGTTGAAGTGGCAAGCAGTCTGGGCAGGGCAGATTTAGCATGCATATTTCTGAGCTGTGTAGCTCTTGGGCAAACTCAAGCAGTGGTTTCAGCTCTGGTCTAACTAGATCTGAGTTAAGTCTCTGATCATATCCCACTCCAGTTTTACTCCAGTGCTATTATCTGCAATATTTTATTTGCCTCATAAATTTCCTTACCCAGGGTACAGACATACTTTACATACTATACCTGGACAGATGGATGCTTGCGGAAGTCATTCGATTAAGTTCTTTGTCAAAATCTCCCACCTGGGAATGAAACTTGAATTCTCCTTAACCATACAATCTCCTTATGCCATGCTCGATTTTTCTTTTAAATCAGTTATCTGACAAACACCTTTGTTATCTAGTAATGCTTATAGTTGCTTGTCAGAGGTACACTTAACCTTTTGTGACTAGAGTAGTCATAATGAAATACCTTGCTATATACCATCGTCATATGATAACGAAGCTCATGAATTAAATAATTAATTACATCTGTTTGTCTCTTGTTATTCATTAGGATAACATCAAACAAACCTATGTGCTTAAACATGCAGGTCAGGCTAGCAGAACACTGCCTCCTGACAAGAGATTAGAAAGGCTAAACATCCATGAACTGGCTGAAAGTAGGGTTATACCAAGGGGTGGGGAATGAGGAATTTGATGTCCTATATTGATTATTTATCAAAGGCCCTTTTCAAAGGGTCATTTGGCTTTGAACAGCTATCATCAGAACACTTTGACCAGAAGAAGCTCTTAGCTACTGCAGCTTTTTTGAAATCACAGAAACTATACAATATATACTGACCCCAGAGGAGAGTAATCAAGATAAAAGCAATATTATTGTTAGTATGGCATGACACTTTAGCAAATTTCCCCTAGCAATTTAAATTAACACCCCATGCCCCACCTGCCAAAAAAAAAAAAATCTGTGAAATTAAACCTTTCTTCCTCATGGGAATAGTCCTTTAAAGAAGCATGAAATTCCTGGCGTATTTTGTAACTGGCAAAGGAAGTGATTATTAACAAAGTAGACTGTGGTGGGGAGTATGTGCTGTACCAGAGTACAGAGGCTGTTTATCTTTGCCTGGCTCCTCTGGTGTTCACAGAGGAAGAGGTCTTATCATCCACATCACAACGGCAGAATTTAAATTGCACAATAATTGTGATCTAAAGTCTTGCAGTTAAAAACGGGAAACAAATATCATGTTATTGCATTTAGTACTTTTCTTTATGTCGTAGGTTCATTCATTTCCCATTAGGTGAGCATTGGAATAAATTTTCCATATTTGGGGCAGAAAATTGTAAGCTTTATGTGAGTTGAAAGGGTAAACAGAGCTGCAGGTCTTTGATTGGTGTCTGATGAAGATTAAAATTGTAATAATTTAAATTGTTCATCAAATTTTTTATTTCCAATAGAAATTGTATTTTAGTACTTTTTGATATCTCAGTTTAATTTTTCTGATTATATACAATGTGAGGCTTGTGTCTGTGGACTGTACATCTCATCTTGTCTCAAACTTACTAGAGCTCTTGGCAACAGACTTCTCCCACTGTCTTCATACCCTCTGTGTGCAGTTGCTCCCTGCAGCAGCTCACCTACTTGGAAAGAGAAGACAGGAGAACTGATGGTGGAAAAACAGCCAGTAGACTGGTTTTGTAGTATTTTTGTGTGGTTTGTTCTGCCTTCCCAAGGCTGAGCAAATAGTGCTCTCTTGTGAATTGTGTCACTGCTAAACCACAGGAGGAGTGACGTGGGAACGAGAGTGGTTGGTTAGCGTTGGCAAGAGTGTGTTTGCTGGAGAGCTTGGAGGGACTAAGAAAGAGGTCAACTAAAATACACAGGCCCATGCCTCTGAAATAATAAGACTTTGTCTGAGCCTACAGCTCACTGAAGTCCATACATGCATATAGGTTTGCTCTCCCTCGTTTTCTTTTCACATAATAAACATTATGACAGTGCTCCAAGGAAGGCTTCTCATTGGTCGATGCTGTCCCAGAAGACTTGTTTTGTAGACTTGTAGAATCTCCTGGGCCTAGTTCAGCTGATGATGTTTGTATGAGGTTGTGTGTTTCCTCTCTGGCAGGAAGACTGTGAGACCAAGGGGTGGGCTGTGCTATTTTTAGGTGATTCACAACACTTCATTAGTTTTCCTCCCACTTGGAAAGTCTGCTAATTTTTAAATTGCTTTCCGGACTGTGATTTAAAGATATTACCCAGCACTAAGAGGAGTGGGGATCATGTAAATCAATTCCGGTATGTTCCTACTCTTCATCCATGGATTTAAAGATGTTTAAGCTCTAATACTGAAACTTTCTGTTCATGGTCTTACTGTCCTTTGTTCTGGCTTGCTTGCTTAAGGCTTCTATTGTGACTCCAAGGTAATTGGAAGTTCCAAGAAAGGTCCCAGAAAACCTGGTTGGAGACATGAGAGTAGTAGGGTGTTGAGTTACCTTTAAAAGCTATAGGCTGCAGCATGTCTATTCATGTTTCATACTTCATCACAGTCCCATTCGTCCTTAATCCCTACTCGGCTGCTATTTCGATGGGAACTCCCTGCTTCTCCTGCACTCTGGAAAGCCTTGCTTGGAAATGGTTTGTCACCATTGGAAAAAAGTCCTTATTCTTCCCAGGTATTTTTAGATATGTGTATTATTTTTTAGAGACTGTGAGTCATTGTTGAAGGTATATGATGGTATTACAGCACAAGTTGCTCATATCTCTGAGGGTACATTCCCACAGGACTCTGGTGGTCATTTTCTTTCATCTAGTTAGCAGTTTCACTGTCGGTGATTCCTCAGGCCTCTGTAAGGAGACAGAGTGGTTTACCTGAACCTCAGGATTGTCACCATTTGCCTCTCTGTACACCACTGTTTTTTTAATCAAAATAAGGTTATGGTATTGCTGTCCTTGAGAGTGTCTCATTCTTCATACAATGCAGTGACAAGGCCATTTTTAACTTATTTAAATATCTTACATCATTAATGATGATTGCATTTCCCATCTGATACAACATGTAGCCTAATAATTTTCTTTCAAACTTGTGTATCTTAGTATTTAGAACATTGATTCTGCCTGTTGCAGTGCACTTACAATACTTTGCTCTGCACTTTTAGCCAGAACACCTGTGTCTTACCAGACTTAAATTCCTCTGTTTAGCTTCATAGACTTTTTCAGGACTACTTGCAGTCTGTTATTCAGTGCTGCATGTGGTCCACACAGCTGTCAGGATTGTTTTTCGTCAACTCTGGTGAAACAAGCACACTTTGGCAACCTAGATGCTGGAAACCAGGGAGATTTAATAAATATCAGCAAAGAAAAAAACAGAGGAAACACAAGATGAAACCTCTGATTCCCACTTTTACAGTAATTTTTATAATCTGTCTTTTTCCAGAAGCAAGTGGCTGACATGTGTGCCCAATTACAAGAACAAATTTCAGCACTCCATGCTAGGGGGTCAGATCTGGGCTAACACACTTATCAGCTGTTGAAAGAAATGCTCTTCTCATGCGTATGTCTAGGTCTAAGTCTGGGTTTTATTCAAATGCTTTGATACAGTTTGTTTCTGTTCACTCCGGTTAACAAATTACTTTTTGTCTTCATTGCTCCTTTTCCATCCAGGGTATGCCTATGTCTTTCAGATTTGGACAAGGAGGGCTTTGAGAGGTGGCAGCAAGGTCTCTGTCCTTCTTTGAAAACCTTTATAAGCTCATCACTAAGTGAGTGTAGCTGGCCTTCATTCTACTGGAACTGAGTGCTGGACTGGGCATGCAGCGATTTCTGAAAATCATATTTTATTTTGGGAACAATGACATTTAGGGTGGGAACATTTTAAAAATATTTTTTGTTTTCAAATCCTGGATCCTGGCCCTCATCAGTGGGCATATTGCAAGCACAGCAAAAGTTCAACCAGAAGAGTGACTCTTTTTCAAAACAAAACAAGGAATGGTACTAAGTAAGATATCTCTTGGGATCAGATTTTTTTGAGGTCATTAACATTAATTTGTTAACTTTGTTTAACTTTGGCTTTCCTGTCCTGTATACAGAAACTTACTTTAGTCAAACTAAACTTAAACTGTAATGGTTGGCCTTGTATCCTCTCTATGTAACATCTAGTTATTAGCATTTGAAAAGGAGATCAGTAATAAGCTAATTATCTAAAAAATTGTGCAACATGAGAAACCTCACTGGGCTTAGATACAAGATAAGTCAGTGTATTTGACCATTAATTGTAGAATGGACTAGTACTGATTCCTGCAATACATTATCATATGGGACTTCAGGTTGGAGATTTATTGAACTTACAATCAGAAACATATGGGTGTTCTAGTTTGTAGAATTTGACCTGAATGTGGTTTAGTGGTTAAGTCTGCCTTATCTTTTACTTCAAGTTGTGGAGCTGTGACTTTTCTGTCTATAAAGCCAAATGAATCCTGCATCAGCTGTTTCTGCACTCAAAAGGAAGTCACGTAAGACATAAGCAGTTTTCAGAGGCAGGTATTCAAAATCTGTGTTTATCTGTGTTACAGAGTTCACAGTTGAAGTAAACATTTGTTTTTTTTTTTTTTTTTTTTTTTTTGCTATGCTATATAGAGGACTTGTCTCTATGAAGTGTGGTGGTTGTGGTGGTGTTCAGTATTGTATGTTTTGGCCGGTTGGGGTGGGTTGTTAACACAGGAAGGGTAGTATAAGAACTGCTCCAGTCTAGCCTGTATGTCGATGTACCACTTCTTTCTCCATGGATAATGGAGAAAAATGGGATGCCAGGTATTGTTGCAGTTTTGAAAATCTGGCTGTTCAATGCAATAGGAAATTGTGCATCCCACATTTACTGTACGAGTACTGTTTTTGCATGGACTCTAGCTAATTACATTGCTGGTTGTGTTAGGTGATTTTGCCTGATGCAGGCATCTAAGCCTGCTTGCGTTTTTTGGGATGTTTGCATTGTGTGGAGCATGTTCAGTCAATGGCTTTGGCATGGGGGGTAAGGACATTTAGATGATACTAGTTTTGTGGCCTGGTGGTGCTGCATTGTGGATTCTGTGTGCACAGGGCATTGCGAAGCAGAACTTTTGCCCAGAAAGCGGCAGGATGGCCCTACAGAATGGAGCCTTTTGTATCGCAACTGTGCTTGGTCATGTGACCAGGGGTGTGAGCCTAGGACCTGTTTGCTCATTGTGGTTGCCCAACCATATCCTTCAACCCATGCCTTTCCCACTCAAGAATGACGTATTGACTGACTGTGCCTAAAGAATTCAACACCCTAAATTCTCTGTCATTCAGTCGTACAATCAATGGTAATCCAATTACAATCATTGCCAAATAATGTTAGACTTTTGTGTTGACTGGGCTTTATGTTTTCTATCCTTGCATCTTAACTGTATAACCCCATGGCAAGTTTGACTGAGCAGGCCTGCCTGTCAGCATGGTGCAATGGCCAGCAAGGGAGTGCATTTGGAACAATGCTGTTCTTAATCCTAAAAGAATTCCAGTACGTCTGATCTCTGTAGAGCAAAGTATGCAAACCTAAAGGCTCACCAGGAATCGCAGGAGACCACTCTTCAAGCTCATTCGTCTGTGTTAATTTAGCTAAGAAAAGAGATGCATACAGAACACCCTAATTAACTCCACTGTGGGAACCAAACAGTCAACTGTGTGCTGCCATGTCACACCCTGCCCCCATCAGTCTGAGAGTGTGGCTTTGCTGACAAACTGACAGCAAGTCAAGGATTTGCTCTGAACTTTTGAACTCAGTCACACGTGCGTAGGTTTTGAAATTGAGGAGGCAGCATCACTTTCAACTCTTTCAGAAATCAGGCATGAAATATTCACATTTGGGCCACTGCAATAAGCGTGAGCTTTGAGGAAATTTTACCTTTGCAAAGAACTCATATATTTGTTGGCACTGCAGCAGATATGTCTGTGTACCAAAAATGTACCTTGTGTTCTTGTCAGGCCTCAGTCATGAGGCCTCCGAGGGTGGTGTGGTGAGGGTGTGATCACGGCCTTGCTGTGACGGTCGAACCCCAGCTGTTCTGCACAGCTGTGAGCCCAACATAAGAGCCTGGGCTGGGGACACACAGGCCTCTTCAGCATCAGCCTGAAAACCATATGTTCGCGAGTGCCTGGCACCAACTAACACCAAACACTGAGCTACACTGTGCTTTGGAATGGAAAGAATTTCCCCTCCATGCTGATAAGACAGAAGCTCGCATGGCTCCATTCATGCATTCACTGAAGGTGGGATGACAAGGATGGTTCATTTTACCCCGTTTCTTCTTTTAACAGTCACATGGCTGTAACAATGAAAGGATTACACTGCTCCTAAATATACACCTGGTAGCATGTCATAAAAAAGATCTCATCAAGGTAAACTCCATTACAAGAGACGTTTGCTGTTTCAAAAAGACTGGAATCCAGTATTTGTATAACAACATCTCTGACAGCTGGATTGGTGAGGGCAGAGATTTATGATTCCAGTAACATTCTTAACCAATGAAATATGACTATAGTTCCTGCAGTGGTGGTGACATCTGCAGGGAAGTGCTTGTATTACACTGTGGCATCTACATTTTTTTAGTTAAAAGGGACAGAGCACTATAATCAACCTATCAACATTTACTTCAATAGATGAAGTGCTATATTTAGCTTATAAGCTCCTATCCATCTTTCGTCTTTTGAAATGTGAACAAATGTGCTCTGATAAGAATTGGTTAGATAAAGCATTTATAAAAATGCAGTATAGCATTATTGTGATTCTAAAGAAGAAAAACGACACAAAAGAAAAAATGGCATTCATTCATAGTCAGTCATTTGCAAACTGTGATTAGAGATGTTCATGAGAGCAGCTTTTGCTTTTAGCCCTGGCTAAAGCTTTTCTTGAGAAAAAAAAGGTAGTTGCTAATACCCCTGATATCTGTAGGTATTGTATCCCAAAAATGGGATAATCCAACAGAGCAGGCAGTTCAGCTGACTTATTCTGAATTGTACATCAGGTTTTTGTTCAATTGCTGTACCTTTTGCATCTGATAAACAGGCTGAGTGGTGGGGGAGCATACTATGCAGGATTATAAAAGTAAGACTTTGGTCTATGTATTCCATGACATTTTTAAGGTTAAATAAATGGCAGAATGTATTTAGAAGTTAGACAAAGAATTTTTTGAAAAAGAAAACCTTGAAATAATTACCTTATGATAAACTTCATGTCTTTAAAGATTTAAATCAGTCCAGCTCCATCCACACCATTTGGATTTTTACACCCTGTGTCTGGCTGTTTGAGTGGTGCGCTGTAATTCAGATATGCCTGGATACCATAGATTTGGTCATCAAACCTGGAGCAGCTGAGAACATGACCCTGTTTTCCATTAATAGTTGTGTTGCACAATGTGGTACACTATTGTGGATGGGCTTTGGGTGTGAGAAGAACCAAAATCTTACAGTAAATAATTTGGAATCTGATACTTTTTAAAACTTGCTGGTTTTCAATATTGATGTGGTGTTGCTTCATCTATTGTGGTTGTATGGTGTCAAAGATGGGTGCAAAAAGAGGTTGGACTGTACATATGGTCATAAAAGGTCCAGTTTAAACCAGGGGTTGGGCAAAACTTTTTGAGCCTTCGGCAAGTTTATTAAAGGCCTAAGACAGCATCTCCTAAGAACATTGTGCTGATTGATTAGCTCAAGGATACAACTGAAATTTCCCCTCCGAGACTGGAGCCTGCAGACTTTGGTTTCCATGTCTAGTTTCCAGATGACTGTCATGCTGAAGCCTTGGGGTGTATTTGTGAAAGAGCAGAGATGTCTGGGCTGAGAAGCTGTTTGGTGACTTTCAGAGCAGTTTGGGTGTGTTCTAGTCAGTTTTTGCTGGATCAGGGTTTTGCTGCTGCCTCAGTGCTGGGAACCTGGAGGGCACATCCCAGGACTCCTGTTAAAATGGCTAAATTTATTGTTCGGCCCTCCTAACATCCGGGCAGCCAACCTGTGGATAACAGATTAATGGTTTTCCGATTCAATCGAGGATAGCTACCGTCCTATTCACAAGTTCAGTTTGGGGTCTGCTTGCATCAAGACCCCACCCACTCAATGGTTTAATGACAGTGTTGAGATCAAGGAGGAAACGGGGGGAGAAAGATGAGCAACTGTCTGTTTTCCAGCTCTCACCTCACTGAGGTTATCTGAGGAGAAAATGAGTGGAAGAATAACAGAATGCACCAGCTGAGAGAGAGAGAGCATCCAATTTGCTGTCCTCTGGGAGCACATGTGGACTGCAGTTCTCAGGCGGACTGTGCCAGTCAGGAAGAGAAGGGTAGTTGATATTTGCAAATGTCAGGAGCAGCCCCATGTGGGTTCTCTAAGAAAATATATTCACCAAGAGCCACTGCAAAAGTATTTGTAAGGTTTTTGTTATGACAGGGGCTGTTTATGGGGTACTGGCACAGGGATCAACATGTCATTTTATGAGAAGCAGACATGTGATTTGAAGAAGCTGCAAGGTGGTACTTTCATTGACATAACCTAATTTTACCAAGACCTGGCATAGTACACACTGTTCAGAGTGTGTTGCACTCTAAAATCATTGCATTTTAAGCATTCCAGGCAGAGTCTATGGGAACTGAGTACTGAGGAATGTGCAACTGGAGCCGGGGACTGAGAAATCCCCCATACTGCAGAGGAAGGTGACTGTGTGACAGGAGATCACAGCTTAGCTCCTAAAGATGTCCGGGATGTGGTTTCCCATTCCTGCTGCAGTCTGTTGATGCCTGACAAGGCAATCTGAGTGAAGGGACACTCTGAGCTCCTGCTTGCTTGGGGTCATAGATGGGAAGGCACAAACAGACCCATGCACACATAGCTGAATAAAGTGTCTGCTGTTATATGCAGAGAGAGAGAGAGAGACTCATTTTCAGGCTTCAGGAAAAATTATTCAATGTTTGGCCAATGTCTGTTTTCTTTTGGCAAAGTTGAGAAACCCTAATTAAATTTAACCCTTTAAGCTTTATGGGTACAGTTAAAAAGTCTGGATTTTTGTGTTGTGTAATGGACAATGCATAGATAACTGTTTAGTGTCTCTGTATTGTATGCTATTTTTACCATATGTGCACCTGTGTCTTGTGCTCTGCGTGCCTCTGCATTTGTGTGCATGGCTGAAATGTATCTCTTTGTGTCTGGGTGGACCTCCTCTCCTCTTTGACCAATGGTTTGTGTTTGTTTCTCTTTGTGTGAGCGACGTCTCTCAGTAACACCCCTCCTGCAGATGTCACACCAAACACTGGACTCTTCTCATAGGAGTAATCAGGGCTGCATGGCCGCCAGACAGCTGTTTACCCCCACCACACTCCAGCCCCCCCCCCCCCCGTCACATCAGAACGCTGTAAAAGCCCATTGCTTTGAGGGATTTTTTAACATCTGATCCTCTTGTTTGTTGGGTCGTTTCATGTTCTGTCATTAATGGATGCATTACATTGTGCAATACATCGTAGGCATTTACATGACACCTTTGTCCTGAGCAATTTCCACAGCTTACCTTTTCACACGCAATCCATTTGTACAGCTGGGTGTTTGCGAAAGCAGTTGAGCTAAAACACCCTGTTCATTGCTTCAGTTGCTGTGCTGCATTTAATTTGTGGGATGTATGATGATGACCATTTATGTACTAGTATTTGTGTTGTAAAGTATGAGTGAAATATGTCTGCAGGTCAATAACAGCATATGCCCACATCCTGGAAATGAGTATACCAGAAGGATTACTTAAAACTCTTGTGAATTTTTCAAACCTTTCCCCTAGACTCCCTGAAACACCTGTGCATTGTGGTGGATATTTTCACAGCCCTCCTTATGTGGTGTTCTGCGCCCTATAAATCAGTCATAAGACTATTTGCTTTTTGTAAAAAATATCCAGCTGTAAAAATAAGGTCAGATTCCATGACTTTGCCAGGTGACAGGTATATACTTTGCTTAAATTGCTATGAAAAAAAAGTAAGAAATTGAAATTCAAAACGCTCCCTCAGATTCTTACAACATTTGGTAATAAAGTGAACATCGTGGTACTGAAATCCACTGCATTGTGGGATTGATATACAGGAGGTCCTCGGGTTATGACGGTCTCGAGTTACGTCATTTTGTGATTACAACGCACTCCCATAAATTACTTTAAAAACCTAGTTTCGACCTAAGCGGTTTGTTTCATAAATACGACCACAGAAATAAAGATAAGGAATTATTCTCTCTTTTTTTTCTACTGTTTCATTTAATTACTGTATTTTATATGTCCTTAATGTGTTGTGTGTACAGTGTGAGTGACTTAAGGTTTTAATTTAGGTATAATTTAGGTATAAATTCCGACTTACGTCAAAAATCGGCTTACGACACGTTGTAGGAACGGAACTCACTAAGTCGAGGACCCCCTGTATAGTCAGTACAGAGCTGGAAGCTGTGTGATCTGGACTTATTCAGTTACATTTGGTCTGGTTTGAAGCATTGTGATACACACTGACGTACCTCACCCCATGCTCTTTCTGGTTGTGATTTTAACAGTTCCTGAGGGCCCAGTGCCATGCCAGAAGGATCTCACAGCACTCCATATGAGGTCCCAATGGGTGAAGGTAAGACATACCAGCTTTCCCCTCTCAGGTGCAACAGGTGCTGAGTTATAGACCATCACAATGAGTACTTTCTGATGGACCTTTGTACAAGCCTAGGAAGTGTGATTGAGGATTGATCATGAGTATGTGTGCTTTTGTATAGTTGTAATACAGAACTGGTTCAAAGATTTGTGTTTAAAGCTTTCCTCCTTTCCTGTCAACTTGTATTTCTCTTTTTTGGGATTGATAAAAATGAGTATAAAGATTCATCCAGGAATGGGGCTATCCACTCCTGATCTAGGTTCATGGGCTCCATAATTGCTTTGTAACATTATTTAAGGAAAAAAAATATTGTGCATTGAAAAAGTGGAGCACTTAGTCTGCCAAAGACCTGCTGTCCCAGCCCGCCAGCTCTAGTCAGGCTGAGGAGAGGCTTTGTCTGCTGCAGCGTCTCTCCTGGCAACTCTCTGTCTGTGCTGGCCGTTTTTACAGCTGAAACCTTTTAATGGGCAAACCCAGGCAAAGTGCTGGAATGTGTCTGAATTAAGTAAAACGAGCAGAAACTGGGCAGCCCGTGCAGCTGCCCAGAGCAGGGAGGAAGAATGGTTCACTCCTCCTTTGATCCTGCGTGTGGAAACATTTTAATCATAGGTAATTTTCACAGCTAAAAGTTGCATGTCACTTTTAATGCAAAACTCCAGTGCTACCACGACACTTGTGCACAGTTCCTCTTTATGCTTGTAAAGGCTGCACGCTGCAGCTCCCCCGCTGGCCGGCGTGCTTGGCGCTGAGGTAACGCTCTGGCCGAAGAATGCCAATGTGTCAATGGCTCCTTTTCTCTGCCATGGCCGTCACTCAGCCTCTGCTGCCAAAAAGAGCCAGTGTCTGGGTGGTGCATGTCACCCACAGTGTGTGTGGGGGTGGGGGGGTAAAGAGGGCCTTGCATCCCACTTCTTTCCAGGCTGTAAAACGTTGCCTCCTTCTCCTCACTTCACTTTATTCCAAACCCTTGAAACTGAATGTCGTCTTCCGTCTAACTCATGGATAAATTCTGACTTTGTGGCAAGGCTTGAAGATTGGGCAAGGTAGATGGCTCTTTTGGCCTGTCTACTGTTTTGTGGAGTTATTCGTGTTTAGGGGTTCGGGGTCAAAAAGAAAGGTCTATGGATTTTATCGGTTCTGTGGAGTGATGATTAGTTGGGGTGAGGAAACAGGAGGAATGCTTGCATTCAAAGGAACACACTGCTATCCACTAAGGTAAACAAAGTTGACAATAAAGACACGTTACAGCTGAAATTCACCTGTATGAATATATGAAATGTTTTTAACAAATATTTCCTTGAGGAGCACCTGCCAGGTTTCCTCATGCACGAAAACAAGACTGTTGTGAGAATTGTGTGGAAAGTGGTTCAGAACAACAGTGTACCAGCACTGGTGTTGCACGAGCTGTACTTCACTTGTCTTCATTTGTTAGCATGATGTTTGTTTGTTATTTGTTGCATTGCATTGGAACCACTTACGAATCAAATGAAAAGGATATGAAAACTGCTTTTTTAAAAAAAAAAAAAAAAAACTACTCCCACTGCAGTGACAAGACACAGACAAGATTTCCTAAATCTCTATACCATTACCAGAAAATATTTTAGAATTCAGCACATTATTACACCAGTGCAATCACACCAGGTGCTGGTTTAGTGAAGTATAATCAACAATCTTTATTTCGCAAGCATGCTTGACTTCACCTTACAGATGGAGTGTATTTTTCCACTGTTTGGAACAAGTGACATTCTATTGTAGAGACATGTAATCCTTCCCAACCCTTAAAGTGAGGAAACAAGTTTGGTCCTCTCTGACCAATTAGCATGCTCTGACAGGATCCACTGAAGCTAGTGCGTAACACCACAGAAACATTACGGTTAAACTCTTTAAAGAAGTCATTGTACAGTGGTTTCAGATACTAGAAGAGGACTTCAGCCTCCCCTAAAGGAGGTTGAGTTTTCTGGTCTCTTGAACTGCTTTCATTTAGTGGACTATTTCAGTTAGGTTTGAACTCAGATGAAGAGTGAGAGTGAGTGAGTGTTCAGCCTGGAAGAGGCCAATGTCTTCACAGATGGACAGTCCTTACACAAAATTAGAAATCTGGTAAAAAACAAAAAACAGTGGTGACTTTGGCTTGTATGAATGCTTTTCAGATGTAAACTTTATTGTGGTGCAGGGAACTATGAAAATTTAACTCTTGGCTGATCGGGTTGCTCCATCAGAAAGGTGAAACTCCACTTGGAATGTTCATTCAGGATTACCGGGGAAGTACCCTATTATGCCTTGATGCTAGTTGTGCTTTGTGTGAAACACTTTTGTTTTTGTGAAACACAGCTTGCTTTAAGCTGCAGACTCCCATTCATTTTGTCTTTGTTACAACAGCACCCTGTGTGCTTGATGTATGAGTGAGTCATTTCCTTTAGGTTCCTCAGGAACTAGTTCTTTCCTTCTGTCTGAAATGTGACATGATAACCTGGTTTACTCTGTGCTGTTATGAATCATTTAAACAGTATATTCATGATTCAGTCTTTTATTGTACCTGCTTCACTGCCAGTTCCTCCATAAACATGTTATCTGATTCTTAATGACATTAGTGCAATTAACTGTAAAAGACATTTTTGAAAGGGTTTTTGCATGTTTGCTTATTTTTCTAATTATCAAAAAAATAATTGTATAAACTTTTGTTGTGATTCCAGATGGCAGTTAGATAAACAGTGTCCCATTCACAAGGGTTTACATCAGAAGCTATCACTGTAACGTTCCAAGGGCTTTATAGTGCTGTAATTGATCACCAAAATCTGTTGTGACAGGTGCTTCTGGTTGCTATGGATATTATACATGGGGCTTATTTTTAATGTGATGACCTCATTGCTTAACTGCAAAACCATGAATAGTTTCGTTGAGCTGCAGAGATGGTACCTGAAGAACCGCTTTTTTAACATTTCACTTCCTCCCTGGAGCAACAGCTCCTGTGTGAGTGTGTCACCACAGTGATGCGTTACCGGGATGAGCACAGCCGATCTCAGCCTTATGGCCCCTTATGGAAGTTCAGTCAGCAAACACTGATCACTCCCAACCAACAAGTGGCTTGTGTTATCCTGCAGAGTTTTTGAAGTAGGGATATTTTTTAGTAGGAGTTTATAAAATTCATAGCACAATGAAATGTTTTGATTGGGCATATAAGAGGTGAATAGTTTTTCTGTTGTTAACCGTAGCCTTCTCCATGTTTTCCTGTGCCAAATTTAATTACTTAACAATCAATCAATCAATCAATTAATTAATTGATTGGTACAATTTGATCACTGATTCCCAAGTGCAGTTTTGCCAACATCAAAGGTCGACATCAAAGGGCTGTATGGACTATTTTGAATGTAGGTTTGGGGCTCCTCCTACAAATCTGGAGCGAACAAAGCTGCAACAGGGTGAATTTAGTCATGGAAACACACAGTCCTTTTACATCTTTGGTTAGTCTCCTGCATTCTAGTGCCACTTTATTTAAGTTCCAATAGAGTATAAGAGCACTTCAGATGAGGAGGTGTGGCATGTGTTTTTTTTACTTCAACAATCTGAACTCTCATGGCAGTCACCATGTCCATATTAACAACTGTTTTGAGTCTGAGGCCAAAATATCCTAAGCAGATACTTTTGCATATATGTAGAGCCCATTTAGTCACAATGCAACACAAAGATGCTTTAGATGAGTCAATGAATTCACTCTTGCCAATCGGATAGCACATAGGGAGGCTTTCTCCACCAGCACATGGGTTCCCATATGCATTTTACATGGGGACAGACCCCAGTCCCTCCTGCTGCTTATCATTAGTGTGAAGGAAAACCATTATCAGTTAAAGCCTCAGACTGCTTGGACTATACTGCTTTGACTAGTTCTGCCAGGGATGGTTTCACCTGCATGTTTTGTTCAGGTTGTTCAGGTCTACCATAACCTCTAACTGCAGCATTGGAATTTCCATGGGGTGGGTGTGGGGAATTCAGAGATGCTTCTGATTTGACGAAAATCAGGTCTGAAATGTTCCCTTGTTTTCCTTCGGCTCCATTGATTTTCATCTGCCTCAGCTATTTCAGCGTCTCACAGCCTGAGGATAGGAGCTG
Source organism: Albula goreensis (assembly GCA_022829145.1). Taxonomy (NCBI): domain Eukaryota; kingdom Metazoa; phylum Chordata; class Actinopteri; order Albuliformes; family Albulidae; genus Albula; species Albula goreensis. Next base: position 19,390,619 of record CM040749.1, read on the forward strand.
CTCTGTAATGTAGCTGGTGAGAGGTGTGCCACTTTATGCTCACCAGGTAATCTTGGCTAATTACATGGCAGACATGTTAAAATCTTTAATTGCTGGGTCTGGATGGTTTTGTTGTGCAGAGGGATCTCAGTATGTACTTGGTATAGCAGCACAACACCCTGCACTGTCACGAAACACAAAAATGGCCAGAGGCACATACAGTATGTAATGATCCAGTCTCATACATTAAAATGTGATAGGGTCAGAAATGTACCTAGGAGAAGCATGTCTCACAAACTACAGGTATTTGGTCTGTATAAGTAAAATCCCAACTCACCTTAACTTAAAAAAACAGCATTTGGTATGACATTGTAGCAGCCGTAAGCTGCGAGCATAGTTTTAACGGAAAGTTGAGTGTGAGACTTTTTTGTTTTGGGAACAATTTGTGGAATCTGGTAAATCTTACAAAGAGTTTTCTGAGACCATAAACCTACCATCTATTATGCAGTGAATGATAGTTTCACCTTGAGTACCCTTGGTGTGAACATGGTATGAATATTTAGCAGTTGACCTGAGCTGCAGTCATGCTACGAGCTAACCTAAATACAGTGGGACAGACCAGGGAGAGGGTCAGGTCATATGTGGTTTAGTCACTGGTGCCAATGAGGCATACATTCTGGCCCCAGAGCCCACAGTTAATATGTCTGTAAACCAGTTTTAAAGCACTAATAAAAGGAAAGGAATTCACAGATGGTAAACAAAGTTCTGTGACACCCAACTGTTAAATTGCAGAGCTACTCAAATTACCACAACAAAGTCCTTCTGCAATCTCACTGACTTCTAAGATTTAATTTATAAATAAACACTGCTGATGGGTTGGTCTTAAAGACACCGCCTGAGCTCTTTTAAGAAAAATTAATAAGAGAAAACTGTCCATATTAATAGCCCAGAGGATTACCAAGAGAAGGGAATGTTGAGTTTGGTATCACTACACAATTAGAGATGTAACCATCACAGGGGAGAGGGCGTGAGAAGGGGTGGCTCACAGACCTATTTTAGTCAAAGGAGTTCATCTCTGTAATACAGGGTTTTCCATGTGTCCGTCAACACAGGCAAGCAAAGAGTCAGCGGCTCTCAAAACATTTAGTGGATCTCAGCCTGTGTCTAATTAGAAGGGAAGGTAGGTTTTTTTTTTTTTTTGGAATTTGACGGAATGTGCCACTGGTGGTGTCTGCAGTCTGCTCATCCCTGAGGAGCCTGTGGTGAGACTTCTGAAGCATGCCAGTTGTGTGCTTTTCACTGCCGCTGAGAGACCAGGCACCGTTTCTCAGGGAGATAAACTCCACATCCCCTCCCTCTAATGTCGCTGTCTGCAGAGGACTTTGGAACTTCAGAGGGAAAGCATGACTGAGGTTGTTAAAGATGACATGGAACTACATGCCCCTGAGAAGGAAAAGACATTTTCGAGGAAAGACATTTAAGCAATCTTGTGCTTGGTGTTTGCTTTGGACAAATGCATGGTTTATTCAAAATTTTTCAATAACAAAGATTAGATGCATCATGTAGATACTGTACTGATATCAAGATGTATCAAGCTTTGTACCTTGCTGTGCTGTTTCAAATACGTTTTTGTTTTTTGTATTGTATAAGGTGCATTTTATAATTTGCTCAGGGTTACCATTATTTTTCCATATATTCCATGTCAAATCCTGTTCCCTTTACAGACAGCACCCCTGTTCGACCTTTTGTAACTACGAACTGTATATGTGTGCTTGGTACAACAAAGCATTCACAGTGAAGTCCATGCAACTTCATGTTACTTCTAGTTGATTTGTGCTTCTGTGCATTAGATAGATAGATAAATGAGTTTATTTGTTGAAGGAGTCCCTTTCTGGAAAGTTTTAAGCACAGGCATCCAAAAGGCCAGTAAATGATTGAAGTTAATCAAAATGTTGAACAGCCAGTAATTTCACTTTTGACCTAAAGGAAATGGGACTGACGCTGGGCGTTCTGGATACTTTAACTGATTAATAGTCTCTTTGGGTTCAGTATATTAGATTAGATTTTCCAACTTATGTGCTTTTGGGGGGATGAGAGGGGGGTGTCCTATTCCTCCTTTAGGAGGAATTAACACTAAGAATGCCATATGTGAACCCAATGCTCACAAACTAGATATTCCATTGCTGACGAATGTTGCCATATTTCAATTTTTGGACATCTTCAACACTGTAAAGCATAAATACGTTTCTTAGATTTGTATGGAGTGTTTTTTCTTCACATTACTTGCTAATATGCTAGCTAGCTGTGTCAATGAAACCACATTTAGTGGTGTGGGACCGCACTTATAAATGGAAGTTGAGTTCAGATTTATGTACGTACGTTTGTGTAGAATGGGTTGCTGCCCATCCTTGTCTGCCCTGAAAAAGATGGGATAATGTTTCTCTTTTAAATGTACTTGGAGAGTTAGTATTACATATCGGTGCCATTTTTATGTAGTATAAAAGATTTCAGATCAGAGGGGAAGCTGAAAATCCAATAGACACTTATCAGCAGTTCCTACCAAGTGTGAATATTTTACAGGTTGTCTTTTAAATGTGTTTGCTACAAATTAGATTATAACTAAATACAAATTATGTTCTGTATGTCATTGTTCAAACTCACACATTAATGAGGTTTACATATTGAAAGCAATCAACTAGAACTGTGATGATTGTGTGGTTTATCCTTGGAACACTGGTAGAATTCTCAAGCTGTCTGTCTCTTGCTGAGGCCACAAATATGCAAAAAGAAACTTTCCACCTTTTCCTCTAGATTGTATCAGATACTGCTTTGACCTTCAAAAGAAAACTTAGTGAATAAATTTCTGGAAGTGAAAAAGAAGGAAATACTCTGGTCTCCATTGAATTTTTGGGGAAATGGCCAAAATAAAGAGCAGGCTCCATTACTTTTGACAGTCACACATACATACTACACATCCATTCACACATTTTGCTTCTGCCAAACGTTTCAGAATCCTGATTATCCAGCAATTGTGAATATAGATATCTCTGCATTCAGAACATTTGTGGTTATGGGCATGACTAAGGCAACATGGTTGTAAGTATGCATGATGTAGAGGAATTGACTTTTGCATTCCTGACTGCAAAGTTGACTTGTCTGCCATGTAAACTTCATATATATATCTCAAAGTATTGTCTTATTGGGGGCAGGCACAATGAGTGTGGCTACTGAAATGGCAAGTTGAAAGCCTGGTTTCCACAGACATTCCAGTGTGCTGGAATATGAATCCACTGACAGGCTTAAAGACAGACTTAGACTGAATGTCTCATTTCTATCACACACACCAGCCTGTCCTTTCAGTGTCCATGCCAGATTTGGTGCTGGGAGTAACTCCATGGTTAAGGTTGCTAATGATGCAGAGAGTTACAAACCAAATGTGTCACCAAACCGTATAGATCCTTGTGACTCATTGTCATGACATCATGGCTGCAATAAGCAGGTATGGACATCTTGAGAATGCAGAAATAAATGCAGTGTAAATGTCAGGACATTGCCTTTTTTTTACCTGCCAAGCATGCCTCAACACTCCAGTTTCTCTGCGTTCCTGGCAAGAGCTTGCTTTCCCATCAATCCTTTAGAACAAAAATGTAACTGAGAACATGCTATCACTTAGGTTGGCTGTCAAACCAGTCTCTGTGCCTTGTTCAAGTCTCGATATGTTCATACCCATCGCAAATCTAAGCTTTTCTGCCAAGGGCTGTCACCATAACTAAGAAGAATCCGCAACATAATTTATAATAAAGCAATATCATTAAGTTCAGATCATAATACAGGTACACTTTTTATGTTTCAACAATTCATAATCAAAATTTGCATTTGGCTCTATTATGCAGTAATGCTTGCACTCACACATATGCACACCCACACCCACACAAACCAAACAAACATGTCCACACACATTCAGTTTAGTAATGTACATGGACAAACATGCACTTACCTGCAGCACACAGTCCTATATATATATATATATATATATATATATATGTATGTATGTGTGTATACATAGCATGTATAGTGTGCTAACTGGACTGCAGTTATTCCTTGTGCTCTATGGGTGGAGCACTAACCTGGGAATCTTGCTCCCTCAGAGATGAGAGTTTTCATAAACTGTTGGTTCTTGTCTCTGTGACAGCAGGCCAGTGCAGAACGGAGCCTGGCCAGAAGTGGCTGTGCAGGATCTTGTGAAGGGTCAGTTAGGGCGGTAGATGGATTAGAGAGATTAGGAGGTAGTGAGGTGAATTAATACATTACAGGCTCTTCCACACTGGTAGAAGGCATTTAATAGAACCTCTATCAGTCTGAGATGTGTAATAAAATGTAGGTCTTGTTCAGACTCCATTAATTGATGTTTATTTTTGGTTCCTTCCAAGATACCCTCAGAAAAAGTTCTGCTCCATTTCATTGACTGTAACAACATGGCTTGCCTGAGGGATATAAAACATAATAGCCTTATAAATGAAACTAACTGTTAAATTGTCTGTAATGGTTGAAAATGATCTTTTATGTCTTCCCTTGCAGACACCATTGGTCAGACTGACCTCAAAATAAGCTGCTGATAATATAGTATTACATTAAAATTCACACACTCGCTGACCCATTTTCCAGTCTTGAATGGTGCTCTTGTGTGTAGTGCACTGTGTAGCCATAGATCAAATTGCACAGAATTTCCAATGTACTGTTAACAAAAGGCTTCAATAAAATTTGCATGTGAGCAGTTTTGTGTGGTCCTGTGCTGGTCTCCTTCCTTCTCTGATTTGAGTATGAACACAGGCCACTGTTTCAGCACAGTGGCTTATTATAATTTTGACTTCCCACAACTCTCAAAAAGGCAAGCTTGACCAGGACTTCATGTTCAAAGAAGTTTGCATGCATGTTAGTATCACAAAGTAAACTCTTTGACAAATGGAGAGGTTGGTTTGTGCAGATAAGGATGGAAAAAAGAAAAGGCACATAAACATGTGTTGAGTAAAGGCTGAAAAGCAGGATGGTTTGCATGATGACTCATCTAGGTGGCCCTGCTTTGATTATCAGAGCACTCTTCGTTCCTGGGTCAGACCCCTGGCACTAAAGGAGTGCACTGGCAGCCGAGTGCAGACGGTCTTGCTTATCTACAAGTCTGCGCAGGCAGAGGGTGGAGCCCTGACATAAAAGGGGCAGTGATACCAGCTCCATGGCTGTCCACTTTAATTGGATAGAAGTTCCCATTTCCCAACCGGTAAGGCTGAGCCAGTAGGGTGTCAGGTGTGCTTGGCTGAGGGGCCAATTCCTCTAGTGCTCTCTTAGGAAAGCAGAGTCTGTCAGTATTCATTAGGGATTATTTCCTTGGTAAAATGTCACCTGGGATTTTTTCCAAGATTGAGCACTTAGCCCATCCTCACAAAGCATTTATTTAAAAGACCATTCTGAAGGTAGGTAAAGGTATCTGCTTATATTATGCTTCTGAACATTTTGAAAAGGTGGACATTTCAGCACATTACCAGTCTTCACATGAAAAGCTGTTGTTTTCAGAATAAATTTTTCTATTTACTGTTGAATCAGTTATCAGTTGTTGCCTTATCATGTAATAAATCTGAATGGACTTTATTTGTGGAAGAGTGCATGGGCTTGGGTCTTTGGTACTCACAGTGGTTGTGAATATCAGTTTGCATCTTTATCAGAGCTCAATTGCAGATTGTTAATACCGGTAGCTCTAGTCGCATGCTATGAGACTTGTGGCTCCAAGACCCTCTTAATTCTTGAGTAAACCTACTGCTGCCTTTGCATCTATCAGACATAGGTACTCATATTGCATTGAAAATGAAAGTTGATTGATTTATATCGGCAAACATAGGTGCAAGCGACGGGTGTCTGCATACACATTGTGAGTTCAGCATGGAAGTGTCCCTTTTCCACTGCCAGAAGTGAAACAAAAGATGGCATTCAGCAAAATGAGGAATGATTGCACAATGCAACCTTGTCAAGTTTTTTTAGGCTAGATTTATTAAGGAATGGCTTTGTAATTTGCCCTGCAGAGTAGTGATAAATGAATGCCATACTTATTTGACAAGGGGGAGGTTCTTACCATTCACTGATGTTGCGTACTGACTGTTTGGCTGGAAAGATTTAAGCCTGTGGCTCCATTTACTTTTTTGCCATATTATTTTCAATATTTTTTAAAGGAAATTAAAAAAGTTACATGTATACATACAAAAAACACACAAGATTTCTTGCACATATTGTGAGAGGGACTGAGTACTGTCTGTTGATTATGTTTGTATTTCCATATGGCAGTTAATCATCAACTGACACTGGGGGAAAACCTCACTGCGAGCCATGGTGAGGAAAAAGCCAGGGGGTATAAAATTACACATTTAATCATTGTTTGGGAAGGTAGCATTTGAGTACATGATGTTTGTGTTAACCTGGCCATTATCTGGAGTCAGAGAGGCAGATCTGCAGCCTGTAGTCTGTGTTTGGAGACACGATTAGTTTTGTACCACCAGGCTTCCATGATTTTAATTTGGCCAGGGTTCCCCTGGTTTCCACTGTAGAAGCATTCCTCTGATTATCACTGCCTCTCCTGTAGAATAATATGTGGCTTACAGTGTGTACAGTGTTCATAGGTTTACAGACATTTGTATTCAAATGTTCAGCAAGCTGAACTTCGGTGATTGGACATTTAGTTGTAGTATCTTTTAAGAAGGAGCTTTCCCTGAATGATTTAAACTAATATGCAGTTGTATAATTCTGTAGTAAAATGTATAATAAACACGTTTCTCTGAATAAAAGTATCTGCTAAATGCCTTGCATGGGTGTGATAATACAGTAGTGATGCCATGGTATAGTTCACATTTAAATTCTCTAACAGGGAGAAGAGGAAGGGGAAAAATAAGTGCATTGCATTGTCTCCTCCCTGATTATGTGTCCAATCAAAGCATACTCAGATCAATGAAACAGCTATGAAGCCACATCAGTGAGTGTGGCTACAACTAGATAAACAAAACCAAGGATGGCTTTATATAATCAAACATTCCACTGCATTCCATTGCATGCATCCTCCCAGCTTTGTCACGTACGGCCCTAACAGCAACATTCAGCAGCAAGTTCAATACAATTTGTACCTCACTGTATCTGTCCTAACAGTGAAGCACAACTGTGCAGCTCCTGGTGACTAAGGCAATGGTGAGTGGAGAGGAGAGTGGCAGATAAGTCAGAGCTGTATAGACAGATCCAGAATGAGTCACTGGGTAAACGGACTCCTATCTTTCTGCTTGTTCTATTGCCTGGGTCATCATGTTCAGCATAAACAAGGAGGTATCTGTTTTGGTCGGACCACAGTTCTCCACCTTGAGTCTGCTCATAGTGATTTTCATGTGACCTGATTCATAATTTGCTTTGCATAGTATTTTCCAAAAAAATCTGTGTCAAGCATGCTCAAAATCAGAAAAAAATACAGTAACAATTTGTAGTAAAATTTGCAAAATTGTATACTGATCTTCTAAAAATTTGAATTCCTTTGAGAAAGGGGCATGGCTGTATGCTGAAGGATTAACTGTTCTGTTGCCAACTTAGTTCTGTGATAACATCCATCCATAAGCTCCACATTACCTCCAGTGTATCTCCATAGTTATCTGCAGTGTGTTACAGCTGAGGATTTGTGTGCAGAACAGTTCTTGTATTAAACAGATTAATGCAAATAATTCTATAGTTTCCTTCACCAGTTAAAGGTCACTGAAGACAAGTTTTTTTATCTTGTGGGTTGTGTGTGGAGAAGGTAGTGCAACAGAGAGCGCTGTTATCAGATACAATCCTTCACCTGTCACCCCGAGATCAGACAGAGCATAAAAGTACGCCCTGTCTTCCTTATTGTCATGCCCAGGGTCGGTCCAGTCCTGGCATCACGCTAACCCCAGCAGAAAAGACTTGGTTCAGAACTCAGGCACTCATTTGGTAATGACAGATACAAGTCCTGATTCTTTTATTGTGTGCTCTTCCATTATTAAAGCCCGCTTATTTATATAATGTATTATTTATATTGACACAAGCTATCCCAAGTTAAATTGCATATAATATATACTGTATGTGCAAAGTTTTATGTAAAGTTTGCCACTCACAATCTAACCAAAGCAATTTTAAAAAGGCCTGTTAACTGTTCATGAAAGTTGTTTTAAAGTTACATACAAGCAAGTACATAGACAAATTCATGCATCCATGCATATACAGTGAGAGCTATCATTGTAATGTCTTGGTCATACATATTCAGATGTGTTTTAGTTCCAACCATCTGTTGTGCTAGATTGAGCAGAGCTGAGTCTGTATGGAAGGGAGAGGCATGGGGGCTAAGGCAGTGTCACAGTTAAATACAGTTCATGACTGCATGTCTGAATAATATCTTTTCCACAGGATCTTTTCCGGATGTATTAATGTGCAGGCATCATTTTGCATTTAAAATGATTATGTACTGTGGGGTTTTCTTGTACTAAGGCCACAAAGTGTATGTAAGACCATTTTTAAAGGGGCAAAATATCCTGTGATTGTATTACCCTTGTGTGTTTCATTGAAGAATTATACCAGAGTACATTTATAAGTCCATAGGTTACCACTAATAATGGCCATGTTCTTGTCAGTTATGGGATGTTCTTGTCATTTTTATGCATTTTTTAATGTTTTCACAAATTGTGTCCTACTGTATGTCCATTCATGGACAATGTCTTGGGATTCATACATTCCTTAATTTATACAGTTTAGTTAATAGCATGCAGTATGCATACATGTGTATGCTGAACACAGTTACACTTGTAATATGTTGTGTGTCAGGCCCGTATTACAGAAGACCAGAATGACATATTTCACAAATTTCACATAAAATGGGTATGGAATTCAGAGAAGATATTTTTTCTTAATAACTTGGTGTATAATATTTTCTTCCATGAAATGTTTGTTTTCTAAAATGAACTGATAATATACTTGTGCACCCATGAGAAAATGCCTTTTGGATGAGATGATATGATTGGTTTTGGAATGAAGAAACCTCTATATTTAGAATGTTAGAGGGCAGGGTTTGTGCTGTTTTTAACTGCATATCCAAAAATAGTCCCTTTGCTTATGTTTCATCCATAGTTGTGCACTTTTGCTGAACTCTGTTGAAATGGACAACCTGAACAATTGCTGTTGATTTAGGCTGGTAAACAATCAGCATTTTACTCTTTGAAGTACCCTGTATAAAGACTGAAATCATTCCTTAATGATGAATTGGCTCTGTTGGAATGAACTTTAACAAAAGATACCCTCACTGGAAAATGTGTGGAATGTTTCATTCCTCAGCAATTGGTCAGCTAACACTCTCAGGAATGGTCAGCTTCACCTTGGGGGTTCAAACACAAAAGCCCAGTCCGAGCACTCTTTTTCATGCAGGAGGCAGCATCAGCTAAACATACTTCCCAATCTAACAGCCAAAACAACCAATTTGTTTTGGGGCTCAACACTCCTCAGTGACAAGCATGTCAAAAAAGAACCCATTAATGCGGATAGCGCTGTCAGTGGGTGCCCTGAAGGCATGTTCCAGGCATGTTCCATCCACACAGGTGGTGTGGGCTGACAGGAATGGGAAACAGCAGGCGAAGGGAGGGAAGACTTGTTGAGGGCCTTTTCATCCAGCAGACATTGAGTATGTGCCCCATAGACAACATCCAGGAATTCAAAGAATTGGAGTAAGACGTTTGGAATCTGAGCCACTCTGCCAAGACCCCCCCCACACACGCACGATTAATGCAATATCTGCTAATCTTGTTTGACACGAGCAGCTAATCCCTAACAATTCCCATAACATTTCTGAGTCGCAACATGAAAAGAATCAAATTGCAGCGTGTTCTTTGTACAGTGGCAGGTATTTATGATGGGAAAATTAAGCAGTTCCTTCTGCACTCTGTTTTCTCTAAGATTGTGGTATCATAGTTAACTCTCATCTGTACAGAAACTGCATATCACTACACTGCACTAACATAGAAACCTTGACTTGGTTAATGATTTGCATTCAGACAGAACTGAAACTTTGGTAAATCTTTCTCCTTGTACATGAAACAGTCCCTTGTTTTGCATGTTCTCAGTCGTATGAATATTGCTTTATAAGTCTACAATTATTGCTACTCGAGGCTATGCTAGTTTTTGTGTGTATGGAAATTGTAAATGCAGGATGTCACTGTCACTTTTGAGAATGGTCAAAGGAGCATGCACACAGAAATCTCATATTGTTAATCAACAATATACATATGGATGCATTTACATGAAATATGTTCTTTTCAGTTACCTAATGTTTCTCAAAAATGACTTTGTAATTCTGACCCTCTTCTGTAGTGTGTTGCCATTTTAATCCCATCTGGGCTTGTAAATTGGAAATCCTTTACTCTTGGCACACAAGACACTAAGATGACCTGTGTGATCCCAGAACAGAGCTCCATTATGCTTCTGCAGGACAGACATGGAGATGGAGCAGCACGATAAACAAATGCCCTTGCAAATCTGCAGTTACAGATACAGCTATGTGTTCATGATACACAATGCTGCACCTACCCATAGTGAACACAGTTGTTAGTAGTGGGAAAATATTCAGAACATAAAGGCAAAACCATGTAAATAAATGAAAATGTGCAAACTTTTTTAAAACTTTTTTATGCTTTCCTAAATTCATTAATAAGGAAGGAAGGAAGGGTTGGTGATAAGTCTCCTAATCTAAGTAGATCCCATTTTCACCCAATCAAAATGTTCTATTATCCATTACATGAAATGTGCCCCTCCTCTGACCTCCAAAGGCTTGTCACAACCAAGCCATAACTGAAGTGCTCTGGAAGCTGACGGCAATCAATCGCTGCTGTCGAGGATGGTTTTAGCATGCAAACCAGTCTCCCGTGCAAAGCATTTCAGTTAAATGCTTTTCCAAAAATATTTACTTCTCTTTAGGCCATCGAGGAACACAAAAACAGTATCTGGTAGGTATGCCGCTGACACTAACTGCAGTCTTCTGTCAGATGAAGTGTCTTCTTTCAAATACCTTTCCTAGCATTTAGCTGTCAGCTGGGAAAGGCTCCCTCCCACTGATTTATTTAGGATGAGAAATGATTTACAGTCCCAAACCAGAGCTCACTCCACATGCCATCAGTGAGAACAAGGGGTTGTTTGTTCGTTTAAGTGCTGGCTCAGACACCGACAGTGGTTATAACAGGATGTGCACCTTAGCCCACAGTTCATGGTTATGTGAGGGAGTTGTGTTGGCCCAAGCCCCCAGTAAACGAATTATGTTGCCCCTTCAGAATACAGATAAAGGCCTTGTGCTGTGGCATTATCTGGGGAGGATTCATCCTCACCATCCAGTTTTGTAACCCTGCCTGTCACAATACCACAAATAAACAAATAAACCTTCCCTAGTAGAGCTGATTTTATTACATCTGCCACAGTAGTTTTTTTTCATTTACATTTTATTTGAGCAGCACGATAATATTGTCAGTATTAAACAAATAACAAAAAGAAGTAGAAAAATTTTCCAAAAAAATCTCATTGTTTAATGTCAGTGTAGGGACCATTTTTGAGGCTTGCCTGAACACCGTCTACAACTAAGATTGTAGATTGAAGAGAGTGAAACCTCTAGTTAAACTTGTGTCTGTAACACTTCAATCGTTGCTTTGATAAAACCAAACACACAAGAGCGGTAAGTCAACAAAGTGGATCAGTTTACTCTAGCATGGGAGAGCAAAGTATCACCAAACTCCAGTCACATTCCTTGGGATTTAGCCATGTCCTGTTCAATATGTTGATGTGTAAATATCAATTGCAGGTGTTTGGGAATTCTAGGCAACTGGATTGGTGGGGGGTGGGGGGGGGGGCAGAGCTTTCCTGTGTTTTTATTCCCACTAGCTGACTTTAAATGGAACACCTGAGGCTTTGAAAAACAAATGCTTTATTAACTTCTAACAATCATGAGTCTGCCCACACAAGAGTGTTCTTAGAACACATCTCTAGTTATCCTTTGAATTATCAAAGCCTTTTGAAGCTACTCAGACATTAGCCTTACATGTGAGGCTGATAAGTGTGAGCCTAGATAAACTTCTGCCTCATCTGTGGCATAAGGGCTTCCAGCTTCAGTGATGTGTTTTGCTAATATACCAGTGGTCAGTTACTACATCACCTGTAGATGGGACTCCAATTACAGAGCTGGAAAAGTCTCTAGTAGTCCTTCTGTAATAAATATTCACACTTGCCCTATGTTTAATTTCTCTGGTGATCATAGAACAAAAATAACCATAGGCAATATCTTCGCATGCATCTGTGTTTCAACTGGTTTATGCAGCTGATACAAATCGAAAAGTCTCCATAATTGAAAATAAAGCACATATAACTCCAATGAACACACATCTAAACATATGTATGGGTGATTTATAATGATTTTATAATGAAAAATTCCACAGACACTGAATTGTTTTTTTTGTGTATTCTGATCAGTGATGACGTATTTTACTATCTTAGAAATCTTTCCATGACATCATGACGGGTGAGATTTGTGGTCTTATTCTCTTCTTTTCACAATTTCTTGGACTATATGTTCTAGCACACCCTTGTAATTATTACAACTCTAGTATGCTTCTGTAGATTGTGTGGTATTTTCTATTTGTGGTGGAGGAAATGAAAGTGGATGGATGACATGGTATTATCTACAGCTGTGTAATCTCCCCGCCCAGTACCAGGCCTTTGCAGTCCAAGGATAAAGAAGGGGAAACACACAGTGACTGGATCTGGCTTCCACTGGCAAAACTGGGAAAGATATTGAGACTCCTGGATCTTTCATTGGCTTTTCCACTGTAGAATTCACGGGCTCACGCTGTGGCTTCTACAGGAAAACTGAGGCTTTTAGTTGCAGTCTTGGAGTTTGAGATTCTAGTTTTAAAATGTTTCTGTCTGAATGTTATTTTCAGTTTTTCAATTATTTCACAATTAAATAAAATAAATGTTATGGTGGCTGGTGACATTTATCTGGGATGCTTACTGCTGAGAACAGGAATATCACTGGACATAAGCTTTAGTTGCTTAATGAGTTAAATATTCAGGCCCTGTTTTGAATATGGCTGCAAATAGTGGTCATTTGCAGTTTGAAGTATATGGGGCTGCATGTTGGCCATATTTACTCCCCTGTTCTGACTCTGTGATGGAACAACGGGGAGATGCCACTCATGGCTTGGCGGAATACACAGTTGACTATATCTCCAGGCCTACATGAGTACTAGGTGAGTTGTGTTCAGAAGGGTTTCCTACTGCTGCAAAGCCAGGTGTATTGTAGGTCTCAGATGAAACCATGGTCTTCAGATGTCTGCTCAACAGACCCATTCATTTCATGAGATGTTGAGTGATTGTGCTGTTATGCAGCCAGTATTGGGAGGCATTCGAGTATCATTGCATAGAATTGCTTGGTCTAATTTATGTTCCGTTTGTTTTCTTTGTTTCAAAGATGTGGTGCTCAGATGTTCAAGATACTCAGAGGATGGAATGAGTATTTAAGATATTCACAGAATGTGTATTTTCCAAAGAGTGAGTCAGTGTCCATCCTCCTCATTTCAAATTGCATGCTTGAACACTGCATAGAATGCAAGGAGGTCCTGGGGTTTTGTGGGTAATGCCACAAGTACTGTTTCCAAGATCACATGTTCAACAGTAAGTATGTACAGGAATTCCCTGGATGTGTTCTTGCATACTTAGAGGTTGAAAAAAATTGACTCAATTTCAAATTTTGAGAATAAGTATGTTTTATGAGTACAAAGTTTTTTTTTATGAGGTCTTATTCATACTGTGTACTTGCATACTTGATACGTGTCTTCTTAATAGTATGTGACAGTAGATGCTACTAAATACTACTCTGCTATGCATGTATGCGTTTTGGGACTAATCACTGCTCATCTATAGCTGTCTCACTTTCTGTTGCTGGTACCTATAATGCTCAGTGAGTCCTTGTTATGAGGCCATTCAATGATGTGTCAGTTTCTGTCATTACCCAGGTGTTAAATTTGTATTATATGAGCCAGTCCCTGCCGTGAGTGGCCTGGGTGGGGCCCTGGGACTGACGCACAGAGCTGGGAAAGGCTCCCTCCTATTGACCCATTGTGTCAGACACATTCTACTACAGTGTGATATGCAATATGGTACACTTTGTGTGAGGGAAAAATATTGTTGCATGATTTTTGTATGTCTGTAATATATATTGTTTTATGCTTAGAATTTGATTGCTTAAACCTGAAGAGAAAGTTAAAAATCTGGTTTTAGACCAAACAATGCTTTATTTGATTTATGTGACATATTCTGCTGAATATTTTTCATTTTTATTTATTTCTGCCCTGCACCAGACCAAGGTCTGTACAATTTGAACAGCCTAAGCCCACCTGTGGTATGTTGATACCTGATACTGTGTTAAGTATGTGAAATTCCATCTCTAGTTTTGGTGTGTTGGCCTCCCCAAACAACCCATTAATTTATATGTGAATATCCCATATGTTCTATATCATTAGTAGAGATGAGTGTAAGAAAGCTGTTTTATGTCTTCATGAAAAACTCATGCCAAATTCACATTTCAATTTGGTTATATATAAATGTGTGTGAATCAACCTTATATTTTGTCAAAGTTTACAGGTATATTACAGTGTAATGTACACTCAGCCAACATGTACAGTCGTGAAATGGAATGTCTCATTTGGTGTTGCTCAGATGCTGAAAGTGCTATGCAGTGATTTGCTGGGCCACCATCGTGCCGGGGAGTGGGTCAGCTTGTAGTCAGGGCTGGTAGCAAGAGCCCTTTCCACTGTGCATTCCTTCCCTCGAACCCGCCCCCGTGCCCCCCCTCCCCTCTCTCCTGACTGCCGGGGCGTGTTCCTGTATGTGAGCAGGAGCAAAGCCTCCACAGTGTCAGTCGTGTTTCACCTGTGAGCCCGGCAGTGTTTGCCTGAGCACGGTCTTGTTTTGAGCCCGAGTCAGCGGGCTGCTGCTGCAGCAGTACCCATGAGGAGACCAAGGGACGGGGGGAGTTTTTCTGCTCTGTTGCCCCCTGCACCCTGCTGGGGAGTGAAGAGCCATGAGTCTGCTGAGTAGGACCAAGGAGTGGGGATGGGGGATTGCACTTAGACCAAGCGTAGTGGAGGTAGCTGGTGGCAGGAATGGCTGGGAAGAGCGGACCCTCCTGAATGGTTTCAACCGGAGGATATCCCGGTGGTTTGGTGAGTCTGTGGCTAACACACTGCAGATCTGTGTTCATCTTTTAGAAAAATGACACAACAAGTCATGAATGTGACTTGTAACACATCAGAAAGTAACATGTTGTAGCAGCACACAGTGAGGTAAGTTTTTTGAGGTTGGTGCAGAGAGATCTTTGTACCAGGGTGTATGGTATGAGGTCATCCCTAATTCAGGAAGGGTCCCGCACCCTCAGAGGGTGGGCATCTCATGTCCAGACCTGAATCCTGGCTCTTCTCTGGAAGTGTAGGGATGACACAGTGTGATTCACGATTTGAGAGCACACTGACATCAACCATGTGTGAGAACACCCACAGCACACCAACTCTAATGGGAACAGAGGGAATTTAATTCCTCCTCTGCTAGTTACACATTGCACAAACCAGTGGTGCCTGAATTCCTCCTGGAAAAAAAGTTCAAAAATACCAATGGACAACACTGTACCAGGAAATAACTTCTAATGACTACTGCTTTGAATTGTACTGTAGTGTTGATTCTGTATAAAATACAAAATGAGCGTAAACATCACTGTATTTAAATGTACTCATTCATCTGTATTGTCATTTAGCACATATAGTATCATTACTTATGTGTAGCACACTCTGTGGTGAACTAACTATTACCTCTTCATAATGCACAAAATCCTGTTGTTTAAATCCTGCTTTTTTCAGCTGGTTGATTTGTGTCGACCTGTTTCTTAGCAGGTCTGATCCGCTGCTTGACCGTAACACTCTTACAGGATTTATAAGTATGATAATTACTGTTTTTGTTATTACAACACTATTATTAGTACCAGGTAGCTCGGGACCAGTATTTCTTTGAAAAAAAGTAACCATAGTTTTAAATGGGGTTTCCTCTAAGTCCACCATCCCTAGAGACTGAGGTCATTCATCAGGAGAGTAAACATGACTCTCTTCCTGGTGTGTGCCATAAGAGGAAAATACAACAGAAATACAATGACCTTCCCTGATTTGAGAGTTGGACCTGGCATACCTGATTCCATGTTTGTGTATGCGTGAGTAAGGACACAGCGTTTGCTCTTTTTACGGTAGTTTTCCGGTGGTGAAAGCCCACTGTGGCTTATTTGAAATGGCCAGATGGAATTGCCGTTCAATTTTGAGAAGAATGTCTTACAAAAGAGTTTTAGTGACTGACTGTGTGCTCTTTCAGGTAGCACAGGTGAAACACTTTTTTTTTTATTTCCTACTCTCCCTGTGATCTTGGGGAGTCTGAACATAAAACAGAAATACTCTGGAGATATAATAACTGCATATACGAGACAAGGGTGAAGGAGTGAAATTCAGCACGAATGCCATTAGCCTTGGACTTCCCAACCAAAGAGATATGTTGTTAATGAGTTCATAGGCCAGAATTCAATCCCCATTTGTCCTTGACTTGACTTCATTGACACAGATTGTTGAGTTCAGAAATCATGAAATTTGTGATTTTAATATTCAGCAATACCTTAACCATGTTGCCATCTACCTCTGGCACTGGATTTGCCAGGGAATCCTGTGATTTTGAAAAACGTTCAGAAAGCTATGAAGTTCATTGTTTCATATACCATGTAGCAAGGATGTTGCGAGACTTTTAGCACTACTGGGCGCAGGCCCACAGTGCCCACATCCTCACACTTGCGATTTATACATTTTTAAAAACTAGATATTTTTCATGATCATTTACTGGGGCACAACAAATCATTATGTGTATATGTTATGGGCCAGCACAATTGAGCAATTGCAGTCTTTTATATGAATGATTGTATCAACACAGCAATGTTTATTATGTTTGTCATACAAATTCAGGAGATTTTGTTCCTATAGAGAATGCCCATGTGTTTTTGGCAAATGTATATGTTATGGGCCAATGCAGTCTTTTATATGAATGGTGTTTTATTTGCATATTGTCCTTCATGGTTGGTATGTCTCTTTGCATCTTATGCTGAATGACTGTTTAGGAGTCATGGATTACTGTAGTGCCTTCAGCTTCCTGTGTTTACTCTTGTCTCTGTTTTTTGTCTACAGCTGTCTGCTGAAGTTGTAATTTCATGCCTGGGAATGTTTTATTTTATACTGTGTTCAAATTGAGGAAAAAATGTGCTATTACAGTACAACAACTGTCAAACATATTGACCACTAACATCTTGTTAAATGTTATGGAATTTTTCATAACCATTTACATTTTCTAGTTTGTCTATGACAGCTTTGTACATGCTTGTGTGACTTTCTGATGCATTTTCCAGCAGTTAATGTCCAGCATCTGGATGTATTTTGTAGAATGTTGTTTGTTGTAACAGATGTTGCCAACTTTTTGTGCCATTTTTTTCTGTGTTTGTCTGCAAAATGTGTTGTGATTCGGTAACGTGTTTTTCTTCAAGCTTTCCACTGCAGTTCTTAATTGAATTTGGAAGCACTTCAAACCACACCGGGTTTAGTTTATTTGAATGATGACACCAAAGGAACTTGTCTCCTGCCCCAAAAACTTTCATTCTAATGGTTTTTATACAAAACAATCGCATTTAATGCTTTTCAGAAGCTCTTTTTTGGCTGTTTTGTAACTGCCTCTAACTGTTCCAAATTGACAGAATGTTCTTTGTTCCCCGTGCAGTTGGCTCGGAAATGCCTTCCATAAATCATTAAATTTGTTAAATTTTCCTGTTGTCTAAAATATCTATCATCATCTATACCCTTGAAATCCTCCTCTTTTTTATAAAAATGCCAGTTTGTGAAATGGCTCATTTCCTTTATTTTCTGGTGGGATTGATAATAATTGTTGCTAGGTTACCAGCTGAAATGCAGGCTATATAATCCAGATGATGTAATGCCATGCATGTATGTTCTCTGCCCTTTATGTCATGTGGCAGCTTCATATCAGTGTAAAAGTAGACGTACACCAGGTGTGTTTGTTTTTGCATCCAGATTTATTTTTTCGTTGAATTAAAAAGCATTCACTCTTAACCTACTTCAAACAAGATACCTGGACACACTAGCACTATTCATTCCGAGGGAAATTTGAGTCTCAAAGGCAGTCAATATATGACCAGTATCTACTTACCTTTCATTCAACAACTTAATTAAGGCTAACTTTTGAAGCCATCTCTCTAATATGCCCCCTTCAGCAAGTCTGTTTTGGCCATCATGAATTTCTGTATGTCAGTGACAAAGGGCAAGCTGTTTCTGCTCCCTTTGCCTTGTGAAAGTGCTGTAATTTACAGCAGTGACAGGATCTTGGAAAGTATTACCCTGCATAGAAGCTGATCTCACTTTACTCAGCAAAGTGGGAAGTCATGATGTCATATTTGAGATTAACAGCCTCTCTGATTTTAGCAGTCTTTTTTAATAGCACCACGTAAACGAGACTCCATATCCCCTCACTGGTCTGCCCAGATAATTTTCTCCTCATTTCTTTTCCCCAGATGTGGGCTACTGCTGTCACAGCTTTAGCAGTAATTAAGGCTTGACAGTGATCATGTCAGAAAGGCCTTTGTGCAGGCCTTCAGCCCTGAAGCCCAATAGATGAGCCATATTATCACTGGCAACATGTTGCACTCTTCCTTTTGCAGTCTACCCAATGGTCATGCAAAAGGAAAACATTTTAATGAACATTTTTACACCCACAACTGATATTTGAAGTGTAAAAAATCTCCATGTGATGTCAGGCTAATGCATAGGATTAAAGGAAATGGTATTGTGAACATTGTGATGTTAACTTAAAATGTTCAGAGGTCCCATTAAAAGTGCAGGTCATTACAACAAAAAGACAAAAATAACAGTAACACTGAAATGAAGTAGTATCACTGCTGCACAGTCAATCACCAATGTATAGCTTGAAACACAATGTAAGCGCAATGGTGCAAGCAGTTCAGTTAATTGACACAGTTCTCTAAAGTATTCATCTTTCAAAGTTACATATAGAAATAAGTTGAAATAGTTGATCTTGTATTAAAAAACTGGCCATGTATCCTAGCTGTACTTTCTGAAAATATTTCCCATACATTTTATAGCTATTCATTTACTGGCCAAAGAGTCATATAATCATAGCTGTTCTCTATAAGACTTGAATGAGTGTACTCGCTTATACAGACATGTTAAAATGATATACTGTGTCAAATGGAGTTTCAGAGACATTCCCGTGTGAGTTGAAGTAAGATTTTCATTTCCCTCATTGTTAAATGGCTGTGGGGATTGGGAAATGCTTTAGAGTGGCCCAGCTGTAGGAAGTGTTGGAGCCTGGCTGTTGTCTCACCAGTCACTTCAGTGCTTGATAGTGAGGGGCTGTTCCGCACCCCCCCACACACACAGTGAATCATAGCTCCAGATATGAGGGTCCTGGGATATTTTCAGTTCCCCTGTAGTTTTACAGCAGGACTCTGAAAGGACACAGTACAGAGTGGTGAGAAGAATGTATTGAGCAATTTAAGACACTGTGGGGAGATGAATCAGGCCAGGTCCATCCTGAATCTGTAAGAACCTTTGTTTTTTGATCACAAAGAACTTGCACAAAGTGATTCATAAATTTGTTCCAGTTTTCAGTGTGCTGCTAATTGTGGTGTGATTTGTGTCAATAATAAAGCCAGATGTGGAAGCACTTTTTTTTTTCTTGCCTAACCCTACTTTCTCCATCTTTCCTCTTTCAGAATCACCTCGGTTGTCTACGGCCTCCTCGGTCAGCAGCAATGAGCGCATGTCCACGGCCGTTGTGTCGGACTCTGCCTCACTCAATGCCGACTTCCCTGACAGCGAGCGTCCAGTGAGCCTGGTGTCCACCCTCTCTTCAGGGTCGTCCCGGGACGGACATAGCCTATACGGGAGCAACGCCACCCTCCCCAGTGCCACGCCCTGCCCTGGAGACGATATCGACCTGGAACTGAGCCCGGCAGGGAGCGCCAGAGAGCAGCAGCAGGTTGCAGACCCAGGGGAGCCGAGGAGAAGGCTCACCCTCCGTCAGAGCTGGGCTCAGCACAAAAACAAGGCCAGTGTCCCTGGGGGGGCTGAGGGAACACACCAGAACCCCACTTCTCCTTTTGCTGCCAAAACCATGGCCCCCAACCCCAAACTAACCTACGTGGACCGCGTCGTCATGGAGATCATTGAGACAGAGCGCATGTATGTCAGGGACCTGCGGAGTATTGTGGAGGTGAGTGACCCCTGGGTTTGACAGGGCTTAGGTTGAATGGAGACTGATAACGCTGAGGGCCTAGGTCAGATCACATCAGTAACCATAAAATCAATCTTGACTGGAGCCATCAGAGTAGGTCCTTGGACACTGTCTCTTGTTGCTTTGATTGGAGTTGGTAACCAAGTGGCTGATATAATTGGTGGTTCATAGACTAAAACAGATTGCAATAATAATTATTGTAATATAAGTAATAGGTCTATACTAGCTGTTTGGTATTGACTTTTTCATGGTTAATGTATATCACCAACTTTTTCCCACATAGGGCTTTGTCAGAGTTTGATGAACCCCTGCATGGCAAAATGCTTGTCAACACTTATTGAAATGAGAATGAAGTTACTTCCATTAATGTGAACAGAACCTGTCATTGTAGATGTGTCACATTTTTTTCCCAGCTATCTGTGGAGATCACAACGACAAATGCAGCTTTTTCTAACCTTCAATACATTAAGGTTGACTGGGGCACAAACAGAAAAATGTTTGTGACGAGCAGATGAATGAAAAGTTTGATGCAGGACATATATTGTCAGCTTTGCATAGCTTGAGTGGCTTTCAGCACATTTACCCCTTCTCTGTGAAACCTGCAGGATTCCTCACTAGAAAATTCCTGGTCTGTTAAAGTGATAAAGTCATGCGTTGCTGAGCCTCCACAGGACTGTGCTTGCAGTCATGGTGAATTTTCCACTATTCCCTGTGCAACTTAAGAGCTGGGTCACTTTCAGCTGAGGCCCACAATTATCCTAATTTTATGCCTTGTTCAGAACCATTATATTTATAAACAAAATGATGAAAATATAACAATGAATCCATTGGCCACAGTGCATCAAAGTAAAAAAGCTGTTAGATAGTTCACTGTTGACCCTCATAAAAAGGCCCATCCAAAAGAATCTTTTCAGCTCTTTAGGTATTAGCGGTGTTTGAAACTCTGAAGACCTTTGGTGGGGCTTGAGAATTGATGCTTATCAACGTATATTGGTATCAGCAATCACTTTAATTCATTAGCAGAATTCCTCCCAACCTCATAGACTATTAACTTCACATTGACTCATAAGGGAAGACGATTGGTGTCAACAGGTGGAAAGAATGTGTTTGTGTGCTGTGTAGAGGAAACTGCTTATACACAGGTGGATCGTGTTTTTGCTGCAAAACCTGAAATTGCATTTACCCCACACCAAAGAGGGTTTATCATCTGACAAAAAACATGCAGTAATGAGTGTTTGGGGCATCGTAAGACTCCGGTTGAAATTTAATAGGCCCATAGTGTAGTAGATGTGGCCTTTGCTTTTGGGAGAAGGAATGCAAAGGGCTTATAAAAAGTAGGGGCCTGTTTGCAAGAGAAAGGATGTTCAATTTCCTCAAGGCTGTTCAGAATTAGTCCACTTTGCGATTTCCTGCATTTATTTTCCTGCAGAAAAGAAAGTTACTAGCAGACATGCACCATGAGTTGTGAAGGATGACCGCTGCTTGAGTCAAAAGTGTATACTCTGTCCAATCTTTTCTACATTGGAGAATGACTATAAGCAACTTAATTTTCTTTCAAACCTGCTGCACTTCTGACCCCTTTGTTCATATTTAGTCCTTTTTCTGGTAGTCTGTTGTATGTAGATGCTACAAAACACAAAATACACAAAAGCACAAGCAAGCCAAAAAATGTAAACTACTGAATCAAACATCTTTCTTGGAGGCCCTCCTTTCATTTTGGCTGATAATTAATTTACCTTCACAATCTCTTAAATGTAGCATGTGTGTTAAATGTGTGTGGTGAGTGTAAAGGAGACAGAGTGTATGTATAAGGGAGAGGCAGAGGTGTGATAGGGTGTGTGGCTGTTTTGTTCAGCTCTGCATTTCTTCTTACCGTGGTTGCCTGACTAGAGGTTACATGGGAAAGCACTCTAACACTCAAGGAGGAAATTAAACCAGAATAACTTGTGATTAAAACACCGTACTCAAGGTGCTTACTGCTAAATCCTATGAAAAATCCAATGTCCTAATTTAAGATTAACCCATGAAAGGGTGGGGGTCACAGGATTCTTTTTTTTTTTTACAGGAGATAAGTCTTCATCAATTAGATAAGTAAAGTTTTATCATCTGAAGAATTTCAAAGCAGTGGATGAAAGTGAGTCAGTGTGAACATACCTCCTGAGCAGGTGACACTTATCCACTGGGCAAAGCTATTCAAACAGAGAACCCATCCAAAAACACAACTGTTTACAAGTTAATAACTTGGGCCATTGGCATCTCACTGATGTTTTATGAGTGGTATGAATGTCTGTTGACTGAGGAAAACTCAACTTGTCATTCCAGCCTCATTAGCAAAATTCTTAGGCTTCATTTCCAACCTTGGTCTTGACTGCTTTAGATAATAATCATCTGAATAGACAATCTGATCCCAATTCTGATTTAGCATTTCAAAGACAGCTGGAAAACCTGCATGACTTTGGCCCTGCAGAACCCAGAGGGGTCAATGAGCACTTGCAGTGAAGTGTGGAGTTAGAGAACTTCCTGAAAACTAGGCCCAGCTCCTGTTCAGAGGCAGACAAAATCGGACTTCCCCCCCTCACTATCCCACCTAGGAAAACGGAAACCTGGATTGCACCCCAGAAACGCCGCAGCCTGTTGATGTGTTATTCCAGCTGCTTTCTCCAGCTTACTCCTCTCTCCTCCACCCGTCCTGTGCCAATTCAGACATCCCTGGAGCTGCCAAGAGGTGTGCTGTGTAATTTCAGAAACATCTTTGGTTGCAAATCACAGACATCATGTTCAGCCTTGGCTGGCAGATACAGGAGAAGAGGAGTACATTAAACAGGCCCCCAAATGCACCTCTGCCCACACACAGACCTAAACTGAATATAACAATATTGTTACAGTGGGCAAAACTTAGAAATCATGATCTTGGCACAGTCATTTTATTATGTTCTTTCAGCAAAATGCCTTTCATCTCCTCCAGAGTGGAACCTGCACCACCAGCAGAACTGTGGTTTCATACCCTTCCTGCTACTTCATTTTATCAGCACGTATGCTACTCAATTTCCTTTTCTCATGTAACGGTAAACACACAAGGCTGGGCTTGGTGAATGCAAAGACAGAGCTTGTTAATGCATTGCTAGAAGTCATTGTAGGAAAACTAATCTGTTGGCTGGGACTAGAGGACGTACTCTGCTGAGTTCCAAATGGAAATACTCAAAACCTTTTGGTCTGTTCCTTAGCTATGACGTTCAAAACCAGACCCTGTGGTCATTAGATATCTTTTTGCTCTTCTTGCAATGAGATTTAGTTATGGTCCTATTTCATGTGCCATTTAATTAGGTAATTAACATCCTTGCCTTCTTTCTAGGGCCCACACATTGTGACTGCTTTGGCTGCAAAGGGCCACATTCACAGTAGTTGGAGCCCATCACTGTGGAGCTCTGTGAGCTACTGGATGAAACAGACCACGCTGCATGGCAGCACATTAGTGTTACATTACAAAGTGACCTTGAAGTCTTTGGAAAATCTATTATTTCAAAAAGACTTTGTCTCCTCAAGTAGGTCTGCATCTTATCTGAGTAATTTGGTGAGGATTTTCCCTGTAGCCATACAATTATCATTATTCTTGCCTTATCAAGCTGATAAAGTATTTGCTTTGCCTTATCAGGCCTCTGTCCATAGCTCTTGCTTTCAAACCTCCCTGCTCTGTCATCAGTAGCTGAAATCAGGAAGTAAGTTCTCCTTTTGAGAGTACGTCTATGTGCAGTGCCCCAGATACCAAAGGAGTTGATCCAGTGTAAAAGCAGCTTATCAAAGACTTCTGCTTGTGAAAGCCCTGTATTTTACTGATTACACGTCAGTACCCAAAACATAGACACAAGGATTGGTTCCCTAACACACCTTCAAAGTCAGCACCATCTGTGTTGTTTTTCAGAGGCTCTGTGGTAAAGGGCAGAGCTTCAAAAGCTGCTGTTCGGCAGAAGTGCTACCTCTCCACATCAACCACACGGTCTTTTATCACAGCCCTCACAGCCACCTCACATACAGTCAGAATAACAGCAATCAAAGTGTGTGTGTCAAGCTGAACCTCATCCTTTCTCATTCTGTAGCTGTGCACAGGTTGTGTTCTTTGTGTTTGCATGCACTTGTGATATCTGTGTCTACCTGTTTGTTTATTAATCCAGTGAACTTCCTCTGTGTCAGTATAGTAGGAAACACAATATATCGAGGCCTGTGATATTGCAGCATGCTTGTTGTTATCTTTCAAAGTGCTAGCTACGTAACAGCTGAATCATCGAATCCAATTTACTAAATTTGTTGCTCTCCTTATTAACTCTTTCTTTTTGCTTATTTTCTTGTTGTTGTAAATTATGTATTTAATATTGGATTACAATAAAATTATTTTCTCTAAGAATGTCCATTTTGATAGATTATGAGAGGATGTTCAGACACAAAGGCTTATTCCCAGAAAGCTACTTCATGCAATCATACATCTTGTATCATTGTAGCTCTGCCATGGAGAGCACTTAGGCTATCTCTAGCAAAGGTCAAGTGAATATGCAGGGCTATTGCACCATTGAGATCATAAAGGACTGGAATGACCATGAAGCAGTATATGGCAGCTGTGGATTACTTTTTCTTTTTTACCTTTTACCTTTTATTTTCTTGTGCCTTTTCATTTTTCAGAAATAAAATCCATAAGAGTAGCAGATAATGTCTTATTTTTTCCAAGGTACAATTAAACATATACAAGCTCTAGATTCTTAGTATTGCAAACATGTTTTGGCCGTCAGAAGGAAGGTGTAAACCACATTTGCTGACAAAAAAGGACAGGGTTGACAAACAAATCCACACACCCACATGCCTCACTGGAGATCAGGAGATTTAAAGGGCCGGGGAGCGCAGCACGATAACAGAGCCATAGCCGCAGAACGTGGGGGTACCGCTGTAAATATTTCTTGAGCTGTGTCAACCTTGACCCTCTTCAGCATGCTGCCGAAAATGGCTTTTCCAGTTCAGCATGAATGGACAATAGAGACGGTCATTACCATATTGGTAAGACTGCAGTAGACACAAATGGTGCTAAGCAGTAGGAGTGTTGGTGTAGTTGTTACTGTGTTGTTCTCTAGTATTTCTTTTCTTTTGTTAGTCGGTGTCAAGAATGTGGAGCTCTGCAGTTAATGATTTGTTGCTGGCTTGTTTGTTTGTGATTTCAAAGCTATGTCAAGTGTGTGTTATGGTTGCTAGAATATGCAAGCTGTTGAATTCAAGCTGTTGATTGAATTGTTGATTCATATGTTATGAGGTGCTATTCAGGCCCCAGGTCTTAACCTCCCCTTTAAAATGTTTTACAGCATTCTTTCTAGGTTGCAGAAAAGCTGCACAAAACAATGTTATTCCATTGCGGATTCCTTCCTGGTGCATTACTTCTCAATATACATTGTTTCTTTGTTAGGTTTTCACAACAGCAAAATTGCAGCAAAGTGTGTCAAGCCTTTTTTTTTAAATCATAAACAACTTTATAAGTAGGCTCAAAAATATCTATGTGGGTAATCTATATTGAGCTGTTTTCCACTACACCTGATGGAATGGGCATCACTCCTTTGGTAGAGATGGGAGATGGGAGTCAGATTAGTCCAAGAGCAAAACATTCCTTTTGTCACTTTCTTCCCTGTAGTTATGCTCTGTAGTTAAGGCTGCAGCAGTTTTTTCCTGAGGCTCGTTCTGCTGACGTCCCTGGGGGAAGGGAATGGAAGGGAAGGGAAGGGAAGAGTCCTGCATTCAGCTCTTTGTCAACGATTATGTAATTCCTGTGGTGTTATGCCATGTCATGTGGCCACCATTGGTGACATTCCTCATTTTACTATGCTTCGGTCTTCCAGGTGATTTACATGAAGACCATATCGAGACCGATTTTTCCACCATGTCATCAGTGCAGCACATGGGTAGAGATGTGTACAGAATCTCAGTGTGGGGTTTCTGGTTGGTGTATTCAGCAGCTGATGCTTTTGTCCTTGTGCTCTGGCCTAAAGATGTGCCACAATCAGAACCAAAAACTAATCCTGCCTGTGTCAGTGCTATCAGTGCCAACTGTGGCAGGCAGCCCATGGGGTGATGTATAACTGAATATTTCCTGTCTTCTGCAGTGGTGTCTGTTCTGATCAACTGGGCTACCACAGTCTGCCTGTGCCAGCTGTTTGAGTTGTGCAGGTGTCGAGTGAAAAAGCTTTCAGGTCATACATGCAGCTGGAGAGTTCTGGAGAGTCTTCACAAATTTTCCTCTGTGCCTTCGCAGAGGGTGCTACAGCAATGGGACAGACATATAGTCATAATTATCCATCCTAGGTTTTGGATAAAAAATGTGAAAGTAAGGAGTCGTGTGCAGGGAAAAAAATGAAAAAAGGGTCTTTGGGTGTTTCACGGAGCAAAGACATATGTTTTTGGCGAAGCTCTGCATCCTGAAGCCTGGAGTTTGAATCCTAAATACATTATTACCAGCCCTGGTCAGAGGTTCACATTGGCAAGGCAGCAATTAGCCTCCCTTGGCCAACTAGGCAACTTAATGAACTGATTACATGCTTCCCTGCATTGGCCTATGCAGTACGTGATTGCTGTCT
Source organism: Albula goreensis (assembly GCA_022829145.1). Taxonomy (NCBI): domain Eukaryota; kingdom Metazoa; phylum Chordata; class Actinopteri; order Albuliformes; family Albulidae; genus Albula; species Albula goreensis. The sequence goes on from CM040749.1 coordinate 19,417,657, forward strand.
GCCCTGTGCAGTCGTGTGCTCAATGTGAATCACACAAGTCCTGTGTGCAGCAGCTGTCAGTGGGGGAAGTTCATGGTGGACTGATTATACAGTTCAGTTGATTATGCAGTTCAGGTGGGGAAATAGGGAAGAGCATGAAAAAAGAGCAGAATTATTCATGTACAGGAAAGACTTGCATATATGCATCAGTACTTGGCTGTACCATGGTGAGTATCATCTCTTTGCTTCCTCAGGACTGGGTGATGTATTGGCACCAGTCCAGTGTTGAAATGGCAGCCTGCCCACTGGGCCCTGAGCAGGGCCTGAAAAATGACACAAAGCTGGCAGACGCTCCCAGACTTCCTTTGTGTTTTCTCAGTTCTGTGAGCCTTGCACCCTAGAGCAAGACACGGAGGCCTGTTGGCCTTCTCAGCCAACAGCAACATCTTGACCATTGTCTCCAGTATGTGGAAACAGCATTTTTTCATGCTCAACATGACTTCGAGGAAAAGGTCCAGAAATGTATTAACGTAATTTTTTTACTACTTTTTTATTACAAGTCTGAATGTAGCTTAGAACAAATACACACATTGTACCTTAAGACTTACACAGGTTTTTTCCACCTGGTGTGTTTGGATTAGTTCCAGGGTACGGTTTGATTTTTATAAGTATGCTTTAACTCAAAAATGTGAAACACTACATGCATAAGGTCCCATGACATGCGATTCAGCATTGTGTTATTTGATGATAATGCTTTATCTGTGACTGTTTGGAATTTGTAACTAATTAGCTATTACACAGAATGCAGCATTAGGGAGTTTGATTTAGTGTTTCCCTTTCAAACTTTAGATCCCCTGTTCTTACATATTCTTTCAAAATGTATTGTATTTCCTGGTAGTTTGCCTGTTCTGTGACTGAAGCATCAAGCAAAAGCTACCTGTCATCTCTGAACACCCCTCAATCACAGTTATAAGCAGATATTTAGCTTACGTTGCACCGCCTAAGCCTCCATAGCAACAACTGCCCTGGAAACCCCAAGAAATGGTGGGGCTGTCTGTCCGAGTCTCCTCAAGACCTGCATTTCTCACTTCGATGATGGTTTGATGTCACTTCTTGTGGTCCTGTTTTCCCACATGCTTTTCCCATGTTTTTAACAAGCTATGTCAACCCTTTCAACTTTAGAGGAGAGTATCTTGCTTGATATTTAACCTTTCAGATCAAGGTTTGCTTTGTTTGAAAGTGATGCTTTGCTGTTAGGACAGGCTGGCTTCAGAGCTCCTGCACTGTCACAGTGAGGACTTCTTACCGGGAGCCTCTTGCTGGTAAATAAAGAAACAGTGTTGAGCTCATCAAACTGCAGCTGGAACCCAATTGCAAGCAGCAGCAGAATGCCTGCTGGCTGCTCATAAGAGCACTGCTTCACATTTATTACTTTCATATGTCTGAAGGTGGGGGTGAAAAACAGAAAACTGCTCTAGCTGAAGGGGTGAGCACCACTGTAAAATCTGTTTCCACAGCAGAGCAAGAGGCAGCCGGCCTCTGCGGTTTCCCACACGTAAACCATCAACACACCCTGGACTCGCGCAGTAACTTTAGCCTGGGCCGCAAGCTGCCTGCGGTCACTCCTCAGCCTCTGTCAGCATTCCCTGACTCTTCCCCTCAGAGTAATACTGACTGGGCTGGTGAGGCGCCATCCCGTGAGGGCCAGTATGCATTATGGTTGGCACAGCAGAAGGCTCCCTGGTATGTTTTTTGGTTGATTGTGCGGTGTGAATGGCACGTCTGTGTGCGAGGATGAAGGGACTGGTCTGTTTCTATCACTGTGTTTAGTTTGCTATACACAGCCCTTTGCTCTACTGTAGATTTTGACCCCCATCACCCCGAACCGCAAAATTGTTTTGTCTGACAATATTGAACACAGCCATGTGACACAATATTTCAATTTGCCAGAAGCACCATTCAGGATTGTCGTGAATGTAATTAAATACTGTTTTAAAACAGCTTTGTACAGGCAAGAAAATATAAGGAAAGCCTCCAGCTCTACACACACATAACAAACTGAATCTTGGGCCAGAGCACTGTTAGCCCTGAAAGCTCTTTCCCCCTGTGTCAAAGGGATCGAAGGGATGAGGATCTCACAGCTTTGCCCATCATCACAGTTCTAGTGGCGCTGACTCAGGAAACGGACAGTGTGTGAGCAGGTTAAATGCACAGCTTGTGCTAGTACTCTTGCTGTGGGGTCACCTGGTGGTCCTGTGTGTTTTGGGTGTGAGCTTACAGGCTGGGGCTGAATACGCAGAGACTCGACACCTCTGTCCAAACAGGAAATGGAATCCCACCCAGAACTTTGCACTTTGGAGACAGTCACTTTCAAGAGAGGATCCACATTCTTCCCGTTTCCTCCAAGACTGTTTTATCACATAGGTAGTGAGGTGCATAGATTTGATTAAGTTGTAATTCACAATAATGTGGAAATGAAAACGCTGTGGGTTTGCAGTTGAACCTGATATGTCTCATCTGCCACTCTTCCAGCACATGATCAATGACACATAAAGAAGACATATTTTCTTTTTATCGCTGCTGTACATCTGCGTGTGAAAGAATGTGCCATGCACATGGAGCAGAAAGGGCCATCACATTGTGTACAGTCAGAGCCTGCACAGACCCACCCAAGTGAAGTAGATCAGTTTCTGCCTAAGCAAAGGCCATTCGTCACAGATATCCTGGGGTCGAAGCAGCTGTTTGTTGAGTGGCTGCTATAGTTTGTGGTTATGACACACTCTTAAGAAGGTTTTAATTGAAGTGTTTGCATGATTTGAGTCATAGCATAAGAAAGAATGAAATGCCCATAGGACTTCTGCAGTGCACTTTGATAATCCGGTAGTTCAGTGTGCTTCTGACAGTTGAATGGAGGAGCTCCTAAACAACAGATCACACCAGCCTAAGACAGAGGTGCTGAGAATGGCACAGCATGAGGGTGGCGAGGCTGGAGGTTGATATAACTGCTTAAGGTCTATAGTCTCAGCATGCGCATTACCTAAGACTCTGCATGAGACAATCAGGAAACTGGCATAAACACACTTTCTTATCCAATCATTATTCACATACACATAAGCTACCTGTGTGATGTTGTTTCCTCCTGCAGGCATGTATATTGGAAAGTTACAGATATGATTTTGGATAGTTCACCAAATGTCCATGCCTCCTTGACTGTTGGCACATCTGAAGATTATAGCAAACAGAATCTAAAAAAGGATATGGTGCAGTGACACTGGTGATAGCTTTTCATCACTAACTACCAACTGCTGAGCTACATGTAACCCAGTGGATCATGGGAGAGATGTGTAGACAGGAGCCACTGTTCTGGGTCACCCAGTAATAGCCAAAGAAGCACCAGATTTCAACTCTCATTTCAACAATTCTTTTAATCATTTTAATACAATGTGTGGAGATCCCCTCTAAACCTCTAAAGTTGTAGCTGATTTAAAAAGCACAGTTAATAAAAGACTTCAGTTGCATGGCAACATTATCACCTGTTTGTGAAGTACCAAAATGTCTTCATTTTCTGTTTTAAAGTAATGAAAACTTAAATACTGTACAATAGTAGTTCTGAAAAGGTTTTGTTGCCTGGTACATGCTCCCTCTACTGTCTACAGACAGAACTGCATCACAGGGCCCAATACTGTGATGATGTTGCCTTAATTTTGTGAGCACTCTGCCTGTGACACCTTTTACATTGAAATTATTATGATACGACATAAATTCTTTAAAAGCCACAATCATAAATGTTGTTTTTTTGAGTCAGCGGCTTGGCATGTTCAGTTAGTGGTATAATGAAAGAAAAAACAGATAGACACACACGTACACTCACATATAGACACATATCAGCACATTAAAATATTTTGACCTAGTGGCTTGTTTTATGTTTCAGGACTACCTGGCCCACATCATTGACATCAGTGACCTGCCCATTGGGCCTGAGCAGGTGTGCGCTTTGTTTGGGAACATTGAGGACATCTATGAGTTCAATAGGTGAGTTATTATTTATTTTCAAATACCCTTATGAAGAGGGATTGTCATAATCCACACTTCATTTAAAAAATCACAAGAATGTTTTTCAAATGTGAATGAATGTATCTGTCTACTTACTGAGATGTAAAAAAAACTCTGTGGTGACAAGCCAAAATGCTGTACCACTGCCCTGTTTTTCCATAAACCCATGTGAGAGTTGCATGTCTACAGACCAGATTTATTATGCAGGGAAAATTAATGACCCCTCTCCCTCTTAATGCTCATCCCTCAACTATAGTGCAAATCAAAGTCATGATCCACACTCCTGTGTAATTGGAAAGAATGGTTGACCTTTTATGGAGCTTATTAGATTATGGCTTATTGGCCCTGTTATTATTGATTGATTCAACTGTAGCTATTTTTAGTTAAGCACCTTTTTAATGAGGCTTATTATTTTTTATGGTGGAGCAGTGTGCCAGAGATGCATGAGTTGTGTTTCACCTCTTGGATGAATTTGATGGGTTTGCAAAGAGGAACAGCCAAAAAAATGAAGCGAGGTAGATTAGCTGTAGAGCACCCTAATGACATGGCTGCATTGACCCAAGAGTGAGATTATTCACTCTGATCACAATTAATGGCAATGTTGATCCCAAACACAAAGCTGCTAAAACTCAGATTATCTTTCCACACAAGCAGTGAAAAATGAAAAGAAGGTAAGTACACAAGCCCTCTCTGTAAGGACAGTTATCCCATGTCAGCAAATGCACTTTCAGATCCCAGGCCAAACCACTACAGGACACGGCCCGGCCCAGCCCAGCCCAGTGTTCTGAGTGAGTGGGGTGGCAGAGCCAAGCCTGCTTTTGAAGTCCCAGTGCTGAGGCCCTGTCATTCTCTCATACATACCCCCATCCTCATAACTGAATTAAGACAAAGCTCATGGCATATCAGCTCATGCAGTAATCGTCATGGCAGGACCAAAAAGTGATGGGTCTCTTTCATAGCCTCAGAAGTCTCCTTTGCCATGAAGTGCTCCCCTTTGAGATCGTCCCAGTTTTGGTCAGACCTTCTCTGTAACAGTGTCCTAACCCTGCACTGTAAACTAAAGGAAGCGAATCAGTGTGGATAGTAAAGCAGCTATAAAAAGGAGTAATTCCCTTTTATGTTCATTTTATTTGGATGTTTTTTCTGCCAGAAAGCAATTTTTACTTGAAGGCCTTTAAAGAATAGCTCTGAGTGATGCCTGTTAGCAAAAATTCCAAGAGAATATTACTCCTAATACACAAATATATGTGGAATCTGGATATTTGACACCATGATGGAGCAGATTTCATTTTATTGTGTTTATTATGTCAGGGGCCTTTATTTCTCTGTCCAAAATAGATTATGATCTTAATTTTCTCAAGTACTCAAAGACACAAAACACACAAAAAATCCCAGTTGTTTTGCTCTTAATACTGTTGGATTCTTAAAGGGGAAAAAAACAACACAAAACATAATGAGCCCCAGTTGTAAAATCTTGTGTGACAGGAGGACAGGTCTGATATGATAAAATAAGTCTTTTAGCAAACAAAGTACATTCCTTTATTTTTCTGTTGGATGTATATTGAGCAGCCAGGGAGATATTTACTATTAAAGAACAAGGATGCTTGTTCCCTGGCCCACACTGGTTCTGTCTAGTTCTCCTAGGCAGGAAATCGAAATGTCACTCAGGATTTCTCATATGTTATTGGTTGTCTGAAACAATTACTTTTTAATCCCACACCTGAGTGTCAAATATCTATTTTTAAGGCTTTCAGAGACTTCTGTAAATATTAAATCATGCTATATTGCATTTGACATCCATCTGTTTTGTTAATTGCTTCCTATCATCTATCAAAATGCTTGTTGAATGCTGAATTTTCAGATTGTAAAATTAAGTATCACAAAAAAAAAATCTGATAAATTTATATCTGAAGAGAATGCTCAGTAGGACTCATTATAACGGAGCCAAAGAATGGTGTAGTATCAGTTAATTTTTTCACAACATATCTAACATAACTGATATAAAAATGTATGGTGGTTACTATTCTGTCTGAGGACTCAATTAAAAATCATGTTCAATCACATGGTGGTACAAAATTTGTTTGTAAAAAGAATATCCAAGAGCAGTTCAATAAATACACTGGACCACAATCAAAAGGGAATCAGATGTTTTCCCACAATTCTGTTATTTATGACTTTAACATGCAATAAGATGATACATAGTTTGAGAAATTTGTATTTCTAGTTAAAGATGCAAACAAAACTGGGAGTCAGATTCAGCTGAGCACTCAAACTCTTCCCCAGCCTTTTCCCATGGTCTGAGTTTCATCAGTGTTGTATGTGTCCTGCCTGTGGGTCCCTGCACAATGCTGTCTTTGGTATTCTCATTAGATCTGTCTGTCCCTCCACTAGATTTAAATCAATCCCCCACAGAAAGGCTTCAGTATCAGCTGGGCCTGCACTGAGGATTTAACTCCGCTTGTCTCTTCTTGTGCTGATTAGTCGCTGCATTTAAACAGTGACCTTGGGAGCAATGTCATGTGCATGCTAGTGCTGACTTACCAAACTCCCACTTTTTGTGTGTTTCCATCACTCGCCATTCAGTGGCTCAAGAGGGGAGTGTTTGATTTGCTAGAGGTGCTATAGAATGGTAAGTAGAAGCAGTGATTTGGGTATGGTGAAGCTAATGCATGCTGGAGCTGTATAGTCTGATTGCAGTGGCTCTTGTGTGGGCTTTTTTACCCTTTGTCATTGGTTAATGGAGGCTTTGTGCACTAGATATGTCCTCAGTTTGGAGTTACTCTATGGCTGATGGGCAGTATGTAGCCTGCCCAAAACAAACAAAAGTTGCTCTTTGAGTAGAGCTGAGTAATGGCCAGGCTGTATAAAATTGAAGGGGTTGTACCTATACCATGTTCTCAGATGTGAGTGTTTGGTTTTTCGTCTGGGTAAACTGAGGTCAGCGTGTTATTGTTTGATCCTTGTGGTCAGTAGTTTTATCCAGCAATTTTCTCACAGACTGTGTTGTAAGCACCACTCTGCTGTCTTTGTGCTTTTACAGTGAGCTCCTGCAGTCTCTGGACATGTGTGAGAATGACCCTGTGGCTATTGCCAGATGTTTTGTTGACAAGGTGAGAAGAATTTTCTCCAAAACTGAAAATCAAACGATCTTATGTTTTATGTTAATTGTATTAGTACATGTCAAAATAGTTATGAAAACCAATGAAAATGGGTGAACTGTAATCTTCTGTTTTTGTTTGCAGAGTGAGGATTTTGAAATCTACACACAGTACTGCACAAACTACCCCAAGTAAGTGAATGATAGACTGATGCAACTTGAGTGTCAACCTCAAGATGTGGTTAATGGGGAGGTCATGTGATGCGGGTTTGATGTAGGAATGCTCAGATGTGGGGTAAATACTCACTTATCCTCGGTCCTAGTCCTTCTGCAGCCCACACAAATTTCCCACAGCCTCTCAGCTTCTGAGCACTGTAACACTCCAAGGCACTGTCCTGATTGTAATTAGATCTTTCATTAGTTCAATTTACTTACCACTGGAGCGTGAAAGCAATTTTGTGCTGTATCGTATTCATACACCAATCCCAGGGAAGCTGACAGGATTTCAGAGGCACAGACCCGAGGTTCGTATAGTTTTTGAACATACTGTATGTGCCTTGTCCTATGCAAACCTCTTATGGTTGAAAGTGGGAATTGTTCGCCTGAAAATGAACCGTATGCTTGATGTCTCTGTGCCACCTACTGGTGAAATACATGCATCACAGGGTTTGTAATTCCTTTGAATGAGTATTAAGGAACTCCTTGTATTATCAAACCAGCATACCGCTGCAAGATTCAATTTATTCATAAAACCCAACAAAGTTTCAGAAGACAAATTCACAAATTAAATCTGTTTTTGGGAATGGAAAGGCTTCTGACTGTTACAAACATAGCTGTGTGGCTCTAAGATGTCTGCCAGGAACAAGAGGCAGTCATAAAGACTCAATTTGATCTGCCAAAGAGCTGCAGTGCTCCATCAGTGCCTATTTTTCACCATTTGATACTATTTATATGATTGAAATTAGGAATTGCATGCCAGGCCCAAACTGAATGAATCCATGACTGGCCTGCTTGTCATTCTTGGCTGATGTTCAGTGGGCAGGGATTCAACACACCATGTGACCTCCTCCATCTACACAGTCTCTCAGAGTGGACTAAGGAGATCTGGGCGCCAGCCAACTCAATTACCACTGGGAGAGCCAGCTGTGTCAGTGGCACTGCTGTGAATTTATTTTATGTTTATGTAGGAATCATAATTTTTATCAAGCATAATGCAGTACATTTTTGAAAAGGGATCAAAGGTAGATGTTTACAGCTGAGATTATACTTGAGAGCACTGATGATAAACAGTGCAACTGAAAGTGATTTACAATGTGCACAAACAAAGCATGTATGGTCAGATCATACTGTCAAAGGAATTTCACTGAAAATTGAACACAGGTGGAAAAGCACACATGTGCTTGTGTATTTGGTTGGATTAATTCACCAGTATTTCGGGCTTATGAATGGTTTGTGGTGTCCTCTTCCCCTGCAGCTCAGTCGCTGCACTCACAGACTGCATGAGGAGTAAGGCTCTGGCCAAGTTCTTCCGCGACCGACAGGCCTCACTAAAGCGCTCACTTCCTCTGGGTTCCTACCTGCTTAAACCAGTCCAGAGGATCCTCAAGTACCACCTGCTGCTCCAGGTAGACTGCCCAGCCTCTCACAGCAATTCCTAGCATCTTCCAGCTTCACCAAACCTCGATCAGCCTTTCTCTGCCTCCCTCATACTCAGCTAATTTAGCTGTATTCAGCCTCCTCCAACTCCTTCAGCCTCACTTGGCCTCTCTTTTCAAAGTCTGTAATGTCCCCATGGGTTAAGTGTCCACTGGTAAGACTCAAGAGGCATTCCTGACTCCCACATCCTCTTCTGCCTCAATAGGAGATCGCCAAGCACTTTGACCCCCAGGAGGAGGGCTATGAGGTGGTGGAGGAAGCCATCGACACCATGACTGGGGTGGCCTGGTACATCAATGACATGAAGAGGAAACACGAGCATGCTGTTCGTTTACAGGTGAGGGGCGACAACAAGCACACAGCCATGAGCATGCTGGTGCATATGTAACAAAAGCACTGATCCATATCCATTGGTAATACAGAATCATTGCAGAATCATAAATGCTGTAGATTTACTTAAGGAAAAAAAACAATGCCATAGTTTGACCTTGCACTAAGGGAGTGAGTAAATCAGTACTGTTCTGTGTTGTCTGCTTGTTGTCACATATATGCAACACCCGTGTTTAGGAGGTCCAGTCACTGCTCATCAACTGGAAAGGGCCTGACCTCACCACTTATGGGGAGTTGGTCCTGGAGGGAACCTTCCGTGTCCACCGTGCCAAGAATGAGAGGACACTCTTCCTGTTCGACAAGATGCTGCTCATCACAAAGAAGAGAGGGGAGCACTACGTCTACAAGAGCTACATCTCGGTAAGGGCACTGGAGTAAAGCACTCTCTCCGCTATGGCTCCAAAAAATATCTGGAGGCTTCCATGACACCTGATGTTGTGTGCATTTGTAATCCGGACTGACCTCTGCTGTCGTAGTGCTCCACTCTGATGCTGATCGAGAGCACCAAGGATTCCCTTTGTTTCAGCGTCACCCACTTCAAGCACCCCAAGCAGCCCCACACAGTGCAGGTGAGCCCTAGCAGGATGATGGACTGAAAGTCTTCATGCCTGTTTTCCTGCATCATTTTTATGAGCTAAAGCAAAAAACCTTTTTTTTCCAAAAATAATTTAAAATCAATAGTTAAGTAAATTTGAAGATATGTTGGGATATCTGTTGATGTTTACTCCATTGCTGTCATTGGTAGGGCTTTGGGTACATTTAAGGTGATTCTATTAACTGCTGGTTAAGTTAGAGAAGAAGACTTATGTCCTTAAGGACATGAGGACCAATTAACTTCATTTCTTACTACTACTGTTACCCTAATATTATGTCAGCTAATGCATTTCAGTAAGGAAGATGTTGAGCAGTGTCTTTGAATTACTATTCAGTGTACTTGAAATAAGTGCAGCTCTTGTAATACTATGCTATATTTACATTTAGCAGATGCTATTGCCCAGACAACTTACATTGGCAAATGACATCTGCAAAATGATTACACTGTTAAAATTCCACTTTACACCTGCAGGCCAAGACTGTGGAGGAGAAAAGACTGTGGGCTCATCATATTAAGAGGCTCATTTTAGAAAACCACCATGCCATCATTCCACAAAAGGTACATTGCAGACCTGGCTTTCATTAATACATAACACAGGCTTTCACTACCCAGTATTGTTCATGTACACATGCTATTTGAAATGTGCTTCTTTCTAATTGTTTTAAACATTATTCATTTATTTTGCTTTCAGGCAAAAGAGGCCATTCTAGAGATGGATTCCATATGTGAGTATCAGACAAGAAGTTATTTTTGTGGATAAATATTGCACTGTGGTAATTTACCGTTCTGTACCCTTATTTATTTCCAAAGCAACCTCAGAGTTATATTTGCAGATAGTGCAATGGATTAGCATTGGTGATTTGGAGGATCCGTGAATGTGTGAGGATGGGTGCTTCAGCACCACCATTGCAAATGACTCAGCGTGGTTTCTCGCTTCCTAGACCCCGCTAAGTATCGTTACAGCCCAGAGAGACTGAAGAAAGTGGTGTCCTGCCAATCAGATGACTTCCCGGGAGGTGGGCGGCAAGGCAGGAGGCAGTCAGGTGGGTATCAGTGAGTGGTAGCTCCTCCTCCCAAGAGACATCTTCCCATTTTTAAATTTCTGTTCTCAAACGTGTCTGATCAACCTGACTAAATATTCTTTTATCTGGATCCACGAATATAAAGAACAAAGAATTCTTGTTTACAGATTTTAAAGATGTAAAAACTTAATGCACTGCACCACTTTGAGACAGAGAAACAGAAGACTAATGGTCAAGCACAACGTGTCACAAATCTTGGTGTGCACTCACTTTCTCACTCTGTCTATAATATTGATGACATTTCAAATAGTCTGAAAATCAAGCTCTGGGTCACTAGCTTTCACTGCATGATGCATACCAGATGGCAGATGTCTGAGTCATGTAGATGAAGCTATGATAAAACATGGAGCTACTTAACTGACTGCACAATTGAAGTTGCAGAAAAGAGAAGTATCATATTAATCACCATGGTTACTACTAGCAACAGTAAATCCCATACACAATCCTATGTACATTTCCAGTAGATTTAATTAAATTGATTATACATTTGTATCGTTTCTCTGTTAATGAGATCCATAATGGTCATACACACATTAATTATACTGTGCAAAAAATGTGTGTGTGACCTGTTCAGCTGAGCCTTTGGGCATTTTAAATCAAGTATATTAAATTAGCTCTCGTGCTGCTTCAGGCTACTATGGAGCAAATGCAGTTTATTGAGTCAGTCTGCACTCAAGACAGATGCTGAGCTCCTGCGTGGTGATTACTCCTGCAGGAGCCAGAGAGGCTTTTTTAATCAATTTGTTTATCTGGTTTGCGTCAAAACAAGGATTTTATTTAAATGTCAGCTGTAAAAACAAATGATGAATCAGTTAGTCTCTGTGTGTTTCTCTCAAAACATTGACTATCCATCTCTATTTCATTTATTTCTTTCAGAACCAGCCAAGCAGATCATAAAGAACACCAAAGGTAAGAGAGTAATGACGCACTCCATTTATTTTCCCGTAATCAGCAATGACGGCTCCACTCAAGCATATTTCCGAGATGGACAGGCTATAGTAATTGAAAATAGTGCTTCAATTTAAGTGCTCTGCATAAGAACTGGCTTCAGTTTCCATAGAGAATGTGTGAGAGGATTCCTTTCATCAGATCCTCTCTGTAGGTGAACAGGGGAGACAACTTACAGACTTAAGGCCCCTCTACATGACGCCAATGGCCCCTTACTGGCCTTGTTGAGTGATTTCTGGTGCCTAATTAGAATTCCTAATAGTAAATGACAAGCTAGGACCAGCAGTCCTTTCCTTAAGTCTGTGAGAGAATTTATTGCTCATATTTTCACCGATCTTAAATGATCTGAGTTGCCAATTATTATTTAATATTATTTATATCATTTTATTATACATTATATTTATTATTGTATTACTTTTTATCATGGGATATGATCAAACCCTACATAAGTACTAGCTGGTTGCTGTGATCAGTCAGGATTGGGAAATTACTTACTGGCTTGGCTTGTGCTGGCCAGGCATTGCTTTCTCTGTAGTACTAATTTTACAGATAGGCAAGAAAAAAGCTTGAATGTTGAGGGTACTGTCAGACAGACATGGTGCTAGACCACTTTGTCAGAGCTGCTGTCAATGTGAAATGAAGGCCCGGTGACCAGCCTGCTCCTGCATACTGGACCAGCATGCTGAGCCCACTGTCTGGCTTCAAAGGTAGCTCAGGAACAGGCAGCCCTAGGGCTGTAGTTCTCTTGAGGAGATCAAAGGCCAGGCGTTCTCCTTCTCTACCCACGCAAATAATGATGTTAATAATGTGTTGCATTATTGAAAGTCTCTGTGATGCTTCTGCTCTTTTCAGTTGTCATATTGGATTTTGGCCTCAGATCAGTAGCTTTCCTCTTTTGTGAATTCTAATTTTCCAGCCGTCTGAAAGGGAAAGCTAGGCATTTTTTGTATGAGCTTTTCTTTTCACCCCCTCCCACTACATGTAATTTGGATGCAAGTTTAATGAAGTTGTCATATTTTTTTCTGTTTTTCTGGCTTCCCTCCTAATGGAGTGGTGGGGGTTTGGGGGCTTGTCCAAGTAAATTGTGTTGAAGCTCATTGAGTTTCAGTAAGAACACTGCATTATTCACGTTTCTTTAGTGATCAAAAGATGGAAACCTTTTTAGTCTTCAGAAAAGCACACTAATGTCATAATGGTCCATTTTCAGGTCTAAATATATTTTGTACAAATGACCAAGGCTGAGCTGAAGTTTAAAATGGTAGCAGTCAGTTGTATCATTATAAATGTATGGTTTACATGGTGAAGATTGGTTTGTACAGCTCTGAATGGAACATTGTTTCATTCAGCTGAGCTGACTTATAGAGCAGTAATGTTAATTAGCCACAATGAGATCATCTGTGTTACATGTATTTTCATAAATTTTAAGTGTTTTCTGTATATTGTTTTGCTCATTTTGCACATGTGCTGATTCACATTTTATGTATTTTCTGTTTTTTTCCATTTCCATTTTTTTGTTCCATGCACCCTGCAGCTATTCTAAAGGTAAGCTGACAGATAAGCCTAAACTCTAGGCCTTGATCCATGTTTACCCTGCTGTGTGGTTTCTCATTAATAGATTCAGGGTTCAGCAAATTCCAGGCTAATTGTTAGTGTGATTTCCAATGTGCTTCAGAAAGATAACCTTCACACAGGTAAATGGAATGGAGGCCCACTGCCTGGTCTGTTCCGCATGACCACAACAGCCAGGCGTGGAATGAAAGAAAGTGCAGACCTCAGACACATTTTACTGTAGAACTGAAGAGGGTTACAGAAGGTGAAGGTTTTAGCTTGCTGGGTCAAATGAAGGGACAGCACGCTGTTGTTTCTGTTGTCTTTCTCTGGTCAGATTTTAGGATCCTTTTTTCAGCACCATTAGGAGACGTGACTTTCCTCACGTCTGCTCGCATGGATCACATCTTTGTCACCCACATTTCACTCCCTCATCCTTTTCTGCCTCCCAGTCCTCATCATGCTGCTCTCTGCTTCCATGAATGGTGTATATTTATCTAGCAGTTAAAGTAGGGTGTTAAGTACAATTACATAATTCAACTCTTTCAACTCTATATACTTATTTTCATTTAAATTGTAAAATAATTGAAAGCTTAACTCACAATGTAACCATTATATCTATATTTGCCATGTAGATATCTGCCTGTTGACATATTTTCCATATTCATATGAAACCAAAAACAAACTCTGGAATGATAGTGATGGGCACCGAAGCATTCCAGAGACTGGGCAAACATGCTGATTTGTTATTGGGTAGCAAGTAATGGCACTCTTTCTGCTGACGCACAAAAGGGCCTGTTACTATCAGCAAATGATTTATTCAGTTTTTGAGCAGGTATAAGAAGAAAAAAGCTTCTTTAGAAAAAAGCAGAAGATATATAAAAATGAATGTTTTGGTACTTGGGGAGATTTATGCATGTCTGCACAATTTGCAGCTGTCAGTGAACAGAAAGTCAGAGGGTTAGAGGAAGTGGCTTCAGGAGTGCCTGTGAACAATTCCAAACAGCACGATTGGTGCACAACCCCACAGGATGATTTTTGTTAAAAGTTGTACTAGTAACCTGTCTGTTCTGTACCAAAATTACTGCTGTTAAATTGCCCATTCTTAAAGTAAAGCATAACAGTGTCACTTCTGGAATAAAGATTGAGTACTTTAGAGAAATGTTGAATTTGGAAGGGCAGTCAGTTTAATTGATTAAATAATTATCAATGTCCATCAACAAAGACATACACAACATAATTCTGTGCATTGGGATTTTCAGTTGTAACGAGTATCAGTCTTTTCAAAAGTAAATCATCTGATCTCATCAGAACTGTATTTTTATTTTTGACTGGTAAGACCTAATGGGAACTCAATCATAAATAGTTCTTACATTGTTAAAATAATTTTTATTTTTCTCTTCCCAATCCATAGACCCCAAATTTAGCCTGATCAACAATAACATAATCTTTTGACTTTTCAGGACTTTGTTTAGTTTTGACTTGCACAATCAAGTATGGATCCTGAAATATGGATCTGTTTTTTTTTTTAATCAACAGACCATCACAAAATCTTTTTTTCATTCATCTGGATTTTTTAACATGAATGCAGCTGCAACTGCACGTTTTAATCAGCCTTGCGATAACGACACAAAATTTCTGACTTCACACTACAGCACGCAGACAGTGAAGGAGCCCTGCAGGCCCACAGGTGTTCTCTGCTGGCCGGCGCTAGTGTCAGCACCCTGGGCTCAAGCTTAGACGAGCCTGAGGCTGAGAGGCCTAGTGTGGAGGACGATATGGAAGATCTGGGCCAAAGGCAGGACTCACTGGAGCGGCTGAGTCCTAGTGACAGTGAGGAGCCTAGGCCAGGGACGCCACCCCACGAGGGTGGGGAGGAGGAGGGGGAGAATGACAAGGACGATATTCTGATGGGGGACGACCAGGTAGCCGACTTTGCCAGCTCAATGCTGGCCGCCATCTCCTGCTGGCACTATAGGGCCAGGGCTTTGCTTTTCGCTCGGTTCACAACGGTGAGGCTCTCTGCCACCAACGGGTTTCCTGTTTTTCCCAACTCCACTCCTCCCCTACTCCACTCCATTGCCTGGCCATCAACCGTCGCATGAGCTTTTATGCCGTATCATGTCTCGATCCACTAATGCATGGAAAGAAGATGCTCAGTGCTAATCATCATTTGCGAATGAAAGCAATTGAATGTTGCATGGACCATGTCTTTCTCTGACTCCACTATTAACAGATGCATGGATATAGCCTACCAAGAATTGTTACCATTAACAAAAACTGTTGTTGACTTGTGTGATTTAAGCATAAAGTCAAGGGTGACTACCCAATCCCTGGTGAAGTAAATTACAACTTGAATGTACTGTACTTCAGAGGGTCTTAAAACACATGTTTTTATAATTTATGTCCCTCACTCAACAATATACAAGGGTGCTATACATAGTATCACCCTGAAAATTAGAATGATTAATTTCTGTTTGAAGATGACACAAAATTCCATGGCCATATGAATTCATTTTCATTATGGTCTGTGATTCCCAAACACCCTCTGACACAGAGACTTGTGCTTCACAAAGTTTGACCATATTAACTTGAAGTATGACAAAGCAGGTACAGTAATTCCTCAGAGCAGATTACACAGACCTGTCCATCACCCTTCTTCAACTAATATTGGAGTTTGTGATAGTCTCAGAAAGTGGTGGTCACCCTTTGTGTTTAAACTGACCAGTTGCTTTGTGTATACCTGGCTTGCATGAATCTCTTACTTCCCTAATTGTCACAATCTGTGTTTTAGAGTGTCTTAAATAGAAACAACTCAAGAAATTGTCAAGAAATTCAAATCAAAGAAAGATTTTCATTTTCATTTATGATGTTGCAATCTCTCACACCATCCAAATTATTGATATGATTTCACCACACCAAAACAAGGTTGAGTACGTTGTATTAACACAGAAATGTAAATTAGCACAGCTTTGAGGACTGGTAATTTGTACTATGATCTGTTGTACAATAATGGCAACGTTATTAATGTTAAATGTTTCATTCCCAGCCTGTAACAACAAAAATATTCCATTTTAAAAGATTCCATAGAAGCATTTCAGTACCCTGTTCCCTAATTAATTCAGCACTTTACTGACCAAGCAGTCCCTAGTAAAGTCAGTGAAAGAACAACCACTCACTGATTCAATTAAAAGTAGGGTCTTGACTTGTTTTTAGGTGTTCGAAAATGAGTCAACAAACTGATTGTACTACTGCATTTCCTCTCTAAACAATAGATCAGTGGATCCTCAATATTAATGCATGACATCAAAGGTTAAATTGGCTGGAGTCCTTGAAATCTGTTGCATTTTGCCTTTGGCAACATAATTGTTTCCTCTTTGAATTTTAACACTTCAAAGGCTGTTTGTAAAGGCCCATTGCAGTATGAAAAATATGAAATATTTATTGAAAATATTCAATGAAAGTAGTGTCTATGCTTGAAACAACCAATATGTATGAGATTCTGCTTATATAGAGGCAGTATATTTTTAAGCATTTTTAGAAATGTCTTATATGCATGCAGTTATTGTGAGGAGTATGACAAGGATCTCAACTGTATCTGAATCTGAACTGAAAACAAACATCAAATGAGGCATATTTTACAGGGAGATTTTGGCTTCCTATGACAGCACATACAAACAAATTCAATGCATCTGACAATGTTTTCCTTCATGCCTGTCATATGATTGACTGCTTTCTTTAAGGATGAAGATGGGTGTGACATCACTGATGAGCATGACTTGAAGAATGACCAGTCATCAGGTCAGGAGGAAATGGGCGGGACAGCAGATGGAGGCTCCCCCACTGAACAGGTGAAACTGTGTTTGGAGGACAGGAGTTTTGCAGTCCTCTGGAATGGTATAGCTGCATGGTCAGAGGAACTTGCAGCATTAGTTTCATGTGTGCAGCTAAGAGTTTAAGGTCATAGCTCACTCAGCCCCACCCCCGCACTTGAATCTCAGTAGTGTGAGTTCTAATTGTCCAGAGAGGCGCATCACTCCTCCCGTCTGTTCCTACTGCTGTCATTTCTCAGCAGCTAGTCTGGCCAAGCACCAGAAATGTCTCTATAATAGTTTTGTTGCCTGTCTCTTTTAGGGAGTTTGAATCTCCTGTATTGAAGCTCAAAGTTGGGCGCCATAGGAATCTTGTGATTCACAAACGCATGGTCAGACAGGGAGCCTTCACTGTCTTATGACATTGAAATAGGCCATCAACTGTGTAGCTGCCTGCCATTATTTTCATCAATAAACATAGCATTCTGATAGATTCTGCATCTGCTGGGCTCTGTGCAATCTGCCCATTCTAAAAACAAGCTTCTCTGTGACAGCTTTCCTCTGCCAGCCTTATCTTCTGCACACAGCACTGTCTTGTTCCTTTGGGCTGCCGGTCATGTCAGAGAGAGCACCCTTCTGCAGCATTGCTTTTTAAATGTACTTTGTATGTATTAATTTGTTTGCTTTTGGGTTATATCTGTGCAGCATGGAAGCAAACTGACAAAGTACAATTTTTGTTTGGAAAAAATAAGCTGTGTGTCTATGTAACTCATTGTTTTGTAACACTGAGAAATAGGATTGCCAACCAATCGACCTAAGATATAATCCCACATCAGCAAAACAGCCGTTCCTTTGTGATTTCTGAGGATGGTTAATTGGTAATATAAAATATAATCTTAAACCAAAGACATGCTGTAGTGGGGTGTGATGAGCCACACTTTCTGTCTCATCGCATGTGAGTTTGTGATACTGATCCTGGAATTAAATGTGATGTGATTTAGAGATTAGTATCTCTCAGATGCTGATTGCCTCAGGCACAGCCCTGGTTACACAGGCCCTACGTCTGCTCATTTTTATCCTCAATGCTCTTAAATTCACCTCATAGTGCTATTAATTAATAGTTTTATTAATATTCATCCTCTGTCAGTTTGTGGTATAATAGGTATGGTGATATGAATGTGTTTATTAGGTGAAGGAGGTGATTTTCATTTACTTAATATATATCTGCATTCGGGCCAGCCATCTTAATTGATGCTAAATAAGTAGTTAATTCCATTGGTGTTGACCCAACAGCCTTCTCTTAATTCCTTAATCAAAGTCATTTAAGTTTGGTATTAATCTGTATTGCAAATCTTATTTCAAGGTCAACTATCTTTGCTTTCATCATTTGTAGCAGACACATCATGTATTTATGGCAGATAAGATATGTTAATTCTGTGTTTAAAGAAATTAATGTTATTAGAAGAAGCATCATGAAAATCATCCACAAACACCAATACAGAGAGGTTGTGATGTATTTATTATTATTTCATCCCCCTTCCTCATTTAGACCCCTGAAAAGTGGCTACATCCTCAGACAGCAGCCCCAGTGGAGCCTGAGGAAGACAACCTCTCGAATTCAGAACCTGTTGCCATGGACACCCTGCCGACAGGCTCACCTGTTGATCCAGAGATGACAGAGCCTGAGGCGGAACAGGGGGAAGATGAGGATGAGGAGGAGAAAATGGAGGGGCCAACTGTCCTCCAGCAGGCAGAGGTAAAGACCTTGAGCAGCGGGGAGTCATCGGAGGAAGAGGAGGAGGTGGAAGTGCCTCTGGAGCTGGAGCCCAGCAGTATCCTGCCTCCTTCTGTGCTGGACCAGGCCAGCATCATCGCTGAGCGCTTTGTCAGTAGCCTGTCCAGGCGTGGGAGCCTCATAGCGGATGACGCACGCTCTCTCAGCTGCCCCTCTCCTCGGCTGGGCAGCAGAAGCAGCAGTGTCCTCAGCCTTAGTGCAGAGTCCCAGGACAAAGCGCAGAGGCTGAACAGCACCTCCTCTGAACCTCCAATGAGCTTTCTCCCTCATGACTCCACTGCTCCAGGGGTCATTGACACCACCACACTCTCCCCAAGCATAGACAACCTCTTTGAGGTAGACCGGGGATCTCTGAGGAGGCGGGACTCCACCCTCTCCAAGCAAGACCAGATGCTTATCAATAAAATTAGGAGCTACTATGAGCATGCCGAACACCAGGATGCTAGCTTCAGCATCAAGCGTAGGGAGAGCCTGTCGTATATCCCTGTCGGCCTGGTAAGAAACCTGAGCAGCCGACTCAACGCTAATCCCAAGGATGAGGCCATAGCTGCTGAGAAAAAGATTTCTTTCAATGCCCGCCCTCCCTCTTGGGCAGTGTTCAATCTACCAGGCTTAGAGAAAGACCAGAAGACAAAGCCCTCAGATTCTTCTGGTATTTCAGTAAACAGACAGAGCTCCAATAATGAGTCTGGAAGTGTCAATGAAGAGGAGTTCCGGCCCTCCTCAGAAATGATTAAGGTGTGGCAAGAAATGGAGATGGAGGTCAATGGAACCCCTTCAGAACCTCAGGGTGTGTTAAAAACCAGAGACAGTGCTCATCACAGGGGAGCCAGCCCAAGCCTGCCTGGAAGGGGCCCATTGTCCAGCAGGAAAAAGAGTGAGCGTGAATACAGTGAGCCGTTGATGATACTTGAAGAGTGTGACCTCAGCAGGATTTCAGAAGAATCCTCTGCCTCTTCACCAGTCAAGGCCTCACAGGGCAAGGAGGTGGGTCAGGGGCTGCCATCCAGCCTAAATGAGACCCAAGGTTCCCCGCAGGAGACCAGGGTCCGACGGGCACCCATCCCTCGGGTCATCAGCATAAGGGAAGACATGGAGGAGGATGTGCAGGACTTGGAGAAGATGAAGAACAAGGTGTTCCAGTTGGCCCGGCAGTACAGCCAGCGGATCAAGAACAGCAGGCCTATGGTGAAACAGAGGGGCAGGGAGACAGAGGGCCAGTTAATTTTCAGAAACCTACCCTCTGTCCAGGAGGAGAGACCTGAGAAGGAGGATAGAGGTATGACTGCAACTGAAATACTAATTTAAGTAATGCCTTTGGTTGTATTTAGCAAAAGCCCTAAGGTTTTCAAAGCCAATAACAGACAGGCTTTTTAATCCCTAGAGGCTCTGAATTCTAACCAGAACAAAAGAACATTGATTAAGTCACAATGTAATTTCAGAGAATATGGTACACTCACTGTCAGTGGGGCACACGAAGGGATTCCTCTTTCTTCTAAGGCTGGAAATGTATAATTGACAGTTGTTTTATGAGAAAGCCAGGTCATGCTGTCTTGAAAAAGAACATTGTGTGGATTGTACCATTTTTTAACAAGGTTTTAGGATTTTTTAAAATCCATTTTTAATGACAACAAAATATTTACAAACAGTCACTCTCACTATTTATCAAAAAAGCCCAAGACAGAAGTTTTTTGTGTCTGCTGTTGCCGAATATGTTGCCAGATGCAACAGAGAATTAATGGGCCCACTACACGATAAACTGGCTCCCTTTTCTCCTGTTTCCAGGAAGGACATGTTTCCAGGAAGAGAGAGGGCTACTCATAAAAACACATTTCCATTTTGTCTGCTGTCAGTGTATCTTGTCTGATTAGTTTACGTAGATTTTCTTGAGGAAGCATAATCTCCATTTGTAATGAAAATAGCGGCTACTAATTAGGTCAGTGTTCACAATTTTACTATCATATGAAAATACGTGACGTGGCAATTGTTTCAAGGAAATAAAAGAAATGAGTCTGTCAAGTATCACATGAACTGGTCACATGTTGAATTAAGGGAAGGCAGCTGTTCAAAAAGGGAAACTGCCTTCTTCCTACCTGAACACTTGCAATACCCCTCTCAGCAGTGTCAGTTTCATTAGGTTCATAATTCAGCTGCTAGCATAATTACATGTACACTACTGGAAAGTGAGAAACATTACCCTGCTTTGCATTGCATCAGGTCTTTAGCATTGTTATCGGCCTAGAAAGCATTCAGTGGCCTTGTCCCTTGCGTCCCCACTCAGAGAATCATGAAATGTAATGTATTTTAGTGCTGCCTAGTTCCCTGTGCCTATAATTATTATTTGGTTTATATACACATCTGATTAGCCAGATGAATTTAATTTGTAATATTCTCATATTATTGCTTTGTTTATATGCACTTTTTAAAAAATATTTATCATTTCTCTATGTTCTTTAAATTAAGTATTCATATTTCCTGTATTTGTGTGTTTTAGCTCAGCCTAACCTGACATTGCCTGGCAGCATATATGACCAGGTGATCCTTCATGACTTGAAGTCCCCAAGTCCAGTCCACACCCCAAGGTCTGTGGGAAGCCCCCGCATTCTGTCCCCCAGCCTTTTACGTTCAAAAAGTCCACTCAGCCCTGTGCAGTCTGAGACCTTCAACTGGCCAGATGTGCGTGAGCTACGCTCCAAATATGCCCATCAGAGCCTTGACAAGGCCCGACCTCGCCTCTCAACTGTGAACCGCAGCTGTTCTGTGCCTGAGAGGATGATGGAGTCCAGCCCTGTTGGGGCCAGTTCTGCCTGGAGGCACTCTAGCTACTCCCCTGGGTCCAGCTGCTACACCTCACTAGACACAAAGAGAGCCAGCACCTTTTCTGAGACGCCACCCTACAAGCTCCACCTGACCATGGCAACTGCAGGGGAGGACAGGCCCACACGACTCTGCAGATCAAGCTCCCTGGATCAGAGCCTGGGCAAGGTAGAAGTGAATGAGCTGAACCACTTCCAGAACAATGATGCTGACAGCAGCTACTACATCTCAGGTCAGGCCCCTCTGCCTGACCAGCATAAGGTCATTGTTGTGGAGAAGCATGCTGGGCTGTTGAACATAGAGAAGGAGGGAGAGAAGGAGATGGAGGTGAATGAGGAGGACGAGCAGGAGGAGGCTGAAGAGAACTATATGCACATCCGTTCACCCACCTCCCAAGGGAAAATCTCTATCATGGCAGTTATTGACCGCTGCAGGGCCTACCAGGATTCAGACGAATATCGTCAGAGGGAAGAGCATGGGGCTAAAGCAGACCAGACCAGTAAAAGTGGGAAAGCCACAGACGAGGAGCAAGGATCCCCCCCAAATGAATCAGACGGTGAAAATTTGAGCAAAAAAACTGACTGTAGCCAACAAAGTTTGGTGAAAAACCTAAGAGAAAAATTTCAGAACATGAGCTCCAACCCACTTTAAAAGTGTGTTTTACAATATTTTTTTATAAAAATGCAACCCTTTAAATTTCCTTCTAACCTGTTCCCGGTGAAACTTACCTTCTGAGTAAGTAAATACAACATACTGTAGGACATTAATACCGAGCAAATGTGCTGATGTTCAACCTTATGTGCACGTTATTGTTGCTGCTTCATTATGAACACCTGTCAACCTCATACTGTGCCAATATACACATGTAAATCATCTGTCAGATGTATGCCTGGTAACCTCAAATTACCTTCATCCCGTTTTCTGTGATTGCTATATTGATTTCATCTCAAAAACATTGTTCCAACTAAAGGAACTCATTAATTTTGAGTTTTTCAACAGATGCTTCAGTTAGCTAGCTTACCATACAGTGCTCTGTTTAAATCCAAGACACTGATCACTGATAAATATATTTAAAATCAAGTTCTAGAGCTAGATGAAATGCCATTTTGAAAATTGTAAATAGTTGTATATTTGTCTTCTCTCCTAACTCATAACAGTTACAACGAGTATTTATATATTCTTGCAGTCGCTTGTAGCAAGGGGAGTGATTCCTCCATGTTTAAAGCATATAAATAAATATAGGGACATATGTTATTTTCTCTCTGTATAGTTGAAACTGTTTTGAACATATACGCCTTATAGACATTCCATTGAAGCAGACAACTTCTACCAAAAATGATAAACAGCTTATGAAATTTTAATGTTGGGCCAAATTCGAGCTAAGACCTGAGTCGTAGGTATGACTGATGTCTGTGTGCATCACAAAAATGTTCAGATGTACTTTAGAGGATGTTGTACCCAATAGAAAATTATTGCACAGACATATAGTTCAAATAAGAGCATCTTAGCATTGAAGCATCCTTTATGTAACATTGGTTACACACGGTGGTAGAATGTTGTTGCCAAGCCACTATGCACCTCCAGTTTCTGGCCTAGTGCACCTATGGTCTATGCGAGATGGAGAACCTGAGACATTTTAATGAATAAAAAGTCCAAATATAATAGGACATATTTTGGCTAAATATACCAACAGTTTTTTTGTATGACATATGAAAGCAAAGTCGTTGTGTGTTTCAAAATATTTAATGTTTCTATAGTTTTTTTCAGGCATACATTACAAAAGATACTCCTGGCTCTGTTCCATCCCACATCTCCATCCCACATCTCACTGACATTTCATTGTGACCCCTTTGTAATTGAATATTCTTGCTTATGTGAATGTAAAAAGCATATTGACCTCAATAAATATGATTAATAGCAGGTGCACAGACTTGAGGCTGCAATCCATGTGATTACAGCACTCTCACAGACAGAGGGGCTCCACACTTTTAGGAATTACTGGTCATAACTTGACCTGCCGTGCTGTGGTGGTATCATGGCAGTTTTGTAATTATGTTAAATATACTTTCACCTAATGATGTATGGGACTCATGTGCATCACGCTTTGTATTTCACTGTTTCACCATTCAAGACTGTAATTATTTCCATGCACCTTTAGAACTAATTCTTTCCCTTAATCATGTATATTTCTGTCCTTATTTATTAAGCTGGTGTACATTTGATATACAATAGTTGACTGTCTTTATACTGTATAAATATCTGCCTATATATTTTATTCTATACCATTTCAGAAACATTATGTACAGAAATCATTTTTATGTTTCCTGGAAGGGACACACATTCCCTATTAAATCAACCAATGTTTGACTCTAATAGTGGTTTTGTTTTCCTGTAATGTAAACAAATAAATCCATCAGGTTGCATTTAGCTATTGTAGTCATAAGAATTTGTTGAATTCTCATGTGTTTTAAAACTAGTAAAATTTTCAGTTTCATTTTAAATCTGAATTATATATAGTGCTTTAGTATTTTGACAGTGTTATGAAACAAATTTTTTTTTTATTCTATTTTTTTAGATTTATGGAAGACCGTATTGTAAGGAAGTGTAATATAACAATGTAATAAATTAGTAAACTGTGTAATATAATATCATGGTCAGGGTAGATATTACTTAATTGGTGCATATGTCCTAGGTGCTACATATATATAAAATAGTAAAATATAATATTATAGGTATATATTTCACAGCCATCAATAACAGTTCTGGGGCTTTGTGCAGTATTTATATTAGTTCTGTAAATGGCCACAGCTGCTGAAACTCCAGGGAAAGTACCACTGTTTGTTGGTCAGTGCTTTTTTTTTTTTACTTTTTTTTTTTTTTTTTTAGAAATTGTTAATATAATTACAAAACCACTTAGCCCAATATTAAGGAGATTAGAGCAGCTCTCCATATGTGTAAGGAGGATAAAATTAATGAACAGCAGGAGGATGATATGCTGTTCTCAGAAACAAGCGAGAGCTGTTTTTTAATCACAAAAGCAACCACAGTTTTTCATGATGTTATCCTGTCAGTGCATTATGGACCTCTTCTAAGTCATTATCTGCTGCAATTGTAGTAGAATAATGTAATAATAATTACTGATTGTACCTCAAACAATTATATCTATTTCTTCAAACCTCCAGTGGATTTTCTTTTTTAAGGTCAGCATTTAACATTGATGGAGATTGCACATCTGACTTGACTGGAAAATAACGTACTGCAGGGGTATGACCAAAGATATTGGATGTAACCCTAGTCCAAACAATTGCACTATACTAAAGGAACTATTACTGAACTACTACAAAGGTTCTCCCTAGAAACCAGTAAATACCAAACTTGATGCATAGTTTCTTAAGCGATAAAGTGATCAGAATGTGTGATGTTATTTCATCCGATTGGTCAAACCTGAGACCAATTCACATTACTAGGCTGAATCCATTGGCATTTTCAATGGTGAGACTGAGGGGGCCTAGCCTCCTTCATGTTTTAAACAAGTCCTTATTAATTCTTATCTGAAATAAATCAAATAAAACCTCAATCAATCAACTGTCAGGCACTATAAATGTTTTCATCACTACAGTATGACAAGGTATATTTATGCTAAGATCTCCACTACAAAGTTTCATTTACCCTATTACTTGAAGCCAACAATGTATTCTGGTGTACCCAATGTGGTCAAGATGATTGACTCTGTATACCTGCTGCCATCACTGTGAGCTCGGACCTCCCAAGGCTGAGTGTAGTTTAATGATTTGTTACTATAGGCAGAAGGTCAGGTACACACATACATGGAAATCTGACATAATCCAAGAGATAACATAACATTTTTAGCTCTGTTTAATTCTATGAAGATGTAAAGATGGACACATACTCTGTGAATGGTTCAATGAAAACTACAACTGTCACTTTCCCCTAGATGTATGCTATTATATTTGCAATTTTGGATGTCTATAAATTAAGATGTGTCAGATCTCAGGGGAGTTGCATTTTTGTCTGTACTGGCTCTGTTAATATTTGTTACATTACAAATTAATCTGCCTTTCTTCACGTTCCCTGCATATTTTCCTTAATTTGCATTTATTTGTTAATTGATAATTCAGAAAATGTACACATTTACAGATTTTGGGCCCTTGCTCCAGTTGATTTTAAAAGAGTTACAATGAATGCCATCGTTGAAGGATGTTCATAGGCTAACCTAAAGGAGACGTTCAGGGGCTTTGAGCGTCATATGGCCAATTACACACCTACCTCAGACACTCACAACGGCTAGCTTAATGAATCTTGCCGTCTTTATTACTTGTCACTATGAGTACTCTGTCATATATTGAGAATATGATCTTTCCTTGACAATGTCTGGCGGCAAGAATATGTTTTGAATGTTGTCTGATATGTCAGCCCCTTTCGTATTATGAAGGTTATGAACTCTATTAATAAACAGTCAGTTCTGAATTTGTGCGCTCAGGTCATCGCTGTCACTATTCCTCATGGGAACGGACCTCAAACACACAAGAGAGACGTGAAGTGGAGTCAGTACGAAAGACTTAAGCTTCCACTTCGCGCGAAATTATCCTTTAGTTTTATTTCAGTTTTAATCATAAACACACTGTCTGCAGCCATACCTCGCTGAGGATGGGCTGCGCAATATCAGGACTGGGCTTGACACCGAAACCAACGGAAGATACGAAAGATGAGGAACCCTCTGCCAAGTACCTCAGCGAGGAGCAAATCGAAATGATCAAGGAGTCGTGGAAAGTTATCCAGGAGGATATCGCAAAAGTTGGAATCATCATGTTTGTAAGGTGAGTGGTTGCAGCGTTTTATGTCAGGTTCCATGCTGCTGAGGACGCTGGAGTACATCCATTACGCAGTGGTTTTGTGCTTGAAAGCTCTCAGTAATACAGTATCTTGATATTTTCATCTATCAGGGAGTTTTCATGGTCCAACGTAAGCTCTGGGATGTTGTATTTACTACTGCAGACTGATAATCGTTAATTAGCCAAGTATGGAGTAGGTTTTCACCAGGTTGCCATTTTTTACTTTATACAGATTAAACAGACTCCTACATTTACTGCGATAGCATGGAAAGTCGGTCTCTGCGTGGCAACTTCCAAAGTAAGCATGCTCTTACAGTTTGCGAAATAACTAACATTGCATGAATTTCCGCTGTCTACATACGTACAGGTTTACAATATCTAAATCGTGGACATCCACAAGTCCTACACAGACACACACCGTGTTCACTTCGACGTCTTTTAAAAGGCTCATTTACAAAGTATTTTACGACGCTGTATACTTATCAAGATACGTTTAGTTGAATGATTAGATTTATTTAGTGGATTTAAATTAAGTGGATAAATATGGGGGTATACTCACGTGCTTTTTCATATAAGGTCGTAAGGGACAATATGAAGTGACCTTAGATTAATCATCAAATAAACCAAACATAGATTCAGTTTTATGTCATTCTTAGTTGATAATTTTCACTGTCTCACTGTTCAAGGGTTAATACTAGGAAGAATAACCGTCCAAAGTGGCCGGTGACGCCTGCTGATATAGACCAATGTTTCGAGCCTAGTGTACTGACTTGCACATTTATTTAATACGAAAATTGTGTTTCTGCTCTTAGCCTGGCGCACCCTAAGTTTCACCAGGGAATGATCCATTAAATCATTGTTGCCGTTCACTTAAAGTACGGATCCTGTATTCTATTAGAGCCGGCATTGATCTGCCCTTGCATACATTCATTACAGTAAAAAAAAAAGAAAAACACGAAAAACTCCCAACAGTGTCACGTCATCGTCTTACGCTTAACAGCTGTCCTTGACTTAATGCATTCGTTTATGTAAATGTTTATATGCAAGTGCAATAATATTGCTTTACATCAACAAAGCCACGGTTATTTTTATTGTAAATACTCCCTGCTCTAGTCTAATCAGATTAGTAATTAATACTAATTAAAATGAGAATTTTAGCTTAATTGTGTCAATCATAAAGTGTGAGGATACCAGCACAAGCTGTTGTTGTGGCATAAGGCCCCTCTGGTTATGAGCTTAGTCTATGAGGCAAAATGTCTGTATTATGTAAATGTCTGATACTGATGTAAAAACCATAGTTATTCAATTTAGGCTGAACCCCCCTTCTTGTTAAAGAAACCATTTGCCTTGTGGCATAATAATGAGAATGAAAGTATTCATTTATCTGAGAGTTTACCAGTTCTGAGATGTGAAATATGGGCCTAACTCTGTCAGAACATGGTTTAACAGGATAAGTCATCCCTCACGACATTAGAATGGTCTAAGGAAGAGCAATTACCAGCTTGTTACAATTCAGAGGTTAAAATTGCAGCATGGAACAAAATCCAGCATCTACAGGGGTTCTTCCGGACTGGGTTTGAGCACTTCTGATTTACATAAAATGAAGGAAACATTAAAGTGCTGTTGATGAGTTCTGAATATCTGGAAACTAAATGTAAGTTAAGTATGTATGGAATATAGTACATACAAAGTAAATGCACAGCAGCATACATTGTTGTAGGTCAGCAGAGGTATACATACTATATGAGATGATTGTGTATGTTTGATCGTTCTCTGAACCATGGTTGTGCAGCCACAGGAAGCAAGTTAAATACCTGGAATTATGTGGCTTATTCATTCAACAAACTTTTGAATGTGACCTTTACATTCAATCTCTCAGCCAGTTGGGTTTGAGGTGGATGTATTCAACCTTTCTCCCAGCACACAGGGGAGGAGGAAGTAATTGGGAAAACTCCATTGAATTAAATGGCTGGACTGTTTGGAAAGAATGCATCATAGAAGTCCCCACATGTGTGGTGTAACTGATGAAATGGAACTTAAAAGACCCCAAATGTCACTGTGACCCAGCTGTGGAAGGACCTCAGATGTCATTATGTGACATGAAGGTGTGTGGCCTATTCTTTCCATTCACACTTATTACCCTCATGCTTTCCATGGGGTAATAAATTGGTCTAGCCGCTGGCATAATTTGCAATGGGGGATACTTTGTCCCCAATAATCATGCTAAAATTTGATGGAATTCAATGGTGAATATGCAAACGGCGGGCATTTCCCCATTGACAGACCCATATGACTTCAGTTATTATTAACAGACCTAGAAAAGAAGCATTTAAAAACTGTCCTGTAATGTCCTTATATTTCTCGTGTGCATTTTAAAGCAATGAGGAGTGCAAATTTCTTTCAACCTGTTCAAGCAAATTATTTGCATTAAATTGACTGGTTTTGTTGGTTCAGGAACAAAATACTGCAAAGCTCATTAAATACTTTGAGCTCTAGGATTAGCATTATTGCTTTATTTTATTTGGACATTAAACAAAGTGCTGAAAAAAAAATATATATATTCATATAAATATATTCATATTTTCATTCATATATATGCATTTTGAAGTGCAGATTGGACTAATTGCAGCTTTAGAAATGCAAGTATTTGTTGGGAGATTTATGTGCTGAAAGCAAATTACATTATTTTAATATCAAGCCTGGGGCTGATATTGACTGAGTGATTTAGCTACTTTATTCAAAATGAAGAATGCACACTAACCCACTGACAGGGCAAGAAAAAAACTCAAGAAGGACACATGCAAATTGGGTAGATGGAAGAACACAGCATGAGGCACAAGGCTTGTGAACTTGGCCTGTGAGACCTGACAGTCCTGTTGAAAACCTAAATCTAAAAGTAAGATAACAAAACTGATTTTCTTTAAATGAAAGGCTGGTCCTCTAAAGCCAAACTCAAGCCTGTCAGCAAAAACATACTGCTGATAGTGTTTTAATGTAACTTTAAGTTGGATGTATTTCATCTGTATTTTATATTCCCGTATGTTTATTGACAGATCTGTACATTTGTTCCCATTGCCATGCATTGAGAAGGAATGTTGTTAATAATGTTCCCTTTGTCTTGAGCTGTATCTTATTACAGATTTTTTAAATTATTTTACTAGATAAAATGACTCCCAGCCCACCAACTGTAATTGCACTCTGGTCTGATAAAACACCTTTGTGTCTGTAAACCTTCTGAGTGGGGAAAAAGCCATCAGCACAAAGGAAATTGATATTAAACAATCCATGTTGGACTATCAGAAATTTCCTCGTTTGCTTCTTTGCCATTTTTTCCCTTTCAAATTGATGAGGTTTTGGAGATTCTCCTAGTTAATATCCTGTAAAGGTTTACCAAAAATGTTAAGAGATTGGAAGTCAAAGGCCAATCACAGCAGGGAGAGCAGCCATGTTTATGTCAGGGTCAGTGGAAGTTGAGCAAATGCAGTAGCAGCCGTGACTGTGGGTTGGTTTGGTGTCTGTATGTGTGAGGTCACGGTCAGAAGAAAGCAGTGGGTGCAAATGGAACAGTGTTAAAAAATCTGCACTACTTCCACACTGGCTTGACTAATGCCACAGGAGGAAAATATGAACTGTGAACTAAGATTGAGGCATTGTAGCATTTAAGCATAGCAATGCAATATGAATGCAACATTGCCATGAATGAAGGGAGCACAAGAAACAAAACAACTTGTTTTGATAAAACTGTCAATATTTCTGTACCACACATTCTGAGCTGAGGCAAAGGAGTACATTTTGTAAAATAATTTCTATGTGTAAAATGATTTCCAAATGAAGGGATCAAAGAGATAACATTGGGCAGTTGATACAGTGAAGGGAAGGACACTGTATCAGCCCTTAGTAGCACAGTGGTGGTGGGCACACTCTGTCACTACTGCAAAATAACTAGTTTAACACATGCATATTGAGCAAAGGTAAACACACCCCACAAGGTTGGAAGACAAAAATAGCAATCTTGATGAAAACTGATGCTTCTTAAGCATGATGTTTGATGTGCTTATAGCTTGCTAACTACACCTGTAGAAAGTGTTTAAACTGTGCTTGACCTCTTCTAACTGAAGATAAGTCCCTTGATATGTAAATTAATGTACTGCCTCATAGACATTCTCTGTCCAATAAATATCATGCTGCACTTTGTGTATCATCTTAGGAATCAGATTTTCTGAAAGAAACCAGAAGCAGAGCAACCAAAAAAATATCCACCAAAAATGTAGAGGAATTAAAGCTCCTGAGTGTATCCCTGAAAACAGTTTTTATTATTTTTTTATTAAACAGTTTTTTATTATTTATCACACTTCAGTGTCTCACTGGACAAAAGTCTGTTTAAACCGACACTGTTGGCAAAGTGTCAGACAAGACCCAACAAACTCTGTGGCTCTGCAAAAAGAGTGGAGGCAGCAGCAGTGATTGCAGCCTGGAATAAAGCACAGTGGGGCTCCTGATAATGAGGGAGTAGCCAGGGCCAAATGATAAAGGCTTTTCACACTCAATCAGGAGTCTGGTCATTGAAATGCGTGTGGTTGTCGGGGGGATGGGGGTATAGAAATATTCAGTTCATGGCTGCCATCACAATAGGGAAGAACCAATATGTCCTTTGCTGGCCTTGCTCACTTAAATTGGCTCTTCAGCAGCTTGCCTCTTTGCCCTGCTTTATAGCCAAAATGTCAGTTCCTGCAGTCTTATTGTCAAAATTTCCAGTCTATAAGGTTAAACATGTTTCAGTTTGTGGTGGGCTAAACTAGTACTGGCTAGACTTAACATCTCACATTTGTGACCTAATGAAAGTGAAGAGGCCTTCCCTTGCAAGTGACCTTATCTTTACTTTTCGGTAACTCAGTGCAATGATAATGAAGAGCCCAGATTAATAACCAAGAGGTCTAGCACATCAGCCTGAAGAGCATTCTGTAGATCCACATTACATTTTCCTAATTTTCAGCAAAATATTGACCAGGTCTTAACATTACATTATACGTTACATAATGCCACATGTTCATTGGAAAAGGTAATATAGTTGGAGGCACCAAAGATTCAAGGAACCATTTGGTGAAAAGTTATTTCACCTACCATCAATAAAGAAAAGGCTCTAAAATTATCCATTGTTTAGCAATAGATTAATAGAGCCATTATTTGATGAAACCCAGTAAATACCTGCAAGAAGAAATGGCTGGAGCACAAATTTCCATATGGCAGCCAAAGTCCATCATTCCAAAAACACAAAAAATCAACCAAAAGGCGTAGAAGTATAAACCGCGCCCACATTCCTACATTAATGCACATTTTTACAATGTCTCTTACCCTGTTGCTCAAAATTGCATTTTCAAAGCAATTGAAACAAAAATATAACTTGTATTATTTCTATATAATGTAATTAATTTGTATTCTAAATTTGAAGTTCAGTTAATCTCATGTCTATAACTAAGATATATGACCTTCCTGTTGTGCTTGATATAATATAGTGATAGGTAAAAAATATTGATATGTTTAAATGTTATTTATGAATTCTGCTCACAGAGGCTAGTGTCTGTTGTCTTGGCAACAGGTTGTTTGAAACTCATCCAGAATGCAAAGATGTTTTCTTCCTGTTCCGAGACGTGGAGGATCTGGAGCGGCTGCGAACCAGCAAGGAGCTCCGAGCACATGGGCTCCGGTCAGTCTCCATTTGCGTGGCCCCTCCGTCCACCCCATACTCAGTCACCATACCTCCTTGCCTTTCTCTGCTGTCTTACAGCACTCACACCCAGGAGGGAAGCTACGTCTGGCTTCAAAGCCCCCAGTAATTGCTGATATGAGGAAAAGGCATATCCCATTCCTACACACTCACCGCTCCTCAGGTCACTCTGAATCAGTAGATTGGGTTAGCTGCTTCTGCCCTGGCCATTTTTTAATGAGACAATGGAAGAAAAATATGTTCTTCTGCTGTAGAATATTTCTTGCATGATATGTTTCAAACATTTTTTCAAGATAATTGGCATGGGTATGGCCAGAAAGACGTGATATACTCAGACAAATGCTTCAAATCACAAAATACCACTGGGTAGAAAAATTAATAATTTTATAGTGATTGCCACTGATTGTAGTAAAAACAAAAAAGGCAATAACTTTCTGCGTATGCCATCACCACTTCAAAAGCACCATCAATACTTTTCAGTGTTTTGTTTGTTGGAGAACATCCATCTCACAGCAGGTGGAAATTATGCTTTCCCTATTCATATTATGACACACTTAACAAAACTGCCAGTCCCCACAGTGTATTTACCACTTTGTTTAGCTCTCAAGTACCTTTCCTCACTATGAAAGACCAATAACACAAATCTATCCTGAGGGTTCTCTGTAGGGTATGCCCGCTGAAGTGGCATTACAGGAGATGGGACAGGAAATGTTCTGTACTGCAGCATGAATGAAAGGGCCAAGCAGCCCTCCAATCTTTTATCTGGACACCAGTGTAAATACACTCTCTGCCTGAGAGGCTGGAAACACTGTGCCATTGTTATTTTGGTATGTGTTGATAATAATGCAGTGAGCTTTTATTCAACAAGAAACAAAATAAATTACAGAGAGAAGGTAAGAGTTGATCATGCACAAACATTTCTGGCAGCAAGTATGATAAGAAAGTAGCTTTGACATTAAGAATGATTTTTTTATGATAAAAAAACTTAAACTTTACAGTAAAACCTACATTATTTTCAGTCATCTCTCTTAGTTTGTGCCCATCAGATGAATTTCATGCATACAGTTATGTACTGAACATCCTTCATAGGCAACCTGTATACTTGAGTCACTGTACAGTGCATGTTCTGTAACCCATTAATAGCATTGGTACACCAGAATATTAGTGCTCCCTCCTGCATTTGATTTCACTTGTCCTTTGCTTAGATCTCAGCAATCTTTTGTGCAGATGTATGCAGTCAAGTTTTTCCTTGATGTGAACATGACGGGTTGGTGCGTTCCAATGGTGGCTCTCTGTATTCCCCTGTATAGGGTGATGTCCTTTATTGAGAAGAGCGTGGCCAGACTTGATCATCTTGAGCGGCTGGACCAGCTTGCCCTGGAACTTGGGAAGAGCCACTATCGCTACAATGCTCCACCTAAGTACTACGGGGTAGGATTACATTGACTTGGCTGTGCAAATCTGCCACTCAGAGCTGCTTATATCCTTAGCACCTGATAGAACACCCAGAAAATTATATGGAGAAATGTTCAAGCTATGTTGGTCAGTTTACATTAAGACAACAGATGATTTGGAAGCTTTCAAATTTGTACAACTTAAATATGTGAAATTAGCAGTAGACATTATCTGCAACATTTAAATTTCATTCAGAATTCTAACTGGTCTGCATGGTTTTTCAGTATGTGGGGATGGAGTTTATCTGTGCTGTCCAGCCAATTCTAAAAGAGAACTGGACCCCTGAACTGGAGGAGTCATGGAAGGTACAGCACAGTTGGCATCATTTTCTTACCTAATAACAAGACATTTTGAATTAATGTGATTGCAAAAGGAAATGGATGTACACCTTCATTTGTGTTCTGCCAGTCTGCATATTTGTTATTTGCATATCTGAATAAAAAAGAGACATGCCAGGGCACATGAAGTAGATAATAACCTGATGTGATGCTTCAAAACCTTTCAAAGGGTTTTCCATGGACTGATGAAATTTACTTTGGCTCACTAAACACAACTACTGTTAATTGGATTCAGTAAATTCAGCAAATTTCCAAATCCAATTTTAATTTCAGAAGTTGAAACTGTTTTTCCTTTCCACTCCTGCAGTGGAATAAGCATGTACCACATGGGTGCAGAGAGTGGCATTGTATCTGAAAGTTGTAAACTGCAGTCAGTGTAAATCAAGTGCAAGTAATTTTTCACTTGCACCACTTGTTTCTCTATTTGAAACTTCAAAAGACAGAGACCTTTTTTACATCATAAAGGAACACAAAAGAACTCACTGGTCTCAGCGTACTTCTGTTTCCTAAGTTCCACTAATGGTGGTGCAAACTGCTCCTGGCAGCATAGAGAATGTGATTGATTGCATTCAACAACAGCCTGCCCACTGGTCATTTACCACCCATGAGCTCCTATGTAGGAACTGATTAATTAGCTGATTGTGCGTATAACT
Organism: Albula goreensis; assembly: GCA_022829145.1. NCBI lineage: Eukaryota > Metazoa > Chordata > Actinopteri > Albuliformes > Albulidae > Albula > Albula goreensis. Next base: position 19,452,453 of record CM040749.1, read on the forward strand.
CCATTGTAAGTACTGCAAGGGACTACGAAAAGTCTTGTCAGTTTCAACTCATTACTGCATTAGTAATTAGAAAGTATATAAAACAAAATGTTCAGGCCCTATATCATTGTTCACAGTGCCCATATCATTGTTCAGTGGCACTGGATTTGTTTGGCCCAGGGGGGGAAGAGTGCCAACTATTGGCTGACCAACACCTCTACCAATAGCAACTTTTTTTTTTCCAGGTCAACCATTCAAGTACAAAACAAGCCAACCACTTAGCTTCAGAGGTTTGACACAAGCTCAAATAAAGCTCCTGACTGTATTAAAGTCTCCCTAAAAATCTAAGTATTCATCAGATCTTATTGTTCCTGTTAGCGTGCGTAGTGTTTATGCTTTTTATATATCACATTTTAAACCCACAGGCCTTGTTCATGTACGTCACCAGGATTATGAAGCAGGGATATTTGGAGGAAGAGCGAAACAAGCGGAACAATCTTGTCTCCAGCAGGGAGAGGCCCCTGAAGAAAAACACAGCCCTTTAATTGAAGAGCTTCCCAATGCCAATACACCTAGAGGCTTTGTGACCAATCAGAGATGAGATCTGTCACATGTAGCTTAGCTGTGTACATAGTATATTTATTACTTTTTATTCATTTAAGTGGCAAGCAATGTCTATATAGCATCCAATACAGAGTAGTTTTTATTTTTCAAATGTTTCCAATTTCTTATTGAAGCAGTACTGCCAAATACCATTACAGAGCTCCTACTACAGACTAACATCCAGCAGCTTCAGTAATTCCAGTAAAACAAGCTATTACTCATGTATCAGTCATTCATTTTGGATGTTAGATAATGTATGGTCTGACAATCCAATAACTGACATTGGAGTTCGCTTCCTAAAAAATAAAGCTACTTATAATTGAATATTTCACCTGTAAAAATGTACCATGTCTTGTACTTTGTAGAAAAAAATATCCATACTGGCTAAATGGTGTTTACCTCTGTTGAATGTAAAAGACTTGAATTCTAACTTTTACAAAAACAAACATATGAGTAAAAATAAAATCAATGTACCAATGTGTTTTTGAAGTCAGTCTGGTTAATAGCAATGATAATTCACCTTATTTTTATATTAAGGACTGTTCACTGGAAATGAGTGTGCTGCACACTGTGGCACACAGATCCAGAATTATAAAACAATCTGAAGTCATTCAATAATATGTGCTTAAAATGGGAAAGGTTTAGGTTACTCAACACAGATGTTTTATGTAGAGCAGAATTCAATGTAAGCTTTTTCCTTCCATATTTAACTTCAAAGTTTAGTCCTTTATTTTCAGGTACTGTGGCAGTAAAATACTTCTATTTGTACAGCGAATTACCGTAAAAGGCACACCAACATTGCCTTCTCTCATTCAAGACTGAAAAGAACCCTCAAAGTTGCGACATCTATATGCCCTACAGTACATTGGAGTAGCAAGTCATATACCACTTTTCATGCCAGCAAAGAGAAGATGGGTGGTAACGCTTTCACCTTTGGGCACAGAAGGTTAAATTCATCCAAAGTATTATTTATTTTCTGGACCAAAAACAAATGCAGCAAATGCATCCACTGACTTTCAAATTGAAAAATAAATCCCATGTATTTATAGTACCAGTAGCGCATTAACATATTTTATAGACCCAATCTAAAATAGGTTAGTTATGTCCAAATACATTGCAAGGAGAAAAATCTTCCAAATGAAAATATGGCAATAACATCTGAATTTCAAAATAAAAGCAAAAGGTAAGTCCAAGTCTTCCATGTCTGTGTTAATGTCACCCCCCAGTTAAAGTATTTCTTAATACAGAAGACATTGGCAATCACATTGTATACTTATTTGACACTTATTAGTTAACACAAGGCCCTACTTCAGACTTCCTCTTCCAAATTATCAATGTACCCCTGGATGTGATATACACAGAAATGACATCCATCTCCAAGGAAAATGGAGAAATTTTCAAAAGAAAGGTGAAAAAGCCTAAACTATCCAGCAAATTACCAGGGAACAGAAATTTTCTCTATAATGGTGCACTTGATAACAGAAACTTGATGTGCGTTGTAAAACCTTAAGACAGTCAGCAGCATTCAGATTACTTCTGACACTGTGTGCATGTCACTGCTTGTGACATGTGGGCCACAAGTTTCTCTATACCTTAAATCCGAAACATGGATGCTGGCAGCGGAGGCATAAACTTAGACCTTCTCAAAAGCCTCCAAATGCAAAGAAAGCCATTGTTTATGGCATCTCATGTTGCAGGATTAAGAGAGAATAATGCCAAGGCGGTCTACGCAAGCTGTAAGGTGGATCCACCCTGCTCACTGCTATGGGTGGAGGTGGTGGTGCAGGTGGGTGCTGAAGGGATCTGTGGGGGTGGTATTTCCAGCACTCCCTGCCCATCTGCTGCTCACTGCGTGGCTTTGGTCTTCTTACTTTTGCTCTTTTTGTCTTTCTTCTTCAGGCCATCCATGTGTGCCCTTAGCAGATTTGAGTAGGCCTAGGTCAGGAGAGCATCCAGATTTTAGATGTTGTAAAACATTCACTTACCCAGGGCAAATGGCATACTCTCACATATTGCTGTTAATCCATGTCATCTTTTCAAAACTGTTTTTGGAAAAACATTCCTGGTTAAGTATCTCCCTAATAGATGCAACAAATATCAATATCTGGACACTCACCATCTGGAATTTATTGACTTCTTTACTGCTGACCTGTATAAAAAAATAAAATAAAAATAAAATAAAACATGACATGTGGGCAAGAATGACCAATCCCTTCACTCCAACATTCAGTTATCATACATCTAAACAACTTTGCCTCAAAGCGCTCAGTCCATCCACCTCTGTGGATTCCCCCCCCCGGGCTCTATAAAAACATGAACGCTCACCACTGTACTAATTTTCTTCTTTCCATCTGAGGCACGGATCAGACACTTGTTGTCGACAGGTTCGAAGTTCTCTGGGTTGCCTTTCCTTGGCATGGGTTTAGTTCTCCCGTCATCTGTGGAAAAACACACAGACTGCTGCAAGGTACAAGTGTTGATGGAACTATAACCATCTGCTTAGCTGAATCTATTCAACTACAGAGCTATAACTTACATGAACAATCCAAAGGCTGTCGCTATAGTAAAGCAAAGTGTTTTGACAATATGGTCCGTAACTTACATTTCTTTAATGTGATGTAAACGCTCCCGGATGTTCTGCACTTCTGAAACAGCCGTGTTAGCTCTGTTAAAAACTGGAGAGATAAAAATCCACATTTTTAAAACTTCTTGTGGTGTAGAACAGTAAGCCAACAAACCGCCTAACAAGATCTAAAGCCAGGAGAGAGATGCTAAATTAGTGGGAATCAATATGGGTTCAATTTGCACAGATTTATACTGCAATCAAGAGAATTTCTGTACATCCCATACTCATGTTAAACCAAGTTTTGAGGGGAAAATCGACAATCTACAGCAATTCAGTTCAATATTAGAGTATTTCTGGTACTACACAATGTATAGTCTAATTGGTGCTATGGGTGGACCTGAACAATGATTACCGAAATATTTTGAGAACATTACGTTTTTACACTTAATGTACAAGTGGGTGTAGGGAGAACTTCTTGTGACGCCAAAAAAAAATACTTATCGATGTGATGACTTCACTCTTTGGAAGGTATCAGAATTGCAATTTCCAAAAGACGGGGACAATGAGAGACGACTTCTCTACAATTCCGGAAACTTTTAGAGCGTTTAATAGAGTTAAATACGCAATTCCCCCAATGTTTCAAGGAAGCGCATCTGTAATTGTGTAGTCAATTTGGCTTGCGATCGTCCTAATGGGAAAAAACATACGTTCATATTCAATTAGAACAAGCCATAAGGAGGCATTGTCGTTGCAACCATTGTAGTTGCAACCATCGCACTAATTTTTAACTTAACAAACGCTTATTTCAGTTTTGAATGCTCAATACATCAGTAATAAACGACTAAATAAAAAGCTAACAAACTTTATAATCAGCAAGTGTTCCGACTGTTCAACGAATAATCATTTGACTCCAGTCTAAAATAAAAAAAAAAAAACTGGCTTTCGCCAGGTGCCAGTAGCTAACACGAGTCATGTTTTTGCTTGCTATCCATCCATTAATCCGATCTTACCGAATCATTCTCAAGAAGCACCATCGTTTTCCCAGATTGCCACAAACCAGAATTCAAGTATTAAAGATCCCGAGGATCTCAGCGTCAACTAAGCAAACGAGAGTAGCTCACTCATCAATTGGAAAGCACACGTACTGCAACAGGAAGCTACCAACTCAACTCTGACCTTTTCACTTTAACCTTAAGGTCAGCTGATCAGAATTTCTTCGTCTACGGTGTGTTTACAAAGGAAACAACTGAAAAAGAAACGTCATACTGCCACCTGCTGTGGTGGAGTATACATCGGGAAAACACACAGCTGTGAAGTACATGGCAGTCTGATCTCCGAAATCCTGCATCGTGATACCTTCTGAAGATTTACATGTGGACAGCTCGTACCATAATACAGCATCCATCTCTGTATTAAGGTATCACACATGTTCACACTTTGCTTAAGATGTTCATTATATTGTGACTAATCAATTAACATTCTTGCAAGGTACACTTTCACGTTTTGGATTGTTTTGCATGCTTTCCACCTTCACATGTGTGCAAAACACAGCGTAAGAAGAAAATAGGAACTGCAATTCCTAACGTGAATTTATCGTCAAAAATCGTGATGTCCCTATACGATGCTAACTTATAGCCAACAGTGGCCATATCACCTAGCTTCAGCAGTTTGACATAAGTTCACCTTTAACGTATCCATTGGACCGACACATATGTGCTGTAATACTGCCACCTACTGTCATGAGTGCACACTACTTTCTGCAAATCCTGTTTAATGGCGTATTTACCTCATATGTCTGTAGTTGGCTAACAATGGTTGCACTGTACGTGAGAAAGTAAAGGAAATTAGCACATGACTTGTCCATATCTCAAAACTTTTAGGACTACCGGAAGTGATAATCTGTTACGGCCTGTCTAGACTTTCGAAAGGCAGAATGTGACCTGATACAGAACCCTTAAAGGAACAGGCCTGTTCCCGTCACTGGCTGTGTCGCCTTCTTTAGCTCAGGGTAAAACAACGACAGTGGATGTTGCTAAGAATGGCAAAGCCTTCGCGGTCTGTATTGACTTCAATTGTAGTGGTCAGCCAGGCAGTCATTATACAAACGTTTATGAACTTGAAAATGAGGAGGGCTAAAACCTTAGCTTTAAATAAGTAATTAGTCTAAACATGCTTAATTTCAAGCATTTATTATGCATTTTTATGAAACAATATTCAGGCAATTGTTTGTCAAATTGCATTATTTCACTAAAGAAAGTAAAATAACACTAATAACAATAATAATGTTTTCCAATAATGCTTTCCAAAATTCTGGAGTCATCTTAAACTCCCCAGTAAAAAAAAAAATTAAAATGACAATATATAACAATATTATAATGAAAAAGGCAAATGAAAAACAAGATAATACAAGCCACTGGAATATACATATGGACATTGTAAGATTCTTTGTGTAGTATTACTACAACTGGATAAGGAAGCTCAGTAAAGAAATATGAATTCAAATATGTATGATGTGACATCATTGTTATACTTTCCAAATACATACTGGTAAAAACAAAAGGAATGATACTGAAACAGTGGCAGCTGTAAATTCTTTTATAATTTTTCCTGTTATGTTCTACTGCCTTTTCCCAAGATCCCTGAGCTCTTAGGGTGCTGTTGGGAAAGCTCTATCATTACAAGGAAGCGCCTCTCAGTCCCTCAGTGAATGCGCAGTCAGGACTGTAACCCACGTCAGCCAGAGCCACAGTGAACTGAGAGTTCCAGTCTCTCTCAAACACACCTCGCAGCTGCTTCTGAAGCACCTGTTCTGCTGAGTTTGGGTGGGGTGCATCCTGGGAGACCACAATCCCCACCCCTGCTGTTGTGTTAAAATAGTCAGATGACCAGTTTGATGTCCCTGAAACAAATGAAGAAAAGGTGAAGGCACAGCATCTTTAAATGTACCATAAAACTTACTTAAGAGAATGTATCAGGTAACTTCATTTTATACTTAAGTGATATAAGGTCAACATTAGTATTAAACAATAGAGATCAGAGTGTAATGAGATCAGAAGTAAACCTAAAGGCTAAAAAGAGGGATGAGATGAAAAACTGTGATGATTTCCTTACCAATATATGCCACTTTATCTGTCACCATGTACTTATTGTGATTTACCCTGGAGTAGGGAATATTTGATTGGTTCCCCACTGGCACTACAAAGAGTTTCTGGACAAAGAGTTGAACAAGTTAACAATAGAAAAGACATGCACTTTATTTTTTATTTCTGCCATATGTAATTTAATTGTGCCATATGCCACATAGTTACATTGGTGAAATCATTATTTCAAGCAAGGATATTGTGGTATTGGGAAATTGGGGTAACATGTGAAAGTGAGTGAATGATTCTGCTCCTACCACTTCAACACTGATGTTTTCTGCAGGCTGATGGAAGGCATTGAGGGACAGGAGGTAGGGCAGCATGCTTGGGTCTGTGTCCCGCCCACAGCTGATCAGTAGGCGGATGGAAATCTGGCGCTCAAAAGCTGCGCGTTTCAGGGCATCCTCAATGGTAGGCCAGTACCTGAAAAAAGATGGTCAAGTTAAAATGATCTGCTGAATTTAAATTGTTGAAAACTTTAATTTAAAATTTATTTGTACACATTTTCAGCCTGGATTTCCTAAACACACATCACAATGTCTATGTTTCAAAATTCATATTCAAGAATGAAGGCAAAGGAAGAAAAATGTAACAGACAAATTTTTACACTGACACTATAGAATACATTGAATTCCATTTTCAATATGATTGGATTCAGTATATTCTTATTCCATGGCAGTGAAATTCAGGCAAAAGGACAGCTGAAGCACATAAGAGCACACTGATCCATGCACATCAGTTTGGTGCACACAATGTATTGCTTTAGAACAAACAAACTCACAGTCGGTGGTGAGTGAAACGAGAGGTGGGGAAGTATTCCATGACGGCCACATCAACAAACTGCTCCGCCCCCTCAATGACAGTAAGAATGGCATCCAGATCTTTAGTTCTACCAGCAGGGCAGAGAGAGGGAGGGGAGCCCTAAGAGCACATTTATTGATAAGATACATGGAAAAAAAGTACTGCACATGCCATTTTGAAAATTTTTTTTTTTTTGTTTGCTTTTGCAATAGATCAGCTCTCTTCTCCCTGGAATGAGTTAAAATAGCTCCCATGTGTGTGTGCCTTCCCCCATCCCCTAAGATGGTAATGATTCTATAATGTTTGCACATGGGATATAAATACAAGTTACTGAGAATCTGCCACATGAAACTTCAGAGAAGAAGTGAAACAGAAGCAACTCACAGCGACAAAGATCCTGCTGGGAACACCACTTATATTCACCACTAGAGGATGCTCTCTGTTAATGGTGGTGTCAAACTCAGAGGGCCAAGGGTCTGGAATGGAGGCATTTTGATCCCCAAGCACCCAGTATGACTGGAAGATCTTATGGAGGTCCTCAGCTAGTTGGGAGCAGTTGTACATAACCATTCCAAGTTCTTTCACCTTAGAATTAAATATAAAATATAATAAAATTTCAGTGTTTATAGAGCTCCAGCACTGAGCTCTCTTCCTGTCTGCTTCCAAATGCAAGTGCATAGTGGTTAAGAATTATCTGAACCTATACCTGAGTTAGTGATCTCCAGTCCATATTGGCACTTCCAATGTAAACATGTTTCATGTCTACGATCCATATCTTAGTGTGGAGTACACCCTTTGTCAAATTCATGAAATTCACCTTTTTTACATGGACCCCTGTTGGCATGAAATAAAAATAAAGAACAGGTAATTGTTACTCAATTGCAGGCTGATTTTAAAAATAAGACAAAAGAGGCAGGCCCTGACCTTTGCTTTCCAGAATATCCAGATCTGTAGAATGTGGCGCTAAAGGGGGAAAGTTGGTGGCCACACGTACTGTCACATTCCTCAATGGCAAGTCCTCAAAAACTTGCAGTATATCCCTTCCCTTTCACAGACAAAAGGCAGTGAATACAGTTAACTGTATAAATTTAAAAGTCTTTTATATTATTCAAAATTTATAAAACAAATTGTTGGGGATGTTGTGGTGTCCCAAATTATTTCTGAGGTTTTATTTTTACTCACTGGTATATCAGTGGAAGAATTGACAGAGATGTCATCACCAGTAAGGGACCAGTAGAAAGAGGTTACATCGACACTCTTAGTTGCTATATCCAGGAGGTCCTTCCAAGCATCATACAAGTGAGTCCCAAAGGTGGCATTGGCTTCATATTTCATATGCAGAGGGACAGACTCAACAAGAACCAACCTGCAGAGTTCACAATGTTACACCTGTGTTACATTCTGAGCCTCAATAAACAATTCTGTTTCTTGGCATTTTAAACAATAAACAAGGGGACATGATTTGTTGGAACAAAATCACATCACATAACATGATCGCATAGTCTTGTGTGTAAGTAGCTTAGGAAATGAAAAGTCCTATGTGGACATTCCTGCAACCCAGAACATTTTATAGTCAAGGAAATTTCTGTATAACTCTCTTAAATGTTCCCTCTCACCTGCTTTTCTCTGCAACAACAGAGCAATTTAACGATTTTCCCTGGATTGTTGGTTCTTTATGATTTCCAGACTTTTGTTTTGTGTCATGTGTAGATTTTTCCAATAGAGGGATTGAAAGAAGCGCACCTAATACCACAACACAGCCTGCAGTAAGGGCTAGAGTCAAAAGCCTGCTGTAGCTCTGAAAACACAAGGAAATGGCATCCATAGATGAGATTCATATTTAAAAATGTAGATAACTTCAAAAAAAAAAAAGATATTATGAAATGATAAACATTGTTATTATAATTAGTTATACTTAGAAGCATTAGTCTTACCCATCGATTAGGGACATAACTGTCATGCAAATTTCTGTATGGGGAGGACATTCTTGGTCTTTCCCCTGACACTTGCAAGAAATCCAAACAAAAAGGCAAATTTATAATTAAAAATTCCAGCTGAAGTTAAACAAGTTCAGCTGAAGTTCTGATTTTATGCAGCGATTTCACCTGTAAAATAAACATGCAGACAAATACACTTGTACACCTATGTGCAGTTCCTCCACCACAGTAGTCTCAAAGTAAAAGTGCTCATAACTAAAAGGAACCAACTAATGTTCACAACGTAAAGACACATGGAGCATTTAAAAAGAGCATTATATGACTATAACAGTAAATAGTATAGCAATTTAAAGTTTACAAGTAATTACACTGGTGCCTTTAACATAAACATCCTTACCTTCTCACTCCGTTCTCAGAATGCTACATGTGCCACATGTTGTGGTGGAGTTCTTAATTAGCATAGAGTATCAGTTCCCTTTTTATTCCTAGCTTCTGCTATTTGGTTTCATTTCAGTTCAGTTAAATATATTTGACTAATCACAGCGGTCCTTTTTTATCACAAGTGAATTGTTAAGGTTAAGCTTATGAAAGGTTAAGTTTACATTCACAGTTAACACAAGAGACATCCCTTGTGTCAAAGTCCATGATATGAATCAGAGAATGAATTCACTGTGTACAAAGTACAGATTAAAATTTAAGGTTAAAAGTGTCTCATGTTGATCCTGGTTAGGGGAAAAAATGTCAAAAAATGCCATCGCACGTTTGCAAAATACAATTGCAATAAATGCTACTTTGTTTATAACTGGAGTTCAAACTAAAATAAGAGGGCTTCCAACATCTGAACAAATTCTTACATCACTTCCCTCTGTTCTCCTGTCTTCACCTACTCACCTCCTTTCCATAGTTTCTTGTAAAATAATCTAAAGTAACCAAAGAAATGAAACAAAGTCAGGAACCAGGAAAAAGTAAATTTAAAAAAAGTGTTGTAATGCATCAAACTCTTTGCTTGGTGCTGCAAAATTCAGATCACATGTTCAGTGCAATTATGGGCCAGTGCAATAAGGCAGACACATACAAAGTCCATGATTGAGATAAATTTATTAAAAATCAAAAATTTGTCATGACAAAACCATGTTTTCTAAATTATGCATGTGATATGTATAACAATCTTCAGACATACATTTCTCGAAATGACAATGACAAAAACAAAAATCTGGAAGAATGTAACCTTAAATAAATTACAATTTTCATAGAAGATAAAACAACAAAGCAAAGACCAGGAAAATGGTGACTAAACAGTAAGTAGTCATAAAATTGAAAAGACTGGTGTGGCATACAGAATGTAAATGATGCTTGGTGTCTGTGTCTCGACTCTTCTTTTGAATAGTGTAAATCTGGTATTACGTGCAGAGGAGAAAAAAAAAATAAACTCTCCGATTGAAGACATCAGACATTTAGCAGCAGTGCTTGCATCATCAGAACCACAAGCCAATCAGAAGTCTTAAACACAACATGAATTGAGCACATGGCTCCAGACAGGCCAGCAAATCAAAACTGAAACTCAGTACATTCCTGAATGCTTGTGCAGACCACTCTCATAACTCATTAAAAAAACACCTAATACATCAATTCATACTAAAAAAAGCTGGGCTTTTCAAGCTTTACAGCAGTGCAAGGGTGAAGTTTTCCCAAACTTTTTGAATGTTCCATTTGATTTCCTGCTATCTGGCCGTACATGAGGTGTGACAAGCTAGTTAGCTGTAGAATTACTTTTGGATAGTTTATTTGGTGAACTATCCAAAAGTTGTACCTCAGTAAACTAAATATGGTTCATGTGTATTGTCAGAAAATACTCTGGAAGATCTTTTATTCCTTTATGTTAACAGAATTTATAACATTCAAACAGTTTTTTTTCTTGCATTTTTCTCCCCTTTCTAAAGAAGAAGCAAACTGCTACGGCTTTAAGTACACAATACATGGGAGGGACACAGTGACGTGCTCTTAGTGCAGACAAAGGGAAATATAAGCTCTTTATATGTACATACAGTATATCACACAGCAAAAAAAAAACAAAAAACAAGGAATGCTCTCAGTAATTGCATACAGTCAGGTTTCTTTGTTAGTTTTGACCCAGTTGTGCCTCCCTTACAAAAACCAAAGGGAGAAGCAACAAAGCAATTGGCCATGACTTTAAAAAAACACTGCTAAAACTGAAGCTTCCTCCCTGATTCAGACTTAAGACTGCAGGGTTTCAAATGAGTTTCACTTCATGAAATCAGTATCCAGGGCCTTTTAAAATGGTGGGTGAGCAATGAGGCTAATGTCAGGATGTCAAAATGGTGGTCTTTGGTTTTGTGCAATGATGATATAAAACCAATACCGATGACAAAGTACACCGAGAACCATTGAAACAAAACTATTCATTCATTCCAAGCATTCTAAGCTGCTGATGACACAAATGGTGCTCTAACAGCATAAATAGGTGAGGTACAAGCTGAAAAAGTATAATATATTATCCTGTTTTAAAGCTTAAATATGTCAAACCACAAAGCTGAAATGATTGAAGGCCCGTATAGAAACTCCAAACAGAGCTGTCCTCTGCCAGGATTCCAAGCTGGAAGTAGCAGGCCTTCTAGACAACAGATATATAAATGATCTACCAAGCCTCACAATTATGGGATCCTCATACAGATTGACGGTTTGACTGAAGTCCAAACAGTCCAACCCCAAGTCTTTAGGTCGTGAATGAAAGACACTATTGAGCACAACCACCTGGAACACACCCTTCTTCAACTAAGGGGGTGGGCAATCCTGGACCAGCAGCATTCTGGGTATCTGCATTTACTTGAGAATTAAAATGGGTACATACAATATGTTTCTAAAGGCAAGACGGGATGCCTTTTCAAGCAGCAGCCATTACAGCCACACTATCTTCAAGTACATTTATGCTTTCGGTATGTTTTCTTGGCCCAACTGAAAAAAACAAACAATTCATCCGTGCTTAAAAGATAATATTCACCAAAATGTTAGAACTAAAGACATGTAGGCAATTTTCCTGTTATATAAAATATAATTTCTATCTACACTATTATGCCAATTCACTGTGCTTTACAAAACCATACAATCAGATGTATCAATTCAAATACATTCTACAGTACAAGAACTTCAAAAACACTCAAATTCATTAGGTCACCCTTGCTTAATGGGAATAGTCAAGAAAATACATTTCCCAGCATTCAATTAATCTGCATGGTATGGCATGATCTGCAACAACACCATCTTCCTGCCATCATGTAAACAGCAATGCAAACCTAAACAAGTGTGAGCTTGTGGTGAACAGTTAGGCAGCTTCTCTTACATTCTTTAATAGGACAGCAGTACCCTGTGAAACACAACCACAACACAATGCCCCAAACACTGACAAATTAAACACAAAAACCAATTCCAGTTCATGCTTGTAGTTGGGTCTATCATATTTGATGCATCTGAACATTTTATGCTAAGCTGAATTATTGTATCAATCCAAGAACTGAATCAAAGAAAGACTAAACACAAACATAATACCAGTGATGTTTCCTTCTGGAATCCCAATGTGGTAAAAAGAAGGTACAGGACAAATATACTCAATTGCTGACAGGGGCTACCCTCCCCAATGCTGCTTGGCACAATCTGGCATAAATGCTGAACACCTAGTCACTGCTCCACAGTGATAAAGCAGATTTACATTGAAATGAACACTTACAGACGGTACAGCAAGCAGACATCGTATTGTATATTGTCTAGTTTACCATGGTTGTACGATTTGATATTTTTCCCCACGCTTACCCATTCATAACACATACATCCATGTCAATTGTACACAATGATTGCAAAATAGCAGCAGCAGCAGTTGTCACCAGGGGTGACGAGCGTGAAAGGTTAGACCACAAAGCTCTCTCCCTCGGGCCCAACCATGGCCCTCCTGGCATGTTCGTTGGCACTGCTGCCAGGCCCGATGCTGGGGCCGGCAGAGGGGCAGCCACCCCGCCCAGAGGACCCGTGGAGATGGGATGAAGACCTGCTGTCCTTAGAGGAGGGTCTGGGCTTCACCCCGACAGTGGAGTTAGCTCCAGCCGTGAAGGCCCTGCTTGTCACTTCCATCCCGCTAGGTTCAATAATGGTGTTTATGACTGATGAAGAGTTAAAGACATAGTAAGTGTGGAGGCGATATCAACCCCATTGTGCAGTACAGACTTATGTCCCCACAAAATGCATTCTTGGGTACCAACAGCATTTGACAATTTGAAAAAAAAAAGTTGGAAAAACAAGTTGGAAAAAAGTAATGGAACACAAAAAATAAGATTACATATTGGGATGCCACCATCAATGGGATTTCAAGAAACATTTCTTTATCCAACAAGCTTTCATCAGCATTCTACAAAATTTTCATCATAGTTGTCTCTAAAACCAAATAAGATCTACATTTCACTCCACTCTTTTTATTCACTATAAAGAGGCATATGCAAGAAAAAAATGATCTCCTAATGTTTTCAAGAAAATGTAGCACAAACGCATTATTCACTTACCTTCCAGCTGTTTCTGCACTCTTCGTAGCTCTTTCAGAATGGATGTGATTTCCTGAGATACAGGAAAGTATAAAATAAAATTGTTTTCATTAGTCAAAATGAACAAGACCAAAATTATTCAATATAGTATTCATTTGTTTATGGTTTTGAAAAAAAAATGGCCTGAATGAAAGGGGAAGAGTTGACAACCTTGTTAGAAGTTTTGAGGATGGGGACTTCATTCTCAGCGTTGATCTTGGCTTCAATCTCTTCCCATACTTCAGTCTTGTTGTGGAACATAACTCTGAGGATTAAGGATACAAAATTACAATCTTACAGGCTGCTCACATGCAATTTCTGTAGTAAACAATGTTTAACACGCAGCAAATCAGGGAATACTGTAACCTCACAAAAAACAATACAAAAAAATTGCATAAGCAATTACAGCAAATTCCTTTGTCATGGGAAATGAATTCAGTTATGTGACAGAAAGAACTCAGACATCTGTGCATCACTGGAGCTTTGGTTCACTGGCTAAGCTAGAAGGCTGCGCTCTGTCGATCATACTGCCATGCTTGGTTTGGGCAATTCAGACCACTGTTTGCATTATACTGGAGCAGGTGAAACACAACAATGAAACCAGCACCATGCATTTAAACAAGCAGAAGTTTTAAATAATGAAAACAGCATGTGCTGACAAGAGCATCACTTCACTTGAAGCAAAAGCAAATGACTCCTGGTGTCTATCTTTTATTATGAATTTGTTAGAGGCGGGTTAGAAGAAATACTTGAACCCTTTAGATCTAGTAAAATTCCTGAATTTCTTATTTAACAACAATTTTCTCACCAATATTCTGAAACACTCTGATATGACATTTTGGTGAGACACATGGTTTGTCAGAAGGAGTCTTCAAAATTGACCATCATATGAAGAGTAAAGGTATTTCAAATACATATTTGAAAGATTTTAACTCTGGTTACAGTTCCCCTCCTTATCTAAAAGTGTAACAGCAGATTTGCATTGGAAACTCGTGGGTTATGTCCATACCTCTAATTCCTGCAGCTACTGTTTGTGGCATTTTATGGAAACCATACTTCAGGAAGACCATGAAACAAATGCACAAATACTATATTAATGAATTTAACACATTTCCTTACTTCATTTTCTCTGCTAGCTGTTCAGTGTTTTCCCGAATGGCCTGTGACAGCTGAGAAACAGGGTTTAACATCAGATTGTCAAAAATAACCTGAGGGGGGAAAAAAAATCTTGGTCAAACAAACCCACTGCTTATCACTCCAGCATCACTCAGTGAAGACCTGAATCTGCCACAGATGACACAAGTTCATGTCTCTGCTGCTTTTTCAAAGGGAGAGGATGTGATATGCAAGGATCACCTCCTCTCTGTTCCACACTCGGCGCTTGGAGTTGGAGTCTTGGTCACTGATGTTCTGTTCTGGGTCTTTAACTGCAGTTGACCCTGGTGGAACTTTCTGGTAATTCAGACTGGCCTCTGGAATGTGCTGGACCAACTGCATGCCAACAAATACAACACAATGACCTTAAATCAGTCGCATTTTCTTTATTTATACACTACATTTGCTACAAAAGTTTGCAATCCAATACATTCACAATTAAATGAAATAAGACTCCCTTTATTCACTGAGATATCACACCACTGACTGCATGTTGATGACATTATAGTACTGATTTTAACGCCAGGAGACATCATAAGATAAAGCAATTCAGGACAATGCAGCGATTCACACACAACCCTTAGCAATCAGAACCTGCTCTGGGTGCTGTACCCGTTTGTGAAAGGAAAACTGAAAATGAACAATGAGTGATACACAGGGGTGGGGAGATGGGGTGAGCTGACAACACAGGACAAGGTGAGAGGATAAATGGATTCTGCACCTGGGATGAGCGGATCACTCGCGAGGATGGGCTTATTTTCTGTTCACAAGGAGAGAAAGAAAAATCAAATATGACAAATGGCTGAAGTCAGGCTCTCTTTCATGTGATGTGAGATGAAAAAAGTTGCCTCAAGCCTTTAAAAGCTGTAAAATGATGAGTGCTACTAGAATGTGGGGAAAAACAACCTCTACAAAATCTACCAAAATTTCTCAGACTAAGATTCGTACAAGATGTTGATCTGATAAAAGTCATCCACACTCTGTTCCCTATCTTTCACCATCTAACTGTAAATGCTATTAAGAAGAAAAAGATACAGGTGTAATATCTCAAGTTGTCAGGTAAGACAAGACCTACAAAACTTGCACAAGAGAAAACAAACTATGATCTACACTACATTGTCAGCTGTTTCACAAAATCTCTATTTATGCTCTGTATAACTTGGAAAATGGTTGTCCTGGTGACATGGAAGTTCGCCATTGTTCTACTCAAGGTCAGCAGAAGTATGCATTTATCATGTGTTGTCAGCATCAACATCTACGGCATAATATGGCAGTCACAGAAACTGGACAATAGTCCAAAAACTGACCACTCAGTGTAACATGTAATGTACGGGTGTCTCAGCTCAGTGGGGCATAAGGTGCATAGTGGCATTTTGTGGGCACTGTACCTCCTCCCGGGCAGAGATAGTGGAGGCAGGAGTGTTAGGCAGAGAAGTGGGAGAAGTACTAGTGCCAACGCCTGATGAGCTCTGGGTATCACCATCACCAGCTACATCGTGGATCTCACGAGCCAGGATTGCCAGGTCTTTAGCCAGGTCCTGACTGAGCCTGTGGAGGACAGGGACACAGCCACACATCAGTTCACACTGATATTACTGTTGCTGTTGGCAGGAAGGGCCTCTTCTCTCCCTCTGAAACCTGCACAAGTCATTTTTTACTTGCTCAAAAGGTTTATGATTAGTAATGTAAACATGTGAAGCGCATTGTCACGTAAAACTGAGTATATGTCCACAACATAATAATATGTAAATAAGCTCCATTATTTTATATTTAAACAGATTTTTCACTGAAAAATTCCCACTGTATCCAGACTGCTATCCACAGTATTTGTAAGCACAGAGTGACAGTGGTTGTGTGAGGTGAACACTCTTTCTGTGCCTCAGCTGGTGCCTGAGGTCTGAAACTAGACAGCAACTACAGTGGAAAGCACAGTACCTGGCGATCTCAGCGCTGTGTGTAGTCCAGTTCTGGAACGGATCACCTTCGTTTTCATCATCCTCCGATTCTCGGGAGCGGGTCTTGGATCGGGCCACATTGGGTGTTGGGGCGCGGGGTGTCTGGGTGGCTGCTGAAGTGAGGGAGCGTTTGTGTTTAGGGGTGCTGTGGTTGGAGTCATACTCCTCCTCTGACGTGGATGTATAGTCTGAGCCCTTCTGCCGCCGCCGGGAGCCTTGAGCCCCAATGAAATGGTTTGAGAAGAGGAAGGGGTTAAAAGAGAAATTAGGGTAAAGCATTTGTGAAAAAAGGCACAGAGAGAGGAAACCACACCACAAGAACACCAATCCCCAATTGTTGCAGTTGTAAGTGCCCCCTGAGTTTGTAAACATTGCTGCATCTACATTAGTCTTTTTTTAAATGTAGCCCTGTATGTCAATGCAGTTCATTTTAAAATTGAAAGCATTTACAAATTCAGAGGAGCACCACTCATTACAGATGCGACACCCATACCCAAGAATGCAAACAATTATAAAGCAGATATCAGCTCTTGGCCAGGTGACAACTAAGGACAAGGAAAAGCATTGTGATCAACATAACTCATGAACAGCAAAAGTAAATGAAAAATAATGAACCCAGGCTACGGACCATACACCTTGGAAGACCTTAATGGCTGCAGTCATTTAGTACTATGTGGCATTTCGTACTTGATACAATGGATCATTATCTTGACCAGCATCACATCCCACTTTAGAGAGTTACATAGTATAAACAGATCTTCATGACCTATAGGACCAGCAAGGTATAGCTGCACATTTCATCTTAACCAGCGCTGTCACAAAATTGTCATAACAATGTTTTAACAATATCACAGCCCTGCAGAACATTATTATCACTGACCAGCTTACTCCAAGTAAGTTTAAGGTTACTCCAAAATAATTATTGACTGTGTTTTTACTTTTTTGTAACATGTATTATCAAAATGCATCATAAAATTGTAGAGGATTTGTATTGCACTTCATAAGAAATTAGTAATTGCAGATTGGAAGGGATTCAGCCCACAAAAACAATGGAAGCTGTTAGCACCCATGGTCGCAAGCAGCACAAGCTAATTTCCATGATGATCCCAGGTTGTATAGAACCCAGGGACCCAAAGCAAACAGGGTATAAAGACTCCAATCACTTGATTATTAATGTTATTCCAACTATGACTGAACTACTGCTGGATGTCAACCATAGCTCTGAACCTCTTAAACGCTCCATAGTATTCACCCTTAAGAAAGCATTCCTTTATACTTACAATCAAACCAATTCATTTTGAGGTGAAGAATACCTCTACTATCTTTTTTTTTTTTTTACTACTGGAAGTCTAAATCACCACCTGGCTTCTTACTATTGGAAGGGCTGAAGAGGCTGAAAATCCGGGGTTTTCCATAGTTTCAGACTTTGTACCTAACGATGCATTGAAATCATGGATTTATGCGTTGAGGCAAAAAATGTTAACATGCTCTGTGACCTTGACAAATGTTAAATGAGTGAGGGGGTGGCTCATGGGGGCATTACTCACTAGCTGTGCTGCTGGCATACTTGGCACTGCTGGAGCGGGTGCGGGTGACTGGTTGCTTAGATGTGCTTCCTGAATTTCTCCTTGCACCTGACTTGGCTTCAGGGACAGATGACTTCCGTATGGAGCTACTAGACTCAGAGCTACGATTGGAGAAGCCTGTTCTGCTTGTAGAGGACTCTGTGTCACTGGGTGTGGTGAAGGAGCCTGTTCTCTTGCGTGGCAGTGCAAGAATGTCCAGGCGGGAGAGCTTTTTGCTGTCTGCTGTGGTCTTAGCAGGCACAGCGACATCTGAGTTCTGAGAGGTCCGGTCAGTTTCAGTGCCCTCGTTGTCGGAGGCGTCACCCAGACGGGCTCGACGCAGCATGGAGGCACGGGTGGGCCGTGGGGCAGAGAGGCTGTTGGAGCGAGTCAGAGCCTGGTACACCTTGTTGGAGGCCTTGCTGGAGTCCTCCTTCTGCAGAGGGACAATCTTCTTGCGGGTAGTGGGTCGGGAGCTAGACTCGTGGTCAGAAGAGACGGTGTCGGGCCAGTACTGCAGGCTGGAGCCCTGGGACTCGTCGCTGAAGTCCAGAGAGCCACGGTTCCCCGTGCTCCGTCGCATCTGGAAGCGCTTGCCCACCTCAGATTTACTGCTGCTGTCAGACCCGTGTGAACGGCGCTTCTCAGACAGGCGCTCACGGGCTGTGGGCTGCCGGCTCTGGTCCTGGATAGAGGGGCTGGAGGAGGACTTCTCCTTCTGCAGGCCGCTGATGGCTGAGCGCTTTTTGGCCCCTGTGTTGGGGTCATTCTTGCTGCTGACAAGGCTGACAGTGCTGGACGTGTCCACATCTGAGTCACCTGAAAGAGAATCTTCTATGGGCCCAGAGGAACCTTCCTGCCTTGGGCTTTGGGCTTGACCCTGTGCCTGGAATTTAGCCTCAAGGGCAGCCAAAGCATTCTCCGTCTCTTTGAGGAACGACTGCGTGTCATGACTACCGTCGCCACTGTCTAGGTCCACAGGGTCAATGTCTCGAAGGGTTGGGTGGCTGGAGATATGAGGGAGTCTGTTCATCTGGGAGTCATTGCTGGGCCGGTCTTTTGTGAAACTCTCCTGCCTGACAAACAAACTGGGAGGCTCCTTAGAGACTAATGTGTCTTTATCACGAGACTGGAGGTTTGGGGCAGAGGAGTTGGGCTTGACTGGTTTCCGAGACTCATGGTTGCTCAGGTGTCTAATCAGAACTGTCGTTGGGGAGGTCTTGGGGGGCACTTCTGGCTCCTTTTCTGCATGGGACAGAACTGGGCTGACAGCCAGCGGTGATTTGGAGGAGCCCTCATCAGATCCAATGTAGAATGAGGTTGACTTGGTAGTGGGTCCGCCCTTCTCCTCAGCTCGACTCGAGCGATGCTTCCTGTTCCGCTCTACAATGGAGCCGTCATCCGACTTGCTGGCATCACTCAAGCTGTCAGGATCCAGGTCATCTTGCACACTCAGTCTCTGAATAGTCTCCTGTTGGCGTGGGGTTCCTGAAGCCTTCTCTTGGGCATCATACCCTGCATAAGGGTCATGCCGAATCAGGATAGTGGGAGTGGGACATTCTGCCTTGTCAGTTGGTGGCACCTGGGGGAGCAGCCGTCTGGTTCTGGAACCCTGACTGCTCTCTGACTCTGTGATGTCCAAGGTTCTGTTCAGCATTGCCTGATGGATAATTCCCCCATCTACATAGAGGTAGGAATGAGGAGCACCATTCATTAGTGTTATCATGGCAAAAACAAAGGTACTATTCCTTAATTTACAGTAATCTTCCTATGTCTCACCTCTATTAGATATTTCCTGTGGTGGGATGTCAAAGAGCCCAGACACAGGTCCGGATTCGGCATAGCTGTCCGCCAGGCTGGCCCACCGAGAAACCCACTTGGCGCCTGCTGGCCCAGGGCCAACTGGCCGTACCTACAATCATAATACAAACTACTATGACCAAAAACCCAATTGCACAGATCCCAAACCCATAGAACTTGTGGCGATGATTCTGAGCGTGAATAATTTCACAAAACTTGCATGTCATAAAATAATTGCATTTCAATGAATCTAAGACACTAACCTTCAAAATGAAAATTATTGGTGACAACCGTTAAGTTCAATTAGGAAGTTTGTCATCTTAAAATTTTGTGAAATTACATTTAATTATTTTTTGGCATACTCTAGTACAGCTGCTTATGTTAGAGGTTGGAATAGTTATGATAAACAAATAAGAGTGTCAGACTAAATATATAATATTTTTTTTATCTATACAGTAGGCAGTAGTATGCAACAGCAACAACATATGTACTGTAGCTCTATGCAAAAACTCTTAAGACTAATTCAATGTTAAAAGTAAATCACTACATGCATAATTAAGTTATTATTCCAGGGTGACCAAAATGAACATGCATATATACATACTCATATTCAATATTTTCCCCTACAATAAAACAAATTTGCTACCATTCTTGAAAACTTATTCCAACCTCCACTCACTGTCCCTTGTGCCTCTACCTGCAGCTGGACCATTTCACCCAGAGTAGAGAGAACCCAGAACCAGTGAAGAGGAGGACAACACTAGTCAAGCCCAACAGCAACAACAACAAAAGAAAGGGTAGGAAGGGATGAAGGAACAATGGAAAAACACTGTGCCAAATCAACAGTAAGCAGAGCATGCAGAATTGTGCTTCCTTTCTGCATAAGGCTGACTGATTCATTGATTGGTTGATTGATGTGGTGGAGGTGAACCCAGTGTGCATCAATGAGAGGGTGAAAACACGCTGGGCCCAGTTGGCTCTTTACCTGCGCCGGACCGGTGGGGGCGCCACTAAGGGTAGCAGGGTTATAGCCCTGTACTGGAGCTGTCTTTAGATCCACAGAACTACCCTTGCTAATCCGAAGGCTAGCCTGCTCGTCCCTGTCATCGTTAATTATGGGCCTATATGCTGCTGCGGTCACACCGGTGAACTCGGGGGACTCGAGAACACCAAACACCTGTTAGGAACAAAGCACGTGTGAGTAGACGTGGCAGGGAGGACAGCATATGGGCCATGATGTGCAGCAACATCGGCTAATCCCCGCTTTCCTCATTTTACGGTATTTCCCACTAACAAGCATCCTCACTGGGTTATTTTAAACAGATCATTTAAGACTAGTTTGTGTTTAAGTAAACTTAAGACAATCTGTAACAGAGATTAAGATTAAACCTAACAGAATGTGCTTTGAGTAATGGGTTTAAGCAAGAGTCACATACACAATGCTGAACTTGATTTTTTTTTTTAAGTGAACAAAAGTTTAATAATGAGATCAAGAGAATAGCAGATGTCAGTTTGTTACACAGAGGACAATGCATGTCATGGCTATGTTGAATTTGCTTTAGATGTAGTCAGAACACAGTCCAAAGGGGTAGAGGGCAAACTGTGAAGGACATGGCAATAGAAACCCACTGATGTTGAAAAAGCTGGTCTTTATAAAACTGAATTTTTCACATATCATTGTCCATAACAATGAGATAATTATTAAGTGATAACCAAATGAACAATATGAAAATATTTTACAGAACAGGAATAGCTTTCTGACAGTAATTTATTTAGGCTTCTCTAACAATCCTGGTGTGCAACCATGGCCAAATATTTGGGCTATGGCCACAAGCAGTAGTGCTTTTTTTCTAGTGTTTGGTTCTAGTGTCTGCCTTAGTGATTTATCTTGTAATTAAACCTCATAGGAACAGTTCTTTTGGTACCTTCTGAATTCAGATTCTTCAACAGCCCATGCCTTTTTGTCACAGCAATTCTGTCTTTTGCAGGCAGAGGGCAGTGTCACTAAATTTGCAAGTCAGAACATGCAAATGTAAGTTGACGGTTTTTCTACAGTTAAATATTTGCCCAATTCAGAAGTCTGTATATGTGTTACCCATGCACTCAAGGTCTTATCTATAAACACAGCTAACTACACATTACTGTAGCTGTCATATTCTCGATCATATTTTAAAAAATACCTCACAAAACAAACCACCTGTATATTTTTTTTTCTAATAGTATGACATTTCATACAAAAAGAAGGTTGAACTCCTGGTGGGAACTACTCATTCCACACAACTAGGGGAAAAATAGGGTTTGTAGGATTGGAAGAGGGGTGGTCAATCTTTCACAAAGAGCAGCAGCATGGCACTCAAGCCCCAGTATCCTGAGTTATGAATAAACTCTGTCTCTCTGTCACTCACTGCCTTGTTCATAACAATATCATTGAAGCATTTTGAGCCAAATCTGTTTTGTGATTTGTGTTTGAAATGTCTCTCTTCAGCAAATTACAGGGAGCTGCTCCACCCTTTAAGTGAGTCAGTGGTATTCACGATTCTGAGGCTGAGCTGCTGAGGTTTTCTGCCAGAGAGCTCAGCTGTTCCTCTCACCGTGAGCTGTCAGGGCTAGCCTGGATACCTCTGGGGAAAGGGAGGGGCCAGGCATGCTGATCAAACATGAGGAGTTAGGCACATTCTATTCATACATCAGGGTGAATAGGAAGCATAACCAAATACCTGGGAGAAGGACTAAACAGCATTTCACTTTCACACAGATTTATCATTTAATTCAATAAATGTTACACTCTCTATACAAATTTCTAAAAACAACAGTAATCAAATATACTACAATTTTAGGGTGTGCAGTCTAATGCAGGACACACCTTACATAAGCACCTGTGATTTTTCCAGGAAAAGCAATTCGACTGGATGCACAGTTCTCAGTTCAGCACCACCTGACCTCTCTTTCTAGTCAGCTACCAAGGCCTTGTTTGCACTGTCACTGGTAGAAGCAAAGCACAGCTGGATTTAAAAAGCTGGCATACTTCCTTGTCAAACTGTTGGCAAGATCATTCGCAAGAGTGACTTGAGGATTGATAGATAGTCACTGTCGGTATTACAGTCATGATAAAATTACAGCTACATTAAACCTCTGAGAAATTTCATAAAGTTTCATATACAGCATGCACATCTGTACACACCTACTTAAGGACACATATCTAAGGGGCAACCATATTAAAATCCAAACAGCGTTTTTATTCATATTCCCATTATTTGGTGAGATTTACGATCCATTTTTTGCCATAAGCATTGGTCACCCTAAAAACGCAGAGGTAGATCAGAGATTTTTCATAAAGCCCAAAGCTCATTAAAATGTCCAAAAAAAAATAGCATCTCCAATGTTACTTAAATGTCATTCCTTATCATTTTAGCCATTAATAGGAAACAATCCTTATTTTTTAATTATTTCTTTTCCTGCAAAGACAATGACTACCCATGGTTTTCATAAACATTTGCCTATAGGTTAGCAAAACTAGTTGAGGTGCACAGACTGTGCTGTGGATGACTGGTTAGCATCAAAAAGGACTCAAGTTGACTAATTACAAATGAAATATTAACATCAAGTTTTCAAACATAAAGTAAAAACCTAAGTCATAATAACATTTCTATACAAGTTCATTGGGGTACATTTCAGAACATTAACTGCATCTCACCAAATAATGGGAATGCCCAAAAAGAGCACATGAACTGATAAAGATCAAGACAGGCAAGTCAAATATTAATCTAGAAAAAATATGTAGCAGGCTTTTAACATCCGTAAAAAAATAAATATATAAATAAATATAAACTGCCATTAAATGAAGAAATCCATCATCATTAATTGCATACATTTTGTTTAAGTCTGACAACATTTTTAAAGAGCAATTTGTGTTTTCAAAATATCTGTCAAATACCATGTCGAATGACATCTGAAGCCTGTAATGGGCAGCCAGCATGTGACAACAGGACCATTGTTTATTATTTGAGTTCTTGCGATTGTATCTGTAAACACAATTGTTCTGGCACAACCTGTTTAATCCCTGACTTCAGATGACCACTTTTCCCCCAGACAGTTAAGAGCTGTGTAAATACAATCAAAGTTGACCTTAAATATCCTATGTTCTCTACTGAGTATTTGACATGATCAACATTCCCATGTGAGTATATTTTTAAAACAAAGTATTTGAGCAAAACATTGCCCACACTGAACCTTTAGTAACAACATATCATATATGTGCTTTTCAGTTTCTACTTGGAGCCAAGGCAACTGGACAAGAAAGGTGTATTTACCTGGTCGATCATGCTGCGGGCCTCCTCCACCTCTTTGTCCTGGGACTCCGTCTCGATGGTGTAGGTGCCAGCATCACTCAAACTGTCTTCCTCTTCATTCTTTGTGGCCTTGGAGGCCTTCAGCTCTACACTGCGGATGCCCATGGGTAGGAGAGGGGCCATTTGGGGCATGGAGAGGTGAGCGGGTGAGGCAGGCTGTGTTAGGGTGGAGGCTGTGGGAGGGGAGCGCGCAGGGGCTAGTGGGTGGGTGCGGTAGGAGTGTTCCATTACTGCGGGGGGAGATGTTTTCTCCCTGGCAGGGGGAACACCATTGTTGGAGTCCCTAAGGAACTCAGCTGCAAACTCCTGGGCCAGCTTGGACTTCCTGCCCACACTGCCGAAGGGCTTGATAGTGATGGCAGAAGCAGAGCGGGAAGAGAAGTTGGAGGAAGGGGATGCCGTAGAAGTGGTGCTGGTGCAGAGCCGGTCATCAGTCTTCTCCCGCTTCAGGGAGCTGGCCCTCTGGGGGCCCACGGGGCCCTGGCCCTTCAGCGGGAGGGTGATCTGCTGTGTGGGTGGTATGTGGCCCAGTGAGGCAGGCCCCTTCTCTCCAGCCGGTGCAACACTCTTGCGTTTCTCCAGCTTGGCCTTGAGGGCAGAGTAAGAGTCAGCATGGGCAGAGTTCTGGGTGAAGGACTGTGAGCGTTTCTTGCGCGGGTTGTCATCAAAGAACTCGATAATAAAAGCCTGCTGGGGGTCGGGCTTAGTCTGGCTCTGCGGAGGGGAAGAAGACAGGGGCTCTTCATGCGTTGGGGCAGAGGGAGGTATCATGGACACGACATGCTTGGGCGGGCACTGTTCTGTCGGAACAGATGGTTGCAATTTGCCCTGCTTCTCTTTCAGTACAGGATCTTCAGAGTCACTCTGGGTCCCATCTTCATGGTGGTGTCCTACAGAGAAGTAAAAGCATTAAGTCAGAAATTCAACACAGATGAGTGAGCAGTTTATTGATTATACCTTATACCTGTCCTCACCTTTTAAAGTCTTTATGTGCATGGCAAGGTCACTCTTGGTACTGTAGACATCCTCACATGGTGCCTTCTTCCTCATCATATTGACATCACTGTGCGCCAGCCAATCAGCCACCTTGCTTTCTGCTGACATGACTTCAGTGGGTGTGGTGGCCAGTTCCTTGCCTGGAAGCTTTCTCTGTCGGAAGGAGAACTTAGTGATGTGGTCCTTGATCTTGATCTTGCCCGGGGTGCAGTCATCGAATTCAATAGTGAAGGAAGCGTGGCTCTGCACCACAGGTGGCGTGGGTGTGGTGGGGGTAGGCGGGGGCAGAGTATCTGTGTCCTTGGTTGGGATCTCGTGGACCTCCGTTTCGGGGGACTTGGAGTGCAGCTGAAATTCCTTGGTGGGAATCTCGAAGTAGCTGGGCTCCCGGCGGTATGAGTAGATGGACTTGCTTTGGGAGTCTCTGTAGTCAGTGAGGGAGCCGTTGATCTGCGCCTCATGCCGGGAGCTGTCCTTCACGTTCTCTGTGTGGGCAGACCAGAGATAGCACCTTAATACAGACTGATCTTTGCCTCCCCCTGAGAACATGAGCACATGGCTGCCAACAACCAAGCAATCTGAGTGATGTCTCACTTCCCAAGGTGGGTGTTTCAAGGGCAGGCTTTAAGGAATACATCTGTGCTTCCACACTTTTGTAAATAATCGCTAAATAATTTGCTAGGTCATTTCAACTTTGAAAAGAAACATGACAGCTGGGAGAGACAGTACAAAATGACAGTGAAAGTTACATTTTTCACAAACTCAGATGTTTGTACACTTCTTTGCAGTTAGAAGGAGCTGTTTGGACAGATTAACAGTATACACATTCTTCATGACACATTTTGATAAATAATAAAAATACATGAAGGGATCAATTACTCAAAATAAAAAGAAAACAAAACAATGTGATGACAAATTTAAACACATCCTCTGGCATAGTCAATAATTAATATTCACGCAGCAGACAAAACAATAATCCACTTCAGAAGTGATTCACCACTAAACACATAGCAAATATCATATCATAGAAAATCCACATTTTTAAAACAGACAATTTCGCTGATTATGTCAAAGAACTTCCTTATGGAAGGAGACTTGTCTGGGGGAGGGAATTGCTTGCTTCAAGACTATAAAGCCCAGATTTCTGCCCAAGACTGGCACCGCACAGCAAGACATCTTACTGCAGAATTCAATAGCAAACAATTTGTGTTCACGTTCACACTTCCCAACTGATCTTGCACCACAAACGAGCGCATTTCAGTCCTTGAACTCGCACACAAAAAACACCCCAAATGCAGTGCCTGCTGCAATTAAAGAAAGAACACTTCAGTAACTTTGATTACTGAGGAAAACCGTTTAGAGGTAATCTGTTTCACCCTAAGCAGTATGAGAAAAACAATGACCCCTTCCCCTTGGCTTAGAGGTTAATCCATCACGAGGCTCCTCGGCAAGGCCTGCTCTACAGCGTCACAGCGTGCCAGCTCCTTGTCCCCAAGAGAGGACTACAGTGACGTGCCAGGGCTGTGGGGACTATCACCTCCCAGTACACAGGCAGGGTGGTGACACACTGAGGGCACAGTTAAAACTAATGTACAGAGCAAGGCATGAAAACAGGCAGAAACATGGTGGAGAACAGGTACTTCAGAAGTGCAAGTTCTGCCTGTAATAACACATAACCTCCTTTTTGCTGGCAGTGACTGACCTGGGAGGCTCTCGTCAGGCCTACGTCCCTCTTCCAGCGGCCCCTTGCTCCCAGCGTCGTCCTCCCCCCACCATGATGGCTGTCCATATAGGGGAGTGGGCCGGGACATGGGGGCCTCTGTGCATATACACACACACACACACACACACACACACACACACACACACACACACACACACACACACACAAACACACACAAACACACACAAACACACACAAACACACACACACACACACACACACACACACACACACACACACACACACACACAGGACAGGGTCAGTACAGGACCACAGAAACTCTACTCTCCACATTGCAGCAATCAATCACCTAAGCCCAAGTGGTAACATGCCATGACCACTGCAGTGTTTATCACACAATCATACACAAAGCCAGGCTTTCAACAGTACAGAGAGGTGTCCTGATTTAAATCCAGATCTGTGCAGGGAAAAAAAAGCAAGGTTCTATCATTTCATATCTGAAGACAGTACACAGATGACAAAAAGACACAAAGACATGGTACACAAAATGGTTAAAAACAGAAAAAATGATATAAAATGACTTGGATATGACACAGGGGGAATGTAGCATCTTCAGACAGTAGATGTAGATATTTCATGATGCAAACTATAAAAAAATGCAGTAAGCATTTCCACAGTGAATGGCTTGTGGTAATCCGCAAAAGGCTGGAACACAAGAGGGAGGACGCTATCCTAGGAGGAAGGCTTGTGAATAATGAATCGCATCATAAGCAAATGGAGCAGAGTGAGTGAGAGCAGAGCAAGGGGGACGGCCTATAAATATCCTGTGTTATTATTCGCAGATTATCATTCTGCTTCTCAGATCAGAGAGAATCAAGCATCTGTCCGGAGCCCAGGCCGAACTGACAGGGAGACAGAAGTCACATTCCAAACTGTTTCCTCTGTATCCCCTTAGCCAAAGTAATCTCAGATCAGTGCTCAGGGCACCAAATAGAGAGATTAGTCATGTTTCTCACTTTCTGGGCGCTGATCACAGATCAGCACTGACAGAGTAGAGGCAAAGGGTTCAGAATATAGCCCTCAATTCTGTTGGAGTTAGAGGGTTGTGTGAAATTTTGGTAACATGTCAAACACCTAAATTAAAATGCACATAATGTGCTAGGATTTTTGGAAACTGCTAATTCTAATCTTAAATTTCTGAGGGAGCTGGGGAAAAAAACAAATCCAAACTGGAAAAAAATGGTTACAGCTGTGTTTACAGTCACAAGACCAAATATTTACTTAGGTTTGACAGTTGAAAAAGAGTATGCATAAACCTGATAAGTGCATTCTGTAAATTGTCAAGAGGCCATCTTTGCTGCTGTAGTACTTAAGAGAGAACACGATCACATATGATCTTGAAAACAATGGATTTAACCATCCGTGTTCCTGTATCAGCAAATGCCATATCCAAGAATTTCAAAGCTTTTGGAATCCAGTGAGCCTACCTCAATTGACTTTTTATTCCAAATTGTTTTCTGCATGCTGTTTTTGGACATGTGCTACACAATTTGCTGCATAAAAGTGGTGTTACAAAAGCAGATTCCCACGAAAGAGTCATTTCTCTAATGACATCCAGCAGCTGGCTGGTCAGCTCTGGGAGGTGAGGGCTGAGCAGCACGCCTGGGAATTATGTGACGTCAGCCAGGGTCAGCTGTAGGCGTCCTGGCAAGTACAGGGCAAAATGAAGCAGGGTGCCATGGCCCACAGTCGTCATGGAGACATGATGCGACAGCAACAAGCAGTTCCAGTTTGAGGGAGATAAGGAGACAGGAACTGAGAGCTCTTGTGGAGAGACTGCTGAAGAAAAACAGACATACTGGCAGTGGTGGAAGTTTAAAAAAAAAAAAAAAAAAAAACGAATGGGGACATTAATGCCAGTAAGATGAGCTAATGTTGATGAGTTTGGCAAATCCAAGGAAATCCAGGACTTTAAGCTTTTGTCTAGAGAAAGTAAAACCATACGCATTACTAGAACAAGGAGTTAGGTCTCAGCTGAGAAGGCCTGTGTTTATCAAGACAGTTATGCAGTTCTCTTCGCAGGCCATTCCACAGCAACCATAACCACAGCCAATTTTCCTATCATCGACAGCAAGTATATGCTATGGTACTCAGTTGTTATGGAAAAAGCACTTGGCTCGTATAGCATATAGTGATATGTAGGGTAAAAAGCCACCTTGGTCCTATGGTATTTAGCTATAATTAACAGTGCAAGCCATTAGACAACAAAGCATCTGAGTTTTGTGTTATTACCAGGTTCAGAGCAGAGATGATTAAACTGCAGGCAGTCCTTGTTTATGTCCCATATGTGACCAGTTTCCCTTTCCAGAGGGTGGTTGTGCTGGAAAGACTGAGTAACACTCTCATAGCAGGCTAACCTGGGCAGGGCCATACTAGGCCCACAGGCAGGGAGACAGAGCCTGTCTGCTGCAGAGCAGGGGATGACGGAAGCTCCAGTCTGCCAGCTGGGCACGGCTGGAGCCCGACCCCAACTGAGTCATCGCAAAACAGGGTTGGGTCACACTTTGAAATAAGACATGTTTCTAGCTAACAAAGGATATATTCTTAGTTTACTTTAGCTGTACTGCCCTTATGTTCACGAAGAGAAAGAAGATTGACTCAGACATCAAAAACTACATGAAACACAAGCATTTAAAGGAGCAATCCTTTGTGTTCTGCATTATACCAGCAGGTGTAACAAAGACACAACATCGCAAACATGACACTGACAAAAATAACTTGACAACCAACATAAAACCTTCTTTCAAAAGCATTTTATCAGCCAGAAAATCATTTAAAATAGTGTTTGTTGGTTTTTCATCTTCTTTTATTTGACTGTGCCATTGTGTCAACATCTTTTACATTTTACTGAGCATGTCAACTGTTGCTGTTTACAGTACTCAGTGATGGACGGTGATAACATTCACACTTACAACAGAGATTTTTACTCATTTGTCCAACAGTGCAGGCTCCAAAACATTTAAATGGTCAGAGAGGTCAGAACTACCTTGAGTGTGGCTGACAGCAGGTCTCTAAGCTGTATCTGTGCATGGGTGCCGTAACCAGGTAATGTGGGCTTTGATGAGAGATTCAATGCACTGGATAATCCCCACAGAGGATTATCTGGGTCCAAAGGTTTCACGAGCACTTCCTCAACAGCCATGCTTAGAAGACACTACTGAAAATACAAGCGGCTACTGTACACACAGCATGGCTACAGCTCAGTGCAAGGTACTGAATATTAATACGAAACCAAAAGTGCTGGAAATATATTCTAGAGCCAACATGAATTCCTTACTAATATATATATATATATATACACACACACATACATATATAAAAGAACTACACAATAATCGCACATTGGTGTCAAGAGACAAGAAAGGTTTTTAGGTACAGCACTGCCAGTAAACCCTTGAGTAAACTATTTTACTGTATTTTCCTCAGTAAATATACAGCTGAACAGATTGTAAAATATGTGTGCTGTATAAGTCACTCTGAATGAGGGAGTCATTAAATGACTAAATGTAAAGTAAGATACTGTGTTACGTATCCACTGGACATCCAATAGAACACTTTTGCTATCTCAGTCTATTCCACTCAAAACACTAATAAGTTAAGAACACGTGAGAAAACTGACTTACATTATTATAATTAGCAGTTCACATATTGATGGTGTGCAGTGGAGCTGGACACCAGTGCAGGGTGACTCCAGGCAGCTGAGCACGTGCCACTCCGTCCTCACTCTGTCCTGGCCACAAGTCTGGCAGCGACCACTGTGCAAGGCGTCAAGCGGCCCTGCTAATCCGCCCCAGCCATGATTCTGAGTTGCAGGGAATCCAATTGACTCTGGCTCTCTGCCCTTGTGCTGCATCAGCATTCCTGGCCCGGTGATAAGGAGGGGCGGATCAATCTCCAGCCCCTGGGGCCATGGGCCAGCTCTGAGGCCATGCCTCCATCCACAGGACCACATCCCTGTCACTGTCGCCACAGACAGCCTGGCTGAAGCAGGCAACAACCCCTCTCCTCTCTAAGGGGTTTCCTGGACCTCTAACAGGTCAGGCTTCATTACTTTGGCTACGGGACTGAAACCCCAAGGATAAGCAGTCAGCTGTATTGATCTGCCTCTGACAGGAGCTTGCTCTCAAGTTAAAGGGCAATTCATTTGCAAAACAGCTAATGTGTCTTTAGGAGGGAAACAAAGTCAGCCCTCAGTAAAGAGATTGCACTGCACTGTCTGTGCACAGTCCATGACTCACTGTGAACTTCTGTCCAGCAGCTCCATTGAGTATTCAAATATATCTGAACTGCCTTCCTTTTCCTAAGGCATAAAAGCTTCTTTCATCCCAGCCAGACAACCATATCTTACACTGTACCTGACAGCATACATTGTGCCAGTTTGTAGAAACAAGTTTGCCATATGATACCAGTGCACTTGTCTTCCTGTTCGGCTTATACGGGAAAGAGAGAGCCACTACCAGTCTTATTCTCCAGATCCATACTGTGCCCACAGTCAAGGAGGAATTAAATCAAAACAGAAAAACTAGTCAGTGGTAAAGTTGCTAAGAACGAGGAAAGCAGAGGTGTCTAAATGAGTTTTAGAACAAGAGGAGTTAGAGCCCAGATTCAACTATTGAGAGGTAAAATTATATTATGTTATACTGAGCGCTACTGCCCTTTTATTTAAAACCCTGAAATGGACACTATGGATAAAGTCATACAGAATGAATTGCACTTGTAATTGTAAGTGAGTGATCTAGCATGTTGCTTACCTGACACAGCCTTTCGCTCCACCTTCTCAAATTTGGACCGGGGGGAGTCTCCACCTCCACCCTTCTCATCTGAGGGTCCCGTCTCTTCCCTTCCGATGTTTTCAACCCCATCTGCAGTTGGCTGGTGTACTTCTCATGCTAAAAGTGTACAAGTGATCAACAGTTTTTATTAGAATCCCCCTGAACTGCTGTGATGAAACACATGTGGACCAACATCAAAACACTTTTCCCAAACACAGATGTACTCATGCATGCAAGCAAACATATGTACACATGAGCACACAAATACACACCACCGCAAAAATGTGTACGGGCACGCACGCACGCACGCACGCACGCACGCACGCACGCACGCACGCACGCACACAAAATAGGACCATTACCTTGAGTGCCTCTTCTGGAACTTTGTGTTGACTCCTCTCCAGGATGTACACATGTGAATGTAAGAACTACGTTAAGGCACACCAATACAGTATTCTCACAGTTATAAGGCATAAGTGATGCAATTATAGTTATTGCTTTCCTCACAGAAGACAACGTTCTCAATGTTTTTTA
The DNA here is from genome assembly GCA_022829145.1 of Albula goreensis. Taxonomy (NCBI): domain Eukaryota; kingdom Metazoa; phylum Chordata; class Actinopteri; order Albuliformes; family Albulidae; genus Albula; species Albula goreensis. The sequence goes on from CM040749.1 coordinate 19,484,932, forward strand.
GCAGTCTCAACAGTAAACAAATCAACACTGTCCTCTCCGGAGAGAAGTACTGATGGAAGGCAACGATGACACATGAAACTATCTGGACTGGTGACCTGGAATAGTTTTTCCATCGAATTTCCATTTACTCTCAAAAGGCAAATACATATAAATTTTTTTATGACATTATAACATTCAATTCCACAACCAGAATGCGGTGATGTTTTGCTAATCACTCCCTCCCAAAACCTCCCCATTCATGCTCCTTTACTTGAGTGGAGAAACAAATTGTGGAAGCCTATCCAATTCCATGAGTCACCACAGAAGTCCAGGCCCGAGCACACTCCATCCTCCTGGAGCCCTCAGTCAGCAACATGTGATGGGGAGAAGCAGGCTTTGACACGCCTACTCTGCTCTACCAACAGTGAATTGAAATTAATTGGTTGGGTCCCAAAAATTAAAGCCAACCAACCGGAAAGCTGCTTTGCTACTCGTTGTTGAAATGGAATTTCATTTTTTTTTTTTTTTTTTTTTTTAAGCTGAGCAGTGCCTGAGCAACAAAGATATTTGGTTCAACAGTCACAGTAATCCCAGAGAGCCCACACTCTTCAGCCACAAGAGATTAACATTTTTGTCAGAGATTTATGTCTCGATTCACAGTGTGCTGAAGGACAAAACATTCATCATTAAGAGTACCTCACAACATTTTTGTGAGACAAAATGAGGGGATATGGTTTGTTTTCAAACACATTTCTAGTACAAAACATGAATGCACCATGTGTCACAGATACAGTTTTACTATGTATATAGCTACTGGCTCTGCAGAAGCTTTTAAACCTGATCAGAAACAGGAAATCAAAAACCATGATAAAAGGATATCATATCCAAAGCGAATGACATCAGAAAGCTTGAGTGTAATGTAGGTCTGGTCAGGGATTCTCAGATCATTCACAAATGTCTGCAGAAGGAAGAAAAGTTACTTGGTTACCTACAGGAAAAAAAAACAAAGACAAAAATTGAGTACTTTTGTCGAAATCTTTTTTTTTTTTACCCCCAATGTGAATTGTTGTATTATTTAATGATTTATTGTTGTATTTTCAGTTTGGCCAGGTCTGTCCTGAAAAGGAGATTTCTAATCACAAGAGGACTAATCTGGTTTATGAAAAGTAAATAGTCAATAATAAAAGCTTCTTACATGCAGTACTTAGAAATTAATCATGATGTTGAAAATCTCCCGCTTGTTTTGTGTAGGTGAACATCCAACATCTTTCCCTCACGGTTTGTCAAAGATGCTATGAAGTAAGACACTGTCCCATGTAGAGTAAGGCCAACAGCAGGTTAAGACATCAGTGAGGCAGATCAGCTTTGAGAGCTGGTTATGTAATAAATATCAAAGCTCAGAGTAGCTCATCTGATACTAGATGCGATTTGATGAAGGTGTTACTGAAATCCCTCGCTGATTCACACATGCTCTGAACACAGCAAAGAAAACTCAGCAGTTGAAACAATAAACAATCGTAGGGTTTCTCCAGTACATTTAATTCAAATTTAAATAACCATTTCAAGACTTTCAACATATTCATAGCTTGATGTGCCAGGGAAATCCCTTACAACTGGCTTAAATGAACAAGATATATATTTGTTACTGAATGACCAACTAAAGAAAAATAGGTACAGAAATACAAGAAGCTGTAAAGAAAGACAGAATCAGCTAAAAACTTCAAGCACTCTGACAAATCTAAGCACTTTCACACAACTTGAATTTTCCACTCTCATTAACTTTTGAGGTTGTCAAAGATGCCAAGACACTCTATCATTATTATTTCCAAAATAATTTTCTTTGCAGATTCAATCATACAGACAGGCAAACACAGTGTGACAAGCACTATGGTTGTCTAGCCACAGAAACAGAAATAACAATATGCTCCAAAATTAAGAGCTAGGCCAGTAATATGCAATGCTAATGATGATAGTAATTTGCCACAGTGATATCTTCTCACAGAGAATCATGTTTGTATAAGCAAATATAATGGGCATGATTAAATATCAAACAGCTGCAGTTTTCTATCCAATGACAATGTTACATCTTATTCGTTAAGCGAAATCCTAATTTTCCAAGAAATACTTAGCAGACAATTATGGCTATCAGGCCTAGTTCATTGTGCTTGCATTATAGGAATAGCAACGGCGAATAATTCGTTCCACTTCCCGGTGGCAGAAATCAGCAAGAAACCAAAGGCTTTATTCAATAAAATTGATCAAACCTACTTAGACCACTAATATTTTTGCATGTTCAAGGGAAAGCAAAATGTTGGGTCATGTTTGAGGCTCCAACCTAGCTAGGCACTGAATGCAAACCACTGAAATGGCTCCAAGCTCATTTCAGGTCAATTATGCAGAGTTTGAGCGCAGCTTCCATCTCTGGCACATGTACAGTGTGGACACAAGCATCCTCCCACAGGACCCTAAACAAAACCAGCACTGGAACAATACTTGCATTCTATCCCTGGCCCTCAGACATCTTTGGGAAGCCGTTGACTGCGGTGGAGAGGACAGGGTGGGACAGAAAAAAAGAGAGAGAACCCCCAGAGAAAAGGGCGGAGCAGCAGAGAATTATATCCTCATTGCTTCTGCTCTGTCAACCCGAGTTGGCACCTATACAGTGCTCCTTTGTGCCATGGGCTCCGGCCTGTTCAGGGTCCCTTGTTCCCGCTGGGTCGGCCGAGTTTACCTCTCAGCTGCCCAGTCGGGTCCCCAAATGGTCACAACTCACCCCATTGAGGCTTCCCAGGTCCTTCACCAGGTGCTCATCGGTTGACGGGTCATAGTTGATGACTGCGTGCTGCTTGTCCACACTGCGTGACTGTAAGACAGATGAGCAGGGGTGAGGCTTCCAGCTGCACAGCACCAACTGGAGCATTTCATCAATGACCCATAAATCTGTCATAACCTGCTTATATCAGATAATTGAGTACTACCATGGTAACGAATGACAGCTCTACACTCGCCTTGTTAGTGGAGAAGAGTATAATTACAGCGGGGTGTTTTCTGCATAGAACTTTCTCCAACCCTGTTTAGGGAACGCCTCTCTTTTGTGTGGAAAAAATGTTTGGTGCACAACATTACATCTTAGCATTTTGCTTTGAGGCATTTAAGCTGAGTTTATTATGGGCTTAGAAGGAAGCCTACCAGCCTCTGACAACATGATTCACAATTGTTTGTTATATTTTCCTGTCTGCGCTCTGATGTTCAATTTGATTTAATAGTTACCTTAAGGTTGGGTTCTATTGACCTTGCGTTTTTTTTCTACAAATATGCCACCTCAAAAATGAGAGCTTTACCTTGACAACATACTGTATCGTACACATCACATTATTTTTAATAATCACCACCATCTCAGCATAGTGGTACATAAACAAAAATTCAAGGTGTTTAAATAACTTGTTCAACTACTCTAGAGTGGTCACACTCTTGCCCACTGATACCCTCAGAAATCCAAGGTTTTCTTCACACTTTTCTCCATACCAAATGCTAAACACAGGCTAACTATTGTATGTGGTGGTTGAGGCAGCAGACTTTTTTCTTAAGGACTTGTAAAGGTACTCAAACACAGTGGCTTCTAGTTTACTTCCCCCCCACCGCCCCACCCCACACACACACACTGCTATTAAGCACTACAGACAGTCCCAGCTGGTCCCAACATAAGCGGAAGCTCTTTCTGCACTGCAGAGTTAAGGTCAAAGACAAATCATGGCCAGAGTCTCACATGCAGTCTTTCAGCGTGACTATGCCAGCCTTATTGCTGAATTATTGAAGGTGTGAGGGCTCAAGTCGTTAAATATGTAGTTCTAAAATACAGGACTTTGTTTTTTTTTCCTGACATAATGCACAAAAGTAGGCTTTCTTAATTTTTTAAATAAAAGGATTTACATAACATAATTATTAAATGGAGAAGAACATATGAGTAATATGTCAGTAAACTTAAATTTACTGCTCCCATTGGTATTCAAAATGACAGTGTCATTCCAGAATTCTAATTACACTGCAGATGCTGTGGTCCTCATTAACAAATCAATATCTAATCATTGCTAGGCAATGCCACAAGGTAATTCTCCCATTACATGAGACAAAATGGATTTAACATGTCCAAATGAAAAACAGCTTCATCAGTTGCAGTGCTTATACTCCCTTAATTCAGTTAGCTTCCCTAGGTTCTGTTTTCCTAAAAGGGAGCAGACTTCAAAATAAGTATTAAGTCAAAGTGTGCCAGTTTTCTAAATGAACACATATGGTTTTTGAACACATAGCACAGGTCTTCACACTTTAAAAAGTGCACATAAAAATATATAAAATTGTATGTAAACAGAAATAGTATCCAGAAAGCATTTCTGAGAAGACACAATCAAGTATAAGGTAGGCCTAAATTTTTTAAAATCAGCATTTTACTCCGAAGTATACCTGACAATTATCATACCAATAAAGAAGCACAAGGATAATCACAGCGAATAACATTCCATTCTTAAACAGGAATTGCCAAGATCTGATTTAATCACCACTTTGGCAAAGGTGTTCTATCACGTTGCTTAATTTGACCTTAGAATAGCAGAGGCCAAACTGCCCTCAAGTTTTAATTCCTGCTCAGCATGTTGGAAATTAATGCTCCAAACAAAACCAGCAATTAGCCTTAAACAGGCTGAGCAGCTCTTCTTCCCCCCATTACCCACTTCAGCACTCTCCACCAGAGCATCAAAGGGAGAAAGCCCCCAGAGCAGACTTACTACCGTCACTTACTCATTCTGATGCTTTTGTCTGCTGATGAATTCTGGAAATAGCTCACTGCTGATGCGTACATACAAAGGGTACCATGCACGGTTACCTTATGTCCTGATCAGCATGTTGTAGCATCACATTTTTACTTTACAGATTAAAATGTACATCTACAGATTTCTTCATGTTCAAAAACATTTGAAGGGATTTCATCCATTTGGTAAACATATTCAAAACACTGTACAGAACCAACAAGGTTCCAATAACATACCAACATCTGATACTCCTTTAAAACTCCAAACACAACACAACCCTTCATAGTGACAAGTACACTCGAGGTTTACATTCAGGGCCTGCAAGTGGCACTTTTTAAATCACATGAGACTGCAAGTGACAAGAAGTTTTTGACCTTCATAAAACAGATTTCCAGGGCAAGTTCTTTGTAAGAGTAAAATATAGCTGAGCAGTATGACAAAAGAAAGTGCCATTGAAGAAGCTAAAGGACAAAGCTTATATATAAACAGAAAGAGCTCATGTGTAGCCATCACTAGAAATGGGTGAGGCTGAGGTTTGGCGAGGGACAGTAGACTTGAATGCAGACAAGGGAATCTTTAGAATTCAGTACACCACATTGTGGGTGGGCAGGGCTCTTGGAATAAACCACAGGCTGAGGAAGGAATATAAACAGTTTTCAAGCAGCCTTTTTCCAGAGGCTGAAATAAAAAGCCTTTAGAGGGAGAGGGAGAGGGAGAGAAAGACAGAGAGGAAGAGAGAGCAAAACAGGAGCCTGGCCCCACTGCACTACACTGAGGGTACAGCACTACATGACTCTATGCTTCCTTCTGTGTTATATACATTACAACACTAGACCTCTCTTCCAGGGCACAAACAGATCCTGTGAAACTCCCGTTTATCAAATTAGCTTCTTTAAAGTCAAAGCGCTGTCCATGCTATGGGCCACTGGCAGTCAACTCTAGAATCTGGGTTCTTTTAAGCCAGAGAAAAATGTTGTTCATTTCACAACAATGTTGCCTTCGCTGTTCTGAACATTTTGAATATTATCTCCACCAAATTTCATTGCTCCACAAAGACATTATATTACAGGAAAACAAGAAACATCCACACTAATATAATTAAGGGATATTTAAAATCAACTTCCTTCTACATTTGTACATTAATCTCATTATACAATCTGGCAAATTGTGTACAGCTTGGGTAGTGGACAGAATGCTTTTCCCAAATGATGCAACATGTACAGGCCAAAACATCTTCCTCAGAGAGGACTGCAGCCCGTATACCACAGAAGCTTGTATGATATATAAGACTTATATCTATGGCCAACAGTGTGACACAAACTGGATTAGGCAGCTCACCTGGACTACACAATGGGCCTTAAAGTACAGCTTTAACTCTGTCGATCATGAAACCAGTCACAAACAGTTTAACATAAAATCTTCTTCTCTCAGAAAAACACTGATACAGCTCTCATCTGTTAACTCAAAACAGTGACTGATTTGCATCACAGAATTCAGTTGTGTATGTGTGTGTGTGTATGTGTGCATGACTTTTCACCCCTGAGGGGGTTAGTTCACCCACCTGGAGCATTAGCTCACAATCTTCCCGGCCCACGAAAATCATTTCCCGTGGGAGGCGGTGGCGTGTGCCAGAGCTGCTGACCAGGAACCATGATGTCACACTCATCTTCAGCTGCTGGTCAAAACCTGCTTTGCATCCTGGGAAACACACGAAACACATAAACACAAGCCATGCATGATCTTTCACAGCTGCAACCAAGCTAGTTTCATTTAGCCTGTGTATTTTATTCATCTTTGGTTTCTCTTTTCGACGATGTCAACAAGGACAACAGTGAATTTCTGATTTCAGGTTTCAGAGAAGCAGTCACAGGGAAAATATTTGGAAAGTTTTAAAACCAAACCCTTTGACTGACACATCTATTAGTACACAGCAAAACAAATGTGACATGTCAATGCTGCCTCAAGGGATCACCTGTTTTATGAAGCAGAATAAATGACTCAATTCAAAATAAAATATCATCACAAACACTGGAAGTCACACAGCTAAACGACTCAGCTACTTCATGTTAATTGCTTGTGCCAAAACAAAATGAAGTCTAACATAATGAAGAAATTTTGGTTTATGAAGCCTACTTGTGTTCCCATAATTGTGCCAAATAGGATGAATCTCAACAGTAGTACACAGAAATGTATTAATCTCGAGTCAACCATCAGTTTACTGTGAAAGGTAGTTCCATTTTCCGCATTCTGCAATGCACATGTGTCGGTCATAATTCCACAAAAACACCTTACAGGCTGCTACACTGACTATGCAGACTAACCTGACAGCCGTACAATTCAGTAAGCGAGGTCATACAAAAGTGTGAGACACCAGTGGGTGAGTAATATTAGGATACCATGACACAAACCATAACTAGACAGTGAGATATTTTAGTGGGTGCTATCTGGGTAGTTGCTACACTTCAAAGCCTAAATTACCAAGAAAAAAAACACACAGTGCTACCATAATGTAAAGCATCATCCTGTATCAGACACTGAGAAGAAAAGCATAAAATACTACTAGGCGGGGATATAACCCATCAAGAGAGGTCCATCCACAGTGGTCACTAGGTACACTGAGGAAATGCAGATTTTGCTAGGCTACACAGAATAACAAATATAACATTCATATAAAACAGGCTATATGGACAGTTACATGAATGTTGGTGGATTTTTAGAGTATAGATTGCATCAGCTCTCACCACCGATGTCCAAAAGGATTTAGCCTCGTCTTTTAAATCCGGCCTAATGATTCTAGACTAGCCAGATGCAAAGCAAAAAGCAAGCCTTTCTTTGTTCCTTACCATTTGAATGTTGATTTGCATGTACTGTCTGATCAGCTTGCCTTTTGAGGCACCACTAATGTGACAGGCCAAACTTTGACCAGAGAGAGAAAATCTATTTCCGTGAATGTTAGGTCACATTCCTGATATTTCCCCCCTGACAAGCAAGCTCCAGATCTGCTCCATTTCAGTTTATCTGGGTCAAAAAAAAGGTTGCCGATCTAGAAAAGTCATTAATGATGCCATTATAGATAAGCAGCCAATTTCTACCTATGAATTCAAAGCTCTGGCAAACATTCTGTTCTGTAGAAACTGCAAATGTTTTAGTACAGAGATGTTTGTGCAATATAGGCTACAGCACAATGCAGATTTTTTCTCTGAAAATCTGTTTGGAATATGGCATTATCTCCTTTCATCCTTTACAAAAGACACAACAAATTCACATTGTCTTTGTTCAAAGACCCAAAAGCCAAGCTCATTCAATTAAACCAGACTCTTTCAGTGGAAGGAATCTACTGGGCTCCAGTGCTCCCAGATATGCAGCCAATATTACAAGTTAGTAATAATGTCAAATCTGTAACTTAAAGACAAACTGGGAATAAATGATTAGTAATCACCGATAACTACAGGGCAAAGACTGAAGACCAAGCCCTTCATGGATTTTCATTTGGTGAGCAGGCCTAGCCCTAAATACAAACCCTAACCTTCATCTACAACATGCAGTGTTGTGTGATGCAAAGCCACATGCAGATGGAGACATAGCATGCTCAGAGGATTTCCCCTGCCTGCATGGCACATGGACAGAGAGGCAGGCTGCTCTTCCAAAACCATATACAAAAGACTACTGATGGCACTTCATTGTATTTTATTTAGCTAAAATATTCAACGATGTACTCTGTAGGCCTGATAATTAAATCACATGCAAATGTGTGTTATTCTTGTTATTTAAAAAATACATACGATTCATTTGCATTTCATATATGAAGAACATATCTATCATAAAGTAATATATTATCTACAGTTAAAAAATGTACTGTTATGAAGTGGGAGATAATGCAAATAGTTTTAGGGTGATTTATTCTTGACACAGAGCATACTGACAATAGGTCAGCCAAGGTGTTATAAAATCAATTTTAACAACCACAAAATATTTTACTAAATTTATTAAAAGGCAAAACCTAAAATGAAATGATATCCACTCCAGCCATATACTCAGTCGCTCAGTAAAAAAGCCATTCCCACGCATTAGTCCCTTGCTGGAATCCCTAACCTAAAGCACATCATTTGGTGTGGCGTTTCTCCTAATCAAAATGGAACTGCATAGTAATAGGTGTGACTGAAGTATGGAAGAGCCAGCATAGTCCTTTTTTTTAGCCCTAGTTTTTGTTGAGTCAGCAGCGTATGAAACATCCCTGACAATAGCAAGAACATATTTCCATTATTTCAGTTACTTCTGGCTAATAGAAGAACCGTCCACTTGGTCTTGAAATACTCCAAACATATCCTGTCATTAGTAATACTCCAAACATATCCTGTCATTAGTAACACAATGAGTATTCCAAGAGGGACGTTACCATGTCGCCAAATACCACCACTGCTACTCTGTAGGGGGTGTAGCCTAATTTAGTCTTTGCTGTGTAACCATGTTTTGATCCACATTACGATCCCTTCTCCTACTGTCATACAGTGGAGACTTAATTAATCCTTTTTCACCATATTTCATTAATCTCAGATAAAACCACTGCCACCACTAACCCCTGCTCCTAGATTATGCCGCATCCAGATTGTGTATCCTGGTTTAGACTAAGGAAAATGATAAACTTACCCAATGATCAACACAACCTAACCCTGATCTATACTTCAACCGAACATATAGCTTATTTTTCTCTAAAGAAAAAAAACTACGCCTACTTTTAAAAAATATATTACCAACGAAAACAATATGAATACTATTGTTTTCTTTAGCAAATGAACTGGGTAGACCCTGACATTTATGTGACAACTGGATGAGGTCATAGGCTACTTCTTCAAACTTGACATTATGTTTGAATGATTCATTGCAGCAAGAACAGAATTAGCCTTAACTCCAGTCTGTCTGTTGTTAATATCTTACTATATTCAGAGATACTTCAAAACTGCATATCAAAAAGCAGCATAGCCTTATCAAGTATACAGTGGTTTTAGTTTCCCCAGTTTTTCAATCTTATCAACTTCTGTCTCTCTCTGCAAAGGTCCAAGTCCAGGAAACACCTCAGCCTTCATTTCACATTCTAGCGAGTTAAATCACACACAAAAAAACATGACCAGAAGCTGTCAATCCACATCAGTGAGCAACAATGAATTCATGGTTACTTCATTCACTTTCAGGGCAAAAACACTTTGTCATCAATATGACAGAACCAAAAGCTCAATTTAACAGCTGGGTGAGCAATAAACAAAGTAGGCAACCAATTCAAAACATTTATAGCATATTAACAAGTTGTGAGACTGAATTTAATGCCCAATCTGTAAAAATGGTCAAGTCAAAAGTTTCAGTTTTTGAAGCAACTCATTCAAGGTATCAACAGAATTTCCTTGAGAAAAAGGTTAAACATTCTTATGCTGCAATACCGTTACGCTCTAACAATGCTGATTGTTATCTTTGTGCTGCAGCCAGTTTTGTGGAATATACTATCGTTGATGGTTTAAAATCCATGTACAAAACCAAATAATGTCATAAATAATACTCAGGTTTTTAGATTATTTACTGATTGCTAACTACACGCTGCACTGGACACTATATAATTACTTCAATTACGTTTAAAAGGTCTAGGTCTCACAAAACTCAGCAATTTCACATTCCAAAGTCATACATGGCAGATGCTGGAGTTCATGACGTTAGTTATTCCAGTGAGAAACCTTCTGATAGCTTGGCATTTACTTGCTCGTTACAAGTATCGTATTTTCTACCTTACCGTCTACCACCGTAAACCCATTTTTAAGAGGACATATGCCAATTGTAGTTACATACTGTGGTAGCCTCCGTTTAGATCTAGTCTTAGTGGGGCAAGCACACCCAAATGTAAATTCATTCCACTTCGAAACAGGCATAAACATACCACTGGACCAAACAGAGGTGCCGCTGCATAAAGTCACGAATAATGTTAAGTGGGCTTAGCCTATCGTGCACTTTTCTGATAACATTTGGAATGCTGTAAGGCAACAATCCAACGAGAAATCATGTCCATATAAGTAGTGTTAGCACCATAGAAAAAATGTTTATTTGGAATCCATGACATTTCAAAAAAGGTGACAGTTAACAAACTTCAAATGGTAATGCAGACTAATCATGCATCCAATCATCCATTTGGTTAGCAACTCTATTGCAACACGTTAAATATCCTGCTTTCTCGAAAAATCACTGCGACTAGCTGCAGTGTCTAATCCTCGCTGGGAACATTTCAGCCAGCTGCCATGCCGACATATTCCATATCCCTTACCAACAGCACAAAACATATGTGACTTTAACTCGCCGATATTACCAAACTATCGTTCGAGGAGCGTTAGCTAACCTCAGAAACTAGCATAGCTACAGTCAACCATTTATTTAATGTTAATGTTAGCGCAAACCATCAAGCCAAGTCATATTAAGCATTTCGGACCCAAGTACAGATTCATCATCTACGACTCCCCCATTCGAAATTGCAAACGTTAAGTGTCGAAAGTTAGCTACCTGCTTTTCTGAAGGCCGAACACAAACAAGGAAATCACTGAGGCTTTCCCATATGTCGAGAGCCTTTTCCCTTTCCTATTCCCGCAACCTACCTATAATCTGGATTCGGTTTTCCACGGCAAAGCAGCAAAAGATGTCACCATTAAAATGGTGTAAAAGGCTGCCGCTGGGCCCCTTTAGCTCGTGCTGTTTGAAGAGAAAAACGGTCCTCCCTTCAAATACAAAAAGAATGCAGCCGTGGCAAGTCCAGGTGAATGACACACACCCCGATCAGCAGTTAGTTAGACCGTTCACGACTATACAGCATTCTTTGGCTGTGCCTGATTGTCACAGAACAGACCAGCACCGCCTCCAGGAGACTTTAGCAGGTTAGTGACGCAACTAGCCATATCAAACCAAAAGACTGCCTTTTTTACACGGCACCTGTCCGAACCGAAATCAGGCGTTTACTCCACCGAAGCGGGTAGGATACCCGTAGGTTTTTTGATTATGTATTTTTTGGAATTCATAAAAATAACAATGGTCTGCATTTCCTTTGGGCCCAGCAATATCCAAAAATGGCGAAAAAGTGCGTGTCTAGAAAACAATATTTTATTTCTGCTTTTTTTTTTTTTTTTAAATCTTCGCAGTGCCACTGTTTTCTCTCATTTAAATGTATTTTTGCAGCTATTATATTATATTTAGGAGGAAGGAGAACAAAAAACTGGTCCAGTGCTACGATGCAGATGACTCTCAGGATGCCTTTTATGGGATTCATTTATGGGAGGTCCAGCAGTGGAATGTATGATTGCAAATGCAAGTTATTAAAAATATTAACTTTTGGAATTGTGATGACTTGACTGGGAATCCACATTGCTGGTCTTAAATAGAAATCGTTCATTTATAGGGAGCTTTGTGCATTCAAGGCGAGTTAGTATCCGGATGCCATACATCAAGGATGCCCCTGCACTACATACCTTGAAAAATCATAGGAATGTACATGTATTTTGGAATGGGTAATGTGCAGGTTGAGAATTGGTTGAACATGTACAGCCCCACTCACATGTTTTATTGTGTCAAATGTACATCGAGCCAATGAGAATGACAGCTCTGGCTAAAACCACAGACAGCCTGCATGCTCGTCCCATAATCTGCCCCTGTTGAGCATATTTGATTAGTTTGTAAGGGAATCTGTTTCGTTGGATACATAAGAATGCAGGACCCTACAAGGTGAAAGTGTTTAAAAGAGCAATAATTTAAAATTGCTTCTACTTCCATGCCTGTATTGCATCAATGGAAGATATTCATAGGTGTCAGAATCTGACAGACTGCAAATAAAGCTGAACTGAATGCACTTGGATTGAGTGGGCTAGAGTGAGCCAGCTGCAAGCAGGAAAACCAATGTCCCTTCTGAGCAGATAGATGAAGGGCAGGACCCTACATGGAGGGGTTAACTTAAGAATCATTTCCCCATCAAGATGTGACCATAACAGATATTCCACACCAGGCAGGGAGTAGTCAAAGACAGACACAGCCACTGTGTCTGAGTGAACATCCAACACAGTCTCAAAGTCAGGGAATATTTTGGCATGTACCACAGAGCTGTATCAGGGTTATTGTGCATGGGCAGCCACTGTTGTGCTTCTCTCTGCAATAGCAACATTTTCAGCTGCTTGTTGAAATATGTTTAATTTGCTGGGTTTTCCACTGGTCCTCAACTTTGACAAGTTGTTACTATAAGCAGATGACTGGATTATCCCACAGGGCAGAAGTGAGGAAATCACTAAAAATACATTATTTGGAATGCCCTGATGAATGTAATCCAATAGATATTTGCATCATTAATGGCAAAGCAAATTTGGTAAATTCAGACTTGCTGAATAACAGCATGTTAGAAGATGTTCCAACAAATAACAATATCATTTTAAATGACTTTAAAACATTTGTCATATATAACAAAATGTTCAACAGTTTCATAACAGTAAGATTATTTAATTTTTACAAAACCAGAGATTGGAGGTCAGCCCAAGTAGTTTTATCATTGATTCAAAGATTTTTTGTATCTGAGGAAGTTATGAAGAACATTTAACAGGGGAGAAGGGGAGTTATCACTTTAAAACACATATATTGCTAGTTCATCGACTTGTTAGTTTTACATTGATTCAAAGTTATTAAGTTATAGAACATTTGTGTGTTTGTAGCAGTAATAGTAGTATAGCAGAAGAGGGACAGTGATCAGGATTCAATCAACACTTGTCCTTAACGTTTACATAAGTGCATAATTTTTTAAATTTATTTTACATTATGCACTTATACATTTTTTTATTTTATGAGTGCATTATGATTTTTCTCTACAAGAACAGTTTAGTGTGTTACTTGTTCTGCTTGTTGAGCTTGCCAGTATGATGTTTAAGTTTGAAATGAACAAGTACACTTAAAGTAGGAAGATAAATAGTTAACAGCAAATGTTGATTGAGCATTAATTTTTTTAGTAAAACTAATATTGTTTACTACAGTTTTCATAGAGAAAAGGTACATATCTGAGTAATGCAAAACATTTCATTTTTATTAAAATAGTTTAATGAGGAGAATACATCATAAAACACTGAAACAGAATACATGGAGAAATTCTTCTTTTTCTTCTCCAAAAGCACCTTTCAAAGTTTCAGCATCCATTAGAGGCCACTGCCAAGTTCAGAGCTGGAAATCAAAAGTCAAGTCTTAAATACTGACCACATTCTTCATCTAAAACACAACCATCTGTATAATTTAAACACAAAACTGATTCTTGTCAATAAGAAGTAGACACATGTCTCATCTACCAATATCTGTAGTAGTCATCTGTGAGTCAAACATCATTTTCAGATATGAAATGGGGGCTGGATCACTGAAGCAGCTGTGGATTCAGTCCTTAATTCAGAACATACTTTTGATTTACGTTGTATGACATTCCATTGTTTTTTCATATAAATCTAAATTAAAGCAAGCTGACAATTCTTGATTTATGTGATGCTATTACAGGTGACATAACACAAATGATTTCTTATTAAAATAAACATTCATAATCAATTACTAGGTAAAAATATTCACACAATACCTTCAACACTCAAAGCCTAATCTGCTTTTGGTGGACTGGAAGTCATCATTAGCCCTAGAATATCTGGCAATGTTTCTGGTATAGTCAGGAATGCTAACAGGAGTGGCACCTGGAACCAAATAATTTGTTTTCAGTCTTCCAGAAATGGGACAAAAGCCACCACCCATGCCTTTCCTGGCGGCCTCACAAAGTGGGAACGTGTTCCCCTCGGCTGATGAAACTGCACTGATAACAGCCACTGTGTACTGCTCAAACTGCTTGTCCTCCTCACACATCAGCTGTGCACTTCTAAGATCAAATTCCATTTGTTCTTTTTTCTGAAGTTCCTCTTTGGCACGTTTTTCAGCCATTTGCTGACGACGGGCTTCATTCAGACAGGCAAGTTCCTCCCTCTTCTTTCGTGCAGTTTGCTGTTCATTTGCCCAGTATGCTCTGTCAACCTCTTTACTTGCCTGGAGTGCGTACCAGTCTCTCTTTTTCTCTTCTATAGTGATTTGTTCAATTTCTCTGCGTTTGTTTTCTCTTTGAGCAGCTATCTCTTCAGACACAGCCTTCCTTTTTTGATTTGCCTCCTTTAGAGCCTGCAGCCTCTTAGCTTCCTGCTGGGCCAAGACACCAGCTACAGCCTTGACATCTTGCTGTTCTTTTTTAAGTAAGTCTTCCTGCATCTGCAAAGCCAGCTTCTCTGCCACAATGTCCTTGCGCTTCTGCAGCCCATCCTGCCTGTCTGCTTCAATATCTCTGACCATTGCGGTCCAGTTGTCCTTGTCCCTTACATATTGCTTCTGCCGCTTTTCCTCCATGTCTTTTTGTTTTGCCTCTCTTGTGGCAATGGCTTTCCAAGTCAAAATCTGTGCTGTGTAGACATTCCTGGTTTTGATCTTCTGGTCCTGTTGTTCTTGTCTCTGCATCTTCACTTCCTTTGCATATTGCTCTTGAATCTGTTGCCACTCTTTTGCTTCTCTCTCCTTCTCCAGCTTCTTCTCTTTTTTAATTAGCTCACTTTCCTTCATCTGTTGCTGCAAATACTCAGCAATAGTTTTTCTCTCCTGCTCTCGTTGTTTTGCTCTCTGTCTGTCCTGCTCCAAGGCCTCCACCTCTTTAAGTTTGATCTGTTGCAATATCCTCCTATTTTCTTCTTTAGCGCCATTGATTATCTTCTGCGTCTGTCTGACTTGTTCATCTCTTTCTTTCAGGGTCTGTGTCAGCATCAGCTGGCGGTGGAATTCTTTAACTCTGTCAGTGTTAAAGAACTTTTGGCGTGAAAGATTGGCCACCGCCTCTTCTCTGCTTCGTATCAAAGTGGCTTTACTTCTACCACCCTGCACACCTTGAGTCGAAGCCATTTCAGGGTGAAATTCGGTCTTCGGGCAGGAAGACAGTGTTTTCACTGATTACTAAAGGTAAAACTACATTACTCATTACGCAATTTTTTTATGAGATGTGAAAAACCTCCATATCATATAAAACCTACATTTCACACTAACTATCATTCCACGGTCCCTATTTATATTCTCCATACTGATCATTATTGTTACGTCATCCATGAGGGGTTAGCAATAATCATTACCCTATGCGCAGAGCTTTGTCGGACAAATAATATCAACTATATAATAATAAATATAATAAACCAAAGAATGGTTGAAGGAGGCTTTGAAGTGTTCCCGATTCTCCCGAAAAAAGTTACGCCAATCGATGTTCTGTCCGAAATATTCTACAAGACATATTTTCATCAAGTTTAAAATGTGATTGTGACACTATACAGACAACAAGGTGTTCATTTTAACCAAAAACTAAGTGCCAATTGTTTCGTATCGAACGAATTACTGGCATATTGGGGTAGCGATGTAGATTAAATATTAATGATGATTTACAAAAATTAATTTACAGACTAGGTCGCTAGTTTGCCCCTCATCTTGCTATAAGGTGTTGGCTAGCTACTTAGGTGTTCAGGCTGTAGAAAGGCTGTATTGGGCCAATAATTTCTCAATATTTTGGATGCACTAGCAGCTTTTTCACTGTGGAGACACTAGTAACATGTATGCGTACACGTCCTTAATATTTTTCTGTTTCGTAATCTGCGTGAATTTTTTTCATTTGGCACGACTAATAATCAGAATCCGTTGCTTGTCATTTCTGCTCACTAATCTCTCCAGTAAGAAGAATGTTGCCACCTTGCGGCAATGTCAATACAGTCCCGGTACAGGTGTGCGAATTGTGTTGTTAAATTGCGTAACAATGGTGTTCTATTTTCCGTTGCTATGACAATACTGTAGCCTTTCCTTCAGAATTCCCGGACTAATTCGTTTTTCACACAGAAAGAGTACAACCGACACAGGAAAACCTCATACAAAATTGATACTCAGGAGAAAGTGAGCTTTCACTAATTTTGCAAGTAAATTTCAAAGTTATTTAAAATCCCAGTGCGATTGTCATGAATACAATCAATAATTACTAACAAACCACGCTGTACCGCTCCTAAAGGCATTTTAACTCTAAAATAAACACTGCGTATTTTGCCTGTCCGATCCTATGTGCATTGTCAACTAAGTACATTTAAAACAGTCACACGTCCGACATGTGGTCGTTACTCCACACAGTGGAGCTGTGAAGGCAGTTCTGAGGAAAACAGTAGTAACTAAGACCTGAACCCTAATGTTACTTACATATTGAGGTGTAATTTTAGGAAGTGTCCAGGTAAATAAGATGGCCTTATCAAATCCTAATCAAATTTAAAGCACTGATGACCTCATCAGCTCCTCATCATTGTTACAACATAACTGTGTACAAATTCATGAGTGAAATTAACTATATTTTATTTTTCTGGATCATAATTTTTCTGTGTATGCAAAGTATTCCAATTGTTAGATCCCCTCATGTTCATCCAATATGTAAGAGCAACATTGTAGGACATTCCACAACTATTCAAGCATAAATTTGTAAATGCATTGGTCTTTGGTTTAATATGTTACCACCATGTGACATCAGGAAACTTGGCAAGCTACCATTTTAGAACAATGTCGCATGCATGTCTAGTGGCAGCTCCACATTGTTGGAACACTGCCTTTCTGTTAGTTTTATTTTTTGCTGCTCTGGGAATGTTGTTATATGTTTTGAATCTAAAGTATTGGTTAATTATTACATTAATGTTATAATTATAATGCAATGTGTAATTGTTAATATTTTGCTGCATTATGCTATATAATACACATGAGAAACAGGCTCTGATGTCCACTCCTTGAGTGGAGTAGTCTTTACCCTCTAGTTACACAATAAGGATATTTCCTTGTCTTCACCAATAACAACAGTATTGTTAATGTAAACAGGCACATACCTATAGAAGTAAATCTTGCCAAAAAAAAAAAACTACTGTATGTAAGGTGAAAAATCATATTTTATATGGACTATATCTGTTTCAAATCAATATGGACATTGAATTACTCATAAACTTATTGTCATTTTTATTTTCAGTGAAATTAAATGCAAGGACATTGTATGCATCTGTACAATAGAACAAATATAGAAGTGGCTGGTACAGTCCACCCATACTCATCAATTTCTTTATGAGTTTTCTTCTTCAATGAATGGTTCTCCACTTTTTTCACTGTGGAACACGAGTGCTTTTGTGCTGTTGAAAGTGCTCTGCTGCGGCACTATGATTTGCATGTGTAAAAAGTATGTCTCATAACAATGAACACATTCCTGTTTTTTCCACTTGAGAAAAAATCTCAACAGTGGCTTCTCCTCCACTTTTGAGGAAATGTGTTTTGTCCAAGCAACAGTGTAGATTGGCAGTCAAAGTACATAGGGAACTAAGCAAGGCCTAGGCGATGTCTAAACAGCCATCTCAAATCAAAATTTTTCAACGTAAGTGATATAGATTGGAACTGTTGATTACTTTCTAAATATTAAAAACCACAAGGTATCTTTCTAAGTATTTTACAATATGAGTGCGTAGTCTTAGATCCAATATATATCTAAAACCTGGCCATGTGACCTAGTTTTCATCACCCCTTGCATGACTTTGCCTATCTGAAATCATCCGTAGTTTCAAAGAAAATATAACAAACATGTTGGTTACTATGACAGCTAGCTGATCAACATCAGTGGGTAATCAGTGAGCATGCTTGCTATTTCAACAAGCAAGACCTACTGTATATATCTAAACACGCTTAATCTGATCTCAGTCACATCTGGAATGTTGAGTGGAAAGCCATGTGAAAAATTCAAGTTTGTCTTGTCTTAGGTTGATTTAGTTTGATTGACAATGAATGAATGCCATTATAACCAAACCAACAATGGTAAGTTTGTATACTAAAGCACAACAGTTGACACCTTTGAAGTAGTATTTGTGGATAATTGACATGATGGCCATCCAGAATCCCAGGTGTACGATAGTGCAACCCTCC
The DNA here is from genome assembly GCA_022829145.1 of Albula goreensis. Taxonomy (NCBI): domain Eukaryota; kingdom Metazoa; phylum Chordata; class Actinopteri; order Albuliformes; family Albulidae; genus Albula; species Albula goreensis. The sequence goes on from CM040749.1 coordinate 19,503,732, forward strand.
AAATTAAAAAGTCATTGCTGATGTGTAACTGATTTTCTACATAATACAGATGCAATCACATGGCCCTAACCAAAGGAAGATCTAATGATGGAAATGTCATGCTCATGAGTGTAGTGAAATAAAACAATTTGGAGCACAGAAGCATTGTGTCGGAATTCCAGGCACCTGCACAAGTTTCATGAATGTGTCTTTGCCTTTGCAAAACCATTACTGACATTTTCTTGTTGTGCCCATACATTTCCCATACATTGTTTGCGAGTGTAGCCAAACACCATGCTTTTCGAAATGCAATCTTTAAGTTTTCATTCCCCAATCTTTCCACTGGGTGTCAGTATTATGATAGTTTTATTGTAACACATCCCAATATTACCACAGAAGTATATTTATTGGTTGCTATATTTCTTTTTAACTATGTAATATTTAAAATAAAAAGTTTAATTACTCATTTGACATGGAATAATAATATCAGCCAGTTAATCAAGTTTAATCATGTCTTTCCTAAATGACACCATGCTTATTGTTCTGCTCTTGAGTGTTTTTAGACATTGGGCTTTCTTATGTTGTGTTGAAAATGAGTGAATACATACATTTTAATGCAAATTAGCCACGTGACAGGTCTTGGGCCTTCAGGAAAAATGCCAAAATAATTGAAATATGCTGAAGGGTTGCCAGTCACTGAGCAGAGCCTCCACCTTGTTTTCACTGGATGAAAACATTGTTTTATCATAGACGATGTGCTGAAGTGTCTGTCTGCTTTTTGAGAAGCAAACACAAATTTAATTGATGGTAATAACTAATCTAATTAATCGATTATGATCATTAATGAAATTTGTACTGAAAAATTTACAAGCCAAAAAACTGCATACCTTTTTTATTGTCACATATCGAATGTGCAGGTGCATTTAGGATTTACCTTCATTATAAACATGCCTCAGTTTTGGTGGCAGGGATAGAAATGCTTCTTCATTCTTTTCGCATAAGAAAAATGTAAGTGAAAGCCCTACCCCAAACAAGTGTAATTTGGCTTATGAAAAAGATCCCCAACCCCGCTGCCTGTGGTCCTTAAATGGTCACCCCTGATGTATTCCACCCTTATCTTATGAGAAACTTCCCCTCAGGTGTTTAGACATCAGTTTGGTTTTGTATACAGTTGGTTTTCACTCAAGGCTGGAGATAAGACAACCCCCTCCTCCCCAAAGTGGGGGTAGGTTGCAGCTCATTTTCTCACTCCCACCAGCTCCAACACAAAGAGCAGCTCATCAGAGCTAAAATTCCTGTCTTACTCTTCAATTCAAAGTAAAGTCCTGGCCCCCTCCGCTGTCTTAGAGTCTATGGTCATAAAGGTAGGGGGCCATGAGGTTCTCTCTATTCAGTACCCTGGTGAGATTACCTCCCCCACAGCAGCCTTCTCTGAGGTCATGACCTTTTACTCCAGGCAACCCCAGCCTCCCTCTCCAATTAAACTGCACTTACAAAGAAACTTGTCCCACTCAATTATCATCGGTAATTTCTTTTAAACTTCTCCCAGCCTCCTTACGCTCCTTTACTATTCAAGCCATTGAGCAGCATTCTGCATGCCTCCCTGTGAGGAGGTACTGCCAGTTATCTCTCTGCCTTTAAGAACAGGAGAGAATAGGCACATCCTCTCCCCCAGGCCTTTTTCCAAAGGCAGCGTGCCCTCTGTCCTGGATCTAAACGCTTTCTAATGGGAACAGCACCCAGGCTCTCAGCAAGGGCCACAATAAAATTAACTGACACTTCAACTCTGATACAAACGCCTCTGAAATTAAAATCAGAATCAGAAAGAATCCCACAAAGGGATCAAACAGGGAATCCTCATCTTGAATGTGCCAGAACATGACCTAATTTCTCTTATCATAGGCATCTATATAACATACACAATGGGAAGAAATTTTCCAAAAGGTCCATTACTGTTATGAGACACAAAAGGCTTTATTGACATTCGTTAACCGCATCTGGTGCTGACTGCTGTTGTAATGGGGGACATGTACTAATAAAGAACTCATTCCAATCAACTGTAATCTTGCCATATATTCCTGGAGAAATTTCTGCTAACTTTAAAACCATATGTGATATGTAGTGTACAAAATCAAAATCAGTATCAGTTAAATAAAACAAACAACACTATTGACAGTTGTTTTTGTACAATATTTATGCACATGTGCATTGCTATGCCATTACTGAAAAACATGAACAAGATTTACCAAAGCATGGAACCTCAGGGCAGAGGGATGGTGTTCAAAAAAAGTTACAAAATCTAAAGGGAAGTGAAAAGAAGGTTACTGTGAGTGGGATTACCAGCCAGCCTTCCCCACCCTGCTGGCCCGCACATACCACCCCATTCCTCCTCTGGGTAACATGGCCAGACTCAGTCACATGTCTGTTGGGAGGGGGAGGCAGCCTCAGCTGGCACCAGAGGCAGCTGTAAACACATTTGTCCACCTCAGATCCAACCTGCCCCTATTGCTTTTCAGGTCTGTTTGCCTGCCTTTTTATTCGCAGTCATAATCCGTCTCCAGTGTCTGACCCGGCTGCTGGTCTCTGCAGCCAGCTGCCTTATCCCAGGGGAGGTCCAATGATCTGGCCAAACCCTTCAAACATGGACCACCAGGAACTCTTTTAATTTCTGTTTATAAAATGTGTTGATCTAGCCTTGGTTGCATTTTTAAATGAAAAGCCATATTTGTGTCTCTACAACATGAATGTTTTTATGAGCAGAAAGACAGCTGCACCACCAGACATAGCAGACATGGCAGACATAATAAACTAATCTTAGCTATGGTAGCATATTTATATACTGGCAATAAGCAAGAACAATTTCCTCACACAAACCCACTTGTTCATTGAGCAAATGTAAAGAAGTAGTAAATTAGACACATTAAAACCTTCATAGGAGTTAATGCCCTGTGTTCTATATGTTTCGGAAGAAAATAAAGTTACAATTTGTGACTGAAGTTTTTATCATCAGCAAAACAGCCTTTCCAAACACTTTCTTTGAAGTCATGCAGGTGAAGTATTCCATACCACGTTAATAGATCTATGTATTAACGATCTTTACCCAAGAGGAGGCCAGGCAGAACTGCTGACACAAAGAGGTGAATTATGGGTAGCACAGCTGGAGCATGTTACCCAGGGAACCAGGTGATAAGCTGTCGTCTGCATCCTTGGGGCAGCGTCAGGTGAACCCCTTGCTGGGCTCTACCTACTTCCACATGTAACTCCACCCTGCCAGTGCTGCAGCTGGCTGCAGTCAATCTGTGATCCTGCGCTGCCAACATCTGCTCCAGGGACTGTGCCATCTGTACCCAGAACACCTCCGCCGTGCACACTGTCAGCAGGAACGTAGTGGAATAAGGGTACTACCGAACTCTCTCAGTTGGAGACAAAATGATTAAATAACACATACAGATAATAGAAAAGTTACATGAAAAATAAAAAGACTTCTGGCTGAACCTTTGTGTTCACCTTGTTATGCATTAACATTGGTACAATAATTGGTCCATCAACCATAAGTACTATTGTACACCTTCACATTATGGCCATATTAATCTACGGGTCATTAAAATAATATTATCCACACTCCATGTAAATGATAAGTCCTCACCCATCATCAAAATTGAAAATAATTGGATGGAAAAGCACTGCTGGGAGAAATATATAGAAGTAATCTACATCACATTTTGTAATCTATCCAAAATATTGTAATGCATTTTTGCAAATATTTGAGTAGGGGATTCTCAGTTCCCATTTATATCCTTTTAGAACTCTACCATCAATGGACACTTTGTTGGTACGTTTCTTGTTTTAACACTTCTATTATTCATAAATAAGTAGCTCAGTAAGGATCCGCAAAGGACACCTGGTAAGTGATAGCAGCAGAGCTGCACAATTAGAGCTGCAGGCATGGATCGCTGTCTCTGAGCACCCTTTGGCAAAACAGTCCTGTTTGAATGGAGGAGGGCAGCTGGTTGTATTCAGGATCATTAGATATTTTTGCAAAACAAGGAGTCGTCATTTTGTATGATGGTCTGCAGTTTCAGTCAGAACCCTTCCGAACGTCAATGTGAAAAACGTCCGTAGCCGTTGCAAGCAAGTTGGGGAAAGATAAAAGTACATTATTGTTTATTTAATTATTACTTAACCATTACTCAAACATACTTACTTCACATCCATAAAGTCACTCCTTCAGCTTAGTAGGGTTTACGGTTTCGCACCATGCTCGTCACATCCTGGACAGTGCTCCTTCACATAGGATTCAGTGTTACTTATTACAAATCCAGTTTATCCACTACTGGTTGTTATGACTGCCAGGAAACAGTGAAAAGACCAAAAATTGTGCCTGAAGGAGTTTCACAAAATGAACCACCAAATAGAAAGGCCGATTAGGGACAGTACACCAGATGTGCTCCAGGTGGTTGGGCTTTAGGAAAAATCTAAGCTAGATATTCCAGAATCACAATACGGTCAATATTAGTGGAAGTTCAGTACGTAAGTGCTTTGGATATCACAAGATCAGAATACACAAGCCCCGCTTTCCTAAGGTGACAAATGCAAGACACCTGGGGGAGGAACAAGAAGAATAAAATGGCCACATTCTTTTGATCTGCAATGAAAAACTAGTTCAGGCATTTTAGTTAAAATCCTTTATTTGAGCAATTTAAAGGAAACAAAATGCTAAAGTAAAAACAGTTGAACTGTGTGTAAAAAAAGTTCATTTTGTTGGTTTGTTCACTAAAGCTGGTGTATTTTATAATTTGGCCTCCCTGCTGTCATCAAGGAGGGAGGGGTAAAGGAAAGGGGACGGTGGCAGGGGCTGAGGGAAAGAAATAACTTTAAAAATTAATTTTTAAAATGCATTCCTTTTCCTGACATTTCTATAAGGTGACAGCCAAGGGAGAGTGAGTACATGAATAAGCAACTATCAGATCTACAATTTGAACAACAGGTTGTTGGAAAAGCAGAAATTGAAGACATGTATTCATGTTTTGAGACATCAAGTAAATACACAAAACGTACAGAAAAGAAAAATGAAATGTGGGCTGTCAAAAGGAAATAAAAATAAGACTTTACATTCATTTAAGCATGCTGAACAAGTTATGCACTGAATGATTATCAGTCAAAGTTTGAAACACTGACCACAATAATTTAAAGAGGAAAAGCATTTTTGAAAAAATTTGATTGCTGGATATTTGACCAACCAGTTCAGAACAATGTGATATTTAAGGCCAATTTAATGGTGGCATTTCAATTCAGTCATTGCAACAAAAGTACTTCATTTTGTTTTTGCTTAAAACATTTTGTTCATATTTACATCTCATTTCTATTACTGTATCAAAAGAAAGGCTGATTGTGCTATGTTGACACCGATGTGGAAAAAGTACACGTACATGTACAAATGCTTGAATGTTGTTGAGTTTGAGAGGGCATGCTATGGATACAGTTTTGTCTGATAAAAATTACCGGTGTATATACAATTCAAAAAAGGACACAAATTGATTTATTATTCCTCTAGGGAAATCAAGGCTGAGTTGTCTTATAAGTTCACCAGAAACCAAAATCTGTTTCTCTACTATATGCCAAAAGCAGTGTACACTGATACAGCGACTTCACTGAGGCTGTGGTGGATGCATTGGGCAAAGGGGACCCAATACAGGAAAGAAAAGGATTGGCCCCTAAGATGGCCTGCCCACAGGGAACCTTGAAGTATGTGTCTGCAGAGCATAACATTCTGTTGCTGTGAAACTAAAGATCTTGGTCCAATAGGCTTGACATTATGTTGTCACCATCTGGATGTGTGGTCCATGATGCACACAGGAGCCCGATCCATCAGGAAAAAACAAGCCGCACACTATGCACATGCCCTTTGAGCGGGTGGACAGGTCATGGATCTCACTGACTGCACTTTGCAATTTTATTTTGGTAATCTAGGTTCAAGTGACAGGCATTTGTTTAATATTTGTGGAAACAAAAATGAGCGTGCATGTATACATACATACATATATATTCTAGGGCTGCAATGACTGATCTATATGGAATAATTAATGAAATATTAATTGAAGATTTATTTGTCTGCCTATTTTAAATCAATCTTAATTATATTTTAAAGTAGATGTAACATTTGGAAATGTATAACTGCTAAAATATGTGTATAAAAATATATATTTTTGAATCCACAAAGTTCTGATGCTCTTATCTAGAAAACAAAAATTTATAACACAATGCATGGTGGGGAATTATTGGCCCTTCGAAAACAACACAGGAATCAACACCCAGGGTGGTTCGCTAACTAAGCAACAATGCATAGATTGAGCGGCTTCATAAAAAGCATAATACTGGACTTGGGATCAGCACATCAGCTGCACACATCACAGCTGCTGAAACAAGCTAAGTAACTCCTTTTAGTCCCAGAAACCTCTATCCTCACCCAGAACCCAGAATTCCCCCTAACATTTTATTTTAATTATCTAAACTGGCTAAGAAATTATTAATTTAGTGCCGTTGGCTTCAGCTATAAGATTAAGTATAGCATTGCCAGTTTTTTGTTACTCATGCTAGCAAGCAAATTGTAAACCAGTCTGTATATTATTTCTAAAAACACATTTATTTAGGTTTAGATAGCTATACGGAGGACTGAAATTCAGAAGATATGCATTGCTTAACTGGTCACATCTACAACATGGTTCATGAATTACTTTTCACTCAGTAGCTAAGCTCTTCTGCCACTGTTTTTTTTAAATATAATGAAACAGATTTTTAATTACTTTCCTTAGTAGGCCAGAAATATCTACCTGGTTGAACAGTGAGCTTCATAAGATAGACAATTTGATATTTTTTGAACAGTAACACAGTTATTAGTAACTTTCTACATTCGTTTAGTGTAACCAGTGGTGGCTAAATACTGTCTATGATATATAGAATGTTTTGCTATCATAAATAAAATTGTACATCAAAAAAAGCATAAGACAAATGCCAGAGAAATAGAATTTTTTTAAAATGACATGTGACTTACTAATCGACCAATTAAACTGACTCGTGCCAATAATGAACTGACAGCCCTAATATTATATATACCTGTATATATAAACAATGCACACATACATACACACACGTGCGCATGCACACGAAAACAAGCACACAGACCATACTCTCCCCAAGGTTGACATCTGTAAAGTGTCTGACTTTTCCCACTCCAGTCGCTGTATTGCACAGTACATTTTTTTCAGTCAAGGTAGTTTGTTTAGGCCCTACATCTGGTGCTACTGATCCACAGAGCACTCTCTCGGTTATGTGCTGTGACTTTCTTTGTGCAGGAAATAATGGTCTGCCCACACATACAGAGACATGCAATTTCTGATATGTGCTGCATCCTGCATTTTAGGATTAATTTCTGTCTTAGGCATTACTTTGAATAGAAAACCTATGAGATAAAAGATTTTCTAAAGCATCTGGTATTAGACTGATTTTATAGACATCACCGTGTTCTGAAACAGTTGGACGTGCTTAAAGCTAACTTCCACTGATGTAATACATTCCAGGCCTTCTTAAATGGGATTCCACGGCCATGAGGGGAAAATGTGTTACTTCCTTCTTGCAAATCACACATTTGAGAAGCTTTACCCCAGTTTCAAAAAGTGGCTGGTATACTCAGCTGCCCTTTTTCAAAATACAACAGCAAAAGGAAAAAATTAATTTGGAATTTCATTATTCCAAAATAAATTCCAAAATGTTTTTTCTTCAGAGAAAAGGGTCTCCTTTGTTAACAGGACATGAAAAAAATTGAGGTGGAGATACAAGATAAGTAAAGGAAAAAACTTGGGCCATCTCTCAGCTGTATTTGAACTACTTCAACTGATTGTAATTTTGTTCAGTAGGCTGAAGAAAACAGGACCCATCTGAACATGAAAGTGGACGCAGGAAATGCACTGTAGTGTTACTTCTCATAAACTTTACAAAAACCATGGTGTTCAAAGGCCACAGAAACATCCATCACTTTTTGTAAGATGGAGCACTGTGATCTACGCATAACTGCAAACCAGAAGTGTCTGCAGAACAATCCAATTTGAAACGCCTGTGTCATAACAAAAAGCAAGAGGGTAGAGATGCCACTGTCTTTCAGAATGCAGTCTGGTGGGGGTGGTGGGGTGTGCAGGAGAAATTCAGAGGGGTCCTCTATGCTGTTCCACTGGCAGAGTAGGAAAACTGGGGGAAGTGGGGTCTCCTTTCGCTGTCAAACGATTCCATGTTGTCATCTGAGAAAGATAAATAGATGGATAGATCGATGGAGAGAAATAGAGAGTTATAAGTTATGTTTAACTGCTCAGCCACAGCTCCTCAAACTTGAGAAGCATGAAACTACCCCATTCAGACTGATATATGCCAAAGATACTGAGTGAGTGGTCCAGCAGGGGGCCCCATTCTCACAAAAGAGGAAGCCCCACTCAGAAAAATCTTCTAAAGGCACTCAATTGACTAGGAATTTAACTAAAAAGTAATTCTTCAAACCGTTCTTATTAAGAAATACATGCACTTCAGCAAAGTGATTTTTGCAACTTTCGTTTGTTGGGGAAACAGTCATAAAAGAAGGAAATCCATACCACTTTTTCAGTTTTTGGAATAGGGACACATGACTTAACTGTAGAAATAACTGGGATATGGTCTTAAGATGCATGTGAAGAAATGAAAATGACTTTTCATTATGAGATTTTGAGACATCTTCCTGGTGTCAATGTCAAATTCTAAAGGTTTCACTTAAATTAGATCAACTCATTTCACTTCCTTAGAACCTTAATCATGAAATCATTATTTAGGTACAGACTGATAAAACATGTAAAGCAGGAAAAGTTAAATAAGAAGTCAAGTTGTACTGAGCAGGAATATACCTGTTGCTGATGTACTGACTAAATGAACTGTGACCTTAATATCTGCTGTCCTCGCTCTCAAACAGGTCTCTGAACTCTGTCTGTCTCGGTCTCTTGCACTCGTCTCTTGCCGTTTTCACCCAGACAGCTAGGAGAGTCCTGGTGTAACAGACATGGGGTCCTGTGGTGTGCGCAGCTGGGGAGGCATGGGGTAACTGAGAGAGTGAGGCATCTTACCTTGTCCTGGAGGTGTGATAGTGATGGTCTGGGCTGTGAACTCTTCATCAAAATACCGTGTATCTGTCTCCGAGGTAACCTGGGGCTTGAATGGGGGGACCAGCTGAGTGGAGAGTAGAAACACAAAGTTTGACAGATTGACAGTTTATTGTTCTGTCAATAAGACAATTTACAAGACATGGGGGGATCATCTATACTCCAAAGAGTCAAAACTAAAGAAAACTGCATTTTTATTGAGGTTACAACACTGAAACCAAAAAGACGGAGTTCTCCACATTTGCTAAACACACTTTAGCCCCTTTCAGTGTTTACAATGACAAGCTAGTGCAGGATGGTTTGCTGCCTGGTTCATTATCTAATACAGCTAATACAGTGAGGTTTCAAAGTTTTTGTGTGCATGTACCAAATTCTGACTCCAGCAATGGCCACTGTGGCCAGCTGTGGCACTTAATTGGCTGTAGTATTGCTCAGGGAGGCTGGGTTTTGTTCAGCTGCCTTTGTCCTGTCTCATCATGCTCCTCTGTTCAGTAGGGCGCCTGCAGTCTGTCTACTTCTGCGCCTCTAACACAATGACTGCGCAGCTCGGCTAGTGCACTGAGGAGTGAAAAGAAGCAGTGGCTGGCAGTACATGCCTCCACGGGGAGCACATGTTTGTCTGCTTTACTGAAATTGACAGGGCATTGGCAATAATGAGATGGGCCTGTGAACACAAGTGGGAAATTCTATACGGAGAGATTGAAGGGAGAAAACAAATTAAATTAAAAATTGATTTTTTAAAAAACACAGTTAGAATTGTGTGATTGGTTCTCATTGTTTTCTTTATGATTAATAACCACAACTACCAATTTCCAAACGAGCTTAATGACAGACAAGTTTTCCACACCAGCGCTAACACAGCCAGCCTGATGTGGCTGTCGCTGTGCTCGTCATGGGTTTCTGAGTGGTCTTGCCAATCTATTACCCAACACTTCAGCTTTGTTTGCAGGCATTCAGTCCCCTGATTAGTGCCTAATCAAAGCAGATGCTGTGGAGTGTGTCTCAGCTCAGCACAACAGGCAGAGTAGATATTACTCTCCAGTCTCTGGAGACCCCATTGCCTTGAATGAAGCTGTCTCTTCCGTTATTAGAAGCTACACAGCTACAACTTACGCTTAATTCCTGAATTCTCCAGGCATGCTTCACACTCCGCTGGAACACACACTGACCTGAGCTTTATGAGGTAATGAATAAATATTCATTTTTCTTTTCTGGGACAAACTGTGGCTTTCTCAGCCTGTGAAAATATCATTTTAAATGGTTGCCCAAGGATAAACACTGAATAAGTTTACAGGAGGCTGTTTTTTGCCATGTGCTTTTGGGTGAGGCGGTGTGATGGGGATCAGGTGCGGGGCTGCGCCGTTACCTTCTTCTCGTAAACATCCTGCCACACGATCCCAGCAAAGAACCTGTGCTGCATGATCTCCTTGGCATCATCTGGCCCACCACCTAACCTGGAGCAGAGAGAGAACCACATCCAGAGTCACTGCTGGGCCAACAGCTCAACCTGCACTCACAACAAGCCCAATATATCAACCAAGATGTGCTATGCATAAACAACAGGCACACAGCACCGATACTGACCGACAACAGGTAAGACTATCACAGCCTAGATATGCTAAAGGTAAAAGACCAGTCAACAGCATGCTATCTGTGATCAGGTGTCCTTGCGATTGTTCCCTGTAGACACCGGTTTGTGTAGACAGGAAGGGACACAGTGGAGCAGCTCACCGCTGTCGGGGGTCCTTCTTCAGCAGGCCAGACAGCAAGGACTTTCCCTCAGGGGCCAGGGTGCGAGGGAAGCGGATGTCCTCCATGAGGATAAGCTCAAACAGCTTCTCGTGGTCCTGGTTGTAGAAGGGCAGCCGGCCACACATCATCTCATACATGACCACGCCCAGTCCCCACCAGTCCACCGCACGCCCGTAGTCGTTGTCCTCCAGCACCTGGGGGGGGGCAAGAACTTTATGACACACAGGGCTGAGGGAATATATGGGTATGTTTAGTGTGCAGCAGTGGGGACAGCAGTGTGGAGTGCTAAAGGGGACATGTAAAGTGTTGACCTGGAAGGTGACATTTTTTGGGACATGTCTGCACCTGGCCCAATACCCTGATTCTTCAATTAAAATCACTGGTCAAAACAGAGTGACTGACAAAGCTTAAGGTAAAAGCCTGGGTGCATTTTGTGAAGGCGAACGCCTAGAGGGCAGAGCAGTGGTTTCCAGGCCTGCGTGCAGTGCCCTCATTCCACAGCCAGGCCCTGGATCCCACGGCAGCCCCAGTGCGGCTCACATCTCACATTAGAAGCAGGGATAGAGTTTCCACTGGTTCTCCATGCATTTAATCACTGGGAGTCTCAGCACACAGGGCCATGAGAGGGGCTGGGGGCAGCAAACCCAACAGGCAGCTTCTCGAGGACGATGCTCTCACTGCTACTGATTCTCACTCAGTATGCTGACACCTAGAGCTGTTGCCCTGCTTTGACACATTTTATGTGCAATGTTTGTGGGCTGGTCAAACTTGCAATCAATTCATGTGGCTGAGAAAAGTCAATTTCAGCAAAATGTGAAAGTTAATTTTAGGAAAAAGAAGCAGTAAATGACTTCCACAGGGTTTGCAGTTAAATACAAAAGAGGGAAACCAGCTGAAGCTCATATTGATACTGGGGGAAAACAATACATTTCTTTTAACTACCCTGGGTCATGTTTTTTCTTTCAGACATAGCTGCAGACCAACAGGACTTAAGAAGGACGTGAGGGAGGGATGGACAGATCGAGCCGTAAATGGAACAACAGTTCCCCCCCTGAGCCTCTGAGCAAGTTGCGGTAAGTTGGTGGAGGAGTGGGAGGGCAGGGGTAACGTGAAGCCGGCGCGGCGATAGGATTACTCGGCCTTCTCTATTTCCAGCGCTGCTGTCGTGTGATTCACGCCGCGCGACAGCTGGGCCCGCAGCTGCCCCATATATGTAGAGGAGCGGCACAGCTGTGGAGCTGCCAGGACCGCCGGAGCCAAGCTCATCCCTCACACGTAACCAGGGCTGCAGTTACACTGTGACACTGCCCTGCCGGCCCAGAGGAGAGAGAGGAAAGCACTGGGAACACACTCCTCTTTCTCTAAGGCACTCTCTTCTTTCCTTTTTTAAAATCTTTCAGAGGAAGGTAACTCCAGAGAACGGTTTCTCCTCACTCTCTTACAAACACATGCACCTGCTGTACCTACTCTTTCTCTTCATCTACTGTGTTCACGCACAAGGAACTCAGGGACCAACTTATACATGCAGGCATCCAAAGACATGGCTTGTACAGGACAATCACTTGTGATGCAATTTACAGACACCTACCTCCTTGTACACATAAAAGAGGACAAGTTAAATTTGTTTACACCTTGGGAACTTAACACGAGCATGCACTGTGATATGTCTACCAATACCTGCATTTTTTGGAGCGGTACAACAAAATCACCCAAGAATCACTGTTCTTTAGCCAGAGTGGGGCGGACCCAGCATTGGCCTGAGGAGACACTTTCTTCTGGCTGGTGGAATATTCCCAGACGCTGCAGCATTCCTGCGCTCCACAAACAACAAGGTCATTGTTTACTGCGGAACAACCTGTAACGCTGTCCGGCCCCCACTCCTCTGCACTGCTGCACCTTAGTCTCCATGGAAACCACCCCCACTGTCTTTACCGCCAGAGCGATGTTATCGCATGGTCACAACGTCTCCATAACATTGAGGGAACACAACTGCAATGTTGAGAGGGAGGGCCACACTGGGGAAATGGGAGCTGTACCAGTCAAGTGTAAAGTGTCCAACACATTTTCTATGCATTAAACTCAGTATACTCAGAGACTGTTCATATAGATAAAATTCTACATTAGGCAAACAAAAACAACTTCAATAATAAATTAAATCCGTACTGTGGTTTTTTCAATACAATAAAAGTACATGCATTAACTAAAGCTAAGAGGGGCCTAAGCACAACAACAATGAAAAACAATTACCCATAAGCGTAACTTATTTTCTTTTACCGAGTACTAGCACCAATGCCTTTAAACCCACCCTCCAGGGAAAATCATTTCAAGAACCCCAACACATATTCAAGCTGCACTGTCAAATTAGTGGCGGTACATATTGTTATGATTTCTCAATCATAAAGTCAGTATGCTTTACTTGTGTCTTTCATTGGGCCATGGCGGACAGACAGGCTCCACCTAGAATGACAGAGAGAGGGGAGTAACAGAGATGGGCCGGGGACCCCGCTTTGGCCAGGTCAGGGGAGGAATCCCAGGCAGCTGTGGGCTGAAGCCCCTGCAGAAGCCAAGAGCAGCTGTAGCCACTGTGGCCTTTTCTCCAGGGGCGGAAGCTCACGTTTCCCAAGGCATTGCCAGAACCCCACAACAAATTCCAAACGGGGGCTAAAAACAACGAGCCGGCAACTGTGTCAACATGGGCACCCCTCTCCCGGAAACATTCCTAAGGCCGGAGACACGGGGGACTGCCACACATACACAATGCCATATCATTTCACAAATCACAACCAGGGTCCACCACACCCCACGCATGTTTCAGCTCCACCTGACAAAAAAGGGAAATCTACAAATCATCCCTGATTCAGCATTTCTTGTTTATTTTCCTGTTACAGCACAAAGGACTAGGCCTGCTGGCTGATATAGGTCCATAATGACATAAACCTAAACGTAAGCCATTTGTGAGCTCATCTAATCAGACCAATGCAGCCTAACATTTATTTATCCCGTAGGGTTTTTAAATATAGAATAGCAAAGTTCCTCACACTCTGAATATGTCCTGAAAAAAAAAAAAACTTCCAGGAATCCAAGCATCTACCTCCTTCCCAAATGAGGGGTGCCCTGGAAAAACATGATAGACTACATTTTCTCTTTTGTTTTGTTAATCCCTTTTTGACATCCCTCAGCTGGCCCCGGTGAATTTGGTCAGGAGCTGAAGTTCAATGATTGGCTCACAGAGATCACATGATCTCTAATCAGTAGTGATTTAACCCCTCTCATGTCATCCTTCTGAAACGATGAAACTACAATGTAATGGCAATACTTTTCCCCCAGTAGAAATGAAATATGTGACTCTGTGTGCTTTACAGTGAAAGATTGGTCCCTGTACTGAACCAAGAGTTCCAGCGGAAGCAGGTGCTTATGAATATTCATTGATGGCCAGACCATGACTTGTCCTGTTCCGAGCCTAATCACTATGGATATGCATAGAATCGTTGTAACAGCCAATCATTAAGAACCAAAATATGTTCCAGCCCTGCCTGTTCATGAATATTCACAAGTGCTGTAATAAGAAAGCAGTGTTCCACAATACTTGTAAGGAGCACCCGGAACTCTTTAGTGGAGGGCAGGCAGGAACACAGCATGAGGGATTTGGCTGGTGATTAACATTGATGGACTGTACCTCCGGGGCCAGATACTCAGGGGTTCCACAGAAGGTCTTCATGGTGGCCCCGTCCTTGATTCCCTCCTTGCACAGGCCAAAGTCTGTGATTTTAATGTGTCCATCCTTGTCCAGCATGAGGTTTTCCAGCTAAGGAATAAAAACAAACCCACATATGTGTAGGTATACACATGCACATACACACATTTACAGACAGACATTCATGCATACAGTCATTCAGACATACACAAACACACACATCAACACAACAGCATCGACAAGGAGTCCAGTCTTAACAGTTCACAGTCAAGAGAGCCTGCACTGAGTGGCCTTTAGTTTCAGAGTGTCCTCTCAGTAAAAGTCACCTGGCAGCTGTAGCTCACACGTGGCCAGCAGTGCCATGACCGAGTCAGCACATCCTCTAGTCTTGCTACCCTGGCATTTTCAGCAGAACCTTAGCAGGCTGGGAGCCTGGCTCATAAACCCACAGGAGGGGGGTGGTCAGGGGGGGAAGGTCTGCTGACCTGGCTGGTACAGTTTCATCAGCTGGGGGAGACTGGGGCAGCACATTCTCCAGCCCACACCCAACCACCACACACAGATATACTGGTGTACCGATAGCTGCCCCCATTTTGTTAATTTCAGTTTTTACTCAGTTTTAAACTGTCATTTTCTGGTCCTGGATGAACAGTATTTTTAAGTATAAAGCCTGTTTTCTCCCTCCCCCAGACCTTCCCATGAAACTTTTGTCCTGTCTCAAACTTCAGTGTCAGCCACCGCTGGTTCCAGCAGCAGGGAGAGCCTGGGGCACATTTGTTGCGGCAAAAATGACTTTTTGCTCTCTTTTTTTTCTAGCTCAAGGTGAGCATCAAACACACTTCATTAATTAAAATATGACCAATGCTTCCACCTCTGGCGCAAGGCTGCCATCCATTAAAAGAGTGCTTACAGTACCTTGCATTTATCCATTTTGAGCCATTGGAACAATCCATTCAAGACACACTGCCAAACACGGTTTCATAGTGACTCACATATGACTGCTCTGATAATAAATGGTTCTAATTTACTTTGGAACAAACAAAATATTTCTCTTGATATGCAAACTAACTAAAAATACATAACTTTATCTTGCAGTGAAACCACAATCTGGAGGAGGCCAATCAATAAATATTTGGCTTGTCCTG
Organism: Albula goreensis; assembly: GCA_022829145.1. Lineage (NCBI taxonomy): Eukaryota > Metazoa > Chordata > Actinopteri > Albuliformes > Albulidae > Albula > Albula goreensis. Next base: position 19,519,475 of record CM040749.1, read on the forward strand.
CATGACTATTTATATCCTGGACATGCGTCTTCACTCTCCCACCTTTAGGTCCCTATAGACCACGTTCCTGTCCGAGTGCAGGTAGTCCAGTGCGGAAACAATTTCTGCCCCATAGAAGCGGGCCCGTTCCTCTGAGAAGACCCGGTCTCGTGACAGATGAAAGAAGAGCTGCAGCAGGGCAGGCAGGATGAGCAGTTAGAAAAAGGAAGGAGTGGGGCTTGGGCTGCATTGTTGACTCGATTGGTCCTTGTGGCTGTCTTTTTGAAACTCACCTCTCCACCATTTGCGTATTCCATGACAAAACACAACCGGTCATGGGTCTGGAATGAGTATTTCAGTCCCTGCAGGGGAAAAAAATCTTGACTAAGGGATTTTAAGGTAACTTATACTGCAGCGAAATAATAATACAGACTGTGTAACTGCATTTCTTTCTGACTTACACAACAACATCTGTTCTGCATTTTGACTGCAAATGAGCAATAAAAACTAAGCTTTATTATAAATTATAAATAAGACACACATCTGCTTCACACATCTGAGGCTGAATCTGTATGTTAGATCTGAAATGGTGAAATGGCAAAATTCACATAGTAGCCTTGATTGTATCTAAAGAACAGTTTTAACACGTTTAACACCCTCTCTGGACATATAAAAATCTTTCCTCTAGATGAGCTCATTTCAGGAGAAACTGTGTACAATGTCAGTCCAGCAGAGCATGAACAATCTTCTCAGATAGCGTCCATTCAGTCTACTCCACCATACTGGATATTTAGTTGATGGGAATTCAGTTTCCAGCACAACTGTTGTCTGACAACTGATGGCCTATGCCACCCTATTCACCACTATGGAGACAGCGTGTGTTATCCCAGCCACTTTAGGCAGACAGTTTGGGGGGAGTTTGCATTGTGGGCCTTCACAAGGTTTGATAAAGGCCGTCTGACTGCGAGAAGCCTTTCAGAGCCTTCAATGAAGCCTGGTTCTCTAGCTGGGTTATTTAGCATCACTCGAGTTTCCCAAATGTGAACCCGCCACCCAGTTTGAAGGGTGCTCACTGGCTAAATTTGGAGAGCCACCTATTCAGCAGCTTTGTGGCAGAGGTGGAGTGTTTGGGTTAGGTGTATGAAGGAGTCTCTCACCGTCAAGAACGGGTGCTTGGAATTCTGTAGCACTCGGTTTTCTGTGAGTGTGTGCGCTACTTCATCCTGAAAGATCACAAAGAGGGTTTGTACAACACCCACAATGAGCGCCATTTAAACCCCCCCACTCTTTTTCTCATGCCTGTGGGGCCACTGGCTACTCACTTTCGCTACTATCACTTCCTTTTTCAAAATTTTCATGGCGTAGTAACGTCCTGTGGCCTTCTCCTTAACTAGGATGACTTTTCCAAAAGTGCCTTTTCCAAGGAGTTTGAGGTATTCAAAGTCATGCATAGTCTAGAAAAAGAAGAGTAAAGAGTTATGGGAAACCAGAACTTCTGCAAACTTATGTTGTGTACAGTCAACAATAAAACTTTAGTGGCTTCACAATGATGCTGAAAAAAAGAGTCACACGACGACATGTGATGGTAGACTCTGTACTTGTCACTGCTATAATTGTCACACTGTATGTGGCAGTCCCACATTTCACCTCTGACCCATGCAGCCTGGAAGAATGTTCAAAACGTGTGTGCAGGAAGCTTTGTCACATAACTAGATACAGTCCTCCACATCTCTCCCAAGGTGACAAAGCAAAACAGATATGTAATCTGGTGCCAAGATGGAAGGGACAGAGGCTGGCTGGATGGCTGTTAAAAGAGTTAGTGAGAATTGGATGTGGACAATGCAAGACGCACCACTTTCAGTCTGGGTTTAGTCAGGTACATCTCCATGTCCATGGGGTCAGGAGAGGAGTCCATCATCTCCTCCTCCTGCTTCTGTAGGCTGTCTGCGACAGCTTGGATGGCTTTTGTCCATTCTTCCCTAATGATATGGGGAGATTTAGAGAGAGGGTGAGAGAGAAAGAGAGAAAGACAGACAGACAGACAGACAGAGAGAGAGAGAGAACAGAGTTTGAACTGCACACTTGACATCGTGTCAGCTGGCAAGCTCCTTTGTGACAGTTGGCTGAGCTCATCAAAGGTCTGGAAATTTATGTCCGCTAGTGACGTGCATGTGCGCATGTGTGCATGGTAAGCCTTGGGTATGTCTGCGTCTGTCAGTGGCTGCGTGTGGATCCCGGGTGTGTCTGACACTGCATCTGTTCCTGCATGAGTGTGTGCCCGCGCAAGCGCACAGTGCATACGTGCGAGTGCTTATAGAGCCAGCGCCTGCGAGCGCTCGCTCACCTCTCCTCAGGGGTCTCCACGTGGAAGGTGCGCTCGATGACAGTGGTCCACTGCAGGCAGCGAATGATGAATGTGTTGGGCTTTGGCCGCTCTGTCTTCATCAGCTGGCACTCTGACCACATCCAGAGAGAGGGGAGGGGTAGAGAGGGGACCGCAGTTACAGCCATTTGTCTTTATTGCCAGCACAGGTGACGCTACCGGAGCTGTCACCAGCCATTCCACGCAGAGGCAGGCATGCGCTGGGATCAGTGAGAGGAATGGCAGCAGGGGAAATGGGGTGGGGTTCTAGCACCATTTTCCCATCAGACAACAGGGAACATACAGGTACAGCTAAGACTTTTGCGGAGAACCTTGGTGGATTCCTTATGGCTCTAGCTGGTCCCTACAAAGATTTCATGAAGTCCTCTTTTACTCTTCACCCATTAGGTTTTATTCGAGCTTAAGCACACATTCTCAGTCCAGGGGACTGGAACCTTAGAGAACCATGTAGCTTTAAGCGCTATTATCTGTGTCCCTTTGTAAGGCCTGGGCACCACTGACCTAAAATTGCGTGCATCATTTGTACAACCAAAAGGCATTAAACATCATCACAATATTACAAGTGCTAGATTTAAATATAATCTTCACCTTCCCATGTTACTAAACTACATTTCAAACAAAATTATCAAGGAATAAAAAACTGACAGAAGTCAATATTATGAGTAGATACTGACAAATAAAGCAGTATCAAACCCCTTGTGTCATGTCATGGACCACAGCTCAGATCATACAAAATCCAATTAGAAAATCTGCTGTTGATAGACTATAGCAACATTCTTAGCAGAAAATAATGAAGACAATTAGCAAAGACATGTTTGAAAAATGATTTTGCATGTTAAAAAAATGAACACTTCCACACTGCAAATCGCAAGTAAAATGATGTATTCTAACGTGCCATAAGCTTCAACATAAGTGTCAGCTTGTGTTGGTAGGCTGTGATGTGCAGATAAGTATTACAATGCCCTAGAGGAAAATAATGAGAGTGTATGTTCACTGAGCTTCAGTGTTTCTCATTAATACCTTTCTAAACCCTAATCTCAGGTGCGTGCCTGGTCAATGTACAAGGGAAACGGACCCTTCAGTAAAAACTCTGTGAAAACACTTGCTGATGGAGCAGGCTAGAGTGCTACAAGATAAATAATTGAAATCAGGCAGTTAATAACCACTATAACTCAAGGGTGTCAAGTGGAAACGTTTTGTTTAACGAACAATATGCTGTCTAATTACTCTGTTCAATCATCTGCAGAACACAGAAGACCCAACTTTCCGCATGTGGATTTCCACTCTGTAGTGCTGCTGCACCTCTATCACACAAAGGCATGGGCAGACTATACCTGCCAAGGCCTCTGTTTTCAGGTCACCTGATGAGACCAAATATCCCACTAGAGAACATTTTAATCCTAATACTATTTTTTAAGATGTGGGTCACATCTCACTTAAGCAAGTAAGAAAATAAGTAAATATCCAGGCCATGTGTCATGGGACATTCAAAAGAGTGGTGGTGGACGATGACAAACTTACGTGCTACTGAGAAGTTATTTAATGGCGTTTCCAGTTGGTCAACATCTTGTGGTCGCTCCTTATATCCAATGAATGTACCATCGCTCTTCAGTAGAAAATACCTTGGTCTCCAGGTCTTGATATACTCTCCTGCAGGGGAAATGGGGAAAGAGCTCAGTGCTTTTGAACAGGTCTGCACAGTTCAATCTGTAATCAAATGGCAAGAACCAAGTACTGTAAGTGACGACAAAAGAATTGCAAAAACCATACTGCTTCCTTCTAATTTTAGTAATGCTCCTGTCTGTTCTTATGTTGCTTCATTTGTATGACCGAAGTCACTGTCGTTGTGATCTGTCCTATTTAAACTACAGATTTCTGTGACCCATTTCCACTTAAGACACCAGTGAGGCGCATGGGTGTTTGTCACAAAGTCAGCACGCCTGCCTCCCTTCCCTCCATCCCCCACTGAGCTCCAAAAGGGACACAATCCAAGTGCATCGATCCTTCTGTCAGAAGACACCCACCAATGAATTTATAAGAGGCAAAGAAACTCAATTTCTGCCACGGACGTGTCATGAAACGCTTTGCCAGATGTTCGGAAATCCGGGAAACAGCTTACGCACCATAAAGGAGAAAGGGTCTTATTGTGGAGTAGACCTGAATATTTATACAAGAAAAGTGTAATTTATTTTTAATTACTGAAGCTGGGTATTAACCCCATGCAGTGCCTGTACAAGCTGTCCTTAATTGCCCCATTTCCTGTGACGGAGCAGTCTGGAGATACAGCATCAGTCAATCTGGGCTTCTGTTCCTCTCTGTTCCCCACTCTGGGGAGCAGGCAGCAGTTTGAGCGGGACGCGTTTGTGGACCCCGCTGCCTCCGAATGTTGTCAAGTAGACAGTCTGGAACCCGACTGACGGGACAGAGTCACGTCTCCAAAATGTGCAGAACTGTTAAAAAAAAAAAAAAAAACCCGAGAGCTCAAATTCTGCCCTGCAGATGCTGGAAGAGCTCTCCTCAGTACTGCGTTAATTTGAGCCAGGTTCTTTCCTCTGTGGACTGCTACCCAGTTCTCAACTTTCACAACTGAAGAGTCAACAACAGGGGGTGCCGAGATGGATAGGTAGAGTATAAGGTTATGGACAGTTTTCCTTACATGTCAGATACATTATACAGCTTTCACCTTTGATCTTGTACTACACATTGATGGAAGATAACAATTAAAGGGGCCAAAATATAACATCTACCTGGTCTGAATCGAGACAGAGCACATGTGATGAACAGAGACTAGCCTGGAGGACTGGAGGGCTTAATGCTTTGCGTCACTCCCCATTATGGGATTAAATCATTAAGACGGGATACAGGAAAATTGTAAACACCTGATTTACTGCAACTGGCAGAGGAGGCAGCACGAATCGTGCAGGAGAGAAAACATCTGCCCCAAAGCACTGTACACTTTACATTCCCATTCAGAGCAGATGTCCAATATGTTATTACTGCTGTTGCCATTTTTCATCATGACACAGGGAGAGATTTTTCATTTCTATTCTGCAGAGTAAGTGTTTTAAATACACATAGTTCAAGTACAAATTAGTTAAAACTTTGACGCCGTTCAAAACGGTTTCCAACAGTTATGGTTCACTTTCAAATCTGTGCATGAGCTCCTTATCAAGAAACATTCCCTTGACGAGAGAGCAATGCTCTGTGAACTTTCATAATGCACTTGTTCAATGTGGTTGTGCAATTCCAATTAGAGGCCGTCCATCTGGGTGATCGAAATGTTTTAAAAGACTTGTCCGTTGACTAATTATCACTACTTCCATCCAGTCAGCTTCTTCTTGGCTGACTCACAACGGTCATGTGCGTTGGTTCAGCGACATCATCATGCTGGTGTTCTCTCTGTACGTCAGCGGTGAGGTGAGCCCGTTGCAGCAGAACCACATCGTTAGTTGGAATTAATTGCTTTGGCTTGTGGGGGCAATCTCTGGTGGGAGGGGGGTACCCCGAGTCCCCACAGTGACCAGTTCCTCACTCAGCTGTGGTAAACGACTTGGCTGACCCTCTGAATCCCCTCCTGCCCATGTCCACTTGCCAAGGTAGGCTGGGGACAGTATGTGCTCAATGCAGAGGGAGGACAAAAGGTCCAGAACGTCCAGACTTGGGCCCTGCGCTTCCAACACAGCAGAAACAAAAAGCCCAACCGAGTGACATGCACGGACCCATAATCAACCGTTCATTATTTTAGCAGTACAGCCAAAACTGTATTAATTAAACCAACATGGTACGTTGTCTGCTGAGGAATAAGCCAGAGCCCGCAGTGTCAGCTGTGTGAGGAGCTGGCCAGGGGAGGGATGGGAGGGGAAGGGAGGGGTTTGCTCGGACAGGGACGTGGCATGGGCACAGCGGCGGTGACAGGCAGGGACAGATGTGTGGGCGGGGGGAATGGTGGGGGACACAGCGGTCAGTGAAGAGGCTCCTCGGGGTCTCACATGGGGGGTCCAGCCTCTGCCTGCCAGCACCTCTGACGCACACTCTGGCTGCTTGCTGTGTGCCCCCAGCGACAGTCTGCCCAACCCTTCTCCGCCGCACAGCCGCCTGACATTCAGGCTGGCTCCCAGCGTCCTCAGTGTCTTCAGCTCCCTTTCAGCTCTGAGCATTATACATTTCTCACTATGCTTTCTGATGGCCTCCTGATACCTAAAGTATGGAAACTGAATAGAAATTGTTTGCTTGGTTTTCTAACATCAGCAATGGGTTTTTAATCAATGGGCTGCAGGTCTCAGGCACAAGTAAGGTAAAGCACCAAACTACTGCAGTACATAGCCAGCTAGAAGACTATTGTCATGTAAAATATACAAAAATACAAAGAATTTAAATTAAACCAGATTGGATCACCTGAAGTATTCATAACATGATTGTTATTTTAAATTTACAAAACTGATATCATGAGAATTAAAATATTTTAAAAATGTAAAATATTACAAAACTGTGGAATGAGCACAGCTTGGTATACTAAGTGAGGCTGGATTTGTGCCGCTGTGCTGCAATGAAGACGCTCACTGCAGGGGAATGTGGCACCTTGGCTCCACTTTCCCTGCCGTAGCTCCAGCTTCCAGATATTTTCCAGCCAGGCTACACAGTTTGTGTAGAAGTGAGATCTAATTGTCCAAGGGGTTCATTTGTCGTAATTCGCACTAGCATGCATATGATTTCCAGGAGATAAATGTTTATGGAGTGGATTAAAAAATACCTCAGGCCAGCAGCCAGACTACTGGGACAGGGTTATGCATGGGCATCAGAACCACCATGCCACTTATAGTACAGTATTGCCTGGAAGAGAGAGAGCACTGAGCTTCTGTTTGGAAAGTGATAAGAAGCTCTTGTTGGACCTCACTGGACAGGAAACCCTTAACTTTCACACACTGCCTGGCACCATGGCCTTGTGACCAATGAAATGCTGGCTGTCTATTAATCTCTGTCTCACTCCCCTCCCTCTTCTGTCTGAACTCTCTCTGTGGAAACATCTCTGATCCCCTGATCTTCTGCTTTTTTTTACTGCCCTTCCCCTTTTAATGGTCATTAGTTCTACTTTTTGCATTGACCCTTTGCAATGCACAAACTAGTTTGTCCTTTCCTCTCATGCATCTCTCCTGAGTGTCTCCAAGGTGGGAGGGGATGAGGGGAGCACAGCTGTACTTTTCCAACTCTGGAGGCGGGGCTTGTGTCCTGTGACTTGTCTATGCCACTCTTTGGCCTCAGCCAGGCCCTGGGTGGTCCCGAGACACAGGGGGGCACTGCGGGATGACAACGTCCTGATTGGAGGGGAGAGAGTGGACAGAAAGCGAACAGCTCAGATGTCAGGGCGAGCGATACGGCCAGACATTTCCCTGTTCTTTTTTTGGGGGAGTTTCGTCACCCCTGCAGGAATGCTGATTGATGACTGGCAGTGAACACAGTGTGGACATAGAGCTTATCCACACACTTACAGCATCTTCTCCATAACATTTCAGACCCATTAAATCCACATTACATTTTTGCAAATGCTCTGTATTAAGTTCAAAGGAAAATGAATTAATAGCTGACTAGTAAGCTAGGGAACTTGGTTTTGATATAGGACAAAGTACAGTGACAGTAGGTCTGACACACTTCAATTGTGAAAGAAATACAGTGGTTTCTCTGAGCATCAACAGTCTGATTCTTCAAAACAGGAAGGAACAAAGCTAGACGATGCAAGCAACCGGCAGATAACATCAAAACCAAGAAAACACTTTTTTATACTGGTGTTTGAGCCACTGAGTCTCCCAAAACACAACAACATACATTAGTTCCTTTCAAAGCTGCTGGCATTTTCATTTGGGCTGTTCCTGAAGCAGAAAGTGTATTCAGACTTACATGTACTTCTCCCTTTTGCCTCCAAACCACTAAAACAATAGCAAGAGAAGGCTAAAGAGAGAGGATGATGGGGAGAAAACGGAAGCCGTATATTTCAGCAAGCTTAAAACTGAGGGAAAAGTGAGAAAAAAACACCACCTATCCATATCTACAGAGTGTCTACAGGATGGAGAGAGACAGAGAGGTGAAAGGGAGTGAGAGAAGACAAGGAGGAATATGAATGTGAGACAGAGAAAAAAACAACCTGTTTCCTAGTGGTCGATGCACATAAAGATGGATGGAGAGAGAATGAGAGGGGAAGAGAGGAGGGTGAGAAAACAGACGGGAAAAGGGAGGTAAGGGGGAGAGAGGGAGGGATGGAGAGAGTGAGGGAGAAGAAAAGAGAGCGAGATCTGCTCCCCTGCCCTCCTATGGTGTAGAGAGGGGGCCCAGAAGAGGAGCTGTCGGGGACTGATAGAGTGTCTTTACATGACAAACAGCTGCTGAGGCTGGGGATGCTCACTGGGCAAAGTGGAAAATAATGAACAGTGAGGCTCTGCCAAACAAAAGGGAATTCATCTTTATTTGCCAACTGCTACACGGCCTGAGTCTGGACAGCCATACTGAGCCTATGCCACACCCTCACAACACAACACAACAAACCGTCCATCCCAGACTGTCCCCTTACACATACACACACACACACACACACACACACACAAACACAAACACTGCACAGTAACACCTGTACACACACCAACACAATGGAATGGCCTCTGCGCCAGCTCAGGGAGTCTAGATGGTCTTCCAAAAAAAAAAGGTTGCCATCGCCTGCCTAGAGCAGGAGGGACAGGGTTGAGGCTTCTTAAAATCATTTGGGTATCTGCGCTGCCTCTTTATACAGCTCCAGCAGTTTGTGTTTGATCTCCATCTGCACTCCAAGGCAATGCACAACAGAATGAAACAATTTAAGAGCAGGGGTAGTAAATCTTCTCCCCAGCACTACCACCCTGTGCTCCCTCCTAACCATACAGTACAGATGATCATTTAGAAAACCCACAGCTGTGTCGGAGATCTATGTGCACTAAATGCAAATTTGATTATTCGGAGCAAATTACCTCTTTAATTGAGTCTCCCACATCATTTCCACAACTTATCTTTATATCATCCCAATTCTTTTCCATATTTGAACCACGTGTTGTAGGAAACCAACAGGAATATTGTTTAAATAATTCCATCTATCGTACCACTTGTACTTGTACTGAAAACAATAGAACCGAAATGCTCACAAGCACAGAATAATTGCTAAATGTCTGCCCGTTTTCCCTTCAGTCCCATTTCATTTGTAATATGAAATGCATTTGTAGTCCATTGAAATCATGAAACAGTTGATATTCTACAATACAAATGGTTATACAGTTCAGACACCCCCCTTGCCAGTTTCAATCCTGTCATTATTTACATAAGTGGCTTATTAAATATGTATCATACTTCCAAACAGTTGCATTTGTCAACAAGAGTATGATTAAATTAATTTGAATTTGAAAAGGATTTGCATTTTCAATCGTCAAGCAACAGCTACATCATACAAGAAAACAGTCAAATTCAATCACAGCAAAGTGTGACTCTGCTAAACAGCTCCATTCACATTGGAACACTGCTTCAGCTTCCAGAAGCTGCTGTTGTCAGAATGTGCATGACCACATGTGATGTCTTCAAAATCAGTCTGTTATTGGACACAGACTAAGAAATATACTCAGCCTGTCTGTATAACTTTCAAACACAGGCAGGCTTTCTAAAGATAATGACAATTGTTACACTCAAACATGCCAATTATAGTAACTTTTAACTTTGGAAATTCACTTAGCTGCACACTGCTACTTTTCTTTGGCACCATCATGTGATGTGACCCAAATGCTCAGAGGTCACATGTTTACAGAAACTTGTTTTCCAGGTGAGGTTTTGAATTTTTTAGACTTGCTGTGCTTTATACAGGCATCTAGACCCATAAACTAAACTATACATCTACATCCTTAACTAGTTATTCTCTGGATATTATTGTGTCCTAGTAGCAGGTTCACCACTGAAACATTACTTTACCCAATGGCCTTTCTCCACTCCAGGTACTCATATGGCCCTTGTATTGCCCTTTGAGTTATAAAACAGTAACTCTCAAACAGACAAGTAAAACCATGTCACTTGAGAATATTTTTGAAAAAGCTATGAGACCACAGACAAGACTCTGTGGTGGAGGTCATCAGTCTGCATCTTTGTCTGTTTGCATGCAGCCTGTGTTTCTGGGTCTCTATGTCACCGAGGAAGGAATGTGTATAGGAGAATGTCCTGCTTAGCTTTTTAATAAACACATCATGCAAGATTCACGCAGTTAAAGAAAGACCAACCCCTGGGACCTGGCATCTCACACATAAGCGCGCGCACACACACACAAAAACACAGACAGAAGCAGTGAGCACTTTTCAGACCTCATACCCGGCAGCTGGACTTCCTGAGGGGGGCTGCTGTTTCGTTTTGTTCTGGGCTGTTTGTGGCTGGGGATGAGACGAAAGAGCAGGGGTAGCGGGGGGAGTAATGTGGGTGTGTGTGAGAGTGTGTGTGTTGGGGGGGCAGAGGAAAAAAAGTGGGGGTGAGGATTAGAGAATTAAAACTCAAAAACAGGGGGCCGTGTCTTTTGTTGGTTTTTTCCTGTGCCGCCCCCTCCATCCCTCTCGGCTCATTCTGCCGGGGTCCTGCCTGTAGCCTGCAGCTGCGCCTGGCTGCCCTGTGCCCTGCATCTCAATGAGCTGCTGCCGCCCGCCAGAGAGGGGGCTCCCCAATGGAGAGGTCACCGCTGACAGACTGACACTACAAAACAGGCTGTGACTGAGGCCTACCCTCTCCCCATGCCCATATAAGGTAGCCCGGTCTCACAACGGGCATATTCACAGGCCGGCCCAAACCGCCCAGGAGTTTTGTCTCTTTTTTCTTTTCTTTTTTTCCTCCTGCGGTCCCCTCTCTCCTCTTTTGTTGGCTCCTTTCTTTCTCATGCAGCTGGATGGGACTGCGCTGCAGAGCCTTTGGCACCGCTATCAACAGGTCGCGGCGTAAGCCCAGGCCTTGTCTGGAGGGCTGGCTTTTTTTAAATTCCACTGCAGCTTTCTCTGCGCCACAGCCGCCACTGTCGCTGCCGCTACCGCTACAGGGAAAAAAAAAAGGGGGTTGGGAAAAGGGGGCCGGAGAGTCAGCCCCTCGTTCTCACGCTCATAAGAAAGCCCTCGCTTCTTCTCTGCGGCGAGTGACACCTGCTGATTACCATAGAGACACTGTGGGAAGTTCTCACTCTTTTTTTGTGTTTTGGTTTTTTTGTTCCCCTCCCCTCAGTAAACAAGCAGGCTATGGATTAGTTAACTGGGTTAATGCACATGACAAACAAACAAACAAATGCACAAATTAAGGAGAATCAGATCTTTGGTTTTCTAACCCGCGTTCACCAGTGAACGTCTGCACTGACCAACATGGGTGGTTGATTATAAAGTGAGGAACAAAAACAAACGATAAAACTAAAGTAAACTTGAACATAATCACAGTTAAAGGAGACGAGTCAAAGCGTTGGAGGACAATGCTCTCATTCAGAAATTCAACTTCAGAGAAATGAATACTTCCTTTAGCAGGTGAAATTTAGGAACTTTTTTTTTAAACCTGCAATTACTGTTGAGTGTAATGAGATATTCCTATGCTCATATATATTAAACTAATACACAAAATGAAGAAAGGAATATTTTTTTGGAAAAAAAACAAAAAACAATAAAAGTGGTAAAACTTTCTCAGAGAATTGATTGGAAACATCAGCAGCGCAGAGACTAATGTGGATGTGACAGAAGTGGGAATCTACAGCAATCTGCCCGCACAGCCAGACTCCATCTGAGAGAACAGCTGAGTGCTTTTGTGCCTCCATTTTTTTTTTTTACAGGTGCCGGGAAACGTGGCTCGGAAGATTGATGTTAGAGACGGGTAGCGCCACGCCACTCGGATGCCGCTTCCGATGGGGGTGAGTCATTAGTTTGGCACGGGGTGGGTGGGGTTGTGGGAAGGGGGAAGGGAAGGGGGGAGCGCGAGCGGCAGGGGTGCCTGCGTAAGTGGAGAGAGAGGGCGGCTGGCAGCGTCGCGGCGCAGTTGCCGCGCTGGTTGCTTCTGCACAGCAAAGTAAGCACACAGCGGGCCCGCCGCGCGCACAGACAAGTGACAGAGGTGGCCATTCCTGCCCTCCTGTTCCCCTGCCATCCATCCCCTCTCCCGACAGCTGTGCCCATGCAATTTACTTTTCTACAGCACATTTAGCAAGGGCCCGCGTCCCATTACCCGCAACACTCGGCCCCTGCCTAGGCCCAGACGCCAGACAGGAGGGCTGCCGTGTGGGTAGCCCTGACTGTGGGGCCTTCAGCTTTTTGGTGAGACCAGGGGGTCCAGGACCCGGAGCCCAGCCAGCAGTTGCAAATGGAAAATAACAAGTGCCAGCCTGACTCTGGAGCTGGCGCTGACATAAAGTCCCATGGGTAATCTTCTCAGCGTTGTCATGGGACAATGCATATCAGGTGGTCATGCTCATTTAAAGCATAAAGGCAGAGCCTACACTAAGCTCTCTTAACATGCTTAAAAGAAAAATGAAACAAAGAGAACATACAGGGTGCATTTTGTACTCATGAAATAAAGTGCAGTTGAATGTCAAGGAGAGCATGAAAAGGAGAGGTGCATTACAACTATGAAGAGATAAAAAGCTCTCCAACACTGTCCCCCTTTCCTCAGTACACAACTCCACAGGCATGACATGTGCATGTGTAAAAACAACTACTCTGTCCCAGTGACTGGCCAAATCCAGAACACCAGGCCAGTGCAGAAATGACTCACAGGTGTCTTTCAGTGCCAGGCAGGAGTCAGAGTGCATGAGGACCCCAGCACAGGCAGTGCATGCGAGGCCTCCGCTGGGGCAGCATGATGCGGTGCATATACACAGACTTTTTACAAAGATACCAGGCCAGTAGCTGCAACAAAGAGGATGTGGTTTCCGAGGAAAATGGTACTTATATTAAGAATTTGTTTCCTTTGTCACTCGCTGGTTTGTTTTTGCATGCCCCATGTCCCCTCCCTCCCAAACCCCATCCCCTTTATTCTGCTGAGAGTATCTCAGGGCCTGTAGGCAAAGCTGGCCGAGTCCGCCACACACAGTTCCTTGTTCTGGACCTCGTTAGCCTAACGAAGGGGACAGCCCCGTGTATGGAGTCACCTCTCGTCAGAGAGCGAATGTCTCAAACGGACGGGGCAGGGCTGGAGGGAGGACAACGGCACAGTTATGTCACACTTCACTGAGCTCTTGGCTGCTGCACCCAAACTGGAGCGGGAAATCTAGTAATTTGGCCCTTTCATGTTCTGTGATATTCCACCTTTAAATAAAATCAAACAACATTCTAGATTCTGCAACACTTGCATGAACATGGATGAACAAGACTGCAGTTGCTCTTGTTTCCTCTGATCTCTATCAGGCTCACAGCAGTAGCACAGTGACGAACTACATACAGATGTTATGTTCTTAATCAACAAAATTACGAGGACTCCAGTAAAGACACAATTATGAAAAAACCTTTTCTCATTTTGTCTGACAGAGTGAAAGATAGCTTAGGTGTTTTGTAATGTTAGTTCTTCCACACATGTGATAATGACTTTCTTTAAAAAGAAGAATGATTATTTTCTTGCATTTAACATCACAAACGTGGGCTGCCCAGCTGTGGGCTGCGTATCCCAGCGAGTTTGGGCACGCTGGCAGCTTCCCATGCTGCCCAGCGCTCCACCCATGAGACCAGCCCCGTACAGCTGCAGCATGGCTACACTCCCATCACTCCCACCCAGACAGCTTAGCAATTACCCAGAGCACCCCAACCCCCAGCAAGCACAAACGCACACATGTACACGTGCACATGCACACTTACTGTCACACACTCAGTACATACACTCACTCACTCTTTCTCTCTCACTTACACACACAAACACTCTCACTCAGAAACACATACTCCTTCTCTTACACAAACACACACATGCATACAGTTATTCTCACATAAACACACAGAATCACTTCCACAATAAACAACAACACACTCACACTCACACTCTCACACGCAAACGCATGCACACACACACACACACACACACACACACACACACACACACACAAGCACTCACACGCATGGATGCACATAAACTCACTTTCACTTTAACATACACACACTCTCCCATAAACACACACACACGCACGCACGCACGCATACACACACACAAAAACACGTCACTCTCCACCAGCATCAAACAGCATCAGCCTAACACAAAAAGGGCAAGGCCTTGCAAAATGTGTTTAACTACAGAGCTGCCTTGACAAACAGACATGGGCCAACAGCTAGGGTAATGATGTCTATGGCTGGAATGCTTTGTTCAAATAGGGAGGCCCTGAATGTTCACCACAAGGGAGTGGGAGGGAGTGGCCTCTGGTTGGGTGCGACTCACTCAGCTGTTCCTGTCCCCACAAACTCCTCTGTACCCACAGTGGAGAGCAGGAGAGCCCCTTTAAGACATCAAACACCCAGCTCAACAGAGGCAAGAACTGCTCATTCACACAATCAAGGCTCAGTCTGGTTAGAGGAACCATGCTTGTTCCACTTTTTTGGAACTACCATATTTTTACTGAAAGGGGAAACCTAACCCCCCTTATTCTACCATGCAGTATATGACTAATCTGATATGAATCAAATGGTTTCTGGTATCTACAGAAATAGAAAGGTTGATTTATTCATGCTCCAGCCTTTAGTTGGATGTTTGGCTGAGATGTGACCAAATGTGAAAGTGGGGCAGGAGGTAAGGTTCTGGTCTGAACGTGCTACAAACGACACTTCCATATTCATCAAAAGCAATGACCGAAGCACTGCTGTACTGTGTGCCATCTCTATCATTTTACATATATCAGATTTTATATCTTAACATTTTCATTCAGAAACCTGACAGATCTCTCAGAAGTTTGTTGTTTGTGTGTGTGTATGCACTGTGTGTGTGTGTGTGTGTTTGTTTGGGGGACCCTACCCCTTCATGCCACTGCTCTCGGTTGTGGCAGGTCTATCAGCAGCACTGCTGCGGCGGAAATGTGGCCGTTGCAAAGTTTGCTTGTGTGTGACAAAAGCACCTGCCCTGCGTCTGAGTGGCGGCACGATGCCACTGCATCACTCGCCGTCTGCGCTGTGGCACGGGGGCCAGGACAACGTGACAATGATGTGACATTAAAACCCATCTTGTCAAGAGGCCTTTTCGCAGGGGAAGGCTGGCGGATGCCCCCAAATCAAAACATGGCTGTTCTGGGTGACATTTCGCCGAGCACAGCTGTTGGAACCTGACAGCATGCCAACTCACATTCTTGAAGGGCTGTTTGCTCTGTGCGTGCATGTTTTCTTCACAATATTTATTCATTTTTCAGTCAAGCTGCGATGTCTACCACTAAATAAAGATAGGGACACTTTTATATAGGACTTTTTCCTCTTCACAAAGGCAGGATATACTGCATATATACTTGGAGTCAAAAGGCAAGGTTATACTCATGTGGTTGCTCAAACACACACTTCTCCCCCGTTATTTCTATGCAAACAGCAGAAGAGAAGTGGAAGTCTGTACTATGCCATGTGGTTTTATGTAACTGAGGTTGTAACCAGAAGGTTACAAGTTTGATTACCAGTTGGTGAATTGCAGTTTAACACTTCAACACACATATATACAACTGCTTAATATAAATGACACAGAGAATATTGTGATCAATGTGGTGAAGAAAGCATCAACACAAACAGGTGTTAGCTGCAAAAAGCACAAGATCATCACAGGACACTCAAGCTTTCCCAAGGCCATAGATTAGCTATGGGATAATTAAACTGTCCTACTGTACTTCCAAATAAACATGTATGCTGCATCTCTCTGTAGTTTTTACCAAGATTCTCTATTGTCCCTGTTATCAGGGCAGCCTTCCTGGACTCCACAAGTAGGGTTGCCGTCTGCAGATGACCACAGGGAGTTATGCTGGTCTCAGTCTGATGCAGTGTCCAGACCAAAGTTCTCCAACAGCAATATGTGTATGATAGGCATCTATCATACTGCAGATATACCATAATAGTTACTGACAGTCTATACCCTAGCCTTTCAGGATGGAAACGGATGGAGGTGTTGTGTGGCACAAATTACAATGCAATGAAAAGGAAATCTCTTCAAATATGTCTGATTATTCATTTTTTATAGACAACAATTAAGAAAAAATCTCCCCTGACATTCTGTGTGGTCAGAGGTAAATGCAATCAATTTTTCAGGAATAAGGCCCATAAACCAATTATATTACTCCTTATGAGATGCAACACTGAGTTTCAGTAAATTACTTTAAATGGTTCATGATGGAAACTACTCAGTATGCTCAACTATGAAAGCTGACATAAAGTGAGAAACGCAAGACTGTATTTCACTCTGGATCTATGTGTTGACAATTTGGTCCACCAAGAAACACTGACACTTTAAAGTGAAGATGCAAACACTGTGCTGTTGTTTTTTGTCCAGAATCTGTACCCACAAAATTGGCTATGGTTTGGTTTGGACCATCATTATGGTCGATGAGCTCTGCGGGAGGTGGACCATCACTCAGGCCCAGATTGTGTGATCCATCATGAAAGCTCATAATCATGCCAAAGTCACACTATGGAGACAAATCCCTTGCATAATAGGACAGGAACACTGCATTTCAATTCAGCCCAGTGTAACACTCATTTTATGGAGCAGAATTCTAATAGAGTACAAGGCCTAACAGTAAGTGCCCAAATATTGGTCGCAAAAACTGCAACATTATTTAGCATGGGAGGGGGAACAGTGTTGAAAATCATGTCAACACATGCCAGCCACAATCAAACTACATCAGAAAATAGGAACAGTCACAGAGATAGTTGGACAATTAACAAGGTAACTGCTAAACACCCCAAAACTATAAGCAAAAGCAAAAGTCAACCATTGTCTCTGCAATAATGAGTTAAGAAGATGGGTCTGAGCTGGAGGAACCTAAATCATCGATCAGGTGATCCTGTTAGGGAACATCTCACTTTCAAGAAAATGATGTCAAAATAGTTGTCTATGTTTGTTTAGATAGCTAACATTTTCTGTTTTGGAAACAAATACATTGGTACCTTTGTAGATTTTCTGCTGTACCGAAAACATAACCACAACCCCAAATGTGAGTATGATGTACAATGGCACCCCTTATTTTATATATATAATATTAAGCTTTAAACAATTTATTTTAAGTATGACAGTAAAAAATATGGTACTACAGAACAATCAATAATACAGTAAAGAAAGACTGTTATTAATTTAGAGAACAAAGCATTAATTATTCATAAACATCATTTCCTATGAAACACTAAATGTATTCATTCTGCATCTCAGTGAATGACAAAAAGGGGATTTCCTCATGCTGTGAGGTATGATCAAACAATATACCTACCTTACAACCATAAAAATATGTCTAGTGATCCTAATGTGCTCTCAAAATGTACTGGTCATCCTCACAAAACTGGTGTGATCGTTAGTAAGATTGTGTGAGAAAAATGTCCTTTTATAACACATTAGATAATAGTGCAAAACTTTCACGAGTCCTTCCAGATCTATGATTCATTACTGAATGATTAGCCATGTCTCCAAATGTCATGAGGCTAACACAAAAAGACCAACTGAACTGCACTTCCAAGTTCATTGAGTACGAGTGATGTCATCGCAACAAAACCTCCCAAATCCTTTGCGTACAAAATAAGATTGCTGCCTCGCTGCACGCCATAAATCCGGAGCGCGCTGCGATCCCAGTTATCCTCTGCCCAGAACCGTTACCGACTGCGTCTGTCTGCATAGCTGAACTGGGATGACCCTGTTACAACAGCGCTCTGTTGTGTCCGCAAGGCGGCCGAGGGAAAACTACCAAGCTGCACTGCAGCATGCTGTCCACTCCGGCCCTGCCTGCTGACTGTCTGCACTCACATCTGTCAGGGCTCACTTCTGCTACCCTCCATTAGCCCATTTCCTCCTACATTCACACTCTGCTATGGAGGCTGACACTTATGAGGTGCAGGAGAGACCATAGCTGCTACTTAGCCTTTGAGAGCCATAGTGGCTGTGGGTTTTCATTTGAACCTATTTTTGATTAAATAATCAGTCTTTATTTTAAACAGCTTGAGCCCCTGTTCAGAGTGACAGAATTTTAAAGGAAGCTGGAAAACCTGAGAGACTGCAGCCATCTGGGACAGGAGCTGCGCTGCCCTGGGGTAGGGGGCATGCACAAAGCTTCACAAAGCCAGCAGGTATGTGAGGAATGCCACCTTATATAAACACAATGGAATTCCCCAGCCATAACCCCAACTGTGCTTTAGGACATGAATCTGGTCAGAGTGAAACTACTGGCATCCCCTGTAACTGTAAGGGGAATGCGATTCATCAAAAACATATGTAAGATACGAACTGTGATATGTCCTTTTGCACCTACAGGAAGATACAGAACAGTGAAAAAAGGGGGGAGAAGTTATTTATGTATTTATGTAAGTAAATACATTAGCAACAAGACAGCTTCTCTTCAGACAGACAGAGGTTTTTAGTTTAGCAATCTTCTTTAGTGCCCCTTGATCACTCGAGCCAACTCTAAACCAGTGAATATATTAAATACAGTGTCCATACAACAGACTGGCACAAGAGGAAAAAAGAGCTCCTTTCCTGAATGAGGATGCTGTCTGGTGTTTGTGCCTCTGCTCCTAGCATATTTCCTAGGCTTCTGTCATAACCGTGGCAACAGCTGCATGCACTACAGAATGTAGGGATGCATGGCAGTTGCGCGATAGTGTGCAGAGGTCATGCAGTTTATGGAGTTCCATTGAGGTCAGAGGTGAAACTGATCAGAGTGAAAAACAAACAGGCACCTCCTAAGGACCTACCCTGTCTCTGACTATTCCTTTTTGCCATTCTGTTACACTTTGGTTGTCAGTATCAAAAACATAGAGCACAACACAGATCGGATAGCTTTGACTTGTCAGCATCAATCCAAATCATTGCTGTCCAGATTGCTGTGCATCGACCGTCAGGTGCAATGCTAAATGCTGTTACGCTAAGTGAAACAGGATTTAAAATGTCTCAGATAGACCACAGCCTGCTCAGTGCAAATGCTCAAAAGAGCCTAATTCTGTCACATAATTATATTACAATGAACACTGAAACACTATTTCTTCAATACATTTCTAATTTAACATGCTGGAGGGCACTCTAGAAGGAACATCACACAACCTTTTAAGAAAAAACCTCAGCATCACAAGAGCATTAAAGGTTGTTAGGCATGGCCACACACTGTCCCTGGAAGCTAACCTGCAGGAGATGCCTTATGGCACATGATTTATGGGCTGAAATTACTGAAGGGCCATAAACATTACATTACACCTGAACCCCCACCACACAACTCTGGACTTCAGCATGCTATTTTGTGCATGCAGAGAAATGTTATATGTACTGTAACACAGATAAGAGGAGAGAAAGAGGAATGGTTGGGGGATCCAGCAAAGGATCCTCAAGCAGCACTTCACCAGTTGGGCATACAACCAACATGTCGCTGGTTCAATTCCCAGGTGAGCCACAGCACTTGATAGCACTTACCCCGAGCTACTTCAGTTCCTACGCAGCTGTGTATATGAATAACATGTACAATGTTTAAGATTGTTTAGGTTTGTTCCAGTAAGACTCACATTCATAAAGGGAATGGGAGGGTACAGCAATGAGTTACAATGAGTTTAGTCTCACATGGCTTTTCAGTCTTTACTCATTACTTTCCAATATTCCAGTGGTAATCACCAATGCCTCCTTTAATTTCTCTGCTCTGAGAAAAATATTCGGTAACAGCTTTCAGCATGCAGATGTCTTGCTATATATGATATTAAAAAAATATTAAATGTCTGTGTAGTCATACACTGTATGGCACTATATTTTCAATTTAATGGATTATTTAAAGTTAAATGCAAGGGATTTTCAGTGAAAGATTTCTGGGTGGGAAAAAAGGCTTTATTTTATGAGGGGGGAAAAGGCCAATTAAACGGTCTGGCTTCCCCCTGAAGAAAAGTTTTTTGCTCAAGGTAAAGATTCTGGGCGCAAAGGGCATTACAGAAATAGCCTGTCTTTCACCAGTGCAGTGGGGAAGTTAGTTAACTAGCAAATTTCCAGCACATTCATGATTTATTAATGGATTAATATCATGATCGAGTTGTAACTTGAGGTACAAACAAATTATTTAATCAGGCAAAATATGAGATTGCCATTCAGTTGAAAAAAACTTGTCTGACTGCAGCATCTCAGCAAATAAGCTTTTTCATTATTAGTTCTGTATATGTTGCACAAGCAAACACTGTACAGTGTTGGTAGGTTTTGCATATACCCATACAGCAGAGCTAATTCATTCTTTCCCTTTAAAACAAAATCATTCTAGGCGAACAAACAATCAGGCCAGTGTGTAAAACCGGAAACATGAGAGAATACTGTAATCTTTGTTGTTAACATTTGTATGAGCTCACATATGAAAGAATAAGTCAACACATTCGGAGCTCCTTTTTGTGTTTTGAAATTCAAACCACAAGCGCAATGCATGCAACAATGTGTACAACGGCAAGCCTGCAACATCAAAGCGAGAAGAGAGGAGAAAGCGTTTACCTCTCTTGTGTAGCCATCCCTCCTTCACAATTACCACATCAGTCATGGTGGCCTGCAGGGGTGGTCTGTCCGTGGAGTCTGACAGGGAGAGACAGAGCTCTGATCCCCAAACGTCCTTCACTCAAACCGCAGCAGGAAGTGGGACACCAGGAGCCGCCTTCTTCAGAGTTACCTATTGGGTTTCAAGCTAAGGAATGGAAAAAAACAAGAAGAAATAAAAAATTAACCCCATCTGAGGGTAAAACATTTCCCCCTCGCCCTCTCCAAATATCAATCTCCCCAGTGAATCTTCCTGTTCATTCTCCCGGGAACAAGTGTGATTTCCAGGTATTTCTTTGGCTCCAAGATATGGTGAAAGAGACAGTGTGATTATACACGTCCTTCATGAGTATGGTATTAGGATATATAATAAGGATTTTCCTTCTTTCCAAAGGAAAAGGGTCACAGAAACCTGACAAGAATTACTCAGTATATAGAGTACTTGAACCTATTGGCCTGCATTTCATGAGGATAATTAAAAATGGAAAAAATAAAACCACAGTGAACCACCATCTCATGAGCAATGGCACAGGTGAATTACTGTTATGTTGCAAAGCTGAAACACTTTAAGTCAGCATCTTTTTGCATTTCTTGGAAAATTCCACTTTAAACCCTTAACTATCAGTGTGAACAGTCAGTCCTCGATGCTGCCTGATTCTGCATTCTGGAGCCATCTGTGCTATTGACCTTTTGAGTCACTTAGACACATGCATGCAAAACATTTTTAAAAAATCTGCGAGTTAAGTAATGATGAAGAATGAAGACAGCTTTCAGGTAATCTCTGTGGTGCCCATTACCCTGCCACTCAATGCATGAGACATATTGCTGTTCATTACCTCTGATCACACATGGATATCAATTTATTCTGCAGCTTCTGTGGGTAACCATCAAGACCCTCTGGAAAAATTGACCCCTGTTCACAATTGAAATCAGGGGCATAGCACCAGGGGGGAAAAGTGTACTAACTATATAGGGCCCAAGGATTTGAAGGGGCCAGCAAAAATCAGGGAGTTTTTTTTTTTTTTTTTTAAATAAAAAGAGTGGAGGTTCCCTCAGAACCAGCTTGCATACAGGGCCCAAAATGTTTAACTACACCAAATTTAAATAACCCTTTTCTTCTCGGCTTAAGGCTGGGAACATCCACAGAAAGCAGTGCTGCCCCTGACAGGCAAAAATGGGTCACAGATCACAGATCTAAGGGCCCCTGGATTAATATGTCCACCATTACACCACAGATAAAAGGTGGCTTTTATACGATCTGCTACAAGACTTTCTTCACAAATCATTATCAGTGATCTGCAGTTCAATAAAAATACAAGACAGGATTACTTCAGACTGAGGAGGAAAACAAATTAATTTTTTGGAATTGTAATTTTTGGATGTAATTTATGCAGGCCTGAACAGCAATGCATTTTATGGTGAAGCTATCTGACTGAAGCAAGCACTTCCTTAAGTAGTAAGGTTCAGAGGAAAATTCAAATGCTTAATCTATGTACAGTTTGTCCTCTTCATTCTGTTCTCATAACCTTGACCAAATATTTTACTCTTGAGGAGTAATGGTAAACTGTGTCAGTCGAATGTCCTCAAATGACGGACAAAGGGAACCTGCACCAGGTTTCTCTGGCAGTCTGCTATATGAATGCTCCTTGGTAGCATTCATACAATGCATTAATTATCACAATCCTGATGCAACATGTTTGTACTGGTATGTGTACACACACACACACACACACACACACACACACACACACACACACACACACAGATGTGTGTTAATGTGTTAATCATCGCCAAGTGACGGGCATTTTTATGTGGTGCAACGCTGCCCCTGTGGCTCACGTGTCTGCCAGTAACCGCCGTTAATCATGTTTGCATTCAGAGTGCCCTGCCGCATTTTCAAACAAAAACAAGCCAACATGAAAAAGGCTGGGGTGGCAGTGGGAAGGGTGATTAATGGATGGTGTGCCACTTTAAGACCTGCAGAGCTGTCAGCTGTCTGCATGTGGCTACTGCTTGTACTTCAACCGGAAGAGTAATATGGTATCTGTGACCAAGGCCCACTTGCCCTGATTTAACATGAGGCATGTCTATAGTCTACTTAAACACTCTCAATCTGGGCAAGCCACACAAATGCATGGTTTGGTACACTACTGAAAGTACTACAGTCAGACATCTTGGCTGTCAACATCCTAAATCAGTACATATGCCAAATTTAAAAAAAAAAAAAAAAATGGGGAGAGCTTGGGAGAGTAGACCTTGTTGGTACAAACTGAATGCAGTGGGAAATTGGTGAGGAGGAAGGCTGTGTGCGGCTTGCATAAATGTAAACAAGTAAGTATTTTGACTGTGCTTGCCTCACAGGAAGTCATTCATGCTCAGTGACCTTGTTGTGCCCTTTACTGCTCCACTGTGGCACCTACACCAGCAGAAATGTTGGTACACAAACATCCATGCTGTACAGGAAGAATGCTGACAGGGCTCTGAGCAACACCTGTTTTTTCAGCAGCCATGGAGGGAGCTCAGCGTTCACAAAACACACCCACTCTGTGTTTTTCAGGAAACCGAGCAGCCTATACAGGAATGAATTTGGGCACTGTGGTGTATTGTCATTCATTAGTCTTTGGTTTCGTTTTTGCCACTCACTAGGTTGTAATGTGCATTTGCCAGCTAATTAGACCCTGATACTGAGCAAATGTGACCTAGGAGAGAAAACAAAATTCCAGGCCCAGCTGAGTGATTAAAATTGCATAGGTTTATTGAAGAGTCTATGTGTGTACATATAACAGCTTAAAACATACTGATTTGATTTTAAGAAACACGGTTACTACCTGAGTCATTAATTTTATGTATGTAGGAATGTACATAATTATGAATATTATGATATTGTTTCACATGCATTTATTTATACACAGGAATTTTTGGGAAAAAAAAAAACAAGAACAGCTTTTTCTTCAGAAAACCAAAGGGCCTAATTAATTGTGATGCTTCTAATCTGACAAAAACATCTCCTTGTTTATATTTAATTTCAAAGGAGTATTCATGCATTGGATACCTGTACTTCAGAAGTTCAGAAATGCAGGGTTTGGAGAATGATTTAGGTTACACAGAGGTTGTGGCTGGGGCCTGCACCTCAGGCCTGCTGGGATTGCTGCATCAAGCGGTGCGCTGAGAATGTGGTGAGGAAAAAAGAACATGCTGTTCCTGTGACATCTAAGACAAAACTCTACCATCTCAGGCTCCTCCTGCCCATCAGTTAACACTGCCATTCAGACAGAGATCAAACACCCCAGATTAAAAGGTACCCCTTTGGCTCCCGCACGCGCACACACACTCACACGTGCATGCATACACACAAATGCGCACACACACGCACAGAACCCACTGTGAGTGTGACGGAGCTCAGGCGCCTGGCTCCAGAGCCACCGGCAGAGCTGCTGTTAATGTGATCAGCTTCGCTCTGCTACTGCGGGCTGCGGAAAAAAAGCTGGGCAACTGCCAGCTCTCGCCCAGCAGCACTTGAATGAACCCGGTACCCTGACAGGAGGTCACATGGTAAAGGGGGCCTAGGGCAACCGCCTGCCTTCCTCTCCATCATTCATCATTTCGGCTCCTGCTCCAGGGGCCACCTCATTCAATGCAAATCAGCGTCATGCAGCAGGGAAGCAGCGAGGAGCTGCTGGAGCAAAGAGGATGGCTCAGAGTTCACTGCACTGGAGCTGCCACCGCAGCGCATCTCTCCCACTCTGAGATTACAGCTCTGTGCAGACATAATGCAAAGACAGTGTTTATCTAGTACTTTGCTGCGGTGCTGTCAAAAGCAGTTGTAGGGCAGGATTGGGGGATTTCCACAAGACAGTGTGTACAAGGTGACTTTGGTCCTTTCAAAAATAAGGAAGGGCACCCTTCTGCTCTGCTGACACATACATCCCGTACATAACTTGATTTTGTTGCAAAGTATAGTTACATGACCTAAAGAATGATGCCAAATATTTTTGACCCATTCGCCAAATGGCACCTGGTTAGCTTTATTCACTGGCACTTCTGTACTCTCCTTAAATGCTTGTCTTATTGTGTTAATTTTAAGGCAGTTCAAGTCCTGACCTTCTTTTCCTCAGGCTATCAGCTGGCAGTGATTGCACAGATGTGCACATGAAAACTCTGTTTCCCAGAATGCACTATAAGGGGAAGCTTTTATTACTGTGAATAAGTTCTTGGCTCAGGATTCTTGATGAGAGTTCAGCTCTTTGGGAGTTGTGGGTTCTAAATCCCAGGGTGGACTGAGGACAACCAGAGAACAAAATTTGCTACCAACAACAAATGCTCACTTAAGAAACATACTTTAATTTGATACAAAAATCATTTCTGGATGATTTTTCTCATCAACTTTTGCCAACAGACATATCATACTGATCAACTGTAGTTAAGTCTACATATTTTCAAAGAAGAAATTCTAATATCAAGTACACATCCATTTACCAAATATCTGTTTAAAAAAGATTCAAACAAGTATTTCAAAGCAGAACACACAAAACTAATAACCCTGCTAACACAGACTGGCTCTGTACACAACAAAGTTTGTCCCATTTATGTTGGAATTGACACTACTTACAATCACATGAATAAGTACAAAGCTAGTTGCATTTACATAATCAAATATAAACAAATGACCAGGTTCATCCAGTGAATTCAAATGACTCTGGACAGGAAGACTCGGTTAAGAACCGTTCTGAATTACAGCTTTTAGTGTGTTGTTTGTTTTAATTTTCAGTAACTTAGCAACTGCCATCCCCCTCGGTTTCCAATGGACCACCTTGAATGAGACACCACATTCCTCAGGCAAGCATGAGTTGGGGGTCTGTTTTCTGGTTTTGTTTGCAGTTTAGGAAGGTTTTTTCCTTCAATGCTCTTTCTCTCCATCCATGTCCCATTACTTTCATTTAGGCAGGCAGTCTAGTTTGAGTCAGCCCAGTTTCTTAATGAACTTCAAGGCAGGGCTATTAATTACAAAGGTCACTTTGGTTACTTTTCTTCCACAGAGTGAGGCGACAAGACTAATTTTAACCTTCACAGTTTTCAATATTGTGTCCACTTGCCACACATAAACCTGTCTTGTCGCCACACAGCTGCTTGCTTTGTGCGCAATTACCAAGCCTTTATATTTTCCCATTGCATGAGCTCAATGGGAATTCTGAGGATAAGCGCAGAGCACTGATAAATGTTGCCTGTGGCAGTTGCAGAGCGGAAACAGAGCCAATCTGTGACACAGGGGCACAAAAGAGCTGATCATATGATGCAAACAGACAGGCTAGCATGGGGATCTCCACTGCTGATGGTTTGATAGTGGCCTGCTTGCTTTTGTGGCTTCCACCATTCTGATGTACATAACAAACCTGAGAGTGCAGGTTGTACTCATATTATTGTGTTTGTAACTCATGGCTCATATACTAATAGGCCAATAAGAGCTCATGCAGCTTCCACATGTGTAAGGAGGAAATGATTATCTCAGCACCTCTCATCCACAACAGAGCAAGTAAAGAAGTAAGTATGCCATTTCACTGCCCCCACAACTCTGATAAGACAAGAGTCACATGCCCCTTCTCTGACTACAAACTGCACACAGACACAGGAGTAGTCTCATGATTTAAAAAAAATGCATTTTTTCCAACCACAAATATGAGGTCACCAGGAAGCTCAACCCCAGCATCACATTGGGAAGTTATTACCATTGGATATATTCACTTAAAAATCTTGATATGTCTCGATATTCTCATAGCACCTCCAAGATCATGTAACTACCACAAGCCAAGCTGTCTATGGTCTCACAAGACCAGCCCTCCAAGGGTTCTCAACCATCAGCTCATTCCCACAGAGTGTAAGAAAGACAGTAAAATACCCCACATGTAACAGCCCAGTGGCTTCTGACAAAATAGTGACCCAATTCAGCACTGCATACAGCTTTCAGTGGGTGTCCATCTGAACACAGGGAAGACTTCACCTGGTTCTTCTTCTTAAGTATGTACTGGCAGAAACAAAGTGGAGTTAATTCAATGCTACAACCATCATGACACACTTACTGTTACCTAAACGTAAAAAAATGACAAAAATCAAAGATGCTAAATTTGTGAGAATGAAAAAGCCTTTCAATAAGACTGAAGTACTAACTGTCATATATTTTTTTGTTTACATAAGTATTAATCTTTCCATCAGAAATGCCATAAGTGTTAGACATTTTAAGGACTTACATTAAAAGCTGAGGCCAGATATTGATAAACGTGCAATACAATAAAAATAATTATCTGCAAAGACTAAATAACAAGTCAGACTAAATAAATACCTTTAAACGTGAATGTTTAGCGGTGTCCGTTAGTATGTTACAGCTGATTGAGTCATTAAACTCTGCACAGTTCATATAACAACATTGTTTATATCACCCGATAGTTAATGCTCTCACTATTTGTATGAGTACTTATGCGTCCTAAAGTGCAAACTGACGTAACCCTGTCGTATACATTTTAATGAGTTAAAGTGAGTTATTTTATGACTGAAAACATTAGGCACCTCGCTCCTTTGACAGCACCTTGCCGTAGGTGCCAACTGCACTTACCACGTGCTTGACTCATTCACAGTATAATTGTTAAAAGATGTGGTGGCTTCTACAAAAATACGCTGTGTCATTGCACGTTTTGAGTTAAATAAAATTAAAATGCTACCACAACCATTAATCAAACTGACTTCGTGAATGCTATAGAAACAGGATGCCTCCTTCATAGTTTGCAAAATATGTGGCCATTTGCTTTGTTTCCTCAAAAGCAACTATCAGAAACATAGCCATTCAATTGCCGAAATGAAGACAATTCTTAATAAGACTCATTACAAAATGTACCTTCAAATGAGGCTTAGGACAGTTACGAACTATACGTTCCCTCTGTGAACCAGAGAGCGACTCTCATAAACGGTTTCGATTTTTTTAGTATCAGGCTTGTTATGACAATGGGCCGTAATACTGAAATGTAAACATTTGAAGGAAGTCTATGTTCAGCTTCACAAGCAAAAGTTCAGCGAAATTCTTGAGTTTATCTTACAACTCAATCCCTGTAACAACTGAAAGCAGAAAGCAAGCAAATGCACGGCGAAGTTAGTTTTTGCACGCTTGATAATGTAGCGTCTATTTACTTGTCTAGTGATCTTCGGAAAAAAACATGGGAGGTTTTAGATTGCAGAGTGATAGCTAGCCAGTCACTTGAAGTGACTAGTTCCAGTACAATCTGCTGAGTGGAATGCAGGAGGGAAAACGACAGAGCATCCACATACTCGGCCTGGGCGGCTCAGGAAAAAAAAAACACGGAGTACAATGCCAGAAAATATAGCCTATATTAAATAACATTGCAGTTTAAAAATCAATAACCGTTTCTTGGACGTGTCTACTTCAACGAGCACAGTGTTTTAGAAGGTTATTCTCAAAACTCAAACATCAAGTTACGAAATACCACAGAGCAGTGTTCACACAGATTCTTCACTTGTTTTTGGCGAATTTTGCTAGTTTTTGATTGGGTTCTGGGCCTAGCCAGGGCAGCTTGGGTGAGAATAGCCGCATCCCATTCAGTACAATGGGATCTACCCTGTGTCTAGCAGCAGTCGGACACATAGTCTATACGAAAAGCAAAATGCAACACTTTACCTGGACTAAGGTTTCAAAAGTGACTCCCGATCATTATTGTGGAAGCTTTTGGAGATTTATTTGGCTGTTATGTCCTTCAAAAATCTGGCTAAAAGTCTTCTCGTTTACTCCGACTCCCTTGCCGTTCTTCCACTACACCTCCCAAGCTTTCTGACTGTAGGGCTCCCGTGTCACAGTCCTTCCGCCTGGGTCCTAGTGCCGACCTTTTCACGGCACTTTAACCTCGTTTGGCTTTTCGGAGTGCTCATAAGGTACACTTAAATCTTTTCGAAATGTAGTTTTGAAAAATCAAGCTTCCATACTGCAAAACTGCATTTAATAGTTACATGTTTACATACATTGTTCTATACTTTAATATTCTGGCCATAAATTTGGATGTCAGGTAGCCTATGTCACCAGCTGAGTTACAGGTTTGGTGGGGTACTTTTTCATTGTTATCTATTTTCATAAAAAAGTTAAAAAGCTAAAATCATGAAGACTCACTGTAATGTAGCCCAGTTTAAATCATGATGTGAGCTGGAGCAACTGGAAATGAAACTGCCTGTCACATCAGACTGGGGGGTTTAGAGTGCAGACAGGAGTCTTGTGATGGAGAAGCATGAGGGCAATGCCCAATCCTTTGGGCACTGGGGACTGTCCACTGTCACTTGCATTGTGACACCTTTAAAGTGTGTCCCTTGTATCTTGACAGTATGTGTGTTTCTTTGCAAGAAAGTCCTCTTCTTGTTTTTAACTTGCTACAGCCAGTTGAAGATTTACATGGGGTTGTAACATCACACAAGCTGTCTCAGATTATGGGTATGTCAATGAGTAACAAAAACATGCTTACAACTTTCGTTACAGCTGTAAAATATTACAATAATTCAATATCTTTTTCAGTGAAGTATTGTTTGCACAAACCTGAAATGTAATTGCTTGTCCTGCTGTTACAAGCTAAGGCCTACAGGTATAACAGATAACCACTTCATAGAGGTTTATGAACAAACATATTTCTTTATACAAATGAGACTGCATCTTTTACTGAAAACAGCAGTATCTATTAGAGTATACAGTGTTTGTTCATGAGGGGGAAGGGGGCCTCTGTGCTTTTATGTGTAATATTTCATTTAGGAAAACTTGAATATTCTTGATAACGCAAGAGCTATTCAAAGAGAAATATCATTTTTCAATAATATAAAAGAATACACTAATGATGTAATTATCAGCGAGTAGGAAGACAGAATGATACAACAAAAACAGAACAAAAGGCATGTCATCATCTCCTTCTGAACTACTAAAAAACAGGATTATGGAATATAAAGTATGAGTTGAAAACTAAGATAATTACATCCATGAAAAAAAAATCTACTCTGTACTATGTGATCGTAGTCTGCTTTTGATGTTGTGCTGTGTTATGTGCCAATCATATTGTGAAAATCTTTGCATGCAAATGACATTTTGTCCAACATCACAGTATGTATGTAACTGTAAATACAACAATCCAAGTTCTCTAACCCACAAACATGCACGTACACACACACCACCGGATGTCTGCTGCCAGAGAAACCAGGGGCTTGCAGCTGGTCTGACCCAGGATTTCAATCACACCCATATAGTTTCCATTTAGTTGTTTAGTTTTAAGTCAATGAAAACAGAATGATTTTTAAAATCAAGTTATTGAGACTAAGTTTTGAAGATTTTTAAGGAAACCTTTCTTATCAACACAAGATTCTTTATGGGGTCTTTTTTAAAGCCTGTGCTTTTCCTCACAAAGTCTGTGTAGTACAAATAACTCAACAACATGGGCTTTCTTTGGTTTTGGATCTGAAATAGAAGAAAACCCAACTCATTGTCTGAGACTTGGAGGTATTGAACAACAGGTATTGAACAAATCTGAGACATCTTCTTCACCCTGGGTTTTAGGGTGCAGACAAAAGCTTGTTCCCTAAACAACGTTTTATTATGTCCAACATCATGATATATATGTAACTGTAAATACAAAAATCAATGCTTGGAAGTGAACCCCCTGGACACCAGAGTTATAGTTAAATTGCATACCAATAATGATGTCAAACCAACTGTAATGGCAGGGAAATCATGTTGCCCTGTTCCTGCTTTTTGAAAGCAAAGGATAAACATATAATATAGCAAACTGATCAAATGTTTTACATTTTCAGCAACAGTTTGTGTTTCTTTATGAGATTCAACAATAGTCTAACCTTAAAATCATATGCATATTAGTCTGAGTTGCACAGATGGACATTGTAGAAATAAGATCTTTATTCCCTCAGCACAAAGGTGTCCACTAAGAAAATAAATAATAACATAATGTTCTGTTTGGTCTTATAGGTCTCAACTTTTGAGGATGACCGTATAGTTACTTCTGCAGACTAACTAAAATTTGAATTTTTATGCCAAGTGTGATTGTTATTTAGAAACAGTACTATTTGTATCAGAGCCCCTTAAAATTGCTATTTGTTGAGCAATTACAAATATTTGTGCCCCAGACTGTGTCAACACCATTGTTTTGGCTGAGTTTCATCCAAGAGTTGTGTAATATCTCTGTGCATGATGGCTGCTGGCAGACATTTTCTCTTGATGAAATACTTATTGAGTTCCCCCCTCAACACTGTACCATTGTTTAACTTTCCCTTCATTGTAAGTGAACTGTAAACAGGCTGGTTTTCTCTTCATCCTCATCCCCAGTGTGCCTTCCTATAGATTGTCCTCATCATGGGGTTCTGCTGAAGAAAGCTGAGAGCTACTTTCCTCCCCTCTGACATGTATTACTCATTGCCCACATCCTTACATCTCAGCCTCTTTGCTTGGTGCTTTGGCACAGTGGACAGAAAATTCTACGAATTGTCGCTTCCTCTTGGTCCTGGTCCCAGTTGCAAGACAAATAGCTGTCAAATTAACCACAGTTTTAAGTGCAAATATTTGCCATAGCTTACCATTTTTAGGTTTCCAAAACCATATGTAGCAACAGAAGCACCAGCTGCCTTATACAGTCGCATTTGACTGAGATTATAGGCATATACTGCTATCAAGACCTTTATTGCTATTGCACTGTAGGTGCCATGAGTAACTACTGGAATTTGTGTTATTACTGCAGTGAATGACAACTGATACACAAGAGAGTTCTGTGGAATATGGTGTCTTTTATAAAGTATTGCACATTTATAAGAAATAAAACAGTTGAAACATACCAGCCATACTTGAAATGATATTTCAATTTAGCTCATCATTGTGAGCCTGCGAGACCTATGTGGATCATACACTTTAGTGCAGGGCTGAATTTCAAGTACAGCTGAACCTGATCTGTACTCTTGGGTCTGCACCAGTGGGTTTGATATAGTGAAACCATGCCAATTTTCTTTTGTCAAATTATAACTGCATTTTGAAATTTTTGTAAGTGTTAAGTGTGATAGACTTTTGTGTTAATATTCACTGTTATGCAACTGTGTTTGCAAGTATTAAGACATAATTGTCATGGACCCAGTTTATACCCATTCAGTTAACTGGTGTTTTTGTATTACCAATTTTGAGATTATGGAGTTTCTACTGTAGTATGAATGCCAGGTGGTTAATAATATGATACTTACAGCATGTAAAGGCACTGATAGACAATCTATGTCTAGCTAACATTGCCTTGTGCCTGACAAATGGTTACTATGGTGCAATCAATAAAATGTCAATGGAAATGAACACTTGCACAAGGGTACAGGGATTGTTTTGGCAGGGAGATGACCAAGGACAGCTAGGCCTGACGGTCATGTTTGCCTGATCCACACTGAAGTTGTTGCCAGCTAAGCAGAAATGATCTCTCTCTCTCTCTCTCTCTCTCTCTCTCTCTCTCTCTCTCTCTCTCTCTCTCTCTCTCTCTCTCTCTCTCTCTCTCTCTCTCTCTCTCTCTCTCTCTCTCTCTCCAGCTCAAGTCCTGTTAGTCAGCAGTCTGGCCCCTTTGAGGCACAGAAAAAAGTATCCAGCATTATGGTGTGCCGTCTTACATAGGCTACATGATTGCTGCCCCCTGCACAACTTCTCATTTTAGCACCACTCAACATCTCCCACACTTTTTAGCATGAGCTTACACTGTTAATGTTGAAGCTGCAGACTGCACGTCAGGCAAGCTGGCAGAGGTCACAATGGTCTCCTCCTCCATGTATCTCATAATAAACAAAGGAGCTCAGTACTGGCCCTCTCCTCCATATATGTAATATTTGCAACTTAGAAGTGAAGGTAGATAGTAGTTAAATGATCAGTCTGAAGTCTTGCTTCTTTATTACTAACACATTATCCAGAGCACATTGACTAATTTCCAAGGACCAAAAATGTCATGTTTGCATAATTTGATCATTCTACATTAACACTAAATTAAAATTACATTGAATCTAAATTTTAGAGTTTCACTGATTGAAAAAAATTACTAAAGAGAAAATAATCATGATAATTATATCAATTTTTGTCATCTGAGATGTCTTAAAAATCAAAACTGGCAAGTTTTTATTGTGAGGAACTTTTGAGCTACTTCTGTTGTATGGTTTATTATTGCTTCACATTTAGACAAATTTGGTGTTGTAACATCCTTTTTGTGGGATAATGCTTGTATAAAAAACAGCAGCTGTTGTAAACCTATGCAGAAAAAGCCCTCCTTTTACTCATATTCTGCAATTGTCTCATGAGAACACTGCGAAAATAACAACAACTACACCTAGACTGAGAAAAACTCAAACTGGTAGAAATTCAAATCCACCCCACAACTAAGTGACACTAAAAGCCCAGAGGCTGGAGGAATGCCTGGGGCCGTCACACACTGGCCTGACTGCAGACTGCTGGAATGCCAGCCCTTTGTCTGTGTCACAACAGGGCCTGAGCAGGGGTGGGCCAGGGGAGAATACCATTCATGAATGTAGGGAGGTCGAATGCATTTCCTGGAAGTGGAATTCTCCCTCTATCTTTCTGAAAAACAAAGGACATATTCCATGTTATAATTCCCAATGTAACACTTAAAGTAATACACAATCAAATGACTTTGTTAATGGAACCAACTCTTTCTTTACCTGTTTAATGTTTAGTATGTGAAGAATAGGAAATATTTTTAAAGCAATTTAAAAAGTCTCTTTGGGTTTGCCAAGATGAATAAGGAGAAGTCTGTTTTTTTAATTTAGAGAACAATGAAAGTGAGATGTAAACTCAAGCTTGCCTTTGGAAATCTTATCAAAACTAAGAATTATTTCAGGAATAGGTCTTAAACAAGACAATGTGTGATGCAAATAAAGAAGGAAATGTTGCATTACCAACGTATCAGTATTGGTTTCAAAAAGTTTCACTTTTCTCTTTTAAAAGATTATACTCTCTCTCTCTCTCTCTCTCTCTCTCTCTCTCTCTCTCTCTCTCTCTCTCTCTCTCTCTCTCTCTCTCTCTCTCTCTCTCTGAAACCTTAGCCCTCATCTGCATACTGAGCCCCCTCTTGGGAGAGCCAGTCCCTGGGCACAACAGTCGCTTTCTCTAACCCACAAACACACACCTCCACCACCGGATGCCTGCTGCCAGGGAAACCAGGGGCTTGCAGCTGGTCTGACCAAGGATCTTATTGGCACCTATATAATTTCCATTTAGTTGTTAGTTTTAAGTCAAATTAAAACAGAATGAATTTTAAAATCAAGTTGTTGAGACTTTGTTTTGAAGATTTTTAAGGAAACCTTTCTTATCAACACAAAGATCTTTTTTTTTTTTTTTTTTTTTTTTTTTTAAAACCTGTGCTTTTCTCACACAGTCTGTGTAATACAAATAACTCAACAAAATGGGCTTTCTTTGGTTTTGGGCCTGTCGAAAATAAAAGAAAACCCAACTCACTGTCTGATACTTGGAGGTACTGAATGGATGTTTCCAAATCTGAGTCATTTTCTTCACCCTGGGTTTTAGGGTGCAGACAAAAGCTTGCCATTGACACTATACTGATGATAAATAAACAACAACTGACAAATCCAGAAATGAGTCATTGGGAATGCTCATTCTCTAAACAATGGCATGAAAAGTATAGAAACAAATATATATTTTTGTATTTCTGCATTTCTACGGCCTTAGGCTTTCCCCTTTGTATTGTATCCAAATGTTACGTAATATCAATATTCTCAGACAAAATCCCCTCTTGCTGGGTACTGAAGTACAGAATATACACTCCAGTGTTTTGCTTTCTTTTCAGCCTTTACTGGATCCCTTTGCGCAAAACCCACTGCGGTCTGATTGCCCAAGCATCCGGCATCATTTAGTCTGCTCTCCACTGTTTCTTCCATTGTTAAATGATAAAAAGAACCTGCAAGCTCTAATTAATAAGATTATAAAAGCTTCCTAAAAATTTCCCCTAGGTGCTCCTGAGACATTTTCTAATGCAAACTTTTGTTATCCTTTCATTAATGAAATTTTGAACAAAAACCTATGCTTAACTGATAATGTTGGTCTCCTCTGTGTGGAAGCAAAAGAAAAAAGATGGGTGTAAAATGATACAGCTTGTTGTATTTGATGGTGTTGTTTGCATAGTTCATCACTGTACCATGCCTGAACCCTTCAAGTCAGATAAACTGTGCTGTGAGAAACATAACTAAAGAACACTTAATGTTACAAATTGGTGTAAAGGTTCTGTGCATGCATAAAAAATTATGATTTTGAGCAATGGGTGTTTTTATCCATTTTTTGGCAAATCTTAAAACAAATCATCTTTGTTGTATATCCCTGAACATGTTTGGAACCGGCAGAATCCATAAAAAGCAAGGCAGTTGGTGCCACGTCACATGCAGACACCCCACTGTGTGAAGTGTTGAGTGCCAGTGGGTCTGTAAAAACAGGGAAAGCACCACTATTGCATCAGTTTTAACACCTTACCATTCATTCAACCTGAATTCCGGTTTATGCCAATCACCAACCACTGTGAACTTTATATTGTAGTGGCTTAGGTTGTGCCACAGAGGAGAAAATCAAAGGGTTCACTTTAAATGTGGAAGAGTGGTTAATATACTACACCAAATCATCAATCAGGTACACAAAGTATCATTTGCGCAATTATACTTCCCAGCTGAGTGCATGCCATCTAAAAATATGGAACTGGTGACAGATGGGCCAAGTGTAAAGTCACTAGAGTCCCATAAATTCATTACTTAAAAAACCCAGCAAAATCATTATATTCTCCCATATGAGGATAATTTTTCAAGCTCTGACTAACCCAACATGGTGCCATTTCTGGATCTTCCCCATATATAACAGAATGAACAGGACAAACTTTAAAAATTAAAGTTAAAAATGTTGCAGCAGTGATCAAAAAATACCCATAGAATTTTTTTATATGATTTGACTGGAAGTACCTACAAGGTTTACCATGGTAAGATATTATGGCAAACTGGTTAACTAAATACTGCTTTCAAAATTCTGAAAATATTGTATAGCAGTGGCACTATTTTCATATTTCATGTATTTTATTTATATGTGGATAACATGCCATTATAAAGAAATAAACATGATATGGCAGTATACATTTTAGACCACATCCTGACTAGTTTTATACTATACATGTGTTACTGCTTTGAGTGGCACATAGCAGCTATAATGTAATGTCACAGTAACATTTGTTATGTGATTTCATTGCTTCATTCCTCTTCCATGAGGCATTCAGACACCTGCAAGATTCATTTCAGAATCACATAGTTATATATGATTTTGAACAAAAATCCATCCCTGAAAATCTAGACGCACTCTAGATACAAACAATTCCATTAAAATTTTTGAGATTATTCCATGGTATGAATAAATGAAATAACAACCACAAACCACAATCTTTAATCTTTCCACCACTTTTCTATTAGGCTACAGTTTGTTTAATAGATATTGCTTAATAATATTTTTGCACACATAAGTGAAAATAACATACATAACATGACAACAACAGCAATAATGATAATAATAATAATAATAATGATAATGATAATTATTATTGTAATAATGCATGTAAAATGCACAAAATCAGACCTTACAAAAGAACTGAGTTGACACTGGGGAAAAGAAGTTTGAAAATGATACCCTACAAACCTCTGCATGTTAATTTCAACCATAATACATGAACATTCATTTACACTAATTTACAATCTGTCAGATTTACTTGGCACTATTTTGCTGGTGATTAAAGAGTCAATAAATTGCTGACCATATAGGCAATGAACATGTATAAGGCTAAAGATTCAAGGAATTATCAATAAGCACACTATAATTAAACTATTTCTGAATAACAACATGATCTCCATCACTAAAATGAAGGCATTTGAGCATCTCATTGCAAAGTCTGTATCGTCATTCTCTTATGACAGTGAAGGTAATGGCACTCAACGATGATGATTCCTTGGCAGCTACATCACACAGTTCGGCACACTCTCTCACATGCTGTGAAATGAATACTAACGCTTTTTTAAACCATAAGTTGCAAAGATACAGCTATGTTGAAATATCTTAGTAAAGATCACTGGTTCATTACAGAGGGAGAGTCTTCCATTACACAACAACAATCAAACTAGTTTTTTTTTTTTTAAAGTAGATATGTATAATGCTAATAGAAATGCATCGGTTTTCAGACCAAATGAACCAAAAGTAACTTTCACTGAATAAATAAAGACTGCACAACCATGAATAATGCAATGGTTATTATTAAATATAATTAGATTATGAATGTACAAAGCAGAAACAAAAACATTTTGCCATAAGGAGGGAAAACAATGTAATGGACAATCTGTTCAGTACTTTTCTCATTGAAGCAAAGAATAGGAAAAGATGACTGGTGATTATAGATTTAATGTCAATGGTGGGTTTACAATTTAACAAAGAAGTAACTGGATAAGAAATTTCACCAGCAGACCCTGTTTGACCCCAGCCACCTCCCATCAGCTTTCCAGCTCTTCTATCTGTCTCAGGGGGCGGAAAACGTTTGCCACAAATGGCATCTTCAAAAGACGCGACAGCTGGAACACGAAGCAGAGGTGACCCAGGCAGTTGGGGGAGAGGCTGGGAGGGGGGAGGGCACACAAGAGCAGCAGCTGTAATCCAAAGTTCCAAACTCAGCGGGGCCTGGGCTCCTAAAATGAATGGCTATTTTCATGTGCAATAGCATTTGTGAACAACTTTGTATCTGTTGTGAGGGTTGTTTTTGCTTGTTAAGCTGGAGACTGTAGGAAACACAGCAGCTGCCAACATCTGTCTGACTTTGATACGTGTAATTTTGTGTGGTTTTATTATTTTCCAAACAATTAGTCATTATAGTCTTATTTGACATAGACTGTAGCACATTTCCCATTGGGACCTCATTACAGCTTACTTTTTTCTTGGTGCTCAGTGTGCACTGGAAAAGCTTCTATTAATTTTTGTTAAATGTTTACTATAAATATTGCTTTATGCCTTGTTTCACTTTGGTGTGAACATTCACTACTAATTAACTCTGTGAGGCTTCTGCCCCATGATTCATAACTATTTATAGATGTTTTACATTCTTTTTATATTTCATATTGTCTTATATATAATTAACAGACAGAGTAAAGATAATTAAAAGCACTTATGCACTGCCTTGACTGCAAATTAAAAGGAAAAGCTAGTTATTTCTGGCATCATTTTTACCACTCACATTTTCAATGAACATTTACCAACGCAGTATCGATATGAAAAGCAATAAGAAAACAGACTAATATTGAGTGTCATTTGTTCAATGGATACTCCCATGTTTTAGACCTACTACCAGAGCTGGAATTAAGGTAAAATTGAGCAAGCTTCCTTGTGGGTAATTTCTTATTGACAGCTATATAGTATGCTTGACTTTAGCAATCACTTAGTAGACACCACCATCAGTACTCTGAGTTTCCCATCTTCCTCCAGACTTTATTTTCTCTTATTTATTTGAGTGACACAGGGAGTCTTGAGACTATTATGAAGAGCCATGGTGACTTAGCTCGAGGGCTTGGGCCACCATGGGGCAACAATAACAGAGTTAATGAATAGTTAGGGCCCAAGTATCCCACCCGTGTGATGGATTAGTAGTTTGTGCTGTATAATGAAGATGTCTCTACCCCAGACTCAGAATACAGCAGCCTCTATATAAAAGAACAAAAAAAAAAAAAAAATGATAAAAAAGTGTGACAAGAAAGCACACCAATTATACACATAATGGTCCATGGAACAAAAGTATGCATTGGGGGTAGGGGTGTGGCAAGATATGTCTTTCAAAAAGGGGGGGAGGGAGGCAGACACTCTGAATGGGGACATTTTACTGCTGTCAGGATGAGTATTGTGTGCACGGACACATCTTCGCTAGAGCATACAACTCCCAATTTCAGTGCTCTCATCTTTGAAGTTATTTAAAAATGCGATTCATGGTACTCACCATTCGGGTACTTTCTCTGATGTGTTTCTGGAATGTTCATGGCAGAGCTGGGGGTGGTGGGGTATCAGTCGTGTTAGGCAGGACAGTGATGTCAACACCTGAACGGGAGCAGGAAGGAACTTTCCGATCCTGACAGAAGACACATTCAAACAGACCTTTGATCACTGGGTGACCCCAGCTTCACAAAGCACCAAATGACCCAGAGGTGCCCTTTCCAGGATAGCATCCTCTTGAAACTATCTTTGTAAAAAAAAAAAAAAAAAGGAAAGAACATGTGGCTGGGAAAAAAAAAATTTTATGCCCTTTCCACAGATCTTTTGTTTCCTCTTCAAGATTTGAGCAACAACCCAATCTCCCCCACCCCCCCACCCTTTTTTCTTACTTTATTTATACTGGTGGAGTTCACATTGCTTTTGAAACCTTAATCCTTATTTTATGTTTCTAGCATGAAGATGATCCAAGCATGAGAAAAAAAGAGTAATTAATTTTGAATAAAATAAGAGTATTTTATCAAATTAAAGTATTACCACATGCATTGTCCTTCAGGACAAAGTGTCACTTTTTATGACCGTAGACACAGCGATACAATGAGCTGAATTAGAGCGCGATCCTTATCTTCCTTAGAGGCTCTCGTCAAGAGAAGGCTGCTACTTGCTGCCACTGTGTGATGTTATTCAGTAGTACAGTACCTATTGTGGTAGGCGTTATCGCGAGACTGGACCATTAACAACCTGCTTGACTAACACACCACAGGGTGCTGCTAGGCTGCCAGGGACGAACTGACATAAGAAACGACAGGAGACGCTAACATCTGGCTATTCATCATGCAACGAAGAAAACAAATTTAAACAAATACCGGGGTTCGTGAGACTCATCGGCTCGGGCGGACACATGTAAGTACATGGCAATACAAGAAGACCCGTAAGCGAAACTTAGTAGATTGCCTTCCCACCGTCTACTGCTGGTTTGGGCAGCAGCAGTTGCGGAGTTCCTTTGCGGTGTTACGTCTCTCTGAGCGGAGTTTGAGTATTTTGCGTTTAACTTAGCCTATATCTCCCAACTAACTCATGGAGACAGCAAGTCATCATTCTTTCTCGCACCGAAATAAGTCTACGCAAAATTAATATCGAAAGTAAAACTATTGCTTTATGTAAAGTATAACTGGGCACTTCGAGGTTCCTATATATAGCCTATGAGTTTATCTTCTACAAAATATACTACCAGAGTGTCAGGGTGTGAAGATAACTTGTGCCTGGTGGACTAAAGCCCATGTTTGTCTAAATCAATCGGACTAGGAGTGCAAGTGGCGTTTGTTGTTGAAGACGGTTAGGCTAGTCAGATTAAGAGTTTGGAGTTTTCTCTTGTGCTTCTAAAAGGGGTACTGGAACTTTAAAGGAAACAAGCTGCGGGTTTGCTGGTAGCTCGATTTGGAGTAACATATGGCATTAAGAGGAGCACAGCTGGAGGTAGCGTTTCCATTGCGGTGATGTCAGAGCAGCTGACTCCACAGCTTGCAGTGTAATTAGCAAACAGAGCACTCCAGTTTACTCCCCTTGCTTTTCTCTTAACCTTGCTCGCTGGACTAGCGCTGGCATTCGCGAGCCTACTTTTTGTCTATCGCCGTGTGTGTGTATGTGCGTGCCTGCTTAGTGTATGCTTTCACATGATTGTCCAGTAAACACGAACAGCAGAATAACGATCGCTTTTTGTGTGTGCAGTAGTGTGCGTGCTTGTGGGTCTGTTGTGTCCGGAGCGTTTACCATTTCCATGGGAAGCGCAAAAAGTAGTGATAAACTAATCGGACTGCTGTTACTAGCTGGAGAGAAAGGTAGGATTTGTGTATGGTTGTTTCAGTCTGATACTTATACTTTGTATTTGCATCGTACAAAATGACTGAATATAATCTTTGATGAATTTTAGTTTGTTTGGTGCTAGTTAATTTCAATTTGAAAAGTATTTTTCTTAAGTCAGCATAAGCTGATCCCCAGTGATCATTGATTGGTTGGTTGATGTAAAATGAAACTTTATTTTGCTGTTTAGGAAGTAGTTTTTTTTTTTTTTACTTCGCTTTTTGTTCGCCGAATGCGTACTCGATTGCGTTGTTGCTGTACTAATATTTTATTTTTAATTTAGCCGATTTTTTAATATGTTCGAGAAGGGTAATATGTTCAAAAATAACTGCAAAATATCCTAAATGTTTTACTATTTCAGTGAATTACTGCTTATATTAAAATGTGTAGGTGGTTTTACTTTGTTGTCTGCAGTTGCAACTAACTCCGAGTGCGTTGCTAACTCGCCCCGTCGCAACCGGAGCGGCCGTATTTCGTTTGTTTAACATCCAGTTTTTCCTGTTTTTGATCAGGTTATGAAGGAAGAATGGAGTTCCCAGACCATAGCCGCCAGTTGCTGCAGTGTCTGAGTCAGCAGCGTCACCAAGGTTTCCTCTGCGACTGCACTGTTCTCGTCGGAGAGGCGCGATTCAAAGCGCACAGAGCTGTGCTGGCCTCTTGCAGCATGTACTTCCATCTCTTCTACAGGGACCAGCTAGACAAAAGGGACGTTGTGCATCTGAACAGTGACATTGTGACAGCCCCGGCTTTCAGCTTGCTCCTTGAATTTATGTATGAGGGGAAGCTGGAATTCAGCACCCTGCCAGTGGAGGATGTCCTGGCTGCTGCCAGCTACCTTCACATGTACGACATTGTGAAAGTGTGCAAAGGCAAGCTGAAAGATAAGGAGCTGTGCTTGCTGGATGAGAAGATTAGTGAGGGGATAGTGCTGGGCTGTCTGGACAGGGAGAACTCCTCAGACAGTGAGCAGCACAGCAAGCAGCCGCCGCGGCGCCGACCGCAGCAGCAGCAGAGGCCCCCCCCAGCACATGAATTTGACACAGACAACAGCGAAGTCAGGCTAGCTGTCACGGATTGTGATAGGTCCGCGCAGAGCAGGCAGAAGGCAAACGGTCACCCCGGCAGGTCCCCGGACCTTGTAGGTGTCAATTATGTGTCAGCGGAGGCCGAGTCCTGCATCCGAACAGCTGGAAAAACAAAAGCTGATGTCAGTAGTTCCATGGCATTGCTGTCCCAGAGGTCCCGGGCTTCGGATGACACGGACTGCGCTCTGGATTTGTCTTTCAAGCCTCTGTCTAGCAGAGATTCCTTACACCCCTCCTACGTCTCAGGACAGCTGGCCCTCGACAGCCAGCAGCAGGGCACCGAGCCACTTGTTAAAGACGAACACGACTTGCTGTCAGAGCAGGAGGACAGTGAGCCGATGAGCCCGGAGAGCCAGCGCTTTGGGAATAGCGCCAGGAGCTCAGTGGTGACAGGGTTCGCTGCCCTCTTCCCAGGCAACAACGGCTCCACCGCGGCCCTGCTCTCCCAGGAGGAGGACCTGATGGAGCAGGAGGGGGAGGGAGGAGGGGATGGAGTGGGGGCCAGAGCGGGCCAGGATGACCGAGGAGGAGGAGGAGGAGGAGGACGGCTGTTGGGGGACAGCGAGGAGGAAGAGGAGGATGACTTGGCTTCCTCGGACATCTCCACCTCTAGCGGAGTGCTCCTTCCCCCAGGGCAGCAGGTCTGCGTTTGCCCACTCTGCAGCAAGGTGTTCCCCAGCCCCCATGTGCTCCAGCTCCACCTCAGCTCACATTTCCGCGAGAAGGACGGGGCACGCTCCAAGCTGTCACCCGACGGCTCGGTGCCCACTTGCTCGCAGTGTGGCAAGACCTTCTCCTGCATGTACACGCTGAAGCGGCATGAGCGCACACACTCCGGCGAGAAGCCCTACACCTGTGGCCAGTGCGGAAAGAGCTTCCAGTACTCCCACAACCTGAGCCGTCATGCTGTGGTGCACACCCGTGAAAAACCTCACGCATGCAAGTGGTGTGAACGGCGCTTCACCCAGTCGGGGGACCTCTACCGACACATTCGCAAGTTCCACTGTGGCCTCGTAAAAACCCTTGCCATCGGATAAGCAGGAAACATGAAATAAAATGAGGAAGTACAATTTTTTGAGCCTCAACACCACTATGTACAGCGTGTGTATATAAGTGTAGATAAACATATATGAATATTATAGTATATCAGGGGTTACCGATTTGGAGCGGTTTGCCCACCAAGACCCATCAAGACTTTGTGATTTGAATGCAGAGTAGTCACCTATAAAATAGTGAACA
Organism: Albula goreensis; assembly: GCA_022829145.1. NCBI lineage: Eukaryota > Metazoa > Chordata > Actinopteri > Albuliformes > Albulidae > Albula > Albula goreensis. Next base: position 19,562,766 of record CM040749.1, read on the forward strand.
ACAGCAACTTTAACTGGTGAAATATGACCTATTATGGTGCTGTTAAGAGTTTCTTGTATGCGCTAAAGACTTGTGTCTTAAGATCTTGAAGTGCATATCCATATCAGACTGTATCATGCGATTTCTTCTTCCAAGATAGCTGAATGATTGAGGAGGTAAAATCCAATGTTACCCTTTGCCTCTGAACAATCTATAACTGCACTGCTTTTAATGAAGAAACCATTTCCACTGGAGGAAATATATACCTTTTTATATCAGGTGTATAAAAGCACAAAATTTCACCTGGATGAGCAATATTGGAATAGCTGACATTGAACCCAATCCGTCCATGAGTAGCAATTCTTTATTCTCTAAATTCAGCATTATTTATTACTTTTGAGTCTACTGAAATTAAAGTACATTTGCTGAATGGGAAACAGAGTTTGTAAAGCTGCAAGTAATTGTTATGTTTTTATAGCTTAACAATTAGAGGTTTTGTTATTCTTAATTGTGAGATTTTCATCTATATTTTGGAATTACTGTAGACAGGAGCATGAAGTTCAAGGTAGTGCAGGATAAATCATAGAAAGGAATAGCCATCTTCTGCTGAGTTTGCCCATGTCCTCATATCTATTTTTAGACTGCATCTGATGCCTCTGTAAAGCACAGTGGAATCATTTTTACACCTATAACTACATGTTTATCAGATCTAGGAAGGCTAACAAAATGCTTTATGTAGTAATGTTATGTAATTTGATGAGTTTGATTAACTGGAGTAAGACTGAGGATATAAATGAAGGAAAGAGTACATATTGCAGTTCAAATTTATACATCTAGAGCTAGTGCCATTGGTTTAAACTGTATTAAGGAATTTAATTGAGGGTTGTGATTTTAAACAATATACAAAGGTGGTTCACAGTTAATAGAGATGAAAATTCCAATATAGTTATAAAGGAGTGAGAGAAAGGAAAGCAGTGCCTGTATACCTAATGCCAACTGAAATTACTAAATGTACAGGAGTGTAAAGAGTAAGTGGACATATACTACTAAATGACTGTGTCAAGGACCTTAAAAAATAAATGTATAGGTTTAAAATGGGTGCTTAGTTGCCTCCATGTTGACAGTATGAAGTAAATGTCCTTTGCTTCTGAAAGAATGGACTGAAGGGATGATGAGAACGAATGCTGCTGTGTGGTTTAGGGCTTCACTCAGAGGAAATGGAGAGCGAGAGTGTGTACATTACATGGTCATGCTGTTTGTCAAAACTTCCTGAACTGAGGCTGTAGCAGAAGGAAAATGCAGACGAAATCATGTGCAGGATCCTGTTTGACACATTCACCATTTCCCAATGAAAATGGCATGATGATACAAGTGTATCCTGCCACAATGAGTCTTTTGGGAGCCATTTTAATGTTTATTAATTTATGTTTTTGCCACCTGTAAACAGTAGTCTGGCTTATGATCATCTCTGAAGAAATTCATCCCTGAAGTGGCAAACCACAGTGACACTGCAAACTAGCGTAATCATTTCTGTGATGCTGTACAGTTGCAAAAATCTACTGAAAACATCAGATTTAAGCCTGTTGATGAAATGTCACAAAGTGATCTGCGACTGTTGTTAGGTTTTCTGAGCCTTTTCTGTCTGTGCTGTCTCTGTTTCATAGGTTTATCTATTCTGAAGCTATACAAATGGATTCTTACCATGGCTGGAATATCACTAAAAAAAACTAAGTTATTTCTTTGTTTTTATTTTCCTGAAAAACTTGATTAGCTTGATTATTTATTAGTTTTTTGGTTCAGGGTTTACTAGGGTGTGATAAGTATTATTTTTATTTCACATTATCTTGTTTAATTTCACAATTTTGAAGCACATTGTTATTTCTAACATAAAATGAGGTGTTTGGTTTGGGCTCTTTTTAGTAATCATGAGCTCAGCTTTTTAGTAGAATGGAAATTTGAAGGACTATTGATGCCTCACTATGCTGGTACTCTTTTAAATGGTACTGGGGCAGAGATCTCACTTTTTTTGTAAATGCCATTACTGTACTGTGAATTGGGTCTTTCAGTGTGTTGTCATGTGAAAAAGAACAACAATCTTAAAGGAAATATTTTAAGATTTGCCACACAGGAAACAAAGAAGCACTTGTTTTGGGCATGCATATATCCTTTATCTGAATTTAGTTACAACACTCAAATAATTACATAGGCTGCTATTTCTAACTACTTGTATATTTAAGGTATATAAATATTCATTTTATTTATGAGATGATTTAGTTTCCCAATATTGTTCACACATTGGTGGTGAGAATATGTAACCTTTTCTGTTTTTCCTCTGTAAGATAACAAATGATCTCTTATCCAGTGTTGGGGATTATCTTCATTCAGCAATCAGCAGACCCCTACAGCCTTTGCCTTTCCAAAACAATACAGGGAATATTGCAATGGCTGCTGCCTCAGTAAAGGAAACGGTCGTAAAACGGCACATTTGAAACTGAGACACACACACACACACACACACACACACACTGGTCTGGTACAGAATGTCTATAGAAAAACACACAAAACTAGTATTGTACTCCTGTCCCAGGTATTTCTCAAGGGATCATTGTGTGTCCTTTTTCTTTGCTGAGAGAAAACTCCTTGAGCCTTGCACTTTTTGTATTAAATTAACCCTTTGGAATGCAAGAAATGTATTTATAAAAAAGGAGATCTGGATGACCGTAAACAGGTGCATTGTGTTTTGGGAGCATCAAAGGATTTGCTTTTACTTTAGCATGCATAAGATAAGTGCTTCATTGTGCTCTCAACCAAGAAAGGATTGCACACTCACAAATGTGAAGTTGCACTTTGAAATTTAGAAAACCTTTGAATGTTGGACATCATCAAATTGCAAACATATTTGCTCTTGTACTGTTTTTGTGTCATCTCATTTTTAAACATTTAAATATTTGGAAGATGTCAGGGTAGGCTCAACCAACTTTTCAATGTGGTGTTCTCCGTAAAACTACCGTTTGAGAACTGAAAGATAAGTTCAGATATAATCTACAATGTAAGCATCCACTGAAAGTTTATATTAGTAGTTGTGAATGCAGTGGGAGCATGCTTTCTTAAAGAAATGGTGCCTTGGAGCAAATCCTCAGTCTGTCAGGCTGCTCCCTTGTCTGACATGGAAGCTGTTCATCTTCCACAGTATTCCTTTGAAAATGACTAAGTTGTTTCTGAATATTTAGATCTCATGATTTCTGTTGAATGTCCCATTTATGTTACGTACTCATTGAGCACGAACACGCAGGAAAGTAGTTCCAGTTCTTGCCTTGCCTCTACAAGAGGGATATTTCCTCTCTGATGCAGCTAGTGTGTTTTTGTTCATTTTTTTTTCTAACTGCTGTTTTTTGATGTGTGCATTTAGCAATGCGGGGGCAGAAAAATAATTGAATTCAAAAATATTTTGTGGTGGTATCAAAGTAATTTTATGTAGAATTCCAGAATTCACTGTACAGGATATACATTATAGACAACCACAAATACTTTGAATTGGCCTTCCACAGATTGAGAGAGAGAAGCACAAATGAAGGCCGTTTGCTCTCCTGTCTGCTGTGGCAACCTAAAGCCATTTGTAGACTAATAAGATCAAACACAAAAATATTAACTAATATTATAATGGTAAATAAGGGGCTAGAAAACTATATGGATAAGAATGGTAACCTTGGGCAACATTTAACAGTTGTGATTTAAGCCTTATTTTTTGAAAGTAAAACTTTCTGTGTGTAAATAAATTGGTGTTACACAACCTGAAGAATATTTCATTGTACAATCTGTAAAAAAAAAAGTGAAAGAAAATGAATGTCTGTATCCCCTTTGGTTATAAACAGTTAAATGCAAAAATCACTGAGGTTTAGAATCATGGAGAAAAGTATGGGAAGGGCCACCACCTGTCTTACTGGTGTGTTTTATAAATTCGTACTGAATTATTTTAAAGTAAAAAAATGTATATTAAAACTGGAAAATCATCTTCTACGGTTTAGGTCCAGACTGTGAAATTGTGTATAATGAGAAATATTTATTGTTTTGTTTCTTGTGCAACATTTTACTGTATCTCACAATGTTGACATGTAAAATGAAAGATGCTACTAAATGTCAATGGGGAAAATTTTTTAATCAGATTTGTAGAAGTGCCATTAGAATTTAATATAATTTTTTTATAAGAAAGGTCTATTTTATAGGAAACAAATGCTTCAGTGTTAGTGCTTTATAGACTATAGAGGACAATCGGTATGCAGAAATGGCATTGCTTAGGTCTTTTGGCGCTTATGATTTTCATGTGGGGTTGTTTTTTTTTGCATTTGGAGTGTGCTCGTGTGTGTGTGTGTGCTGTGGAAATGTGACAATCTTGATTTACTAGGCCTATTTTTGTCATTATTTAGTTTATGCATAGATTAAACAGAACACATTCTGTGACTCTGTGTGGACTTCTTTCTCTAATGCACTGTTGTTGAGATGCCACCACTAATGTGGAGAGGACAGCTCTAGCTAATTGCACAGAACAATCCAGATTCTCACATCATATCTGCACTTTTATACAGCTGAGCTGATAATAGAGTTAAAACACCGACCACTTGTTTGCACTTGGAACATTCATTACCTTTTTCCTTTTTAGAGCATCAGTGCTTTTGAGTGTTCAGTAGAAACAATCACTTTAATATGCTGTGTATTTATTTTCAGTTTTGTGAAATATTACAGATGGTTTAAAAATCTGCTCAGTGATAGTTAACAGACATTGTTTTAAAGGTGAAAGGTATCATTTAGAGAGCAGACTACATATACTAAGGATTGCAATTGCAACCTTTCAATTGCAAAATTTCAAGGAGAATCACCATTGTTTTGAGAGAACAACCTCTGCAGAAATGTCAGAGGGTAGCAAAAAGACTGTGTACAGACAACAAACTGCAATATTATTTTGGGTCTAAATTCTATTGAACCAATAAGCAGTGGCTAAGGCCAGAGGATCTCCTAGGATAGCATTACATTTTCCAGCAGTGGTGCCAATTGAACGGACACCCTGATGTAATTTATCACAGGCTCACTTCAACTAATTGATACAAGTGACTATGGTCCTATTCCTGCAATTAAGGATTCCGAATTTTCCCGCTCGTCTTTAAAAATTTTCTATTAACTTGATCAATCCGAAGCAAGATGCATGAGTAGCTACAACCTGAAATAGACCGACGTAGTTACTATATGACCAAGGGCGTATGTTTTCTTTTTAACAATTGAAATATTCATTTTCTAATTAAAATGAAAAAGCAAATGCATTCGGACAGATACTTCTCAATTCATTTGCATTTTCGGCAAGCAAACAAACAAAAATGCGCGTCTAATTTGAAATCTCCGTGCCAATTCAGTGGTCAATTTCTTTGGGAAGGGATTCTAATTAGCCCCCGACTGCACTTCTAAAGAAATCCAGCTGCTTCGCTATGCAATCCCAACGGAGACGCGTTTGAATTCCCACCACCCTCCCCCTCTGCGGTCCCAACCCGAGCCGCAGACGAGACTGTCCCCCATAATACGGCCCCGGCTCCATCCTACAAACGCTATTGTAACCGCGGGTAGTAGATCAGCCGCTCCATTGTTAGCACGAACTCACGAGCACTTGCTTCATGCACGAACAGACAACATGGCAGGGTGGGTCCGCCTGTCACTGAACAATGAAGACGCTGTCTTCGAGTTCTTTGATAAACACCCGAAAGCGTCGTCCTAGCTGCATTTTTGTAAGAATTGGTTCCGAACAGGACCCGAGTGCTCACATTCAGTCATTGTGAACTCATCTTGAAAGTGTAGCTCACGAGCTCATTAACATACACATCATTCATATGTGCCTTGCATGCATTCCGCTTACACCTTTCACGTAGGGTAGCTACATCACCAGCAATAAGTATCATATTTCCACTTAAAATTTTTAGAACAGCTTTAATTTGGTCCATTTTAAAATATTAACATTAAAATATAATGAAACTGCAAGCTCTGGAAAAAGTACTTAATCCCTCGGCTGGAAAGTTAACTTGCTTTGAAACAACATTAGATAGCTTTGGTTAGTGAAATGAGAATTCCCTGGCAAATTTTTGAGGTTAGTGTCATATTGCTGCAGTGAGTTTTCCTCCACTGGAAAGATCTCTGAGTTCAAGGAAAAGCAAATATAAATGCAATCCTTTATTAATATTATTATTGGTACTTTGGTACTTGGATTGGTTCTGGGGCGGCAGTCGTTAACATGAAGCATCCTTCTGCATGTCACCATCACACAGAGGCCAGCGGTGGGTGCCCTTGACCTCTGACCAGCCTGCCAGGGACAGCTGGTGTGGGCTGTGTTTATTTATTTATTCCTGAACATAAGACAGGTGGTCACACTTGAAAAAGGACTCTACCACACACACACACACACACACACACACACACACACACACACACACACACACACACACACACACACACACACACACACACACACACACACACACACACACACACATACACAGGGACAACATACACATAGTGACAAGCAGAGAAGCTCACTATCACCTATGCAGGTGAGTAAAGCAAAGAATACATTTTGAAATCAATGCAAAAAGTGAACCGTATTATAAAGATGTAATGTTATTATTAAATATTTTTAAGAGAATAAAGCAGACACAATTTGGTTGCTCAAAAGATTGCAAGCTATCAGTGCTTTCCATAATATTACAGGAATGAAATCACTTTTTAAATTATTTTTTTTACTTTTGTTGGATTACAAATAAAAACCTAAATAAAATGTACCGTATGTTAGCTGTAGCTCTTTTCCAGAAAAAAATGATAGAAAATGTCAGCCCAGATGTAATAGTAGGTTGGCCAGCATCCCATACATGTCTAGTATTAGTAGGTGTGCTAATCTTGTGTAAGCTACCATTGCCAGTGTTTTCTATAGTGATTCTAAGCAAAATAACATTGCCTTGTTCACATGTTACTGATTATTTATAGAATAATGTTAACATTTTACCTCCTCAATTGTATGATTAATAAGTGCACAATCTGGATAATTTACTACAGCTTTCATGCTATGGCCTCCAGAAAATAAAGGTTGTCTGAGCATCCAGCTTTTATTTTTATCATGAGCTGACTTTAAACTACAGATCTAGTAAGTTTATAAATCAGGCATTTTTACTTTGTGATATTAAAAATATGTGTAAGACGAGTGTAGACAGTACCACTCTTGCAAAAAAACAAATTTTGTGGGCCTTCAGGAACACTTAAACATTAGATTAAGTAGCGCTATTAAATCACAATAAAATTAATCACTGGAAACCAGTTTAGAAGGGTCACAGGACTTGACTTTTAAAGTACAGTGGTGTGATATTCAAATGTTATAATTAGCACTAGATTTATTAATGTAATACATAGGCAACCATAAATGAGCTGCAGCACCATGTCACTTGTCTTTGAGCTGAGGGGAGCCTTGGCCTGCGTGACTTGTCCTGAAAGTGCCGAAGAAACATGTGTCTACTATCCATCCCATGGCTGTCATTTAGTCACACTCAATGGGACATATTTATAGCAGCAGCATCACAGCACGGGGCTTCTACACTCCAGGCACAGCTGGTCCATACAAGAATGGGTGAAAGACAAAGCCACCAGTTTGGACTTGGGCATCCAGCAGCAAGCATGGCTTTCCTTAAGTGGGTTCAGACATGTGTCGGGGGGGTGGGGGTGGCTGAATGGTTTTGAAGCCAACCGCGTCATTTTTAGAAAGATGGTGGGGGGAAGTTTGTGGGGGATGAAAGCCTCAACAGCTGGCAGCTGCTTGTTCCCAATTTAAGTGTGTGAATGCACTTAACATTAAGGAAGTTGAAAAGGACACTCAGAAATGGATTTAAGTAAAAACATTTCAGTCCGAGCAATATCATTGCAGCTCAGTGTTTAACAAGACTAGATACATCAAAATGTTTTATTTTGGATCACAAAACCACTTGCAAACCCACTCTTAGTGGTTCAGTGGCTCCATAAAATGAGATGCCAAGAGCTGACCTGCCCCCTAACACAGAGAGGTGAACAGTAGCCCTGGAGGAGGTATGTGTGGAGGCAGATTCCACCAGTGCGACGGTGGGTTTTTTTTATTGAAGATGTGCCGAGGCACGCTGACGCCCCAGCAATCGCAGCTGCTGCCTACTCACTCAGCCAGTGATCAAGAGCTGCCTTTGGACAGCAACTGCAGCTTGCCACAGACCAGCACTGCGGCGCAGTGGGTCATGTAGGTCGCGGTTACGCAGCTGAAACATTCAGAAGCTGGAATCTAGTAGGTTCTACAGTTACCTTGCAGCCAGAAACACATTTACATCTGGAAGATCAGGTGGTTTGACTTGTTACCTAAATTATATCCTAAACAAAAAAGTTTAACTTAGTTTAACTCCCTTTGACTTACTATGTAACACATACTGCTGGGGGTTTTTAGCAACTGCTTTAATACCACTACTCCTCAGTGCCTACCTAACACCCATGTTCAAAGGTGCTCATGACCAAACATGTTTTACTATGGGCCTTACAGTCTGAGGAAAAGAAAATCAAAACAGATGTTAAAATAAAACTGGGGGGAAATATGCAGTGCTTACTGTGCATGGAAAATATAGAAAGAAAAAAATATTACTGAAAATAAACCATTGGTATCATAAGGTGCACAAGCACATCTTTGATGTAAATAGGCAAACTATTCCTTTACATTTTAAGTCTACAAAAATGAGTATGAACATCTGGGATGTTTAGGCTTTGTTACCCAAAATATTGATGCATTATTTCAAATGAAATAGCCCCAACAATATTCCACATCTAATTTGACTACTGCCCACATACACCTCCAAAAACACTGACTCATTTTCCAGCATTGTGGAAAAAACCCAGACATATACTGCCACCTTCTGGCTGTTGAATTAAATGTCAATACTGCCCCCTGTCGGCCATTACTTTTACTCAGAAGATAGGTACTGTCAAGTGATGGCAGGTGAAACTGAATACAGTATTGAATACATCAATAACTGAATGCATTTTACTGAAATGTAATAATTCATCAAGGAATGAAAAAGGGCAGTTATAGAACTACCCAGCTATATCAGATTGTAGTACTGCAAGGGCTCTTCATACACATCTATTTGGTTAATCAAATACAATAATTTGTTTTGCTGGACAACAAACTAGGTTGTATGGTTACACCTTGCTAGGCAGGTATGGAAACTAAAAACAGATGTTTAATGCCCATCAATGAACATCTTTGTCTGCTCACAAGCACAACAAACAATTACAATAGAAAAATTTAAGTAAATTTCTGCACTTTACATATTTACAGATGATTTCTCTGCAGCATAAAACATGCTTTTGGAACCCTTGTCAACGGTGTAACAAGTGGATTTCCACAAATCCTGTTACATCAGCATTTACCATTAAAACATTGGGATATCATCACCACAAATGTGTGCTTTTCCCCCAAGAAATGTTGTTTTGAGAAACAAAGCAACTTTTCACTTTTCAGACTTTAAGACCTTATGCCATCACTTCACCTTGAAAGAAATGCAGTGTTTAGACAAGTTACAGGACTACAACCATGCAAGTGCTATTCCTTCTCCTGTCATACTGAACTCAGTTATGAAATGTTATGCAAAGTAAAAAAAAATATATATTAAAAAAAAAAAAACACAGCACTCATTTTGCCATATTTTCTTCTTTCATCTGTGATTTGGAACATAACAATAAATGCAAGTATGTAATTTTGATTGCACTGAAAGTGAAAGGATACAGAAATAATGGAAAATTTCTGGGTAGAAATACTTGTGGACAGAATGAGGCTTTAAAAGTCATTTGGATACCAAGGTTTTCATATAAATTTATTAAACAAGTCTAAAATATATACAACATTTATACAAAGTAATCATGCATTAAAACAGTTACTGGGGAATTTACACAAATTGATAAAAAAAAAAAAAAATCAGTTGCAGACGTTCCCAAAGTTCATCGCCTTCCTCCCTTTATTCTGTTAAGATGAACAGTCACAGCATAGCACTCTGTCATATCGGTCACTGTAACTGAGAGAAAACGAAGGAAAAGGTTATAATTCACATTTACACATGTGAACAGCTTAAACTATTGAACAAACTATGTATTAAACATAAGCATTACATAACTATATATGCACAAGTAAAACAATTACAGTACTGTAGACCATTAACAGTATGCTGTATATAATTTGCAAGAGCCAACTCCATTTATACTGTATACATGCAAATGGTTCATAATTAGATTTGCAGAGAGCATGAAACAATCCATGCATGCCAATGCTGATAAGGGGATTCTGAATCTGTGCGCATAACAGTTATTGAATCTTGATTCCATCCATCTAATCTCACCATGGAGCAATAGAACCTACACCACATGCAATTAATGCTCAACCATCCCACATCATGCTCAAAGTAGAAAATTAAGAAACCATCTAAATGGGGCTAACAGAGGGGGGAGCGAAAAGCATGCTCTAGACCATCTTCCAAAGATGGCGACACTTACTCTACAATAGTGCAGACCGAGCAGCAGAGGCCAGAGCAGCCGTTACACTGCCTTGTGCAGGATTGACAGGCAGGACGTTCACACTGGGAGCATGGCTTCCTCATTCCCATGGCTTTCTGACACACACAACATGCTGCAGAAGTTCCAGAAACCTCTGTGCAAAGAGCAGACACAGGCAACTTAGTGATGCAGTATACCGTAATTGACTGGTTTAACTTAAAATGTATGGCTTCACTTTGTTGAACTCCTACAAGGTAACTAGATAGGTGATTCTTCTGCAATATGGTATAATTCAGTGACGGTCGGTGAGTTGGAAACAGGAAGCTCAAACCTCACCTTTAAATCTATCATTAACTTCAACCTGTTCCCGTTAACCTAGATTAACAGATTTGCAGAATAATTAACACCAATCGCGTTGAGTAGGACCTAAATGACTACCAATGTCATTTTGTGATAGTATTATTTCTCTTTACTGAACTGTGTAGCATTTGTTGCACCCACCCTTTCTTGTACAATTATCTACAAATTACTTTTCGCTATCTGCCCGACGTCAGGGAATATTCAAGTCAAATGTGCTCGTCTGATCTGCAAGATTCTGCCGTTTAAATGCTCACGAAACACCATGGATTGTCTGAAGCTTGTGTGATACAGTGAAAGCTACAGAATGAAATTGTTTAACAAGGATGGCAATAATCTGAATACGTATTGAAAAGCGAATCCCTTAATGTGTTTTGCATTGTAGCTGTCTTGTGTTATGAAATTCAAATACATAAAACTGAAGTAAAGATATTGAAATCGATCTCAGTTTCTGAGAATAAACCTGTAGGTTAAAAAGCAGGATCTTTTATCTGTATAATGTATCTGTGTTGAGTGCAATGCACAATGAAATTTAGCACACAGGCCTTAACAACTTTGCAAAAAAACCAACAATCACAAAATGACATTGATATTCATTTACCCTGGTGTTGATTATTGTGCAAATCATTGGTTTTATTGTTTATAGATTAATTAACGGGAACAGGTTGGAATTATTCATAGATTTAAAGGTGGGTTTTGAGCTTCCCCTGTTTCCAACTCACCGACTGCCACCAGTATAATTATTTGGATGCAACTCTGTTGGCAACAGACCTAAACAGGCTAATTCAGAGATGGGTAAGCTGTCAATACTCCAAGTCACATGTTGATGTGTGCAACTAGCGATTTTCCACTCACTACAGCAGTTCAGAGATTCATTAAAATAAATAAATAAAAATAATAAACTAAAGTCAGAGGCACACAGCCTCTCTGCTGTGTTTTGAAACACTGCCATTCCAAAATGCAATATTTATATTGTATGGGCCAACCTGACTTTTTGTAAGGTGAAAAAATGGACTAACGTGACTTTTCCCCTCATGTTAACTGACACAATAACACAAGCATTATTGAAATGAATGGGGAAGCACTGGTTTGTAGATCCACCAAGTATGTCATTCTCAAACGACTTCTTAGAAGGATTTTTTTTTTTTTAAGGTCACAAATATAATGCACCATTTACCATGAGGAGTGTACTAAAAACAACTTTTTGTCCAGAGTACACATGCAAATCAAGGGGAGGTTTCACATATGCACATGCAGAGCACAAACAGGTGGCTTTTACAAATGCAGTGGGTATATGCAAAGGCCAACCTGCCACCTTAATTTTAAATACAAGTTGCAGAAGGCTATTAGAGGGCATGGGCTATTTTGATCAATGCCCTGTATAAAAGAAAGATAGAAAATGCCTGTGTGAAATGAGTGAAATGAAGCAGCAGCACATCCTATGCAAGACATTCAGCCTCACCTGCAACAGTGACAGTTTTTCTCAACTTGCCATCCAATCCAATCAAGGTCTGTCCTTGCAGTAGGGTACGATTCACAGATGACATGTTTTTGGCGGTTTCAATGTCTGACTGTTTCCCTTCACCATCCATTTTCCACAATGTCCCAATGACAGCTTTTGCACCATTGAAGAGCAAATTCTTTGTCTTCTCTGGAAATGAAAATTCAATAAAAAAAAAATTGTTTGCGGTTTCTGCAAAAGACTGGAACAAAGCACTCTTTATTGACCAAAAAGCAGCAAAGTATTGCATTTCATATTGAGCGCTGTGAAAAGATGTGACTGGATTGTCTCTGGGACGAGGCACTTGTAAGTTGATAACAGTGTGATAGCTAAAACCAGGACCCGTTTCAGCCTAAATGTTTAATAAAAAAAAAAAAACCACAGCAAGCCAAAGACAAAAACATCACGGCATCGGTGAATTGTTAGTTTACTAAGACCATGACCAGAGACACTAAGAACGTAATGAATGCTCGAAGACCACGACGCAGAAACTTTTCATGGTTCCAATACTCATGTTTAGCTATGACTTACCTGGGCATAGTGACTGTACATTTATACCAATCGGAACAATCCACATTACCCAATAATAGTTTTAGAATAGTTGTTCAGCTCGTCGCTAAATAATTTCAAATCATGGAATGTCAAACTATCTATGCGTACAAATGGTTTTGGTCAACTGGCAAGCGGCCACCTTTTTTCATTGTGGATGCCAACTATTAGCCATTAATTCCCAAAAGGCGCCTGATGAGTAACTTTACGAGTACGTGATGAGTACGTATACGGAATGAAACAATTTCTGCAAAGGGGCTAACGTAACCCAGCTATCCAACATTAATAAAAACCCAAGCCCGAGGGAAGTTAGACAAAATGCTTCACCCAAGAGTGCGATTGTCAACAGGTAATTGCCAAACATGAGGAAACACACAATTAGCTGGCGTGCCTGAGTGTTTACACAGTTACATAGTAAATTGTTAACTAGTCGGCCATTATCAGCTATATAGTAAGCCAACAAGCCTGCCATTTTGCAGCACATTCAGTTCGTAGAAGTGACTTGGGTAAAATCGCCATCATTACGCCAAGTTACGATAACTAGCATAACTGCCCACCGTTACCTAAGTTTTGGGAGATAATGTACATCTTTATAACATTAAATAACAACGAAACTACAACCTACGAGTTTTAACAGATTAACTACTTACTCATTCCAGAAGTCCGACGGTGAATGTTACTTGTCACATTAACATTTAAGCCAAAAACATTATAATGCTTTCGCCTAACCGTTCTAAATACAATCATAACATCGAATGAAACAGAGTACTGAAGCGAACGTTAACTTACCGTATATTTCTTGTCTGTACTTGCTGCCGAAGACACCGTGGTGGTTCAGCTCCTTTTGTCCGATATGAATTTTATACTGAGAAGAAAATGTCTCGTCAAAAGGATACGACCTCTTAGGCATTGCAGCACGGTAGCAAGAACAACTAAATACCACTAAATAAGGCAACACAAGCCTTGTCTACCTATCCTACAACATATACTAAAGGTCCACTGAAACACAACGCGAATATTCTCGTTGGATGGCCACCTAACGCTTTAAACATTCAGAATGCCCTTGTTTTTCGCGCGAAAACAGTGAAGTAAACTTTCACCTCCAGCCCAGTGACATCACGTCATTAACTCCCAGGAGCACGTGCAATCTATGAATATGTATGAAGTGGACTGTGTAAGTAAAATTGCAATATAAATTGCTACAATGTCGCTCTATGATTATAATAATGAAAATATATACATTTTCATTTTAGTTCTATAATTTCTCAAAATACCAACTAATCAGTAATGGACCGTATCGATGATAAACTTAACATAAGAAATCTAATTCAATGGTACTTAATGTGTGTATGACTACATGTAGGTTACACATGCGTACGGTTTTGATACGGCTCCTCATATTTCTAATTAATGGTCTCAAATTCTGGATTGGTGGGGAGTTCCGAGAGAGAAGACAATGGACATTGAGAAACGAAGGACCAAAATGACTAAAGGAACAGTAATCTGAATGGTGGAGCATGGATGTGCAGTGAAATATTGCAGTTATGTATGCATTTATTTTGTGTGTGTGAACATAAAAGGATTTGGAAAAAAAGGAAACAGAATGCACATTTCACCTTGTCGCCCCTTTCCTATACGATTCTGAGTTTGTAGAATCAATGAATCTGCTGTAAATTTGCTGAAGTACAACTTTTCTGCGAAAAAAAAAAATGATGTATCAGCCCTGAAATTCTTTAACTTTGCATCTTGTCATTTTTGTAACCATGTATTCATTTTATTGTGCATCTTTTCATTGAAAAATGTAATAAATAACAGTTTCTACAAGTATCTCATTGGGACATTTCCTATGCAAAATTTTCAAGTGTGTCACTTCTGTACAATGAAATGGATAATTGAAATGCACCAAAATCAAATTTCATTCTGAACCGACCTTCACCAGACCAAGGGCAGTAAATTACAGATCAAGCAGCCAGTGAAATCAGTGAAGACACACACAAACCCCACATTAAATGGGAGTTCTCTGCTACAGTTTCTGCAATGGTATGGATACCAGTAGTCATGATTTTTACACTTGTAAAGGGTTTTGTATATTGTAGAATACATTTTGAAACAACATTTAGTTGTTTCCTTTGACTGATATCTGTTCATAATTGTATTTCCTTGTGACATGCAAAGATTTTTATTTCACTATGTGAAGAATTGACCCAAAGCATGTCATAGTACACTTTCTGTATTCATTTATTTTTGGGTAACTGAATATTACAAGTTTCTGTGATGCTTATACATAGTAATTTCTACATCCTCATCTGAAAAATATTGCCATTTAGCATTCTTGTATTCTTCCTTGTGTCTTGTATACAGCACACATATTCAAAACAATAAACAATACTATATAACTAAACTATATAACATGATGAAAAAACAGATGTAAAGCAGAGCTGGTCTGACCAGTCATCCAAAATGTAACTCTCATATTTAATACCTGAATACTGGTGAACACTGTATTCATCATTATATTTCACCTTACGTTTACCAACTTGCATTGACTACTAGGCACATCTTCAGTCATTCAAGACGACCTGTTAAAATCAGTTATTAAAAATAATGTGAAAGCAAAATCCATTATCAAAGACAAAAACAGACACATCATTGCAGGGATTTAATCAAAGCAATGGTATGCATTTTTCTCTATCTGATTTCTTTCATTGCTGTGACCCACTCTCTAACAGATAGTTTGTGTTACAGCATATTCTTGAAAATATATATAAAAAGCTTCATCATTGTGGTTGCTTTGAAAATTACAAAGGTTTTTGCAAATATAAACATTAAAAAGTTTACATCTAATTCAAAAGAACAATCAATATTTTGATATGAATTTCTTGATTGATAAAGTTGGGTGAAAGGGGTTGAGGCACCTGTGCATGGCAAGGGCAAGACCTGCCATCTTTAACAGCACAGCTGAATATTCCACTACTCAGAAAATCTGCAGGGCTGTGGACTAGCACAGTTCAGTTCCTTTGTAGACTTCAGAGCTCAATTTCAGATTTTTTTTCTTCCTTTACTTTTTTTCCTGGAGTAACCTGCAACAAACAAAATGACAATAGATTATGTAATCAGTAGAATTTAATTCACTCTGTAGGCAGCAGTAAGGCTGACTCATATTTCTCTGGGCCAAAATAAGTTCACTGAAGAATCGTGAAGAAAAAACATTAGAAAGCTTACCGGAAGCACAGATAGCATTGAAATGTGTTAGCATGACAATAATGTTAAAGTTACATCATGGTTCACATGGAGTTTTGTGCAGTTTTATTTCAGGATCAATCAACATACCATTTTTATTTTTGGTGGCATTCATTTCAGGTTAGTTAAATCTGCTATTCAAAGAAAAATAAATTAACAGAGAGGGGAGTTTGGGAGATTTGCCATCCAAGATCCAAGATGTATGGGGACTTGCAGTGCACAGGGTAAAGCTTGCTTTTCCTTCAGTTCAGGGATGTAACAGAAGACTCCAAAGTAGTGCAGATCTTTATATATCAGTCCTGTTTAAAGTTGGCTGGTTTAGAACAATACAAGTAAACTTCAGGTCAGGTCTTATTGGATTTTTTGTGTAAAAAGGTGTTTACTAACTTGGAAACGAATCTACTTTGAAATTTTTGGCCTGTGTTGTTGGTATAGTAACAAATCACCAGTCTGATGACAAACAATAGAAAACCACCAGGACCTCTCTCTCCCCAAGATTCAAGGAATCAACATAGCCCCCAGATCTGTAAAGCAGCTCATCAATGGTTTGTAAAATAGTGAATTTTGATTAGTATGATGTCATGTTTATTGTAGATTTAGAAAAGTAGTCAAGGGAGAGCAAACAAGGCAAAAAAGACCAAAATGGCTCAAGACAAGCAGACTGACGTGGACACAGATCAGTTAGAGGTTTTAAGGATGTTTTAATACCATGATCACACTGACGTTACACCTTGGGCATGTTAGTTGGGCACTTCGTAATTTGACCTACCTCAGTGTAACACACACTCCATTTTACGTTTTGTGTGCCGGTTTCCATTGTTACAGTCTGCTTTAGAAGATTAAAGAAAAAGACAAACTGATCTCTGTTCACTTTTTTAGGATTATATAAATAATGAATTAAAAATAATTGTGTTTTATGTTACAAACTCAGATATGTTGCACTCATCTTCAAACACATGAAAAAATAGTATTGATTGTTTGAGGATTATGGAGGAGCTGCTCTCTTTCGACTTATTCAAATATACTTTGGTATCTTTCAGTATAAAAACATTATGTTCTACAAAAAAAATTACCATTTGAAGCATTTTTTTTCCTCCCAGAGACTTAAAAAACCATTGTTACACGCAAGATCTTTATTAGAATGAACAACAAATAAATGTATTACCTTCACCACTGTTCTTTTTATTTCTTTTCAAGTGTTTGTGTTGTTTTTTTGGCTCTGGATCATGGATGTCTGTGGTGGCTGCAGGAGCCTGTTCGGTTGCCACTGAGTGAGGGTCTTCTGGACTTGCTCCGTCAGGCACATCATATGCCCACAGGCTATCAGCTTTGCAGTCAGATGGGTCATTGCCATTGTCGTCTGTGTGTCCGTTCCGCGGTCCAGTATCACCAATCCCAAGGGTGCTACATTCAACACGTTCACAGCTGCCGTTTCCATTCACATCGACCTGAGTGCCATTGAGGGCAGTGGAGAGATGCTCTCTAGTGCTGTCCTGGGGCTCTTTGACTGGGTGGTTGAGTGAGGCAGTGCTCTCTGTGTCCTGGCTGTTGTTCCCATTCTGGTTGTGTTCAGGAGGCTCAATCTCTCTGACTGTGGATGGGGTGGAATGTGTGGGTGTGTCATTAGAGTGCAACTCTTCCAGACTGGGTGGGTGGTCTACAGGGAGGCTTGGCTGAGTCTGTCCTGTATGCTCGGGTTCTGCCTGTTTTTTAGTGGCCAGCGGCATAGTTGGTTCTTCTTGGTGTTTGGTGGGACTTTCTGTCTTGCACATGCTTTCGCTTGCCTGTGTATGACTGGGGGTCTCGATAACCTCTGGGACCGAGACTGCCACTTCTTCTCCCGCAGGTCTGACATTTGGATCTGGTGCTGAAGAGGAAAGAGCATGTCATTTTCACATTACTGCCCAACGCATACCTCTTCACCTGATCTCACATTTCCATCATGGAAGAATTTTCAAGGCAATTGTCTGTACTGCATCTGTGTTAAAATTGCAGCACAATCAGCAGCAACACCCTACTAAAGCAGCAGCACAGGTGAAACCTTTGCCACTAGCACATGGAAGCACAGCTGATAGGTGAAGCAGCAAAGCCTAAGAGAGCCTGAGGCAGAGCGGGAGACAGGAGCCGTATCATCTTGTCCTTACCAGGCTGGCTGTTATCCCTATTCATTTCATTAGAGGCAAGGCTTTCCATTTCGCACCTTGGCCGTGTCTTCCTCAGTTGAAAACCCTTCCGAATGTCTGCCAGCAGGTGGTCAATAATACAGCCCTCTTCTTGCAATGGGGGGCCTTTCCGTACTGGGTAGAGGGAGTAATACAGAATGTTTAACACCGCCAACAACTTGTCTATTCTAGCGAAGGTATTCTATACGATTACCTGTCTTTATTTCCATAGGTAATATCTACTCATTGTAGGAAAAGGACAAGTTCATATGAAACTCACTTATCTTTCCATTCTCCCCCTTCTGTCTCTTGGATTCTTCTTCAGCAAGCTGCTTCTTCCTCTTCTCTGCCTTAGCAGCTTGTTCTTTGCGGACCTGGTTCTCCTAAAGGGGAGGGGGAAGATCAAGTTCGGGGGGATACGTATGGGGAGGAACATATTTATAGAAACATACCTGAGCAGTATGGGTACTATGGTCTCTGGAGGCTGTTAGTTTTAATTAGGTACAATGTACTGTATAACCAATACATTTGTAGTACACACCTTGAGGGCTTTGACGAAGAGGCCACGGAACGTCTTGATGGTGCCAAAGAGCTCTTCCAGGGATAGTCGGGCTGCATCTTCACACAGATACAGTGCTAGATCCTGCCTTCTCTTTTCAATTGCAGCAAAATGCTCCTCCAAGTCCTTACAAGCCTCCAGATTCTCCTACAAGATGCAAGACAAACACTATTAGTGTATCACTCACTGCTTTGAGATTCATAGGCAGCATTTTTTCACATGTGGTCTTCTGGGTTTGTACCGCAGTTGCAGCCGAATACTGCTCCTTGATGTCATCCACAGATGAGGAGACCTTCTTCTCAATGTCTTTCAGGCGTTTAAGGAGTGAACTTGCCTCTGACTGAATAGACTCCAAATTCACACTGTGGGATAAAAGGGCAGTTTGACTGTGGTGTTGTGAAGAAATAATGCTCCAAAATTATATTTCTGTGACAGTTATTTAATGAATAAATAACATGATTACATTCATTTGAACCCATGAGTTCTGTAAACAAAATAAATGTAATTCTTGTACCCTGCGGCTTTTTCGCAAATCTCAATGTCATCTGGGAGATTTAACAAGTCGGGGTGATTCTTCTCAGCTTCCTGCAATGACATACAATTAGTTGGGACTCCAAAGATGTCTCCCATACCCCCTGGGACACATTTTGCATTTCCTGTTCTTGAGTCAAGCCCTCTCACAAAACACAGTAGTGCTGATAAGGTAGCACACAATATTTCAGCCACTTGGCATGATATCCAACAGATCCCATTTTAACATGCCAAGTTCAAAGGCCTGACAGCATGCCTTTGTACCTCGAGGATATGATGCAGCAAGGTGATGCGAGATTTGTTAGCCTTTGTCTCAGTCAGCTTTAGGAGAGTGCTGATCTTGAATCCCTCTGCATTCCCTGTGTGACTTCCCTGTCAGAGAGTCAGAAATTAAATGAAAGTCAATCACAGCAACAGTGATAGCTCTTCACAGAAAAAAATAAAACATTCTAGCATTTTTGAGAGGCTGTATTATTTTGAGTTAACTGTAGTAGCACAATGTATCGATCATTTTAATCATTATCATCTAGGGAAGCATCCTTACATAGTTGAGGAAGTTTCCAACATCCAGGATGAGTTTGCAGAAACTGGGTAACTGAGTGCTCGCTCTCAGACCTGAGGAAGATGACGAAACAGAGAGCTCTGCATTTCATAAAATTTTCCTCCAAATCTAACAACCAGGGAACAAGTTCACTGCAGGAGGCTAAGAGTTTGCAATGAAATAAACATCACAGTTGAGTATAATTCAATAATAATTGAAATAATATTAGTTATTATTAAAATGAACAACACTGAGCTATATTTCTTAGTTTTATATACTGTATACTGAGACTAACCAAAACAGCAATATGCTGTTTAACACGCAGGCAACATATTTTATCTTAGGAACTCACTCATCTGAATCATGCGTGTTGGATTAACCCTGTTATTTAATCCTGGCTGTAGTCAGAACATCTCCTGTGGGTAAATTCCTTTGTGTCTGAGGTTTTGGTCCAGAGTTAATTAATTGGCAGCAGTGTTACAAGGTGAGTGGGACCTACTCTCACACGCAGATTCAACAAGCTTTGCTTTGGGCTTCAGCATCTCCAGCACAGAGGCTGACTCCTCACACAGCAGCATACACTCGATTCTCAGCTGGTACCTGGAGGAGGGGGTGGTGTAACAGAGGGGAAAAGGCCCAGGAGAACATTATTTAAATAAAGGAAACTGACAAATGAATAGCTTTGGCCATGAATGACCATAACTGTAATCACATATTGCAATGCCAAATTAAACAAGTTACTATACTAAATAGACAACTATGCACTGATGAATAAAACTGGAGACAGGAAAGTTACCATGGGACAGCCAGGAGCTGGAGGTAGAACTGGTCTACATTGGCCAGCTTTTCTCTCTCCCCTTGGAAAGACTTCAGGTTTTCAATCTGCAGCATGGCACAAAGTTAGGACTGTCAGTTTTTACTGTTGGAACATTCCAATTTGGACCCAGAGAACTTTCTCTTTTAATAAGAGGTCAAAGTTCAGTGGTCACCACCTTGAAGAGAATTTTTATCTCTACCCTTTACTGCTAAGTTGCATGCATGTATATTTTGAAATGTATATGGAAATGCTTATCTGAACCCAAACACTGTGCCTTATGACCAGGGGTGAAAGTAGTTTTAAATTCTTGCTGGTACTATTACCAAAACCTTCATCTCTCTCTCACTTCATGCATTTTAAAATAGCTTTCTAGCAGGGAGCCACTCTCACATCTTCCTGGTACTGTGTACCGGACCGTACCACCTTACTTTCACCCCTGCTTATGACATGCCATCATAAACACTGTGTTAATAAGTAAATACATGAAATCAATTAATCTCACTTAAGTAAATCTTACTTCAAGTACATTTACTGAACAAGTCAGCTAACTTGTAACCCTGTGCTGCTATCTTTATTTACTTGTTCAATTGCTCTAGTTAGCAAAACACTTACTTGAGCACCTTATTAAATATTTAATATGAAATATCAATACATTAAGACAATAAATATCACTGTAATTTCGTCATATTTTAAAACAAAACTGGAATGTCCAGTTGGAGCATGTAGACCCAAGACATCACCAGAACATCCTTGATCAATTTGGGAAGGAGCAGACAAGCACACATGTCACACACCCACACAATTTCTACTGTGCTTAAATTCCCTAGATGAACTAGCTGAGGGAATACACTGAATTAGATTACTTTGTGGTATCCATTTACTCCCTGAGGATATGCAATTCAATCCTCACCCATCAGGGGGAGCTACTGACCTTGTTTGTTATGAGAGAATGTTCCTGTTCTACCATGAGCAATGGGCTCAGCACTTGTCCCTGAGCAGTATCCACACACAGCTCCTCCCATTAACCAACCTCATGCTTCTCTGGCAAAAGCTTCTGAAGCTGCTTCAGCACTTCCACATCAAACTTGGTGCGGTCACCATTCTGAATCATGGCCACAAAATCTTCATTAGAACTAGGTGGAGATTAGATGGATCAAAATGTTAAAAGAATCATGGAGAAAACAAATTTCTACTTCACAATATAAAATGGAAAAAATTTGAAGATATCAATATTACCATTTGAATTGTTTCAAGAATATGTTCAAATTCAGATTTTTCTTTGCATCGATGAAAGAGATCTGAAGATTCAAATATAAAAAATGTTAGAGGTAGCAATGCAAAACACAGAACTACTTTTATCCAGAAAGCTAAGAGGCCCATTTATCAACTACAAGGGAGACAGTACACGCTGAGATACACAGAGAATGAGGAAGAGTGGACTGTATGAGGAAAAAACCATCAGAGGGGGCCGCAAGATTCTGACCTCTTTGGGTTCTTTCTTGACCACAGCCATAGCCCCTTTCTCTTTGTGCTCAGCCACAGGCAGACTAAACAGCTGCTCAATGCTGGAGTAGTCTGGCGTCAGGGGACTGTCCACTTGCACAGATGTCCACATTGATTGGCTGGCTGTGAGGGATGGGATACACACAATGACATGACACTATGACTGAAAAGGCAGAAAGAACACTCACACTTATACATGCAGTCAGTCACACTCAGGTACCTGCAAATTCAGTTACAAGCCTGGCTCCCTAAACTGCTCCCACTACTGTGCTGAGATTTTTTGAGAGGCAAAATGAAGCTCTTCTTACCTGTCACCACTCTGGAGGGGAGTTTCTGCCAGTTCAGTTTTTTCATGCGCAGGGTGGGACAGCGGCTCACAGTACGTGAGGTGGGGAAGGAGGACCCCAGGGAATGGCTGCTCTGAGCAACCACTACTTCACCCATGCCAGGTGGTGGAGGGGGTGGAGGTGGCAGGCCAGGCATGCCAGGCAGGGGTGGAGGTGGTGGTGGAGTACCATTACCCATTCCTGGCATAGGAGGTGGAGGAGGAGGTGGTGGAGGCACTCCTGAACCACCTGGCAGTGGGGGTGGAGGAGGAGGAGGAGGTTGTCCCACCCCAGGTAAGGGTGGAGGTGGTGGGGGTAGAGGAGGTGCATCACCTCCCATGACTGGCAGAGGTGGAGCAGGTGGTGGTGGTGGACCTACTGTGTTAGAGGGAGGGAGAGGAAGTGGAGGTGGAGGTGGCGGCAGAGGTGGAGGTGGAGGTGATGTCACTGCTGTGCTGTTTTGACTGGAAGATGGGACTTGTTTCAGATCAGCCTGAGTGTCTTGAACTTTTGCCCCTCTCCCAAGTCCACAGTCTGGCAGATCTGTCTGAACCGCCCGATCCATCCTCTTTGGCTGCTGCCCATCTACAGCATGCTGCCCACTGGGCTGATGCTTAGAGAATACCATCCGTTCCATGATCTTCTCAGAGGAATCAATCTGAGCTGAAAGACCACACATACTTTCATCAAGACTATGTGCTTCTTTTTTACAGTACATTCAATAA
Organism: Albula goreensis; assembly: GCA_022829145.1. Taxonomy (NCBI): domain Eukaryota; kingdom Metazoa; phylum Chordata; class Actinopteri; order Albuliformes; family Albulidae; genus Albula; species Albula goreensis. Next base: position 19,586,131 of record CM040749.1, read on the forward strand.
CCCAATTCTGCCTTAGTACTCATATATATGTTCAACTGAAAAGACAAATAATTTGTTTCATCTTCCTCTAAAGTGCAAGGTTGTCTTGTGGCACACAGACTTTAGTAGTAACAAACAAACATAGAAATCTTGCAAAATGAAATTTAAAAAAAAAATCATGTACTATTAATGTGTATTATACATAATTTGAGAGTACTGGAACCGATTTGTAACACAGGTATATCAACAATTTTGCAGGGAGGAAATAAACATAATTTTGAAGGAATGAGCATTTACCAGTCACAATCACTTTAACTTTCCCTCCACTGAAGATGTGACTTATGACAATGGGCTACATAACTGCTTTTATACATTACAGTTGCTTGCACATGAACTCACAGTCCTGGGCTAGCAGGATGGCTCGGTTGGTGAGGATCTCCAGAGCTTGCCACACATCAGTCCGATCAGGTCCCAAAAGCAGCAGGGCCTGCAAGATGGACAACAGCTGCAGGGAGGCTGGAGAGCTGCTAATCTGCAGTACAAGAGAGAAATGGGTGAAATCCATGAGGTTATGTGTGGTATTGGACTGTGACAAGCACTGAAGGATTAACACCTGACAAAAAAAAATTACAGTTACTTAAGTCACTTAAACTAAACTACTAAAACTACACATTTGTGATGAAGAACAAATTAGGATCATAGCTATTATCTTGTTTAAAAGTGAAAGACAATATGACCAGATGGATCTGTAGACATTCAGCTGGCATACAGTAAACATGTAACTATGTTAACTGAGAGTGCTCTTTCTTTGTGCCTTTTCCTGTCAAGGTCACTGCTGTCAAAAACACAATACAAGAAATGTATAATGAAATCCTAAGTGGCTTGTTCCTTGCACCCTGCTACACAGAACCTGTGTGAACAGTTATTAGAGGTTGTCCAGTGCAGCTCCATGACACCCGTACAGGTGGTGTTGGACGTAGCCTCACTCTGCTGCTCACTTTGTTAAAGAGAGTGGTGAACACCTCCTGATGGCTACTCATGTCAATGCCCCCATACACCCTCAGCAGTTCCTCCTCATCCTCAGCCATGGTCTCTTCAAATGCCTCACACTGAATAATCAAGTCTTCATCCTCCTGCTCCCTGTCACACAAACAATAAGCAAACCTTGCTAAGAACTCTCATGCTGATTATGGAGTATAAACGAGGCATATGCTGCATAATTTATTTATTAAAAAGATTAATCTTCACTATCCATGCATTAAAAACAATTATGAGTGCATGAATTTTAATATTGTCAGATTATGAGAGATACAAGAACACAAACTGAGTTGAAATCTACACACTCCAACAGAAGCAATGGTGACATTATTCAGTCTTCCAATACTCAACTATAAAATAAACCATATTCAAGAACATTTGTGCACAGACAGGCCAGATTGTCAATGGACTCAGACAGGAGCAGTGTAAAACAATACTGGCGTTGAAAATGAAGCTCGGCAATTGTTTTTAAAAACATACTGCAAACCGATTAGTAAATAGGTGAAAAGGTGAATAATGAAAGGGAACCTTACCTTAATTTGGGCAATATATCCAATAACTGCAATCCTGCAAGACAAAATTCAAAAACGCTTTCATAAGATGTGTCTGTCATTGCAATTTCCAGTTTGTTTTGTGTGTGAGAGTTTCAGAATGCCGATACCAAATAATAAAAAAGACGCCGTCAACACTTCCTTCATTTTGGATCACGTGCCCAACATTAGTGCGATTTAAATATTGTGCGCAATTAAAGTTCAGCGATGACGAGTGAACTAAAACATTTAGAGATGGACAACAGAAAACATAAACTTGGCGTTGTGACAGTATTACCGATTGTCTGCGACAAAAGCAAGAACTAAATGCAGGATTACGTTTTCATCAAATAGTGGCTTAACAGATATGAATTCTTTACGTCTCTATCAGTTTGGACATCGTATGTTATACTAATGCATTGGGGAACACAATTTAGGAATATTGTAAAACATTTAAAAGCTTCATTCATTGTTACTACTTAATACATTTAATTTGCTTCCTTAAACGCCATATTCATTACTCCCTAATACACGTCCAATCGATCCTATTATATATGTGAGATTAAAGTAATTACTTTAACCATAGTTTTGTAGAGTGTTTTAAATCATAATTTGATCAGAGCATTTAAGTGAAGTATAGTATTGAATAACAACATCTATAGGATATGGACAGCTAGGAGTCTTACCTAGATTCAGGCCAGCTCTAATTTTAGAAGGAGCAGATGACACAGATTTCCTGCAGAGATACTAAATCTAACCTACTGTCCTAAATTCTCAAGGTCTTTACAAGGAAGGAGGGCGAGATGAATTGAAAATACTCATCAGGGTAATTGAATATGCTAAAACTATAACTGTAATTTGGGACTCCTTTTCATTTGTGGTAGTATTGCAGTAGTTTTCTGAAGTATTGCAGCATCTTATTACCCAAGTATCTTTTACAGTACACCAACACCAATGTTCTTCATTTTTAGAAATTGCTCCAGATAAGACTGTACTAAATTAATATACAACAATGGTTTCCATAGCACTAAATGGATACTGCAATCAGTTTCATAACTTGTACACCTTACATTTGCACTACATCATTACATTTTCATTTTGTCTGGAAAATGTCTAAAACAGCAACTGCCATGGCTAGCTGACATACCGACAAACTCCTTGCGCAGTTTGTCCCTCTGACGCAAATCATCAGCCCCAAAGATGAGCGCATTGATGACACTGAGGAGGGTGACCATGTAGGGGACATTGTCGGTGGCCTGCAGCTCATTCATGATAACACTGAAGCGGTACTGTTGAGTCTTCACCCCCTGCGTGGAGCAACAGCAACACTCAGACAAACTGCCACGCAGTCAGTAATTACACTAACATCGTACAAATATGAGGCACAAATTGGTAAAAGTATTATTTATATGTACATCTATTAATGCTATTGCTAAATGAAAATGTAGCCATTCAGTTTGTCTCATATCAGATGACTTGCCCTCCTGCACATGCTTGGCTCTTCCATTATGTGACTGATACTTGCCTTGTAGTGCTCCAGTGCATCCAAGGCCAGGTTGTATCCCTTGGTGGAGAACATACTAAGGGCAGCCAACAGCTCGAATACCTGCTTTTTCACCATGGTATTGGAGGTGTCCAAGGCTAGAGGAGAGGACATTCACACTTGTTAAATCTGTTTCCCTCATGTCATGCTTGACACACACATATTTTGCTCAAACTAAATCTATTCATAATTGTTCTGTTATTCGACCTGAGCTTTGATGGTCTGGTAAACTCAGGTTAACAGAAGTGGTGAACCAGGCAACTAGTGTAAGTGAAGGCCTTATTTCGCCCTCGGCCTGCAAGGGCATACAGCACCATTGCATTAATTCAGCTGCTGAAGTCTTCAAATAAGATCCCACCTCTGAGGTACTGAGGATTTCTGTTTGTATAAGATAGGAAACATGCAAAGGCTCAATTCTTGCTTAACTTTCTTCCTAAAAGTAAAGCAATACAGGTTTTGCAGATCTGCGTGTCTGATTTCTTTTTTAATCTATTCAAGACTAAGGACAGTAACAAAGAGCTCTGTTCATTTTACGGCAGACAATGCTCTCTTCAGGCCCATTTCTTTAAATCAAAGGCTTTGTTGAATGCCTGTTTAGATGAAAGAAGGCTGCTAAATCAACAACAGCCCTTGTACTGATAAAGTGTTGGTTAAAATGTGGTGCACCTGCTGTAAAAAGTACCAGATTCCAGATAAGCCCAAATTTGGTCCAATTTTTATTTACTAAAGTCAAGTTAAGATCATAGTGAACCATTCCATCCAATGCTTCATGTTGGCTCATTTAATAACACCCTTGAATTGTCTTCACTGGTGGTCAACCATTTAACTAAATTAAAAGCAAATTTATTAGGTAATCACATAATCAGTTCACCCCCACTTACCTTGAGACAGCTTGCGGACATAGCCCTCATTGTCCACAATGAAGTGGATGCCAGCAGATGAATTCATGACAGCACGCACACAGTTGACACAGGTGAGCTGTAGCAGGGCGTCTGAAATGCGGGAACAGCCACGCCCTGACAGCCGATCTAGAGCCTCCAGCAGCAGGTCCAACCCGCTCAGCTCCAGAAACTGCACCATCCATCCCTGGTCGCTGCCTTCCAGTCGCCGCTTCAGGCCCGAGTAGTTGACCACGGTGGGCACCTGCAGCAGTCGGATGCATAGCTCCGGGTCGGCGTTCTCTAGGTTGGCCTCTGGCGGGGAGTCTGAGTCCTGAGAGGAGCCGAGGTGCCCTCTTACAGCTGCCCACTTTCGCTGGGCCCCTGCTGACCGCACTGACATGTTGATTGACACTGGAGCTGCAGAAGGAAGAAGGATTGCCATGGCTTGATATGGACATAAAAAACTAGTGTGATGGAAAATATTTTGTTTTGCTCTTTTTCTGAGGGCAGCTTTGTGAGTTTTGTGCTTGCAACATATGCATTAGAATACGCAATATCCTAATAAGCAAGAGAGTAGAATTTATTTGGGCTTCAATGTAAAACAATGACAATAGGAATACTTCATTTTAACTGTAAAATAACTGTAAAATTATTTGAATTATTAGGACACAATCTTCTGCCCATGCAGGATTTGAGCCAACAACCCTCAAACTCATAAACCTGGGTCCAGTGCTCCAACCCCAACAAAGCAATGGGATGGGACAATGCTGAAGCCAAAATTGTGTAAAAGACCTACCAGGGGTAGCTTAATAGCATCCTTTGCAGGACAGTCGCTTTGTTGTACTACTGAAAAGCATCTGTCTATTGTAGGCTCATGTAAATTATATCCTCATAAATAGGATGTGGGATACAGGCCTTTATCACCACAGAGCACATTGAGGGGAAGTGACAACTCTGCACATTTGGAGTTGGGTGAGCAACACGTTCTCACAGCAATAGTCCTGCCAGCCCTGATCCAGTCTGAAAGGGACACAGAGTCAGCTATTCAGGGCTGGGTGAAAACAAAGCTGCATTCCACACCAGAAAAACCAATAAGCGCTTTCACTACATGGGGGTACGGAATACTTCAAGTGGCCCTGAAATGTGGTCTGGTCAAAAGACACAGGGCAGTCAAATAAGTTGCCGTTTGACTGTGACAGTGTTACATTGGTGAAACTTTACTGGAAGCACAGACATACTGCTTGTAACAAATTGTGTAACCTTCACTCCTGAATCAGAACAGAAAAATGATGAATCATCTGTGGCCGCCACATGTTCTCTCAAGTGCAGTATGAGGATGTCTGTACTGGTACACCTGCACAGCTGTGGGACATATCTTTGGTGCTATGGAGGTAGAATAAGACCAGAGAGCAAGCAATATGCAGGAGGAATCACCAAAACTTTTTTCTTACACATCCTGTAGGCAATATAACTAGGGTGACTGAAATATTGTAATTCTCTGTGCATTAAAGCTGTTGTGCTAGATGTGTCATTATGAAATAATGGATTTTATATTAGAAATTCTTAGTGCCACCAGAGAGGCGAGATATAATCAGGAGAGAAAAAAGCCATTTATATGCCAAAGTATTTATGTGATTGTCACTAGCAGTATTTCCAGAGAATTATGAAGTAACATTCCCATGTTGTTTCTGTATACATAAAATGGCCTTAAGTGATAACAATAATTATCATATACAAACAATGAGAATGTAAACCAGCTGTCATTTAAGCCATAAACCTCACCGGGAAACTCCACAAACAATTTCTTCCCCAAAGGCAGTGGTGGATGATGGTGAATCTTTACCAGAAGTCCTATGACAGCTTTTGTCAACAGCCATGTGGCTTACAAATGATGGAAGTGCTCCCAGGCCTTTGTGGGAACATGCAGTTGAAGAAACATGCCATAAGAATGAGGAATTCTGCTGGCTGCAAAAATGTACAATGGTCTCCTTTAATCACCCACTGCACTGCAACCTCTGAGATGACCATGCATTCCAGCAAATGCACAGAGACACACGAGCTGACGTGTGCCCATTCCACATCCACCAAATGCTGTGCCTTGTGTAGCTTCCTCTTTAGTCACTGGTTAAATATATGATCGGCCTTTTCCATTCCAGAAGAAAAAAAACCTACAGATCCCAAATTAGATCAGTGGTGGGGAACCTCTTTCCTGTGGACACAGATTCTTCTGGATTTGAATGAGAGAAATGTGGGCAGCAAAATTAGTTATCTTAAACAATGCAAAACTGCTGATTAGGGGTCTAAACCTTTTATCTACTGGGCTGAGGGGTATTCTGGTTTTTGATTTCACCTTAAAAACAGCAACCATTTTAAAGCCAAGAAAACCCAGATCAAGTGAATGATCCTTATCAGAAACTGCTTTAATTGGATGACTAAGTGCTGGGCATCAACAAATACCAGCACACCCTATGGTCCACCAAGACCAGGGTAGAAAACCTGTTCTTTAAAACGTGAGACATTGAGACTGTAAATGGGAGAGGGAGAAAGTCTTGCATGTCTGCTAATTCATAGTTGCCATCTGTTTTACATTACAAGTTCCCAGCCTGAATATGCAGCACAGGCAGCATGTAAATGGTATGCAATTTAGAGAGAAGTGATGGCTGTTCATCACATGAATCGGAGGAGCTGCATGCCATGGCATCGTCCTCCTGATTTCGCAAGAGCAGGTTGCTGTGGTGGACTAGCTGGGTTAATTGCAGGGGGGAATAAAACAGTGTGTCTAATTGTACAAACTTAGCATTCTTTGCCACAAAAGTCTTGGCAGAAAGTGGCAAACTCCACTTGTCTGAACCTGTACCTTGCTTACACCTTGAACTTATTTTTTTGTTGATGTAAGCATTTTATATTGTAAATACTAGTTCTGTTGACATGTTAAGAGCTTCATGTACTTCATTACAGCCTTATATTGGATATATATTGAGAACTGTTCTGCAAAATGGGGTGGATTGGCATTTTGTACCTTTTAACAAGGTAAACCCAGCTGTGTGGGGTAATTCTGATGTCACAGAGTGGAAACTTGCACATCCAGCTGTAAAACACTTGCAAGTACTTAAATGAATCATAGTAGCTTTTTGGCTGCCTGGACTATGTAGGAGCTCTGTGGCATATTTGTCATAAATCAATGAAACTGGTACTGGCCTGTCTTTGGTAAAATACTCTACTCCACAACATAATTCTTTCACAGACATTTTAATAGCAGAAGTGTTTTACTTAATTTCCAAAATGACTCCGCACACTGTTTTACTTAAATTAAAAAAAAAAAAATTATACATAATACAAATGATCCCTTAGAATATTTCAACCTTGCAAACAATAACCAAAATGTTACCACCAGTGGGACTTTCATGCAGAATATAAACCATGTCAGAAACAGGAAAGTAGAATTATGTTTTGGCCAAGCAAATCCCTCTACAACAATGAGGCATTTGGGTGAATTCCTAGATTCAGATTATCCTTAAACTTAACTGACTAGCATTCTGCTCTGAACACACGTTGCTCTGAACACAGCTCAGATGGTTGGACAGTAAAATTTTGAAAATTCATTTCATTCATCCACACAACCAGAAATTATTGAAATGAGTTGCCACTGAGGACTGTAAAGCTTTCTTCAACACAGCATTTCAACATGAACATTCTCTTGGCTTCCTTTGCTGCTTGTTTGACTCCATATATAGTCTGTTACTATGGTTGCCTAGCAAACAAGGGCCCTTCAGAAAGAATTCCCTATTCTCTTGTGCCATGATTGGTTCTTTCTCCTTCGAGTGAGAGAGATATCCCTCACAGTTTCTCATTTGGCCCCATGCCCTTCTTTGTTTTATTGCATAGTCTCTGATGAATCTGGCACCCTATTTTACAGCATTTTGGGCTCTGTTTAAGGCAGACTGTGGTCCTGATGTCTACATTTGTAGTTAGACAATAATGAAAGACTAATTCACTCAGTATAGAATATTTACATTTTACATTCCTAGCAAAGCTACTTACAAAAAATATTTTAGAACAGACATTTATACATTTCCACCTCAGATCAGAGGAACATACCCCTTATCACCACCCAGTATATTCATTAGTGAACAATTCCAACAAGACTTCTTTGCCTGACAGAAGAATCTTGAGAAATAACTAGCTTACTTTGGACAAATATGATAAATAAGATTAGTTTACATTCATTGATCAAATATGAGAATTGTCCATAACAGCAAATAAACATTTTTAAACACAAAAGATAACATTATACAAGAAACTCTTTCATAGCAAGAGTTGACAGGATCTCCATAATCCAGCAGGAAGTACAGGCTCAAGACAGGAAATACATACATCCTGCTGCTTTAGCAGAAAAAGGACTACAGGACTGGCAAGACTCTTCTACCAAAAATAAAAGATCATGCTTTCCCTTTCATTTTCTCACAAGGTTGCGAGGTGCTTACTTGCTTTTCTGATCCCCGTTTCTCTATGTGCTAGCTTTTGTCTTTATTACACAAATGAACAGACTTGAGACTGCTTGGTAAAACAGTGTTTCATTCCATGCTGATTTGTCATTTCAGTGCATTCCTTAGGTCTGCTCCAATATCCTGAAACTTCTCTCTTCCACAAACACTCCCCACTGACCTGATCAGCGCAGGCTCATACACTCCAATATGCACTCAAAATTATTGCTCTGCATTCCTTTGGCCTAACCTCTATGCATTGCAATTTCTGTATGGGTTACATCTCTGTAGGGAAAATGTTCACAAGTTTGATGACTATGACACAAAGAACACATGATGATAGGTTGCAGTTGTGCTAGAATACAGTTCTTTGGCATTAATACTTTCAGGACTTACATTTAAAAAATTAAACTTAATTGTTTAATTCAAGTCTTAGCAGAACCTGACAGAACAGTTGTAGTAAAGAAGTTGCACAGAGAATTCATAGTCACACAAGACTTTCTGCCTGTGATAAGGCCAAAGACATGGTAGTTGATGCCATACAGAGCCATCTTTATTTAGATCAAAGGAGAGACTTGAAATGCTTAATGGGTTCATCAAATTATGTGGTCACATGATAATATACATTTATTCAGGAATACCAAATTTACTTAATTGTAATTAACTGTAATCATATTAAAAACAAACATTTATACTCATCTAAAAAGTTGTCCAGTTTTTTAGTAGTATTTCAAAACACACACAAGCAGAACTCTTTCATTAGCTGGAATCAAGTGAAACACATTTAAACACTACTGGTGATTATTTCAATTGGCAAGCTGGTTTATCTTGCAAAACAATCAAAAACAGTTTCAAGATAATTATCATGGTATGTTCTCTGCCATGTACATTTGTAGACAAATGGACTGTTGCTGCAATGAATTAAACCAAACAGGCACTGACAAAAGCAGCACTGAGGTGACCTTCCCTATTCCTGAAGATCCATGGTTCTGGCAGTTTTGGGTACACCTTTTAATCAGCACTTGATTGAAATTCAAATAATTGCTTTAAGTGATTACAGCCTGAAAGGACCCAGGGAGAAGAACCCATGGATATAAACTGCACACAACAGGGGAAGCATGCAGAGGTTACCTCCTGCCAAGCCTCTCTTACTAGATATGCATTACATTGGACAAAACCGGTATTTCTAAAATGAGATACTTTGTGCACATTAAGCAATCAGAAGCAATGGTTTCACCTGGTCAAATGGGACAGCTGGGTAAGCAGGCTGTGCCCCTCCCCCCTCCTTCAGTCAAATAGTTAATACATTTAAGAAGATGATAGACAATGCAAAGCTGTCAGAATGTGTACACACCTGGTTTCAGCATACACTGGCATATTAATCAATTCTGTTAATGTCCCTGACACAAAATTGTGTTCAGTCATCTATTCTTCTTCACAGCTTGGGTTTTGGTGAGTGTAACTCTTGTCACCAGAAAAGATGTGGTAAACTTTGCAGCGTTTGCTGTGTTAAATTAATTATACTCAATTCATTTTCAAACAACAGTTTACCCTGGTCACCGGAAGAACACTTTACATATTGCCATAAACTGCCAGCCATTAAAAAAAGCTGCAGGGTGAGACCAGGAATAAAAGGCACAATATCAGTCCAGGTGGCAGTGATCCGAGTTCCTGTGCAGAACCACACCTAAGTGATAAAGTTAGCTTACCCAGCTGTTGCTCTCTGCTGTAAATGCTCATTTCTGCAAACCAAACCCAGGTCTTTGTCTTTTCTCTAAAGGGGGCCTAATTGATAAATTGATTGAATGGCATGAGAATGCAAGGCATTTAGTTTGGCCTGACAATCAAACTATTTGCAGTGGGAACTGTTTGGTAAAAATCCAAGAAGAGGTCACTGCTCTCTAGGTATGAAGCATTTCTTTGCAATCTCCAATATGTATGCTTAATGAAAGAGACATTTAAAACTGCAAATTACTGTGCTGAGTTATAAATTACCAACAATGGGAGATTGAATTTGCTTGGACAAATGGGGTGCCCTGACTCAATGACCACAGTGTGAAAGAGTTTGAGGAGGTATTAATGAGTGGCAGCGTATATATTCAGTAAACCAGAACTGCTGAACTACAATGTATTTTATTTATTTGTGTTCCTATGGTGTATTTTTATTTTTTTTTATTTTTACATTGATTATGCCCATAACTATATCAATCTGTGTTAGGACATCTGTGCTTCATGTAAATGGGGTATTGTGTGCCATACATATCTATTGTGTGTGTGTGTGTGTGTGTGTGTATACACATAAGTCTGAGTGTTGTGTGTATGAGATGCTTTGCCCTCATGGTATGGTTGGAAAGCTCTTGTGAGGTCTCACATCACTTTTTTCTATTTCTGTTGTACTGTCATGTCAGTTTTTTCTTTTGCTTTAAAAAGCTGAATATAAAATGTTTCTATTCTTCCAGCAAGCATGATTATTTATTGCCTATAATCACAACACTTTGTCTTGGTAATATTTTTAAAGATCATACATTTTGATTCATTTAAACATGACAGTCCTAACACTTGTTTTAGAGGCATCTCTCTAAAAGCCACAGCATTTTAAATGATTTTCTGGATTTTTGTGATTTCAAATTCTATTCATATATAATACACTTTGCACAGCAAAAGCCTAAAACTGTAAAAACATTCCCAAGGCAAAGCTGATGGTGAAAAAAACACCAGTTCAATGCTTCCTTTTACATTGTGCAATTTCTGTACAGTATTAAATGCTGTTCAGGGTAAGCGCTGTTGACTTGTCATAGTCACAAGAATGAAGTGATGTAGTGATCCACACCAAAGGGTGGATGGGAGCCCCACCCTCATCAGCTGAGTGAGCTGGGCTAAGGCACCAAGGGAGATAGGCCATGGCTGACCACTCCCTGGATCTCCTCTCATTCCTAACAGATTTATGAAAGCACTCATCCATATGCTGTTCTATAGGACAGATCACTGCTGTGGTAGCCAAATAAGGCTTGAAGGTGCTTGGCGTTCCATCATCCTGTTTGCAAAAGTGTTTAAACTCAGACAAGTAAACAACTCAGTTTACAGAATGTTTACATAAAATTATGTTATACACAGAACAACATGATTAAACAGGGCCACTCTCCTTACAAACCACAGTTTGCTTTTGAGATATGTATGCCAGAAGATTGGGCTGCACTTGACTTAAAAAGGAACACTATTCTAATCATAGAAGCTTTTCAGACACAAAGTCAACAACATCAATCGCTAAGCTAGAAGCATTGACTCTCTAAAGTAATTATTCAAAATAATATATATACACTTTAAAATGTATTATAACTCTGTAAAAGTGTACTTTATCTCAGAAGCAAATACACATAGGCTGCAGTTATTTTTGATTCAGAAAAATAAAGCATATAATTTCAAGACACAGGAAGAAAAATAGCTGCAAGCGTATCTCAGGCAGCGAAGTGAACAATACTATCTATATTGAATGTGTTTGAACTGATTTTTCAGTGAATTTCAGTTTTCTCTGCACTACGCTTAATAAAATATGTCTCCCAAACTGCAACTAAAAATTCAAGCCTAACCGTTAGGTGACTCAACCTTTCCAGGGCCCCCTTTCCTTAACCACCTACAGCCATTTTCCCTTCGTTTAACCACTCAAGGCTCGTAGAATAGGCGAGGAAATAACGGGAACAGTTATCTTTCACGAATACCATGTTAAGCATTTTTAGAACTGCACACGTGCTGTTTAAATCAAAGCCGTACTTTCAAATCGCAGAACTGATTCCTGCTTATATTCTAATGTAAAAATGAATTAGGTAGGGTATTGTTATTCACTTGAGATGCATTGTTGCAAAAAAAAAAAAAACATGTAACACCGATGTTCAAATGATCAAATTCGTTATCAAGATTGCAAAAACACGCAATGTAATCCGTATTTACAGGTATAATTGTAAAACTGCACAGATCTATATAATTGCCGGATGCTTAAATCTTTTACTTGATCTCACCTTGTATAGATGTAGCCTATGCCATAAACTGTTGCTGAAATGTAATTGTCTTTCCAAAGAGCAGCTTAAAACGCAGATCTTTACAGGCAGTATTCCTCTTCAAACAAAAACCAACTATACTGCAAAAAACAAGTCCTCTGCGTTGACTGCAGGATATGAATCGAACCTCTGTCCGTCTAACTTGCATTGAGGAGTGCGACGAAACTACCAGCAGCACAGCTGGACATAGCTCCTCCCTTGCCTCAACTCTCTTCAAGTACCCACGCACCCATGCCTCGTAACTCCCCCAGCTTTGGCATTCAGTTTGTGCTTCATGCAAATGAATATGTGTGTAATTTTACTAGTAATTAAATTATTCAGTTATTCTACACATTTAAATATAATATTTTCTTCATTCAGTGTCGCAGTTCATTAGTAAAGACAAAAATGTTTTCTTGCTTCCATTGCAATTGACTCTTAGTAAAGGTATGGGGTATTTGTAGAGGCATGCTCTGCAGAGATACTTTGCACTCATCATGGGCGCTGTCACGACTTTTCTAGGATTCTGAACTGAGCAGTAATACAGGTGAAAAGTTCACGAAAATGAATATATTTCTGATAGGATACTTTTGGCTGATTTGCAGTTTCATAGGTTAAGTTAATTATTTTTTTCACAATCACTTGCTGAGTTGAAGCAAATACAGCTGTGAATTTTGTGTCAATTGCAAATATGTGGGAATGTGAACATGTGATTTTATTTGTAATTGTATTATTCAGCTGTTCTCAATTATCTGAAATCCTCTTTCTTTAAAGTAAAAAAAGTTGACTTGTTCCATTGACAAATGACACTTGATAGTAAGGGCACTGAATATTTACAGAGACTCATTGTGGCAGCTGTCAAGTTTTGGGATTAGAATTTGTCCAAACTGTGCATCAATCCAGGCAAAAGGTTCACTAATACTGAATATATTTGGGATATTAGTCTTTCGTCTGAAAGATTGCTGAAGTGCTAATATGTGTTTTTCACTGCTTAAATGGTTTTATGAAGACCAGTAGTATTCTGTAGCAGAGATTTCTCTTTCGTGATGTCCAAGGTAGGCCCACCAACAAATTTTACCAACATCAATTAATGACTCCTTTTGGAACAATCAGTTCATTTTTAAGTAATTTATGCTACAGAGGCACCAGCTGCCATATAACTACCAGTTTAATTATGTAATTCAATGTATCACTTTTACAAAAGCAGAGACAACAGCAAAATGTTGTAAATTACTTTTGGGACCCTACAGACATCTATTTACTCTATTTAAATGTTAGTTATTTTTACTCTTATACAGGAAAGGCATTCATGAATAATGTATATGGCACACATTAAATGCCAATTTGTACCCAGAATTTATTGACTTTGTCAATGTGTTAATGTATCATAAGTACTTGAAAGGATTCCAGTGGTACAACATTTACTGTCTAGTTCAGAAGCTATACTACATGGGTACTTTTAAGTCAAATTCTCAGGAAGATTTATTTGATTGACTTAACATATTTCCATCTCTTATGATTCAAAACATTTTCTCAAAAACTACATGTTACATTTTAGTGTGCTTCGAATTGAATGTGAAGATACTGATGCATCTTCTTAACAACATTATGGTAGAATATTTTCAAATTCCACCCACACAATTCAAGAGTCCTCAAACAACCTCTTTTTGTGCAATACATTACTGCCATCCACTTGGGACATAAACCTATATGACCACATGATAAACAACCTAATTGTGTCTCCAGTAATACAACACAGAAATGTTCTTTCAGCAACTACCAGTGATGGTCCCCTTAACAGTACTGGATTTTACATGTTTTGCATTTTCTATACTGTGGACATGTTTTCTGCTTGGCATTTCTGAATCAGGTTCTCACAACTGAGTCTATTAAATACATACTTTACTTTAAAAATACTCAGTTGGGGATAGAATATAAACATCAAAAACTCCCCAAGGTACTCTATTCTAATCTAAGATATCTTTAGATGCCAGGGTCCATAACAGTCTTGTGTTTCCCAGCATCTGGCTGTGAGTTAACTATTTTAACACCCCATTACATAATAAAGATGAATACACATGGGAGTTAAAATATTTACAGTAGATTCTGTGAAGGCCTCCATAATTAAATCTGAACTGTTCTCTCATACCCTTCATCAATTTTAATAAAACCATATGAATTCATGTTTGTACACCTACATTAATATTTTATGCTCAGAGATTGTGATACATCACTTGGTTTGTCTCTTGTCTATCTCAGTGGCACTATGCAACACTGCAAAGACATTGCTTGCATAATGCACAATGCACAACAGCATAGTAATGAGTGCTTAATGTGACATATGAGAAAAATACAACACTGGCTTTTGTTTTTTATCATCTTCCTCCAGGAAGGCCTCAAAATATCCCTTATCTGTATCTGAGTCATTTTTCTTTGCATGTCCTTCAAACCATCATCTGTCTATTCACAAATACTTAATTTGGCTATTTAGGATTAAAGGCAGAAGTACCACTGAGTCATACATTAGTCCAAATGATTACAACTATTATCAGTGCTGAAATTTCAGTGCCCTAAATGCTTAAAACTAACTAACAAACAAATACAAAAAACAAATAGCGTTCTTAACTGATACATATTAGTCTGCAAAAGTCCATAATATACACATGGATGGATATGAAAATAATGTGGGAACTAAGAACAACTGGAAGAAAATCTGGAATTTTGCTGTAATATCCTGGTTATCAGTGGAAGCATACAAAGGTGCAAAGGCAAACATCAACTAATCACATGTCAGACAAAGGCCTATATAAATACTTCACCTACCAACTTTAAATTATGGACAATGAGTTCAAATCTAACATACATTTAATCAGTTCATGCACTTTGCATATTGTTTGCAGGGAACATGCACTGTGCCAGTGGTTAGAGAAGAAAACTGATGTTTTGTTACATATGCTGTAGCAGAAAGTAACTTGTTCTTAAATGACTAATTAAGAATTCTGTATAACACAGTCTCAATAAATTTTGAATAAATATAAGCAGTTGATGGAACAAATGACAATGTTTGCATTCATTTTTGCCTCCGTTTGTTCAATAAAACAGGAACAAGGTTCATTCTTTCACATTATGGTCTCGTTATCTCTTTTTTTTTTTTGGGTGTTGCCTATTTTTGCCTTTGATTTCTAAGAGATTACTTAAACACATTATTATTAAATTGCAGTCCAATTAATTTTATTTTAATGCAGCTGGTTTGTATTAATTGCGTTTTGATACAAGCCTGCTGGGAATTAAAAACAGTCAGTGAAATATTACCTCAACAAAAGAGAAGTCAATAAAACTGCTGTCATACGTGGCCACTCAATTTTCAGATACAAGGCACATATTAGATCAAACTATTGTTTTAGTACTAATGTCAGGCAATGAAGTGTTCCTGTTCTCTCTGCACAGGTTAACTTTTTGAGGTATATAAGTCATAAGAAACATGTTTTAATCATTGAGTAGATGACACAACTGCAACATCACGAATTGCTTTTAATTTAATATCCATATAACCGCTGCAGATAAGTTATTGCATTTCGCCACCTGGCGCTGGGAATGATAAAGACGAAATCTCTTGAATTCTTGAGAAAAAAAAAGACTTGACACAGTGCACATTTCATTTACTGTTAGGCTGAATCAAATAGTTTAAGAAATGTCGAGCAAACATAGGTAGCCATTTTCCGTATGTTGGATAGCTCATGGCTGATTTTTCCTGATGTGATTTTGAAATGCAACAAACTAGTACTTTAAATTTAGATTTGCTGTGTTCTGTCTGTGCGTAGTAGATTTTGATGAGCTCCGTCACAATACAGACTTCAAATTCTAAATATCACAATTGTGAAAGGGAGAGATCCAGGACTTAAGACTGCTTCCATGCATGTTCAGATGTATTTGATTTCCATTTTACTGAGCAACTTTTTAAAAGACGAAATCGTCTAACTCCCATTTTGACTACCAAGACTACAACTACCGTGATGCAATTCTCCAGGAAGTGCTTTATTGGGGTGAAAGGCTAAGGGTCACAAATATCAAAAGGCGAATTTTGAAGATTTATTCACAGTTATTAACAAAACAAAAATCATGACAACGACGAAAGAGTTGTTACAGATGGACCTTTATGGTCTACTTGGCGTTGAAGACGCAGCAACAGAGAAAGAGGTAAGCTAATTGCTCGGGAGCCACTTGACTTGCGTTTTCTAGGCAACATTTACTGTGCAATTCTAAATTTTGCAGGTTAGTGGGTTCCTTTGACGTTAGTAATGTAGTGAAACTTTTTTTTTTTGGTCAAAACAAGTGTGAGTCTTTAAGTTGACTCAAGTCGCTCCAACTGGACTACACCACATATTGCTAGAATATCTCATATTTATCATTATCTAGGTTGCTCATACATTTGCATCTCCAAAAGTAATAACTGAACCCGACGTCAGTTTACACACCATTTCTTCTATCCTCACTACCCCAGCTATGTCGGAAGGATAGGTAACTTTAGCTTAATGTTCGTAACAGGTGTAGATAATGCTAACTGACACGAACTATCTTGCGAGCAGGTAACCCGCGGGCTTCCAAAAAACTGAACAGTTACTTAGCCAGATCTTAAACTAAGTTGGTGTTATTAGCTCGCTTGCAATTTAACTTTATTTTACCGCTGTAACTAGCATACTTATTTTCGCAGTTAGCTTTGTGAAACCAGGTTGTAGACCATAACTAATTCCGCCTGCTAAGTGGATTTTTACAGACCGGTTATGCAATCAAAGGAATTTTTGAATGTAATTGGAGATGCTGACTAGATGTAAACATGAATAAGACTATGTGTTTTACCCATGCTACAATCAGCAGCTGGCTTTGGTCCTCCTCAATGGGCACTAAAGACAGCGCTTCAGGTAAGCCCATACAATAACAGTGTACTTTGGCCACTAAGTGGCGCCGTTACATCATATATTTCATGACTTCAGTTGGTTATCCAAAATAATTATTTTTATTATTAGTTGTAGTAGTAGTAGTGTTCAAAGCGACTTTCACACACGTACACATACTTTTTATTTGTGTATCTGTTCACAATACTGGTAAAACAGAATTGCATTCCCATGATGTACACTTGCTCAATGAGAACAATTTTAAAGCCGAATCAGTAAGTCTACGTTCCATTGCAGTCATTATAGGCATATGACTGTATCCAAATGACTAATAATGTGGTAGAACAAACGGTCAGTGCATTAATAGGATTCATATGAGCAATAGTACCAGATGTAGTGAGCAAATAAAATATTGCCCTAATGTACAGATAAACCAGGGGTCTTTGGAAAATGGATGTAAAACATCACACATATTTACATTATAATGACGATAAAACACAAAGTTTTACTCTTTATTATTTTCATATTAAAGACCTGTGTTCTCCACCGAATCATCATGTCCCATTCGCCAATTCTTGCTTTGAAGGACTGAAAGCTTGCACAGACCTTGAGTCGGGCATCTGTTTGAGTGGAACAGCTTGCTGAAGTGAGCTGTGGATGTCACTCTGACTGAAATCTTTCTCTCCCTGGGTTCATGCTTTGGCTAGTTGTATGCCAAGTGGGGTTACCGGTACACAGCTGACACTTGAGCTGTTTTGAATCGATTGTAAGCCATGGGGTAGGCCTGTCACGATAATTACTTTTGTTAGACGATATAGTGTCCTAGAAATAATTGTGACAAATGATATCATTGCCATTTTAAGATCATTTTTTGCCACTGATATGATAAAATAGCATAAAAAACAGCACAGAAATTGAAATTGAATGCCAAAAAATTTAAATGTCCTAAATAAATAAAACATTAATAAAATCAAACCACATAACAATAAATAAAATTGACTCTTGGGCTCCATTAACAAAAAATGCACTAAGTATTAAACATTTGGCACAGGGGAATAGAGAGTAATTCATTCCTTAACAGGCAATATACTGCCAATCCAGTTTTCCACGTTTTGTTGCCACTGATTTTAACCCTGTACTGCATGAATCTCGATTTTGAGCCCCCCCAAAAATATTTGATCCTTTCATTATGACACTTAAGGGCTCTAAATAATGATTTTTAATATTTTTTTTTTTTCATTTTGACAAACCCAGCCCAAAATATTTTTTCGTTGCCTCAGGGCAATGCCATGCAAATATGGTATGAAATCAAAAAACTCTTCATGAGAAGTTCAGAAAACAAAATTACATCAAATAATGGTTTATTTCACAAACATTTTAGTTTATTACTCACAAACACAATTAGATGCTTAACAAAACATCAAGACATCACAGAACTGTTCAAAAATGTTTCTAATTCAACATGTATTTTGCTCATAGAATACTACATGTGTTACAACAAAACATAAAATATATGTGTACTGAAACAGCAAGTCCGAACTTAAAAAATGTTTTTTTTGTTAATTACACTTATTTTTGGGACCTTTCCAAGAACTATTCATTTTGATTGTTCCATGAGAATCAAAGAATCAAACAAATTTACTGTATGGAACCATTGCATAAGGAAGAGTGATTCTGCCACAGCTAATGTAATTGTCCATATAGCTATACCATAACTGCATAACATTGCCCTGGGGCGACAATTTTGAAAAATTTACATTTTTCTTAAAATTAAAAAACAGAATTTCAGTAAAACCTGTCAAACAAGATTCTAGACACATTCATGCATAAGTAAATATTTTTGTGTTCACTTTTCTTACATTGTAATGGTCAAAATATTGATAGATAACAGACCCTGTGGCAGCACAGTGGTTGCTCTGCTTAAAAGGAAGTTCCTCCCCCAAGTGATACCTCATACCATATGTTGCAGGGTATTGGATAGTTCATTGACATGTGATCAATCAAACCCATAAAAAAACATAAAGGGTGGGGGTCTCAGGGCCTGAGAAATAATCTGTTACCCGAGGCCAACGGTGTGCAGTACAGGGTTAAACGAAGTTGAAGTACCGGCTTGTACACGTTAATGGGCTCTCCTCTCTCATTAGGCTTAAAGCCAAAATATTCCAACACCGGAACTGTGGAATGAGACATCCAGTTACCCCAGTACGTTGTGGTTCTGAGAACGTGTATCTGGGATTAGTCTATTATATATTTTACATTGTTCCGATCTGGACATTTGGTCTTCTTAATGCTGATGCCTCTTCAGTGCACTTCACCCAAGGATACCTGTTATATACCTCCCAACAAACTCCACAGAATGAAAAATATTGTCACATTTTTTTCCACACAATTGCAAAGATTACCACTGCGATTCATTGTAAATGTAGAGTGGTTGTACAGACTGTTATGCCTGAATATCTATAATGTCTGGAAATTTTCTCCTGATTTAATTTCCAAATTGTGGTTGGTGTATAGCTCAGTTAGAGTAGAGGGCTGATCGTGGTGTGGTTCTCTGGAGTCAAAGAGCTTCCATACGGCATGTAATTGGATCAGAATGTACAAGATGTTCTCCCGAGGATTGCATTAAAATTTGGGGTGTCAGGGGAGTAACAACTCTCATCATTCCATGGCCCTCCTTCACCCTCTAGTTCTGTAGAAATATTTGGGCCACCCATTTGGTACTTTTTCTGACCACTCTTTCAGCTTTCCAAAGCTCTTACAGCTGAGGCCAGAATCAATTTAATATTGCAGCCAAATGGAGGAAATGAGGTATTAATTTCTTAATTGGGTTTCAGAGGCATGATGGACCCAGAAGAGTTTGACCTGGAAGTTAGCGGTTGTGGGCTTGGATTGAGGGAAGTTGTCAGAAGGAGCCAAGATCTGTGAGATCTGCTGTTTGCCAGAAATGATAGCAGTCTTTTTCAGTAAGAGCTGCCTATGCTGTCAACGGAGAGGGCCTGGCCTTGGGCAAGTGTGATCACTCATGTCAAAAGATTAACACCTCAAACTATTTGGTTGCAGTTCTTCCCCAGCTCTCAGAAAAGGACACATTTTTCCAAGCAGTCATTGGATATGCAGCAGTACAGCCAGAGTGGTGGCAGTTAGTCACTTAGTGAAGTTCTGTTCCAGGAACATAATTCCACTAAAACCCCATGCTTATAAAACATAGTTTATTAGATCTACTTCCTGCTACATTTCATGTTTCACATTATCTTTACAATTATTGTTGAATGAGTTGACTCCAATTATGGGTTGCAAATGTCATAGCTTGGGTTGTAATAGATTTATGTCAGTATTGTACAAGGAAAATGGTTGATGGTGAGAAAGTTCTTTACTGCAAAGTTGCCTCTAAAAAGAGGGCACCTGCTCCATCTTAGCCAAGGTATTACTAGCACAGCTCAATGGCATTACGGTATGCCATTGAGCTGGGCAGTATGTGAGGCTCTGCCCCTTCCCGTTAACCTCTTCTGCTGCTTCAGCAGCCATGGCTTTGATAGCTTGAGCTCACATTGGCTCTATGAGATGGTAAAGAAGTGGCACCCAGCAGTGAAAGCCTGGGCTTATAGGTGTACTTCATGGCCCTCTGTTCATCCATGCTGAAGGAGACAGTTTCTCTGGGTGGGTAATTCGCCTGAACATGTCTTCCAGACAGGCAAGCTACACTCACTCACTCGCGATTCCTCTGCCTCTCATTCTCTATTCCTCTCTCAGACTCTCTTGCTGATAATTTCCTGTAAATGCCAGATCTGGGAAATTGCAGAGGATGGCCTCATGGAGAGACAGCCAGCCAAGCAGCCACTCGTGCGGGCAGCATTCTAGCTGGTCGTCAGCAGTAATAAGGAGCACAGACTGTAGTAATGAGAAAAAGATGTGGGCAGCCAGTAAAGTCCATGTCAGGCAGCGGGTGGCCAAGAAGACCTGATTTCGTCAGGCAGACCCATTACAGTCATGTGGCAATTACCGTTGGACAGGGCTGCCTCAGGGAAACCTGCATATCTCCCTCTGATTGGTTCCTCTTCTTAGCCAAGGGAGCTGCCTCTTTCACACAGAGGGAATGATGAGCTGCATAGCTGATGGTGACCGCAATGCTTGTGAAGTGTCCAGGCCAGTTAATTTTCTGTCATGCAAAAAGTGGGCTGCTCTGGTTTCCAGTAAAGTGGTACCTTCTTCAAGAGCTAGGATGACTGTAGTGTCCCTAGTTGAGATCTTTGAAGTCCACAGAGCTGGCCTTATCCTGCTTTCTCTTACATGTTATTGTTAGACTGCCTGCAGACATAATGGAAAAGTGCGTATCATAAAGATGATTGGGAGAATTCATATGTTATTCAAGTTAAATAATCTCTACCAGGAGGAGTTTTATGTACTAGCCAGCAGTAGTAGAGTAAAAGAAAAAAAAAAAAACTTGGCACTCACTTGCCTAGTTCGTCTTCGTTCAGGCCAGCGACCTTCTGTACCTGGTCCAATGAAGCCCTGTCTTATTGCGACTAATACCTCTTCAGAGCTGTGCGCTTGCACGCATCCAGCATATGGGATGTAATTATCACAGAAGGGTTTTTTCCTCCCCCCTCATTTACTACCCTGGCCTTTGAATCTTTTTCCTCCAGGAGATGAACATAATGGCCTCTGTCAAGCTTGTTAAAAAGAGATGGGGGTGGTGTGGGGTGAGGGTGAAATGTAAAGTCAAAACTGTGGCAGAACCCTGCTGGGTACCGTATTGGTAATGCTTCATCATATTCAAATTCCTGTCATGATGACTTACTGCGCCGATTGACAGGCGCAGTATTTAGAATTTGTAAACTTGTTTAGAGTGAGGTCGACATTGCGGTTGGTCAGGAACCTCATTCAGTGACTGTAGTTGTGACTAACCTGGACCCTGTGGCCAAAGGGCCTGCACTTGGCCAAAGCATCTTTCTCCCCCTCCACTATTGTTCTGGAAGTATGTGCAGCTGTACCCCCAGCTGATGGACTGTACAGCTGTGGGGAGGAAGGGCAGGAAGTTGGGACACAGGTAGGGGTCTGGTACGTGTTGATGCTCTCCCCCTGTGAGGCTCGTGTGCGTGCTCAGTTCAGGCTCTCATCTCAAGGCCCAGATCTACTCCTTCCCAGCATGCCTAGTTCCTGGCTAATTACTGCCATGGTGCAGCAAAACCTCCTCACCACAAATAAATATTTGTGTGAGCCTTCCTGCTGTTTTATTCCCCTCTCTCTTTTTTTTCCTGTGTGCTTAAGTGCCCTCGAGCCATGGACACAATGGGATGGCTATCAGCCTGGCTTTCTCCCAAGTTTACATCAGTGCCGCAAACACGCATTAAAAAAAGCTATTTCCAGGTCACCTCCTGGTCAGAAAAACAGATTACATCATTTTTCATGACTGCTTATTTTTAGTTTTAGTGAAATGTCTGCTCATGCTGTATATCAGCAGTTTTCTTTAGCAGAACACTCTCACAGGTGAAATGTAATCACAGCTGCATATTTGACCGGATAGTTTAAAGGAGACAAAAACATATCTGTCTCTGTAACATAGAAGCTTGTGTAAGTATAACATAGAAGCTCTCCCTTTTTAACACTTCTGGATAGGCTGTGAGTTGCAATGGTAGTGTGAGTAGGCCGTGAAAACACACATTCCAACCTACACTCCAGATAGACTAATCAGACTAAAGTCTGCTTTGGTGATTAGTGTATATTCAGGGATGTCAACCTAGCTTTAAAAATGTTTCATTTCCATATTTGGACATGTGTGAAGCTACACTTTAAAAAGATATGGGTCACATAAAATGTATTCACTCATTAAGTGGGACTCAGGCATGGGAAGTTTGAAACCCCGCGCTGTAAAGCGCTGAGAACGCTGCACGCAGGTTTAGAAACAGATGTGGGCGGTAGGGGCGCAGATGGGATGAGGGAGCGAGGCCATTTGGCTCTCAGCCAGCAGCTCTGCGTGTCAGCTCGTCTCAGGGGGAAGTGCCTAGTGCCAGGCGGTGGTGCTGAGGAGATTTAACAATGTTTTCAATTCGAAAGGGCCTCCAACTGAACTGTGTCGAAAGTGATATTTAGGACAAAGGTGCATGTCGCTGTTTTGGCCGTAAGCACGCTTTGTTCCCCATGCATTTTTTGGTGTGAAGAATTGGTAGTGTGGTATAGTTTAAATGTAATGAAATAAACGTTACAATCAGTAGCTGTCACTATCATAATTCTGCATGGGCTCTCAAACATGTTAATTTCATACTCTGCAGTTATGGAAAAATACAACTTTACTGAAGAAAGGTGAGTACTCAATCTGCTTTTGGCCAAATAAGTGGAATGGTTTCAAATTCAAATAGCTTTAAACTTTTGAATTGCTGTTATTTTACAAATAGTTGTCAATGTTTTGCTCTCATGTGAGGGAAATTTTTCATGTAAGGGTTGTGAATGCTGAACCAGTCTTAACACATTGATGGTGATCTGTGGTTTGTAGTAACTGCATGAGTAATTGCCTGTGGCCACAGGCATCAGCTCCACCTTGCGCAGTCTTGTTTACAGGTTCCTTGTGTCTCAGATTGATAAAAAATAGTTTGAAAACCGTGGTTGATTCCATACCATTTTCTTCAAGCTTGTTCGAGTGCGGTGCTGGAAAAAGCCATGAAACAGTGTGTATGTTGGCCCAGAATTTCACACATTTCATTACAACATGGTTCATAACATACCATACGACATCAAAATTTTAGGCATTTGAGAAAGAGCATTTGATTAATGTCTCTCTAATGAAGGTTTGATCGATTCGTACTTAAAGTAAGCTGTAAAAGCATTCAGAACATGCTGTGCTGAGATTTGTGATGATTAAAAATATATTTTCACAATTTTTGGAACCAGCTTGCAAAAAAAACATTTAGTCTTTTGTCTTGACACATACTTTAGTGAGAGGCTTTACCCTTACTTATTTGCTCCCCAAAAGGCACATAGTGCTGCAGTCATTTCGGCTACATTCCAAGGAATAAGTGTAAATGCACGAAACATGCAATTTAAACAGCGACACCAGTCAGACTGAAACCTAATGAATAATGAAACCTTCATGCAGTGGTTTTATATAAATGATTCTTTAAGTCTTTGGCAAATTTCTAGACATATTCAAGATGCAGTTAATTGATTAACCTATTAATGGACCATGATGTCAAATGGTGACAAGTGTGTCAGTTGGCCTCTTTGGTCTAAGATTGAGGTATAATCTCTGCTGATTACCTGTGTTTAATTGGTTTTTTGGATATATGTCATCACAACATTTTAACAACACCACTGTACTGTGCACTGTACTACACAGCTGAGGACACAGTCAATACTGATTGTGTAGGAACAGTGCACAGTTCCCCTCAACCAGAAGCCACAACCATTCCCAGCATTGCTTACAGCGTTTCTCCACTTCCACCGTGAAAATACTCCATTATCACTGGTTATTTGCAGAAGGTCAGAGTTTGTACATTTTCCGACCTTCAGCAAGACTTGATTTCCTGACCACTTTTAAGTGTCTTTTTGTTATTGTTCATTCTTGAGAGCAAATTTAAGAGAAGATTTTATGTGTATATTTTTTACATTTTGAACACCACTGTCAGGTGAAGGATTTACAAACTACAAAGGCCTTAGTGAACAGAGTACAGTGCCTGGAGCCAAATTGGCTTCAGTTTGGAGTAGGGAGGTAGAAGATCATATATATATAAACCATACTGTGATTTCCAAACTGGTAAAACAACCCCTAGAGAATGCTCTAGGAGCCTAGAGCAGTCTCTTACTTTGTGCCATGCTATAAGAAGGAGTTCAAATATTAAGCAAATATTCACTTTCCTGTTATTTTAACTCAAACTTTTTTTCTTTCATCACCATGTTTTCTTTACTTTGTTTGATGTTATACATAATTTTAATGGCACATAATTATATCCGAGAATTGGAGAGTGTGCCATGTTTTAACATTTCATCTAATCTAATCTTTGCTTGAACACTGCTTGAAAACACATACACACATTTACAATTTTTAGAGAAACTGAAGTCAGTATAGTGCAGTAGAACTGTGTTGGATTTGATCTAATCAACAGTCTTGCTCTCATCCAATTTTTCACTAGATTAAGAAAGCATACAGACAGAAAGCCCTGACCTGCCATCCAGACAAGAACCCAGACAACCCCAAAGCAGGTGAGTGAGGAGGGAGCATGTAGCACATTGCAATATGCTGCATGATATTCTAGTACTTCAGTAACCGAAGAGTCCACCTGTACAGGTAGATCCTTCTTTAGGCAACCACGTGGCCATCAAGAATTTAAGTATTTTGTGAATAGATGTAACTGGAGCACTTAAGACCACACAGAGAGTCTTGATTGGTGCTCAGCACAACAGCACTTAACTGCAACAATGATCAGACAGTTGAAATGCATGTATTACATAAAGCAATACTACTCAAACAGCAATTGTAAACAAATATAAGTCAGGTACAGCAACTGCATATTTTGAGACCTTGTATAGAGAAGCTTGAATCCATACACCAGCACACTTTTAAACTGGTGTTTTAAATTATATGGAGAAACAAATCCGCATTCAGTAATACTTTTTGCACCCCACTTTCCCTTCTCCACTATAACCATGAGCGTGCTGTATGTGAGTTGATAAATAAGCTAAACATTTTTTGGACTGTGGAAATGAGCACAAAAAAACAAATTGTATTGCCACCAACTGTAATGGAATTCCATCTTGTATGAGGCCATCATATTAATGTGAGGTGGCACTAAATGTTACAAGACCGCATGCGTCTTATAAACCTTTAAAATAGCATTGTTTTTCCTATCAGTCAGTATGTATCAAATAAGCTTTTGCCAGCTTAGAATGTAAACATATAGATGACTTGAAAACTCAGTGGTCGAAAAGACTGCGACTACTAAAGCAGTGTTTTATCCCTAAATGAAGCATTGTGTCATGTGTGTCTGAGCACAATCCAAACAGACATTTTCATGCTCAGTGTCTGAGACATGACAAGACACAGGGTGGACTCTCATGGGCCAGAGGTACTCTGAATCCAAGCCAGATTCCAAAGCACCCCTCTGGTTCCAGAGCCACTAGCCACAGTGACCAAAGTCTGGGGTTTCTCAGTGCTGCTTAACCAGCCCCAGCCGCTGTCTGCTGCGGCCCAGAGTTGCGCAGGCGCAGGGTCAGTGGCTCAGGCAGACAGCGTGACATGTGTTTCTCCAATCTCCTGTAGTGCTCCAGGCCCCATCACCAAGAAACATGTAAACAATCAGTTTCGGAAATTTAAATATAATTTCACTGCAGAAAAAATGCACCTTGAAGAAAAAAAAAAAACCAACAGCATGTTTTTTTAAGTTGGGTTTTTGTGGTGACTGGATGTCTCTGACAGTCCTGTTTAAGTAAAAAAGGAAACAAAGGGGTAATGGGGGACTTAGGCATAATAAAATGGGTTTCCAGCGATTTCTCAGAAATGAGAAGGATGGATGTCTAGGAACATGCAAACTAAAAAAAAAAAGTGGTTCGGCTAGGAGATGCATGCCAAGATTACTTTGGTTTCACGCACATTTACCCAATCACATGAAAAAGCTCAGAGAGCCAAGGCCCAGAGGCTCAGGGGGAGGTTAGACAGAGGTCAGTCTGCGGTACCCATTGTGATTATCCTGACGCTGTCATATTTGTATGTTACTGTCCACCTTGTTTTGAAGACTTTTTTGAAACTCACTTTTTAGGCCCCGCCACTTGCTGTGCATTTTTAGTTTTCCTGTTTGCAACCTGGACTCTCAAAGGGGGAAACTGGAGACTGCAGTGGCTCGTTAGAAATAAAAGTCCCTGGAGTGAGTCATTAAGCCCCCAGCAGCTCAGCAGGGGGTTGGGGAGGGTTGCGTGGTACGCGTGATTATGCTGGTGGCCCCTCGAAGTACCCTGCTGCGTGATGGAGGGAGAGGCCCACATCTAGCCAACATGGGAAAACTCTCAGCGTATCATTAGAGGAAGCAGGCTGCGTGAGACTCCAGGCACCTTTTAATGCAGGAAACGTCTCAATTAATGTCAGCCCCAGTTTCGGTAGGGAGCAACAACACCGTGCACCCTTGTTTATGTCTCTCTCCTGCTTTCTTGCCCTCTCACACTACCTCCTCATCTCTTTCGTATTAAGTATTTTCATATGTGTCATCACCTCTTGTTTTGCATGCCTGTGTTTAGTCTGTTTCCTGTCTTTGAAAGGGTAAAACATACAATGTTTCCCTGTTGGCAGAGTGTAGGGATTATTTCTGTTACCAGAGATGTGCTTTGGAGGCTTGGGTAGTTGTGTGTGCATTAGGCCTGTCAAATGTGGTGTGTTGTAGTGCAGTATAAATGTCATGTGACTGATAATGGGATTGATCTCTGTGTCACTCTTTTAGCTGAGCTCTTTCACCAGCTCTCCCAGGCGCTTGAGGTGTTGACAGATGCTGCAGCCAGGGTAAGAGTCACACAGGCGATGTTCCGCTTGTTTTATTCAGTCTATCTCATCCTATCACCCTCTCTATTCACAGAGAAAACATTAACTAAGCCCATACTTTATTTTTCACTCTGATAATAGGCTGCTTATGATCAGATCCGCAAAGCCAAGAAGCAAGCTGAGGAAAGAACCAGAAAGCTTGATGACAAGAGAAAGAAAATCAAACTAGGTGAGGTCTCTTCACTATCCACACAAAGGTGAAACATTGCACTGCTTACTTTAATGAAGCAAAGGTGTACTTAAGTTGACACATTCCATCTGTTTTGGCTGTTGTTAGCTTGGAAATAGAGGCAGGATTAATGCTGAAATGGCTGGAAATTCATCAGAAACCCAAACACTCAAGAACACTGCTGTTATCCCTATATTGTCAGACTCACTCTTCTACCAGGACAGTGGCATAGGCCTGCGATTCCTTTGCACCTGAGAATTTTGTACCAGTTTGTGACCTTTGTTTCCATTTGATGTGTGACTTAATGCAGAGGTTGGCCCATCCCTGATGCAGTTTAGGTCTTCTGTTCACAGACTTGGAGGCACGTGAGAGGGAAGCAGAGGCGCAGTCCTTGGAGGAGGTCAAAGTCACAAGGACACTAGAAGAGGAGGTTAGATCCAGTCCCTGAGGTTTTTGCACAGAATGCCATTCCCGTTTCTTTCAAAAGAGCTCTCTTGTCTTATCTAAATGAGATTTACTTCAAACTTCATCTGGGAAGAGGGGTGCGGTTGTGTGTTGTCTAAATGTTTGCATTCCAATGCAGTGGCATCAGTAGTCCTCTCAGGTTTTGGTGCATGATTTATAGTGTTTCGGTCACACAGTAAATATTACAGGAAAACGTAATCTTGAGTATGTGTTGTGCTTTTAGACAAGCCTGCAATTTCTGCATTTGATTCATAGTGTACTAGTAGACTACATAACCTATGCTATTATTTGTTTTAACAGTAGGTGGCAGTGTGTCCGATTGCTAGTCATCATCCCCTTTCTAAGGAACATGCAGGATAGCTTGTTCAGAGGAAGCCACTGACACCATTGCAGTCAGCTACATGTAGACTATAGAGCAGACACTTTTTCTATAAGTCACTGCTTTGTTTCGGCATTGCTCTGAGCAGTATGGGTGATGGTTTTTAGTTATGTGCAGTTGATTATGAGGGTTTCATTATGGTCTTCCCTACTCTTCACCCCCAGATTGCTCGGCTACGAGAAGAGGGCTCTCGGCAGCTGCAAGAGGAACAGAGGCTGGTAAAGGAACAGATCCAGAAGGAGAGAGAGGGAAGATTACACACAGAGAATACAACTGCACAATCAGGTACTGTGTAGGCCCAGTCCACACAGCTGAGATGTATTTACACATTTAGACTACACATAGCATGGATTGTCCAATACAGCATGCTGCTAATAAATAGGTAACCCAGCCAGTGCACATTTTTGGTTTACTCAAAGCTGTGCTGTATGTGTCTTCAATACAATGCAGAGTTACTCATTGGTGATCAGTGACCAGTTCAGCCATTCCCAGTCATTGGTCTTCATTTTACCGTAATCTGAAATTTGGAGAGTGCTTTGGTTGCAGGTGGCAGCCAGTCACATACAAGCTCATGAACAAGGTGCATACACCTCATATCACATCATTTATAGCCATGGGTACAGTTTTAATCTGACCCGGCTACAATACGAATTTGAACTATTCTTGATGGACATAGTCTGTGTAATATTCTTGTATTTATTGTTTTCACAAATGGAGAGACACTTGATACTGGCTGAAATTTAAATGTTGTCTGTTAGCTGGGCTTCTGTTAAATTTTTCCCTGAGAGAAAACAATAGCAGGAATAGTGATGATAAAGGGGAGTGGTTTGGGAAAGGGCTCCGTGCCTCAACCCCCAGTGCGGCAGTGACGGCGTCGCAAGCAGGGACAGCGTATCTTTGCACAGAGCCTGGGCTCACACGCTAGCAGGCCTCTGTGGCCCTGGCTTCTTGGAAAAGGAGCCTGATGCGGTTCCAGAGGCGCCGTTCAGATCAGCATTTCGGTGGTCAGAGCCAGGAAAGGGGGGGAACGACCTGAGACTGGTCCTGTGTGACTGACAGAACTTTGTAAATATGCAATGGAATCTCCCAACTGTGTTGCAAGATGAGCGTTTCCCGTCCCTCCAATGTCCTGCCCTTGACTGGCTGTCCCACTCTGTCCCCCCACAGATCATGTTATTTATGGTGTTCATTTAAAATTTTTGGCAGTGAAGAAATGCCCCTCTCTCTCCCCTTCTCTTTCTCACAGGCACTGTGGGGGGAACGCGATCCAACAGCAACGTGACTCCAAAATTAAAAGTAAGATCAAATTATTGCTACTAGGTTATGTGTGTCTTGGGTCTCGGGTAGGGAAGGGGGAGAGAGAGGTCAGGTTTGGTGCCAATAGGGAAGGAAGCTGAGAAAAGGGAGAGGGCCTTTTTGTTTGTCACATTGATGTTCACATGTATATTAATCACGCATCTGTTGAGAGCGAGACATATTACTGGTCTGGAAGAACCTGCAAGGCATATCAGATATGAGGACAAAAATTCAAAAAACGTGCACCCTTAATGGATTTCTCTTTTATCTTTCATTTGTATTGTATCTGCTGTATCTGGTTTATTCTTTGCTTGTTCGGCATAATTCATTTGAAGAGCTGTAACCACATATCTATAATAACATACAAGTTTAATTCTATTTCCTCTTGAAAATATTTAGTTTCCCTGATGAAAGCACACAGGGGATGTTACCTAATGTGTTTATGTATTTAATCTTGTTGAAATTGCTGATAATCATCAAGCCTATCCCACAATGAATTATGTGATTTTTATGTTTTCAGTCAGGAAAATGAACACTAGGCTAGAGTATTAAGAGTTAGTATTATATTACATACAAGCCTAAGTGAACATTAACTAACGTTCAAGATGTATCAGCATCTAGTGGTTAATGATTTACCACTGAAACACCTGATATCCAGTGTCACTGTCAACTTTTACTAATATTGTAGATCGACTAAAAACAGGTTGCCTAAATGTTTTTGTCTTCCCTTCCATGGTTTTTTTTTCAATCTGTCCAAAAGGAGTGAGGCTTTTTGGATTTGCCAAATCTGTAGGGCCTGAGCCAGTCACTGTTTTGACTAAATCCGTATTTAAATATTGAAATCCTTCTCATCCAGTCTGTACTAGGGAGTACAAGTTTTACTTTACATCCTTTTTCATAGCCCAGCTGAACACCCCCAGTAATTTCCTAACTTGTGAGCCATGAAGATTTAACAAAATTTTCCCTATATGTCAGGAAGCAGAGACATGGAGTGAGGGGAGTTATTAGCAGTTGTCTCCCTTTCAGAGAACAGAGAGCTGGCAGGGTTTCAGACATTCGGTCCCAATGAAGGGGCTCCTTCATTCTAATCAGTAATATCTGTAAAGCAAAACAAATTTTGCACCAAAAATCATTGTTTTCAGCAGCTCTTGTCATAATAGCGCTGTCACTATTCCTAACAGTCTGACTAAGCAAAACACTGCAGCCAGTGCTATTTATGTGGTACCTGATGTACATTGTTATTGGAATCTGGTGTGTTTTAATTGTGCTCACACTATAAATAAATCATGTTATATAAGTGGCTAGGTGATATTGATTTTTTTCTTTTCTGAATTTCTCTGCCTGTTCAAGTTTTCATTGCATGCATTCATGCAGGTATTTCTGTTATAAAATGCTGGCTCTTGGAACTAGCAAAACAGAAAGGAATGATTTTGAGAAATGCTTGTGAAAGGAATTTTTGTGAGGTGGAAAACAAATAAGACAAAAGGCCAGTCAGGAATGGTGCCATTTTGTGCTCTTGAATTGTCAAGTGGTCTTAAAAAATTATTTATTATGAGGATAACTGTGACGAAAGTGGAAATTGATGAGAACCATCCACTTATAGCCCAAAATTTGGGGAATTTTTGACAAGGGCATGTGAAATATGATGTCTGACTATATTGCTTTTTTAGTTTGAGTGTTTGTTTTTGTTCTAAAATCTTTCTATTATTTGCGGTTTGAGAGTTTGGTTTTACTCTCAAATGAACTGTAAAATGTGGGCAGTGCCAGGGAACACAAATTTTAAACTTCTTTTCAAGTTGTTTAGACTACAATTAATCTATATGCAAGCGATGTACAGCACCGGACCAAAATCTGGGTATCACCCAAGCACTGTTCTGCCTTGTCAGATGATTAATTGGGTACGAAGTTATTGTGGAGGAGAAGTGGACAGCTTGGGAATGGGGAAAGTCTTTTTTTTTTTTTTTTTCCAAATAATGGCTCTTGTAGAAATTGTAGAGACAGGCAATTCCCAGAAACTGTTGCTCTGACAGTGAACAGAGAGCTGGACTTGGGCTTGTCATCACTGCTCCCCATTTATAATACTGTCCAAGACTGTTAGGGAGAGAAGGTCTTGACCACACTGTTTAATGTGTGTAATGAATTCATTACAGAGCAATGATTGAGGCAAAAATTAAAATGTAAAGCCACCTTTTTTCAGTGAGACAGTGTAAGTAGGATGTTATTCACAGGTTACCAGTTTAAGAATGCTGATTGTGTCCTTAATGGGGTCATAGAAAAGTCATAGAAAATTGTATGGGCAACCTGGAAAGCTGAAAGTTTCAAATTTTTTTTGTTTGTGCTGTGTTTTTGTTTTGTCTGGACCCTCAGCCAGAAGGGGCTCTAGCGCTCAGTCAAGATGTTAGAGAGAATGGGCTCTGGGTGGTTCACACTGTAAACATACCTGTTCTCTAAGTAAAGAGTTAATCCTGCCATGTGGAGTTTGAGTCACAGTCGCACTATTGCCAGCTATGACCGTAGATCTGCATTGTTAAGGCAACAGCTGGCCCAGTATTGTAGGGATAAATGGGAGTAAGCTGGCTAGTTCCATCGTCTTGCTGCTCTCTAGCGGACATGCCTGGTCAGGCTGGGCACCTGCAGATGCACAAACTGAGAAAATGGAGGCCTCGCAATGTTCTGAGGACGGCAGAGTATGATTGGTGGTATGTTTTCAGTGTGTAAAATGCCATAGTTCTTGTCACATCTATCAAAGGAGTCACATGCTTGACCTCCACCTGAAGCTGGCAGGTCTGGTCGCCTCTGGAGATCAACAAAACTGGTTGTATTCAGGCTGGGGAAGAATGGGAAAAGCAAAAAAATGTATACATATATAGTTTAGGGAGTCATCACAGAAGTAGATACTAACAAGTTAATGATTTTCATTCTAAAGCTTGAGTATTGCTATTGTATTGCAAGGATGTAAGAAGACTGGTAGCATGCCAGACCCCTCTCTTCATTTCATGCACAGATTAACGTGCTACATTTTGGCTTCTCCCCAATTTTTCCTTGCAATTCATTATGCATGATGAGCACAGAGGGCTGACCACAAATACAAATCATTCATGGTCTTAAACTTCCTCAGAAATGTTTTCCAGTGCTTTAAAACCTTACAATAACTCTGAGAATGTAAATTAAAAAACAGCACAGAAGGCACCATTGTATAGGGTACAATACAATGCGATTTAAAATTTCCATTGTATAGGGTACAATAATTTATGACACATTTAGCAGCTGGAGACCCCTGAGAAGTTTTCCTCACTGACTTCCTGTCTACCTACCACTACAAAAACTATTCTATTTTTGATATTCAGTGTTTGTTTTTATGTGTGGTTAATGATATCCTAAAATTCATATTTTAGAAGTTCAAAGTATTTACAACAAGACAAGACCCAGCTTAGTGTGCAGTGGGAGACTAAATATGCATCTTAGTTAAATAGTTGTATTTATGCTTTCAAGTGACTGAGGATTGTACTTAAAGAATGAAAAACAAAGTGACTTGTGACTTTTAACTTGCACTTTGAACAGCCATTGAACAGTGAATTCTGGGCTTTGCATTAGTATTACTACCCTGAATGTGGTTTAAAAAAACTACGCAAGTAATTTACATTGTAATCTTTTACAAGTTGTACTTAGGTTTCACCATGGATGTGTGCTGTAGTAAAGATAAGGAATAAGAAACTATTTAAGATTAGATTTTTTCGAAGTTTCCCTTTAAACTCATGTCTCTGTTTTTTGTTATTGAGAAATATGTGATGTGTTGCAGGTGAGTCAGAAAGTTGTTATTGGTCCAGACCCCCGTATTAATTTTAGACCCTGCACTCTCTCGCACGTAAAGCTAAATGTAAATTGACTGCAGGTCTCTAAGGTGGTGGTGGGTGCGCTCCAAGACCTTGTAAAAGCTCCCCTCGAGCACTACTCTTTGGCCCAAAACTGGTCCCATTCCGTGTTAATCTATCCGTGTCATCATAGAGAAGCTCTGTGCCAATATGTTTTTGCATTGCTGGTACAGCCGCACTCCAGTTAACCCCTTCCGTCATTTTTCACACTATACTTTTTTGCTGACCACATATTCACTCCCCAGCACACCATGAGGTTTGTCCATTTTATGTATTGCTGATGCATGAAGTCAATATATTTTTTCTAGATGCTTCATGGTAGGTAAGTTGCAGGGGTAATGCAGCAATGGAAAACTTTGTATTCAAACCCATGTCCGTAGCCATCTCTTTGTTAATGAATGTAATTTTCTTTTTCAGTTGAAGTGGAATAGTTCTAAGGAGGATGAAACAAATGGTGGCTACTCTCAAGACATTCTTTTCAGCCTTTTGCAAAAGGTGAGTATTTTGAAATTGAGGGAAACAGTTAGCTAAATTTGAATGATCAAAGAATAGTTGCTCAGCTAATACGCTATCACTCTTAAACTCACTGAAATCACATCCTGTCACCCCTGAAAGTCAAACAAGTCATTGAATAACACAGTAAGCTTTTGGTAGGCAGTATTCTTTTCCCCAGTTTGTTGTCTCCAACTGTGCCTTGACTTGCTATTGCACTAGCCACACAAAGAGCACTGCAGTTGAGCACCCACCTGGGAGAACTGCAAATGATTTTTGACACTAGAGGTACTACAGGAGACCTAGCACAGAAGGAAGAGAGGTGTATATGTTCACTGATGACAACTCATAGACTGTGATTCCTGATAATTGATGAATACCTGACATTTAGCAGGGAGGAATGAGTATGGTAGAGGCTTTTGGGTTATAGGGGCCTAGCTTTTTGCCTAGTATGTTTCTGATTGCACCACTTTTCAGCAGAAAAATGATTACATGTGTTCACTATGAGGTTTTGAATGTAGTGCTGAACTGATAGTTAGGTTAATTGTGTCCCCTGAATATGGACGACCTGCCTCACATGTAATGAAGCCTGTCTGTGGTCCAGTGCCGTGTGAAGGCCTGCATGACGTCAACATTTTAGAACGTTTTATTTTCCCCCTTGTGCGAGTGCCATTAAGTTTTGTTGCAGTGAAAGTGCTGAGGGCAAAGTACTGCCCTCTTAATGTAGGGCACGCCATTGTTAGTGCCCTGTTAACGGGTGGGTTTAGCAGCGCCTGGGGAGCTGCTAGGAAATGTGCTCTTCTCATGCAACGTTGTACCACCTCGAACATAGACCTAGTTATGAGCAGAAATAGCAGGGAAAAGATTTTCACAGGAATTTGGGCAAGCCAAATGCAGTTGTACTGGTATCCAAAAGGGCAAAATTGCAATCCTCCGCTTGCCTGTATGCTATCAGCTGGGAACATCATCATGGACATGGGAAGCTGGGTCAAAGGATTGTTGGAAAATTAATGTAGGGCTAGTTTTTTGGCCAATGAAAACAAAATGACCAAAACATTTTTATTTAAAAAGAACCCCTAAAAAGCATCAGCAGTAGAGGGCCACTGCAGGTAACACTGGCTCCCATAAGGGAAAGACACCGCAGTAGACTCTCACAGACTGTGAACGCTGAGGTAAAAAAAACAGAACCATACAGATATTTGGAAATGTGAAATAGCCTGTGGAGACTCCTTTTGTCACTTTTGGCAGGATGTAGGATTCCTGTGTCTCCATTTGCATTCCAGGCCTGCCCTTTTCCCAGAGACTAAGAGAACCATAGCTCCTCTGGTGTTTTGGATTGCTTGTATTTTCTGAAGGGTACAGAAACATAGGCTGGCCTCCATGCAGGATATATGAATGTGCCTCCCATTGCAGGTGACACCTAAAAGCCATCTTCTATAATGAACTGGGCAAAGCCATTGTTTTAACTAGCTGTGTATTCTCTCATGACATGAGTCAGTAGTTTATATATAATTTGCACAGCTGAGAAGGATCATCTTTTACAGCAGAGGCTCGGTCGAACTTAAATTGCAAATCGTAACATCCCTCATCCAGGTCAAGAGGTGACAGGTCACCTTGGGCCAGAATGTTCCCTCCCCACCTCCCTGTTCCAAGTTCTGTTGGCAGGGATTGGAAGAAAGGTCACAGTTAATTTCATTGTGTATTTTTTTTTTATCACATTCTCTCCATGGAGCTAAATGAACTGATGAGGTCAAGTTGACCATTTTAAAAGAGCCATCACTGCTCTTCAGCACAGAGCATCTCGAACTTGGCCTGGACTGGCCATATCTCTATAATGTTAAGTAGCTTCCTGGACCCCATTCAGATCCTGACACAACCTTGTTGATTAGTTAGGGAAAAAATGATAATTGGCAGTGCCTTTGAGATGTGTCCGAGGCATTTTAGGGGTGTAATGCTCCACACCTGACCCTGTGGTTATGCTCCACCAACTTATGGAGGTCCTGTGAGACTGATTAAAACTTATAGCAAAGCTCCACATGACAAACAGCAATATTGCTTGGAGTTAGCTTTCCGTAATGTAATATCACAGACATAGCTCATAAAGAGCTCCTATCTGCTCTTGTCAGCTGTGCTAGACCAAACTGTCATGGAAAAATAGAAAAAAGCATTTGTTTTTGGACTCATCACTGCTGCCTGCTCTTAGGAGTAACTTAGTTAATGTTTTTTTTTTTTTTTTATCACACAAATCATTAAAAAAAGAAACACGCTCCCTTATTATAAATAATGCCAAAGTCATTTCATTTGTGAAAGGCAATTTCTTCTGTGCCCCAAACCGGACAATATCAAATATTTTGCTTTTTTCCAAATACATTGAAAATGCAAGCTTTTTACTGATGGAAAAAGCTACATCTCTGTTTTTGTTTTCCAGTATGGTGATGTGCTAAATGTCCTGATTTCCAGAAAGAAGAGGGGAAGTGCAGTTGCAGAATTTGCAACAGTGAAAGGAGCAGTAAGTAACCCTGTATTTTGCAATGGATTCTTTTGCAGACCAAAAACGCATCGACCAAAATAACCCATTTGTAAAGCTTTTAATTCTTAATTCTCTAAGCTTAAATTCTTCCTACTTTTGTTCTTGAGAACAGTTCCTACTGAAACCAACATCGGATTCATGAAGCATGCACAGACCTTGAATTTGTGTGTACCCCAGGTGTATCAGATGATGAAGGTTCATAAATTGAATTTGTGTGCATGTTCATGTTGATTTACATAAGGTAAAGTGCTAGTAATCCCTTAAAAGGCATTCCAACTTCAGATTCATGTATGAACATAGAGAGATGGGAGAAATAAAAATGGTACCTGGAGACATGGAGTTCCCAAAGCACAATGAGAAAAGTAATCCAAAAAAAGAAAATACAACATCGATAAGTAGTGGGTTTGGCAGCGTGCCTGTGGTTTCTTGCATACCAACACTTTCATGAATAAGAAAGAATGTTTTGCTGACCCAATTAATTCAATCCGCATTCTATGTCTGTTAATTGGGTTAATATCAAATTAGGATAGTCAGTCAGTCAGGATCACCAAATAATCATTATACAAAGAAAGTATCTTCAACACATGTCTTTATTTCAAAAGGCATTGGTTTCGATTGTACCAAACTACAAATTCAAATCAGAAAAATTAAAAATTCTAGAACGTTCATAAGCACAGTTCATGATCAAATCTGGTTGTGTGCATGTTTCACAAATGAGGTCCAATTTTATGTACAAGAACATTAACACTGTCCACATTGTAAGAAATCCTGGAGTCACTCTAGGGCAAATGAAAGCAAAGAGCCCTCTTTTAATGTGAACCAGTGGATATTCTCTAAAGAGAACTCATTGTTCTGATATGTCAAAAGGTTTGATCTGTTTTGTCGTTGTTTATGGTTTGTTGTGGGCTTTGCTGTCCTGTGTGGTTACCCTTGAGAGAACATGCCTGCAGTCTGGAGGGACCAGGTTTGGAGAGTGTGGTTACTGTCTGGAGCTCTTAGGGACTCCATACAGCTGCGGGGTGGTGGCTAGCAAAAGTTCATTGCACGTGTGTAGTGATATTGTTTGTGCTCTTGTTTCAATGCTTGATATGGTTGGCAGCTTTGTGCTTGAATGAGAAGCTAACTTGAGTTTTTTGGGTTTTTTTTCAAGGAATTGGCATATAAAAATGAAATGGGCTTGATGGGAAATCCCCTGAAAATCTCATGGCTCGAGGGAGAGCCTGTAGCCCCAGCACCAGTGTTGCACAGCCATGGGACAGATAGCCCATCTCAACCAGTCCAGGTAACCTAACCAAGAGAGATTAACACTGGCACTATAATGTTTTGCCTACATTCTCACTCCTTGTTCTATTTTTCTCTATGCCAGATTGATGCATTGCAAAAGACTAGAATTGAGTATCCCACAGATCTGACTTCCAAACCAAATAACATTTTCTGAAAGCCTTCCACCATTGAGAAATATGTAAACATGTAGGGATTTATTTCCGTATCTGTGTGCAAATATTGTCCCAGCCCTTTTTCTCCTCTCATCTGGGCCTGGACAAAATGTTTGCTTTGGGTGGGCTTAAATTAGTTTGCCTTGGAATGGGCCTCTCTTCACCCACTGGCCCCTGCCCTCCTTTCACAAAGTGCTTTCGGCAGGCAAGCTGACAGCAGTGAGAATGCTGGAGGGGCCTAGCAGGCATGAAACATGAAGTGGCCTGACTCGCCGACTGACGCCTCCTGACTCACCCATTGACAACCCACAGTCCCCTCCCCCAACCCCAGCCCACACTTTGCCATGCCACATAGGTGCCTCAGAATCTGCTGTGGTGTGATACAGCCTGGGAATTATCACTAAAGAATCTCGTGCAGAAAAGAGGAAACTCACATGTGGAATTGTTTCAGGAATATGGGAGGAATGCTAGTTTAAATGAGCAGTGGTGGGAGGTGGATGTTTGGAAGGGGGGAGTGTGGTTTGGAGGATGGCTTGCACAATCACAGCTTTTAAATTGGCTTCATGTGATTCTCAATATGTTGAAGGCCCTCTGCCTTACCATGTCGTTGGAGATGGACCAGTGTGGGTATCAGTATAGTCAGTGGAGAAACAGGAAAACCAAAAGGTGGAGTGGGCAACTCTCAAGCTGTATTCTGCACTAACCACTATCTCTTTCTCAATTTTCTTTCAATTCTGAGTTCCTGTTGATGCAGCAATCAGTGCCACATGAATTTCACTCCAATACAAAGCCTGTCCACAGCCCTTTGTTACCCCCTTTCCACCAACGTAAACTAGGTGCTAGTTCCAAGCTGGTGCTAGTGCCAGTGCAACTGCACCGCCTGTGCCTCTTGCATAATTTTTTTTAGCATTCCAGCAAAAAAAGGGCTACTGATAAACTCAGTTGTCAACAATAATGCAATTCCTATCCAATAGGTACATTTCATACACATGTGGATGGAATTGAAATGTTATTAATATACCGATGTATATAATGTGTATATTTTATTGTGTATTGTATAAATTAACTGTAAAACACTCAACTGTTAGCTGCATTGCTAATTTCCTTTTTAACTACAGTGTCACCATACAGGGCTTATTTAACTAGGTTTAGCTATGCTAAACTAAGCACATAGCTTTCTGAGCTATGAAAACTTCCTTAGCTAGGAGTTTTATAATGGTGAAAAGGTACAACGTGAATTAGCACATACGTACGCCAGTGTCAAAGTGCACTAACATGTCACAGCGTTACAGCATAACAAATGTAATGCTGGGGGTGAAACATCATATTGCCGACGGAAGCAGAAATAGGGGGTCGCAGAATGTGCAGTTATAGGTGTAACTTATTCACGTTGTGCCCGCGGCAGTACAGTTACACCGGTTCTGAACTGGCCTTCGAACTTCCTTGGTGGAAAAGGGGTTTGTGTTTTAACTCTTGGGGCTGATGTACGAAGCTACAGCTGGAAAATGGATCAGAACAATAAGTCTCAATGCTCTTAAAAAAAAAAAAACTTGTTCACTGTTGTAGCTTTGGGATTTGCCATTGTAATTGCATCAAGTTTTTTATTTCAGTAGATTATATTGTTTTACAGATTATAAATACAGGTTGCTCCATCTGTTTTTGAGCGTTTTAAAGAAAAAAATGAACACACCATTATATCTAGGTCATTTTCACATTAGACCTGTGTGAGAAAGCTTGATCTGAGCAGGCCCTCATAATATAATAGGGTCCAGCAATATTAGTAATGGAGTCCCACACCTGGCTTTGAGGTCGATCAGGGAAACCTAGGAGGTCCCGGTCGCCCTGTGGAATTCCAAAACACCAGAGCTCTCTCTTCCACACACCATCTGCGATCACCAAGGAGTGGGACAAAGACAGGTTTTTTTTTTTTTTTTTTTTTTTTTTTTTTTACCTCATCAATCCATTTTCAGTGCTAGGATAACAGGATACAACCAGGGCTGAGGGAGAAGAGTTTGCTCACTTTTCTTCCCATTCTCTTAATTAGGAGATGTAGCTCTGGAGGCAGGGGATCCACAGCAGCTGTAGCTGAGCCTTGAGTTACATTGCAGTGAGCCTGATTTACCACCATGCTCACAGGTCCATGAGTGGAGTGCGTGCTATAGCGGGTAACCCATGCTGTTCAGAGACTGATAGAGAGATCATCATGAAGACCACTGCTGACAGAGCTCCCATGTCTTTCCCTTGATGGTTTTTAATTATTACCCAGGAGAAGGCCCATCTAGAGAGAATTTACAGTGACTGAAAATAGTCTGCAGTACATTCCCTAGTAATCCATATTTAGTTTCTAAAAAATAAATTAAAAATGTTATACAGTTAGGTTCTTACTTCACCACAATACTATGTTGTACTTATTGTATTAAAAGTAAGGAATTGAGATGGTACAGGCTATGGTCTCACAGTTCAACACAGCCTTTTTTTGGAAATGTCCCATTGAACGCAGTCCCATTACTTTACCCAGTGAGAGCAGTTGCAGTATTACTTTGGTTACTTGGAAGCTGCTTCTTAGATATGCATTGGTGTCTGTCTGGCCAGAAGCAAAGAAATCCAATGGATGCTGCCCATGTCAACAAATATGGCAGTATAATTCACAGTCATGTGCTCATTCCAGTTAATAAATCTGGACTTAACTGCCCTGGCCCTTCCTCATAAACAGAGAACAGGGCCAGTAAGACTGTGTAACATGGAAAGTCTTCAGATAAAATAACATTAATGATATACTTGATCATCAGAGTGGTGATAAAAAAAATTGACAGAGTGAGTACATTTACCTTTTGTAATAAGATTTAGAGCTTCTGAAATTCTCAAGCTTTAGAGATCATTGAAAGTCAGGCAGTAATACATATTCTTTAGCCCTTGAATTTGTACTTCCTGAAATTGTGGAATTCTAGCTCCCAGCTGTGGCCTCCTGGGTGATATGTGTCCCAGCCACACCTGCAGCACATTCACCCTTTCACAACCCCAGTATACCATAAATCACTTTATCCCCAATGTTAGATATAACACTCTTTATATTAACACTTCACAATTTGAGAGTATTT
The DNA here is from genome assembly GCA_022829145.1 of Albula goreensis. Taxonomy (NCBI): domain Eukaryota; kingdom Metazoa; phylum Chordata; class Actinopteri; order Albuliformes; family Albulidae; genus Albula; species Albula goreensis. The sequence goes on from CM040749.1 coordinate 19,627,762, forward strand.
CTTTCAAGAGTGGGTAACAATGGAACACTAAATCAGGATTTCTGGAACTCCAATCTAATAGTTTGGCTGAACTACATTATATAGTCCAGACGTATAACAGGGTCTGGGGCACCTTTCATTATGAAATCCCATCCAGTCCTATTTTAGTTCTAGGTTTTAATGAAGAGTACTTAACTTTCAACATTAATTTGCAGATTTAGACGTGTAAGCAACCCATGCTTTTCACAGCTGTTGCATACTTTCTGTGAGGATTCTGGCAGTAATAATGAGAGACATAATGAACGGTGGGAAGGTTTGGGGGGTTGGGGGGGTGGATTGTTTGGGGTGTGTCTGCAGTGGCAATCACTATCATTTCATTTATCTTAGATTTACTTGGACTGAGAAGGAAAGACCATGAACCATAGAGGGCAAGTTGTTGTAAGGATTTGCACTGTGGAATCCCAGAGGGCCTTTGCGATTGAATGGTCCAGGTGCATGGCAGGAGAGGGGTGAATGAATGACCCCCCTGTGGGGTGCATGGAGGTTTAACTGCTGAATCTCACATTTTTTAGACAGGAGCACAATTCAGTACAGTTATGCCCCACTGATGGTTGAGAAGTACATTCAGATTCAGAAAAAACATTGTTTTGATTGGAATTATTCAGTTATGGAGATTGCAGTTTTTTTTTTTTTTTACATTACTTGTAAAAAGAAAAACCTATTTTATTCTGTAAACACATACATTTAAGAATGAGGTAAAATCTGGTAGATGCATTTTGTTCTGCTATCCACTGTTTCAAATACCAGTTTGAGGAATCTGTTTCTGCAAAGCAAACCCTGGCTGAAACTGGGTTCCAGTGTAAATATAAATAAAATATTTCCAGTAGCAATAGTTTTGATTGTCAGTGTCAGTCACAACAAAAAATGTTTTAGTTGTCAGTTTTAGTTGTCAGTTCAAAAAGCAATGTAAGGTAAGACAACAAAATTTGAAAATGTATATGTGTATATTTTTTGTACTTTGCTGTATTCTGTTGTATGATAGCAAGTTGGAATTTAGGGAAAGTGGTACCAGATGTGCCGGCGCATGTCGCAATTTAAAATGTCTGGCTAGTCACACAGGGCCAAGATAATTTGTCTTTCAATTACAGTCTCTTTGTTCCTCATATCAACTGTATGCTTTTCAGTAGTTGTTAAGCATAACTTTACACTCCTAATGCACCTGGGAGCAGGCTGCCATTCTGTTGATGATGATATGTAGTGGTCCAAGGACAGGTCAGGCCCATTTATGTCTGACAGCAATGGAAGTGATCAGGTAGGTGCCTGCACTTCCAGAGGTCACATCCCCCCTCATAAAACTCGTTTGGTCGTGACTGTGGGAACGATGGTGGAGATCTCCTATGGATCTGCACTGCATGTTTGCTGATGACAGAATGCTAACTGCTAATGCATTGTGGGTGGGCAATGTACATCAGAACCAGGTGAAACAAGAGAGGGTAAGAGGACCAAGAAAGAGCTGAGAGGCCCAGATCAGGCAAGAATAGGCCCCAAATCCAAGGGTCCCCACAATCATGCTGCGCAGGACAAAGGAGTCATTAGCCATGAAAATAAGCTCACTTCTAGGTTGTAAGCCACAGCTCTGGTTAACTGTTGTATCATTGATCATGCTAATATTCTTGGCAGCACTTTAGAGTTGAAGATGAAAGTCTGATGGTAGGGTAATAAGGAATAAAGAAGCAGAAGAGAATAATAGCCTTTGGTAAAACTTTTGGTCAGTCTGTCATCACTGTTGTTGATTTACATGTCTACCATTTCTTAGTTGGATACTTTTAAATAGAAAGGTATCCATTCTTAGTTCCTTGTTTTAAGTGTTGTTTCAAAATAACTTATTACTAATTACTACAAAATAACTGTTTGCCATCAGTTTAACAGCTTATCCAAACGAAAACATGTCGGTCTTGATATTCCGGGGTGCGGCAGTGTAAAATGCAATTGGATACAAATGCGTTTAGCCAGGAGTAGAAATCTCACAATCTCTGCAGACACATATATGAGTGAGAGTGGTAGTGAGTGTAGTAAAGATATGATATTTTCCTGGCCAGTAGAGATGCAGATGTAGTCCACACTTACATGCAGTCACCACCTTTGTTTTATGTGGGCCAGCCAGGCAGTTTGGAAATGGTTGCTTTTGGATGCAGTGGTGGAGACAATAACACATTTTGTACTTGATAATCTGTTTTTGTACAGTCTGTCTGTTTCAATTGAACCCCTGAATGTTAGACCTGATAAAACAGCATGTAATCAAATTAAGGAAAGAGAACTGTTTTCAGTCTCTTCATTTAAAGCATTCCCTTTTCCTTTTCCCCTCATTTTCAAAGCTTTTTTTTTTTTTTTTTTTTTTTTTTTTTTTTGCCAGAGTACAGTTTCTGTTGGATAGGTAAAATTAGATTTGAGATGTATCCCTTGTATCACTGCCACCATGCTGTGAAAATACTGTGGAATACTTGCTGAAGAGTTGGTCTGTTTTTCAGTTTCTTAGAAATACAGACATAGTCTACGTCCTTTTTTTTTTGCATTGCTTTGTGAGTCAAATTCTGAGCAAGTGATGCATTGAGAGGTGAGTGTGCTTGAATAGCTTTTTGTGCAATGGTTTCTCTTTCTGATGTTAATTCCAAAAGCAGGTACAGGCATGAAGATATGGATTGCTTGAATGTAGCAGTTTCAACCTCCAATTGCACACAAATAGGGGTTTTATAATTCTTTTACAGTCCATGAATTCAAAAATGATTACAGTTACTCTCTGTCTCAATCTCTAATCATGCCATAATTCCTTCTATGAACTCACCCATTTTTCATGGCAGTGTTTTCAGTGCGGTGCAGTTGTGAAAGAGATACATCTTGCAATATAAAGGATTATTTCCCTTTTATTTTTGAACAAGGTACACAATTTATACTAAGAAGCTTCAGGAAGTATTCATTAGTCTAAATGGATACAAAAAGGAAAGATTAAGCTGTAGTACAATACTGAACTTCTGTTCAGGATGTCTAAAAACAAATAAATAATAGAATTATGCACACCATTTTTGGAAGGGTTTGTCTAATATTCACATTTGTCTGCATGGCATATGAAAATTTTAATTGTTGCCATTTTAATAAGTGAGGTATAGTTTATGTCAGCTGTGTGGCTACTGCTATTGATGGTAGTTTATGATTGTAATAAACCAAAAAATGTGTCCATCCATCAAAGTGTAAAAACTTTACCTTGTTAGCCAGTTAAAATGTTGATTTGGGAAGATCCATGGCAGACCTACTGAAAATGGAATTTGGAAAATGTTTTCCAGTGCTTTCTATGTAGAAAGAGTTACAATCCCAAAATGTAAGGACTGCATGGAGTAAAACCCAGGTAATAACAGCTGTAATTTGTTATTAATAACAAATTTATGTAACTCATCTATAACCAGGGTACCATCACATATGTGTAACTCATATCTATAAAAGACTATGTAGTCATTGGCAGAAGTGGATGATTGATAGCTTTGCTCAGCACTATTTATCTTTACCCATGCTGAAATGATAATTCATGCTGATACGCATAGTGCTATGTAGTGGAAAATTGGATTAACTTTAAGTACAGGAGGCTTAGCTTGGTGAACTTGGTGAAATGATAAATAAAGTGAATCCTGTCAGAAAGGTTTTGATTGTGGACACAGTTACAGCCTTGCAACCACAGCCAGTCAGATAATGCTTTGTGGTGGTATCAACATGTGCATGCATTCACATGCATCCATCTGAATATTTGAATTCTATGGTTAAACCTTGATTAATAGGATCACTGATCAGCATGTAACCAGAGACCAGAGCACATGGACTCCCCCTTAAAGCCCCCCAGCTCCTCCCGCCAGTGGCCCCCTGCGGTGCTGCTCTGCAGACGTTCCTGGCAGGTGGGTCAGTGGGCCCGGTGCGCGGCAGGCAGCAGGCCTGTTTGTTCAGCAGGTAGCGTTTAAACCCTCATCAGGCGCCCGCTCATAATGAATGGCTCCACTCCCCAACCCAACGGGTTCCAGGCACATGTGGAAGTATCGCCTTACCCTCGCTGTTTTCCTCTCGTGTAGCAGAATCGGTAGTGAGGGCTGAGATTTACAGCTAAGAAAACAGCACTGGCTTTTGAGCCCAGACCTGTGGGCTGTCTTGGGTTGCAGCACTGCTCTGGCCCTGTTATTGAAAGCAGAACAGGGATGTTTGTTTTCGCGGCGCTGTTGCATAAGGGCGAGAGGGTACCTTCGTACATCGCCGAGGGGGGTCCTACCAGGATGTGTGCAAGATAGAAAATTGCCCCTCCAACCAGGCAAGATAGCAGGGAACCAAGACATCAAGGCCGCAATATTTAAGAAACCGGCAGGGCTAATTGGTTGGCTCTCCACTAATAATTTGCTCTATTGTAATTTTTTCCTCTTAACCCAGTTCTTGAATTTCACAAAATATGTTTAAGATGTGTAAAGTTACTGAGGTTTATAAGTAGAGTTTGACATGACTGTGGGTCTCTGGTGGCACTCTTGGCTGAAAGTGTAGCAGAATAAGAAGCTGAATCCTTGGGTGGTAGATAGTAAGTGCGCTAAGGGGTGTTGTTAAATTACGCTTTCATATTGATGTTACACACCCACTCAGGTTCATGTGTTTGAAGATGATTTGCAATCCAGGAATTGCTCAGTGGCTGAGTTAGAAGATTGTTTTTAAATATAGGTTCAGACTAGAGTGTACATTTAGTGGGTTATATAGATTCTGACATTTAGCTCTCAGGGTCTTTCTACTAAGCCAGATAGGTGAAATGATACATTTATATTTAGTTGTAGTTATAGGTTGATAAGGTTGAAAGTGGATTTGTTCTTGCATTAAGCCTACTGGATTTTTAAAATTTTGTCTTTTGCTTTTTAACACAACACACTAGAATTTTATGTTTGAATTACAAAACATTGATTTCCATACATTTTAAAAGCCCCCAACCATGCCGATAAATATGCACAGGGAATAGGGAATATGGGAAGAGACGATGAATTCTGCAGAATCACAGAATCAAGTATGATATTATAAAATACCCAATGAAGTGCAAACAGTGGTGTGCAGAAATAAATGCATTAAGCCCACATTCAAATGATCTGTTTTTCATCCCATTGTTCAAATATTTTCTCCAGGAACAGAAGGAGCATTGTAAGGGCAACAGCGAGAGAACCACCATATTATTACTGCTGCTTCTATTCCCTGTCTAGTGCTGGAATGAGGTGTAAACAGATTGACGTAGGGATGACAAAAAAATGACTCACTCTTTGTCCTAGAATTTAGGCCGCAGTCGAATGCTCTGGGGCTGTTGTCATGTGCCCATTGTCCTTATGCATTGGAAACCCTTCAGTTATAGGCATTTGTCCATTGTGCATTCCCTGGTCACCCAGCACCCAGAATGTTTCTTAACTTTGTCAGCCTCCGGTGGTTCTTGTTTGCATAGCCAAAGAACAGACCTCAGACACTAGGACAGTTCATATGCTTAAACCAAAAAGATTACATTTGTTTGTTGAGTGTGATAGTTCATCAGTATTTTCCAACATAAAACTGTAAAAACCCATGATGGGCCTCTGGGTGGCTCAAGCTGTATGAGTTATTGCTCTGAATCCAAAGTGTGAGCCCAGTGATTGGTGGTTTGAGTGCAGGTTATGCCATTTGCCGGAGGCTCACATTGATGAGGCAACAATGGGCCCAGTATCACTTGGGAATGTTGGGGTAAGCCAGCTAATTCAGTTGGTTTTGTCACTCAAGTGCCACACCTGTTCAGGCCGGACACCTGCAGATGCGCAAGATACTGTCCTTGTAATCCTCCAAAGACATGGACAGTATGTAATTGGTGGTGTGTCTGCAGTGTGCAGTGTGGATTCTCTTCTCATGAATTGGAGTGGTCATGTGCTCACGGTTTTGGACAGACATTGTTGATGCAGGACATCAACTAATTCAGTTGTAGTTCGGGTTTGGGAGAGGAAAAGAGGGTAAAATGAGGTAAAATAAATTTAACAAAAACATTTCTAGTGGATAAAGACACAGAGTCCTGGCAAGCTTACTGGTGGAGTTTATCCATCACTTGCAGAACCTCCTCAAGGATGGATGGACCAAGGTCCAGATTGAGAGTGAAAGTAGAGTCGTCATCCTCAGCCGGGGGCTCCTCCGGACAGGTCTGCATGGAGTCTGCATCGCGGGCGGAGCAGAAACTATGCCGCCCTGTGCTGACACTCCCTCCCTCTGGAGTCAGCTCGTCCCCCTCCTCGCTGTCCAGCAGGGGTAGGGAATTGCACTTCTTGCTCCTCTGGCTGGAGCGGCACTGATTGTTCCAGGTGGAGCCCGACTGGGAATCTGTCTCTTCCAGGTTGACTCGTGGGGGCTTAGGTGGTGGTGCGCAGGCTAGGAAGAGGTTCTGCTCACTCTGAGAGCTCTGTAGGAAAAGGCTGTGGCCCCTCTTGAGGAAGGAGAGATCGCCAAAGCTGTCGTGGTGGGCATGCGTTCCAATGTGGGACAAGTGGCGGAAATCACCCAGCGGCAGGCTGATCATGTTGACGGACAGGACCTCCCGTCGTTTGGACTGCTTCCTGGGCCAGTGCACTGAGCCAGACTTCCGATACAGGGAGGTTTTGAGAGGCATCTTGAGATATTCGGTTAAGGTCTAGCTGGGTCACGTCTGATTTCAAGAGCTGGAGGAGCGGGAAGCTCACAGACCAAGGCCCATTGTATCTTGGACTGTGCTGCTTAGAGAATATAAGCAAACAGAAAACAGCATACATTGTTTTACTTTCATGGCCTGTTTCAAAGCCGTGACAGAGAATGTGATTTCCATCTATTTATGAAAGCTGGCTTGACTGATTGCTCACATTTTGATTTTGTCAAGGGTTAAGAAATTATATCTGTTGCTGAATCTGTGGAGCCCCAGATGCAAAACCTGGCTGTGGCCAAGGTCAGAGTGGAAAAACCAGCCATTCTTTAATGAATGCACCTGTTCCCTTACACTCCATGCTAATGTTATTAAGTCATCATTTGGACTAAGTATGATATGTCAACATGTGTTCCAAATCAGTGTGAAAGGAGAGTAAATGGCCCACAACAAGGGTATTTTATTTGGGAATTTCTAAACTTTGAAGCCTCATGTACAGTGTACACACATCAATGCTGTACTGGGTTCCTGGTTATAACTGTTGGCATTTCTGTGTCAAAATGTTTGGTACATGACTTGAAAAATTTTTGCTGTTGCTTTAAATATGGAATCAACATATTTTGTTATGGTTTTTGATAGGTCACACTTTGTCCAAGGAGAGTATTATTTTTCAGAACGAATTCTGAGTCAACTTGTTTTTTCACCCAAGATAGTGTTAAGGCTACCCTATGTATCATGAACAAGCAATAGGATATTGCACCTAACCTTTAAACTCCTTTCCTTTTGTTCTTTCACTTACATTACTGGCCTTATCTCTCTGCTGACATTTGTTGCATTCAGAGAACCTGGTGAGCTCCTTGTATTCCAAATAAGATTTGCTCTGATGGGTGTTGCCACATTTCTTACAAAATCACATTGTTTATAGCTATGTTTATGTTTTTACTCTTAGGAAGTGTTATCTGAGTTCCCCAAAATAATACTCTTTAGACATTTTAGACCTAAGATACAAATACAACACCTCCACCAAGAGACCGTAAATATAATTGGGCCATTGTCAAAGTAAGCTGGTTTCTTTTTTCCTCTTTGTCATTGGAAACTATGACATAATGGCAATAGGTGATGTAGGTTAAACAGTAGCATTTCAACAACAGTAAGTTTTTCTTTTGTCTGATCTATTATAAATGTAATAAAACTAATGAAATTATCAGGTCCAACTGTACTCTATGTGGTAATACTTTGAAATAGTACACTCATTGTAATCAGTTTGTAGATACATGAATGTTTTTGAACTAGACTAAATAGTATTTGCGTAAAATCACATTTGTGATGAAGTGAAATTGGTTAGGAACACTGATTCTAGTTAATTACTTCTGGTATTTTACATGGGCAATTTCTGCTTTTTAAAGTATATTTTAATGGCATTTTGACAACTTTGCCTACATTAGATCCCTATTCGTGACTTGAAACACTCACTCATAAAAATTTGTAACACACTACAAAAAGCATGTTTGGTTAGGCTATAAAGGTTTTATCAGCTCTCATAGCAGCAGGAGATGGGAGAGTGTGGAAGCAACAGCATTCCTTTCCAAACATGTAAGTTGTACAAGGGAGGAGCGTTAAACTTATTTCAACTAAGAAAAGAATGCTTTGCAAACTCTGAAAGTAGACATATTAATAGACCTAGATAAATAACCTGCTTTATTAACAATGACAGTACATTCCAAAATGTAGCCTTTTGAGATTTACAAAGGTCTGTCAAGTTTAAGAACTAGAATCCAAGGCTGCTTCTCTGGCTTTCTTGGGCTTTCTATAGTGTTTTATTTGTATATAAAACACTATACAAATAAAAACAAACAAATAAAAAGCTATGTTAGAAAGTTATTCTTCTGTTTTCACTGCAAATAAAAATTGCAATCTATCATAGCTTACCTGTTTGAATTTCGGCTCAAGGCGTCCTTCTCCCACACCCACAGGTGAGTCTGTCAGGAAGCCAGGACCAGTCTGATACCTGTAAAGTCTGAGAGCATTTCTCCTGACATGATGGGACTTGCTCTACTTAAAGCTGCCAAGCCAAGCTTGAAATGGTGTTTCAGGATGTGCCTACGAAACTGCCAATACCCGAAGCCCCAGTTGTATCCAACAGATGTTACAGCTCACCTGAGTCTCAGGTTATCGTTATCGTGAAGAAACTCCCATCTGACTGAAGTCCTTTCTTTTGCCCCGATCTGCCTCTGTATCCTGAGTGTGGCTGAGTCAGCAGTCGGGTGATCCACCCATGTTCGGAGTGTCTCCATCCACGTCAGTATCACTCCCAGTAAATTCCCAGCATTTGCTCACACAGTGGCAGAATTGCAGGTAGATGCAGAGGAAAAAGACGAACGGCGAGACTGATATGTTTCACCTGCGTAGGTCTGGTTAAGGTCGAGGAGGTTGGGCAAGGTTGCATACAATAATGACACATACAAATCTTGAGGCTGATGAATGAATATTCCTAGAATTAATTTTGTCGTAACCTCTCAGACAGCAGACACGCTGGGTTACCTGTTAGCTGAGTGGGAGGGTAGAATGAATACAAGTGCTCATTTTTGTTTGAATTATTCTCCTATTCTTGGGAAAGAGTGGAAGAGCAAGGCACATTCCTTTTATAAAAACGCCAGGCTTGTGTTGCCTGGAGCTAAAGCACGGGGCAGTGGGCAAGAGGGTTAAATGATTCCTAATCTCCATGTCATTGTCTTTCTGCTGCAGATTTCCTGTGCTCTGTGGGCTTGGTTAAACTCACAAGCCCTGAGCTAAAGCAGCACATTCCCACTGCATGGAGAATAAGGGCACGTCATACCAAACAGAAATCTGTCCATGTGCAAGCATAGACATGTTTTACAATCACCTGAATTGCACAACTTTGTTGGCTTGCTGTGATTTAGGTTGTTGCTCCTCCTAAACATGCTCAGGTTGTGGTGTAAACTTGTGTGATTTCCTGAATTTTATTCAGTTTTTTGCCATGTATCTTTTAGATGGCTTTGAGTGTTCATAGTTTCTGTTGATATGAGAATGTGGTCCCAAAGTATGAAAATATCCCCCATTTTAAATTGTATTCTTGGCTTTTTTTTTTTTTTTTTTTGGTGAAGAGACACCATCTGCATTGTTTACAGTTGTGTATATAGTATAACAATAGTGAATGTAAACATTCTTAATTAAATATAATTCATTTATACAGTGTAAAAATTCTTGAAGCTTGGTTTAAAAAATTGTCATTATCAATATGTAGTTTGTTAGTTTTCAAAGTCAGAGCAGCGGTAGATAATACCATAGGGTTTATAAACCATATAAGCAAGTACATTTCCCAGATGATATAAGACTTCAAGTGCTTGAACTTGTATAACCTGAGGTGTCTACTTCTGATAAAACATTAAAATGACTCTTCATGATATTTATTTTAGTCGCTCGGCAGTGTCTGTGGCAAGCCGTTTGCGTGTCTGCTCTGCACGCAGCCTCGCTGTCTCCCTGCCAGGCCAGGAACCTTCGTGATGGCCTCAGCCCTCCTTTTGTGTCTAAATAAACCACAAGGCTCACCCCAGAATGGTGTTTGTTTGCAGAGCTTAGAAGTTATCTCAGGCCAGCAACACTCGCTAGGGAGAAAAGTTTAGATGGTCTGCACCACACTGCCACTACTGTCTGAAGTCATTTTTTCATATTTTCTAGCATCACCAGGAACATTCTGCTCTTCCCAACAACAGATCAACTCTTCATGCCTTCTAAAAATAATGTCAGACTCCAGGGCCACTTGGACGGGATGTGACAGATGAAAAATTGGTGTCTGATGTCAAGGTGTGTTCAAATACATTGCCAGACCACAAGCAGGCCTCCTTCGTAGTCATGCGCTGCTGTTTGACTAATGGAAGAATAAACAACTTCAGTAAACATGTCTGGGAACGTGTGGAAGCTGCTCTGAAGGTCCACCTTGATGGCGTCAGCAGTTCTCGAGTCTGCCCAGAGACAGGGTCTCAGTTCTGTGGAAACAGGGGGTTCTCTGTCCTGCCCTGTGAAGAGTGGTCAGTGTGATGGGATAGGGCCAGTTGTTCTGAGATGGACCTCTGGGGTCGTGTGTAGCTGAGACCGCACAGAGACTCTCTTTTCATCATCAAATTAAATTATGTAAACATGCCATGAATCCAACCGCAGAATAATTGCCTGTTTATGCATTTTGTAATTTTGGAGGATGCAAAAAGTTAAAGTGTTGAGCCTGTAGTCCCCTTCATTATAAGTTCATTATAGTGCATTATAAATGAAAGATGTATGACAAGTTGGCTTTCACTGGTCACTAGAGAGATGTGAATTCAAATGTATTTGCCTCACAGCTGCTGTATCATTATACTATATACCCATCAGTGTAATCTAGGCTCTCACCTGTTTAAAAGCTCCTCAAAAATCATGTGATTTACACATTCTGCTACTGTTGGCAACCTATCTGAAGACTATTAGTGTTTAGCTATTCGGTTTTCAGCAGTGGATTTTAAGCCAGTCACATAATAGCCTATGCCACATAGGGCAGCTCCATTGGACCCGTCTCACAATATTGCCCATTAGTAATACTCTCCCAATGAAGTCTAGTAATATAGAGTATTACTATTGTGAGACAGTGATGGGGCTACTGAAGTTATATTGTTCCCTTGCTATTGCCAATCTTAAACAGCTATCTGCACGTAATATCCTGATCATTTGGAACTCAGTACAGGTCTGTTCGCAGAGTGATTGGTATATACTCAAACAGTCTTTAGTTAAAAAAGCAAAACACAGGCAAATCCTTTGGTTCAACCTTCACCATGAAGTCTTATATTAACTCCATCCAAATGCCTATTAAACCATCTAGAAATATATCTAATCATATTAGTCTACACATGAGCTGAATTTGCTTTATTTGATTATTTTGTTTATTTCTCCAGTTTCATGTACCCCTTTCTTATTAGTCCAGTCTTCCAGCTTTCTCTTAGACACATTTTGCTTGTTAACAGGCTTTGTTGGTCAGTTATTGAATTTAATCTTAGCACCATGGTGAGTCATACAGGCTGGTTGCGTGATTCAACAACATAGAAATGAGGGTCTTTGCATTGGATTCTACAGTGATTTTCAGATTTTCCTAGCACATATTGTGTCCTGATTTGACAGTACTAGTCCCATAAAAATCAATTTTGTAATGCAGGTTCACCATATTATTTTTCAGTACTTTTATGTTTTTTTTTATAAATTCTTTTTGAGTTTGTAGAAATTACAAATAATACATTCTTGCTTGCACCATCTTCAGTATTATTCAAAGAATGTCTGAAAGAACAAGCCACATTCACAGTCATTAACAGGATGTTCTCTCCATACAATATTAATGATTATAACATTTTATAATTATACTCACCACACCAAAACCTCCCGTGCAGTTGTGGATTTTTATTTTTAAACAATGGGTTTCTGGACTACCTTTCAGTCTAGTGGTTCTCCAGAGGTGGCTCATTATCGCTTGTGCACGCTTGTGTATTTTCCGACACTGGAGTCATGGAAGTCTGAGAATGTTTACCTCCCAATGCCTCCTGCCACCAAATTATTTGCAATTATTAAATTAAGTGTTTAATATTTGGGTTTCTTTGAAAGCCAGATCCGTAAAGTAAACATTGTGAGGGGGTCCACATTCCACATGCTGTTTGTTCAATGCATTCATTTGATAAGTACCCATTACAAAACTAGGAGCCCCTGCGTTTATCACAAACAGGCACCAACATTAGGAACAATCTCATGTCTGGCAATGGCGCAGTCACACTCACTGTGACCCTCTGAAATGTTTATATGCATTTGGACTGTAATGGATTTAAAATAATAATCAGTTTTTCTTACCCTCTGATAAAGATGAAACTTGGCTGAAATTTTAAAATGATGGTTATATAATTGTAATGAAGTTTTAACAAAATTCATTACAAATATAACCATCATTTTAAAAAGGTTTGTCCAAACCTTCATTGTCCAAATGTTGATGGATTATTATTATTTTCATTTTCCTTCCTCTTTATTTTATGTTTTGAGTAACATTGGTGCAGGAGTGGTTAAAACGATATTCACTATGACAAATTGCTTTGGTTTCACTTAAGATCTCAATAGAGGAATAACATGTAATTTATGTCTGGTATAAGAATAATGAAGTAGGATTAGAGAATTGTCTTAGTCATACTCCACTGTGAAAGATGGGAGATTTTTCGAGCATTTTTGAACAAAGAAAGGAAGTAGTTTCACCTGGTTGTTGTCACAGCTTATTTTTGGAGCATGGACTGACATTAGAGATTGACATTTATAGCAACATGAGATGATATTCCCTATCAATTGTGTAGCAGTGCATTGTTCATGTGATATGTATTTGAAAAGCAGAACATGAACATCCTGTATTTTTAGCCATTGTTAACTGTAGCCTTTTATTCCAGTGCCCTGCCCTTATGCAAGTCTTTTGTCTGTTTGCCCCTCTTGGGTGTGTTCCTCTTGTCATCTGTTTTTACATATCTGGTAAAGCTTGTGTTGCAGTTTAAATTTCAGTGCAGCAAATTGTTTAATTGCAGTTTGATTTTTGATAATTAATAATTGATCATAAAAAATTTCAGTGCACTCTCAATTTATTATCATGTAGATTATGACTGACATTGTAATACCAGTACAAATTTTGTGTTTAACAAAGGCAGAACAAAGAGGTAAATTTCACATTGATGTTAATATATTTTACCTAAGTACTTTTGGATATGTCTTATGAATAAGACTTGACTCTAGATACTTCAGCTGTGTCTGCTTCACTGTCAAATGAGTGAAGTTGTCCTTTTCCTGAAAAAACTTTAGTTCAGTTTCCTGTGCTGCAGGAGAGTGTTCCCCTTACTTGTGTTTATTTGACTTAGAGATGCCTGGGCATTGGCCAGCAAATATCACACTTCTAATGATCTCTAAATAAGTGTTTGGCCCTCATAAATCATTCACTCCACATCCTGTTGACATGAATGGTAAAGAAACAGTTCATAATTAATTTCACTGGACCACAATTCAATTGTTAGGAATTATATGATCAACAGAGGGGTCTGTCTAACTCAAACAGACTAACCTTTTTCTGTGCCAACACAACAGGTTTGGTGAACATAAGAAAGAAATCGTGGCAGCCTAAAAGTGATTTTCTGATAGCAATCAAAGGAAAGCAGTATTAATTTTATGGTAGTTTCAGTTTGCCTGGAACTAGTGTTTTAGAAAGTTTGAACCACAGTGGTGGTGTAGTGATTTTCAGAGCTCCACCTCTAGCAGTTTACAAAATCTGTGACGGCTGGTTCCAGTTGAGGCGTTCCCTCTTAAAGAGCATCCATAAACACAAGATGTTGGATCATTTGACAACCATTTGTCGCTGACACTTTGCTCTTAGCCAGGAGAGCTGACGTTTTCCCTCTGCATCTCCATATGGATAAGTAAAAGGGAGGACCTCCTTGCTTTGTATTCCTCTCCTTTCCATAGCAGCCCTCTTATAAATAAACAATTCTCAATGCTTGATCTGAGCAGATGCAGACTCAGATGCTGGGAACAGGATGTACCCCTCTCACACTCTCCCTGTCTGTTCTTTTGGGTCAACTTGAAAAAGAGAACTGAAAACCATTGCACTGGAGAGTGGGTTGAACATTGTCTAACCATATCCAGTTCTTTTCATCTCTTCCCAACCTTTGTTCAAAGCTTTTGTGTTTACCCTTTTGGTACACAAGTCAACATTCTCAGCTCAAGTTAATGAGGTCTGTTGGCTCACAGCTTCCAGTCTCAGCAGGTCATTCAGGAACTAAATGAGACAAGGGTTGTTGCCACTTCGAAGCATCTTGATGAAGTCATAATCATCTTGAGTGTCGCCAAGACAGGCACCAACTGTAGTTGCAGACTAGGTGCTGTCATTACTGACAGCATTGGACAGATTTATCTGTGGAAAGTCTGTGCAGAGGGAAGGATATCGATCACCATCACCATTATGTCAGATGAACTAGAGAAGGAAAAAAACAAAGCTTTTTATTGGGACACTTTTAAATCTGCTGTTGCATATCTGCTCTGCTTGCCCCTCCACCTCCCAAGGAAAAGAAAGTGATATACATCCTTAAAAACACTTGTCTGCTGAGTGAGTATCATGGGGTGGTGGTATGTACCTGGAGAGCACACACAAACACCTGTGAGACACACTGTTTCCTGTATGCATGTGACTCACAGCACGGGACAGGATGATGTCATGGGGGCCCAGCTGAGCCATGGCATGACAGCAGCCCCCAGGGCAATGACTGATATCTGAGGTGTTACTCACCCGACAGGGCCCCTGGAGTTTACAGCACCCAGCCTCTGTGCCATCCCTGGCCTTTCGTCTGTGACTTTGTAGTGGGCCTCATTGTTTCTGTTCAGTGGTTTTCAAAGTCATGGCTGCTTGTACTGTTTATCCACACCAAAATGTTTAGTTATATGATGATACACAGGCTAAACACACAGCTATGCATGTGTCCATTTCCCTCTCAGCGACTCTGAATCCAAAGATCGTCTGTGTATAATTCCCAGGTCCCAATAGAAACCATTGCCATTGCCATCATGCCAAATTACATACATTTTGGTCATCTTAGAAAAATGAGTCAATACTGGTTTTTAACATACATATATATGCATTACTGAGAGCTACCAGCAGAGGTCAGGATGTTGCAGATGTACATCAGTGAAACTGAGGAGAGACCGCTTCCCTCTGGTCTGCAGTACGCTGATTTGTTTTGTTTAATAGAAGATACGGCAGTTGTTTGCTTAATTCTACTTGCGTGATATTTCATGGTTATACATTGGACAGGGACTTGATCTCACGTAGCTGGAATGATAATCACAGCCCTGCTTCCAAAGCAGGACGGGGGGACTGTGCTTCCCTCACTGTCTCCCTCCTCCCCCACTCCTCTCTCACTTACTGACAGATGCTGGAGTCCCCATCATCTCTTCCAGATGCTTCACTTCACTCATGCGCGCACACACACAGGCAACGGGTACTCCCCTTCACTTACTATCTTGTTAAGAAGACACTTCATTGGCATGGAGGACTTCCTGTCTTATCCTCTAAAACAATGGTTTATTCTCCAGATGGAATGTCCCCCTCTTGCCGCCCCTACTCCCTGCCTGGGTTAAGGACCAGGGGGCCACATTAGGCTTGCTGCCTAATTTGTAGGCTGTGCTTTGCTGTCATAGAAACCACATAACATCGTAGCACAGAGCTGGGGTGCTTCCATTCTGTCCAGCCTGATTAGATGTTAGATGGTGGCTGGCTCACACAAGCTCCCCTGAATTCCTCAGAGTAAGGGAATCCCTCGTGCTTCTCCCTGCCCTCATGCCTTCAAAGCAATTGCTCAGTCAAAAGAGACAAAATATGAGGCCTTCTCTCAGACCTAATAAGCTAAGGAGGCAGAATAATTTTGTCTCAGTCCTTTTTACGTCATCTTATTTTTTCTTGTTGTCACTCTCATTAGTTTTTTTTTCTCCTGTCATGAAAATGATACCGTTACATAGCTAGTGACAGGTAATGTTGCAGTTTTGTCATGTGCTGCATGTACCGATATATATTATATTAGCACTTTGTAAATGATATTAAATTGCTGTTCATTTTATAATTTCATTCATGGCCATGGCCTATTTTGTAGGATATTGGCAGCCCCCAGTTCTTTGAGAGACAGGGTGGAAATTTACTGGAAGGTCATGAAAGTGTGTTTTATAGCAGAAACATGTTGGTCATTGTGACTTCAACAATAAGTCTTTTTTTTTTTTTTTAATTTGATGTTTCCATTAATCTGTCTACCCCTGTAGGTGCATTATGAAGAAAATCCTACTTGATTGCTGTGCTTTGGAAAAATGACATTGATAGCATATATTCTAAATATGCTGTTTTTTTTTTTTTGTAGACTAAATAATGTTGATATGTAGTCAAAATCCACGCTTTGCACAAGGAAGATTTGCCAGTCCTCTTGTGATGTAATAAGTGAGATCAGTGGCAAAGAGCTGTAAAATGTGCCCCTGACTCTAGGGCCCTGGTTCAGTCCTGTATCACACTGTGGTCGAAAGATACAGCAGTGAGAGAACCCAGGCCTCTTTCCCTCTCCCATAGGGATGCTAAGATGGATAGCTGCTGTTTGGGCCTGACATCAGTAATGTGTACTAAAGCAGTCTGCGTCCTGGCCTGAATACTTCACTTTCCTTGTGTTCCCAGCACCTTAATTTGAAGAAAGTAGCAAAGCTGATAAGGATATGTTTCAGTAAAATAGTTCCATGCAGTGGCTGATTCTTCATACCCACACCCTCAAGGTCTTCTGAGGCTATGGGAGATTTCCCTGATTAGTTAATGTATGGCTTTCAGAGCCAAGTAATCGGGACTGCACCAGGAAAGGCACATCTGTTTCAGAATCAAATCCATACGAACAGATGCTCAGGTCAACAGTTATGAGTCGCATTTTGGTATGCTTCTCAAGCCATGAAATATTCCCGATGAAACTGCTTTCCAATGACCTGAGGGTGCGACTAAGCAACTCTTAATATGACAGTATCACATGCTGGTCAAAACAGTGGTTGGGGTCAAATCCTTAGTGACACAAAACAAATCCTATCAATCGATGGATCCTTTTCGGTTTCAGACAATATTGAAGTGCTCAGATGACTTGTATTCTAAAGTATCTCTCTCTGCTGCCCCCTGCAGGGATCCTTGAGCACAGAGCGGGACTTCGAGAGCATCGTGCTGATGAGGATGAGGCAGGCGGCGGAGAGACAGCGATTGATTGAGGAGATGCAGAGAGAGGACGAGGAGGAGGCTGCCCAGTAATAGCCATCAACAACATTCATTGTTGAGCTGTGGTTCGATATAGCCAAACTCATCTGTGTATTCACAAGGTGTATAAATAGTGAACCTGGTGATGAAGGTGCCGCTGTATGTTATTTAAGTTCACTGTGTTGGAAGTTACCTTTTTACTCCATAACAAGGGATAAAGAAAAGTCAGAATTCTGTCTCAGATCTCAAGCTTCAAGTAATTTCATCTCATTTCATATTGGAACGGCTATCCAGTTGTATCCTGAATCCCATGGCAGCTATCATTTAATTGGCATCTGTCAGTATAGTTCTTCTCATTTCTTAAAACTTGGTACCCTAAATTGCAGCCAAAAGCAAATGGATTGTTTTCCCTTGTGCAATATCACATATTGATTAAATGGTTAAATTTTATTTTATTTATCTGTGTTATGTACTTTGTCTTTTGGACAACCCAAAACCACAGACTATGTCGCCCAAGGGGAGAGACATGTGGGTATAGAAATCACGTTAGTGTCTGATATTTCACCAGCAGTGAGACAATCCTGCATATTCTAGGGTGTACAGTCATCCCTAGGAATGGTAAACATTGGGTTTTATGGGAATGCTATGGGTTCACGTGATGAAAAGTGATGCTTTGATGGCTATCCATAATAATTGAGGTGGTTAGGATGATTGTTCCGTGATTTGTGTGCTGGGGGCACAGTTCCAGTGCACAATGTCTCTGCACAGAATGACAAGACCAGAGGCTTCAACCAATACCACATTGCAATTCACCCCATTTCATAACACAATGTTTCATAACAAATATTATGGACTATATTTTGAAAAATATTGGTTTGGTGTCCCCTGTTAAAGTAAAACTCATGCACGCATTTATACTTATTCCTAGTCTAAAGGAGGCAGTGGAACAAAGAGGTCAGGCCATAAGTGAATGCCAATAGACCAATGTTACATCTTCAATGTTTGAAAAGGGAACTAGAGTTTTGTTTTTGTACATAGTACCAGTAGGTTATATATTTTCAGTGTTTATACTTGCCATTCAACAGCAGGTTATGCTTGTTTCATTTTCATTTTTTGGTTGCTTTTCGCGGTGATATGTAGACTCTAGCCTCTTATTTCTTCTTTTTTCCTTTTCATTATTCCCCACTCCAATGTATGAAAAGGATCTTCCCATGCACCTTCTTACAGCCAATGACTACACCATATGCTAAAACTTGTCCATATCTGACATGACTATCAGAGAAAGACAACATTCATTTTATTCTGACATGGGTCATAGAATAAACTGTTGCTGTCTAAAGGTCTCAGTGTGCAGCACTTCTCAGTCCAGAGCACTTATCCTCCAGAGCAGAGGAAATGTCCCCAGAAGTAAGTTGTAAAAAATGAGGGTATACACTACCAGTGACAGTTGACACTTTAATGAGTTCTTTTGCTTTGTGGTGCACTCAAACATGAAATATTTTGCTGTATATTACTTGATTATGGTCTTATCGTGCTTAGTCCATATTTCCTCCTGTAAAAAGCAGTTTTTCCTATTCAAAACCCCAGTGATGAATCTCCTTAGCAATTGTGTGGCTGCCATCGCCATATTACACAACTTGCATCTGTGGTGTGAGCCCATCTGCTGCGCGGCTCCACGTTCCACTCCTGCAAAATTCGGTCATCAGATGGTTCTGCTTATGTGCCGATTTTTGGGCTTTCATATCCTTGAAAAAGCTAAACACACAAAGCCTGTCCAAATTACAACAGAGGAAATACAATTACACACCCCTTCCAGAAACACATCCTGATAGTGCCCTGCGCCTGTGGCTTGTTGTGCGTGCAAATTAAAGGAGGGGGGATAAGCTGTCCTAAAACGTGACTAAAACTACAAAGGGGCCCCATCAGCTTTTCTGTAGTTATCCACCCTCCAGATCTGTATGGAAGCTGGCAACTCTGGAGGCAAGCGGAACCTGGGATCTCGGAGTTCCTCTCACCAGAAATTCCCAGCTTTTGATATTCTGGAGTAAATCATGGCCAAGTCACGGCGCTGGGTGTAGTGAGCCGGCAGGCCGGGGCCAACTGATCTGGACTCTCCACAGACAGGAGCTGGCAGCCCAGCAGCTACAAATTAGCCTCTAATGAAACCACCCACGGAGTTTGGCTGCCACAGCCTCTGCCAGACCTGGTTCTTCCTGAAAGGGATGTCCATTCTTGTCTGCTGTACATTAAAGCACATGGACATCTCAGGCTGAAACAGAATAACCTGGAATCCCACTGGAATGAAACCGACACAAACCACTTACCACAAGCAGATTTGTTGTGAGGGTGTCCATAGTTTGACATTTAAGGTACTATGAAACTCCTTTTATCTAAAGTGTCAAATCTCTGTAATCAGACAACATCAGCAGCTTTTTTAAAAAAAAAATATACTCATTTTACCAATCATATAATTTGGACTTGTTATTCAACTGGATTAATATCCCCAGTAGTCACATCTGTGTTTCATGGGTGCTTTATACAGTGAGGTGACATGAAAATATTACATTGCTCTAAAAGGGAAATATCATTTACTTTATTACTACTTCATTTTCCAGAGTCAAATGTAGCTGTAGTGGTTTAAACTTCTTTTCCCTTTCCCAGTTCTGGCTACAGTATTACATGTATTGACTATATACCACTTAATCTCTATGCAGAGAAAACAACAAAGGATAAAATGCAATGCTTTCTATGGATCATTTCCATAGTTTCAACCCAATAAGGTTCATTTTCTATGATTTGTAGAATGGAAATACAAGAAGAGATCCAAGAAAATCAGTGAAGGCTTGCTGTTGTTGCATTCTGAGAGAAGTAATTTATGTAGCTGGCTCCACATCTCCCCTTCGCTGCTGCCTAACCTTCAGGAGACCTTAACTCTGTGCACTTGTGATTCTGACTCTGTATGGAATGTATGATAAGAAGAGTACCTCAAACTCAGAGGTAGAAAAATGTGAATAATAAATTGGTAAACATGTCCAACTGCTTATCATCTGCAACCTCTGATTATGTGTGGTGAGTTTTCTGGTGCAAAATGGATACTGGTCAACACTCAGGTGCACACTATACATGATGGGGGTGATCATAAAAATAATAAAAATTAAAACGAAAAATAATAAAATAACACGCCTGTTGTTTTCCCCAAGAAAAGAAATATGTCTTTACGTTTATAAACTAAAAGCACATTGTTGACCCACCAGATACATGATGAAAATGTACTGTGCCTGGCTGTCTGCTCAACTAATGCATTCACAATGGTAATTATTATTTAGCTAAGGCTACTCAGATGCTTTTACATTCACTTCATTACCCCCACAGACTTCAGCTTTGAATGGGCTGGCCCTTTCTCTGTTACCATGTAAACCAAATTCAATAATACTGAGTTCTTCTAATAGACCAAGAGGTTGGAAATGTCAAGATTAAAACATGAATGTAATACAATAATATGTTTACAGAGGCTGTCACCCTGGGGCTAATCCTTGGACACGTCTGGTATGCCCTATGTCCCATGGTGACAGACATCCTCAGACTAAATGTCCACCTACATCAGGTCACATAGTTTCCTTGTGCAGGCACCACACCAGAGTCTGCCCTACTCCAGTCATGTTTACCACACGATACCCAATCTTCTCCAGCTTGTCCAGAACCATACGGGGTGGGTCATCCACGTGGTACTCTGAACTACAAGACACACACATATCAGCAGTAAGGTTTAAGAGAGAATTGTTTAAGTTAGTGTGAAGATTATGAAGTCACTATGATACTGTCTCAGTGTGAAATATCAAATTATACTTGGGAAATATTATTTTCAGTTCCTGTACATAACATCAAATACCAGTGTCACCAAAATTTGTGTGTGTTCCATCAGATGTGCAGAAAAACTTAAAAGGTGAAATGGACTTGGTGTTCAATGTCACTACATCACTTTCAGATTGAGCAGAGTTCATTCATCTTCGTTGTTGGCTGAAAATTGTTTTTGCTTGTTTTATTGTTCCTGCAGATGGTAGGAAAAAAACATTCATCTGAGGAACAATTATAACAAACAGGGCACTACAGTAGAGCAGTGAACCCCTCAGTGCTCTCCTTTCCTTTGATAAGATGCTGATCACTCACAGATGAAATAAAACAGTCAGAAAAAGTTGTTTACAACTGTGATTATTCCAAGGTTAATCTGCAATGTCTCCTTTTGAAAGATAATGGTACAAAAAACCCTCTCCCACCTCATGAATGCTGTCAAGAAAACCACACTTATGTGATCTTATGTGACTCTCCAAACCAAACCTTTTTTTTTTTCTTTTACCTCCATACAAGCTTTTATCAGGTGATGATATATTTCATATAACTGTGCAACAGGGCATTATCGACATCGTAAGGGCATATCGCCATAACAATTATTCCGTAGTTACTGAATTTAACTGAACAAAACCTGCAATAGGTCGTAACTCAACATTGAAATTGTGTTAGCATCAGATTAGAATCCTAATCAAAGATGTTACCAGGGCGTTAAAGGGTTACTGAACATTTCGCGCATCCGGCCTTCTTCCGTTACACACCTGAACTTGTTTTTCTCTTGCATTAGTAATGTAATTACATCGTATGTTTTATACTTACAAGTTGTTTCCCAACATGGTCGTCTTTCTGGCTCCCAAGTAGTTCATGATTGCTGGATCCGAATACTCGTCTCCGACCATGGTAGGACCAGTCTCCTGAACCAGAAAGCACAATATACAACCATGAACACATGACAACAGGCAACGGTGCAGTGATCTACTGAGAGAACTGGTTGAAACGGTGAGTTTAATCTGTCATTTAAATCAACAAACATGTCCTCTGGGTGGACTGAAATGTGACAATGAAGCTCTTTCAATGATGTATGGTGTCTGCAGAAATTCCGGATGGCTTAAACTTTATGACTCACAAAAAGTTAAAGTAACACTACATATCAAACTAGATAACCTTAGCTATCAACTATATATATATATATATATATATATATATATATATATATATATATATATATATATATATATATATATATATATATATAACTGTGCAATCAGCGAGACAAACACTGTCATCATTGCAAGACTGCGCTTCTGATGTTCATGCAATGCTAAAACGCGTGTAATATATGAACTCATAAACCTTAGATGATAATTTGTTCCAGGTGAATTAACGTAGAGATGTGGCTAGAGATACAACCCCCTTATCCCAGTTCATTAACAAAGCTAGCTAAAACATAGGAACTTTCTAACCTGCATCTCTGCGGCTAGCCTTGCGCAATACTGTGGCCAACATATTGTGGCATTTTATCCATCGTGGTTATTCTGGCTAGTTAGCACCTTACAAATCATTAAACATAAAACAACCGGAGCAAGCTAATGTTAGCTAGCAAAGTAACTTGAGAACTGCAATTGCAGCGTTAGTGCATCGCAAATCTGTAATCTAGCTAGCGACCCCTGAACAAGCGATCTAATCGCAATGCATAGATATTGTTTTGGTAGCAGATTCTAATGATGATCTAACTATGAATTAGAGTGGAGCAAAACAAAAACATTGTCCTCCATGAAACCTTCTTAGGGCTTATCTGTCCTACTTAAGAATGCTCATGTGGGCACTATTGTCCAAGACAAGTCGCAATACGAACCAGTCGGATCTGAGTGCTGATGAGAACATAAGGCATCCTTGTTTTGGCTTTCTCACTGCAGTCCCTTGGGGATGGTCTTTGGTGCGTGTCGTGGTTTGCTGTTCCGCTCTCCTTTCTCGAACTTGGAATTTCACTGACAGCTCAGCCAGGAATGCGGAAACACCCCTCTCTTCAGACCAATCAGAGCCGTCGTTTTGCTCAACTGTCAACACTGGCAGTGCTCTTGCATAGTATGGAATCTACCTGAGAATCGTGCGCGTCGGTTGCATTTCTTATCCTTATCTAGTGTAGGTTTCTCATTGTTTTAACAGTGATTAATGAACATGTTTTGTGTGGTTTACTTTAACACAAGGTGGAGTAAATTTTGTATCCAGAGTAAGCCGTGTAACTACATTATATTACTACCAAGACCATCGCCAGCATTATATAACATTTTTTAACAAGACTTAATAACAGTGTATTAAACCATAGTTCCAGATACCATAAAAATGCAGCAGAAAATTCAAAAGTTTTGTTTGCATTCATACTAGAGAACATATGAACATTTTATCTTAAGAATTTCTGGTAATGTTGCAATCACAACCAGGCATGCCAGTGCTGGTGATTTGCCATCACTCATGGTTTTCCCTCAAATGAGGCTCAAGTTTCTTTTTTAATTCTGTGGGTTGGGGAGTGTACATTATACCCAGTGTGGTTATACCCATAACAAGGATAAGGAACAATGGTGGATTTCTCAATGTTAGGACACATGTTAAACATTTCTTTACCATGCTGTAATAAAGTGCCTTTCAGTTTGAAGGACTGAACCTCTCCATCACAAAGGGCAATTTAAAAAAAAAAAAAAGTCTGATTCAGACATTTTTTCAAATGAGGGTCAAATTTAGCAATGGAATTTTTCTGTTTTAACTTTTCCTTACTTTTTTTTTTACTTTCATATTTGGCAGCAATACATATTATGTAGAATATGTTACTGTTATTGTTCATTAAGTTATTCTTTATGCAGAATGCTATTCCATATCACAACCCAAAATCCTTTGCTTCTTAAAAGTATGATTAGCAATATCTGTATACAGTATGTCCATCAACAGAATGACGTTCATATTCTTTAGAAATCACTAATTTTGAGTTTTTTTTTCTCTTCATAGTTTACATTTGTGTTGCTGGCAGTAGTCAGTGTTTCTTTAACAAAGATTGTGTAAGATAAGTGTGAAGGCAATATGCAACTGAATCCACCTGATTAGATTCATAATATCCGTTTTGGAGAAGAGATAATATCTTTAATAAAAGGTGCAGTGTCTTGTGAGGCAGGGAGAAGAAAGAAAGACATTAACTACAGCAAAATAACACAAGTCTTCAGCAAGATTGACCTTCTTCTTTTTGTACGACAGAAAGGCTTAGCAGGGAATACTGAAATGAAATGTTGTGAAACGTAATAAATTACAGGTTTGTCAAGAAAAATAATCACCCATTGCTTGGCCTTTTGTGCTTTCTCTGTTTTTTCACTTATGCTTACAAAATTGATAAAAGCTGAAATGGGACCAATCTTATGAAACTGTTCCACCCAACAAGAAAAGAAAAAATGATCTGTGGTTATCTGCAAGTCTATTTGTTGAGGATATTCTTCACTCCAATACTAACTAATCAAATTGAATTTTATATTATTTATTATGTTTGCTTTAACATTACAAAACATATTTGTATTCCTTTATATTTTGCCATTTTAATGTACATCTTTTCAAGTCTGCTCCTTTGGTCTGGTAATGTCATAGCTGAGATTCAGATGAATTGGGTTTTTGTGAGCTAACTGAACCCATATTTAAATGTCATAATTCATAAAGGTAGATGTAGCTACTGCTTATTTGACGAGAATATGGGATTACTGAGAACAACTGAAAACGATAATCCATACGACATTAAATCCAGCCTTGACAGAAGTGTGTGCGGAACTGTCAAAGATCAAATAAATCGTAGAAATTATAGTTTCTTGTCGGAATTATTTCAATGTGACACAATGTTGAATAAAACGCTAAAGTCATTCAAGATGAAAACGAAAGCAAAAGTAATACATGAGATAAGTACGATAGTTATAAATGACTAATGAAAATTAAATTGTCTGTTATTTGATAGTTAATTTTTGTTGTTTTTCTGAAGCAATATGCGGTCGTGACTTAAACAGGAGGTGACAGCGCCTGTAACAGTGCATCTTCCACACTGGGAACAGACTGATGGACAAGCATGAGCGAGATTTGTGAAACACAAAAAACAGCTAGTGATGGAGAACGCCAAGAATTAAGGATAGCGAGCTATTAGGAGAAACTCCGGCATGTTGTTTAGCAAAAATAATTTATAGTGTTGCTGTCATGGCGGATATTTTAAGGCAGATCGTCATAGGCTCGTTACCTAGTTAGCATCTTCGTTTTTCGTGTAATGTATTTTTAAAAAAATATAAGGTCCGCGTTGTGCATGCAGTAAAGGCCTTAAAACACAAACCAACACGTTTAGATAATAGATGATGGGGTCTTTCGCCATGACAAGGTTAACGCTGGGAAGAAATGCCTGGATTGGTATGGGTGTGGGTACCACAGCAGGAGCGGCCTTGGTAATATTTTTTATATACAAGCAGACAAAAAGGAGAAGAGCGCAAACCTTACATGAAAACCAGTCATCTGAGCACATGTTGAATGTCATGGATGGACCAAACACGGAGGTAGTAGGAACACAAGTGCATGATGTACAAGGTAATGCATATGACACATGAATATATGAAAGCCATGTGACCAGGTTACGAAATTGTTGAGAATGGGCTTTAATTATTTTGATTGAAGCAAAATGGAACCATGTATTTGGAACCCAAAGTTCTAAGGTACTCATCAACCATTACAACTGCATAGCAAAAAGTGATATCCATGTCTATAGGCACTAGCTGTACAATTCTTTTTAGCAATGTGTAATTAATACCTGTATAATTCAACAAATTCTAAATCAGCATCAAATTTCACCTGTGCCTTGGGGACACATGTGCAAAGCATGGGTGGGAAGACTGCCACCTACTGGTAGACCTGAGTGTTATAGTTTAAATGTACAGGACTTGTTCTACTGCAAAAGATACATAACATTTTTGTGCATTCACCGAATGCAGACTTATCAAGCTTTAGTAGTGATTGGTACATTTCAGCTATGTTTTTATAAAATATTGCCCACCGTGCATCCGAAGATAATGTCATACATACTCCACTTGTGTTTCAGTCTGTGATGGCGTTGTGAGTCCTGCTGGCCTGACACATGGTGCAATGGTGGTGGAGGTCACCACAGGCGTGTTACCAGAGCAGCAGGTGGAGCTGAGAAACAGATTGGATGAGGTGCTCCAATGTGTAGCCAGTTTGCGGGAAGAGGTTGCAGATCTTAGGGGTGGCCTGCAAGGTATCGCTGTGCAGATTGTCCAGGATGTCAAGTGAGTTCAGATGTTTTTCCCAGCACAAGCTTTCTCAGAGAGATTGGGACAGTATGAATAATGCTGATTCATATTGTTGAATTGGTCCAGGATGAGGGCCTGTTCAGCCGAATTGCTTTGTGAACAGCAATGGTAGAGTGCATATAGAGTGACTTCTGATTCATTTTTAATTTCCTAATTACATAAATATAGGTCAAGGAACTGATCTTGCATATCTATCTGGTCCTTTCGTAGCCAGCAAGGATACTAAGCATACAGGTTGGTAACTGGTTAAATTGGAATATAGCAACTTCCATATCAGTGGTGAAAGAAGCCTTTATTCTCTTTCAGTCACTCTTATATGGTGTTGCGATTTTGACAGTGAACAACCCACATTAATAAAGATGTTCCAACTGCTGGATGAAAGGTACCTCTTCAAACCCTCCCAGTTGTTTCTACCAAGTAACTGCCATTATATCAGAGGACTAAATTTTGAATTGAAGCAGAACACATTGCAATGTATTTTTCGCTGTAAATAAGTACCTTCTGCTCTGAAGTTATGATAAAAATACAGTAGTACAATAGTATAGAATTTATTTATGCTGCCACACAAGGTGTAAATGTTCATCTCCAATGTTTGTAAGCAGGGCTGGCATGGAAGAGAGCCAGAAGGCAGCACGTCGGCGAAGACATCTTCTGCCACGGGAACGTTCAGACTCCCTTAGCTCCAGCTCCATCTACTTCACAGCTAGTGGTGCCAGCTTCTATGATGGGGAAAGTGAGGGGGGGTAAGTAAAGCATAATATATACCTTCTTTCTGAACCAATGTTGCCTAGTTGGCACATACAGTATGTTGTCATCTGATGTTTTTATTGGTTAGTGTGTTCACTGGTGGTTTTTGGGCAAGTTGTACACAGGTCAAACTGTCTTGGTGAACTCCACACTGATTGGTCACCTAGGGGTTGCAGAAGGGTTTTGCTCAAAACAGGAAGTTAAGCTACTGAGATGATAAATCGATAAATAAGATAAAGAATGAATGAATAAAGAAAGCAAAATGAATTTGTGTAGTTGCTGCCTAGAGCGCAAAAAAAACTCAGCCAAAGATGGTGGAAGCTTACACTTCTTGCACCTCACCTCCTCAGCCATTGGAAGGAAATGGTATTAATTGCATACCTCTAACTAGTGTCCTGGAGTGGTATTGACACATATCTCAAAGATGTCATTCAAAGTGTAAAAGAAACTAGTAGCAATAACAACAAAGGTTTGGCTTTAGTTTGATAGCTAGGCCTTGAGTTAGATTTAGCAGATAACAACAACTACAATCTTATTTTGTTATTGACATGTATAATTAGTCATATATGATTGAATATTTGTTCTGTAATGGAAGTGTTGTCTTCTTTTTACACAAACTACCCACTTTTCCCCTCAATTGTATTGTGGTATTAGACATCGGTCTCAGGATGTAAAAGGTACACATGTCACTCCTCCAATTCTTGTGACAGCTGGCAGTTCGCTATGATTCACACACTGCAGATTTGACACAAGCCAGTCATAATGTGACTAGGGATCAAACTCCCAGCCATTGGACACACAGTTGCACTCCAAACGCATGCCTTTACTCTGTGCACAACCTGAAGGCCCAATGGAAGTGATTTTTACACCCATGCTTTCCGTTGGAAGTTATAAATGCAGTATCGACTCAGTTCTCAGTACAAGAAACTGAGTCTGTCCTTGCTGTCCTTGAGTGAGGGGGCTGTCAAAAAGAGATTGGGAAACTGCTTAAAGGTCAAATATTGCTTTATATGGTGGAGGGTGTCTATTAAGTGTCTTTTTTCAAAATAGTCTCTCCAAAGAGTAGAAGAGGCCTTGTCCAGGAAAGAAAACAGGAAACCAGTGGGGCCGAAGCCTGGAGTCAGAAAACAAATTAAGAATCCATCTTGCCAAAAAAACAGGGCTTTAGAATGTGTTCCTTGAGCCTCAGCAACCTCCTGTGGTCCCTGTGTGACTTCCTGGCCCAACTCCTCTGCTGAGTGTTATTAATGTCCAGGGTCACTTTCCCTGTGACCTGGGTTTACATGAGGCCTGCTCTCCAGAGAGGCCTACAGGAAGCAGTACGGCGCTTCAGAGGTGTGAGGGGTGTTCTTACTCATCCGCTGCACAGAAAAGGGCCCCTTCTTTCACCAGCTCATCTCACAAATGTACCCGTCTGTGTGATATTAACTGGTAGAGGTGTTAAAAAACTTCCCTCCTTCCTGCCTGTAGAGGGAAAAATGGAAAGGGCCCAAACAATCATGGGAAATATGGGAAGTCGGTGGACTGTTTCTTTTCTGAGCTTGTTCTCATGGGTCTCTGCTTTTAGACAATTCTTCGGAGAACATTTTTGTAGAACCCATGATGTAAAAAAGAAGTTTGGTTTTATGCAACCACCAATATTATTAGTTAAAAATTGTTGTGAGTTTCTTTGTTATTTTTTTATAACATATCCATGTAAATTAGTTAATGTATCGAAAGACACTGGTGTGACTGAATGCTCTGCATACAGAAATGGTGATGTGGGTACAAAAAGTCCAGTTCCTGCTATGTTAACCATGTCATAATTTAATGGAAAATGATGCCCTCCTCCAGAGATTTTTCCATTCATTTGAATAATATTTTGTTATTAATTTTCATCCAGCAATTCATGACAATTTTTAAATTGTTCAGAAAGCCAATTATGTTTACTGCATCAGGAAAACAACACTTAACAATAGTAAAGCCCATAGGTGAAACCTGCTGTAGTGCTGATGTTGCCTGGTTTTTTGTATTCATGTCAATGTATGTTTTGATGCCATGAAAATGCATGCTTATATTTAATACTAGGGTATATGTGTTGATCATTATTACCATTTATGCAATAATCTTGTTCAGAGTAAACCTCTTTAGCCTTGCACTGTTGAAAAAAGCTAAATCTGTGTCACATACAGCTGGTCTTTGCAGAGGAAGGTAGAAATTTCTGACCATTCATGGAATTAAAATGTGTTTTCAAAAATATTGGCGATAGTATCACAGTATTTTATTTTTATTAAGACAAAATGCCAGCTGTTTTATGATTTGGAACATGAAGAACATGACATCACCAGCAGATTAGTCTCTATATTTCTTAGCATCTTTATGTACAACATCTATGTTTCTCCCACCGTTTTTTCATCTCCACATCATACATATAGTGACATAAAACTGGAGCACTGTACCTACTTGCTACTTAGCCTTCCCGATCACAGCCCAACTGTGGCATACACCACAGAAAATTAGTTGCAGACCTCATACCAAGCTAACTTTATCTGGCTGGTCTTTGGAAACTGTTACACACAGCTTGTTTCTCTTGTTGATGTTTACACAGTGAGTGAACTTACTTTTCAAACATGATGGCTGCAGTAGCGGGTTAGTTAACATGCTAGCTGCAGTAGTTTGCCGAACAGGAACATTCAGACCACACATATTCTGTCTATTGTGTTGTCAACAGACTCACTTGTAATCATAAAAAGCTATTTGAAACATTGAAATATATCAGAGGTCTGTGCTTGATAGTGTGACTTGGAGTTTAAATTCAACAAACTCTAGATTTTACTTAAATTATTATGTGCTGTTCTTCCACTTTAGGTACACCACGGCCAATCCAGAGTCTGACTATAATGGGGACACGGACAGGGAGACGGACCGGGAGACAGACAAAGAGGCCGAGCGGGATACTGAGGATGAGGAGGACCAGAGTTGTGCCACAGTACGAACACTGAAGCAAGACTCCCTGGAGGAGGAGGACGGGGAGGAAGAGCTTTCACTGCAGATGGACGCTGAGATTCTCAGTGAGGAGCTGACTGTCCTCCTGTCCTCCTGTGATACCCTGCACTCTGGGGACAGCCAGGAGAAGACAGAGGGGTTCCAGCTGCTCTTCACCAACAAGCCTTTGGTGAGTGGGAGGCACACAGGGCTGGGCTGAGTCTGGATGCACAATTTATGTCCTAAGAGCTTTAGATTATGAGGCTCAATGTAATATTTCCTGCCTTCTGTTCATCAAAAGAAACAGAAACCTCTTCTGGTATATTTTTTGTACTTCTGAACTGGAACAATAATACACCCAATATTAGGAATTAACTATATACACTCACAGTAGTAGCATTTTAAAATTGTAATGTTATATGCTCAGTGCCATCTAGTGTATTATATTAAAATATAGGTTGAAGAATTGGATTAAAGATGTGTATGCATCAACTGACATATATTTCAACATTTAGTTGAATTAGTTAAATAAAGATATTTAATTTATAATGTATGATATTATTTGCGGGGACTTGATCCTCATAAAACCATCATGTTGGTATATTGGAAAATCAATATGTGCATCAGAAATTCAGGGCTTCAGTTTGCTTGTTAAAGAATTGATATTAGTTTTTGTTTTAAACAAACATTTAAGTATACTTTTTAATTAATCACTGGCGCTTCTTTAAGAAAAAAGTGACAGACATATATTCAGATATATCTGTTAGAAATGACTCCTTATGTCTACATAGTGGTTGTGATGCACTTCAGACACATGTATTCAAGGTAGAGTATTGAAAAGCAGGAACAGTTTCATTATGTTTATGTGCTGGCAGCATGCTCAAGGTTAATATCAGTCAAGGGCAGGT
This sequence comes from Albula goreensis, assembly GCA_022829145.1. NCBI lineage: Eukaryota > Metazoa > Chordata > Actinopteri > Albuliformes > Albulidae > Albula > Albula goreensis. The sequence goes on from CM040749.1 coordinate 19,659,019, forward strand.
ACAGGATAATCAAACAGCCATAAAGTAACTACAATATATTGAAAACAAGTCAATTATGGCAATGGAGGGCATTTTTAAGTTCCTCTACTGGGTTTTAGAGGAAGCCATATCTTACACACCTTAGAGGAAGGAAATGCCGGGATCTTGGTCCAAGATGAACCATTGTTCTCTGCTTTTGGTAGTTCTGTTAGACATTTGTATCCTGTTAGATAATAGACTGTCACAACTGCATGTGCACCAAGATGACTGCATGGACTTTGGTCCTTTTGTGTTTTTTAACAGCCCTGAATGAAATTATGCATGTGTATGCACAGATTTCTTCAATTATATAGAATGTTGCATCAGTTGTCTCAAATATGCATGAAATCAGTCTAGTTACTTTAATTTAGAGGCCATTATGGTGCAGTGCTTGGGACATTGTGTGCTTGAAACTGGAATCAGAAAGTCTTACTCCCTAGTAGGATAATCATGTTGTAACTTTGGACAAAATAAATAGCCTTTAAATAAATATCCTTTTCTGTAGATTCATAATATCTGATTGTTAAGCTTTTTGTTATTTTTTCTAGTATGGAGAGAATAAGGAATTTCTGTGGAGGCTTGCCCGTGCTTATAATGACATGTACGAAATCACTGAAGACAAAGAGGAGAAGAAGTCATATGCTGAACAAGGTAAAATGTTTTCATTCATTCTGAGCAAATAAAAAACACAAACTGCTAAAAAGGCAACAAGTTCAGCTATTATGAGGAAATGCTTGGGCAAGGTAGACTTCTCATAATATGAATACTTTGGCCTAAAGTTGAGCGCAGCTTCTATAAAGCGAGGTCGTGACAGTCCTCTGGGCCTGACAGCTGTAACACTTGGGGTTGCTGTTAGCTGGGAGACATTTGTGACACTGTTAGACAGTGGAAGGATTTATATTCAGTGGGAGCCACTGAGTAAAGACCAGAGACTAAATCATAACGCACAGGCCTACCAGGGAAAGTGATTTTTTTCTTACCTTGGAACTTGGTTTAAGGGTAGATGAATCATATGTAATGTCAGACAGCACGATGACTTTAGCTACTCAGTGAGAGAAAAATGAGGATCCAGCTGAAAGAAAAGGCATTTAGTTGAGACGGCACACAGGGGCTGGGCATCTTGCCAGCCACAGACAGGAAATAGATCAGGTGTTTGGTGAAGACTGCACCGCAGTCCACTCTTCCAGTATCCACCCAAATTATTACTAGTGGACTGTCATGAATATGTTTTTAAACATGCCTTGAGCAGGGATTATCCTGTTCATGTTAAAAATGAACTGTAAGTTGACATATCGAAATGCAAAATCCATCTTTGGATGCCTGGTTCTGCTTTCAGGATCCAAGTGTGCATGTCTGGATGCATCTGTCATCTTCCTGTAATTGTACTGTCAGACAAACTGTAGGAAAGGATGTAGTGAACATTAGCTGAAGAAACCGATTTAAACTGCACTGTACCCATCCATTCAGACTGGGATGATTTGTTCCCAAAGAACCCTTTGGAACACAATATTTTTTTTATAACTTTAGTTAAATACAAGTCAGGGGATGCATTTTCTGCAGTAACGGAACAGAAAAGAGATGAGACAGTCATGGCTTTCTTACTAATGTTAACTGTAGGTTGCTTTTCATATCTGATATATCAAGCTAGTCTGTGGAATCTGCTCCCTCTAATTTAATCCTATACAGTAAAAAAAGCTAAAAGTGACATCTTGCATAATGTGGTTTTAAGTAAAAATGTTTGTCCCAGGTGTTATGTAAGCTGCAGTGTCCTTGCCTCTGCTATTTGCTCAGTGAGTCTTTACAGCATTTGGTTTGCTTTAGTTCGTCTTTGGCACATGAATCTGTGAAATATCAAGAAGAGTTTTACATCTGAGGCACAAACATTGCTCCAGATTAGCAGCTAATGGGATATAGCTGAGCCATGGATGCTTTCACAAGGACTCAAGCCTCAGATGTTCCGCACATGAAAGAGTTTCCCCGAACAGGTCTTGCAGCTGAGTGCGAGCATAGTTTGAGGCTGCGATTTGGCGAGGGTGAAGGAAGTGGGAAGGAGAACAGACGCCCTGGGCACGGCCCAGTGTACGGGATGGACCACAGCTTGCCTGGAATCAGATCAACCGCAGTGCAAACCTGCTCTCGGATCGGACACAGAGCAGGAAGTCTCCTCCTCACACAAACCCGATCACTAATTGGACCAGCCCTGCTGGGACATAGTACTGAGATCATGATACCTCCACCAAACTTCTCAATATTTGTTTGCTGAACAGGAGGAGATCCTTAAAAATTGGTTGGTCACTTTAATGACCAAATGATCAAACACCACTAGTGAACTGTACAAATGACTTTATAGTCTCCAACATTCCAACTAGGGTTAAGCTTTCATGAAGTACAAAGCCTGCACTTTTATACGTTTTGAATAATTTTCATTACTGTTGCCTAGCGGAAGATTGTGAGGAGTCAGTTTTAATTGCTTGGGTTGTACCACATGAACTCGTCAGCAGAAATAGTACGCATTCCCAGATCAGGAATCAGGCCTCTGAGGTTTATGGTGGGTTGATGGCCGGAGTAACACTGTCTCTGGGGATGGCAGGCCTGGAAGGCGGATGGACGTGCGTGCTATGTCTAATGATAATGATGACGGGATGCTGACTGGCTTTAGCGAGGGGCCTAAAGTTGCCTTCCTGGCGCGCGGTCTGCCAACGCCTGCCTCTCGAATCCGACCCAAGGCCCTGTCTGCATCCACTTTGATTAATTGTCAACAGTCCACTGGCTGGAGGTTGTTTGGATGCCTCTAAAACCAGAATGCACATTTTGGTCCTTTCAGGGCTGAAACTTCCACTTCAACTGAGCTCTGGCTACCACTCTGACAAATTAATTATTTTTTATTTCCCCTGAAAACAGAGAGAGGGAAATTGCTGTTTAAATTGCAACCATTAAGACAAAAAAATTGTATCATAAAACAAACCAGACTTTTTGCATGCTTGCTGAAAAGGAAAACAACTAAACAAATCTAGGTCAAGTAATTATTTACAAGTAAACATTTCCTTTTGTATTTATAGTCTTGAAACACATGAGAAAATCAAATTTAAATTATCATAGCATGAACACTTAGTTCACGTTTAGGCTGAAGATTTTCAGTATGTCTTGAAAGCTAAGCAAGACTTATTTCCTTATGCACAATAACTTAATTACAGTTCAGTTTTCTCAAAAATTCACTACTAGTTTGTACTCAGTGTTTTTTCTAATGTATTTACTAAGGCTGCCCCTATTAGTCAAGCAAATGTTAGTCGATGAGAAGAGTCTTAGTCAACCAAGTTTTCATTGGTTGGTTAGTCACAGAAAAGAAAAAAACCCTCTGATGAAGAGCAGCAGACAGAAGGAGCAAACAATGAAATTAAGATATACTTGGAAGACCGAACAAAGGTTGATTCGGGGCCACTGACATGGTGGGAAAAAAATGAGGTACGGTATCCTAAGCTTGCCAGAGCAGCTGTTTTTTTTTCCTATTTAGTTTTTTAACAAAAGGTTGTTTTTTATTTATTTTATAGGGTTATTGTGTTGGTGTTTCACGTTCATAATTTGTGTGATGTTATACTGTGTTGAAATACATTAGCAAAATGTCTCCTTGCTGGTTGTTTTGACACTTTGAGAATCATTACTGATTTTGCCGTTAACATTGTTGTTAATGATAGCTCGCTTTGTGTGCGTGCTTGTAAAATTCATATTTTAAATGTTCATTTATTATGGTTTTGTATTTCTTTGTAAAATAGCACAGTATTAACAATGTTACTTATAATATTCTTTATCAGCCCTGGACCTCAAACCATTTTCTGATCCCCCAAAAAAAAAAAAAAACTATATATATATATATATATATATATATATATATATATATATATATATATATATATTAAATTAATATCTTAATCGTTCGACGACTAGTCAACTAATGGCTTAAACTAACGACTACTAGTCGACTAGGAAAATCTTTAGTCGGGGGCAGCCCTAGTATTTACTCATTCACTCATTTACTGCTGTTATCAAATACGGACATAACTCTTAGATGAGCTTCAAAACCAGGACATCTTTGCTGAGTTCAGATGTTTGTGCTGTAAGGTCTGCTGCTGTTATGTGTGTGTGTGTTCACCTGGGGGGAGATTCAGTTGGGTTTTGTGGTGGTTTTGCTCATGTCAGACAGCACAACAGCTGGCACTCATTAGCTCTTGAGTTAAATTATCATTCAGCTCTTCCCTGTACAGTACGTGCTCCTGCCCCTTTGCCTGGAGCTCCCCCAGCTACCGTGTGTGCGCGGCCCTTGGATTGTCCCTCTTTGGAAAGTTCACTTCCCTCTCCCATGGATCTCCATAATTTTTTTACTGTCCATGAGAGTCCTCCCTTTCACTTAAGGCAAAAAATAATGTAATGGTGCAGTTTGAGAATTTGTGCCAACATGAAATGAACTCTGCTGTCACAGACTATGGAATGATTGAACTTGGGTGCTGAGAGCAGACATGTCTCCTTCATACAGGACGCGACGAGGCCGAAGCAGCGCTGCAGATGGATGACTTGAGCGCTGAATGCCACAAGTGGTGAGTCATGTGTCTCTCATAGCCTCAGGTTAACACTATGCATTTGTGTTGTAGCATGTGGTGATTGTTTGTGAATGGGTTTGCATAGTTAATGTATTCAGTATATTGTCTCTGGATAGGAAATGGTTGCTCTTAGAAGGGGGGAAAAACAGAGTCCTGAGACATCTTGAGTTTGTTAGATATTCAATAACAAAATGAAGAAATTGTGTCCAGACACCCAACCTCTGCAGAACAGGATGCAGGCACAGTTCTTTTTGTTTGTATTGAAAGTATGACCGGCACTGGTGTCCAAACATTGAGGGGCCATTTGCTGCAAGGATTTTGCAGAGACCCGCAGGATAGGTTTTCACTTGCCTGGGCAATGGCTGCCCATAGTTCAAGCAGAAAATAGTTTCACAGATGAGAATGTCAGACGTTCGTCTTAGTCAAGCATAGGCTCCAGCCAGGCCTCATGACATCATCTGACAACATGTTGCCATGGTTACTGGCATGCAAGAGGTAAATTACCCCTTGTTAGTGAGTTCGGAAAGCACTATAACTGCCTACAATTTATTCACATTTACAAATCCCAAATCACTGCGCCAGCTGAGGTGGAGGCTGACGCAATATAGGCACCATTTATGTTGCTTTATTTATTTTCCTTTATTGTGTGCTCACGCACTGCAAGCCACTGAAGGGAAGCTCACACACCAGCTTGCTCCTTTCTCCTGGCAGAGCAAGCCGATGAGTGTTGATGTGACTCAAGTGATGGAATGTTTGAAAAACACTGATGGTGTGAACCTAGATACACACTGAGTGACAGGCCAGCCCAGCACTCTGATATTGCTGAAACAAATGACAAATGACACTTAACACTTCAAACTAATCTGGCACTTACTGCTTAAGAGGAGAAGAGGGATACGATGGAAGTCAATTATGTGACAATGATGTCATTGGACTACTGTGTTTGATGAGGTCCATATGTTTCAGGGTTTCCGTGGGGTGTTCTTTCTGATTCTGCAAATTAAAAACACTTGCTTTTTTCCTGGTTCTGAAGAGAGAAAGCAAAGAATGTGACAGCAGTGTAGTTCCAGGGGTCTCTGCGTTTCCTCTCACCTTGGGAAAGATAGAGCCAACCCACACTGGAGCCATGGCAGTATTTGTGTCTTCTATGATTAACTGCTTGACAGCAGCTGTATTTAAGGATCAAACATAATGGAGCTTAGTTGTATATCTGGTCCTCTGGGATGTATAGTCTGTTCCACTGCCTCTATCCCATGTAATATTTCCATCAAAGAATATGCCTCTGTGCTTTCTTTCCTTTTGCTCTTCATCTAGTGCAGTTATTTTCAATACAGTTTTTTCACTGGTGCCTTCCCTCCAGAAAGTCACAATGATTTAATAAAATGAGATGAAAGCATCCAGTTGTACCACAGTGTTCCTACTTGAGCTGTCAAGGTACAACAACTGGCTCCCTAGGAGCGCAGCATTAGCGTCCTACCTTGGGATTTGTTCCTCAGTGCTCCGACTGCAATGTGCACAGCACAACAGAAAGTGCCTGCCCACGTTGCTGGCCCAGTGAACCATGTCTCCTGTAGGTCTGCGCTCAGCTGTCTGGCTGGGGTCAGTGGTGAACTCTTGCTCCTGCCCCAGGCGCTGAAGGCAGGCCCATAGTTCTGGGCCAGAGATAACTTTGGTCTGCGTCATCTGTAGAGCTGTAAGCAAAGGGCTGACACAGTGCAGCACATGCAGGTTACCGTTCATAGCCCTCTGGGGTCACTTAAAATAATGGCTGAATCACAGCTCCATTGGCATTCACCCTGGAATTAAAAGAGCTGCGTCCGAGAAGCTTGCGTCTGTGAAACACAGTTTCAAGATGGGAGTTTAGGGATGTTCAAAATATTTTCCCCCTGTGCACAGACATCTTTAAACAGGAAAAGAACAAGCAGCTTCCTCTGCTGCAGTACTACTCTTTGAATCTTTTCCTCCCCCACTGAACTTGCTTGGAGGGCCTGTTGAAAATGGAAAGAAGTGGATGGGTTAAAAGAAAATGCCTCCAGAAAACACTTGAAGTGAACAATTGTTTTATGCCTCTCCCAACAAATTAGATTTTGAAGTTCGTGAAGTTAGTCTAAATATTTGCTGTAAGCCAGTTGGATCCAAAGTCCATGTCGCAGGGAACATTTGCGCCTCTTTCAACGCCCGCTTGTCCGGAGAGAGCTGTCATGACCTCGGCGTTGCTACATCCATGTTTATATGTCTCCCCATGATGTGTTTTTAAAAAAAAAAAAAAAAAAAAAAAAAACGTATGCTACATATGTCATTTATGCCTCTGCTGTAACCAGACATGGCAAGATCATGAATAATTCTGAGTGGCCACTTCACGCTGTCCCAGCCAAAGTGAATAAGTTCATTGTTGGAGAAGGCGCTTTTAAAATTAAGGGCAGACATTCTGACAACTTTGACCTTTGGACTAGGGACTGGATGAATCTACAGATCAGATTTAAAACATTTTCTGATAGTCATCTTATACATTTCACATGTGTCAGAAAGAAAATAGACTTTTTGGTTATTCCTGAGAGAATGATTAACTTTGTCCATGACAGAGAGTTGACCATAAATCACAAAAAAGAGAACTTTGAGCACCAATGGTAACCCAGCTGGAGTTAGTCTGCTGTCTTGTAGATAAGTATGCAGTATCTCCCTTTGTCAGTGTGCCACTTGCTTGTAGTGTGGACTTAGATTCTTCCATTCCTTAGAGCAAAGCGCTGTAGCTCTATGAGGGGTGCACACTGAAAAAGCCTTCGAACATCTCCTTGACCCCCAAATGTGCTTTGTGGTTGCAATGAAACCTATAACCATTGAGCTCACTCTGTTAGTTCTCATGCATTTGGGCTGAGGCACAGGATGTGAAGGCTGGTAGGGCCATGAGAAGCCATACTCACGCTCTTGTGTGTCCGACATCTCAGTGTGTGGTTTGAACTGCAATTCCATCAGTCCATGGCATAATGTAATATTATGGTTAAGCATGGTTTATATTTAATTAAGTACAAAGATTAATGTGAACTCATAGAGCATAAACATCTCCTGACGCTACATTTGTAATACCGGGACACCTTGTTCATAAAAACCAAAAACAATAAAATCACTGAGTGTGCTCACACAGTCTATGAGCTCTCAAGAGTTAAATTTGTGAAATGTACCAAGATGGGTCATCTTCATTTCATCATTAATTTCACACAGATTCTTTAAAATAGTGTATAATTTTTTTTTCCTTTAGCTGATACATGGCAGTAAGGCTATGAGGTCACATTCTCAAATTACTTGGTTGAGCAATATGGACATTTCCTGCACTCATACCTCATAGGCCCTTATCTAATCCATAATCAGCTCACATTTTACAAGCTTAAACTGTGGCGTTTGGTCATGAAGAAGAACAGCTAACAGCCCACCCACTCTTTAAGTTGGCACTGTCAGGAGGATGGAAAAGAGGAGGAAAAGTGCAATTTCTCATCCCTCCTTGTCCTCCCCTCTTGTCTACCTCCAAATCCACCATCTTTGGTCTCACACACAAGGGAGGTACAATTATTGAGAATTTGCAGTTATGCCACTCGACTTTTGGCCCTGTCTCCAGTAACTGTAATTGCAGTGTTAGCGAAAGTGGTACTTTTTTTTTTACTTCGTCTCAGTCCAAGAGCTCTCTGAAGTCTTATAGCATATGTATCAGTTTACAGAATTTCTGTTAATCTGAAATGTAGCAAATCTGAAATGTAGCAAATTTTTAGATTCAGATTTGGCTGGGCTTGGTGTGGCCCCTTTCAGTGTTAGGATGAATGGCAGTGCTTGGCATACAGCACTTGGAAGTTGCATTCCTCTTGGTTTTCATGGGTTCATTGATGCAAGGCCTTTCACTAGCTCTGTACCAGTAAATGGGGGGAGATTGAGAGTATGTCTGGCCATGTTGGTGAACCTGCTACAGAAGTTTCTTAGCTACATGTTAATATTTTCATGAAACGGGGCATTTGGAAGTACAGGAACCAGAACCCCCCAGGACCCAACTTATTTCAGAATATACTCAGTACATCCTGATCTTAACCACTGAGCACAGTGACATGGATTGCTTGATTGACTGGCTATGTGAGTTATCAGTTCTCTCATGACATTGTGAGTGGGTGGAGGATACAGTCCATTTTGGTTCTGTTTTGAGGAATGAACTCTCACAGGGTGCATCAGAAGGACTCCTTCTCTATTTGGTGTCGTGATGGAGCAGAAACATACATGGAGGTGTTCAGCAGAGGCTTACTGTCTGGAATCACTAAGCTAGGGATTCAAACATCTGTGCTCTCCTCTGCTGCAGTTCTTTTCACAGACCCCAGTCACTATGAAAAAAAAACTTAAGGCTTAATTTTAAATATGAAGTATTAGCTAAAGTACATAAACACGATGAAGAAGGGGGAGAGGAAGGGTCTGCATCTTCTCTTACCCTTACTCCTGGTTCCCTGTCAGGACAGCACCTTTCCCTGGCTCTGTAGAACCCTGGCTGCCCCAGTCTCCCCCTGCTTGGCTTGTCATGCCAGTGACCTGCTCATGGTCACGTAGCCCTCGTCCCAACCCTCCACAAACACACACACTCCCCCGGGCTCCCAAACTTCACTGTTGCTCAAGCTGTGTGACTTGGCAATGGTCTCTGCTGCTCCGCACCAGGGAGGTCAGGCTCACACGGAGGGGGCGGGGCCTAGCATGGAAGCACTGCAATCCACAAGAGCAAGGGCTTCAACACAGGTGCCCTGACATCAGAGCAATAACCAGACTCCAGGCCAGACCTGTGGGACTGCTCCTTTCCTTCATATTCCCTCTGTTCACTCCCTCAGTCCTCAGTTTTTCATTTTAAGGTCCTGTAACAATACCCCTTACCCCCCTTTCCCCAGTGTAACTCTCCCCCCCTTTTATAAATCCTAGCAGTGGCATCCTGAAGGCTAGCGATTGGGGGGTTTGTGCCCCACACCCGGTTGTTTGGTTTGGCAATGCGCCATGCCATGAGAAGGGCTGCCACAGCCTCTCCAGGGGAGTGTTGTTATTGTTTTCATTCATGTCCCACCCCCTTCCCCCAGAAAAGCAAATTCCAGGACCCTCTCTATCTCAGAAGCGTATGCATTGTAGAGCACAGCAGATGGGTCAGTTTGTGGGGGGGGGGTGGGGGCTGGGCTGATGGGTTGTTCAGGAATACGTTTGCTAATGATTTTCATATTTGACCCTCGCTCTAACCCCACCGACCACTGCATGCCCCCATTCCTCCCACCAGAGTGTTTTACAGTCCACCGGGAAAATTGTCCAGAAAATTGGATTGTAGAGAGTTATCGCTTTCCTCCTCACTTGTACAAACAACCACCCAGAATGGTTAACCCTGTACAGGGTCCGTCTGTTCCCTTGCGTGGTATCTGTTCAGTCTGGAGGCTTAACCACGGCTCTCCCTGTCTTGAGTGATCCCTTCCTCCAGTGTGCTTCATTGTCTTTAAGCAGGAGAATGTGGGTTGGATTTCAGCTAATGGTATCACAGTCTCATTCTGAATCCCAAAACTGAGCCAGCGAAAGCCCTGCAATTTTGCAGTGGCTGAGCTGGGTCAGATGCCAGCTCCTCGAGTAGGAGTATCTGCTATGCACAATGTTGGCTCTCTTGTTTTAAGGATTTTTACATTACCAGCCTGACCTGCCAATGCCCTAATTCTCTCCAAATTATTTTCTCCTTGACAATGTAAATGAGTAAGCTGCTTAAATTTTTTCATGTCCTATTTCTGCCCCTGGCAGTGTGTTCTTTTAGCAATTGTTTTTCGTAACCTGCTACACATATATGTAGCACTCAGTTTGTCCTTTTTTGTGATTTTTCATGGACACCAAAAAAAGTCTCCATAAGACTTTGCATTGTACATAGATCGCTGCACACTTCTATAGCGGATGTTAAAAGCCTTTGTGCTCAGGCCAAGAATCGATATACTTCCTATGAAATTGTGTAGACTTCCCTCTGTCGAAACAGTGCTGTATTATAAAGAACTGAGCTTTATCTGAGACCTTGTTCTGTTTGAGTTAATATTGACTCCAGGAATATATTTGAAGAGGCTCTCAAAGTCAAGACCTTATTCATCTCAAGGCCAAGAGCATGCATATGGTATTCTGGATCGGTTCTTCTGCAGGGGGGCAACAGTCCAATATCACGCAGCATCTGCAAATATCCGCTTCATGCTGTGAAATTCATGCCACATGGAAATAATGAATAAATGAATTTCCGGAATGGCTTCGCTTCTATGTAAAAGACACAATTGTCACAGTACGTATACCCTCATACTGAGGATAATTTCAAAATAATTGTCTTTGGATGTCTGCTGTCATCAACCTATCCAAGTAGCTGGATTGAATTCATGCAAAAAAAAAACTTGAGTGCTGGAGTAAAGTGCCTTGGCTCAGCCAGCGATTAATACGATCGTGCACAACGATTACAGCTGGCCCTGTTTTTGGTGATTGGGAAACCAGATTTTTTTTCTTATTGGTCACACTCTTTCTCTATCCCTTCTGAAGCTGTGATGTGTATTAGAAGGCCACACTCAATTATCTCTTTGGGCAGCCTCCCTGTGTCAGCAGGCTGAAGTAGCTGTGAGCCTGCAGAGAGGTGTCCCATCAAAGCCCTTGGTCCTGTGTCTGGTGAGGGCCTGCAGCTGGCTGCACTTTGAACACTGAGCAGCTGTGAGGGGTGAAATAATTTTCCTTCCTGCGGTCAAGGTTTTCAGAAAGGATTTTAGTGTCTGCAGGGTCACAAAATAGGCATTTCACATGGTGTCTAGTCACAGTGATGCTTTCTGCTCATTATTTAATTAATATTGTATTTAATTTATATTAATATTCTGTTGAAATATGACTGGCTTTAACACATTGTTTCCTCCGAAATTAACAAGGTGAAAAGGGATTTGGCAGGAGTAGCTTTGGCTTTTATTCATTGTTAATTGTTGTACAAAATACAATTACTTGCCACATTTTAACCACTTGGCCATAATACATCTAATAAAGCCATAAAGCTTCTTCGTTTTAGTGATTTAAGTGATTTATTTAGGGGTATGATTTCCCATTATTCATTTTGTTTTGTATGTATTGCATCCCGTTGCACTTTTGTTTGTTTATTCAGCCTCTGCGTGAGAAATGAAGTGAGTGGAATGGTATTGCATGGGGTTGTGTGTTATCTGTGCAGGCACACTTAGCAAGCTGTGCACTGTGCTCATACTTGGAAAGGGTGAATGTAAGAGAACTAAAATGGGTGAGTTGAAAAACTGCAGTGCTCTGTTGCCATGGTATTGGTGAAAATTGGAACTGATAGCAGCAATGCAGATGAGCGGTAAGAGTTTGGAACAGGATGTTTTCCACTTGCTTATTCACAGCAAATACTACAGCTTGGCTCAACAATTGTGATATGAGCTGTGGTATATAGAGCAGAAGGGTGCAAGGTATGTGTGTATAAGTCCTTATATGTGTGTGCATGCATACATGTGTGTTCACATGTAAGTGTGATATTTTTGTTGGGAGGGTAGGTGGAGATTGGGGATTTAGTGACTTTTCATTCTCTTTAGCTCAAAACAATTAGGAGGCCTTCTGTTGACTAAAGGTTTTTTTCCCACACATTGTGTTCATATAAACTTCACTTCTATTTGGGACATTGGAAAAGACATTGTATCCACATCTTGAACCTGCTGGAGAAAGAACTGGTTTGGATTACAGATATAGGAACATAGGAATTGCCAGTAGCTAGCCATGATAGAGTTAGATTTTCCAGTATTATTCATGTACTGTATTAGCAAATGCCCAACGCCCACCCCCCAACCCTCTCTTTTCATATATCTTCCATATGGTAGTTTTAAACTTCACAGTGGCTCCAGGTCTTGGACAAATCCCCTGCAGAGTCTCCAGAGTGTCCAATAGAGCTGTGGTACTTTGTGCTAATAGATGCTGATCATTTGGATTCCATAGAGGGAGTTCCAGAGCTCTAATGTCAGTGCATCCAGGTGCACTCAGATGCTAAATGACTTGTCATAAACTAGCCAGTGATGAACTGCATACTAAAAGAGAGGGGGTGGAATCCATGTGGCGCTGGAGCGGAAACACTTGTGTGCTCCATGGCCACGGTGCTTTAGGTTGTGCTGAATGGGTTGCTGTTTTTTAAATCAAGTACTAATGCCTACAAAAGTAATTGTTACACACATTAAGGATATATTTTCATTGGCATTTCCAGAGCCACCTTCCTGTCAGTTCTACTGTTGGGAATGCATGGATTGTGCCACTGTTGTCCCCACTTGCAGAGTGGTGTAGCTCTCATAGGCTTAATCAGTCTTTTTTAATGTAATTAACTTGAAATAATTCACTATGTTCATATTAAATTATTATTTTGTCATGATAAGCTCCCGATGACAGAATATCCCTGGGACTGTTATGACACTCGGCGCTTTACCCAAGTATACATAATTGCAGTAACTCAGCAGGATTAAAACAGGACCAGCTGCAGTAAATTTAGGGAGTTCACTACATCGTAAATGTTAATACGTGGCTTTGATATTAAATTATTTGTAAGCATTTTTGTATGGGTTGTCTGAGGATACCCATTATAAACAACACATCAAGTATTCCAACCATAACAGATAATAGTGTTTACCATGTATTCACTTCATAACATTAATGAATTAATTATTTAATAAAGCTTAATAAAGTTTAAAATGACTATGTACAGTAATAATTTCATCAGTTGTCTGACAATATTCCATCTAATTGATTTATGATCTGGCAGTAGAATTAGTAGTTAATAATGCCTGTTCTGAATATCACATTGCCTTTTGGATAGACTTTGGCCCTGAAATCACCAGTGGGAGCGGTGTGACGTCAATAGCAAGGGACGCCAAACTAAATGTGTGCCATCAGATGGGAGGCTTCCATGTTTGGGAATGCTCTCCTCTGAGCGTATCACACTGCGTGTTTTCTCAGCTGCTGTGGCCTGAGAGAGGACTGACCGAAGCGCGGCACCGTATGCTCCATGCAGTCCATGCACTCCGTGTGCTCTTTGCTCCAGTCCCTGGGCTCAGCTCATTTTGCAGCACTGCGCATAGAACGAAGACACTGCAAGCTTGCAACGTATGCCTGAACAGTGTCAAAGTGCCTGTGAATCAGTGGAGCGCGTGTCTGCATAAAGCCGCATGCACATCAGCGCACCTCAGCGCACATACTGACACGCATGTAGACAAATCCATGCAAAAATTAAAAACCCTGCGTGCATGCATGCTCACAGGAAGATACATATACATGCACGCACACACAGCAGGGCACACTGCTGAACATGCACTGTAATCATGCTCACATGCTCACAAACACATTGTAACACATGTATGTGGTGAAAAGTATGAAGAAGCTAATGAAGCCTCTTGGGCACACATTTGCGTGTGCATACACACACGCACAGACACTCTACTGACTTACTAAGGAGACAGAAAATCACAACAGTAAATATCTCTATTGTCTCTGCTCTTTATAATTTCTTGATGGGCAACAGAGCTGACACGTACCCAGGGTGTGTTTTGTAGAACTAGCACCAGAGCAGTTACTTTGGACTGCTGGCAGTGAAACCTCTCTGGCTGTGACAGGTTTAGTTTCCGGTCTGATTTCCATTCCTTGTTAATTCTATGTACATGGCAGAAAGAAAGTTTGTTTGATCACAAAATCCAATAAAATGGTTTATTTATAAGGCCAGTGGTTACACCCCATACAGAACTACTCATTATCTCATGGTTGCTCAACTGAGCACAGAGAAATTACATTGAGCAGCAAAAACTGGAACCTTTTTTTAAAAAATACCAGCATGCTTCAGAATTGCCTACTTTAAAAATTACATTTAATTAAATTTTTAAATGCAGAAATTAGTCACATAATAATCTCAGTCTATAAATTTACCGCCTAATAAAAACTGAACAATGATCTAAGAAGCAGTGGTTAACAAAACGTGATGACCTCATGGTTAAGCCAGGACATGTCTCTCCCTTGGCTCAAGTAACTCACAATCTGACTTGCTTTTCAGTTTTTTTTGTCCCAACCTGAGCTCAACCAAACTCACGTGCTTGGATAGCACATGCAACTATGATAGAAATGCAGTCCAAATAATGATTACGTTTAACATATTTTCTTTGTGTATCTGTATATCTGTTCAAAATTGCAGGCTTACTGGACCCCAGTGTTTCATCCTCATTCGCCCACCAGACCTTTAGTGATAATTCTCATCACCATCCATGGATATTTCGGCATTGAATTGCACCCTTGAACCGATACTTTTACTTCTCAGACCTACAGCAGAGCAGGGATACCCAAGCCCCCTTGAATTTCCCAGCATACAGACTAAGAACAATAAACACAACAAGTGGTCTACAACTATTTTTGTGTGTTTGCAACCATGTTGGTGTGAGCGATTTGTCTCCAAAAACTAGCTGCATGCTTTCTACATAAATGTATTTAAGTAAAGTAGTCTCTTTTTTTTGAAAGAAAAGGAAAAAAATTATATAAAAAGCAGTGTAGTTGTTGGCAGAAGTCTCTGGCAGCTCTCAGAACTTCTGTGATGCAGAACGGCTTTGGTTGGGGAAAAGAGAAAGGGGGCTGGATTTATTTTTATTGGCAGCATGGAGAAACGCTACCTTGGAGGTGGTGGGCTGCCGAGGCCTATATATCTTACCTCCAGCAGGAGAGGGAGGATAGGGGGTGGGGGGAGCTAAAAGGGGAAAGAGGCTTTATCTGCTGGGGAGTCAGCCAAAGTGCAGGCCTCTCTCTAATGGGTTCTCCGCTGCTATGCGATCCCAGCTCTGAGAATTGGAGCAGACACCCTGACTCCTGTCTTCACTGCGCTCACTTGTGCGGTGGACGTTATGTTGGTGGGGTACTCTAGAGTCCCCCCTCCTCTCACACCACTGCTGGCACCACCATGTGGGGAAGTTATTGTTACTAAACTGCGGCCATCTGGAATCCCGCAGTTTGACTAGGGTCACGCACTTGATGGTACTCACACCAAACAAGGGCTACTGCGTTCCTACCACAAAGACGTCCATTCTCTGTAATTTTGTTTACTACCGCACATGTGGGTTACTAGCAGCTCTTAAATTGTTTGTGCCCCTGGCTCAATTTTGCTGAAGAGGTCCGAGCCCCTCTGTCAGAACTAAGACCTGAAGATAATCTAAATTAATCCCAATTTTGTAAATATCCCTCTGCTGTAAATAGCCCTAGGAAATTGCATTGGAACCAACAACAAAATTTATATCAATAGCAGTCTGTTGAAAAAGATATTAGTGTTTAATTTGACAGGTGTTTCAATCCTACAATCCTTAAAAAGCAGTGACATGACTTGTGTTTGTTTATTGTGCTGTTGCTAAAGCCATAGTAGCCATTAAGAGTGCTGCCCTGTTCTGTCTGTATTGTTAGTATGATTGTGTCAATATCACTCTCATGTTTTTGCAGAAATTGTATTGCCTCCATTGACTAACTAAAACAATGTGGCAGAGGGGAGCTCTGATAACTGCTGTTTGTATGAGTGAAAAAAAAGCGTTTGCTTTGATCCAGATTTAGGTACGACACAAAGGGTTTGCACCTCATGTGCAGAGGTATGCACACCAAATAGGTGTAATAGATGTGTCTTAGCCAATTCACAGACCATGCTTCTTTCTGTGTATCTCACACTTTAATCTGCAACATACAGTTAACACTCCATTCCCTAAGAGAAAAAGATTTGAGTGAAATGAAGAATGGGGTCATGGCTTTGCCCAAAATGTCCAATTAATTGCAGTTTAAAAAATGTGATCCCAAGGGGCCACAACTGGCCAAGGCTCAAACCAGAACCAAGAGAGTTTGCAGAATGCCTTCAGGTCACAGTGATGTCCTCTTTGTCG
The DNA here is from genome assembly GCA_022829145.1 of Albula goreensis. Taxonomy (NCBI): domain Eukaryota; kingdom Metazoa; phylum Chordata; class Actinopteri; order Albuliformes; family Albulidae; genus Albula; species Albula goreensis. The sequence continues at coordinate 19,675,550 of CM040749.1, forward strand.
AACCTAGCTGTTGTGTGGTCATGATGTGGAATCGTGGTGTCATTCTGCCTCTGTCAGGTAACCAATCAATGTGTCCCTGCATTGTGTGACTCTAGGTCTCTTCTCTACAGGTTTGCCGTTCTCACCGGTCTGACCTCCCACTATGAGAGCATGCATGGTAAACTGAAAAGCAGCCACATTTTCAAGGTAAGCCACAACACCAGAATGTTAACTTGTATCAAAGTTTCCTTCTGAGTAACATCGAATGACTTCATGTGTATTTTGAGCAGTGCTGTGGAGTTTTTATCTAAAACATAGTTGGATAAACATATACATCATGACCCACTGATTTAAATTGACTTACTTTATTCCTTGGCTAATTAGGTTGTAATCTGATACTGTGTTTATTTCATGTCACCTTAAGATGCTCAGAGACATCGTCCAGAAAGCACAAATCTCCTGATTATTGTCTTAGTGACATTGTTTAGTATGAGTCAATTCGAAATGCAACAATGTAGTCAGTCCATCACTATAGATAGTTTAGATTTTTTAGGTTTTGTACTGACTTGTTACTTGAAACTGCTTATTTTAAGTAATAGTGTCCAAAGGACCCATTCATCTCTGACACACTCAGCTGGTTGTATTCAACTGTGGTCAAGTAGGAATGTTAAACATGATTGATTGAATGAACAGAATTTGGGAATTATGAAGACCAGATTAACTTGAGCTCAGAGCCAGAATTTCATAATCTAGTTTTTGTCAGAACGTATTTTCCTTGAGGTTTTCAATGCATTTAACCTACAGCAGTGCGCATTGGTTTTTTTTTTCATTAACATCTTGGGGAATTAACCATTCTTTTTAATTGTACCTCTATACTGCTTTTCACATTTTCCCTTCTCAGGAGCATATCGACAGAGCTATCATCCTGAAGGCCGATGATCCACGGTGCTTCTACCTGCTGGGGAGGTGGTGCTATGAGGTAAAGCCCGGAACTGGGTTCCTGGGAATTCCCTTTATTTATTCCCATTAATTGAAAATTATCATTGGGGGAGGTAGTTAATGGTTGTACTGTTTTCCCATTTGAAATGCATTACTGCTCAATTTTGTGGCAGGAAACTATTTGCATAGAACTGTGCTGTCAGCCTCATATTTAAGTCAAAGTGGTCACCCCACAGCACCCCTCTGCTTTTAAAGAAAATGCACAAGAAATAGAGGTGCTGGAATTGGTCTTCAATGCAGGAGCCAAGCTATCTTACTGGTACAGTGGAATATCTTTTTTTTTTATTACCAGTACACCATACCTGCTAGCTCAGGTAGTTCCGTTACTTAAATGTGCAAAGCCAATATCGAAGTAAGCTGTATGTTAGATTGAGAAGGTTTGAATTTTTAATAGAGGCTTTGTGAAAAGAGGTCCTATTTTCAGTTGTTGTATGAACCAGAGAAAAGTTGGATGATAACCACTTTTGAAGTTATTTTAAGTTATTACAAACCTCTTAAGCAGTCCACTGTTTTATTGTGCTAACTCTTTAAAAATAATATATCTGCTACTTTAAAAACAGCTTGTTCAGTAAGTCATTCTTCTTCACATTGCTAGTGCATTTTATTAACAGTACACATCGCTCGAGGTCACTTGGATTCTTTCAGGAATTGGCCATTGCATTGTCATTTGAACGTTTTCAGTGGATTTAAAATGTGAAATAGCTGGTTGGGGAGCTTGAGTTTAACCTGCATAATCACTCTGGAACTTTGCTGGGTCAGCAGGGACACATGTGGATCCTCTTCTTATACTGTTAACTGGAGCTGAAGAGGCAGAGCTGCATTCATCCCCTCATGCAGTAATTTGAAATCATCCAGGGACTGCTCTAATGCAGTAATAGGTGTTTGTTGCCATTCAGGTGTACAGTAGGGATTTGCAGTAAGCACTGGCTTATCTTGTGGTAAGCTTCTCACAGTGCTGTTGCAAAGAGAAAAATGCAATTATTTACATTTTTGAGGTTGAAAAGTCTTCTTAGTCCTTTCCTGTGTGAATTTTAATGATGTGTGTGTGTCTCTATGTGTATGTTTGGGTTATTCACCATATGTACATACTGTACATATGGTATACCTTTTCCCATGTGGATTAGTCTAAGCAAGTAAAACGCTGCCTCGTCTAACTGTTTAGGTTGATTTTGTTAAAATTATTTTGATGGCCCATTTTTCATTTATGAATATAAGTTCTGAATATAAATAATTTTATTGGCAATACAGCTTGTATTAGCTCCAAATTAAGTTGTAAGTATCACTGGGTATTTGGAAAAGAAAATGAAGAATAATGTTTTTCTTCATGTATCCAGTTTACATTGGGTCTCAGGGACTTATGGTTGGTCGTGAGGTTGGTCTTTCTTATTATTTTAACATGGGAGCAATCAGAAACCATCAGTTAAGAATAAACACAAGTCATCAAGTACATCAAAGAGGCCATAGGGACATGGAGCTGAGCAAGCTGAGCCAACACTGTCTCCTACATGCATGAGCTTTGGAAAGTGGTATAGGTGTAGTGAGAGTATTGGGGGATAGTGGTATATATCAGGATAACTATTTTGCAATACTTTTTTCAATGATAGTGTAATAGCAAAACTTTTCAATTTTGATACAAAAGAATTCAGTTTCCTAAACAACTTGGCATTTGTGAATAATTTCACACTTTTTGATTAGATAACTCTCATTATTTATGATGTCTCCTTACAAAAAGAGCAGTCACAAAGTCAGTTGTTTTATTGTCACTTGAATTTTCATTTAATACCAATGTTTTTGTCTTTATCCTGGCAACATACTCACTGAAAAAAATTCAACAGCCTCAGTGTTTTTTTTCTAATCTTTCATCAACCATAAAACCTTTCATTCATTCATTCATGCTGTGAAACTCTAAAGAGGAACTGCAGCAAAGTCCTCTAATGCCAGCAGGCTGAGTAAACTGCATCTCCGGAACCGACTATTAGGCAGAGCGTTCCTGTAAGCACCCTTCATCCCTCTGCTGTTATTCTTTACGATCTGCGTCTCCGCTGTGGCTCAGCCGGCCTTCCGGGGCCTCGCTGTCCACAAGCGTCCCCGGATTGACTAGGATGTTTTATTACATGAAAGCCACATGGGGCCCTGGAAGGGCCTTGAAGCTGGCTTACCTTTTTCATATTTAACAGACTGCTAGCATGCCACCATTACAGGACTGCATGTGCCTTCATGCAACCTTAGTTGGTTGATGGACATCCCCTATATGGTATTGTCAGTAGGTCAAACATCAATGTTCCTTGATAAGGGTTCTTTCTGTTTTTTCTTTTATTTTTGCATATTTAGCAGTGAAGCCAGACTGTTGGATTGCTTTTATTTTGCTCCTGTTTTAGGCTTAATTAAGTGAATTAAGATAAGTTAAAGTTAAACTTAATAAAGCATGGTGTGAGTACCTTTCAGGTTGGCAAACATGACCAGATCCGTGGTGATGTTCATTGACTTTAAACGGAGACGTTTAGAAGTGGAAATGTTCCCATGTTCCTGGTTTAGGAGTTCTTTCTGTATTTCTGATGAGGGATCTAGGTGTAATTTTGACCTTTTACTTTTGGAGCTCATATTATCACATCAAGCCCTAATTGTTACATAGAAGTTTATTGCCTTTTCTCTCTCCTAAGTCAGACATTTGATTAATTCATGCTTAGTGTTCATACTGGTTTCCCCTCTGTTATTTGATGATTCAGGATAGAATGCTCAGAATTGGAATGCCAGGGTCTTAACTGGGAGAAGAAAATGGTAGATGAAACATGTGTTATGAAAACTGCTGTAGTTCCTAGTTATATATTATGTTTATTAGAAAGTGAAAAGTTACTATGCTCATGTGAAGAGACTTGGGTCCACAGACTCTTGCCAGTTCTGAACCCCCTCTGTAATCTGTGTGCTGTAAGTCACAGAGCATGCATTCAGTGTTACAGGTCTCAGGCCTTGGAACTCTCTACCACCATACATCTGAGCCTTTATTCACAGCTCAAAGCATGTTTGTTAAGGTACGGTCTTAAGCAGATCTGACATTCTGCCTATTTAAGGGTCATTCTACTTTGTAAAATATGTAGTTTCCATAACTCTGGTATGGTTCCATGAATGAGAAAAAATATTTCTCTGTTTTCCCTTTATTCCAAGCAAACAGAATTTTGTGTCGATTCAATTTGCCTCATTCTGACTTCCAAATTTATTCCATGAATTTCATGTAACACCCTGGAAAGCAAACATCTAGCACATATATTGACCTCATCAACACCATTCATTACAATGTGCACACTAGGTGTACCTTTTAGCCCTTTAGCCTAATTATGAGTAGGACAACACAATTGTACCATTTTAATGTCTGCATGTGTTACATGCGTATGTACAGAACCTATGCAGTGGAGTATATATATATATGTATATGTTATATGTATACTCCACTGTGTATATGTTATGTACACTATATGTTAAAACCAGTTATTTTAGCACCATTTTTGAACAACACATTAAATTTAGTCTAGCCTCACACAATCTCTCAAGCTGACAAAATGGCTGTCCAGTGATGTCAGTGCCCTGATAGCAATCTTTCTGCGAAACCTACTGTGAATGTTAAAATGGCAATTAACTTGCTTTTGATTGGACCTAGATAGTGTGTATAAAACTTCATTGTGCTAAAGTAATTGTGGTCCAGTGTTTTGGTTCCAGAGATATCTCTATAATGCATGCATAGTAATTTAGAAACTTGTGGGTTGCTCTACTCTTTGTTGTTGACTGTACCTTGTGCTTAATTGCAAAAATATCAGAGTATCCCTTTAACTATTTTGTAGCTTTTATCATACTGACTTCTGTCTCTTTTGGCTTGTTTTACCTGTTTTAATTAACTCAATATGCATTTGTACTGACTTGATTGTTAATTACATTTTACCATTATCCTCTTTCCAATGACTTTATCTGTTTTAGTGAATATTACTTGGTACTCTATTTAGCAGTGACCTACACATGTTGTTTTTGTTGTGCTTGCATTGCTCAGTCCCACAATGGCAAAGTAGCCCCTAACTAGCTTGCATGGAAGCTGTCATTATTTTAAATATATCTTCAGGGCAAACACATGGCAAATGCATTGTAGGGTTTATTAGGCGAACATTTTATTGTACCCTGTAATAATAATAGTTCAAGCATAACAAGGTCATTAGTCTGAAAACATCCTCATTCCATTATGCTTATTATTGTTTAATTTAGTCTTCTTATAAATTAAACAATAATAAGCATAATGGGATAAGCACTTCATGTATAATAAGAACTTAATGTATAATTATATTCAAGTATTGATAGTATTCTGAGGAAACAAAAAGTAGCCTTGAAGTAACAAGATACAACATGCAATTTAATGATACTTATGGGTAATGTTGAGGCCTTATAGGGGTATTATTGCCTGCATGTAAACATTAATCATCTCAGTCTTGCACCCCCAGTGCTCGTAACTGACAGTTTGCGTGTTCGTTTTCGTCTTACCTACTATTTTTCATCTGCCTGGCTGTCTGTGTGAACCGCTGTTTGAATGTGTCATTCTGCATAGACCTAATTCAACATTAATTGAGGCATAGTTTGTACTATCACAATAATTCAATCTTCTATTTTCTGTCTTTTCACTCCCCCACCCAAATGATTGTGAACATGTGGTTAGGCCTTGGGTGGTGCATGTAGTAAAGGAACATAGTCATGTAGCAGCTGTGTGTCCTGTTACTGAGAGTCTAAATACTAGCCATGCTATTTATAGCCTTGGCCAGAGGTCTACATTGGCATAGCAACAGATTGCTCAGCCTTTCCAGGATAAAGTAGTGGGAAGTCAATTAAATCCTTCTGTCCTATCATTCTGGTTCATAATGGTTTCTGTTAGCTGGATAGAGAACATTTATCCAGCAAACATTTGTCAATCCAACTATTGTCTCTCCAACAAAGACGGTATTCTGATAGCTTTGATAATAAGATCTAGACCCAGCCACCCCAGCTCCCCACCATGGTAGAATCACACAGGATGCATTACTCTAGTATATCTTTACCACTGCCATGTTAAAGGCCATTTTGGTCACACACTGTCCCTCATTCTCATGCACCTGAGATCAACGAACAAGCAGCTAAAAGCAGCTAAAGCATTTACCTAGAGGATTCTGCACTTATTTTGTATGCAGAAGTTTCCACATCATTGCGGAGAGTTGGACTCAACAATAGTTAATCCAGCAGCTTCTCTCACCACTCATTCGGGGTTATAATCCATGCTCAGGTTTCCCCACCTACAGAATCCAGAAAGCCTTGTGTTACCCCTCCTGCACACCAAAGCTGTATCAGCAGTAAAAGGAGCAGAGCATATTAGGCCTTTACTAGCTGTCTTTATTTGAAAAGGCTTCAACTTGGATTACCAGGCCAGTAACACACTGCAATTCCTGAAAACTTGTGTACACAAAACCATAATTCTATCAATTCACCTTTCCAAACGTAGTATTTTTAGCCCGAAATGATTGGTTCCAGACGTTAACAGTTATTTCCCTTGTTTATATAAAACCAGGAAAATCACTGACTGGAACAATCAGACCCTCCCCTCCTACTTCAAAAAAGTCAAAGTAAAAAAAAAAAAACAAATGAAAATGAATTTGAATAGAAATGTCTTATTGCAAAACTGTAATGATCTGGCGTCTTGTGTTGCCAAGAAGCATTAAGTAAGAGAGGAAGAGAAATGGGCTTAAACAACGGGTTGAGTAGAGGTAGGAAGAGACGGCTCCATAATTCCCTGTTGGTTGCGTATGTGAAGCTCCTTGTTATCAGCCCTTCACATTATCTTGACACATCAAAGATAAGAGCTTACATTTAGAGGAACAAACTGACTGGGCTTTAGGGAGCTGTTGGCAAGATCCGCTCAAGCTGTCTCTGCACAGGTTTCCTGCTGATTGTCAAGCTGATGTTAAAATGCCAATGCCTCAAGTTGAGCTTGAGTTCACTCCCAGAAAATATCGGGGTTATGAGGACTGAGAAACTGCGGGAATTCTGGAATGCTGACAGCATTATGGGGTGGACAAATGAATTGAATCACCAGGTGTAAAATGACTTCAATTTTGAAACTACAACTGAAAAGGCAGCTACACTGGCCAGTCATATTAAAGGCGATGCATAACTAGGTGTAAGGACTACAAAAACGGGACCCTTGAGCGATGGAAGAAAGCAATAGAAAGCAATGAAGCAATGAAGATGTTTGTCTTATCCCTACATCTGGCTGAGGTTATGCTTGGAGAAAGCCAATGCAAGCCTTTAACCCACAATGTCTGTTGCCAAATGTTAAACTTGTTGGTTCTGTAATCTGATGGGTTTATGGTTGTAAAAATGATGAAGGAATATGAAGTCATTTTACCATTCTAAATCTGAATAAGTGTGTGTTGGAAACAGGTAATGTGTACTGCTTCTTCACTCCAGGTAGCTTCCCTGGGTTGGCTAGAGAAGAAAGCTGCTGCTGCCCTGTATGAGACCCCACCCAATGCCACACTGCAAGATGCCCTGGACAACTTTCTCAAGGTACTATATCATGTCCCCAGGCCCCAAACCAGATAACAGAGGGTGCCCATTGTCTTAACTAGTTATATAAAGGTCATAATCACTGACTGATTTATGTGTCTCCAAGATTAATTTTTTTCAGCACTAATTTCAGAAGCTTTAGTCAGGGCTGCTCGTGATGAAACCCCCTGCCCCACTGACTGCCACAGAACTATTACATACTATGTACATTTGAATCACTCTGGGGTCTAACACTAAAGTTTTACAAGTTGTTTGCCAAGGGTCTTGTCATTCCGTTTTTGAAGGAGTTCTCTTTTTGTCGCTGAATTAGACAATGACATTATTGAAATTCCATCAGATCTCGAGCAAAGCCAGCACAAATAAAACAGAGTTTGAATAAGAGATGTTCAACAGAAACTCTGTTTCTCTGCACTAACCACTTTCTGTGCAGTGTGACTGATTATAATCCATTGTGAAAAATTTCAGTCTGAGTGTTGAAAGATTGAGTCAAGAAACATTTAAACATTAAGTTCAGTCTTGGTACATGTCCATGTCGTCATTCATGTCAATTTCATTCAGTCAGGAGAATGGTGCAGTGATCTGTTTTGGTATTGCATACTCAGTTATGCACTTGAAATTCTTTAACCAATAATTTTGAAAATGAGTCATTCTTTTGCTGCAGTATCATTGATAATCTCAGTGTGTTTGTATTCTGTTTTGCTTTGCAGGCTGAAGAGCTTAGCCCTGGTTTTTCCAGGACAGCCAGGCTTTACATTGCCAAGGTAAGGGAAAACTTATGGCAGCTTGGCTAGAGGCCTGATTAACCACCAGGCATGCATCCATGTTGAAGCCCTGAGTCGCTGGCCAGTGTGTTTGGGCATGATCTGCCACAGCACACGCCATCTCATTCTCTGTACCCAGAGCTGGAGCAGGCCCAGCTGGAACCTGTTGCTGGGGAGGCTGGCTACACTTGAAGCCTTATGTCACTGGGAATGTGCTTATGGGAATACAACATTCTATCATGCCTCTGTGGGAAATGGCTCTGTAGAGTCATTGCCTTAACTATTTACTTTAAATAACTTAAAAAAAACTGACTATTCTCTCAATTTTCATTACATTACTGAAGATTAGGCAGTATTTTAAGCCTGTCTCAACAGTAATAGTTGCACAGTGCACATACAATTACTAATATGATTACATTTTGTTTTTCCCCATTGTACACTTCTCTTTGTGAGCACAATTTGTGATGAAATCAACAGCACTATTTTTTCCAACTAAAACTGGCAGCTGCACCGGCAGAAATGCATTGAGCATGATGAAGGAGAGCAGAGCATAGGGAGTGCCAGCCTTCTCAATCATGTCACTGGTATGACATTAGCAAGGAGAGCCCAATCACTCACAGAGCTGAGCTGCACTGGCATTTAAGACAACAAATACCAAAGGACAGGAAGGCAAAACCAGAGACCACAGCCCATGTATAGTGTACCTAACCAGTAGCCACCCAACCAAAACTGAAAGCTGCCATGGTAAGTGCAATTAGAAAGGAGTGTTTTTTTGATCTGTTCTTTGTTTTGTGTATCTTTCGCTGTGTTCCTGCTCAGTTGCAGGCCTATCCCTGATGCTGATATCCTCTCTGTCACCCCCTGAGCAGCCATCAGATTTATTTATTTTTCTCATTTCTCATGTCGTAACCCCACATGGAAATGTGGTCCCTCTCTGTTCCTTTCCTCTTTTTGTTGTTTGAAAAAGCAAAGAAATAAAGCAGTCCATTTTGTGAGAATAAAAAAAGAAAAACAGTCCAAATATGTTTTCTGCATGACGCCGAGACAGTCTCACATGGGCTGCTTAAGGCTGGTGCCAGCTGAGTGTTTTCAGTCTTAGCTGCTGTTATCTTTGACATTATAGAAGTTTTATAGCCTCAGAGGGGACCGTCAAGCTCACGTCATGGTTTTCCCACAATCCTGTAAGTCACCAAGGGACACGTTTGTATCAGGGAGGCGCCAGCGCCGATCATTTTAACTCTTTCCGAGGACAGTCTGATAAAAGTAGCAGTTTGCTGGTAAGGTGTTGAGGAGTGACCATTCTGGGCTCAAATCCCCAGAGAAAACCTGTGGCTTCTCACGCTGGGCAGGCCCACTCAAGCCTCAGCCTAAGAGTTATAGGTTCCAGAAATGAGAGGTTGTTGTGAAAAACAGAGAACAGACTTTTGACAAAATCTGCTTCTGCATCTGATAGCTTAGATTCACCTCATCTTCGAAACCACTGGCTATTCTCCAGGGATGTTGCATACTGCTTCAGGGCTGGTGACCTGTGACTAACCTCAAGCCACTGGGTTGCTGTCTGTTGATGGCCAAGCCTTAAGTCCCTCTGTGGGGCCTGTGAAAGGCCAGCCCTCATGCAGTTCCTCCCAGCAACGGAAGTGCCACCCTGCTCATTTATAGACTCATATAATTGGCCACCACGCCATAAGCCCACACTCAAAGGCAGTTTATTGGTGCACCAACAAACGAGAAGCTGGTTGCATCGCACCACCAACAGAAACTTTAATTGTTAAGCTTTCAGTAAGCTTTTATGGTCGACACTTAATTTATGGACTACTCATGAAGTTAAATGTTCATTTGTTTCAGCTCACTTTGTTGTGAAAGGGCTTCAGAAACACTACTTGGTCTTTGGTGAAATGGTCCTTTCCAGTCACCTTAGCTTAGAGGTTTTTAGAGCTTGTCTCTAGAGCAAACGCATAAGAGGGGAACTGAGAGTCATTCATGGGTGGAGAACTGGAAAATAGGCTTCATCGTTCATAGCAATTTGAAAATGTATGTTTCAGCTCTTTCCAGAACATATTTGTCAGGCTTTTGATTAATTGCTTCATTGTATTTTTGAAACTTCTAGTGCCACAAGGACCTGGGGAACATTTCACAGGCCAGGGATTGGGCCGAGCTCGCCTTCCAGACACCCAAGATCTCTTATGAGGTAAGTGGACATCTCAGTTTGTTTTTTTTCCTACCGCTTGCATTGTTTTTCTCTTGTTTTGTTGGACCCTTTGCAGTTGCCTATGTTTGCATCAGCAAATGTTGGCGCTCACTCCTGTCACTGTGCTCCTGTGAACTCTGCCCCTCCCTCTGCCCCCGCATAGTGTCTAAAAGGTCTCTGGCAGCTGCTCGCTGGTGTGGTTGTAAGAGTCTGTCTCAGGGAGGGACTCCCCTGTGATTCATTGTGCCCATTTCCTTTGCCTGTCATCGTGTGTCTGCAGCTTTCCATAACATGCATACGGTGCACTAGCCACTCCTGTCAACGTGTCATGTGTCTTTCCACTTCTGTCTCTATATTTGCAAACTCTTGCCATTTTCCGTTATCCAAAATTGCATTAATGTCGAATAAATCTCTATCTAGTAACACAGAAAAAAGGTTTTTATATAGTTTTTTTTAATTGTAATTTTTAAGTTGGTCCTCATATTTTATTTTCTCATTCTTTTGATAGCCCCTTGCCACAAATGACTGTGACACAATGGACAAGCACCATGTCATTGCTCTCTGTGGTTGACATTAAATATATGCAGTGAAAAGACAAATGTATGAAATTCTGGCTGTGTCCCCATGGTGCTTGGCCACCCCTACCTTTTCAGCAGCTCTGTTCTGATTATGTCAGCAGAGGGAAACTGGAAGGTTAATGTTATAAATCCTGATTGTGTCTTCCTGGCTCTCCAGGATGGAGACAGCAGCAGTCTGGAAGAAGCGTTGGAGCCCCTGGGGAGCTAAGGAGCCCTGTGTTTCAGGTGGGAAACCATGGAGACTCTCGCATGTGGAGGCCTAGGGGCCAGGGATGTGGACCTGGGGTTCAGAGTTGCCCATTCTCTCACTGAAAACCCATGTGTACACTCTGTATTTCTGGCAAATGTTGAACCAAACATGATTTCCTCATGTGCTGCAAAACTCAGCACATCAGTTGCCACAAGCAATCTTATTTCACATGTAAATCTTACCTCTCATTTTTCTCGTGAAATCCAAAGCTGCCCTCTCACCATTTCTTGTAAAGCCTAGCACCTGATAGCAGCCATAATTCATATGTAAATCCCAACCACCAGACACCCTCCAAGTCCAACATCTCATATCAGTGGTCTACATCATGTGAAACAGTAAAGTAAACCCATTGGTGTAGAATCCAGGACCATTTACCAACCAGGCGACCAGTACATCTGGCTTTGTTAGTAAGTCTGTGGGGAAGATTCATTATTTGAATGTGCAGGACATGGACACCAAGAAAGTAAACCTTAGACCTGCAGTTAACCATGTGTTTGCAGTTTGTTCCATATTTGTCTGACCTGTGGAGGGTTCATGAGAATGATAATGCTTGTTTGTTTAATGTAAGAAATATGAATCAGAATCCAAGGAAATTTGTTTGTGTTGTTCTTTCATATTCTGAGTAGTGAGGTATTCTATAATCATGTCAGGCTGTACATCATTCCGCAAAATTACAAACATGCACTAAAAATGTTTTATGGGTACTAATTATGAGTAATTCTATTGTGAACAGTTTTTGAATTTTAATTTGTTTTATAATTGATAGAGTGTATGTATAAAACTGAATTTATTTATATTTCAGTGTCTTGATAAAATTTTATGCATGCACACATAACTGACACAAAGATCACTGCCCTTGGCCAGCCATTTTATAGCGACATCTTGAGCTTGAACTGACCAAAGTTCTATTTTAGTGTACACACAAGACTAGCTCCTTATTCTTGAAAATGAATTAATAAAAAGAAAGGGCCTTTCTTTGCTTTCTCTGTCCTCTCATTGTAATGTCCACTGGAACAATATTGTTAAGTGTTGTGAAGTTCTTATGGGAATGATATAATTCCAGAAGGGTTTTAGGAAGAGGGGAAAATATTTTTGGGCTAACCAAAAGAACCAAAAGGACATCACAGACCAATTCTGGATTACATTAGTTAAAACTGAAATAAAAATGAGGACTCTTTCCACACTGATGTATGCACAGTTGCTCTTTGTGCATGGAGAAAAGTGCTGTTGACAGGCCCATTTTTTAAATCATGGAGGATGTGTTAAAGGAAGTGTCACACTTATTAAGCTGACAGCTTCCACTTCGTCCAAAAACAACAGCTAGATCAACTCAAGCACAGCACACTGCCAGTCTGGGGTTAGCACTTCTTAAAGCACAATCTTTATTTCTGATTTTTTAGCATCTAAATTGTATTTTGTTTTTTTTTGCCTGGCCCTTTTCTGCATTGTAAATTATTCAATTACCTTTTTTTTGTTTTTTTTTTAAACCTCTTTTTAAATGTTGACATGACATATTTTATATGTTAGGGTATGGTTATATGCTGTAATTTGGCATGATTTTTCAGAAATAGGGGCAGATTCCTTATTGATCATATTTGTCATTTTGACTTTTAAGTGTAATGACACACTTGTCTGTCTCTCTATATGAATTGCTTTCTGCATTCTGATCAGTAGTACTGTATGTGAAAATATTCAGCATTTGTGTAAAATGAAATCCCCTTGTGTTTTACTGAAAAGATGTTAATATTTTGCCTCATACTTTTTTTGAAGTTTTTGAACCGATAATAGGCTTATAGGGAATGTGTGTACACACAAAATGTGTGATACACATATTATTGCTGTTATGTATGGTATGAAGGTAGGAACTATTTTTATTTTGCAGTTTTTGTCTTAATTGCAGTAATTACATGTTACGCTGGCGTAAGACTTGATGATATGTAATGTTTACCTTTTGTTTCCTATGTCTTTAGGCTGTCTATGAAGAAATTCTATTTATTTTGAGCGGCAGAACAATCCAATCATGTATTACATTTTTGAGGGTGTGTAATTAATCTGCTGTATTAATATAAAGACATGTATATGCGGAAATGTTTTAAAACAATTCATACTAGGAATGAAATTGCGTATGCATGCTGTTGTAGGTATATAAATGTATGTTTTCCCAAGTCTAAATCCACAGCTCTGTAATGGAATCATTAAATGTCATGCAATTAGGCAGCAGTTGGAGGAGTAGCAGAAAGAAATCAGACCAGGTTGCTAGACTCAACATTACTGTTTCAATGTGTATGCAATCTTGGCCTTCTGCTTCATATAGGTCATGGGATCCTTGTGCTCTAATTCTAAATTAAGGTTGTGTTGACTCAATAGGGGTGGAGTGCACCAAGCAGTTAGGTTAATTTACAGGTTAATTTACACCTATGCAACTGCTTATGACATCATTAGTAAAATTTACTTAATTTCGACCCTGACATACTCCTCCTTCCCCATTGTTACTGCTGTAATTGGAATTCAGTCAATTAGTCATGTGTTAATAAACTTTAAATGTCTTTTTTTCAGTCAGTTAGTCAAATTTCAGGTTAGAAACATATTTTTGTTACATTTTTAAACATTCTGTAATTTTTTTAGTCTTTTTTTTTTCCCCTGATTTTTCCTTTTTTTCCAACCTGAATGTTCAACTGAATTGGTTGACCTCACTGCAGCACCTGCCCTGACAGCAGTGGGAGGAGAAGTCGAGCATGTGACTCCTCTGATTCACGTGACGATGCTCTTGCTTCTTTTCATGCTGTGGCTGCACCACTAACTGCACACTGCCTATGATGTTGGAGGAGGATGTAGTCAGTGTACAGCTGGTTTGTGCCGCTGCAGGTGCCCAAGTATGACAGGGAGGGCGCTGTTGTGATGAGGCCAATGGAGCAGATTAGGCCGGCTTACCCTGTATTGAACCATAGCTGGGAATGGTGAAGCTGGGAGTGGAACCCCTGACCTTGGGGCCGCAGGCAACAATTTAGCCACCCAGCCACCCAGAGGCCCCAGTTTTGTTGCACTAATGACACACTTTATTTAAAATGTCAAATTTTAACATCTCAAAGAAGATAGAAAATGCTTCACATAGAACAGGTGATGTACTAAGTTTAGGTATTTAAGTCTTCCAAAGGCATGCAATTTATGACCAGTGTCTGATTTTTTTGACAACTGCTCTGAATAAAAACTACATCCACTTGGCAATTTCACATCAGATTTGCCACCATCATCTACACTGTCCTAACATGGATGTTAACCTGTACTTTGTGCTTATGGCTGCTTGGTGTACTCTGGCGAAAATGTTTCCATTGTTCACCCATTTTCCCCATTTCCCATTGAATAGTATGATTACTGAAACTGAATTAGTTTGCTGTTAAAATGGGACATTTAGACCTGAAAAGTTGAAAAACGACATTCACCCCATGTTGTCACACTAATTGGTCATGCGTGTGGGTCAGCCCATGCCTTTCATTCATATCCCAGCTATAAAATAGTGAGGGCCGGATTACGTGGTGCTGTGTGACACGCAATTATGTGCCCTGGAGTGCAGAGAGAAAAACCATAGCATGGAAATGGGATGATGTCATAAACACCCAACACTAAGGATGCAGCCATCAATCAGATTAGTGATTGCTTGTTGTTGTTTTTCCATTAATTTTGGGGTGGTGCCTTTTAGAGGTTTTTTGCGTAATATCTTAACTTCTTGGCTTATGCTAGTGATGCTCTTGTGCATTTGTTTGTGGTTGTGTTTACAGTGGGATTGCTGATGTGGAGGATTTGAAATGTAAGAAAGCAGAAATGGATTGATAGGTACAATCTGAGCCCAGGTTATTCTATTTCAGTAAGAAGTGTTGTCTTGGCTGTTGTGTTTTATAATTGTGCTTTAGTAAGGGACTGAGGATAGTGGAAGTGTTAACTGCAGATGATCAATCTTTGATAATTTGTCTTTAAAATATGAGTTTTTTTTTTTTTTTTTTTCAACAGAATGCCTGCAAGCTTATTGGTGCCCTCATATTTCTGAGGGTAGATTTCGTCAGCCCTTTGGTTAAGTATAGTTATGAATGTAACCAGTGATGCTAGGATTGAAATAGCCCAGTGGAAGTACCTGATTGTGCATGTAGTGTGGATGATCCACCATCAGATTAACATAGCCCATGCTCATAGAGGATGCAGGTAGAATGGACTTGGGTAAGTTCAGAGGACACCTGCTTGTCACCAGTACTTAGTTGCTCATGGGAGAAGGGTTGCAAATCTCCAGAGGGAATGGGATTCTCCCAGCATTGGAACCTGGTTTTCTTGTGTCTTTCTGTTTTCTTTTACAACGTCCCTTTTGTATAACAGGAATAATTCAGAAAAGGATATCAGTTTGCACTTTGCATTAAGAAGTACTTTAATGTTTAAGTAAAAATACTTTGTGGGTTGCATAGCTACAACCCCTCTTAGAAACCTATAATCACTTGAACTCCATTTCTGTGACAACGGTTTGTTTACATGTCATAATTCCATATGCTACTATCATATATTTTTCACAATGTTGGCTATTCTTTCTAAGGCAGTCATGTTTTATTTGGTACTAATTTCTGAATGCCAAATGAAAATTTAGTGCATGTTTTTAAATTATATTTTTATATGTATGATTATATGAATGAAGAGAATGTGAATGTCCTGATGCACAGCATATTGTCCTTGTTGAATTGCATTCATAGCTCTCACATCTATAGTATCATCTTCCCTAAACCCAGGAGCAATAATTTCATATTTCTGTGGAAATTCTTATGCTCAGTTAGATTTAGTAGTGATAGTGATAATTAGAGTGGATGAGTAGGAAAGCGTAGTTTTCTCTTTGGAACATGCAAGAAAATACAAAATATTTTGATGTTTGTAGTGGTGTGATTCATTAGTATTACCTTGTTATAGGTAAAGTTTTGTGCACATAACTGCTAATATGCATCATTAATAAGAAAATTTAGATGGTGTGAAATGTTCATACAAAGAATTGTGTCACTTTCGCCAAAAAATTAGTGCGTGTGCAGGATAAATTCACAAGAAAATATATGCATCCACATACACACACACACAAGTGTGTTCACATATATAAACCTGGAAACTGCAGTAGTCTTTTTAATAAAATGGGTTTTGCTTTCAGTTTCCACCATTTACAAGCATAACGATCTCTCTTGAGATTTTTTCCAATTTAGGTCTAGTGTTTTCAAAAGCTGATATCTTTGTTATACAAACTGATTGGTTCCCATCATTTTTAAAACCCGTCAAGAGTGTCTACTGTCATTCATATCTGAACAGGTGGAACTAATATCCTGTGTGTTCAGTGTGTGGTTTTGGTGAGACTCTACTGTAATAACCCCATAATAAATATGGACAACAACTCCCCACAAGAGATTTTGTGTTATTGTTTTTTGTCTTGTGGATCCATGGGAAGATTCAAGGACATTGAAAGTATGGAAAGACAATGATAAACAGGGAGGTTTGATCATTTGTCAAACCATTTTTCTCTACTCTGGCCAATTTCACAGCTAGAGAAAGTCCTGGGGAAACTGAATGAGTTTGGACCTCTCTCCCAGGGACTGTCTCACCCTGCACTGTGGTGTCCGTCAGTTCCAGCAAGATGTTTGTGGCTTCGAAATGTGAGATGAATCTCCCCCCCAACCCCCCGCCCTGGTAAATCAGGACCAGACATAAAGTAGAACACCAACTGAACAACCTACATCCTGGTTGCTCTGCACCTCACCCTTGAGACACCATAGATCACATCTCCAGTTCATCCACAACTCCCTTCTCTAAATATGTTGCTGAACCTCTGGCCTGTTGCTCAACCTGACTGAAGGGGGGTTAACTTGATGATACTGAGATACAGTGCTGAACGGTTTCGTGGTTTTTCATCTCCTGTAACTCAAGTCAACACTCTAGCATTTAACCTTTTCTCAATGTAAACTGGTATTATTAATGTATTCTGTTAGTTCAGATGGATTAATTGAAACCTGGTCCTCCTTGTATATTTCCTCTAGAATCTGTATTACTAGAGTGAACCTGTTTAACTTGAATAGACTTCTTTTAGGAGATTATCTCCTCATGGATTTCAAGGAGTTCTAGACCTCGGTAAATACCCTGGAATCGTCTAAAATCAGACTTTATAACACCTAATAATGCTGGAAGTGCTGCCAGGTGGTCTGACATCTGTTATAGAGACTGTCATTAAGATGTGTAATTGAGTACAATAATTTGTCCTCTCTCCTCGCATAAAAACGTAAGTTCAGTAACCCAACATCTGGGTTTTACATGAATGATACTGGGTTGCAGTTCAGGAAAGGCACCAGTATTTGTACAAAATTGGTGGAGTAATCCGATATAAATCAATCATCATCTGGAGAGCAATTATGCAGATTTTTATCAAAACAGGACTGGAAGTCACAGCTCAGTCTAGTAGTACTCATTATGGGTCTCATAGTGTTTAGGTAGGTAAAGATCACTTTTAAACTTATTTAATAAGTAGCATGGGATGAAAAACACCACCTTCTATGTAGTCCTTGTTGCTGCCAATTGTATTCTATGGGGAATGTTTGTGGAGTGGGGCCAGTATACAAGGTTACTCCAGGGCTTTGTGTACGTGCACAGAATGAAGAAATGGGGCAAAAGAAAAAAAATTCCAGTTTGGTATAAGTTTTGTTTTCTTGTTAGGAATAAAATATGCTGCTCTGAGGCCTAGGAATGGTGGGTAGACTGGGTGAAAGGGAGCCTTTCAACAAGGCCATTTTTCTTCATGGAAGGAGATGTGAGGGGATTCTGGGTGCAACCGCTAGCTTGCAGGGCTAAACGCATGTTCTGCAGCCACTCCTGTGTCTCCCTTATAGCTCTCCAGAAGCACCACTCTCCCCCTACCTCAGGGATCCCCTGTGGCCTCAGCCTGACAGCACAGTGGAACAGTACAGAACTTATGCACCAGCCCGGCCTGATCTGACTTAACCTCTGTGAAAACAAGCCCTTTCAGAGTTCTTCCGCAGCACACATTCCTGCAGAGTCTGTGCCACAGCAGACAGAGCGGAGACAGCACACGCACCCCTGAGGAGGGCATCTTTAATCCTGAATTTGTCTCGATAATAGCAGCTCTTCGCAGAGCTGCCATATTGGCTGCCATGGCAGTAGAAATGAGTTGAGGAAAGGAGTTGAAACCCCTTTAGGTATCATTTTTCATTCCAAATTCTCCATGATTCCCTTTAAATGTATGTTTAAAAAAATAAAAATGAACTTTGTAATTAAAATCAGTGTAGTTCAGTGTATTGAAAACAGTTTAATTTACAGTGAAGCTTTAGGAATTGACATTAAAAATTCATGCAAGCTAAAAAATGTGAGAGGGTTAAGATGTGGATGGCAGTCTTACAAACAGGAGGGGGATATCACACAGACATATGATCTATTATTATCTCTTTAACTTCTTTCTTGTTTCGAAATGTATTGTGTCAGAGGAGAACAGAATCACACAATTTTGTTATAAAGTGATGAGCTCTGGGTATTTTGTTATATACATTGAAATATCACTTATAATGCTGTAACATCATTAACACCATTAATATCAATATGTACATACCTCAAGCTTACATGCAGCATATGACCTTTGTCGGCACAGACACAATGGTATGTATTTCCCCAGATTCATTTACAGTCTTTGCAGCATATTTTATGTACACAAATGTGAAGTATGTGGAAAAGCTTATTTTGGGCACTTCTTTTGTTGACCTAATGACCTAGTCAATCTGAAATGCTAGTGAAAAAACTTAACTTCTGATAAATGTAAAAAAAAAAAAAAAAAGACAATAAATAGAGGAGGGAGAAAAGTGGGGGCCCACGGGGTAAATTATATTCCCACATCAAAAAGGGAAAAATGGCTTACTCTGACTGAATAGTTTGGTTGCTATATTCATTTGGCCAAACGTAACATGTATTTTACAACTGAAGCTAAACATGTAAATTTGAAATGTGTCGTGTAACTGAGATCTTTCTGGGCCACTTAATGCTAAATGGGTTATTATATAGTTATGGAATTAAATAGTTCATACAAACCTGATGTGACACACACATGTTTTTAGTTGTAATATAGTGCATGTTACATAGTTCTGAAATTGAACAAGGATAATTAGACAGCTTAATGCTCAAAGCAGGAAAACCAATATACTGTTGCCAGCAAGCCTTGGCAATCTGTTGAATACAGCAACAAGTGAAAGGTAATAATTTTATATAGAACATTTGTGGTAGCTTAGTTATTTGTTGTGAAGTACATACCTTTCAGTGCATTGGATTACTGAATCTTGATACTGGGAACAGTGTTTTTAAGAAATTTAAAATTTTGGATTTTCTCTTCCATCAAGTAATTTTCCCCTGAGCCTGGATGAAATCTTGAAATTAAGGGGCTTCAGTGTTAAGCCATAGGAGCAGTCCAAGCTTATTTCCTGTGAAGGGCTACTCTCAAAGCTGCACTGGTGGAGCAAAATTGCAAGAAATAGAAAAACTTCAACCTTGGCGATCTGGTCACCAATACACCTTCTCTTCCCTATGGAGAAGATCATAACACTATTGGTCAAATCCTTATCAAGGACACCATTTTCATCTAGGAAGCGGGAAGGGTTGAAAATATGGGGGTCCTTCCACTTCTGTGGATCATGGTTGACGGACCACTGGTTGATGAACACCACAGTGTCCTTCGGGATGTGGACACCCTCTATAGTTACATCTGAGGTGGTGGAGTGGGGAATGGTCACAGGCACAAAGCTAGTGAATCGCATGGTCTCATAGACAAAGGCGTCTAGGTAAGCCAGACTGCTCTTGTCTTCCATGGAGGGAAGTCTGTCACATCCAACAACTTTATCAATCTGCTCTTGAAGTTTGGCTTGGATATGTGGGTATTTAACTAAGAGTAGCAGGATCCATTGCAAGAGTGTTGACACTGTATCCTGTCCAGCACCAATAAGGTCTGTGACAGTTCCTTCAACAAAATCTTTGGTCAGTCCATTGTCTTTTCCATGCTCAATTACACCAATGATAGCATCGCTCATATCTCGCGTCACAGCAGGGTTATATGTTTCCCTGTGCTGGATCACCTTGTCTTTCACAAAAGAGAAAAATTCATCATTCAGGTCTTTAAAGTTCTGGTAGATGCTTCGCACTGGGTTCGGGAAAGACTGAAGCCATGGCATAACATCCACCAAGCTGCCAGCACCTACCGTTTCTCCAAATTTGTCCAGTCTGCCCAAGAGAGTTCTGAACTCTAGGTCATCGTGTCCATAGCGCTTGCCAAAGCAGAGAGCACAGATAACATTAGCAGCAGCAACTGTCAGTTCATGAGATGGGTTGAAATACCGGCCATCTGCACTGAGTCTCAGGAAAACTTGGACTAGATCCAAGGCTTCTCCTACAACGTGTTGCTCAAAAGCTTTCTTGGTTTGGCTGTTTGCTGAGGAGAAAGCTCTGATGGTAGACTGAATGATTCTGCGATGAATCTTCCACTGTTTGCTATAGCTGGTGAAGGTCACGCTATTTCCACCTGACACTGCTTGAAAAGAAACAAAATTTGGCCGTCCTGCAAACTCAGTGCTGTGCTGTATCAGAGCTTGGCGGATTGCTGTGTCTCCATTCAGTACTACAATGTCATTGCAGCCTAGTCGAATCTGGTACACATTGCCGTACTTCTTAGTCAGTTTGGAGAAAGTGATGTGGGGCATTTGCCCCAACTGCATGGCATTACCCACCACTGGCCAGGGAAAGGGTCCTGGCAGCCTCCTCTTGTGCCTGAAGTTCCTTACCCACAGACAGGCTTCCAGGCAGAACAAAAAGATGAAAGAGGCAACAAGAGCAGGCTGGACTTGAACACTCCACTCTCTGATGATGCTGCTGCCCTCCACTCCAAACTCGGTGTCCCCCAGTGCCATGGTACTCTGCTGCTCCTGGAGTACACACACTAATTGTATCTCAAACTGTATGTTGGAGATAAATTTCTTGTGTCCAAGCTTGATTTGCTCTTTCAATTATTTACAGTTTTTAGATTAATGACTGATTAATGTCTGCAAACAAGGACTAAATCCCAGCAATGAAGCAACATTTTAGATACTCTGATCCGTGCAGTTTGCAAGCTTGACACTCTCTCTTATATATCTCAGTATTTGGAAGGGGCGGGGGCTTACTACTATTCTCCTCCCATTGTGGCTGTATTGTGGACCCCAGTATTCTTATTCATCTGTTATAGGATCTCATTCCAGCACGGTGTCACATCTTTCTCAGGCTGAAAGCTCACCAGAGAACTTGAGTAAATATAAGCAACCAGTGAAATATCCTTGCCAAAGTGATGCTATGGAAGGAACTCTCAGGCTATTGAGAGCTACCAGACTAGGGTAATTATAGCTTATATTAATGTATTGATTAGATAAATATAGATGCCATAGTAGAATTGTGTGTGCATTTGTGTGAGTGCTTGCTTTTGTATGTGGGTGTGTATAAAACATTACTGATATCAGGTGTCATACATTTTCCTGTGAAATACAGTCCAAGGCACAATATTTTCATTTAAAGGTTGTAACATCCTGTTGTGTCAGTGGTATAAATCTCCCCATCGCCACAGATTTACAGTCCACTTCTTGGCAACGGGTATAATGTTGCACTGTTCTGTTCATCAGTGTTGCTCTTTGGAATGGTTCGTGCATTAGAAAACCTGCCAGGATTGGATGTTATTTTTCAGATCATGTTTTCTTCTTTTACTTCCAGAAAATTGGAGACTTCTCCAGTTGGCAGAATGTAGTGGTAAATGACAATTTTGAAAAGCTGTTTAAAATATATACTTTATTCATAGTTGATTCATAGACATCAATTAAATTATTTTTTGGACCAATAGACAATGATGATATGAAAGATATCAGAGATATTTATATGTTTATAGTAGAGTAAAAACAGGGTGTTAAATTACATAGTCAGTCTAAGATGATCAACTCTTAGTTTGGATTAAGCCAAAATTTTGAAACAACTCTATTTGCATTATAATGGTGAAATTTCATTTTTACAAAAATGTGTATTTTTTTAAACTCCGCTTTGAACCTACACATTTGATTAAAATAGATAAAACAATGTATAAATCTTAAGTTGGGGGGAAAATGTTGTCAAATTTGTACATCAAGCAGAGAAAACAATGCAATGCGACCCATAATAGAGCACACTTACTTGAGTTCTAAACATATACCCACAAATATGGTTATATATTTAGAAAATTAGATAATACAACACTAGCAGCTGTGGTTAAACATCTTAAAGTATAAAACCAGAGCCTATGCTCATAACATCGATAATAGGACTTCATAAAGAAACAAAGAACTGGCATAATAGATTTGAAAAGAGTTTGAAATTGGCTCAATGGAGAATCATATGTCCCTTAAATCTGATTGCTGTGGGATACAAGTGGTGGTGTGTGTTTCGGGGGAAAGGGGGGGCATAGTTGTTCCATACTAAATTTAATTCACAATACACAGCTTACCACATCAAAAAAATAAGTAATTTCGAAAATAACCCGTCTTGTCTGTTGTTGACTATGTAGTCTTAATAAAGGCAGGAGACATGCAGGACCAGTCATGCAGAGAAACAGTCTCATTCATTTTTTTTCTTAGAACATTTTGTACAGTTTCTTTTGGATTCTGAGGATATGGGATGTGATGAAACCTCTTTGCAAGACGTAAGTGTTGATGTGATGAGTCAAACAGAATAAATGGCTCATACATATTTTGTCATGAATAACTTATACATCTTTTAGCTTTCCCTCACACTGTCTACTGTCCTGTGTCAGTTTCATGAAGCAATATCAAACTTTATCAACTTTTTTTTTCCCTTTTACACAAAATGCCAAGTTTTAAAGAGGAAAATGTATGAGTACATCTCTCTTTGACTTCAGTTAAAGTTGTGAAATACTCTCTCACTGGAGTGCATGTAGTAGTATTCGTGGCTAATTTCAATATAGTTTCAACATAGTTTCACATCTTGTCAAGATGACAATGATCTCAGATAAACACATCCTTGAAAATCCTCATAAATGATCAAAAAGGATTTTTATAGGAACAAAGAATGTAGCTCATGATGAATGCATGCAGAATACTCTATAAGTAATCCTCCTTGCCTAAAAACAGCATTTTTGTAAATTTTGGTGACATATCATTGGGGGTAAAGACATCCTGTTCATGATACATAGGTCTCTATGACTGCACCAGGCTGTATTTACCTCTCCTATGCTCCACAAGTGCATATGAAAATAATATAGGACTCACAAATAATATGGATTTAACATTTGTAAATTTTGAGTTCGTAATGAATTTGCTGTCTCAGTTGTAGTCTGGCCAATCATTGAAAAAAATACATTGAAAAAATGCAAACTGGGAACACAGTGATTTATGAAAAGTAAAGTGCATTGTAAGTGGCAGTACAACTGAAACATTAGTCTCTACTGTCACTTCATGTGTCACGCACCACATGATGACTGAAGGTTCTTTACACACAGCAGGTGTGGGCTCCAAGCTGCATTCATCCCCAGTATATATGACTCATCTGGGGAGCACACAGCAGCCCTTCTTCAGCAGGACACTCCTGTAGTACCAGTAACAGGTCATATGCTGGTTTATTTAGCAAATTAAACTGAGGTTTGATGAGGTGGCCATGGTAGTGTATTAAGACTTATCGTTTGGCCCGAAGTGCCATAGGACTTTAAATGACCACAGTGATTGAGGACCACACAGAAACAGTATTAGATAAAGCAAAAGTGTCTGGTAAACATTGATGAGTAATTGGATGAAAAGGTCACAGTGGTTTAGATGTGCGTGGAGTTCACACTTAAACTGTTTTTCATCACAAGTTGATTGTTCATTTACCTGAGAGGACATATTTAAAACATATAGAGAGTACCAGCTTGCACCTGACTGCTTCTTTTTCTTTAAATAATGAGTGCATATTTTTAATGAATACAGTTTAAGAATTCTGTTCCATCACTTATGGTCAATATATATTTGATTTGGTAAATTATATTATTGCTCTGTGTCCTCAGTTGACCTATCTTTGCAGCATTTTTCTTCTGAAGTTGTCTTGAGTGAGTTGTGAAATGTGACATTTGTGTGAACTGAAGCTTCTTTGGCCCTGATGCACCTTTCCTCAGACTAGAATGTTTGGAGCTGTAAAGTGCATCATGAAAAGATGCTGAATAATGAAGAATCAAACACTGTGTTCCATGTCTATTATTATAACACCACTTTATTCACATCAAATGCAGCTTATTTTCATAGAGTAAAAACAAAGGTCAGTTTGTTTTTTGATAAATGTTAAGCAGGGACATTCAACAGGTAGCTGGCCTTTATTAGCCTGAGAAATGGAAAAGAAAGAACACAGTATTGAGTACAGTAATGTACTTCACCTGATATGACAAAATTGTAAAAGCAAATTCATGTTCATGTAGCCTGCAGAGGCAGTGTAAACAGAGGTGTATTTAACAAGTCATCACACACGTGGAAGTATTTATTGGAGATTGTTTGTTTTGAGGCAGTGATATGAAGCAAAAACACTTGGACAAGACGTGGGGTGAAGGGAGTTGTCTGACATGAAAATATTCCAGACTCCAAAAGTTGTAGCACATGCCTTTCTTTTGTTCTGAACACTTTACTGCACCACCAGCCCCCTTCCCCCCTAAAAACAAAAACTCTTTTTTGAGGATTTAACTATCTCATATAGCCATTTGATTTACCAGTGCAGACTATGTGGTACATATAGTTGCATAAAGACAGCCCAAGTGTTCTTAATTTTGGATAGACCTCACAAAATGTTGTGAATAAACAACTTGAGGTTAAACTTACGATTCTTTCCCATCATCAATATCTCCTTTTATCTGCTTCCAGAACACCATGTGTTGTTTGTTTTATTTACAGTAGATAGTGAAGTTCAGTTCATTTCATGTAATACTTTGAGTTCCTTAACAGGCTTTTCAAACTTAATATATATATATTTTCTCACATACAAATTATTAACTTTTTGAAATGGGTAAATACATCAATTCGTTTGTATTACTATGAGAGCAAATCAGCAAGTCCTCAAGGCAATAGGAGTACATAAACAGTGTGTTACTAAAATGTTTGTCTCATCAATTCTTAAACTACATTTGCCTACAGATGGTGCTTTACAACATTCACACACGCACATTCACTGGCACGATAAATACTGTGATATACGTTTATATTGACAATTTGCTGGATATTTTAAGTTATTTTATTACTTGCATAACTTCATATATAATTCCTGCACATATTGTATCACTTGCACATGCAGGATAATGAATATAAAGTACAGTTGAGAAGTAATATCAATGACAAATGTAATCTATTATTCATAGCAGAATTGTGAACAATTATAAAGACTATTTGAGAGCCCTGAAACTTCATTGATTAATAGTGTACATCATTTTTCTTCACAGAACATGAAGTTTTATTGTGAAGCAACTTTTGACTACATTTTTACAAAGACACAAATGTCATAGATTGTGTCTAAATAATAATTAAATATTAAATATGAAATCTCTTGACAATGGTATTCAGTGCTGGTTAATCTTGAAATGGGTTAACCCATTTGCTAATACTCACGGTTAAATGACATGTTTGTCTCTGGCAAACATAAAGTCTTTGCTGGCCTTGAGTCACAAAATTTGTGTGAGACAATTCCTAGCTTTTCATGCTGGTGAAACCAAGCCTAGAAACTTCCCCCTGAGCTTGGCAGTGATAGAGTGGTTTAGGGGCTTCAGTGTTAAGCCATAGGAGCAGTCCAAGCTTATTTCTTCTGAGGGGTTACTCTCAAAGCTGCACTGGTGCAGCAAGATGGCAAAAAATAGAAAAACTTCAACCTTGGCGATCTGGTCACCAATACACCTTCTCTTCCCTATGGAGAAGATCATAACACTGTTGGTCAAATCCTTATCAAGGACACCATTTTCATCTAGGAAGCGGGAAGGGTTGAAAATATGGGGGTCCTTCCACTTCTGTGGATCATGGTTGACGGACCACTGGTTGATGAACACCACAGTGTCCTTCGGGATGTGGACACCCTCTATAGTTACATCTGAGGTGGTGGAGTGGGGAATGGTCACAGGCACAAAGCTAGTGAATCGCATGGTCTCATAGACGAAGGCGTCTAGGTAAGCCAGACTGCTCTTGTCTTCCATGGAGGGAAGTCTGTCACGTCCAACGACTTTATCAATCTGCTCTTGAAGTTTGGCTTGGATATGTGGGTATTTAACTAAGAGTAACAGGATCCATTGCAAGAGTGTTGACACTGTATCCTGTCCAGCACCAATAAGGTCTGTGACAGTTCCTTCAACAAAATCTTTGGTCAGTCCATTGTCTTTTCCATGCTCAATTACACCAATGATAGCATCGCTCATATCTCGCGTCACAGCAGGGTTATATGTTTCCCTGTGCTGGATCACCTTGTCTTTCACAAAAGAGAAAAATTCATCATTCAGGTCTTTAAAGTTCTGGTAGATGCTTCGCACTGGGTTCGGGAAAGACTGAAGCCATGGCATAACATCCACCAAGCTGCCAGCACCTACCGTTTCTCCAAATTTGTCCAGTCTGCCCAAGAGAGTTCTGAACTCTAGGTCATCGTGTCCATAGCGCTTGCCAAAGCAGAGAGCACAGATAACATTAGCAGCAGCAACTGTCAGTTCATGAGATGGGTTGAAATACCGGCCATCTGCACTGAGTCTCAGGAAAACTTGGACCAGATCCAAGGCTTCTCCTACAACGTGTTGCTCAAAAGCTTTCTTGGTTTGGCTGTTTGCTGAGGAGAAAGCTCTGATAGTAGACTGAGCGATTCTGCGATGAATCTTCCACTGTTTGCTATAGCTGGTGAAGGTCACGCTATTTCCACCTGACACTGCTTGAAAAGAAACAAAATTTGGCCGTCCTGCAAACTCAGTGCTGTGCTGTATCAGAGCTTGGCGGATTGCTGTGTCTCCATTCAGTACTACAATGTCATTGCAGCCTAGTCGAATCTGGTACACATTGCCGTACTTCTTAGTCAGTTTGGAGAAAGTGATGTGGGGCATTTGCCCCAACTGCATGGCATTACCCACCACTGGCCAGGGAAAGGGTCCTGGCAGCCTCCTCTTGTGCCTGAAGTTCCTTACCCACAGACAGGCTTCCAGGCAGAACAAAAAGATGAAAGAGGCAACAAGAGCAGGCTGGACTTGAACACTCCACTCTCTGATGATGCTGCTGCCCTTCACTCCAAATTCTGTGTCCCACAGTGCCATGGTACTGGGTTACCTGTGTTTTCTTATGTTCACAAATATATGCTGAGTTTTAAGAAATGAAAATGAATCATGTAAATGAAAATTGCAACAACAAAAAAAAGATATTTGCAGAGACTGATTTTTGAAGTTAATTTGTCAAAAATTTTGATGAAGGGTTCAAGAAAAACGTCTTCTTAGTTTTTTCACTTAGTTCTTTTAAGCATATGCATTACACTGCTTTATACTCCATAGACATGTTCAGAGTCCACTCCATGTATTAAACTGACCATCAGCAATGCATACATTAGATTTAAAACAGGTATTTTACAAGTTTAATTTCATTTTTCCCTCTTCTTAAAGTTCAGATTTCGCAATGGTCCGTCAGGGTATACCTCTGTGTCTTATATATATTAGCTGGTTAGGGGGCCGGGCTCAAGATTATTATCTTACTCCTCCCATTGTGGTAGCCCCGGAGACCCCATTACATTATCTCTTTCCTGTTGGGTTTGAGAGTGCGCTGTGAGACAAAGCGCGAGAACGACCGCTGAGGTAAGATCCAGCAACTGGTGACAAGTCAAGCGAACGGTGACTGAAAAGGGTGCAGCTTTTATAGCGCACGCGTGGAGAGACAGTGGCCGCACAGGTTTCAGGATTAAGCAGTATAACGTACTCTCCGTGTCTGGCATGAACTGAATACTAAACTTTGAAGACTTGCTGGGAGTTTTTTGGAATGCCAAGCGCAAACGGTTTGTTTTCCTTGCCATTTTATTGACACATTGCGCTCAAATTTCCAGCTGAAACGTAAGCATTTGAAGAGGTACATTTTGCATGCGTGCGTGCTACAAATTACAATTTTTTTGCAAAGTTTCTTCAGAATCCAATTCAAGCTCTTTTCTGATAATCAAATTGCAAGATATTATGTATACTGTATATGAATAAATCAACATTTGAAACTTTTTGTTTTATATACCCCTACAGGCAATAAGTCAATAAAACGTCTGAATCAATTACAAAAACAGTTTATGTGTTACAAAATTTCAGAGAGACTGATGAATGAGCCTTTCTCTGTTTTCTGCTATTACCACTTCTGTAACATCTGGGGATTATTTAAAGGTGAATATACACCAGCTATTAAATGCTGTATATCTTGTATTTTCCTTTGATAACGAGAATGGAAATGAAAATAAATACTTGCATGAAAAGTTTGCTGTGCCGTGTTTTGGTATTCATTAATATAACGTTTTACAGTGTAATTTAATAAAATGTTATACCACACCACATTCCGAATTCATCTGTAATGAATACAAGAATAAAATGTAAAAAATACTTGTGCTGCCAGCTCTTTTGTTTATATATGTGTAGCTTTATTACAGTCAAGTTTGCTTCGGCATGCTATGATCAGAGTACCCTTGGGGCGATTCCCAGTAATTTGTTCAAAAAACTTTCTACAACTCAGCATTGTGTAGCGCGAGTCGCTGGCGGGGCAAACTGAGCTGGTGACTGAAAAAACTCTACGCCTCATAAGTTATATTTTCCTCTGTTCTTTATGATTCTTAAGTGTCGTTGACAATCTTTCTAAATAACAAATAATATGGCATCAAAACTGAGTTAAAATTATACCCGGTCTCAAGATATGAGATGTCGTGACTTCGCAGTATGCAAACACATTTTCAACACAATTACGTTTTATAGGACGCAAGCTTGTGTTTTATCAGTTTATTTAGATTTTTATGCGTGAGATCCAGATGCAAAACTGTAGAGGTGACTAATGTCAGATAATTCTGGGGATGAGGTGGGAGGTTGGCTTTTGATATCATCTCAGTGATCGGTAAACGACATCTTGCAGCCTGAGCTCAGAATTGGTCTAATAGAGAGGAATACATACGAGAGAGAGCTATGAGATTCCATACTCGCTGGATACATCCTACTTAACGTGGAGTCCCAGTACTTTTAGCTTATGCTGCACATCAACAGCAAACACCACTATTTAAAGATGTGTTGGAGTGACCAAAGATTAAGAGCCCCTATAATAAGTAATTGTCAATTACATTTAAATTGTGAGAATGTTTTTACATTGTATGTGTATTACAATAAAGAGTAATCCGTGGTAGTGCTTAAGTAAATTGAATTTAAAAAATCCTGAGATACTTCAGGATTTGAACTCGAGAGATTATTCGACCAAATCACTTATACTCTTGCAAACATCTAAAGATACAAATGCGTAAAATGAGCATTGAAAGTTTCGGTGTTCAGGACAATTTTAATGTATGTTTTCAACGTTGACACAGGGCCATGACACTCAACCATATTTCTTCATTTGTGTTTGATTCAGATGAGTTGGTGGAAGGACTTGCATTATGGCTTGTCTGTAAACAAAATAATAATAAAAAAATAATTTCGTAAGCCCAAGCAAAAATACTTTATTGCAAACATCTTCAATTTCCTGCCCAAGTTAGAAGAAAAATAACTTACTCTCCCCATTGGAAGGACATTCATATCCATATCCATGTCCATATAATCCTATCTATATTTTTTTTAAATCATTTTTATCATTGTATTCAGGGAGTCTCTTCATTTTGCTTAATTCTGGCATCTTTTGAAAAGCATAACATTGCAACATTGCATGTGAACTATGTCTTGGTTATGTGACATCCACCTCAGCGTTTCTTTACATAATATCTTCTCAGAACACCTCAGGGGCCTCCTAAAGTTCAAAGTTTTTTCTTTTCTGCAAAATCAGGACACAGACATGCTTCTTTGGTTAAAAAATGTCAGCGAGTCAGCATTAAATGCATTTTGAACTTCAACTGTACACTTTCTGCTACAAAAGTGACAAAGCCTATTATACCCAAATTTTCAATCTGTAAACACTGTAGGGCCTGTCATACTATGGTATCATCCTGGTACCCTGCATATATAACAAAGTATACATTATGGAAGTATGCATTCCAAGAATGCATTATGGAATTTTGCATAATTGCTCAATTAATTCCTTTAACCTTTCAATCCCTAATTTCAGTTCATATCATAAGTAAGATATTCTCCCTTAGTGCCAAAGAAGAAATTTATGTTTCTTGTTTCTCTACCAACTGCTAAGTTTATTTTTGGAGGGAGGTAATAGCCATAATTGAAGGCACTAAAACATTTCCAAAGCGTAGAAGCAATTTTGGGGGACAGAGACCACAGCAGTATTTAAGCATGTGGAAATTAGGAGAGGGTGTCATTTTTTATGGAATTTTAAAGAAAAAAATTAGTCACAACAAATTTTAAAAATGTAATCCGATAAAAATACTTAAAAGCAAGTTTTCAGAATGAATGTTTTCTTAGCAGTGAGAAATAAGTTCCAGTCATGCCAATAGAAAAAAAAAAAAAAAGAATGGTTAAACATTTTGACATTTCTGAGAAAGTAACTGTGCCACATTAAAACACTGGGTGTGACTTTTTTGCAGTTAAAGGTGGTAAAGTTGTATACTTATAGGTATGTATTTTATAAGAAAATTGTCTCTTGCTCCAAATGTAACCTGTAGCTTCCTGGTTAAAATTATAAAGTAAAAAGAAAAAAATGAAATATGAAACTCTATTTATACTTTTCAGTCCAGTTTGTATGACTTACCTCATACAGACCTTGTACATTGTATCAGGTTTCATTCTAGGATACTGTCAGGCAGTGAAACAAGCCCTAGATTGACATTTTATATGAGATGCAGAGAAAGGTCTCATGAGTAGCCTGACTTTTCCTTCATATACTTGTTTTCCTCTAAGTCTAGTTGCCCGACATTAAAGATACTTTGGTAAGGGAAATTCTTCTTGGTATGATGCATGAACGAGTTTTCAATCAGATGGTATCAGGAACCTACTGGGGCTGTGAAATGACCAACCTCACCATACCACAATTATTCATATAAATATGAGATTAGCTTCTTTTAGTGACATGACTATAATTGGTGACAGGTGTACCAGACTGATGAGTCATTTACCACACTGTTTACCCTTGTGGCAGTGCTTATCAGCCAACTACTGTAGTATAGCATTAATAATGTTCCTGCAACAGCTTTCTTCATTAATTGAGGGTTGTGGGAAAATACCTGAGAACTGCAAAACAACAACATCTGTTTACAGGGATATTGCAGCATGCCAGTGCTATGTGGATGATTTGTCCTGATTAGTTAGTGCCTTGCTGAATAAAGAGCAATGTAGAAAAAGTGGAAGTTGAAACAGAATCAATGACACACACAGCCGATGCCACCCTCATTACAGTTTATCAGGCAGATCAGGGTGGCTGGGGATAGCTGCCAATGAACAGGGCTGCTTGTTTGTGACAGGTCTGTGGCCACACAGATGGGGTAAACAGAGACAGGAACAAGCTGATTTAAAGTATGCCTGCTTAGTGGACTGCAGAACAGGGTGCAGTCTTCCTCTGTATCCATGGTGTCTCTCAAACAAATTCTATAAAGCTGCTTGGTAACATCTTCTCTGGTGGCTGACTGGAATAACAGCCCCAAAGGAAGCCCTAAAAAAATGAACTCAAAATACACTTCTGGGTCTTTGGATGAAACATGGAATAAAGTCACATGTTCAAGGTGTCACTTTGGTTCATTGGTACATTGATTTCCAGCAGCATTATCACTGATTATGGCAGGGGGTATATACTGGCAAGGTGACACCTGGCTCAGCCTGGCCTAGTACAAATATGGGGTATGGATATTAAACTGACTAACTTAGTATCAAACTTTCCCATTTCTCTCCTGTGACCCCTATTGGCCAGATAGGTACCTAAGAATTTAGTCTGAACTTGACTGAAAGTTTAAGGTCTGCAATTAACTTTGAGTTCTGACAACATTGACAATAAATGACTGATGTCACACCACATGAGACTGTGGTGACAGTTTGCAGCTGGTGTTGCTGGCAATATAGTTAATTCTGAGTGGAAGACAGGAAGAAATATCTAACTTCCTCTGAGACATCACTTTCTACATATAATACAGAAATATAGAGAAACACATATTTGTGTCTGTGAAACATATGCTTGTATCAGAATTTAGGCTTTTTTAGGTTGTAAATGTGTGGTCATCGATGGAAATAAAGCTTAAATGAATTTTACTGTAGAATTCCTAATACCACCATCCAATTTCTATAGAGCACTTGCTTTTAAATGGAAATTGACTACTGTCGTATTCCTGTGTATGCCTGTTTTCATTTTAGCCAATTTATGAATAAATCAAGGTGGTTGAAAAAATGTCCTTTTGATTTTTCATTGCACTCATCATTTTATACAAATGTTTTTTCAATGGCTAGATGTACTCACAATCAGTAGTCAACACAAATGACAGAAAATGTAATATTTATTTTATTGATAAGTAATCTGTTTCTGAAAAAGATTTGTTATATTCATTCTTACATTCATACAGGAATAATGATTCCTGATGTAAAATATAGTACAGGGGTTAAACTGCATTAGACAGTAAACCTGTGTGCTTCATAGCAATTAATAGGTTGTTATACTTCAGGAGGTACAATTATGATTGTAATGAAAACCAGAATACAAAGAGGTATGACAGGACAGAGTCTGGGGGTGCTGCTATAGACTAAAACAGTTCATTTATGCAAGCCTTTAAAATACCTTGCATTACTGGGTGTAAATCCACAATGAAAATACTGCTCACAAGTTGAGGGTCATTGTGGTTTCTGTTGAACATTTTGACATGTCTATTTATCATCTCAAAAGCAGAGAATAGAATTTCAGCAGTGATGTAGGTAAAATAAAACATGAGAGGGGGCTCCAAAGGTGCATGGTGTTCTGAAAAATCAAGGAGAGAGCTATTGTAGGAAGAAAATAGAGCATCAGTGTTTATTTGAACAGTTTTTAGTTCCTCAGGCTTTTCATGCTAGAAGTTGAAATGACGCGATGCCGTGCATAGTTTACATTTGTGGGGTTAATGGTTGAATATGAGGGGTACTGGGTTTTTGGGTGGGAGAGTGGGGTCTGCACTTTGCTTATTTGTCCAGTAAAACAGTAGGGGAATCCCTTGGGAGTGGAACTTCCAGCTACTCTCAGACTGCTGAATAGGCTGTGCATGACACCACAAGTCTCTTCATTGCTTTAAAGTTTTTGTCAGAAAACCCTAATTAACCTGCAAATGCACCCCAACACCCACAAAACAAACACAGCAGGGTCATATCACCCATCACTTTCCATGGCAGACAATTCAACAAGGTCAACTCTTTTTTTTAAAAAAAAAAAAAAGGGTCACCTGATGGGATCAAACCACAGCTTCAGGAAAGAGCCTTTTTGTTATGGTTGATGTATTTTCAGCTGGTTTAGCTTGTCCTGGAGTGATTTCTGTATCTGTGAGAAGCATTCATTTGAAGGCAGTTGGGACTTATCTCAGGATATCTCTATGTGTTCCTTTACCCATGTCTTCAAAGAGAAAGACAAGAGCCATCGAAGCGACTGAATTGCCTGACAGTAGGTAATCACACAGAAGAATCAAGTGTGGACTCTGATGTTACAGAAAAGTTCAAAAGAGAACAGTGCATATGGCATCGGAGGATGTATATCTTATAGTTGACATGCACCATTTCCCCTCAGCAGTGCTGCCTGTCTCAGCTTCGTGCCTGCCCCTGTTTTTTATCCTGGCTTTTCGTGCGCAAAGCCTGGTCAAGTCCTTCTCCCTCAGCTGCCCAGCCTTTCCAAGCAGATTGCTCCAAACATTTCAAATGAATATTACATGAAACCTTAAAATGATGCTCTGAACAGTTTTTTTTTTTTTTTGCTCTCAAGCTCTTAGTTCATTTTTGCAAATTTGTTGATTTCATAAGCCTCCATTGAGAGGAAAAATACCCAAGAAAGGAGAGAAAGGAGAATGTTGAGTACTGCCACATATCTTTCCCCCTGCGCTGCCCCAAACATGAAGCCGCAGGTCTCACAGGGCAGTTTACAAATCACTAGATGGCTCTGTTGTGAAACTTGCATATTGGCTGCCAGCATGTGATGCCAAGAACATCTGAGGAATGCTTAATTCTGAAAGTCAGACAGACACATAATGCTCTGAGGTAATCATGAAGTCTATTTTGAACATATCATTGTAAAATCAAAATAAAAGCCATAGAGGTGGCTGTATTACTGTTCCCAAGACAGGACCAAAGATGACACAAAAGCATAGGCTGGCACTCCTGTAATTTGAAGGGTGAAATTTTGAGGTCTGTGAAAAATTTTATTTATCACCTGGGTAAAAAAAAATCTAATAAAATGAAAAAAAAAAATTACAATACAATTTACAATTTAAAAATC
The DNA here is from genome assembly GCA_022829145.1 of Albula goreensis. Classification (NCBI taxonomy): domain Eukaryota; kingdom Metazoa; phylum Chordata; class Actinopteri; order Albuliformes; family Albulidae; genus Albula; species Albula goreensis. The sequence continues at coordinate 19,710,484 of CM040749.1, forward strand.
AAATGTAAAAAAAATATCCAAAGCCTTTTTCCTATAGCATTACTATGACCAGCAGTGCAAGTGTTTTAAAAGGGAACTATCTCAAATAAAACATCACAATTTTGACCTTATAATCTTGTCACAAACACACTGAAGCACCTTTTTCTAGTTTTTTGTTTTTGTTTTTTTAACAAGATGGTTCTACTGAGTGCAAAGGTAAACAAAACTGATGGTTTGCAGGAAAAAGGCTAGTGATTCCTTGGCTAGAAAGAAAAGAACAGAAAAGAAAAGGAGAGAGAGGAAAGCTGCCTGCTTCTCTGCTCCCTGCCTAGTGGGGAATCCCTCCCAGTGTGTAACTTGACACCTCAGACTCCCCCCTCTCCATACACACACAGCCGCTCACACCACCATCATGTCTAATTAGAGCCAGGTTTGTGGCCGGGTCGCATGTGTGTGTTTTTTGCGTGTGGCTGCCGTGTTTGCCTGTGATTATCTCCTGTAACCTGGCTGTGAAAGGCTGGCCCTGACCCCAGGCTGACTCTGGCGGGGGGGTTGGGAGTTCGCTTTGCAAGTAAAAGGCTCGGGGGCTGGAGGGGGGGCGGGGGATGCTGGCTCAGGGAGACGGGACCCACAGTGGACGAGACTGCACTGGCTCTGGAGCTAATCACTGTTTACTAGTCTCATTTCCACCTCTCAGGGAGCTACTGTCACGCACAGCCCAGAGATGGAGGAAGGAAGGAGGAAGGGGAGGGGGAAGAACGGAGACAAGGGGTCCAAAAGGTAGCTGGGGAGCTGGGGGGGATTGGGGAATAGGTTTTGGGGGTAAAAGAATTTGTGACTGCATCACACATTTGGAATACTGCTTAAAGCAGAACCGTAAAGCATTTGTGTCTCAAAAAAAAACAAAAAACAAAACAAATCTAAGAAAAAAAGGACAAACAGAAACATCCCAGGGGCCGTTGTTGTCATCTGAGCAGACGACGGAATTAACCACCAGACACTGGTGGATTGTAGAAGCGAATAGAATACTAACATGAAAGGTCTGCAATGAATTTCTGAGGACTGGCAGCAGTAATCCAGGGATTTTCAAATGGTATGGATTGATGGTCCTCTGTTAGGGACAGTAAGTTGAAAAAGGACAACTCAACATTAGGATTCTTTGTCCATTGCCCTGAATGATAACATTGTAAATCACCCTGGTTTAAAGAGAAATATACAGTATGTACTGTCAAACTTTTTACCACTCAGTTAGAATGAACATTCAGTACTAGGACTTTTTCTGGCTTCCAACCAATGTGATTTTATAAAGAATATTAAAACATCAGCTACAGAAGAACAATCATGAAATAGGAAGATGAAGCCTGTTCGGCCCCCGTCTGAAATGGCAGGATTTCAGTTTCTTCATATTTAGCTCCTGCTGACCTATACATCCAGGGAGTTAATTCTCATTGGTATTAAGTTTTATTTTAAGTCAATTTAAATTCTTGCAGAAATTGTATTAAGACCACTGGTGTTGAGTAAATATGTTTTGCTCGTAAGACATTTTTTAGAGTTAATTTGTATCAGGAAAAAACAATGACAAATTTTGACTCATGATGAAGGTGGTTTATCACGCTTCTGTGTAAGCGGTTTTTCAATTGAAGGTGTACTGATCGTGCTTCTGAGCCTTGTTGCATGCAGCCTATAATGGAGCATAGCAATGGATTCATAATTCAAGACAAGAGCGAGATGAATTAATGATGGTTGACATGAAGACTTATATACTGTACATAGAATTGCGTGTGTCCATCAATATGAGATGAGGTCACCATCCAACTGCTCGTCATGCAGAATGTTCACCCTGTGACCCACACTGCACAATAGAGCACATGCCTGTGATGGACCACACCAACTTACTTCCATTCCATATGAATGAGTCCTTCTTTTGAGAGGTCCAGTCAAGTGACCACAGAGGACACAAAGCACTGATCAAATTGAACCAACCAGTCACATTACTCCAAAATCTCATGGAGAGTCCATGCAAATATCCTCGTGAGGCCTACTGACAGTAGACACATGAATTATTGACTACTTGGAATTCTTTATTTTGAGTATTCATTGTGCACCCTTGACTAGATCTCTTCGGGCTTGTTTATGGTGAACTTTGCTTGACTCCTGATCTGATGGGCTCCATTGCATTTATAACCCACCTTGATTGACAAGAGGAAGTGGAAAAATCAACATCACACACTTGTCACTTCTCCTATCACCATTACACAGCTGGTGACCTGAAACAACCTGCCATTTAAGCTGGGTCAAGCCTCTGGGACAACACGATCACCACTCAAGTGCCTGCTGTTCACCTTTTGACTTATGGAGAGACAAGCACACATTGTACTACAGAGCCATCTTTTGGCTCAGGTAAGTCTCTGACCCGCTTGTAAAATCCAAAGTGAAACATATATTTCATCCCACTACAAACTGCTCTTATTTTGGTAAATGACATGCATTACATTTAAAATGTTACATTTATACACAAATATGAGCAGATATACATCCAATAATAATGATAATAATAATAATAATAATAATAACAATAATAATAATAATAATAACAATAATAAACAAAGTACATTTTTCTTCAATGCATTCCTTATTCCTTAAGACGTCTTTGTAATGTTGTTTTGTGTATGTTTTGATTAACACCTCAAACCAATAAGTTTGGTTGTTATTGTGTGTGTGTGGGGGGGGGGTTGTTTGGCTGGGCCTAAATTGGAAACCTCTCCACAAACTAATTTCTGCATCTCCAAATTTAACACTCATCTCTGTGCCACTCTGTACCTGTTTGTGTAACCTGCTGAACTGACGACAAGTTTACAGAGCTGCTAACCAAAAGTAATTAAATTAAACAAACCTAGTCTTCCTGAGGAAATTATGGAGTTTACTCATCTTGCTTGAAATATTCCTCATTCTATATCATGGAACGCTTTTCCTTTGATAAAGGGAATTGACACCTTCCTATTCTTAGCACAACATGAACAGCCAGACATCCCTGTTTTATTTGATATCCAGATGAATAACACAATCCAGAAGGTTTTTCATAGCTTACAGCTATTTCAGGACTTCATTCATTTTGACTCGATAACCAGTGTTATTAAAATATGAGCAAAAATAAAACTGGCCTATGTGCATTACTATTACAACAAAGCATAACTGTGTGTTTGTATGTATGTATGTATGTATGTACTAAAGAACTCATTAATTTGGTCTTAGCACTTATGTTTGTGTTAACACAAAGACATTTACAGGTAAACGTTAACAGAGGCAAACTACATGAGAAATTCACATTCTGGCTAATGTAAACTGAATATCCATAAAACAATATAAAAATATTTTAAGTGCAACTTATGCAATGCTCTGCACAATTAAGGATCTACATTAAAGTACAAATTCATTTTAATGATAGAATGACAGACTATACTGTTTTGTTTTACATATGTCTAAGACAATTTTAAAAATTCAGTGATAAGTTTTGTAACTAGTGACATTTAAATGTGGTAATGAATAAATATTACATATAAGGAAAATTAAGCCTCAAATGATCACGTAACAAGTACTGCATGCAAATTTCAAACAACCCTTTTTATTTGAATGATTAGGATAATTTATTGGTTTTGAATTTCCAATGTGAAGGCGCCCTCTCCCAATACATCAGAAAGTCTGCGTGACAGAGTTTCTCCCTGGCGCCATGGACCCAAAGCCATGCATTATGTACAGTTATTTGTTTCTTTTCAGGCAGGTTTTTGCGTGCTAGGGAGTGGGACAGGGATGAGCTTGCGTGCCATGTCAGCCTAGCGTGCGCAGATCTTGGTCACTGAACCTCGGCCTCCCTAGGGAGCAGGGGGGTGGAGATTCTGCTAAGAGATTAAAATGAGAAGGAGAGGGAGAAAAAAAAGCCTAGAAATGGCTTCCAGATGACCCTGGTTTCGTTTTAGTTAGCTCATCCGTTGCTGACTGACGGACCAGCCAGGGCACACTTAATTACGTGGTCTTCACCCTGAGTGCCTTGCTATGGTAATGATGTCCCAAATATTGCTATGAATCATTCCACCTTCTTTAGATGCTCCTGAGAGTCTGGGCAGTAGAAACCTAAGGGCTGTTTATTTCACCTTGCTATATGCTACAATCCACAATCTGTTTTCTTTGTATTCATTTATATACGATTAACACTCTGCATTTTGAGTTGTATTCTATGTGAATTGAAGTGTAGGGTTATCACTCAACTAAGATCAAATTTAAAACAAGTAGACTTCATTGTCTCAAGCAGTTACAGCATGACTCTCTGCTTATTTGTATATAGCTAGTTAGTGGTCAAACATTCAAAACATAACAACAAATGTGTATCTGGGATTGTGCCTCCAGCTCACTTTAAAGACATCTTAATGCAATCATTTTTCTCTAAATATGAGATAAACATTGTTTGTGATATAACAAAAATTAGCATGTTCTCTTTAAAATAAGTGGAATAGGCTATGTATACCTATTTCAAGTTTTGTTTGTCACATTTTCATACATATTTTTTGAGAAGACTGGCAGAGTTGTATTCCCTGCATGTTCAGGTTATTTGTCTGCTATGTCCCTGCACAGCAAGTAGATCAGAGAATAAGGGGAAATATTTCAGAGCTGTGGCCAAGTTTCTTTCCTTCTGTTTGCAAAGCCAAGAAAAACCAGCATTTTTTTCTAATTTATTTACATTGAGATTATCATAAACTTATTACAAATGTTATACCAAGCTTTACTGAATAGGTAGTATGTACTGTAATTTCTATCATTATTGTAATGTAATCGCAAAACACACATTTGAGTATGGTTTCTGGCATCACTTATGAAAAGAAAGTTAAATGTCAGGCATTTAATTGCAGTAGACATGATGACAATCCACATGTGGGTACCACTTTATTAGAAATTATCTAAATTTGGCTATGTCCTTTTCCCCTCAGCAACTTCTAAAGGAGCAGATTTCCTTGCAGGGATTTTATGGCAATATAGGCACCTATTTGCTTTCATTTGTATGAATATATCCATAGGACTGAATGCTACACAGTGCTCCAGACACTGAGACTAATACCACACAAAAGATTTGGATATCTTTGTGATTATAGCCATGATGCTTTGAGTGTTTCCCTGCAGTTTCTTCTGTTGTTTTGCCAAGTATTCCCTATTGAAAAATTTAGTGTTTATAATCCAATTGAGTGTACAACATTGGGCTGTTTCTGCACGTACGGTTAATGTGACCGAGCTGGAGGACTCAAAATGTCCAGTCAGGATCATGCACGAATATTCTCATCTTCTCATTACTGTGTTGTTAGCTGTACTGCTAACATTGTTTGCCAGTTTACTTCTTTTTATCATCTATACAAAACAAAGCACACACATACGTCTACCATGAAATCTACCGATGACATCCTTTTATGCTAAATTTAAAGCAGCTCTTTGACTTTAGAGTACCCAAAACAAATAATCTGCAAATCATCTGCATGAGACACAAACTGGAACATGAAGTGCCTGATTTTTTTAAGTAATAGGTTTGCAGATTTATGAGCAGTTTCATTTCTCCTCTGGTTCACTGTCACTGCTGCAGCTCCCTTGGTCGGATCCCCGCTCTTCTCTCCCCACAGGTGGGAGGCAGGGGAAGGGCAGTGTCTCCACCACACAGTGAACATTACGTGCAGCGCTGACGGTGCCAGCGGGTCGCTCTTTGAATTGTGTAATTGGGCGGATAATGTTCCGTGATTCCCTCTCTTTTGCACCTCCATATGTTCCGCCTGAGCAGCTCCTTGCCTTTTAGTATCCTGAAAACGAAGCCGGGTCAGTGAACGGTCGGGTTACCCCCCTTCGGTGCTCTGGTTTGTCAGATGTGCTCGTTCACTTTTCTGTACTGAGATCAGGGCTCATTTCCATTGTAGTGGATGGGACACTTAAATGCTATTATTTTTCCTTGAAAATCCAGTTCTTTGTACTCCAAGTGATGGCAGCTTGGCCCTGTGGTTTTGACATCCAGTTTCATAGACAGTTTTACAAATGGGAATGAGCCTATTTTTACAGAGACACAACATATGTCGTGTGTCAGTTTTGGCTGAGTAACATTTAGGAGTGGCTGAGTGGCAGTTTGGGAATTTAACACTGAGGACTGAGGGAAGTGTGACTAGTAGATGATTAGGTTTCTCATCAACATGTCATATCTGAGTATGTCAGTTATTCTCATGAGAGATTGAAGGCCCTGTCCAGTAGATGAAGAAATCTTGGCCAATACCAGGTTTGTGTATATAGACTGGAATACCTGAGTGTCCTCTGAGACCACTAAAAAGTCATTTCTGTCTCCTGGTTAGCTGGTGAGGTCAAGGTTCTGTTCAATTACTTGCTATTCAGACCTGATTTTGCCTTATACTATCCTGTCAGAAGAACTGTTTAGGAGTCTTTGTTTCATGTTACACCTTGCCTACTGTTTCAAACCTGTTTACAATCTGTGAAACTGACAGCTTGTCCACACATGTGATGAACACTGAGGGGTGACATGACAGCGAGAGACTGTCAACCGGCAGAGATGATGAATGCAAGAACTTCGTGCTTGATGGCCCCCACTAGGCTCTGTTTTAGAGTGATTGGATGAAACATCAGAGGGCAGTTCAGGAAACATCTTGCACCTCAGCAGGAGGCTTTAATCCATTTGTCTTTTTTACATCATGCACACACCATCTGGACATATGGTGTTTAGTGAATTACCGACTTATAAACTGGACACATGTAAGAATAGTGGATAAAGGTGTTTTTCTCCCAACTTTGAAGAAATTGTCAGGATGGAAACAAATATGATGGATTTTCTGAGTCTGTACACTGCATAAATCATAGATCCTACTGACTACCCTCTCCCATAATGTACTTTCATGTTCCTCTGTGCTGCTGTAATTCAAGTCCCCCCAGCTTATGTCATACTATTTCCTCTTCCCTGCATACATTTTATTCATTAAGCACAACTTATTTTTTGAGATATTGCTTGTCAGCTATGATTAAGTGGTATCATCTTCTATTATGGATGTACTTTTGTAACTCTATCTCATCCAGGAGTAGCCTATCCCCTGTGAGAATCTGACAGACCATTTACAAAGTAAGACTCCATTATTTTCTAATTTTACTCCACCAAGGAATGCTTTCCTTTAATGAACAACCTCTGTGACCTGATCTGTATTGCTGCTTAGCATGTAATAAAAGTCTGGTCCAAACATCATCACTGTGATTATTTCTTTTATCCTTTTTTTCCCCTGACCTTGATTTCAAGTCCTTCTCATTCTCTTGTGGGCTGTAGATCATAATTGTGAAGGTATATGTGCTTTCCTTCATGGTTTTTATTTTCAAGCCCCCTCCCTCTCCTTTCTGCCAGTCTGATAAATCACACATTAATTGTTTTAGAAATGAAGATAAATTATTCTGAAGCATATTCAAAGCAATATGTTGATTACACAGACTGAAATGGTAAGGCACTCTGAGGTTGAGAAATCACACCAGAAGCACGCTTTAACATAGCAACATATGCATATTGTTCAAAGTGTTGACTTAGTTGAATATAGATTGTTCATACATCCAGAGATGGAGGTTATTTACTTGCCAAAAGTACCAATTGCTGGTGAAACAAGCCCAAGCCAAATATAGTGCAAGGATAAAAAAATGGTTTCCGATTGAGACACAGAATTGGGGCTTTAAAAGAAGCCATTTGATCTTGCAAAGGGTTTTTCTGAGACGTGCATGGCAAACACCCAAAGTACAATGACTCTAATGTGATTCAGAAAAGCAAACAGTGGCCAAGGCCGTACAGCTTTAGGGCGGGATCGAGGGATTGGTGTTCAGGAAATGATGGTGTTTCTAACCACCAGAATATTGGTTTTGGGCTCAGGCTGGATACAAGTGGGATAAGAGAGACCAGGGAGCAGAAGAATAAAGAGTCTGGGCTGGGCCTCTGCCAGGATGAGTCAGGCTGGCTTCACTGGCTAAGAAATACTCCAATCCAACAGGTTGATGGCTTGATTAAGTCCAACCAATGGGTTTTGAACTGCCTATAGCATTTTCAGCCATGAAACACAGCTTATTTAATGTGTGTTCCCCATTTCATCTTGAAATTCATATTTCGTTCCATGGTAACAGTTCCATGGTAACTTATTAGTATAAGTTAATTAATATTATATACCATAGGAAGGTAAGGGACACACATTATTAATATATGCAAATATATTATGATTATTCCTTGATCTTGAAAATCAAGAAATATGCATCAATTTCTCTGTGAAATATTCAGGATTTCATGAGTTATAACTTTTCTTATGCCTTCTTTTAGTGATAAATTTGGTGAAATTCTATGAAACAAGAATGCAGATCTGGGCCATAATGTTTCACATGCTCTGCTCCAGTTCAGATCAAGGCAGAAGGCTTTGGGGACCCAGAGTAAAATGAATGCAGACTAAAATGTGTTTTAAATGTTACTACTCTAGTTTGTGTTTGTAACTGCAGTAAGAGGGATGCCCCAGTGCTTCCAGAGGCACAATCACAGTCAAATGCACCAATGGCACAATGCCAGACCTCTTCTCTCACACACCGATCCAAAAGCTTACGCTGTCCAATCAGCCCTCACTGAAGGATGACCATGACCCTGCACTACTCCAGGGGTCAGGCCTGCACAGCTTTAAAGCGGGAGAGAGGGGCATGCTTCCTTCAGTAGGAATGCTGTTTTAACTCCATGAGTACACAAAGATGTTTAGAGTTAACCTTTCTCTTATTTGTTTTGTTGTGTTTTCTAGGTAACAGAATTGCTAATTAGAAGATGAAAAATGTCAGGCATATTTACCTAACGACAGCCCATAAAAGGCATATAGCTCTCATTTGGATTATGGTTTAGTTTGTTCCAAATGTGTTTCTTTCTGTTTTTCAAATGCCAGCCCTCTCCTCTCTTCAGTGGTAAATGTAACAGGGTGTCTGCTCTGAAAGGAAGTTTCAAATCATTGCTCTCCATCATTTTAGAAAAATGAACTATGTGCTTGGGGTGTAGATTAATAGCAACACTCACTCTTTTTGTGTGTCTGTAAAGAGTGGGAAGGGAAAGGAGGAGGAAGTGGATGGGATGGCTGGCAAGGGAAAGGGTGTTTTCTGGGGGTGTGGGATCACCCTGCGGGATAAGGCAAGAGGTCAGGAATCCAATCTGTGCTATAGGCAATTTGTGTTACATGTGTATCCCACAGTGTCATTGAACACAAATCACCAGCCACAAATGTATTCCTTTCAAGGCTGTATTTCACTCTGGCAGCAGTGAGGATCCTACCGGCTCCAGGCTCTGCATCTTCCCACTAAGATTCGTTACAGCTCAGCTTGTGTCTTGTGTTGTGGCAGAAGCTAGTGTGGGAACTGTTGGGAAACATGTCGATTTGGGGTACTTTGTTGGCACGGCCTGCTGTAAAAAAGCACATTCACCAGTAAATCTATCAAGGTTGAACAAACAGCACCATGTCTGGACTTCACTAGTGTGTGTCCACTCTAAATCAGTCACTCTATTGCACAGGCCTTTCTGTAAGTGTCTGCTGTGCAAAGGCCTGAGGTGAATATACTCAATAAAAGATAATGCTGGACTAGAATGCAAAAGCGCATGCACCTTTGATGCTGTGCTAAATACAATGTTTTTGTCCTTTAACAATGAATCTGCAAACTGTTATGGTGATGCCCAAGCTTTTTTGATGGTGTCTTGGCTGCACTTGACAGTCAAAACAGAAAAATGTCTCTACCGGTTGCTTTCTTAGATTGCTCCGCATGAAAGAAAACCAGGGAGGAAGGTTAAGAGCAGTTGTACTAACTACTTAGGGAATATAAATAGCAAATGATGCCTGCATTAAAGATCTCTCAGTTGCCCAGTCAGGCCTCAGATTTTCCTACATGGAAATAGGGGGGCAATAGAAATGGAACAAAGGGATTTTCCCTTAAATCAGGCATAGGCAATCATTGCTTTGGAGAGAGGGACTCAGCCTCCTTTGGTCCTGCTGAGATCACTCAGGAATGTAAACCCACTGTACCACCATGCATGTGGACTAGATGCTGCTGAATGGCAGAAGAGGGGTGAAGATCACAGTAAGGCATATGAGTTAACAACAAAAAGTGTGCAGTAGAACCCACAAATGACATGCTTTTGACACACCTCTTTGTGAAAGATGAAAGACAAGTATACATAAGAAATTGGCCCTTTAGTAAAGTTATGTTTTGCTCCCTCTTTTGGAAGGTCTTTCATCCTCAATTGCAGTTTAAAACAAAGCACCCATAACATTTCAAACTTATTTCCTGCTGAGAAAATCGATGAATCTTTTTCATTGGTCTATGTATTTGTGACAATCAGTGGCAACGAAATCACAGCTTTTCTGCTTTCTGTCATGCTTTTGTCAGTCAACACTTTCCATTACAGAGTCTGTGACAACAAAACATAAAGCAGAGCACGATTTCACATTGGTAGTGTTACTTGCCTTGAGCCGACATGGGTCCTCTGGGTGCCCTGAAATATAGTGAATGTTTTTGCTCACCCTAATTTGGTTGAAAATCAAATTAGGCAGAGGAATTTGCTCTGGTCACTCTGGACTATGGTCCTTTTCCCATCGCTTGCACACAGGACCACAGCCGTGTTTCTCTGTGAGTCAGCTTGTGGCACCTTGCATGACCCCGCCTGACATGGAGGTATTGAAAGGGCACACCTTACTGTGTGGAATGTATGGGTACAATTAACATACAATTTCATTACTGGGCCTTCTTTGCTTTTACTGAAATCCTTATTATGACTGTTTGTGTTGAGCTTAGATGTGTTTCGGTCAGTTCAGTCTTGAAATATTGTGGAGTTGCTGGATCTTAACAAATTTCAGATGATAAAACTTCTCTCTCCTCAGCATATAATCGAATTTCACTGTTGTGATGATGGTTGTGATATGGTTATTGCACTGCATTCCTTGGCACAGCATTTGCTGTATCAGCCTCATTACTGCCAAAATACCAAAGACATGAATGTCATGGGGGCACCACCGGTATAATGTACAACGAGTTTATAATCTGGGATGTTAGCTGAAAAAGGCATCTTCCTTCAGTGTTGTTTGTTTTCCCTGTGCCTCTGTGTCTTTCACACATACTTTAGCTGATTACAGCTATGTATTAACATCCATGTAGCATAATGGATAGAGCACAAAATAAGTAACCAGAAGACTGAAGCTTTGATTTCCAGGTAGAGTTGCTTTTTTGATCAAAGTAATAACTGTATACAGATATAAACACCATATGTCTCCTGGGATATTCCCTTGGGTGTCTGGAAAGCAAACAAATATTGTAATGTAATATAAAGCATGTGGAAGAGAACAGTATGTTTTTTTGGATTATTATACTCAGTCCAATAGGATCCACAGAGGATGTAAATACAAAAGTGAGAGAAGACAGAAAATGTAGTGATGAACCACGGGCCAGGGCATCTGGGCTGGGCTGTTCTGCCTTTCTGTCCTGGTCGAGCCATAGATTGAGTGCTGATGTGCCCTGGCTATATCATACATGTGTTTCTCCTGGATGGGTGAATTTATCTCTCTCCCCCTATTATGCAATTAATACAATGCCACTGTCTTCCAGTCACTGTAATCAAACATACATGACTGGAGGGATCATTCCTGTCATTTCTCTTTCTCCCTAACAAGTGTTTATCAAGGCTGTCTGTAAAGCAACAACAAACAGCAAATACTTTGCATTCATCTGTTTACTGCATTCTCACTTTTATGTGACTACTCCATCCAGTATGGGATGATTTGGTTTTTCTCAGTATGCTGAGGAAAGCTTGTGTCGGGGCTCAGGAGAGGCGCTTTCTAAACTTCCCCTGCTGAGATTTGGGGTGGCTTGCTGTGGAGCCGACTGGATGCTTGTTAATTGACAGAACAAAACCAAACAAAACATTGTTATCGGGGAACAATGGGCCCTGTTTGTCCCCACAGATTGGGGAGAGCCCCCAAGCCTCACTGGAGAGACCTGTGCTTTTAAGTGTTTGGGAACAATTTCACAGGCATGTGCACTGAATTCAAATCTTGGACATTTACGTCATTGAGAATACATATTTTTCTGATTTCATGCCATGTAAATGTAGTAAGAAAAGTAAAACATGCCTATGCATACTGTACACAGGACCTAAAAAACAGTGACAAAGTTCATGTGACATCAGAACAGGTGAATAATGCTGAAAGCCTTCAAATGGTCTTTTTAGATTTGAAATTCAAGGCAGTTTTCCCAGCAAATCAGATGGATTTTTTCCCCTTACTTCCTTCTGTACTGGACATGAGTGAAGGAAATGTATTTCTGCAGGAAGACCTTACTTCTGAGTTCACTGATTGCCACCCATCCCCCACCCTCCACAGGTCACAGGCCCCAGCCACCTTGTGGAGACCGAACCAGACAGGAACTCATGACCTACAGGCATACCCCCTCAGCATCATCACCCAACTCCAACCCCTTTCAAAAATTCTGAAGGTGATACATTTCCCAATTCTTCTATTGCCAAAGAGAAGGGGCCGCCTCGCCTCACCAGCCACATAGTTTCTCACCCTGTGGTCCCACAGGGGACCCACTCCCACAATGTGTTCCATATGCTCCCAAGGAGGCTAGCAGGCATTGTGCCTCTCACATCTGGTACAGACCACCTAAACTACAACCCTCAGACAGGCCTTCCAACTACCTCAGATGGGTTCTGTTTTAATGAACGTGGCTCTGTCTGTCCATCTCTCAAATGTATGTTCCCCTCTTCCTATATATTTGCATATATTACTCTTTTATGAAAAACAAAGACAAGAGAAATATGAAATGAAGTGGTAAAGTTCAATTCAAAAACATCGGCACTCACTCTTTGTCCTGTAATGTGGGCTTGAAACAACTCCTCTGGGACCTTTTGGAAAAAACAGCGAAGAAGGTACATGACTAGACAGGAATTACATCTTATATGCAGGTTACTCAAAATTCTGACTGAATTGCGCTCCATTACAAGAGCAGGACAAACAATAACAGTCTGGTTTCAATGCTGCTTAAGCTGCATTCTTCCTTGGGGAAAGTTCATGGTGCTTACTTTAAGTAATAAGACGATTAGTCAGTTTTTTGGCAGGTAGTTTAGCTAACTTGATCCATTAAAAGGAATTTGGGGGACTAACATTTGCCGGAATTCTGACAAAGTGTAAAGCCAGGTCAGTGATGAGAGAGAGGCCAGCCTCTGAGGACTGTGCCATGCAAGACTGCTAGACTTTCTCTGGTACAAACAATATTTCCTTTGAAATGTTGTACTTAAGCTGAGCTTAGACACATGTAGCACATTGTGAGATCAAGCTTCAGGTTCATGTTCAGCCAAAGCACACCTTTTTAAAATGGGTGAGATGTACTGATGGGCAAAGTCCCCCTCCTCCCCCTCCTCCTTCTCCTCCTCCTCCTTGTCCTCCCCCACTTTATTACCTCCGTTAGCAGTAATCTGGGCTGACGAGACGGCTGTTGTATGACAAGACACACGTCTGGGCCCCTGCGTGAGAAGGCTGCTCTGCTCTGGCTGGGCTTGCTTTCTTTGCGTGACCATGTCCCTCCCTCTTGTCACTCCTGGCTGGCCCCCTCTGACCCCCTTCACGCCCTCGTTAGCCGGCGCGCTGCTGGTTTATTTGCTTTGGCCAGCTGCCCATGTGAAAGGCACCGACCTTCTGACCAAGCTTTGGCGGTGCGACGCGGGGGAGCTGGTGTGGGGGGGTGGTTGGGGTGGCAGGGGGTGGGAGTACAGCGGCATTCCCTTCATGGCTGAGCTCACCAGGACAGGGGACAGCAGGCCAGGCAAAGCAGGGAATGCCTGGTGAGGCGTTCTCTCATACCCCTGGCCTGACAAGCACATGTGACCTCCCTGCCTGGTCACAGGGAAACATGTCCCACTGAGGGCTGCTTTTGAGGAACAAAATGCACGTGCAGGGTCACCCAGAGTTTACACAGAATCTGCATCTACACAAACCACCAATCAGTGGAGGGAAGTACGTGGGCCTGAGCAATTTCCCCAAGCCCAGATCTGCTCATGGACACAGTCCTGAGCCCTTTGGGCAGCATCCGTATCCATGCATCAGCACTGGCGCTGGATTGTGCACAGTGCCACCAAACAAACCATGTTTCTGCCTCTGAACTAAAGGACAAGCAAAATGAGAGGGACAAGCTCAGTGCACAAAGCTGCACCCCATTTGCCCCCAGTCACCGCAAGAGCAAAGTGGCACTGACCACAGTCTGCTATAAATAGAGATCCACTGTATGCCATCTGGGATTAGTAACATATTAAATCAGTGCAGTAAGACTAGGAAGGGAAAAATAAGGCATGACAGAGTTTCTTTACAGAGATACCCAGGGTCATTCTCTCTGCTGGGCTCATAGCGCTAAATGGAGATGTGTATCTGAGTAGTGCTGCTCCTGTGGGCTGGGCCGCAGATGTGAGCAGCATGTGGGAGGGCTGACTGAGCAATTCTCACTGTCCTCCTTTCGTTTGGATGGGCTTCATCCCTCAGCTCTGGGCTGGGATTTGTTTAACATTTTCTCTACAGAACAGTGTGAATTGAGAGTTCAATAGGGAAAGCTGATCCTGGATCATTTGTTGTGTTAGACTGTCGCTTGTCTGGATAGTAATCGTGCTATTCATTCTCCTTGTTTTCTATCAACAATGCAAAAATGTACTGACCGGGAAGTGGGAAAACCTCACATCATACACAAGATCTCATGAATGCAATGAAGAGAGAATGTTGCTTTTGTTTTATTATTTAAAACCCACTTTTGTTTACATTTCACAAAAAGGCACATAAAATATGAAGCCAACAATATATGATGGTAAAGAAAATAATGGGAAAAAAAATGAGTATAACATTCTCATAAATAGATGCTGGGTCTGCTTAAACAAAAAACACATAAATCAAATAAATCAACCAAAAAAATCCAGTGGGTTTGAGTATTGTTCTTAATAAAACATAAAGATGATGGTTGTCTTTAAAAGGATATTGCATTACATTACATTACATTACATTACATTACATATATTGAACTAGAATGTTAAAAAAGTTTACTCTACCTCAGCTTCAGACTAGAAGTAATTTATTGTGCTTTCTTGAATATTTCACTGCATTAAGAAATTAGTAAGGGAGTTAAGTTTTTCTTCCCTTTGAAATGGATTATAGCATCATGTTCTTTTGACATTGCTTTGCAGTATTACTAATTTTATTGCAATTTTTCCCTACACCAAACTCAGCTGAACTGTTTAGTCCACTCTAGCAACCTAATTTCCCAGGACTGAGGAGGACGCCATGATACAGGATTCCTCTGGTACTCATGAGAACAAGCACTCACTTCTTTACATGCTTTAGGGCAATGACACCCACAGACATAACTTGCTGACCCCCATCCTTCCCCTGCAAGGCTGTGCCAATGTGCACCTGTGGCAACAGCCGTTAAATGGCCTGGCTGGGACTTCAAAATCCAGTCACAGGGCTTACATCTGCTTCCAGAACGAGTGTCTTTACTGCATGAGCTACCCAACAGCCTGCAGTAGTAATTCTTGATTTAGATTTATGAGATAGTGCAAACAATAATAAAAACATTGTTTTAACTCTATGACACTGAACTAAACCATTGCTCTGCAAACTAGTAGTCCCTGGGATTGGGGTACAAATTTACAAAATGCATCTCTAGGGTGAAAAGGGTCAAAAGGTGAATGCACTGCTTTCAATTAAAGATGGCTTGAGTTTCATTGTGAGAGAAACTTCCTTTTTGTATGAACCCATGATCACATAAATCAAATCAAATAGGTCTCCAAAAATGAGCCTGGTCTCTTTTTTGTTCTTCAAAGCTGTGTAAAATTGAAAGGTTCTGTAGAGGGGAGGTATGGCAGTGACGGAGCTGCATTGGGGTCATGGTGTCTCCCACCCCATCAGGGTCCTCTGGGAGAGACATGGGTAAACCGGGGTCAGGAATATCCTAGTTTGCCCTTAGCATTTCCTCTCATGTTAAAGCTGATTTGAGGTAGAAGCAGGACTGCATTGCCCACCTGGTGCACGAAAATGTCTTGCAGCAGGAAGTAGAGAAGCCTAGGAGGGATGAAGTGTCATACCTGAACTGAATTAGCCTCTGTTTTCACTTTTGGAAGTTTGGAAGTCCTGTTGGTAGCTTCATCATGTCTGTGCACAATGAAGTGAGTGTGGCAAATAGACATAACCTACCAGACCCCTGCAGGTCTACAGAGGTCTGAATCAAAGTCACTCTGCCACTCCAACACCAATCACACTGCTGTTGTACAGTTGAAAGAAGCATAAAGTGAATATTACAAACATTATGAATTAACCCTGGTTGAAGCAGGGATAGAAGCCCAAAAGCACATGTGGTCTTCATTCCCACCATTACAGTAAATGTCTCTGTCACTGGCTGTGTTGATTCTATTTCATCTGCAATATCAAACAGACTATCATCAAATCAATGCAGAGATTTGGAGGAGTGCTCAGCCTTCAGTCTGGTGTGGTTATGTGCTCAATGTAATTGTCTTCAGACAGTGCAAATGAGGACCTTGTGATGGAGCACGGGTTAGGGTGCTGCCCACAATATTGAGCTTTTTTTCACATTCACTGCAATCCACCTGGGTTATTACCTGGATACCAGTCACCTTGGTAACCCCAAACTACAGTGATATGAAACAATTTAGGATGCTGACAACTACAGAACACACATCTGTAGACAAATAAACAAAAACACACACATAGACAAGATGGGCATCCTCTGACTGTGACCATAAATATGTTGCTGCATCGCAGAGTATAAGAGAAATGAAGTAACAGTAAGATGTATGTGACGCAAGCTAATCCTGTAAGTCAGAGAGGAGACCCACTGGACAGCAAGGATTTCACTGCAATAAATCAGTCAAGAGACACACCGGCAGAAAAATGCAGGCCAACAATCTCTCTGTGATCCAGATTAACTTCTGCCATGGCTGTGCTCAGTAATTCTGTTCTGGGGACAGTGGAGGCCAGGCTTTAGAGCGACACTGGGCCGCAAAATACTCAGCTTCTTAACACAGCCAACACATGCTGTCTTCTTCACATCATACCTAATGTTGCTAATGTACATTTTGGGGGAGCATGGGTTTTGCATCAAGTTATGAAGTTTAACACATGATTCTGAAACTTGTCAGCAAGCACTGCAGGGGAAGAACCAGTGTTTTACTGTCAAGAACTAACCTTAATTGAGAGGGTAAAAGCCCTTCATAAAGAGAATTTATATGATCCAAATGTCATTCATAAACCTTAAACTGTGTGGTTTGCGCAATACTGTTGGAGCCGCCTGGCCACATAGTTTGACTGTGCCCAGGGGCGATGCTGAGATACATCTGTCTGCTGTGAGACTTCCCATAAATGACAAACAGGAGGCATGAAAGGAACCATTTTCTGAAGCCACACAATTCTTCTGAGAAACAGAGTTTTCTGGTGGTCTCTTTAATAAAACTCATATAAGGTGATGCAAGAAAGAGGGAAGCATAAATCATCTCTGTGGGCATGGAAGGGCCCCAGAGAAGTGCTTTGCTTGTTTGTAAATAATGAATTGCCACTTGCATCTCAATTCTGTTGTCCTAATGAGCACCTCTGAAGAGAGGGCTGGGCCGCTCTGTACTCGGACTAAAGATCAGTTCGTAGAAATGCCACACTTGAGCAACAGTTTGCCTAAACCAAAAACAGATTCCAGTGAGCTAAGTGCACAACCCACATCCTGTGCTCCAAGCGACACAGCGATTCTCTTTAAGAAAAGCCTGCTTCCGCTTTCAAGAGTCTCCTAAATCAATCAAGTTTAATGAAGCTCTTAAAATGTTTCCTTTTCCTTAGAAGATATGAATTTGCTCAAATTAAACTGTAATGCGGACCAGATAGTGACATGATGATGTCCGGCAACGCTGTTAGGATCAAACTGAGGACGTGCATTGACATGGCACAGGCCATAAAGGTCAAACAGTTAACCATCATTGGCTGCACAGAATGCATGGTGATTGAAGGATCACTCTCCCTATTCCCCAGTCACAGAGGCCTTTCCCAGAGGCATCAGTTTTTGTGTTGACCCAAGCTGCATCCAGCTGGTGGCCAGGTGCACTTCGATGTCCATAGCAGCATGCACTGAAGTTGTACCTAGGAACTGAATGCTTGCCTGAGCGAGCTTACAGTTGCAAGTAGGAGGCAGGGTCACTATATAGGATCAGTTGATCATATAGGCAGTACGATGTCGCCATGTAAACTGAGTATGTGAGACTGTTCAGTGTAATATGATATGCAAATATTCCTTTGACTGTTCAGTTTTGCCCTGTTGTGTTTTTCCCTCCTGTATTTCTTTTGAGGTGATGAGTTGTAGTCATATTGAATTTTTAACACAATGGGGTACATTCTGAACACATTCAGATGAGCATTTTTAGGTCTCCCCAGGGGAAGCTGATATTCTCTGGGGAGTCTTAATGATTGAGATTTTGGTAAGGGAAACTCCCATACAAAGAGACAGACAGAGGGAAGGCACGCTCGGTGTGCAGATTCTGGACAGATTGCCCCTGTGGTTTTGGTGTCTTGCCTTCCCTGCTGCTCTGGGATGGAATTCAGGGAGATGTCCCATGAGTTTTGTCAGCAGTCTGTCTCTGTGATGCCTTGCCATGGCGCCTGTGTCTCCACAGGCAGATGGGGGTTCTCACCTGGTTTCCACCACCATGGCAGACTCTTGCAAAAAGTAGATATTGGAGTCTGTGCTGAATGATCAAGCAGAAATTAAATTATAAAAAGTTATGTGCTACCAGCCCAGATATAACATGGAAAGAAAAGAGGCTCCATGTATGATGGAAATGGCTACAAAACACTCCTTTGCTATAATAGCCTTCTTAATTGTGAACATCTGCTGTGAGCAATCCCACCCGCCACACACAGCAGCAGCACAGTGTGTACTACAACTCCATCCATTTTCCTCCAGCGTCATCCATTTGCACTGTGCTAGTACTAGTGGCCTGAAATGGTTAAGTAACCCAAAAAAGAAATGTCTCTAAGCCATTTTCACTTACCTCCCTATCAAAAGGTTCAACATAAGAAAAGCAATCATTGCAAGCTGATGTTTGTGAAAGTGGAAGGTCGTAAATCATCCTCTGCTCTTTAAAGCCTGTGTAACTTTACACAGGCTTTAAAGTGAAATCCATGGCTGTAAGACTGTAACATTTTGGACAGATCTGCTGAATAAAATAATACTGTATATTCCTTATTATCTGAGGATTAAAATAATGAATAATAAATGAAATTCAATACGCAAGTGTATATTATTAATTTTAATATATTACCTTTTATGCCGGTGTTCAGATGGACATATGGACAATGTCACATTCAGCCCAAGCGAACAGGCCAAAGGGGTGCCTGCTCATTGAAGCAGACCCTCTAAAAAGTGAACATACAGTCACAACACAAAATTTAAACTTCTGAAGTGAAAATGGCACCAGATCAGTAGTACAGCACTAGGACAAATTTTAGAGAAAAGCTCTGATCATCTCCGCTCTTTAACCAGTGGTTATCATCTCTGCTCTTTAACCAGTCTCCGCTCTTTAACCAGTGGTTATCATCTCCGCTCTTTAACCAGTGGATATCATCTCCACTCTTTAACCAGTGGTTATCATCTCCGCTCTTTAACCAGTGGTTATCATCTCAGCTCTTTGACCAGTGGTTATCATCTCCGCTCTTTAACCAGTGGTTATCATCTCAGCTCTTTAACCAGTGGTTATCATCTCCGCTCTTTAACCAGTGGTTATCATCTCCGCTCTTTAACCAGTGGTTATCATCTCCGCTCTTTAACCAGTGGTTATCATCTCTGCTCTTTAACCAGTGGTTATCATCTCCGCTCTTTAACCAGTGGTTATCATCTCCGCTCTTTAACCAGTGGTTATCATCTCTGCTCTTTAACCAGTGGTTATCATCTCCGCTCTTTAACCAGTGGTTATCATCTCCGCTCTTTAACCAGTGGTTATCATCTCCGCTCTTTAACCAGTGGTTATCATCTCAGCTCTTTGACCAGTGGTTATCATCTCTGCTCTTTAACCAGTGGGTATCATCTCAGCTCTTTGACCAGTGGTTATCATCTCTGCTCTTTAACCAGTGGGTATCATCTCAGCTCTTTGACCAGTGGTTATCATCTCTTTAAAGTGAGAAATTAAGTGGTGGTTATCAGGTTTGTGTTAATCCCACCAAGATGAAAAAGAAATTCTTATTTAGAGACGATTTTAAAAAAGAAATAAAGATGACAAGAAACAGAAAAAAGGGAGACAAGCAGTGTAATTTTCAGGGATAAAAGACTGGTGTTAGATTACAAAGATAAATGCAGACAGATGCCTGTGGCAAAGACCTGGAGAGAACAAACTAGATAAAATCCTAATTTTAGGTTTTGCAAAGTATCTCATGCTTTCACCAGTATCTTCTTTCATTTTAGGAATGCAATAGTAAGAATATTTCTCTGGTTCAAGTCTGATTTGAGATTAATGCATGCATTTGTCTCAGACACATCAGGCCGATGTCAAACTCTACTCTGTGGTTTCCCAAAACATACCACTCAGTGACTACAACTCACAGAACACAACAACAGGACTGTTGTCATAAACAAAAGAGAGAGGACACATTATGCCCAATGCTAGCCTCTCTATATTCATGTCATGAATGTTTTAGAATTTTCTTACAGGATCTTTCACTTATTTTTAAAGCACTCAAAGGACCTGTGCAAGAATGCTGGATTGACATGTTAACAGAACAGATTTCCCAATGAGCTGTCTCAGCTGACAGTCTCTACTGTGTTCTCTTGGAGCAAATCAGAAAACAGGAGAGACAGAGCTTTTAGGTTTATCCATGTCATAGTATTAAATTCCACAACATATTAGTGCAACCCAACCACTGGCAGTTGCACTAGTATTTAGGTCTGTTTCATAAATGGATTTTTTTAGTGAAACACACATTTACTAGCAAGCAATAACTTTCCCCATAGTTTGGCATACAGTAACGCCAATCTCAATCATCTGATGAAACTGTAGTAAAGGCATTCTAGTAATACCTTACTACTGAGGGAAGGGCTGTTCTGTAAACATACAGTACACAAACCAAGGTTTTACACATCCATATAACTTCAGTTTTTTTAAAGATTATCTTTTTGGGATTTTTCCACTTTATTTGACAGTTACAGCAGCAAGGCTGACAGGAAATGCAGGGGAGAGACAGAGGGGGGAGGACATTCAGCAAAGGGTCCTGGTCAGATTCAAACCCAGGCCACTGCGGTAAGGCCTCGGCCTACGTGGCATGTGCTCTACCAGATGAGCACACCATAACTTCAGTTTTTATGCTGAAAATGTGTGTCCATAAAGCTGAATTCCAAATAAGAAATTGTCCTTTATGTTGATGAATCACCATCTTTAACATTGCATGCAAGTGTCTCTATAAATTAGATTATTTATTCTGAATTGTCATCAGATTAAGTTCAAACACTAAACTTGCATTATGGGCATTGAACGATTGTTTTTGGCAGTGATTGCAAACACCACATGCCTGGAAATGAGCATCATCCATTTTCAAATTACCGTAGGAAAATGATCTGGTCTGAAGTAGTCTTATGAGAATTATAAAATGTGTTACTATTGTCAAGAAAGGCATCTCTTTTTTAAGGGTCTGCTTATTCTAACACCCACCACTTATTTCCTGTCATATTGGCACATATGATTGACAATGGTGTGCCTGGCCAGCATTGGGGGGTGTGAGGGACCTCCTGCCTGGGGGAGAGAGAGTTATCATTGCCAGCAGCATGTCGTGAGAAGAGGGGAAGCAGAGAGAGGCATGAAATTAAAGGTCATACTCACAACTCTAACTACTTTCGCAGATTTCCCTCTTTTTTTCTTTTTGCTTTTAGCCTGACAGACAGTAAAGGTGGGTCTTGAAACAGACGGAAAAGATGGCCATGCGTACTGACATCTTTGCTTGACAGTGTGGTTAGTATGCTTGGGCTGCTTCCAGTGAGTTCTGCTTTTATTATATCCAACCCACAGAGCAGACACATTGTTAGGGATTTTCTTCAGCTATGGGCTTTTAACCCAAAACATCTTGCTTTTATTCTTTTTTTCTTCCTGGAAATAAAGTGAGAAGAACCTCTTTACATGCTCATCGCCACAGTAACTTCACTTTTCTGACATGTTTGAACTGCATGCCATAAATCCACAGAGTTAAAGTGGTACGTTTTAGATTTGTCTGACCAAGTGTAATTTCGAGGTCATAGCAGTGACACACAAGGAGTCCATACCCCTACAGGTGCCCCTGCACTAAAACACATAGCTGCTGTTCCCCGTCCTGCAGTCACGCAAGGACTGCCCTGTGCGTAGACCTCAGCCGGGGTTTTACAGCGGGCGACGGGAACACCAGACGCTACAAAGGCCCTGGATCGACATCCATTCTGCCAGGAAAGTTACTGCCAAATAAATCACTTTGAGGACAGCTGGAGGGGGTAAAAAAGAACTTCCTCAAATCTCAAATCTGCAGTACATAAAAGAACTTTTCTTCTGTCTCGGTGTGCAGTTATCATCATTCTTTCACTGCGATGGGAGATAAAAACATTTAAGAGCCTATTTTTTAAGGCATATTGACCATGATAACAAGCATCCTTTCAACTTCTTCTACTCCATCTTGTCACATTCCATTTGCCAACTGAGGCCAAGTGCTCAAGATGGACTTTGTGCTGCTTTGATCATTCAGTGAAACAGAGGCAGCGATACAAGTCTTACCCATGATTAAGTGTTTCATATATATCAACATTCCCCTCCTCTCAAATAATAATTCAGGACACTTTTTAACTAATTCTATTACACTAATCAGATTTTACCCAGACATATGCTTCCAGGAACAGGGGCTGGAGCTTTACAGGTCATCTGAGACAGGCAATTTCGCTTTTACTGGGCCCGATCCAACCCAGTCTCACCAATGCAGTATACCCATGAGGGCAGGGGCCTTTTCTCACTTGAAATACGTATGTCATAAAACTGCCCCTAAGCACGAGTGCCCCATGATAACACCTAGTTTAAAAACCGTTTGTATGTGAGGACTGCCAATAAAACTCAGCTTATGAGACATTCTTCTTGGTTTTTTTGAGAAAACAAGAATCTTGAAATGGAGGACAAGAGTATGATTAACACATAATAGAATCTGAGTCACTTTTGTAATGTGACCTTTGACCTTCCAGACATCACTCAAGGCTCTCAGGAATTACAGGGCATTGAGGTTGGGTCCATGAGACAATGAAATCCATGGAAAGGAAGAATGTACCAGTCATGTGAGGGTAAATGATCTTGAGTCCATTTGATAGTCATTGCATTTTCAGATATTAGATTTTATTCTCCATTGGGCAGCTCACTCAAAATAGTTTGGAATGTCATGCAACACATTTTGGAGAGCCCATTGCTTAATTTTATGGGCATATCAGAGTGGCAAAGGAATTAGACCTATTATGCTGGCCAATGTGGCTGTCTTTGCAGAAGACATTCTAGGACGTGTCACCATTGTAACTGCTTTGTGACATATTCAGCAACAATCAAGGGTATAACACATTTTGTGTATATACTGTAAGCATTATTTTTATGTATCGTACATTTATTATTTTACATTTCATTTTCAAAAGTCACTATGTACAGGTATATAATGTGTAAAGTACATATAACTTCACACCTCTGAACAATTTGCTCCACACCCTGAAGATGTACACTCATTGTGAATCTGGGTGAGTTTTGCAAGTGGCTGATTAATTCAGTACTGTTTCAGCTTTCATGAAAGGATTTTGCCTTTCCCTGTTGGTGTTTGCTCTGTATGGCCAAATAAAACAATCTCTCTGGCATTCGGTGTTGGGCTTTATTTATTTCAAGGTCCAATGAAATCATCATGTCAACTAATAACTCTAAGATAAACTACATACAGCTTGATTGTTGAATGTTGAATGGCCTTACGTGACCTTTGGTCCCCTTTACCAAAGCTTTACATAAATACTTCAAAAGTAGATTTCAGTGTAAAAACATCTCCAGGAGTGTTCATTGAAGGGCCAGCAGGGGGAGCCCACGCATACAAGACCTGGAGCAGATGCTGATAAAGGACCTAATGCCTCTTCTCACAGCAGCTCACTTTCACAGTCTAATTGCATTTGAATAGTGAGGCCGCTTTCTTAATGAAGTGTCTGAGAAATTTAGAAAATGATGCCAAGCTAAGATAAAATAAAAACTGCTAAATGTCCAAACCACCAGTGTTCCAAGATCCATTGGGTGGGGAGTGATTAAATGCATTTCTTTTTTTCCTTTCAACTCAAAGTTAATTATTCCCCCCATCTTTGTGCAAGTCTTTCTTTCTGTAGATTTCTATTGGGAATACCAATAATGAATAATAAAATAACTTTATGCTCTTCAGGTATCTTGAAGGGTATTATTATGTTCAGTTCAATTCAGTTAACTGTACAATTCATACAGTTAACAGATCCTCAAACTTTTCAGTGTTCTACTTGTTTTGTGCTTCCTAATATTTGGCAGTTAGGATGTTGCAGCTGCTCACTCTGAGTAGGATTATTTAAAAAAGACAGGGAGCTCACTGTAATGTATCAATTAGCATCCATTCTCACAGGTTCCAGCTACAAGGTCCTGATCTATAGCACATGTTGATAAATGTTGTTGGAGTTTTTCATGGTGCTATTCTGAAGTCAACAAACATGTTAGGATCTTAATAATGTTCAAATATGTGACCAAATACAATTACATATTGAAAGAGTAGCTCTATCCATTTTATTCTTTTCTCCCAATTTAGAATGCCATATTTGTAGACCTGTGACTACAGAAATGCCTTGATAGTATGAAAGAGTACAGGCTGCTACATGCAGCTGGCTGCAGAAACTTGAAGACTACAATTTGTAAGCAGCTGATGCTGGGAGATTGCAGGCGTCTGACTGCCCAAAGTTGGTGCTTTTGGGTGATGAGGCAGTGGAAATCTGTCCTTTATTGGGCAGAGCTAGAACCAGTTATGCAAATTCTTTTGTGAGTGGTGGACTTCGGGGCACAGTCAGCAAAGCCATTCTCAGGACGGCACAAATAGTGATGAGCATACATGTGCTGTAATTGTAAATCTAGCAACACATCTTTAGCTAACTATCCATGAGTTTGTCATACAGATGTGCCTATAACATAGAAAGCTATTCTTTTCAGTAACTGCCAGAAGGCCTGTAGGTTGGTAAGTGAAAGAAACACATTCACTTAAGCTAAATTTGTACACACTGGACTATCAAACAGTGAATGCCCTTGGACACCTTAAATAGCTGCTATATATTAGTGTATTATTGCGGGAGGAGTGTCAACACAGAACTCACTTCTGCCACCAAACAGTGCCTACTATATCAAGTGGATTAAATACATTGGTCTGCCTCTAAATTAAATCACAAGGACAACAGATATGGTTTTAACATTCATTTGAAGGACCTACACATACCTCTTGTTCTGAAAAGTTCTGTCACCATGAGAAGGAACATGTCCCACAGAATGAACGCAGACATTACCCCCGCCATCCCCCCGGCCCAGTCCCCAGATGCTGCCCACTTATTTGTTTACACACACGTGGCAACTACAAAGTAAACACTTCTCCTTCAGCACAAAGCCTTAATTGAAGACAGAGTGCAAAACATTGTGCATCAAACTTACATCTGCAGGCTGCTCTGGATATGCAGCCTGGCACTCAGACAACATTTCAGAAACAATCTCAATTTTAGAGGAGTCAGTGCTGATAATTAAAGATGAAGTTAAATTAGGCTGAAGTTAAACCAAAATCTAAATCAAACCACAACACTCTAATCTACAGTGGCTTTTCAGAATCTTACATGTTCAGTATCCCTCTTAACATATTGAGGTTAACTTGGCTATTGTGATAATCTTCTTATTATAGTGGTGACATAATCTGACTGCATTATACATGCAAGTGTGTGTTTGATGCAGGTTAAACTTTTAAGAAGCAGTAATCTCATACAAAATTAATTTGAGATTAAACTAAGCATTCAAGCTATTGCTGAAACATTTATTACATGAAGAACAATGTTAAAAACGTTCATAAACCACAGTGTAAGGGCTGTGATAGAAAAATTGTTTTTATATCACGCATTCCAATTAACCAGTCTTGATGCTTAATGCACACAAGTTCTTTACTATATGATTATAACTTTGGCAATATTTACAGAAATGTACTCCCTGTAAGTGTTTATAGCAACAAGGGTAATTTTTTATTTGCTTCATGCTAATCCAAAATAAGTGCCAAAATAGCAGCATAGTAAACACTTACATTCAGATCCCAAACATGACAACAAAAATGTCGCTGGCAAAGCTTCTTTCACATTTAAATTAATCAATTATTTCTGACACCGAGTGTAGTTTATGCAACCTTGATAGATGGGGGATAGGAAAAACTGTCTTGTATGAGATGGAGAGTCAGGTCCTCAAGGTTAAGAGGCAGCCAACAATGTAAAGCCACCATGTAAAGAGATATACAACTAGTTACTGAAACAGTACACCAACAAATGTACTATAATTCCAGAGATGGCACTTTTTGATTTCAAACTCTGATGCAAACAGGCATGCACAAAACTAAATAAGTATCCAGCATTTAATTGAACATGCACACACACACACACACACACACACAACAAAAAATGAGAAAATGTCTATTGCACTATTGCACAGGAAAATCAAAATAAGAAAATCAACAAGATTTCTAATACCAGCTAGCTAAGCTACTTTCACCGCAAAAAGGAAAAGCATTAAGACAAAGCAAATCACTCTTTACTTTGACAGTATACATCAAAATACAGTTTTTTTTTCAATTGCTAACATGCTTTCGTCAAAACTGAAGTCACATTGTCAAAACTCTTCACACAGTTAGTGAAACAAAAGTCTATGTGGACCAAACTGTGAATCGTTTTTCATTGCTTTCACACAAAATGCACTCAATGACCACATTCTCCAAAATCCATGAACTTTTTTCTCAATCATACTCCACCACCTGCAAAACTATATATATTTGCAGTACATTTTTCAAATGCTAAAGCACTGTTTTCAAAACTGCTAAAAACACATTCAAAACAGAATTTTGTGCATTTCTGCAGTAACCATATAGAAATATATAGAACGTCTTTATCCTGGTTTGCTGCACATCCCAGGATGTCAGTACTATTCCTGCCTCCATACTCTCCCTTCCAAAACCCCATAGAGGAGTTTCTCTCTGCGTGGTGGTGGAAGGTTTAGGACCACCATCCACATGACCAGATGTCCTTACTGGATGCCATGAATGCGGGGTGTGGAGACACTTCTCCTGAAGGCTGCCAGGGTTGGATCAGGCATTCCAGAAGATACCAAGATGCATCACCAGAGAAGACATAAAATGTGATGTTGATGAGAACTTGTGGCCAAATGCTGGAGAGAGAGACCTAGAACCCTCACAGTACTGTACAGTATGAGTGATTATACTACACATGTTGTTGATGTTTTTTTTTGTAATTATTATTGCAGCCCTGGGATTTCAGGAATTTTTGTTTCAACTTTTTATTTTTCAGAATTACTATATACAAAGATATAGAACAAATAAAGGATATTGAAGCAAATTGCTGCATTTCTGATTCATTCTTTTTACATATACTTTAGCACAGTCAATAAAGTGAAAAGGTGTTATCCGTATTCTACAATGAAATACTGATTTATGTGAAAAATCATTCAAACTTCAAAGATAAACGTTCATCATTTATGTAATGCTCCCTGTTGTTAGTGTTTTTTAGGTCAGTGTGTTATGAGTGACAATGTATGCTTTCTGAGAATTGTTGCCTCTGTTATGGTCCAATGAACTCCTTTGAGACATGCATGAAGTGTTTTGGGGGCTTGCGTGAGTTTTGGAGGTGAGATTAACTGTTTTGCCAAGATGCATGCTTTCTAATGCAGACTGCATGAAGAGTTTTGAAAGAATAGCTTCAGTATTGATCAATGCTTGTTAGTAATTGAAAAAAACTGTTAATGCAACAAAAACAACTGTGTATGATAAAACACATTCTGAATGCATTGTTGGACACACGGATGGACACAGAGCTAATGCAATTGATGTTGAAGAGGGTATTTGAGAGGTGCCTGCTCTTTTGTTAATCAGTTCTCTTAATTTTTGAGAATGCAAAACAAATAGTATTTTTAAGTTGTTAAGCACCAGTGTGTAATTTGACTCTGTTTCAATATGATCTGACAATTGGTTTGAGTAATGGTTAACTAAAATAGATGTTTATAAATGGACATTTATAGTTGCAAAATTAGAGCAACCTATTATAAACAGGGTTAAAGTTGTGTAAGAGTTATGCACTTTTATGTCATTTGTAAAGCTACTAACATTTCTGAAGGACTACCATAAACCACAAATCTCAGTAACACAGTTTATACACAGTTCGTGTTAAGTATGGAATAGGAGACAGAGCCCATTTTATACTTACATAATATATTTACTATTTACAGTTTCAGAAAGATTAGTTCATTGTTGTTATTTTCAGATGCGTGCCAGTAAAAAGCATGGTCCATGCTGAGTGAATATGTGGGCAGCTCCAAACGTTGTTGTGGAAAATTGCATTTTGGGTTTGAAGCCACCATGACTAATGGGCAGCACAATGAACTGAGAGTCTGTGGGAGATGGGCTGTAGGAAGGAGGACATAGCCCAAGCTACTCTGAAGTAAACCACCTTGTGTCCACAGTTGTAAAATGATGCTTAGCTTTCTTAAAAAGTGAAAGAAAAATATTTTTTACATCAGTCTTGTCAAAGGTGTGTTTTTTACACAGTCTTGTCAAAGGTGTGTACAAGAAACAGAAATAGAGTAGCTGAATAAATCCACACACTGTATAGATATAAGTGCAGGACAGATTCATTATCCCATCTAGTGAATACATAACTATGCACATATGTTTCTCAGGACCTACCATCACATTTCTCAGATTTTTAAATAAACTCATAACTGATAAGATTGATTTGTATTTTAATATGTATTTATTTATCACACAATTAAAGTGTACTGAGGTACGTTTTTATAGTCATAACCTGGAAAATCAAATGAATAGTAAATGCCAAGAGATTCTATGGTTGTTGTCAGGCATCAGAGTATTAGATGAAAACCTGAAAGTTTCACAAAACTGAAAGTTTCACAAGAAAGCTGAAAGAATTCTACTTTTCTCTTTTCTGCCACATGACAATACCTGTGTTATACAAGTGAACCCTTTCAAGTGGCGTCTGGACCTCAGATTTCAAAATGTGCATCTGATGCTGGAAGATTTAAAACAGAGGATTGAAAGATGATGAAACTGCATGCCAGTTCAACCATACACAGAAGACTCACCGTTATTCTTAACCTTGTAAGTAATATAGGTTGAAATAGTTTTGTTTAAGGAGTCAGTGCAAAGTACAAACTCATGTTAGTTGTAAATATGGATTTACATGACGGAATTTGAAAAGTGTAAAAATTAGATTGGGCATGGGCACTTGGGAATTCAGGTGAGAGTGGGAATAATTTGGAAGAACAAAGGGACCTGAATGACAAGATAAAAATGGTAACTTTGAAACAAGATCCTAATTTGAATGTAGGTTAACTATTCTTAAAACTGAGCAAATAATTTCCTCAGCAGCTGCTAGTCAGTACAAAAAGCCAACACACTACACCAGATGTTGGGGTTCATCTGAAAACAATGTCAGTCAACAATAAAACATACTATTTCAAGTCCAGATGGTATAGTGGATACATTCTTTGTAGTTCATGTTTTGTGGAGCCATTTCACACATGGGAAAACCCAAAAGAGCCACCAAACACTTTGTGTACCTGCAAATGAACATTACTAGCTCATTTACACCACTGTGAACTACCATTTTAAAGCCACAGATGTATATCCTAGAGATTTCTGGTTAGCAAAACATCCACTTGATAGCATGACACATCCATTAGGTAGCAGGCTCTGCTGTTGCTTAATACATAATAGTTACTTTGATAAGCTGAAAGGAAACACAGCCAGTTTGTGTACTTGTAAACTGCTGTTTGCGGGTTAGTTAGCTTGTAAGTGTGTATGCTTTGGAAGTGTATATCAACTGTTTTTGTGAATAAAACCCAGCAGGATATGTTAAATGAATATGCCTGCAGAGTGTGTGTTCTGTTCACCTCAATTCATTTGTGCACAAAAGCTGGAAAACAATTCAACAGTTTTACTGTGCAAGTCAATGACACAAAAGGTTATTTAACAACTACTAAACAGAGAGTACAACTGTTGCACAACTCATATGCATACTATTTAGCTAAAGCGCAATGACCTGAAAAAATACTATACATTGGTTCAGATCCGTTGGAGCAGTTTTATTTTTGTGTTTAATAATATGAGGTCAATTAATCCTGACAGATATAAGTACTAGCCTGTTTGTTTCACATGGAGACCAATACCAACATCATAATGGTCATGGTAGTTGGAAGTTCAAATAAATGTCTCCCTTTTCTGTATTTACACTGGATATCTTTATTTAAATGCCTCATCCTAGTTGCATCCATTCTTACATGTGTATCTCAGGTAATTATACATTCATAACCCATATACCATACCAAAAATCACAATGGTCCAGTTTCCTGTACATGGATTTAGCCTAGGCCAAGCCTGAAAGAAAAAATCCATTATCCTAAGCAAAATAATCAGAGCTAGCACTAAGCTAACATGAAGACCTAGACTCTGCATTGTTTGTAATTAAAATTCTAATGAGCATGGCACCATGTGGACTATGTCATTACACTTATTGTGCATGCTATTGTTGAGTTAAGGATTAGTCATGAAGTGAAATTAAGATTAGACAAGACAGTCAGGATGTACTGTATGATGTGAATTTACAGTGGCTATTGAAACATGTTCATATTTACCTACAAAATAATGCAGCATCCATAAAAGACCCATGCAGAGGCATCACATGCAGATCAGTATGTCATTGAAAATGTAAACCTGGGGGCAAGATTAAAGAGCAGCTGACTTACAAAGAGAGTACTTATGCCTCCCTGAATTCCATCGCATGGAAATTCTTTGAAGAAAATAGGCTAAAAAGTGCCTGCTTTAGCTTTTAAGAATATAATTTATTTTCTATGGTGGACTCCTTCAGAGAATATGTCTTTTTTCCAGGGTGAAATAATCCTAAATTCAAGTGAAACAATTTTCATTACTTTTGTTTTATGAGACTGAATGGAACTCAATACTTACAGTAGAGACTAACATGGGATAGAATTTACACCCCAACTGAATCATGCTGAATTGTCGCGGCAATTCACAGCAACAGAGACAATATCAGGAAATGCTATTTAGCGTTTGGGTTCAAGGCAGTTATTTAATGTAGGTAGCCATGAGATCATTTGCAGTCAGATTGTTAAGGCGATACTTGTCTGTGGATACTGGTCTCTGTTGGCTGAGCCTAATTATTCACAGGCACGCAATGCTAGTCCCCTGCTTTCACTGAAGTGTGAATAAGAGGCCCTCTTTTTGCTCTCTCAGAAAAATATAATAAAATATGTTTACTGTCACAATGCTTTTTTCTACTTTTCCAAACAAATATATCTCAGACGGGCCACATTTTTGTTCAGTTAAACAAATGCTGTAATAAGTATGGGTTGTGTGAGGGGTTATTTTGCATATAACAATAATATTAGGATCATTATTAATTCAAGATGAGGAAAGTCTACATGTTGTAGGGAACCCTAAGCACATTAGCCACCAGAGCAACTTTGGGTTTCTTTTTTTTTTTTAACAAATTTCTGAAGCGTGACTTGAAGAGGTTGCCCCCTCTCTGTCCTGAAGGAGTCAGCATGAGTCACCACATCTCCTAACGCATGTCACGAGTGAATCAGAGAATATTTCAACAGAGCAGGCATCCACACATAAATCAGTCACTGGGGAATGCTGTTTTGTAGGGTCAGTTTTACTCTCATGGAAGCCTCATCAGAATTGTGTTTTGGCTCAAAATGATGCTGAACTATTCAGTTTTGACACAGTTCATAGTTATGGAAGACATAATTCTTCTAGAGTGGCAAAACCACATTTCATCCATATCCATGCTGTAGTTAAAGACTGAGAACAGTCTCTCACTGCCCCCTTGCGCACATTAAGCTGATTGCCAACAATATACGGATGCCTTTTCTCATATCCTTTTGAATTATTTACATGGTCTCTTTACTTTTCATTTTCATCTGTCCTATAATAATCCTTGCACTCAATTTGATGTTTACCAGAGATACAAATAATAACTGAAAGATAAAGGCACACATATAAATATGATTTTATTTGTTCATAGCAGCAGTCAGATGCATGAAACACAAAAGTTTACCTGCTTACCTACAATCTTTGGTTTTGTGTCTGGACCTGATCTTATTTATATCACACACTGTTTATGTATTATTCAGCATTACTGTTCAGATGTTAAAAAATTCCCATTTGACTTATTTTAATGGACAGAACTCAGCGTGGTTACATGGTAAATGCACAGCTCTCCTTCTTCGGAAGATTTGTCTTTCCTGCATTTGCAATGTCTTTGACAATATTCAGTATAATAGGCCAGTATTATAAATTACCACTTTAGAGTGTTTAACAGTGGTTAACAAAGCAAGACACATTGAAGCCAAATGTGTGAAATAATAGGAGAGTAATTATAATGGCGTTTTCCAAGAAAAATAAATACACGAGGAGGCAGCCAATAGTGTTTCTATTGGGACATGATTTTATATTGGATATAACACATTAACCACATATTTCTGACAGCCCATAGCATTTCTTACCATTTGCCCAGCCACCTATAAAAGCATGCAAGTGAGCTGGTGTAGGCTCAGATTTCAATTTGTAACTCAAAAACATTTAAAGAAAAAGTCATGTTAATTGCAATCTGGCATTTCAGTTCTCAGGTCACACTGTGTAAATACACT
Source organism: Albula goreensis (assembly GCA_022829145.1). Classification (NCBI taxonomy): domain Eukaryota; kingdom Metazoa; phylum Chordata; class Actinopteri; order Albuliformes; family Albulidae; genus Albula; species Albula goreensis. The sequence goes on from CM040749.1 coordinate 19,743,557, forward strand.
TTAAGACTATCCATCTATCATCTCAGTCATCTGTTTTACTTTGTTTTAGTTAACGGTGAAGTGAAGTCAGAAGCGATCAGATGAAATTAAAAGCAGTATTGGTGTGAGGCTCATTCTGAGTTGTTTGGGCTACATTGGTGAATCTACAGACCTTCCTTTTGGAAAACAATATTCAAATGATGAAGACCAAGAGAAATATCTATAAGAAACATTCTGAATTTCTGTATATTTACACAGAATTACTGATGAATCATGTTTTTCTATAGTTTTGAGTTTGTTATAGTGTCTGGCCTCTTGTTGGTGGTTTAAAAAGAAACTATGAGCAAGACTTGCATCATGTGTTATGGCGGAATGCTCTGCCAAAAGGTGATTGCAGAAAGTATGGACACATAAGAGATTATCATCATCAATCAAAAGACAATATCATTATAAATTATTGAACTGTTTATTCAAGAGTATAACTGTAATAGAAGATGTAAAATGTGAGCAAGGTGAAATCACAAACAAAATAAAATCTGTAATAAATACACTCAAATGCAAGGATATAATTGAAATGAAAAGTTAACAATACAGAATGCTGAGAAGGACTCTTTACCATAAGTGACTGAGATTTTTTTGATCTCACTCAAGTTTGCATGGACCCTGCTGGTGGGTGTCCTGATACCCCTTTTTTAAATAGAGAGCAGGACCTTGCCCAAAGGGACCCCATTGCTGGTTTGTGTGCCTCTGATGAGCATGCAGCAGCAGGTTGTAGCAGTCCACATGCAGAAGTCTTCCTTTTAACATCCTCTACATCCTCCTCAGCACTGGATCTCCTCCTCACACCTCCTTGTGGCCGGTTCCAAGGCACTTTTACACCTTAACCATAATGGCTAGTCATTGCTGTGTGTCCATATTAGCAGAACAACAACTGACCCACCCTCAGTGACATAGGCAATTTGTAAGTGGCTAATCCAAGTCTCATCACTCCCTAATGATAGTAATGCATCACATCTCAGGGAATTTCACAGTGGGGCTAGTCATGTTGTTCCATATGGGTGTGAAAAATAACAACAACAGTAACAGAAAACATGTTTTGACAGACACATACATTTAAATCTTGAACAGCATACAACAATCTTTACAATTAGGTATATGGATGAATGCCAGTTTATGCTATTTTTTAAGCAAGATAGGTATCAGATGCATTTTTGGTAGTGCATATCCTTGAAAGTTATTGAACAATTAAAATACAGTAATCTTTAGCAGTGGTAGAATGCAAAGGTGCAGTACTGCATAAATAACTTGGTAGAAAGTAAAATTGAATAAAATGCACTAATACGAAAATAAATATATATATGTAACTATAACAATATTTATTAGATGAACCTGCGTGAATAAAGTTAATAAAGCACAGAAAATGAATTTTGATTTAATTTTTGTGTTATATAGCAATTTGTGCATCATCTTGAATCCAATTTCCCACATTTAAAATGCACTTTTTGCACACCACTTTGTTTATGGAAATATAATGCCATCTAGTGGTTGATAATAGGACATCATCTCAGTAATACAATACAAATGTGCACAGAAAACAAACCTTTGCTCCTAATGCAAGTTACCTATTTAGTATGCCATGTCTGTGTATTAAAGAAGCTCTGGCTCAAAAAGAACTCTAAATATCATTGGTGTAAATATTATTGCATTAAACTGAAGCACAGTTGCTAAAAATAAAACATGGAACTTTAACTGTGTTTACTGTAAAGAAAGAGCAGAGCGTAATCAAGAACATAAAATAAATCTCAAAAATGACACGTATCATTCAGAGAGTAACATAAAATCATGATAATCTTCTAATGAGATCTTGACTACTCCTGGTTTGTTTGCTGTTTAAAAGTAATGTTTCTGGTTTTTTTTTTTTTTTTTTTTAAAAGATTGATTACAAATAATGGGGACAATTATGTAAGTAACAAATCAATAATGAGATTAGGATAGGAATGAGATTCTTTAAAATAAATATCATATTTCTGTACATTTTAATAATCTGTGGTCCTACTGTATGTTATTTCGTTCCTTAAAATGTAATGCCGCCAAACAGTGTATATACAACATGTATATTTTTTGATGTCTTAAGAGCAGTATCTGGTGAAAGTTCTTCTGTAGGATAAATAAAGCTTTAAATGCCAAAGGCAAAGAATGCCAGTGGGGCTACCCATTCTCAGCTCATTGGAACCAGTCCCTTCTCTGGCTCTTTACTATGGTAAATTAGGCTGTACTTGTGCTTTACTAGTCTAATGGAATCACTCTCTAAATAACTTAAAAATATACATAAAATCACTTGCCTTTTTTAATTCCAATACGAAAATAAAAGTGGAATATGGCCTAATTGAGTGGGCATTGCTTGATTGTAAGAGCTTATGGTCATGGGTTACCATGATGGTAGTTAAATGGTAATGTAAGATTGTAACCCACACAGGTTCACAGCCTGGACTTTCTTCTGGATTTATACGTTGATGACTGGCTGCTTTGGGAAGTCCTGAGGCTGCTTGAGTCCTCTCCAATGGGCTTGTTACGTTTGTAATAATACAGAAACAGAAAGAAACCTAGAAAAGGAATGGAAAGTCATGTTCACATATTCTTCTCTGGTTAATTTGTAGTTTCAAAAAGTAGTGTGTCTTGTATTATTTTATGTTACACTACCCAAACAGTAAGGATGAAGTATGTGGGTCAACAAAAATTCTTACTTAAATTGAATATTGAAATCATTGGCTATGACCACCTGGTCCACCATTACCTCTCTGGTTGTTTTCCTCTCTGCGTACACTGACTAGTTTAGGTAATTCCTTGCGTTGCTGACATTTATTGTTACTTTGAAATGTATCTGGCCTATGATGAAGAAGTATGTCTGTAGTGAAGGAGTCAGCATTCATCTTAACATTAAAATAATCTTCACATGTATTGCATACTGCACAGTTAATACCTTTGAGAATACTCTATGAATGACAGAGTAGAAGACAGCAGTACCAGGGTGCTGACTGCATTTTCAGATAGAAAACACAGTCTGCTTGGATTAGAGTAAGACAGTTTTATGTGAGTCCTACCTTGAAAGGAGTTGAGAATACAGAAAATGTAATATGAAGGTATTCGCAATGGCCCAATGGCAAAAAAGGCAATGCCCCATGTGACTCCCAGAAGGAGGCACAGGCCTAAAATGGTGAATATATCTTTTGCGTGTGTGGCTTTTTGGGCTTTAACCTTATTGATTGTCTTCAAAGCCATAATCTTGTGCACTGTTACGATGAATATGTAGAAAGTGAAGACAAAAACCAGGGCATAATATCCAATGTTCACAATGTAGTGAACAAAGATGTCAGTAACCCAGCACCTGCAACAATAAAAATGAGGAACTATGACAATGTCCCTCCACGCTTCATGAGACTTGATGGTTTTTGTATTGTTGGTGTTAAACTTGAAACTTAAACATGATTGAATATAACTCAGTTGTATATAAATAACTATATTTTAAGATATACTTTATATTGCAACATAATAATTATTGATTAAGCACATAAATAGTCTTATAAAAAGACAGTGTTAGAGACCTAGAACCGGTACAATTACATTTTTAAACTTACATTTTCTCTAAATGCCCTTCATCTGTGCTTATGGTCCGATGACCATATTTTCCAGTGGAAAAAATTACAATCACCACCAGACCAGGAGGTACTGAGGGAAGATTAACATGATTTGGTTTATATTATAAAAATATATATACATATATATGGCCTGAGGCCATATTGAGTGCTTTACTCACCAGGAGCCCAAAAATAAATATTCTTTGTATAAGCAGATCAAGAAAAAATCTGAATAAGCCTATCACAAATATGGATGACATTTCAAGGTGATAGGTCTCATTGAACTCACACCATCCAGCAATGCATATCTTCCACATGTAGTGGGGAATGTTGATGTTGAAGACCTTGACGAGCTGAAGGTACAGGTGGTAGGCCTGGATAGCGAACCAGGAGAAAGAGGAGAGCATGGCATAGTGCATGGTCCCTGCCATGATCTTACATAACACGTCATTCTCCAAGGCGGCGATGGGCTCATTGCACAAGAAGGTCAGATTCAGTACAAATAAAGCGATGAAGAGGTTGATCAAGATCTTGGTGGTTTTGCTGGACTTGGCTTTGCTGCAGAATTAAAGAAGTCCATAAACATTTGATGTAGTTTTATACATATTATAGACAGGTCTGCATAATTAAAGTGCATAAACTGGAGTACAGTACCTTAACAGGAAGTACATGAACAGAGCAACACCTAGAAAGAGCATTGATATGCCACAGCCTGTATAGGTGATATACTTAAGGGATGTCAGATCAGAAAGGCTGATGTTGTTGACTTGTCCTGTCTTGTCAGGGAAGTCCTAGAGAATTACAGAAAAATCATGGCTTTACAATCACAGATCTCTTGTTGGTCACTCGAAATGTAAATAACAAATGGACCAAATAAAATTAATGAGAACAACACATGTGTATACGTCACTTCTATGTATGTTATATTGTATAGCTGCAAAATTAGGGTGGTCTAAAAATAAGGTAATAGGTGATTTATACAGGAAACAATTTCTGTAACAATATTCAAATTCTTAAAATTGTACTTCCAGAGTAACAAACATCTCTGAGCTTCTCATTTATGTAAATCTATAGCTGTGTAACTACACCCTTAAAGACTGAAGCATTGTACTTAAGTGGTGCAACACACTAAAACCCAGTTTACACTAATCCTCAAGGATTTTATTTTATTTTTAACTAAACATCTGCATACTCTTATTCTGTTTTTTGGCAAAATTGTGCCTATATCTGCATAAGGGAGAGTCGTTGTAATTTGTAATCAGTATACTGGCATTTCAGTACAGGACTAACTTTACTTTGTACATTTGCATTTTTTGGGAGAGACAGCAGCCCTTTCTTTAGAATTTATGAAATTTTATCAAATGTTTTATTTTTCATGGAACAGAGACTCACCATCAGAACAGCAAAAAATGTCAAATGATTGCACTGGCATGTTAAGGTATCTTCACTTTCCGAGGTTAGACAGCCATCTCTTGTCCACGTTGGTCTATCTCCTGGGTTAATAATAACAATAACAATAATATATCTTGTATAAAGTTCCCATACTTTTAACTGAAATACAAATTTCATAAAGAAATTATTGGTAAAGGTATACATTCTCAGTAAAACCATGTACTTTAATAATGTGGAATGTGAATTGTGTCAGCAAGTTAAGCTATGGACTTTAAATTAAAAAAATGTAATAACATGTCAACATAGATATACCTTCCCCATTCCAAGAACTGCATGTCAAATTGGCTTTACCCTGTGTGAAGAAAAACTATACACATGTAATATGAATATCATTACAATATATTTAATGAACAGGAAACACAGGAAGAAGTCTTACCTTTGTAAAGTTTCTATAATGAAGGCTTATCTTATCTGTTAGATGAGAAATGTTTCTTCCCATTTCAATGGCGATGACTTCATCATTTAAAGTTGAGGTATTTTTTTCATCCTAAAACATATTTGTAAGAACCATTAACATATATAACTTTTACTGGAATTCTACTTTGTTACACAGGAATGAACCAAAATATGTCATTTAAAACAAAATTATCCAAAAGTATTTCAGTTTTTTATTAATAATACACTTAGATTACCTGACTGTTAGATCATTAGTCTCTTATTTAGTTCAATCTCAGCAAAGAAATAAATGAGCTTTTTATTGTCATACCTTTGACAGTGTTGGAAAAAGAAAAACACCAACAAAGGTGGTCTCATTTTTTGTGGAGTTATTTGCCCTTTCCATTGCTTCTTTTGGAATTGATACTGTAGTTGTTATCTTTTCTGGCAGTTTTTGTACTGCAACATCCTTCTCAAGAATCTGCACCATACAGAAAAGACAAGTGTGACAGTGTATATATACATGAGCCTCAACATTTGCCATAGCCCAGGTCTCAGGAATCAATCCTCCCACCACATTTTGGCCTTAAAACCTCATTTTGCATGGAGCCCACGTTATTACGTTGGTCAAACCGAATGGTGTGCACAGAGCCCAGGTTATTATATTGTTGAAACCCCATTTTGCTCATATAGGCCATTTCACTGCTTTGGACAAACCCCTGGTTTTTTCTCTTTCTGTGATATTATAGTCAAGTGTGAGTGTTTGATTGTTGCTTTTGCTGAAAACACATTGATTGATGATTTCAGGATACACCCTGAAAAATGCTGTGAGTGGATGTTTCAAAGAGTGGATGTTTAGATATAAAGGGACATTGGCCACAGTGCTCACATGAATATTTTCCACTGTGGATGGCACTCAAAATGGAGTTTTGGTTGCGGGAGGTCTGTCCTGACCTGCCAATACCTCAGACGAGATGATGTTTTAAACACTACAAGTGGGAATCATCAAATACCTTGCTGAAAGACGGGTCTGTATTTACTAAACCTCACTGGTTTTTAGTTATGTGCTGGAATTGTTGACCAAAAGGCCAGTAACAAACAAAACACTCTTTGCTCTCATTAGTAGGCACTCTGTTTTCTGAGAATAGCATGTATATCTGTACATGTACTGTGTCATGCATGTTCACTTGACATCAGGCAACAATGCTCTGTGTATACAATATTTGGCTACACATACACATGTTACATCCTGAAGGACAATGTAGTTGAATTGTCAGTGTGATCTGATTAATTCCATTATTTATTTGGTGTATTTTTAGTGTAGTATGCAGACCCCATTTTATGATACAAATCTTTTTATTCTGTCGAGCACCTGTGATAAACTTCTCAATATTTTCTTACTGTTTTACATCCCCCAAATAAGCAATGAAAGACAGACACATTTTTAAGGATGATCTGAAATTCATCACATATATCTCAGTGGGGCAAATGAAGGTTTGCCAACAGTGTGTAAGATCAGCATAAAATAATCAAATGTAAATTCAGATATGACAGACAGTGATGTTAATAATACATGTCATGTTATGAACGTAATAATTTTTTTGCATTTGAGATTCTCAGCCCTGCCAATGTTTTCCATCTTTTTACACTTTATGGTTTTTGATCCACGATACTTACCAGGAGGTCATTTCTGACATTGATTCCAAACATCGCCGCCACTGGTTCCTTTTTGGAGATCAGCTTCAGGAGCCCTGTGATGTTTCCCATTGTGATTTTTGCACTGCTGTAGTTTCCCATCTGATCAACTAGTGATTGAAGATTTGCCATTGCCTTTCTGTCAGATGTAAAACAGAATTAAAATGTACACATAACCTTTCCAGGTAACATTGTGCATTGCAAATAAGCTATCAATGTGGAGTCTATAAGATGATGTTGCAGGAGCTTAAAATGAAAAAACAGGCTGTGGACAGAATGTACATACAGTTTATGAGTAATCATAGCATAATCAGTCATGGACATTTTTAAAAATGTATATGAAATATAAATGTCTAATTATACAGAATTATTTTTATTTGTGCTGTGATTATTGTTAATCATAATGGTGATCATATAGACAGTATTTTGATTAAATAAATAATGATTCTTACGCAGCAGATCTTGCATCGATGGAACCATCTGCTGAGGTTTCAGGTGCTTTAGCAATAATTGTTGTTTCTGGAGGCTTTATTGGGTCAACACATTTTGTACACGTGGATGAATTCTTCGAAACTGTTATGTTGAGAATGTATGTGTAATTTCCTACAATCAATGAGTGAAAAAGATATAATTCCAGATTTTATTGCCCCTTACAGGTAGTGAATGAACATTGGACTCTGCTGATCTCAGGATACTTGTCTCTTTTGCCTTGTACTTGACATTTTAAGGATGAACAATCCTGGAGATTGACCTTCAAACTACTGATACTCTTTACTGATGCTGTCCTCTATGCCTTCACCACTCTATAATAGTGATAATTACAGGTATCAGTTCATGGTGTAGAATAATGTTTCATGACACATCAAGAGAGCGCAAGTATTATAAACTACCATTTCCTGGCTGGGTTTGACCAAACTTTGAGTTTTACAGTGAATAACTAGACGTTTTGATTAGATCAAATAACTCAGTAACTGTCAGTGTAGCTCCACTTATTAAGGCAATTCAATATGCATAGATGTATACTGCATTCATATACATTTTCAAACAACACTAATAACTCATGATGAATAGTTTCTGCTTTTAGGATAAATAGGACAGGTATGAATGTGGGAGAATGTATACACTTGTATGATAATGATAATTATTTCTAATCACTATAAACCTAATATTTATAATTACATTTTACATTATTTAGTAGCATTGTGCTGATTATCCAGAATAATTTGTTGTGCCTACCTTTACAAGTGTTTTCTTCATATAACGTCTGGATACGTGGATTCTGACACATTTGTTTTACTTTCACGTGGAAAATGGAGCAATTACCTTTTAAATAATGGTTATATTCATAGTTATATTCACAGGAAATCATTTCTGAGAAGACCGTTAGAAAAACAGAGTTACATAAAGAGTTACTTGTCATCCATGTCTGCAGCTATGAGTTGTGTAGGCACATATTTAGTTAAATGAGCTTTCAAAATAGTGTAGGATAATAACAGGAGCAAAATCTAAACTATATTCACACAACTTCTCTGTGAATATGAACTAACATTTTACATTTAAAGATGATTTACAGTTAATTTTGTCCTATAAATGAATAGAAAAAACATTGCATTGATAATAGTTGATGACAAGCATAATGTAGATATCATGCGCACAATCACTAGCTGATTTTTGACTTGAAAGTGTAGTGAACAATCAGGATTTGAAGGTGAACTCTTGTAGTCATGGGTTATATCTAATTACATTAATCGCAGAGATGGTGTAATAAGAATATCTACAAGGTATCTCAAGGTAGAGATAACAATACATTTTCACTTATTACTCTCTCTAATATATAACAAAGTGACCTATAACTGCCCTCCTTACAGCAGATCCACATCCATTCATAGGTTCAAATGAAAATGAACCAAGAACTAGAAGTCTTTAAGAAAAGCAAGAGGGGGTGCTATTACATAGCAGGCAAGCTCACAGGTAAATCAGCCAGCATAGTCCTATGGCAGGTAAAGGCCAATTACTAAACATATGTCACTATTGGGGTGACTGTTAACTTTTAACTTTTAATATGTCCAACATAGATACAGACACACACACACACACACACACACACACACACACACACACACACACACACACACACACACACACACACACACACACACACACACACACACACACACACACACACACACACACACTTACAGACCTTTTAAAGAGTTTCAAAAGGTACCTGATTTCCAGTCTGATGGAAAACATGTTTGATTAGCATGTAGGATGTCAGTCAATAACCAAAGACTTTCCATTTGAAAGTAAATCTTTTCCAGATATAAAATGTATGTTTCATTGTGTTTCTCCAAATTCAATCCATATGTATTTAAGATGTCAACTGTGGATAAATGAATGAATACAACATATTATACCTTAACTCACTATACTGTATATCAATAGTCCTGGAAATTGAAATGGTTAGTTATTTTCATGATTGTAGGTTAGACAAAGCCTTTGCTGAAAAAGTCCAAAGGACATTTGAGGATAGTCCATTCAAAATAAGGTTATAATCAAAATAACACCGTCAATGACAAATATTCAAAAATGAGTGCTTAGTGCCGGATGCATGGGGTGTGGCACGAGAGAGTGTTCCTACAACAATTTGACATCCGTCAGAATGACACATGGGTAAAAACTGTTGGTTTACAGCATGAGTAGAGCTTGTATGTTAAAACTAGTGGTGTTCAACCTCAGTCGTAACCTCAGAATTAACAAGCTGTTAATTTTAAAGTGATGGGGGATTATGTACCCTCTTATGCCACATTCCATCAGAAATAGACATGTCAGGTATTTGACTTGCAGGGCAGGTAAAATCAGTAGTAGTGCTTCTCAGACTCAATCCTTGGGGACCCCTTTGTTCACTGTTTTTTTGACAATCATGTGATAACCGTTTGTCAACCCTTTGGCTTAATTAGGATGTATCCACCTGTCTGTGGATGATTTAAACAATTAAAATGTGTTGTCTTTTAATGAAACCATTTGCCTTTAGCACAATGAGATAGAAAACACTAGCTTGTAAAAACTGTGTTATGTCTGATATAGCCATATTCCCAAGTTAACAACATCCCCTTAACTTTAACCTTCCAAATAATTTTAGTCATCCTGGTCCACAACCTTCCTTCCCTTCCAGATAAATTAAATTATACTTATGTTTAGACAACACAACACATATTAGTTGTTATGGCTAGTATTTCCACTGTTCCTATTTTACTTTCATTTGTGTCATGATTAGTGCGTTGAATTGATATGCTGTTTCATATAACATTGACCTGGCAAATTTAAACTGGGATTGCAGTAGTTCTAGCAGCAGAGTTCTAATTATTCCATATTCACTGTGTGGAGTGATACTCATGTGATGAGGTAACACTTCACACATTGTGGTTATTGGTTTGATTTGGAATGTCTCTGAGCCATCAAAAAAGTGTTAACTGTTGTATGAATGGATGTAAATCAACTACACATACTTGTAATGTTTTTTTTACTATATACTCAATGTAAGGGTTTAACATGGAAAGTATTGTTTATAATAGTAAAATATGTGCATTGGAATACCCAGAAAAATGAAAATGCCACATCCTGCTTTTAAATCTTGTATTCATATTTGCATCAACATATACATGCTCTGCCCTTGAACAGGTATACAGAAAGTGAACAATGCTTCTATGCTATATATACTTTTTATTTCAAAATCTTACACATAGCCCTATTTTGGGGATGATAGACCAAAATTAGCACACTGACTTTCCCAGGAGCTTCTCCTGCCTAATAGCAGGCATAAAATAGGGACCCAATTCTGTTTAATTGAATCCCTGGCAAATTTTTAGATACAGAATTCTGTACTCACCCTCTTTGCGTCTGTCAAACGATATGATGCAGTCGTTATTTGTATGGTTGCACTCTGGGAAAAATTAATTGCCATCATTTATTTTTGAGTTGTTTGTGTAATTTATACACAATGACCTTTACAATAATTTATACACAATAGTCATTGTTGTTGATTGATCTCTAACAAGGTATTCATGTAGGGCTGAATTCAGACCTGCACTTAAGTCTCTCATTCTCACGATGATAAGTTATGCAGAAAAAGCACTTCAGCACAGGTATGAATTCAACCCATAATGCATTACTGTCACGCATTATCAGAATAAACTCTTTGATCATTAAAACTAGCCACTGTTGCCTAATTCCCTGATTTAAAATATGGCTATAAAATGTGGTCTTATTTGGATTTGAAACAATTATTTACCTGGTTGGAATTCAATCCACAGAAACTAGACAATACATAGAGTAAGAAGAAAAACTCTGGGGCTATGCATGGATCCCTAGTTATTGCACTCTAGGTCCACTTTAAAGGCTAAAGTTCATGTTTTGTTGTTTGGTAAAACAGAGATTCGGGAGAGAAACTCTCAGACAACCCCTTCACCTATCACTCCCCCGGTTGCTACAGGTATAGAAACACCACGTACCTGTTACCCATCGTGCTTCGCATCTCCGGCATCCCACCTCCTCCCCATCTCCACCTTCATAATCCTAACTATTCTCCCTATTTCTTTCAGCCAAAAGGCAGGGGGGGGGTTCCCTCTCACGAGGACGCGACGACTCCTCCCCCTTTTGACTCCAAGCCCAAGTTCATTCCTTTCTATCCCTTATCAATAAACTGCTCTTAAATTCTATATCGTTGTCTGAGAGTTTTATACTACTGAATAGTAAAAATGGGTTGAATTACTCATCTTATGATGACAATGTAAACTAAAACATTTGAACAATTTTATCTCAAATTACAAATCAAACTTTCATTGTTAATTGTTATATAACAGAGTTTAAGAAAACAACAAAAAATATATCATCTATATTGCTTAGAATTTAGATAAATACAACATATATTACATGGTGTTTCATAGTATATATTACATAAGCTTTTCTTTCTATATTGTTTTTAGGGTCCAAAAAGTGAGTATGGCACAAGGGTTAAGGTACACTATAAATGTAGAAGAACTTACTCTGCAAGTGGCATTGTATGATTCCTTCATATGTATCTTCAACTAACAGTATCATAGCCTTGTCTTTGAAACAGGCTGAGACATCAGGTTTTCCACAAGAAGGTGCTAAACAGAAAAAGCACTTTTATTGCTTTGAATGGGGAATTAGTAACAAATAAACAGTTTGTTTTATTGAATTTCGGTCATAAAAAGTGTGAAGAGCTCATACTTTATCCCAACAGCCACAACTGGAGCTTGTTCCAATCACACACAATGCCCATTGAAAAACATTTTTCAAGTACATATTCTTTTCAACAAACACCACTGTATATAGTAAACACATTTCTTCCACAGTGTTTATATAGTCAAGCACCATGGATTCACATTTGGTGTAGACTATATGTGTGAGGGCCATTCTATGAGCCAATTATTTGCGAGTTACTGCTGCCCCCCTTTAGATGTCTGGTGTGTTCAAACAGTGATATTTTCAACAAGTACTGTACTTTGAAAACAAGTTTTTTTCAACCACAATTTAGAAAATAAATTAATTAATGAAATTTAAATTTTAAAGTATTTGCAAAATATCTAAACATGTTTCATGCCTTATGTAACAATTACTTACATATATTTATCATAATTTCCAAAAACAATTTGCTATTAGATTTTGACAATTCCTATGTGAATTGTCAGAGTTGATCTTGAATGTTTATTATTTATTATTTTCAGCGTAACCTTTCTTAGGTTAGTACACATAAAGCTTTAATTTGAATTGTTTTCTATTAGAACATTTTGCCTTTGAAGCTGTACTTTCTGTCTTACTTTATGTTTTCCACAAGTGTTTCACAGAACAATGTTACATGTCTTCTTTCTGGTCAGTTTGGTGTAAAAGCAACAGTGCAGGTACTTTTCACTACAGGCATACATGGATATACAATACATACTTACATGAAGCAGTTGTTTCTGTACTGAGGCAGCTCAGTAGAACAGCTGTGAACTCAAAACATCTCCACATTTTCCCATTCATAATGCACATTGACTGAGTCCTCAGGCACCTGACAGAACGATTAATTGTCGCTGATTATCAGTTTGAATCGCCAACATTTGTGAATCCAGATTACATAGTCTATCACTGCAGGATGTACTTTGGAAAAGACAAAGATCCATAAAGGTCAATAATTGAACACAGTGTCTAATTCAGCATCAATATTCCAAATCATACTTATAATATCTTAACAGACACAAATATGCATCTAATAAAGAGATCGAACTGATTCTCACCTGAAGGATGCATGAAAACAAACAAGTGTATAGACATCAAGTTGGCAAATGAGTTAATTTTTGAGGTTCATTTTACATTTCACTGTGCGCACTTTTAAAAATAAATAATTTTGCATGAATGAGTTATATGTGGCTAAATTTGCTTTGCAAAGTAGCAACATGTTCAGATGTATAGCACCCATTGTCCTATTCCTGTTTGGAACAAACTTAATGCCATTGCCAGCTGAAGTTCTGTACAAGGTTTTGAATATCAGTGCTTCTCTTAGCTTCTAATATGACCAATGGCGTTCCATTTTTATCTGCAAAGACCTTTGCCTGCTTTTGTTTCCATTTTCTTGTTTCAGAAGTACCCTTAAAACCAATAGCCATCAATTTTGTATCTGAATATGCCAGGTATGGACATACCAAGCAATATTCCAATGCCTTGAAAAAGGAAAAACTGGTTAAGCACACAATTTAAAGATTGATCCAAATAAAAGTCCGATAATCATCACTCTTTAAAGAGTACCTTTACATTTAGTGTCTTGATGTATTCACAAACAAATTCTCAATAAAACATGATGTATGGACCGATCTCAAGTAGTATTAAACATATGCTTCCAACTGGAATATACCATTATTTGGGTTTTATCACATAGATTATTGCAATGATTGCTTGATTGCTGCTATTTCAAAACTTACAAATTATATTAAAAACCTAGTTTATCCGTTCATTAGGACCCATGGCTTGACATGGCAGGCATTGCAGATATTTATCACAGAAAATGCCAACTGGAAATGAGAGGACAAGATAAATACTGTGGAGTGAAAACTAACCTCCATCCGCTGATGTTGAAACTCACATCAGACATACAATCCTTTTGAAATCACCTGTTTCTAAGAGTTGAAAGATAATCTTTCCTATTGATTATCTCTACTCTTGTGCTTCTGTCGTCTTGTTTATTTTTATTTATCTCTGGTGGTATGTGTCTAAGCAAATCAGCCATTTGCATCAGAGTCACCCAAAGCCACTATCTACCCACCAATCTACCCGTAACTAGCTTTACACATGTATTACTTACATATTTATTTATTGAAATACAGCACAATATGTATTGCAATGTAACTAGAATGAAATCCATCTTCACACTTCAAGCAGATTTATATACATAACTATTCTCCATAGAGCTCAAACAAATTAGATTTTTATTGTGTGTTTGAATATTTAGAAAAAAACAATGGTTCAACAAATTTAAGGCCTAAAAACATTTTTGGTATAATTTCCATGTCTATTTCTTTGGAAACACACACACACACGCACGCACGCACACACACACACCGAATATTACAGGTGCCTCCAAATACTGTGGGAAGCATGGGAAGAGTTGAGGATTCATTTGTGAGAGTGAAGGAGAGATAGCCCACAGGGACATTGAACAGAAACAGAAAATAAACTTCTTAAGGGTTTTATGTTGTAAAATGACTAAGCATAATGTATATTATTTTAACCTTTAATCTTGTGTGAATAACTTCATCTTGTGATGTAATATTCAATTTTAAAGCTACATTACAATTAACATTAATACTCAGAAAAACTATATATTCCGAGTTCAGTTTAAGTTGATTTAAATAAATTGCAGAAGCATCAATAATGTTACATTTACCCTAAACTGACAATGCCCAGGTATTCTTACAGGTAAGATGTTTCAGGTTGCAATGGAATAATGGTGGAACAGATACGCTCCGCATTCCCTTTTTCTGTCTTGTTTGTCTTGATTGAGGTTCTTGTTTTGGTATTTCACTGGTTGCTTAATTGTTACACATGCATAACAATCATTATATGTGTAGGTATTACAGGTTTCAGTACAAATTATCAAAACCTTAGAAAACTTTCGTAGAGGACACTTGTCCTTCAAGTTTATTCTACTAGGCGTGTCATGTAGATGTAAATAGCTTATTGTCCCTCAACAACATTGAAGGGACTGATTATGCTCACTTGTGAAGTCAATAAAAAAGAGGGAGGCTTATCTGCCTCTGAATCACTGTTTAGACATCTTACTTAATGCTCATTTACAGACTTTAACCAAAAATTCAAAGCTTCATATTTTAATTTAATTAAAAAGTAATATAATCCACATTTCCGAAATTAATGATTATATGTACCGTACGTATTTTATAAATATTGTACCAGCAATGTAAATATAAAAAAGCAATCATCAGCCCAGACAACAAAAAAAGTAACCGGTTTTCCCAATTTACCTTTTCTGCAGGAAGTTCAGAGAGCAGTGTGGAGTCTCACAGCATGCCCCTGTTGTTGTCCTGAATGATACGTAATTTACAATGGAATGATGACATCAGTATTCTGTCCCTGAGTGATGTGGTGGCCAGCAATACTTCCTAACCACAGGTGAAGGTCATGTTCCAAATTCAGTCGGAATCATGCAGTGCATCACTGTTGTCCCAGGCAAATATTTAACAGAAATGTAGTTATGCACCTTATCGTGTCCATGGCAACAGTGACTCTCTTGTGCCCTGGTACATTATAAAACACCAGAGATAGAACAGAGATGGAATTTCAGTCAATCAAATGACTCTCTCAGTATACACAGGTCCAGTTGCTGTGGCTGCCTTATCCATGTATGCAAACAGACTGTGTCAGTACAAACTGATAGACATGCAAGCATGAACTCATATGATGCTACACTCACTGGCGCTTTCATGCATGTGGAAGCATACACATGCATTCGCATGTATAAGTATACACATACACATGCACGGACCCACTGAGATACATCCAGTTTGCAGGCACATCCACAATCACTAAAATAATTATTTGTGAATGTATGTTTGACTCTGCACCTGTGATCCGCTTTCTCAAGGTTGTGGGTGTGGTGCCCTTATAGCTCTCACAATAGCTTGGTCAAAACAACAAAACATCAGACAATAATTACCCCAACCCTATGGCTGCGGTCAGGGCCTATCAATATCACAATAATCAGGCCTGCTATTGTGTTGCCATCAGAATCGTCAGGCATCAGGGTCTCAGTTTCAGGGTAGCCAAGTAAACAGCCCAACTCGCATGATGGACACAGGAAACCGAGCGGTCAACAGGGATAGACTTCCACTGGTCAGTCACGGGGTTGAGGGAGTGAGAGGTCGGGTGTGAAGACTCTTATGCTGCCCGGTCTAGGATGGGTCAGAACATCCTGTACTTAGTAGAGCCTGGACAGCACTTGCTCTGATGCAGCTAAGCAACAATTCCTCTTTTGCCTGATGCTGGGTACTGAGAGGGAGGGCATAACCTGATGGTGTAATGAGGCTGAAATAATTTGCATGGGAGGCAGTGTTCTTGCCAAATGGCAGGCAAAGTATGGGGAACCAGTATAAAATAAATTATTAAAATTGTGAAGATGAACAGGATTGTAGAAGCATACTTCCACATGATCAAAAGCAACTTTCTGAAATACCCCACTAATTTTAAACACTTATTGATAAGGAAAGATTATTCTATTACAAATTAGAGTATAAAGATTCCACATGTCCACAACACCCTTACGAATAACCACAGAACTGACACTCTGCCACAGTTAGTCTCAAAAAACTGTATGTTGTGAGCTTCACAAATCGGAAATATATGATGGGGATGCCATTGGTCAGCAACTTTTAATGCACAACAAAAAAAGCCTAAAATCTTTTAATCAGTGGAAGAAAGTAATATTGTCTGACAAGACATCTTTTGTCTTTTCTACAATTGAATGGGCTTATATTTGACAAAAGCCAAAATAAAAGGAAAGCTTTATATGGTAATGGCAGTGAGCTTGTTAGAACAATTGGATACAAGGATCACTGTGGTATAGTTGCAGCCAAGAAATACGAAGCCATTTTAGACAATGAGGTGCACCAAATGATGCAAACCTGTTCCCTCATGATGCTCCTATATTTTGAGATTATAATGCCCCATGCATACTGCTAAACAGTTGATTCATGAGTAGCTTCAGGAAAACCAGGATGAAGATTCAACACTTTCCATGGCTCATGGAAATTATATATTTTAGATTTAATTATCACTGAAATTTTATGGGAAGGTATAAAACCTAGAATGTGGAATAGATTTCCCCCTCTTTCATCTGTCAAAGGACCTGGGGCTCTCCTTCTTGAAGAATGGTCCATAATCACATTTGTTCAAATCTTTGGTAACATAAAATGGCAAATGGTGACTGTGTGTGTGCAAATGAGCCAGGGTGTACAGAAATATTTTCTCTGGTGTCAAAGTATGGTGTTTGATTCATAGAAATATCTAGTTAACTGGCTATTTATGCTAAAGGTTTCTTATTGTTTAAAATATTCCAAAGTAGTTTGAGATATTCTGTTTAACCTCAAGGTTAAACAGGAAGCAGGCCTTACATTTCAGGATGTGACAGTATACCATGTAATTAATGCTGACACAGTACTCTGAGTAGTTCATTGCAGGAACAGAGAATGTGCACAAAAATTATAGTTTATTGTTTGCTTGATATTTATCTTGACTAATGACCAGGTATAAATGTTATATTGTTTTATGTTTCATAGTATTTAAAGACTGCACATTTCAAACATTTGGGAAAAATAAGATTTAAGGTTTAAAAACAGGATTGATTTAAAAAATGTTAAGGTAAGTTAAAAGCAAAAAAATACAACAAACAGCCTATCCAAATTATCTGTAAGATGGCAGAAAAAATGATCGCCACAAACTGACAAACTCCTGATTGATTTAGAATCCACAAGGGGCCTTCAGCAGTTCACTTTAGCAGATAACATGTTTGTAATTGAATTGAAGCCTGGCTGTCAGTGAACTAAGTTGGTTAGCTCTCTAACAGTAAAACAAAACACATTTAAAACATTTTGATTTGATCATTGAGTGTGGAGTTATTGATTCTGGGTTCATTGACTGCCTGATTTCAGGTTAACTCACTGGATCGATCAGTGGGATCAAAGAGTGATGTCATTAGTTTTCCATCAAGAGAAATGTTTCACTCAGCTTTGTATTAGCATAAGATGCATACATGCAGTTTCAGAGATGTCAGACTCTGCATCTGAATGGCATTATTGTTAATGTAAAGGCAGTAGGAATGGGTGGGATTGTATTTGAAGGCAGTAAGAAGACTCACTTTCAGGTCTCCTCCTCTCAGGTACTTTTCATAATTTTTGCACAACACAGACAATAGTCAGATTTATACTTATATCTGTCATGGCTGGATTGTCTTATGCCATTGAATGTTCACATCTATTATGTCTCAAATATATGTCTTATTAAGGGAATGATAACGGGAATTACATAAATGAGTATACATTTCTATGGGTAGAAAAAAATAAAAATTGCAGAATGCACTGTTCAAGCTGCTAAGGGAAAATACCTTAAATTAATAATGGTTTTGAAAATGAACATCATTACAGTTGCTAGGGAGATACACTTGCTCACTCTCTTCCTTTTTTCCAAAGGGTTTCCAAAGGCTCTGTTTTGAAAGCTTAAACAGCTGAATTGTTAATACTCTTCTCTGCAGCTACTCTAGGTATTTCATGAAAAAAACTTGGTAATTGGCTCAGCAGTGTATGGATGATAAATATTTAATGTGGTATAATAGAGCCGTTGCTCTCCTCTTGTGACAGGCTGCTGCTCGGTGTTGTGGTATTAAGAGAGACTGAGGCACACTGGGATTGAACTCGCTGTTCCTTTAGTGAATGTGGTACGAGTTTGGTGAACCCACTGAAAACACCAGCTGCTGCCCGTCTGTCAGTGTCCCACCATGAGATCCTGGGACAGCTGTTTGGGAGGGTGGGCTCATTCACTGTGGCGAGCAGCCTGGGACACAATAACGAAAAGCATCAAAAGGCATCACTCCACACAGTGGTGCATTAGGATGAGTACCACACCCAAACTCTCTACCTCCTCACCAGAGAGCAGGCCTAGGCCATAGAGTAGACCTGAGTCTACAAATGTACTGTAAGCTTGATTCTTCTGTTCACACTCTTCTTCCTCACACCATCAATTTGTGAGAAATGGTTGAAGCTGGTTTTCTTAACATCATACATTTTGCTGAGGAACTGATGTCTTGTTAGTGTCAATCAAGCAGAATCATTTTACTAGTTTGCATGAACAGACAATTGGATGTACTACTCTCAGAAATCATTAACTTTGCTCGGGCAAAGTACTGTGCTGAACTCCCACTAGTTATTCCTTCAATTCCGTCTTCAAGTCAATCTCCTGCAATAGTAAACATTTACTAAAATACCACTTAAGAATTAAGACTGGGCATAGTCTTTTAATAGTTTTTTAATAATAATTTATTGCCAGTGGTTGACAAGAAAGTACCTACATTAAAAAAGCAAGAAGAGCAATCAAACCAAAATGCAGGTGTTGTACGATGTTTGTGTGGTTCAAGTGTCCATGATGACTCCTTTTTGAGTTTTGCACACAGAGCAGTGCACACAACGGTTCTCAGTTTATACCTCACAACCAGATTGTATATAGGTTATGATCTGTTCTCAGTGTCATCAATAAAGCTACAGATGAATGACGATGAGGTACAGGCGGTAGTATTTGCTCTAGTTTTGTAGGACAGAAGGACAGTATTGGCATGGGTCTGTGTGAAAGGGAGGAGCAGACGGCTGGCATGTTTGGGATGTGGAACATCACAGGGAGTGGGGGTGTTCCTGAATGGGACAGTGCGTGGCTGACCCCTCTCCCCGTGCCGCTGGCTGCCCTGTGTCAGAAATAGCAGTGGAGTCACAGACAGCAGCTGGGGCTGTGGTTGTGTTTCCCAGCAGGCCGGGGCATGCGCCCGCAGGAAAGGGGAATCCACAACAGGTGCCCGGCACAGAGTGGCCTGATTGAGACGCTGCCCTGGCCCTGAGGTGACTGACACATTCCTGCTCCACCAGAGGTGAACAGGGCAGCCAGACCTCATCCAAACGTGTCTTACAGGGAATCTCTTAAAGGTCATGGGACTTTATTGTGTGCCTTTTGTAGGCTGTGGTATCATTGGTCAACCTTAGGTTGCTTAATTTTATTTATAAATTATGTTTGTAGTGATTTTCACATCATTCACCCAAATTATGATTTATAGGTCCATCAACGCCTGGCTTCTTATGCATGTTATTTTCTGTGGCTCTCTTTAAGTAGTGTATCGACTTTGTTTGAATCAGCTTTTTAAGTACAGTGCTATCAATAACAAAAAGGTTATTATTGTGATTATGGAACGCTGTGGTTAACATGATTGAATTAAACCTGAGAAGGGAGTAATTTTTTTCATGGCATAATTCTTGCCTCAGCCTGATGCATTTTAACGCATTCGCATATGATTAATGTGACACTGCGGTGAGGTCACTGAATTCTGTGCTGCTGACTGCAAAACCTGATCAGCAAAGCGATGAAATATTTCACATCTGTGAAATAAATCAAATCACTGCAATCTGAACCTTCTGTTGTTACCGTTACGTCTGCTTTCCCTGGTCCCAATACAATCGCTTATAGTCTAAAAGCAAAAAAAAAAAAATTGGTGGGAGGGAAAAAATGCGTAAACATAATTTATGACCCCAAGAGCTTTTAAAAAGCAAAACAAAACAGGGGGTCGTATTTCTCACATCAATTTTTCATTGGTTTTCTTTTACAAAAGGTCACAAGGAGGCACCTTATACTAGTCAACTTTGTGTATCTTAGACCTCACACAAACAAACAAACACACAATCAAAAACAACAAAAGCGTACACACCCACTCAAAAACACAGGGTGACGAGACAGAGGAAATTAGTCATGGGTAAAAGGCTATTGTGTCATAGTGGCGGGTGTAAATGCACTGCACACATACAGCCTGCAGCTATCCCCATATTATACAAGCCTCCCTGGCCAAAATGACATGGAAAAAGTCACACATCATGGCGGAGCAGTTTGACTTCAGAACATCACTGTGTACCTGATTGAATGACACCACATTCTTTGTAACAGATATCAGATGATGCGTCTACAATCAAGTCATATATTTCAGCTTTGAAACATGCATTTAAGTTATGTTCTTAAAAAATATGTATGAGTAACAGCATATAGATATAGTATCCTGTACTCATGAGAAACAAAACATACATGTGTTCAATAAATATGTTTTGATATCTCTGAAACAGACAGGAACCATACTTACACCATTGAAGTGTTATTAAAAAGGTTTGTATCAGTGTTTCATGTACCATATAGGAAGATTATCAAATATTTGTGTGTTTGCAATATGCCCTGTGACCAGCAGAGGGAACAAAAACACACTAGGTATGTAGTGTATACTAATGGGCACACAGGACACAGTCATGCTGCATTTAGCTGAAGTAATGAGAAGTAATATACTAACCAGGGTAAAGATATCCACCCTATGCATATAAAGGTTTAATGCATCCTTGCTGGGAGCTGGTTTTCATTTCACCATGAAACCTGGAATCTCAAACTAAGGGTGGAATAGAGGGTGTTGCACATTTCAGAATGATTACCCTGAATGCCACAGGACCTGCCTAGGAAGCCCAGGGTGCTGTGCTCTGAGCTCCAGAGGATGGCATGGAATGCTTTGATGTGGCTGAGGGTTATTTTCACTCCCTCCCCTTAAAGAACTCTGAAATATTTATCTTTCCCACTGGTCACTAACTCCATGTTCCACTGCCTTCAGCTTCTCACTTTCCAGGGGTCATGCCAGCACTGTGCGCTGTGACATCATCAGTCTGCAGCAGTCCGGGTGTCTCTCGTAAACCTACCCTTGGACCCCTGGGTGGTAGACACCCGGGGGACAAAGAGCGCAGTTTTAAGTGGGTCAGGTAGAAAGCAGAGCAGGCTAAGGTTGTGACACAGGAGTGCGGTGAGGACAGGGTGCAGGGCCGCAGGGGGCCAAGCGGGTCAGCTAATCCCATCCCGGCTGGAGAGCACAAGCAGGTGTGAAGAGCCTGACAGCTCCAGGATTACAGACCAGGGGCCGCATCACAATAGAGGTGCGAAGTGGGAGAACAACAGCCTCAGATTTCTATGAGGGAAAGTAGACAAAAGCATTGGAATCTTGGGCTGGTGGTGATTGAGGGTCATTAAGGAACCTGCTGAGCAGGCTTTGTTGAGGGATGCTAAAGGAAAAGAGATAATGAAGAGGTTAAAGGAGACAAATACAGCACTAAATGGGTATTTATGGCTGTGAGGTGCAATAGGAATCCCTTTAAAATGGGCCAACAATGTATTCTAATTCTGGGGTTGGGAACCTTGGTCAAGAAGTGGTTCTGGGTTTTGTTTCATCCAAACTATTCTTTGGGTTAATGGATTAGCCTAATAATCACTTTAATGAATTCTGCAAGTTTAAGGTACTGCCATATCTTGTACCTACAGTTCTGATTCGGACACTCAGGACAAAATGTATTACTTGTTCTTATGTAACTTGGGTTGAGCCTTGTACTTTTAATATGTATGATTTAGTACAATACTTAATCAGAAAGAAGGAATGTCATAACAATAATGCAAGGTTTAATTAAAAGTCTTACAAAAAATAAAACGCAAATGTTTAGTGTAGAAGTAATGAAACTGCAAGAGCATCATTGGACGTCACAGACTTTTACACCTTTATAACTGTAGATGTGTGACTATTTTAACGTGGAACACAATTCATTGTAGGTGTTAGCTGTCGCACAGCATCAAAAATATAGGACACCAAAAATATCTTACTTACCCTTAATCAATGTCAGGAACATTGAATAACTTGAGGCAATTGCATTCATATCAAACAATACAAAACATGTCTCCACAACAGAAATGCACAAAATCTGGTACAGGATTGCTGACAATAATTTTAACATGAATATTTTTACATAACATATCATGTGATCTGTCATATTCTTGTATGGGTGGGTATTCTGCTTTGTAAGCTAACACTTGCAATTTATGACTGGTTGATGGCACTAGTCATTTCACTAGATGCTGGCAGGATGAATTAAAAATTCATTCAAAGAATGCTTTTTCAGATTCTCCACAAAGGTGACTCACTAGCGTGGTCATTACTTCCTTTATGCTTTCATCTGCCATATGACAAAAGACCATGGTACATGAATCAAAAATGTTAACACAAAACAAACATATTTTGAATGTAGAACATTAATTACAAGGAGTCTACACATATGCAGAAATTATATAATCCAAAAATATGCTCTTGGGTTCAACTTGTTACATCCTTGAAAAATTTGACTTTTATACCACATATTACTGCAACCTCAGAGGTGAGGAGAAAGTTTTCTGAATGCTTCCTTAAACACTGGAAAGCCTTTACCTGTGGAACCCTCTCAGCTTAATCTGCTCTGCTGCATTTATTTCATTCTGTCAGCACATTGGGCTTTGCCATCCCTGACGACATCACTCAGGTAGAATGATGGGGGATGTGTCTGCTGGCAGTTCATTTATCTTGCTGGTGTTTTCCTGGGTGCCCCTGGCTGACGTATGCTGTGGAGGCACCCTGGAATGACTGCCACCCTCCTGAATGATTCATGAGCCTCTTGGGCTGCTAGGTCCCTATCCTGGGCATTCTTCCAAGCCCCAGCAGGAGCTGGGCTGAGCAGAGTAGGCATCCCTCTGACAGATGTACTCGAGAGGGAGGGAAGTGAGTTTAACATGGGCGCTGACAGACTCAGGGAAAGCTCTAAATGCAGCTTAGGGAGCAGAGCTGTGATGAGCATCTCCTGTGTGGGGACAGCAGGAGCAAGAACAGGGCCTGCCAAAATAACAGGTGATCTACCTGTGTGGTCATGTGACATCCTGAAAACTGTCACTTGCCATATGACAAAATACAATGGTAAATATAGGGATAATTTAGGGACAAAATAAAATCAATACCAAACATAAAAATTATTTTTTGTGTAAAACATGATTAAAAAGGATTCTACTGATTTTTTCATAGAAATGTAAAATTAATTAACAATACATTTTGGCTATTAAGAATTTTAAAATCAATGTTTTAATGTGTGAATTTCTGACACAGTTTAGAACAGATCACATAGCTGGTTACAGGTGTTCCAGTCACAAAAATGGCAAGAAATATTTCAAGTATGATGGGATACAGCCAGCAAGGAGAATGAATCATGACAGAGGAACAGTGCTCACATCTGAAAGCTCATTGACAGTGATCAATGGATAGACTGTGTATAAGATAGTTGCTGAAAACCACAAAACAATAAAATATAAATTGCCACATAAATTGCAACAGAAATTAGTTTAATGAGTTGTGACCAAGTCTCAACAAAAACTTTGTACAATGTGGCTTTCAAGTCCCTGATATATATGTAGGGCTTTCATTCAGGAAGCTGATAATAACCAATTACACCATGCAACTCTACATACATGTTCTAGTATTATGACCAAAAAGCCTGAAATTCTGCATGCAAGAAGTAGATAAATGGTCTGATTAATAATTTTTTACTCTTTTTATTCTACCTCTGAATGGCTTTATGTTTGGAGAAAGTCAAGGACGCATTCAACACTCATCTTTTAGGAGTCGCTGGCTTCCATGATTACTTTTCATGGCAGAATTATTTACAAGGAATACAAAATCTTTTTTGTGAACCAGGTAAACTTATTTTTAATACCGATGAGATGGCCTTTATAATATTTTGTCTACCCCCTGTAGGTCTGTGTACTCAGTGACTCCAAAAGGGTTCTTCTTGAAGGAATGAAATCCTACCCACGACTGTTTGCATCTGAAGAGCGCTTTTTGCATATGAAGAAAAATGGTTTGTCAAGCGTTGTTTATAAGACAAAAGGTTCAATCAAGAACCCATTTTTTTGGAAAGGAGATCTTTAAGGATCTTACATAGAAGGCATGTGTTCCTCTTGCAATACATTTTTTTTTTTGTAAATTGTCGTCTTAAATAGGACAGTGTTTAATCAACAAGCATCATTCAGTAAACTGAAAACAATCTGAAGCCTTGTGTGCTTGAACAAGATTCTTACCCTCAAAAACAATAAATATTGTCAAAGAGACTTCAGAGCTAGTGCTATATGTCCTAAAGTGCTATGTGTCATAAACAACAAGACTTTACATGTTCTCCTTATGTGAGAAAGCTCAATTATGTTTAATTTCCACTTCAATAGATCACTGTGTTCCAGTAAATGGTTGTTAGTGGAACAGCATATTTGTTCAACAATCTTGCTTTAATTTGTTCATTTGTTGTGGTAAATGGGAACCCATACTGAGTCAAATTCTCCCTGTAGAGTTGCTCCAGCAAACCAGAGAATCAGATTTGGAGAAGGCTGATATCTAAGGCGGTGCATGTATGCATTGGATTGATTCCCAGATTACTGTTGTGCCTCGTCTTTGAAGAAGTTAAAAGTGTTTCGGTTTTTTTTTTAACTGAAATTTGGTAAATTTCCTTTTTCATATAGATAAATGGATCTTCCTAAGTCAGATGTATGTGTAATATTCCGGGTAACTCTAGCCATTTATTGACATGGTAACATCTTTTCCCCTTGATTTTTATCAATACGTAAAGTGTGTGTATATAAAAGTGAATTAATAGAAAACTTTTGATATGTGAGAGGCAATGAGGAAGCTTATTATCACTTTTTTATCTTCAGAATTCTAGAAAAATAAAAACATTCCAGTTAAACTTTGTGTTCCACTTGAAAAGCAATAAATGCAAGTGTGAAAAACTGACATAAGACAGTAAGACATAAGTCTGAATTTAGCTGGAGTCAGTATGAGCTCTACAAATGTGATCCCATTAAATCTTATACTGTTCCCAAATGTTCAGCATGTCTGTTGTCAGCTTAAGAGAAACGGAACTGAGGGAGATGGCAGTGGTTCTGTCTACATGGGCTTGAAGCTGCATAAGACCAAAGCTATTTGCAACAGCCTGGAACATGTATATGTGTACACACACGCACACACACACACACACACATACACACCCATGCATGTGTGTACATAAGCAGATACACAAATAGCTGGTAATAGTGGAGCACTGGGCCTGATCAGCTGCTGACGGTATGGGAATGGGTCATGGATACGGGCTGAAGAGCAGGGCGTGCGCTGGTTCTGAGGGATTCCACACGCCACTGCTGCTGCCATTAGTACAGGAGTCCCAGGAATGCTTCACAGCTTATGAGGGCTCATCTGCTGTCTGTTTAGCAGCATGTGCTGCTGTGATGGCAGATGGGGCTGTGGTCAAACAGCGCTCACTTGAAATCATACATGAGCAGCGGAGAACGAGCAGGGACCAAGTGGGACCTCTTTTGGTACATCTAAGAAAAGGACAGCTATTACACTTTAATAAAGAATGTAGTGCAAAATATGAATTGCAATCAAAGATATCTGAACTGGCATGAAACAATTGCATCCTGTGCCTTTAAATTGCTCAATGAGCAGGAAGCATTGAGGGTCAGAGAGGTTGGGTTGAGTAAAGCTTTATAACTGCCTCCCCGCCCCATTTTTGAAAAAGGGATGTGTGCTGGGTGATGTCACCCATCTGACCATGGCAGATAAGCAGCCCAAAGACAATACCTAGCCTATGCTTTGCAGGCAGGGGGTGAAGGGACATTTTTGGTGAAGGTGATGTCATCCCCCCTCCCACCGGTCCAGCTGCAGGTGGCCTGTGACTCTCTGAATCACAATGCAGCGCTTTTGCCTGTGAATGAGCCAGTGGAATGGAGGTGTGAACACACCCTGCTGCGGTCCAGACTGTGACAGGCTGCTTCACACTGGGCCCCACCTCTTTTCTCTTTATTTACACAGGCTAACGTTCCTGCACACTGCTTGTATACAGCAGGTTAGCCTCCCCCAAGGCATGTTGCTTATGGGGATAAGTCACATTACTCTCCTCTCTCTGCTTCAGACAACTAAAGGAACAAACCAGAATGGAGCCCCGGGAAACACAAGCTCACAAAATTATTTGTCATGACAGGTTTGCTGTCAGCATTTCAGCGATGGATCTTTAAAATGAATACCTCAGGTTTTTTTGTTTTATGGAGTCATAATTAATAATGCACAATTTGAAAGGTCATGTGAAATTTTCTTGAAAAGAAGGTGTTAAGATGTAAAATCTTGATTAGGCAAGTGCATTAACTCCCCATCCCCCACCTTATCACATGTATTCATGTATGTATGCAAGCCCAGAGACACCCAAATGAGCATGCTCTGACAAACCCCAGCAATGCTGAACTTTTTGTCACCACTCAAAGCAGATCATTTGCCTAAGATATGAATTTATTAAGACTGCAACCCAACAAATACACAAGCACAGGGATTAGACTGAGGACAATTTCTCCCTCTTTAATGATGACACATTCAATGTGTAGGTTATGCTATCTAGAAAGAGAAGCAGATAGCAAAAATTGTAGGTATGTGTATTCTTTGATTTCTTCCTGAAAGTTTTTCTGTGAAAATGAATGAATTTTCTTTTTTTATGTAATACTGTATTAACTAAGTAAGTGATGTTATGAAACATGAAATGCTTTGACTCTTCCAGGCACAGATTATGCTCAGAGGATATATTTAGCCCTGCTAGGCAGCACACTTTCACTCTGAGGGTTGTCTTCCCTTCCTGTTGAGTTTAACTCTTTGAGCAGTGTGAGCAAGCTGTAAACAGGCCCCCCACTCCATGACACACAGTGCCACACTCATACACACATTTTTATGATCAGCCTATGTGTGCCCTGTGTGTACTTCAGGGCTGTCATTGCTGTGTCTGGGAAAGATACGCCATTACACTTTATCATTGTAACTATCTTTATTTTATACATGTCAGAGGGTATGTAGCCCCTGGATGCCTTTATGCATTATTGTGTTACCCTATAGGAAACACATCTGTATCTCTGCAAAGGGGGTTGAATTTCCACAGAAAGCAAACAATAACAAGGACATGTCAATCAGAAATAGAGGCATGTGACATCTGGAATAAATTAAAAGCTTGATTTTTTGAAGGTGTAAACCAGGAAGAAAATGGGGAGTACTTTGAAAATGGGTAGTACTATGCTGTATTGCATTCAGTGCCTTTGAATGCACTTGTTCAAGCCTCCGGAGAGGGGAATATTTCAGATTGCATTTGGCTGGTTTGAGAAATCAATCAAACTGCATTCATGTTACTTCTGAAAAGAGGGTGACCTAAAAACAAACTCTGATTCATTAAGAGATATGATGTGTCTGTGTTCCTTCGGCTAAGGGTTACTGCTGACGGGTGTTTAACTTGCGAGGATCGAAGGAGTGTAGATGAGAGGTCTGATGTGTCATTTTCATTGTGAAAGGAATTGGCATGTAAAAGATAAGCTGGGCTGCTGCAGCAGCTCTTAACATGAAATATTTATTTTAATCCATAAGTGGTTTCCATATGAATTTTTAACATGAGGGGATTTGGCACAGTATATACCTATATGTGTTCTTTAACATATGCTCTAGGAAGTGTTTTAAAAACACTGAAAAGGACAGCTCTCATATTGATGATCATGGAGGAAGGTATGAGCTGTTGACTGTAACTACACAATGAGAAAGACTGAGTGGTTCGTGTTTCGTATGCAGTGGTTTTTGGGAGATGCTGAGGCCAACCCACAAAACCTAACCAAAACAAGGACTCAAATTCTAATTCAATATACTTGGCATGGCAAAATTTGGCTCACCTCCCTAAAGTCTGGATGTTCGGGGAGTTTTCTACCAGACAGTACTTAAGCACAGGTGGGCTGTGTGTCAGGGGGTGGTGTGACCATACTGTGCTGTGGTCCTCTGTGTAGGGCTGTGTGTCAGGGGGTGGTGTGACCGTACTGTGCTGTGGTCCTCTGTGTAGGGCTGTGTGTCAGGGGGTGGTGTGACCGTACTGTGCTGTGGTCCTCTGTGTAGGGCTGTGTGGCAGGGGGTGGTGTGACCGTACTGTGCTGTGGTCCTCTGTGTAGGGCTGTGTGTCAGGGGGTGGTGTGACCGTACTGTGCTGTGGTCCTCTGTGTAGGGCTGTGTGGCAGGGGGTGGTGTGACCGTGCTGTGCTGTGGTCCTCTGTGTAGGGCTGTGTGTCAGGGGGTGGTGTGACCGTACTGTGCTGTGGTCCTCTGTGTAGGGCTGTGTGTCAGGGGGTGGTGTGACCATACTGTGCTGTGGTCCTCTGTGTAGGGCTGTGTGTCAGGGGGTGGTGTGACCGCACTGTGCTGTGGTCCTCTGTGTAGGGCTGGGAGTCAGGGGGTGGTGTGACCGTACTGTGCTGTGGTCCTCTGTGTAGGGCTGTGTGTCAGGGGGTGGTGTGACCATACTGTGCTGTGGTCCTCTGTGTAGGGCTGTGTGTCAGGGGGTGGTGTGACTGTGCTGTAATGTGCTGTGGTCCGCTTTGATAGGCTGTGTGACAGGGGGTGGTGTGATTGTACTGTGTGTAGTGCTCTGTGTTGGGTTGTGTGTCAGGGGGTGGTGTGACTGTGCTGTACTGTGCAGTAGTCCTCTGTGTTGGGCTCTGTGTCAGGGGGTGGTGTGACTGTACTGTGCTGTGCTGTGGTCCTCTGTAGCGGGCTGTGTTTTCATTTTTCCTGGTTGTGGTGTGGATATCTTCTGATGGGGCCAGAGGTTGGGGATTCAGGGCTGGGCCTTACTCCTCTCATGTCCTGCTGTATGTGGCAATTTCTTGGTTTATTTGATTGATTGTTTTACAATGGACGCCCTTCCATGGCAGTAAAGTGCAGATGGGTGGTGGGGGGGCTAAGCCTCATCCATCAGACTCAGTAGGTTGTGAATAGTGTACACACAGCTCCCCGACACACATGGATATTACATGTCCAGTGGCATGAGGTGATCCAATGCATTTCCGTTCATGGCTTTCAGAGCCACAATACTCCAAAGTGTGGTTGGATCCCGCAGCTCTAGCAGTGTTTCACCCCAGCACTGTCTTTACTTGAAAGTTAGAAACCTTACATAGGATAAATGTAAAATGTATGGTGTGTATTTTCCTGGTTTGTTCTTTTGTTTTTGAAAGGAGAGACCTTTGCTCACAGTATTAATAATTAGCATGCTACATGGACAGGGTTCATCTCATGCTACAGGACTGGGCTTTGATGTGAAGGCATGCTGATTTTTTGATCAGCGCTTCTATTGATCGCACTGTACACAGAAAACACCTTGAAAGGCATTCCTCTCAGGGAAATCTGCCCTGGTCACTCTATGCCTCAGGAATGTTCTAATGCACAGTTTTTTTCCTCCTGCTCTCTCTCTTGCTCTCACTGCCTTCCTCCCTCTCCCTCTCATCTTGACCATCTGTGCCCAGTCCCGCCTGTGGTTACACCATGTTGTGGGCTGCAGGTGGCTCTCTGGGTCAAAGAGTCATAAATACCAGCTGCTTTTGGAATGACATCACCCTCACACAAAAGTTGGGGGAGGCAAGATTAGGTACTTGCAACTCTGGGCACTTCAGGTTCTCATTGATGTATGTAATGTTTATAGCCATGTATCCTGCCAACCTGCCTCACTGAGAAGGAAAAGGGTGATATTTCTGTAGCTATTTCAGTGGCTGTCATGCCTTTGGCTTGCCATGATGTTGAATAAACAACAGTTTCCTCACTTCATCTGGGCTGGGTTAACAAACCTGTTTTTAAGAGTGTTTTTGCAAGACCTTATACCCTGTAGGAGAGAGGCAGTCTACATCTGTTCTTTAACTTCAGAAGAAGTAGGTCTGCTTTGATGGAGACTAGGGACCTCCGTATAATTGCCTCTTCCCACACTAATGGGTTTCTGAAGCTCCACCCAGAGGAAAGGTATGTTAAATGCCCTGCCCTCTTGCACAGTGATGGATAGCTGTGGTCAGTGCACCAAAGGGACCTCCACAGCTTCTGCTCTCAGCCGCCTCAGGTGACTAATATAACCTCCTATCAAAAGTGGACCTTCACTGCCAGGGAGGGGTGTACCACAGTGAGATCATGCAAGCTGGCTGTGATCATGAGGGAGTTCTCCACCCCTGCCAGAGTGTATCCATGAGAAGATGTGTCCTCGGAACAATCCCCCACTTCGGTTCCCCCTTTGAGTGAATACAGATACATGTTCAAAGTGTAGACTGAAGCTAAGGAGATTTCTCTAAGCTCCACAGTTATTCATTCCTCATCTTCTCAAAGTGACAGTTGTTTTTATATGTATATTAGTCTGCTCCCAGTTTTTTCCCCCACAATAGACAGGATACCTGTCAGCTGTCGAAGAATTCTTGCCTATTTCAAAGCAGTAATGAAATATTGACAGTTAAATAACCCAATTCAAAACATTTACAGCATGAGGAAACAGGATGTAACTTCATATTTGCCTCTCAGAACAT
Source organism: Albula goreensis (assembly GCA_022829145.1). NCBI lineage: Eukaryota > Metazoa > Chordata > Actinopteri > Albuliformes > Albulidae > Albula > Albula goreensis. The sequence continues at coordinate 19,775,266 of CM040749.1, forward strand.
ATGCCATGCAGCACATGTATGCATGAACCAAAGTCAAATTAAGGGGTAAGCTCACAATTAATGTATCCACTGGCTTATGTATCTCTATCAACTGGGGCACTGTAGGTTGAAATGTTTCAACACCTACTGTAAGTTAGTAATAGCCCACATACGTTAACATCTTATGTACATATGGATTTCATTGCATAAATTATTTTCAGTATTGTTTTGTATATTTCATAATTATGCCATGGAATCAGCTTATGTGATCTTCATTCAATTTGTTCAAAGCTTATCTGCCTTGTGAATATCAATAAGACAATTTGTACTTTACTTCTGATAGTTGTTTACCGTCAGTGACCAAAAACAGATATACTTTTATATGAAGCTTACATATGATATATAATTGTTATTTAAAAATGTTCTGTTTTCTGATATATTTCACACTAATTTTGATGTAGTGGAAAAACGGTTTGTTACTGTTTGAAAGTCAGTGCTGTAAATGTACCCTTCTGATAGCAGTTGAAAAGTCACTTGGAATATATGGATTTAGATTTCATTCAGAAATATCCCTCAAAAATGCAAGGAGAAATTGAGATTGCATAAAGATACATTAAAAATACAACTACCAATGCCTTTGCTCTACATTATATACAGTTCATATAATTTAACAAAAGGACTTTGTCTATTTTGAAAATCAATGTTCTCTGTTACTGGAATGCTCTTCCAACCAATCCAAAGGTGTTTCTCACTGTAGTTGTGTTGCTGTGTGCTTGATTTAAATTTTCCTTGATGAATTTTTGTCTAATTCATTATTTTTGTACTCTTATTTCCTTATAGTACTCCCTCAAAAATGAGATGTATTTGAATGGTTTTATTCTTTTTATATTTTTCACTTATATTTTTATATTTTATATAAGTGTCAGAAGTGTCATAAATTTAAAAAAGCATGGAAATGAGCAGTTTAGTTTACAATAAAAGCATGAGAATCCACTTAGCGTATTCCAATGCAAAGACCAAATGCACAGACAGATCATTTATCTGAAGCACTTCCACGTTGACGTGCATGTTTTTTCTCATCATTTATTTGACATACAGACATTATGAGGTGCGCTAAGAGTCTTATACTGGAATTCCCCAGCGCTGGTTATGTCCCGTTGCGACTGATTGACAGCACTTTTGTTTTCCATGTATTAGGGAATCTGACTTCATCCCAGCCCACGAGGGGGGTCACGTAACCAAGCCTGGAGGTCATTTGATGCATGTGACCCCTCCTTCTACATTACAATGGGACACCAAACCTCTGAGCACAGACCAGACCGTGGACAAAATGATGCCCCCCAGACCTCATGGCATGAGGTCAGCTTAAGAACCTCAAGAAGAGCATCTCTCTAAGCAGTTTGGGGACCTTGGGTGATGTTTGACTTTCTGCTTGGGAAAGTGTAAATTTTTAATGGAATATACATTAAGAGGCATTCTTCGGCTGATATATGATTGTTTTTCTACAGCTTGGGTTACACTAGGCTCTCCTGTAACGCAGGGGAGCTGCACTTGATCAAATAAGGATTGACTGATTGGTTTTCTATCATTTGGACTCTGCTTCAATTAATTATTCAGTATTAAACCTAACAACGCCTTGAGCATATTCATCAAAGCAACTTGGTCTCAGTTTCATCGTCAATATATTTTAATAATTATTTAAATTCATATAAATAAAATTGTTTTTCCATAAAAGAGATTATACTAACTACACAGAGATTACTCTTCTTACATTATTTCTTATTTTCTGTTGGTGTGGATCTTATGTGGCGTGAGAAGTAGGGGACAGATAGGGATGACTTTCCCTGCTTCAGTGATGCTCATGTGTGACGGTGATGCGATGTGAAACGGGAGATGGCCTTGTCTGAGGTCACTCCCTGATTACCTGTCCCTGCACCGGGTCGGATGACCCTTAAACGCGTTGTTTACACTTGTGTATTTGATCTGAAGCCAACTCCACTGCTCCAAGCAAGGTAATATTCATCCCTTTGATTGAGTTGTGCTAATGGAAGCAGAGATCCCATCATAGCCACAGATTATGGAGATAGCAATCACAGTGGACACAGATCCACAGGGATGCATTTCTAATCAGGTTAAATGAAAGATTTCCTTATTTGCAAGTTTGATGGGTGCTTGGAGGAGGTGAAGACTGAAAGATACCCCATGATTGGTTTTATAATCAGTAACTCTGACTTTCATAACTATTGGAGAAGGTGTGAGAGTCTTACAATTTAAAGTCTAATATAAAGTTTTCAGAGAAGGAGTTTTGCAAATACATATATGACATAATTTCAAGCAGGAGCCATACAAAATATTTCAAATTTCCTCACCATTTCCATCCAGTTGATCAGTCAATGACTGTTACATATATGGCATCATTGGATACCTTAAAGTGCTATTGGAAATGTCATGGTTTTGAGTTGAATGCATTTGAACAACCCAACAAAGTCATAATAACTAGTTGGGAACTTTTTGTTATATCTGTTTTTTGGTGTTTTTGCGGTATGTCATCTCATTATTGGCTTATGGGTACCAACTTATAATCACACACACCATCACATTTGCAATATTCTAACAAGTCTAGAGGTGCATTACCATGTTAGCTATGACAAAATGTTCATTCCAATGGCAAATGTATACCTCATGTATAATCTCAACTCTTCATTCAGTCACTGAAGCACAGAATAGCGCTGAGCTGCTTGCCAGGTTAACGAATCTGCATAGAAATGAATAAACTTTTTCACAATTTACAAGTCACAACATGGATAATGCTGCAATATGAATAAGAAATTGTTTCTATTTATTTAGACATGAAAATCCAGATGCGTTCTGTGAACAGCTGACGGTAGAAGAGTAGAACAGTCTTTCTACAGCTCAAATCAAAACAATACAGTTGCACTACTAGTGTCACTGAATGCAACAGTCAAGCAAAAGTCATTGGGCCAGCCTTGGGTCAAAAGCCAAAGCCTTTAAAACATGTTCTGCACATGCAATTTCAGTGGCATAATTTGCAATTGGAGCAAATGAACTACTGCAACCAGTTATAGGATCTCAAAGTATTTTTGCACCAGAAAAACAGTACTGTTTCAGTGAAGCAGGCCCATAAGGTTAAAAAAAGAGAAAAATAACAGAAAATGTAGTGGTAGGCCCATGCTCCCCACATGACAGTGTTCCAACAATGGACACAGTTGCTTACATACTCATTTAAAGATGAAACGCTGTACCCAACAGCATTCTCCATTGCAAAAGTGCTTGCAAGGCAACTGCAGAATGTCAGCTTGTCAATTCTGACCCCATTGTATGGGTGGGAGAAACAAAAGCTGCTTTTTCTGCTGGTTGCTGGGGAGCAGCAGTCCTTCACTTCCCTCTGGAGCGAGGGAACCTTTCATCGCCTCTGCTGATTTGGATGCTCTCAGTCTTGCATCTGTAAATGAAATCTGTCAGTCAGTCCAGGCTTTTCACTGCATTCATGAAGTCAGTTTAAAACACTCCTCCCAGAGAATGTGAATATATCCATTAAAGCTTGTTAGCCAGTACCTGGTAAATGTATTATTAATGTAGTTCTGAGATATTTATCAGAAATAAAAGCACTTCAGCCTAGGAGGAATTAATATTTTATGGTTGATTTAAGGGCGAGAATCCACTCTGTATTAGAAAGTTGTATAATTTACATTAAATGTACAAGTAGGGCTTTAAGTAACTTGTTCACTTAAGCTGTGATGAAATCTAAAACACTACCCTCTGGATAGATTACAGACCAATGTCAGGCCTGGATGCTTCAAGTTTAAATTGGACAATGTTTCCTGGTCTATGAATAGTAAGATAAACAGAAAACATTTCTGTTGCCAGGAATCAATGTTGAGTACAGATTCAACACATTTATTCAGTGAGTTAAAATTATATAATAATAAATAATTAAACAAGCTCTATGGGCTTTGTTGTGACTGTCAGCACTTGTGGAATGATAAAAGACACCATCTTAAATTGAATTATCAGAGTATTGCGTATTTTAAAACATAGATTTTCCTGTAAATTTCAGGAAAAATGTTAATTTTATATCCGTCACATTGTACTTTTGTAGAGCTGATACCATATTATTTTTAAATAAACACAACACAAATTACGTAAGTTAATACAATCTATTTTGACCATTATGCCATGAGTCTGGGCCAATACAATAGAGGTCTGTGTCTCTGATCATGTTTTTGTATACTATGTCCAAAGGCCAGCTGGATCTAGCAGTCACATATGAAATTGTCATAGCTATGATCTATTAATTCAGTCACATATATCTCCTAGAACAATTTAGAGAGCAAACAATCACTAAGGCCTTATTGTATGTGTGACCAGTTTCTAGAAAATATCATATGATTACATGGAATCAACCTGGAAAATATTAATTTCATACATGTTATGATTGCATGTCAGCCATGACTACATTTGCCAAGACTATTTGCTTGCACTGATGACCATAATAATGATGATGTCTACTGATCACTACCGAGCTGAAATGCTGTACTCTCACATTTCTGCTGTGATATTTCATGACATTTGATGTCATAATGTTGCAAGACGGTTATGCATGAGCGACAGTATCTTTACAACTGGGTTTAAGGATCAACAGTGTTGACAAAATCAACAAGCAGATTAATGAGTAATGAAGGTCTTCTCAGCCACTACATCTCAGTCTGTGTAAGTGTTTTTAATGTTGTAGTAAGAGGAGGTCTGACTGGATCCAGCAGGACCTTATATTCTGATAAGCCTGCTACTGTATGACCCTTGCAATGTGTTCCATTCATAGCCTTCCCCTCTGTGTGGGGGGTTCCGGGGGATAAACTGTGCTCTGATTCATCTCGCAAAGGTCAGCAGAATGGAGTCCTGAATGCTTTTTACTTTGGCTATTCGAGTCAGTACTGCCTAGAATAATTCACTGCCTTGAGGTGGGAGGGACACCATCTGCACTGAGTCAGAGGTCTTGTGTGTGACTGTACATTTATTTGCAATCACATGTCACCCATGAAAATTGACAGTGGAGATCGCACTCTGTTGCTTCCCATGAAGACTCAGTCATAACGGTTATATCACACTGAGCCAGTGTAATGGTACTTGGACTTCTACATTTACCCTAATCTTACAGACAGCATTGCAGGAACAAACAATCTCTGGGAAAAATAAAACAAAGGCAGAATCGTGAAAGTCTGTTATTCACTGACTGCACTTGGGGGTGGTGTTTTTGTTTAATAGATCGTGCATTTTTCAGGAGCAGGTAAGGTTACTGTTGGCCGGCGTCCTGGACCTGCAGCATGGAGAGGGGAATAATTATCCTGGGCTGGTGTAAGTACAAATTGCTCGGCCTAGTTTTGAAAGGACCCGCTGAAGCGTGTCACTGAGCTCCTGGCAGTGGGCTGGAGTTGCTTAGGTGGCCCTCACCTGACTTCTGCCCAGGTCCCTGGGAGACACCCATTTCCACACACCAATCATGCACATATCAGCAGGCCTGAACCGTGCCAATACCTGCCGCATTGCCACCTCTCTCCTTCAAGAACTTACACTTTCATTTAACACTTACAAAAAGGTCAGACACTCATCAGAAACCCATGGTAGATTACTCTGATTAATCTTGGTGAAAAACTGGTATCACCATCCTCATTAAGTGGAACACAATGCCTCAGTGTCACAAGTGAGATATTCCTGGCATTTTTGTGTGGTCTGGGGATTTTCATTGGTAGTTTGATGTGGTGTGTTTTTAAAAGACACTCCCAGTCTCACTACTATAATGAGGTCAGACACACCATGCTCACCGCAAACTGGTCCACTAAGGAATGAGTGCTCTCTCTCTGGGGTGGGTGGTCCAGACCACAGCCATGTTTGTGAGGCTCCATATCTGGAGTAAGGCTGTTGACCTCATGAAAGAGTAGCACTGTTGTGACTCTAAAATACTGAAGCAATTCCAAACCTGTGGGGCCTCTGAATGAAGTAACATTTAATATGAGCTGTTTCTTTCTACTTTGTCCCTTAACAGTAATGAACTTTGAGGGTAGAAGAATGCACTTCAATTTGTCTTAGAAAGTGGAGTGTCTTGTCAAAGTAAATGCTTGTGTCCCAAAAATAAATAAGGGTGTAAATATACAAATGTCTGGCTGTGGGCAGGTGTGTATGTGCGTCTCAGCATGTCTGCATGCAGGTGTCTGCGTGTGATTGTGTGTGCGGTCAGTGCAGCCGTGTCTGGTATCAGGTGAGGGTCTGTCTGTCTGCTTCCTACATTGTAGTGAGATAATGGGCTATGATTAAAAATGGATGGAGGCAGATACATGTTTAGTAGCTGGCGCAGGAGCCGAAACCAGATCCATTGGGCTCAGCCAGAATAATTAGCAGCTGATGAGAGACGATATCAATGGTGCTTCTCTGCTACTCTGCGCTCCTCTTACCAAGGCCATCAGGTAGACCCAGGTTAACCCATCTGTGTGTCATTAACCCTTCAGTATGCCCACTGTCACCTGGGGACCAAAACAGTAGGCATCCTATGTTTACACAACATTTGCAAACCAACAACAGGGAAAGAATTGCTAATTCTTTTTGGTAAAATGTGCTAAAGGGTAGGTACTCACTATTTAGGACATATGGGCAATTCAGAAAAACAGGCATTCTAAGAGATCAGCCTTAGACAAGCCTTTACAATAATGTAAAATACTTTTTAATGCCTTAGTTTTACCAACCCAGAAAACAATAACTACCAACAATAAGGTTGCTGTAGTGCATAGAGTAAGACATAAAAAGACAGGCCCTTGGCAGGCTGAAGGGGAGATGTATTGATTTGGATTCCTTTTGATAATTCTTACAGTAATAACCCTTGTTTAAGGTTATGTCACTCATGCAGCATGAACTTGGAGCTACCCACACTCTTAGATCCTCTGTGAGTTGCAAGCATGGCTCCCCTGAAGACTGAAGGTCAGATCTGCAGTTGTTTACAGTGGTCACGTGATGTCATGCCATGTGGTGGCGCTGCTTTAATGTGCAGGCAGACAGGGCTTTACTGATGCAGAGAGGTGACAGGTCAGCTCCAATCCTCCTTTGTGCGCCAGATCTTCACAGGCCTGCACAGATCAGAGCTGTGCGCTCACGTCACTGGGGGTCTCATTAAACACAACGCACATTCTTCAAAACCTCTCTGCCTCCTGGGAAACACCAGCCTCAGTTTCAAGGAACCTGTGTGAACTATTTTAAATATTGATTAGACTTTTTAATTGATTTTGGGACTACAACACCAAAACATTATGCGAGGTGCAATAGCAACCCCACACCCTAAATGAGCATCTTCTCCAGTGTGAGAGGGCAAACCTGCAGTGGATTTTAATGAGGATCATCCTGAAGGCTACACAGCTTACTACTACATCTGTGCTAAGACAGAGTCAGAGTAAACATAACTACTTTGTTTAACAAATTATATTTTGTTCATGTTTTGACATCCAAATCATTCCCATAATATATTATAAGGTATAGCCTCACACAACTGTAAAAAATGTTTGTACTGTACAGTCCCTGATGTTTAAACCATAACTGAAGTGTTCATCTGCTGAAAGTCTTTGTTTTCCACTAACAGGATAAGATTATACTGTCATATCTCAAAACCATAATAAATCCGTCTGTGATTTTGAAATGATATTTTAATGTGTAATTGATTTGTATTGTGTGCTTTATTAATTTAATCAGCTCTAGAATTCCATTTCAGGGCAGTAGTGCAGTAGGTCACTGTGACATATAAAAACTACATATACATACATGTAATCCCTACAAGTGCATTTTGATATGTAAATCTCTTTTAGGATGTAATAATGTAATGCTACATTACTAAATCATGACATATTTTTCTCATACAGAGACAGGAGAGGTGCCAGATGTTCAGAGATGCATACAAGATGATTTACTCTCAGAATAAGCACAGCTCAGTGACTCATTCATAAGTCACAGCCAGTGATGAATTCAAGAGGCAAGTTTGTGATTAAGATTCATTGGACATAATCAAATACATGTAGGGATATTGATAAAACAGGTTTCTGCAAAAATGGCTCTGGTGGTGAAGACCCACAGTCTTATATATTTAATTCATGAGTCATGAACTTCAGTTGCAAGTGGAACATTGATATGGCCATGTATGCAGGTGGGCTGGTTGTAAGAATTAGATTGAACAAAACTTTTCTGAAACATAATTCATGAGATTACAGACAAATTAATTTGCAAAACATCTGAATGTATATGAATTAAACAGCAAATGAACAAAACTTCAATTTCAACACTCTCCATCAATATTCATGAAGGACCTAGGACACTAATTCCTAAAGTTCCTAACCAAAAGTGTGAGCGAAAGCAGATATATTTATAATGAGTCATTATTTATGTAGGTTAGAGTTTCCTTAGTTACTGTACTGAAGTTGAAAAACAAAGTTTTGATGATTCAAATATTACATTTCTGGAGCTAATATTTAAGTATCACACCATAAAAGTATAAATTGCAATGGTCCACCTGCATAAAAGCTCATTTTAGAATGGTTATAGACTGATACAATAGCATCACCAAGTGCAGTAAAGATTCTGGTTTGTGGGATGTATGTTTACCAGACAGAACATGGAAGACGTGACCGTTTGTGTCTGGACTCTCGGTTACCCGTCGGTGATCAGGTATCATTGCCTAATAACCAGAGCGTCTTCACCAGCTCTCCATCTCAAGGAGGCTGGGGTCAGACCGAAATTACCTCTCCCACTGCCTCCTCAATTATTCACACAGGCTTCACCTGAGACAACCTGCAGGGGCTGCAGACTGCCTCTCACCTTGTCATTTTTCTGTCTCCTCTTTTGTCCCCCTCTTTTCTGTCCTTCATTGAGCACATGTGCAAAGTTATTCTTGTTGAATAGCTCTTTTCTTTTCTCTCTACAGCTTTACTGTACTCTACTTTACTTGATTGTACTTATAAGCTGTGCAAACTTTTTTGAAGGTACGCTTATTCCAATAAACCAAAACTAGCCTCCATCAGTGTCATTTAAGTATATCAGAGCATGGATGCCATTTGATTGATCTTGCTTCCTTTCACAACGTACCACTGATGCCAAAACCAGATCTGGAAAAGACTAAATCTAAATAAAATGTAAGCACTATTAGTCGTGTGTGAGATGTGCAAAAAGCCAGTTAAGAGCTTAACTGAGAACAGTCACACTAATAGTTAGCATTTTGCAAAATTCATCTTTAGATGTGATATGTAGATCCAATCCAATGAACGGATTATAAGATGCCATTACCTTTAATAATATTTAAGTACTAAATGTTAATCTGTCATGACTGGAGCATTATTAAACCATAGTGATGTTTCCGTGCATACTCAATCAGTTAATTTAATTGGCACTTGTGTATTCAAAATATGAGACAGCACAGGATGATATTAGTGTTATTTGAAGTAGCTCCTGATCAAGAAATTGCCTGTGCCAAAACTACATTTCGTCTGTTGAGACCAGAGGCTATGATGGAGAGTCAGAAACATCTTTAGGCATTTTTTCTGCATTCTCTGGTCCCTGCCTGCTTTTTCTAAAAGAGGCTTTTTGGAATATAATATATCATCCCACCCAGGTCTCTCTTTTCCAGTTCTGCTTTCCAGCAAGGCGCCTTCCTTGGGTATGATCTACCTCAGCTCCCTCTCTGTGACAGTGTCAGGCATTTTCCCTAGGGTCAGTTTTTAGCCAGCTGACAGCTCGGTGCACACAGAACACCAAAACTGCATTCTGAGGTGACAATGAAAATGAAGCATGAGAAATGATGAGAAATTTCTGGGAAGTGTAGCACTTCTGCAGGTGCATAAGCAAGCATGTGTGCTCATGCATGCAAAGCACTACTTAGCTTGGTAATGACAATCACCCTCGACCTCACAGCCTGCCACATTCTCTGCTATATGTTGTGCAAAACATTTTGACTTTCTTCTATCATTAAGCCCTAGCAAGCATTCCTTTCAGAAATATTAGAATATGTTTCCACAGGCAGGGATAGCATATTACCTCCAGCATGAAAATCCTGTAATTCTTAATTACAGTACTTTCAAAACCACTATGCCATGACAGAATTCTACACATTTAAATATCTCCAGGCTATGTTCAGATTAGCAAAAACAACATATCACTTTAAACGTCTGAGTACTGACAGGGGACTAATCCTGCAGCAGGTTTATGCAGAGCGGAGGGATGCATGTGCGCTGCAATGCTAAATCTTGTTACTAGGTACACGGTTTCTGCTCAAGCTCTTTCTGGACCAATCCGTGTTTGTTGACATCAAGGGCTCTTGACCTTGAAGGGCAGATGTCCTTCTGTGCAGAATGGGCTCTGTTTTGTGCAGTGCTAGGGAAAAAACCAAGTAAAATGAATGAATGAGGAGATGGCTGAATGGATGCATAAGGAAGTAAACAAGTGATGATTAGGAGCGAGTAGGCAGGGTGCTGGTAGGACAGTGATGAGCCAATGGTGTGAGGGCAGGGCGGGGCCAAGAGGGTTCCTGCTGGCCGGCCGGCATCCCTTGCCTGACTGTTACCAGGTCACTGTGCCTGCCGTAGTCTGCTGGTGATCTCATCTATTGGGTCAGTGTGCCTTGCCTGCCATGCCTGACTGGCTGGCTGAGCATACGTGGTTGCTAGGGAGCTTGTCCAATTGGAACAGTCAGAATTCCCTCCCTCGGTTTCCAGGCAGGATTCTTGTGCTGACAATGTTTTGGTGGGAGAGGGAATGGGGGGGCGGCGGGGGCTGACTGCCGGAGGAAGTGGAGCATGTGATTGTGCAGCCATGTGTGTGTGTGTGTTTGTGTATGCGTGTGTGCGCGTGCTTGTGCATGTGTGTGTGTGTGTTTGTGCATGTGTGTGTGTTGTTCTCTGCTTTCTTGAAGAGACTTTCTGATGCAACAGAAAGCAGTGGAGACATCTCACTGGCTTCTCCACCTTCTTGGGGACCTAGTCGTTTATGTTTTTCCCTCCCTCCAACAGAAAACATAAGCCAATGGCGGCGCTGTTGCCATCTGAGCCACGAGGCAGTGAGAGCCATTTGTTTTGTCTCCTCTTCCTTCCATGGCACCTCCCCATCCACAGTTACCGTAGAAACAGGGAAACTCAGGCTCTCTATTTAAAACCTTACGCTTGTCTATTTTTATAAATGATTCATCTTAGTTTTTCATGTTACATGGCTTATATCAGTGAACAAACTGATGGTGTGAATTGTGGAAAGGGAAATGCAATTTGCAAACCACAATCAAAAATTAAAATGTCATGCCAAATTCAGAATTTACAGTCCTGAATTAAGTTTAGGTTCCATTCAGTACTGTACATTATTCATGGCAGATTTTTATCTGTTTCTTATGTGTAATCAATAGAAATATTAACCTCTGTCCCTCCCCATGACTGTATCTTTACTTAAAAATCCTCTTCTTTTGGCCTATACCACCTCAACAGAAAAAACTCCTAATGGTATTTCTGAGATAAGCTTTAGTATTACTGTGCAGATGGATTAACGAGGAATTTTGAACATCCACACTTCAAAGTCAAATTGCCATGCTGATATAAGAACAAACTTAATAAAATCTTAGCCAATGGAACACCTGAAGCTTGAAGAGATTCATCAGCTCAGGTTGCAGCATGCAACCAGGTAAAACACTAGTTTTGCAGTGTACAAGCTGCAAAACAGCTAGAAAACACTGCATTTCATTTCATTTTTAATTTTTTATTTGTATACCTTCTCTATTTATGTGCTACTTCTTTACAAATATAACTAATTTAATATGAAGTAGAGAATCTGGAAAAACACAAAATTCATAATTTAGAGTGACAAATGGTCTTGGTATGAAAATGTATACAGCAGCTGAGCTACTGTCAATTGACTTGCAAATAATTCATAAGATAATCAACAGGATTTTGGTAAGCTGAGTATAAACTGAATGGGAAATGACTTACCAAACAGGGCATGTCCTTGTTATTAAATTCACTTCTGGGCAAAGGCATGTGTTGATAAATTAACTGACTAAATAAACAGCTGAAATGGTCACAGTAATAGTACCAATTCTTTACAGCAAATACTAAATCTCTTAGTGCAAAAAAATTCATAGCTTATTATTTACAGTAAGAAGATTACTCCTTTACTATTGTTGCACTCTAGTGACTCTTTTACTGAGCTTTTTTTTTCATTAACTATATTTTTCGTACCAAAAACATCTTATACATATCAAAGGCAGTGTTCACTAATGGCAACCAATCAAGGCCAAATTCAAAGCCCACATCACCATTAGGGCAACATTTCTTTTAACTGTCACTACAAGAGTACCTTACAAACCTGTAGTTGTGAATACTCAGAGTATTCACAACTACAGGTTCGTAAGGTGCTGACAGATGGGATGGACCAAACACAAGGAGTTCAAATGTGCTGCATGATGGAAATAAATCAATATGAAATAAATTACATATATGGTATTATAACATTTAAGTAACACATTTTTACAATGTGTTTTGTTGTTAGCATAAGCACAATTATGCAATGTCCAAGTCCAAAAATGCAACACTTTCTAAACTTGTTTCTCAAAGTTAATTGCAAAGAACAACAGCGGCTAGTTAAAAATGGATTATGCAGCTGCATTAAAGATTTCTGGCCCAAAAAGCCAACACAGCTTTCTCCTGAGTTGCCCCTCACTTAATCCCACACCCTGCCTTCTGATCAGAGCAAAATGTATGAGTACTGATACTGTCGCTTTAATGAGCTCGCTCAGCATGCGGATACTCTTGTTTCTGCAAACAGGGTGTTTTCATTTATTTCAGATTGAATTTATTAATGAACTGCTATTTTTCACAGCCAGGGGACTGTGATTTAAAATTTGCATTTGACCTATTCAAGGAATACTCATAAGATATTCATCAGCACAATACTTTTGAGAAAACTCTAGCATAAGCAGAAGAGACATCTTTGCTTAAATGAGGCTCTCATACAAAACAATTGAATTTTTGATTGTTTATCAAACAAGGCCCACCAAGGACTCATCACTGTTTATAAAAACGATCGTACTCTGAAAAGCAGCAGTGGATTATTTTTTTGCTGGATGGTTATTTAGGTTTTTCCTCTTCAATGTCTTTAGAGATTGTAAACAAGAGTTCAGAGAAGGTGTTAAGTTCAGTGGAAATAATTGTTTTTCAAACTCTGCAAACAAGTTAATAGCAGCAATTACAATGACATGTTAAGACAATACAATACAGGTTTGATAGAACTGCTTAATAATTTGATTATTTAGATTAAAGTTTGATTCTGAATTATTTCACTGAAACATACAAACCATTTCCAGGTCATTACACAGTCTTTTCAAAGGGATTCCCTGACTTTGTGACTGGGGAGGGTGAGTACTTTTCTTCACGCCTATAATCACCTGCTGTGTAAAAGAGCCATTCATATAGCTACAAAGGAACAGGTGGAATAAAAACACACAATTATGTAAGATGACTCCTGTTTGTGTTTTTTCTTGTTCCATTTAATAAAACTTCCCTCAGAAAAGTTTGACAGGAACTAATTGGCTTATTTTGGCCATCTGTACAGTGATAATTACTACATGTGTGTGGCTTTACTTTCTTTAGAACACTTTAGAAAGAAGAGATGAAAGGCCCTTTGTTTTGTAGTGGTGAAAGTGGAAGCTACTGTCAAGTCAGAGCAGCTAGATATGCTTTTTGCTGCTGTATGTCATGTGTATTTCGTGCCAATTCCAATGGCTCACTGGCTGAGGTCCCCCTTTCCCCCCACCACTACACATTTCTGCATCTGCTCATGAGATCACGATATAGTATTCTCATCCCATTCTCACCATTTAATGTACAAAGAGGGAAGCACACTGAGGCTGTCTACTCTGCTGACTGCATGGAATGTTGCAGTACAGGAAGTAGGAGGGAGGGGATAGGGATATTGTCCTCTTGTTATGTGGGGGAATGCAGGGTGGCCCTCAGGTCCAGCTGTCCAAGTGTTTATTGATTAGTGAAACCCTGGGGCATGAAAGAAAATAATAACAGCCACCTGCCCTTTCCTCCAAACCGACTGCATCAGATTCTAAGGGTACACAATTGTCAAACACATACATGAGGAACTGGGTTTGTTTTTAAGCTGTGTTTAACTGAACAGTGATTGTGTTTAACTGAACTGGATCATGAAGAATAAACATTTCAGAGCTGTTGATAACCCTTTTGGGAGTAGGTATGACATATGGTGTTTATTGTAATCATGAAAATCCTACAAGGACTAGGGTTAGGGACCACTGTTCTGTTGAATCCCAATACTCATACCCTGAAGGGTTAAAAACTGTGCAATTTCATCTGTGATATGTAACCCAGTGGTGTATCACTGATGTAAACTGGATTTTACCTTAACTTTTAGGACAGCTTTCCAAGGAAACTGATTAGAAGCCACACTGAAAGTAATATACAGCATTTAAACTACATACATTTAAAAACTAATTCAAGATCCAAAGCTTACTCTTACAGCAGCACGTTAAAATGGAAAGATTGGATTCAATTTAACCACTCATATTTTCTTATAATTGTGCACAATTCTTTAGGTGGGTGACGACAGAGTTCTTCATAATTTCAAATGTTACAATGAAGTAACATTTAGAAGCAAATGTGTATGTAAATTTGATTTAAATGCTGCAAGCTTGTAAATTAACATGGAGTTGAGTTTACAAGCTATAGCTGCAGTTAGTACTTTTACTGCAGGTGATATGTACCCTACAGAATTTTTGCAATGTTATCTATGTTAAATTTCTGTATTAAAACAGATATGCATAATGAGAACATTGGATTTGCATTGAGCTTACATCCACCATGTGCCAGATATAAGAATAAGTAATGAAAGAATTGCTGTGATGGGCAGTAAATCTTTCAAATTCCATTACCTCTGCCATATCAAAATTCTAGAAAGTAGAGCAATTCGGCAAAGATTAAATACATCAATACAAAATATACGACTAATCCCTGCTGAGATATCCATATGTAATGAGTAGTCCTAAGTGATTAATGATACAATGATTGTAATTGTGACAAAATTATTGGTAGCACATCAAAAAAAAAATAGAAATTGTGCATTTACATTCAATTCATTACACACCTAAGACGGAGAGTCCTTTTTGCAGATTTGCAAATTACGTTTTTAAAAATGATAAGCATTTTGGAGGCAATAAATACCTAGTTGCAGTAATACATCAGCATACGTTAATTACGCTTCCAGAAGCAATTCTGCACATTAGCCAAAGTAAAACTTATATACAAAATATAAGCGATATCTGTCAGTTGAGTACAGCGCGGCAAAGACGCTCCAGACTTCTTCTCTGGTTTTGAAGGAAATGCTGGCTATGGGGAATTTCCCATACACGTGTCAAAATACGCAATTTAGAAGGCGGGATCAAAACAAAACCTTCGATTGGTGTAGTAAGCCACATGAGCTCTATGAGGCAACTACATTCTTAAAGGCATATGCATACAGGTTTGACTGTGACTGCTAGACTGTTTTTTTATGTACATATCAATCACTGAGAAGTTCATTTGCATTTTTAAAAACTGTTGAACGTTGCATACATGCAAAGAATGTACTCCTTCTGCCTGTAGTAAATTTTAACGAAATATGTCCTTTCTCTACCATGGATACCACCATAAAATACGGGAAATACACAACAATAGGAAAATTATCAAGAATATCAATTAAATTATGTAAACTGTCTTAGAAATAAGCTGAGTGAACAATTCAGTACATATTTATCTTTGAAACGGTGTTTAAATTCATCATTAAGAAGGCCCATGGTCACTTTAAGAGCAATTTATTTACTTTCTTTGCGTGACGTTCTTTCAAGGGGCGGAATAATTCGAGGCTGACGTCTCAGAAATGAAATCAGCTTGTTGCTGAATGTCTATCAGTGTGAAAGTTGTCGTGGAGGGATAAGGACAAGACCTACTTTGAGGAGAGAAAACGAACAAACCTATTTAAGGGAAGACATCACCAATTAGCAACGTCGAAAGACAAATCAACTGGCGGTAAGCACTGTGTCACTGTTGAATCAACATAAATGTGGTCAATGTTATGTCGCTATCTAACTTTAGCTAGCTATCATAATGATAGTTAAAGTAGTTCACTCCTAAAACAAGCAAACATAAAACAAACCCACGTGCAGTCACACCTTAAGGATAATAACCATTTCAGAAAAAAACTGACTTCTAAAACAATACATAGAACGAGCTAGTATTTCTCAAAAACAGCTCTTTGGTTACGTTCTTTTTAAAAATAGTAAACTGATCACTATGCCTGAGTTTTGCTTTGAGGTAGAGCTCGCTAGTTTTGCAAGTAGTATATTATCGTGCAGCAGTAGTATGAGCTAACATTGGCTTGCAGACAACAGAGAATTTGTTAGCCTATCACTGAAATTACTGCTGCTTGCTAGCTTAGCAAGGCAATTACTAATTAACACTTATATGTAGGGATTCCTGAATTGTATCCAGTGTGGGTCTATGTTTAGAATTAGTTTGCCGGCAATCTGACATAGATATCTATTTTTCCATTCCCCAAAGCATCTCTTCTGAAAAATGTTGGTAATTCGCAAGCTAAAGTAGATGTTCGGCTACAAGTAGATGTCATGATTAACGTTAAGAAGGCTTTTGCTGTACGGGAATGGTAAAACACTACAGTCACGTTCACAAAGCATGGAGTTACCGATAGCTAACGTTATCTACCTTGCTAGCCGGCGACTTATTAACAAAACAGAGACTAGAGATGTTATCTTTATTCACTTGACTTTGTTAGCTAGTTAGTCACTAGCGATAGCACTGGCGAGACACTTAGGTTTCCTGAACCAGCAAACTAGCTACTCTCACAGCTTTGTTTTGTTTTGGGTTACAGTCGCGCTTCCTGGACTTGACAACTAGCTCGAGATTTGAGCACAGCCATTAATGATTATGTTTATATATTGTTTCACTTCAGCAAAGTAAGCGCCAAGCACAGGAAAGCTCCCATGCATTATGTGTGGCATCAGCGATGTCAAGGTAAATAGGGCTGAAGTTGGTTGTAGTTGTAGCAAACATTAGCTAGCAACCAAGCACATGTAGCTATACTACCCTGCCGGCGAACGCATTGGTGTTTGCCCTGGTTTTTATCCCAACGCAACATGAAAGGACATGTCTGGTATGGAATGAAATCCATATTATGGGGAAAGGCGTTCCGTATTGTCGCCGGACATTAACTTTTTGTTGGGATTAGAAGAGCAACCTTACATTGCTGGAATAAATGTTACATTGAGCTCTCAACACTAATTTGCCTAGTTTCATACATGGATTGTTTTCATCATTCTTGTTAATTTACCTAACTCTCAATGTCTGAAAATAAGTTCATAACAAGAAATAAGGCCAACCATTTTAAAATAAATAACCCTGCAAACCCTTTCTCACGAAAAGCTACAAGTCAACTTGGAGTCGCTGAAATGATCACCGTAGATTTCTTCGGAGGTTTAAGGGTTAATGTTAAATATTAACGTTAGTGATACAGCAGTCCTATCCTAATGTGGAGAAAGTACATTTCTAAATCCACAATCCTGCATCTGCAACATTGCCTCAGCTATAGTCAGCATGACAGACGTTAATGAGGATTTGGCATTGGTTTTGTAAATGATACGCGAGATGAACAATTAGCAGCTAACGTTTTCCCAAACTACCCAGTAAGAGCTAAACAGTTAGCTAGCCACGAACAGCAAAATTTTGTCGCTCGTCGATGTTTTCGTCGCCAAGTTTTGTGTTTTAAATATTGCAATATAGCAATACAACAGTTATACAACTAGTTATGTTTGTACATTTTTGCTCGTTCAAATGGCAATGCTAGCAAATCATTGTTTTCACAATTTGCATTATTTCTTCATAACCATTTTAGGTGACTGAATTGAAGTAAGTACATTAGGTATACAACAATGTAATTTTTAATAGTGCGGTATTTGGATATGTACGTTCATCGTACGTAAGTTACGCGGAGAAAAGAAGGGTTTATTTGTGATTTTCGGTCCTACCCCGTCCCACTCTTCTGATGCCGCCTTGCCCCACAGTTTTAGTCTCGGCTGACAGTGATACACTGTTGTCATTCACAGCAACGATGACCGCCCCCTTGACTCTAGCGTCTTTTCTGGAGATTTTTTTTTTGTTTTTTTGACGGTTGGCTGGAAGATACGGTTGGGACTACTGCTGAAATGCTTGAATGGGAACGTTTTTTAACCATAAACGCATGGGATATTTTCTGTATATATCGAAAACTGAAATTTAAAAAATCATATCTGATTTTAGAATTTAAATGGATGTTATGATTTGCTTATATTAGTGAAACGTTTCTTAAACTTTCAGTTAGTTAAAAAGCAATTTAATCTCGGCATTACAGATTGAATTTGTCGGTAGAATCACCCAGCTCCCCAATCTGTGTTAATTGAATCATTTTTGATATTCCAGAAATGATGCAACATGGTTTGTTTGTTGAGTGAGAAAGGGAGAGGCCCTCACATTTTCTCCTGGGTCCTAAACAAACATAGTTCTCCACAAAAGCATCTGTATTTGTGTACAACTCTGTGATATCACATGGAAATTGTGCCAGCAATGAAGTATGCACTGTCACTTTTTAGTGTTTCCTGCATGACCTTCAAACATTCTTTTTGCAGGGACAACTACTAAATCAGACTATTTACGGACTTTGTAAAACTGAAAGTACACAGTCAATTAATATTTGCTGAAACCAACAGGTAGTTGTAAAGAATTATTTAAATATTTTTTAGATGTGTATATCCCCCAGTTATAAAAGCTAAAAGTTTGTCAGACCTAATTGTGCTGTGAGAAAAAGGAAGTTCTGGACTACTCATGTATCACATAGAATTACAAGCTTCACTGTCATTTTAGCAAATCAGTCTGTCAAAATATTGGGGTCATTCTTTCTCAGGTTTATTGAGAGATTGGTTGTAATACTTGTCAGCTATGGCCCTTTCATTTGTAAGAGGACTTGAAGGATCAAGATTCTCACTATGTGATTTATAATTACAAGGTGTGGTTTATTCACATTTATTTCAATATTTCATCCTTTGGGGTTTTGTCTCCCTGTGGTGTAAGAAGGTAATTAAATTTATAAAGGTGCTGCCTCTTCAGTTTAGGCATTCAAATCTGTTTGGTTAAAATACATAATGCCAGTGCACTAGGTCGCTTTTCAAGAATTACAGAAAAGGTCCGTATCTATCAAAGGCTGCTACAGTGTTGATGTGTGACAAATGATAGGGAATCATCAGTTCTGTGTGCAGGGGCCTCTGAGGTTTCCAAACCGCTCTATAGGCTATCACGTGGGCCTTTGAGAGGGCTCCATGTGTACCTTCATCCCACAGTGATGGTGGTGTGCACTGTATGCTTGTCTGAGAGGGGCAAGCATGAGA
This sequence comes from Albula goreensis, assembly GCA_022829145.1. Classification (NCBI taxonomy): domain Eukaryota; kingdom Metazoa; phylum Chordata; class Actinopteri; order Albuliformes; family Albulidae; genus Albula; species Albula goreensis. Next base: position 19,794,752 of record CM040749.1, read on the forward strand.
ATGCTGACTTTGCACACTAATGGAGTGCTGGGAGTGTGGCATTGGCTGATGCAGCAGAGGGAGCTGTGCACTGAAACTGTGCAGACGACAGGGCCCAGCCCGTACCGGGAGGTAGCCTGCCTGTCTCCCACGCACAGCTGCCTGCCGCGTGCCACATCTCTGAAAGACGGGCCCAAGGCTTGTGCCACACATGGCTCCCTAGCACTAGCAAATGCCCCCACAATGCAAAGTCCTGAAACCGACTTTCATGTCGTTTTTTATTTATTTCCACAGTGGCTTTACAGCTGCATGAATATACTGCTTTTGTAACAGAGTCTAACAATGAACTCCTTGACATACTTGTAAATAATATTGCAACAGTGACCCAGCCAGGAGGAACGTAATGCTCCCTGCATTTGAAAGTTGCCCTTTATTATGTACAGTCTGCTCAAATACAATCAGTCACTGGCAGGGCACTGGCCAGCCAGCCTCATATCTGATGTCTGGGAACTCATCATAATCATATTTGTGCATGATTTTCTCTTTTCACAGTTGTCTATGCAGCGTATAATTTCATTTTTATGTTATCCTGCAGTGGGATAAGAGGAGATTTTCTTTCTGTGGGAATTACTGCATGTTAAAAGCTTCTCATCATGCCGGTGTGTAAAAGTTTATGTCACAGTATTTGGAAAGCTTCATTGATATTTGTTATGTCAAGTGGTATTGAAAGCAAAGCAAAAACATAGAGCTGGCTGCTTAAAATAGCCTGAAAATAAACCTTTGAATTGCTGACAGGATGAAAGGTGTGTGGTGAGCGTTGTGCTTTTTGTAATGAACCAGTCACTTGTAGAAAGTCCGTTTTTCACTGTAAAAGCATTGACTTGTGATGGAGAGACAATGACTCAAAAAGTACATCTAAGGTGATGCCTGAACCTCACAAAAATGTGCAGTTTGCTGATCTGGTCAGAGTTGATGTACCATTACCAACAGGGCATTAATGCCGTTAAAGGTGGAGAAACACAAGAGTCAGTCCAATTTCAAAGAGCTACAAATTCAGATTATAATACACCCAAATTTCAGGTGGGCTCAGTGCGAAGAGGTTCATGTATATGCAAAATAGTTGTTGAGTTGTGCTGATGTGTGAATATGCCTGCGCACACGAAGGGGTTTGTAGTGTATATATCTATATGGGGGTGGGATGAGGGTTTTTTTTTTTCAGTAAGTACTGTCCAAGTCCTGTTGCACCTGCAAAAGTTCTTAGAATTAAGTCATACAGAGATCACTAGTTCCTCTCTTAAAGAGACCTGGGTCCATTGAAGTGACTTTGTGGCCTTGAATAACATGCTTCTATTTTTTGTCAGTGATGACAAAGAACTTTGAATGAAGCTTGTCTTTGATCAGTTTTCGCTCTAGCTTTGGTCATTTGTAATGGGTATGTTTATAATAGTGACCACAGCTTTCAGGTAGCCTAACTGTTAGCCTTAGACTAGTGGTGGAGCCAGGACCAAGAGATTTAGCTGCGCAGACGGTGAGGGAACGGAGACACTGTTTCCCGCCCTAGCCCGCCAAACCTCCTTTTCGATAAATTTAGTAAACGAGCCATCTAACCACAGCCAACAGTGTGGTTTCATCACTGTGACAAACTCTGCTATTTATCTAAATCAGAACAGGGCTCCCCACAAGAATTACACTAATCTGCACTTACATTTTTATTATTCCACATTTTAAAACATTGGCCCAATGGAGAACTGCCAGGAAGTAACAAACTCAAAAGAAAGAAAAGACCACTTTTACCACTAAATGGTCAACGCCTCAGGTCCTTCCCTTGAGTGTCTGTGTGCTTGTGTGTGTAAGCCTCTACAATCCTATGGAGATTTCTACGACTTGAATATTTCTAGAGAATAATTTGGTTTACTTATATTGTTGGAAGTCAAATTTTGTTTGCATGTGATATCTAGTTGGAATGCTAAGTGGATTTTGTGTCTAGGGATTATGGAAGATCTATTGGTTGTTTCTGTTGGTTAGGCTGAGCTTGCAGTTGTTATGAATCTACTTTTGGTCTTCAAGACTTAAGCTGGTTGAGTGTAATCCACTTTAACATGATAAAATTGTACATGACCACTACATATTCCTGCTGTAAAATGCTAGTAAATAGCCTGTTTATTTCCTTCTCTTAGCAGCCCCATCCCCCATTCATACTGTGCAGCTGTCACCCTTGTTTTTATGGAATACCTCTCCCATGGAATATTACCCCTGCCTGGTGTGGTATTTCCATGGTCTCTCTCAAAGAATGTGTTACTATTGTGAATGCACACCAAGAACATCTACCATCAGAGAAGACAGGGGCTGTAGATGTTGGCCACAACATGGTGCTGCCAGGATTGCAGAGGACAGGAAAGTATATATCAAACCTGATGTGCTCTTGTGTGTATTCTTTTTTAGAAACAACTGTACAGTATCTCTTGTGCCTAAAACACTATTAATAGGAATAGCGTAAGTGTTCTCTTGCTGGACTATACGGGTATTTTTTAACCCAAATCCTGGCTTATTTTTGTAAGCCTTACTTAGTCAGCAAAGAAGAGGATTGAATTCTCCTCAGTCCCTCACTTGAGTCATCATTAGGATGAAACATGTGTTTCCTCTTCAGTGAAGAACCCATATTTTCATGGGTATTTACATCACCAATGTGCATGTACAGTGTAACCTGATCATATGCAGAATCTACACCCAATGAAAATGTGAGCAGGATAAAGATTGGATGGGTAGAGGATACTAGCACACATGAACAGATGTTTTTCTTTTGTCAACATGCCTTTGCTCACGATCTCAATGAACAGCCTCTGAAAATGTTAACAGACAACAGATACATTGTGGTAGTTGCTACAAAATACACACAAGATCACATCATGTTTGTCCCAAGAAATATACAGGATCGCTTTCCTAACCACTGCTATCCTTGTATTCTGGCCAGTGCCTTCGCTGATGGTGGCTGTTCTCGGTTTGCATTCACAATAGCCTACATTCTTTAAGAAGGGTGACCTTTTTCCATTGGTGGTTACCCAAGTGGTTTTGCCTTGACTAGGCTGTGTAGAGATAACCTGTGTGTTTGCATAATTGCTGAGAGAGAGAGTTTCCCTTCGTGGAAAATTTTGCACCTCGTCTGTATGCGCACACCTGACTGTCCTTCATGTGAACACCACAAGTGCACAGGTGATGCAGTGGTGCACTCAGTGATGTATTAAAGCTGTCAGTAGAGCCACTTACTCAGAACTAGTAGCCTAGATCCTGATCTGAAGATCAAGCAGTGCTTCTTCATTTTGCAAGGAATAGAGTGAACCCTGTCTTTCTATTCAGATCCCTTTTTCTCCCTGTACATTGGTTAACAGAGCATAATAACATGGAACTGTACTGCCATATGTATAGAGGTGTGGTTTGGACACCTTATAGAAGTGGACTCTCGAGGGGAATTAAACTGGGAAGAATGACCTCATGACTTGAGATAAATGAATGATCTTATTGAGCTGGATTTGCAGAAAACTAAGATAACAGACTTACTGTGGGTGTAAGCTATATTCTGTAATGGTTTGAGTGACCTACAGCCAGGCTGCAGTTCTAAACAGGCTCAATGTTCCAAGGCAGTGATGCTTGCTTCCCCTCTCTGACCTTAGGCAGATTATCATTGAGGCTCCTGATGGACGATGATGAAGATGACGTGTTCCAGTCCATCCCACACCGCTGGAACACCACTTTCAGGGAGATAAAGTACGAGGACAGGGGCACGCAGACACCCAGCCCTGCCTTAGGACAAGACGACAACATGCTGCCCTGCGGTGTGGCTCAGGAGCCACGCAGACTCTTCTACGGTAAGCAGGAAGGGAAACGACTTCAGTCTCATTGCACTGTGTACGTGGGTCTGAGCAGTAAGAACAGGGCAGACAACATTGCCTGTCTGACTGTTAGAGAAACATGCTGGCAAATTCAGTCAAGCACTTCAAAAAGTTCAGCAAAAAGGACAAGGCAGCTGGAGATGAGGTCATTTGAACCCTGTTTGGCATCTGTTCCTTAAGACACTTCGCTTGTGGGAGAGGCACCACAGACCAGATGAAGTGACTTTGTGTGGATATCGTTCCCAGTCCCATGTCCTGAGTGCCTTCTGAGCCGAGTTGCAGTTTTATTTCCCTACTTCCCTACCAGCCTGCTTTGCAAAAGACATCCCAATGCATTGGCCACAAAGGCACAGCGCTTCTGTCAGCAGCCTTTTTGTCTGACTTCTCATTGGAGCGCAGGTGAGCTGGTCGTCTGCATTGTGTATCCCAAGTGTGAACGCGCAGACGTAGTTGTCACAGAATACCTCCCACAGAGGCTCTCCCTCTAGGTCTTTACAGACAGCTAACATAGGACATGCCTGGAGAGTTCATTAGAAAAAAAATGCTCAACAGAACTCTTTCAGCTTTCTCAGTTCCCTTCCACTTTGGACACAGTATTATTTCACTTGTCCTCAAATTTTGGCACACTGGGTTTGAAAGCATAAAACAATTGTGAAACATTTGAGTGTAGCAGAAGGAAGATTATGTAGTGTAGAGTATGCTGAGCACAGAAAACCTCAGCTCTGTTCACTGTTAGCTATATATTATGTTTTATGGCTTTGTATTTTTCTTTGTCATGGCTTTGATTCAGCCTCTTAGATTCTTGTTTTCTTGTTTTTCATTTTGAAAAAAAGAATCACGTTGTAGCGTATTATTTGAAAATCTGTTTTGTGGCCAGATCTGATAGAAGCAGTTTTGTGTTTCTCGTAGTGACACTGAGAGTACATGCCAGGTTTATGCTGAGGAAAATGGATTGTTATGTCTGGGTCATAAACCTCAGCAGTAAATCGAGAACATTCATATTCTCACGAGACTTGAGTAGCGAGTGTGTTTGTTTAATTGGTGAAAACAGAAGATAAGCTCACAGTGGGATGGTGAAAGCTGTTGTCTGAGCAGTTCTTGATAGTTTATTGCTCTGTGTCATGTAGTGCTTGGAACTATTAGGTACATTGTAAGACAGGAGATATGATACAGTAGCTGGGAGTTTATGGTCTGTTATGTGTTCCACTACAGTGTCTAATTGATGTAATCAGAAGGGGATGGTGTTCTAATGAGTTGGCTCATTCAAAACTGAATAAATTTATGTGTTTGTCTAGGTAACGCAGGCTTTCGATTGCACTTCCCAGCACTGTTTGAGCATGGTGGGGACCAGGAGCTGAGGGAGGAGGTGGCGCTGGGGGAGGCAGCGCGGTCAGAGGAAAGGCCAGTGCTGAGCGCCGAGGTACAGATCGGCCAGAAGCTCCAGATGATTGGAGACCAATTCCACAAAGACCATCTCAATCTGGTAAGGACAATAACCTTCTAACAGCACCTGTCATGGTTCTACAGTAGCACAAGGATGTCAACAAAAGATCTATCAAATTTGCCTGTTCTTTCATGGAAGTTTTTTTGATACTGCCAGTGTTGGGTAGTAATTTATTAGAAGTAAACTGGAATTATGTAATCAAGTAACTGTAATCAGATCAGATTACTTCAAATCAGGTGATAAATCCAACTAGTTTAATTTTTCAAAGATTACAAATTAAACTGTAGGATGGACTGTTAAACACTGCTCCCCAGATGAACACTGCAACCCCAACCCTCCACCTGTTGAAGTATGAGCATTTCATTTATAATCGTTGCATTAAGAATAATCAAGATTATGTTGATGATGTTTCTGGTCATGTCATTTGTAATCAGTTACTGATTACATTTCTAAGTAATTGGCCAAACACTGGATACTGCATGTGTATCAGTAAAGTACTAAGTTCTTAAAAAGTTACGTGATTGCTTCCCTGCAGCTTTGGTGCTCTGCAGTGAATGTAAAGTCTGCCATGGGAAATCAGCAACCACACAAATTTCTATAGAAGCGTGAAAAGAGGTCACATTTCCATTTTCCAGTCTGGATTGGGGCCAGCTTTTTCCCAAGTAGGAACCTTGTGTCCTGACCTTCTATCCAATCCGGAGACACAGCTGCGCCCTCAGACCAGCCGCCCCCCACCTCCTCCCCCCAGACCCTCTCCTCCTGAACTTCCTGTTTTTCTGTGTTCCCCTAGAAGCCTGCCATCACAGGTGGTGGAGGAACAGTTGATGTGATGGTCATGCACCCATTGGTTATATATGTTACACCTCAATATGTTACACCACACAATGCTGTGCTATGGTTCATCTAGCCCGTTTGCAGAACAGCAAAACTGTATTGGCTCTTGATCTGTCAGAAGGGTAATAATGTGGTCATGATTTATAATTTAATCAGAAATAATAGAGCAGCACTGTGTGTATGCAGGCGTGTGGATTATGCACGTGTTTTTTTTTTTTTTTTTTTTTAAAGATGAGGAAGGAACACACATGCACACACACTGACAGAAAAAGAAGAAGTGGCTGGACAAGATAAACATGTTGTAACCCGAAGCCAAACTCGTGAGCCTTGGGAGCGGCTGTGGTTAGGGAGTCTCCAGTCAGTCCTGCCAGCCACTGGGAGGGCCCACAGGAGACACCAAATAAGAGTGTGCTGTCCCTGCTAGGCCTGAGGCAATGGGGGCTGAGCGGGGGGCTGGGGAGCAGGGCAGGGGAGTGGGGAGGGCCTGGGTGCCACACTGGCCAGCCTGAAGGGTTCAGTTTAGGAGCATTTTGGTTCTCCCACACCCACACAGACCAGAGCTCATCTTGTGGCTCTGTGAATAAACAAATCAAATGTCTCTCCCTCCTAACTCACCAGGATTCAGTCCCTTAAAATGTCCCGTGTGTCATTTGTTTGGGGTCTTTTTTTGGAGGCTTTAACACCATGAATTACCAATTGGATTTAGCGAGAGGGCAGTGGCATTTGAGTTTATTGACTGTCGTCTTTCTTAAAGTAGTTTTCTGTGAGAAGTACAATTATATCACAGTGCTTTCTTGTGGTGGACTCTTTGGTTTTGATACGAAGTTAACAGTAAAGTATCACAAGAGCTAAAACACAAATAGTCCCTGTTTAATGTGAAGGTTGAGGGGTGATATTGCAACAGGGTGAGCAGAGGTCCAGAAGTGCACGCAAAGCAAATATATACTGTATGCAGTCAAGGTTTACAGAAGAGGCAGGGTTTTTTTATTTTTATTTCACACACGTATGGTTAAGGTGACATATGCACGTTCATAACAAACTGAATGTACGTAGCTTTGCGGTAGCGCATCATATCTCACACACACACACACACACACACACACACACACACACACACACACAGAAACAATGCTAGACCTTGGCTCTGCAGTTTGGTGGGTTTTCTCTCCAGAGCAAAACAAATAATGTGAGTGATAAAATCAAACATCTGGATTTATGTCCTCAGTTTTAGTGTCAAAAAAAGACACTGCTTACTACTTCTGCCCACAGCACACCTGTAAGGTAGGCTAGTCTGGACAATATCTGACAGAGCTGTTGGTGGTTTGGTTTTCATTTGGTTTGACAGAAAGCATAATTGAAAGTCACACAGAACCCACATTGAGCAAGCCAACATGGAACTCTACAGGAAAGGGCTGTTATAATGAGGCAGTAGGATTTATTTCACACCTGCTCCATTATCTTTTACAACTTATTTTAAATTTGCATGAGATTTCACTCTTTATCTTCACATAAATAAATTCATAGTTAAATAGGGGGTGAAGTGAAATATACCGCTTTACAAAGTAAAATGTGATACAAGTGATCTTTGAGTATTGAGGCTGTTGAGGAGTGAGTGTGGTTCCCATTACTCTAGTTCTAAATATAAGAGTCTGTAATTGGGGAAAACATGGGTCTGCCATAATAATGGGAGGCTCCAGTGGTGTGCTGCTGAGGTTAAATCACTGAGGACATAAACCCAGACAGATTTGTGTGACTGTGGATGTGTGATCCCCCGGTTACCCAACAGTTTGTATTCTTAGTTGGACAGCTTGACGGTACAAGCTGTGAAATTAAGTCGTCAGCCATGAGGCAGGTAAGACACCTCAGGCAATAGCATAGTGCGCAGCCCTGTCTCTGCCTGATTTGATCTGTTTTGCAGCCCAGCAAATGCTCCAGGTGACTGCAGCATGTCAGTGTTTTTCTCTGATACGTAGGTTTCTCTAAAACCTGACTGGGTGACTCATCACTCAGACCTGGAGACACCTTGGAGCACAGCTTGCTGGTAACTTCAGGATTGGCAGGTCTCTGGGTGAGGGAAGGTTTCTTGCATCAGATAAAGAACTCATAATAAGAACATGTAGGGGGGGAAAACTGTTGTTTTTGCCTCCTGAGACAAAATGTGATTGACCTTGTTTGGGAGACAGAAAGTAGAAATATGAGAAGAGAAAAGACCTGTCTGAGTCGTCCCAGAAAAACATGCTGGCCCTCTTTCAACTTGGATTCTGGGAGATTTCTTGCTAGACTATTGAATTTGAAATCTGATTTTGATTGTGTGTTAATTCATTTCTGATCTGGTCCATTGGGAGTTGTGCACTTGAAATTCATTCAAACCTGTAAACATACATCCAGACATCATGCCTGCTTCAACCCGTTAAGCTGGTCTGAAAGTGATTCCATTTATGTTTGACCGAACAGGATGATCCTCCATCCCACCCCCTTTTGCTTTCTCTGCCCTTTAATAACACTGCCCCTAAGGCATGGCGTGGACTAAGTTACGTTAGCGTATATGATAATGTCATCTTGCTGAAAGGTAAATTGCTCTTTGGTCTAAAAGGGATGCTAAAGTACCTGCGGCAAAGGTGAAGTGAATAGGGGAGCTGGTGTCAGCCATGGCACTGATGACGGCAACAATTATGAAGGACGGCAGCCATAATCTGTACAGATGAAGTGTAGTAGCAGAAGAGTCAGGTTACCAGCTTTATTAAAAAAATGAGTGCAATTCATCCCTACTCCAGCCTCAGTAAACCCTTCAGGTGCTGTCAGTGTGAGTGTTGAAAGCAGATTGAATGTCCTTGGTGTCTGCAGTGTATGGTATTGGACCTATGTTTCTTATCTTCCATCTCCCTGCCCCCACAAGCCTCTAGGACAGAAAAGCAAATGTACTCTTTCTTTTTAACCTCCTGCCTGAAGCTTCTGAAATTGTGCAGTGGAATCAGTTCAGTGGTTTTAAATATATATGAGGCTAGAATGGATGTTAATGAATGCTTCGTGTTTAGCTGATAAGCTGGGTCTATCAGGAGTAGTGAAGTTGAGAAAGTGCCAGCGCAAGGCCAAGATAAGACCCAGCAGAGTAGTGTGCAAGCAGCAGCACAGTGTGTGTCTGGGTAAACTCTGCACTCTGTTTATATCTATGGCTAAATTTAGCCTCTGAGTCACATACGGCAGCCAGTAATGTGACTTACCCACAATGCTCTGCTCACCTGACTGATTCAACTCTTGTAAAGGTCAATCTCAGGGACTTTCTGACACAGTTTTCTCTGTTCTAAGCAAGCCAATTAGGGCTGCGGTCCTTTACATTAGTTCATGTGAGTGCAGGGGTGGGGTTGGAAAAAGAGACATTTACTGCCATAGATCTACATTGTATGACAATGACTGTATGATTCTAGAAGCTGCTGTTACGACATGTGAATGTTTGTCAGTTGTTGAGGAATTGCTGCACCATCTTGGGCAGTTCTGGCATACAAGTTTGTGTTGGAAACTCAAACTCCCGAGAAACCAGGAGATCACACGTTCATGCCATAATAAAAGTGAATTTGAGTCCCTGGTGTGGCTGATGTCCCCAGACATGATCTCCACATTTGTTTGCAGATGTACATGTCTGGGTTTGACTGCCCAGTGTGTGTACCTGTTTAAATTGGTAACTAGGGAAACAAGGTGATATTTGCCGTCTGGTTGTTATCAGGTTTGCATGGAGAGGTGCCTGGGCCATTACTGTATTTGGTTACTAAGTACCGCCAGTAAAGGGGGCATTGTTCCTGCTCAAAATCCAATGGGCAAATAACCCATGCATCTGTTCTGGGTAAACTTTGGCATTGTCCACCCCGCACCATCTTTGTGTGTTTGGTTGTGCTTTTAAACAGCCCTGTGGAGGAAAAGAAGGAATCTAAACTACAAAATTTCTAACAAGGCACTTGTCAAAATAGCCAATGGTACTGTTTAAAAATGCTGCAACAGAAAAGTAGGGCTATTAAAATTCTCAAGGGTACTTCAGACAGCTGATGGCAGCTCCTGATTTTATAGGGATGAAGTACAAAACTAGTCTGTGGAGAGTGTGCTGGAGACTGCATGAAGCCAATGGGGCTTATGCAATGAAGTGCAATTTTTCACAGCACTTAACTGAAACCCAATAGGATCTCATGCCTCATAAATATGGAGGGGGGAAACCTTAATGTAAACAGCTCATTGTCTGTTTTGCGTGAGGATATTTTTAGTATATTTCTTATAACCATGGAATCCTTTGAATCCTTTGTGAGTAATTCATACTTCAGTAAAAACAGATGTGAGAACATAGGCTAGCTAGCTAATGTTTTACAACAAAACCATAGGTCCACTCTTCTTCCTGGGTCACGCACGTTGGATTTTCATAATCTTCCCTATTTTTATGTTGTTTGTCTTCCACTTTAATAACCAAGGCATCTTCTTATCTGGCCTTTGCTTCTCTGCATGGAGTGCATGTATGTGATCCTCCATACAGGGGAGACTTGACTCGTGTGAAGATATCTTTTCAAGCCAGTCATGGTCCTGCCTCCAGAACTCCCTAATCCTATTTAGTGCAATTATCTTATCTCCCGTTCTCAATGGGACTGATATCATTATCCTCAAAATAGTTGAAAATCCCAATGGGTCTCCTGCCAGCAGAGAAAGACGGCATCAGCAGCTTTTTTCACAGTGTTATCAGACGCTTGAAGATACAGGACTTTCAGTGTAGTTAGTCTGAGTTGCTCCAGAGCAGCTTTTTAAATAACGTTGGCATTAAAGCATCCTGCTCCTCATTTCCTTTATTTGAAAATGTATGGAGCAATAAGGCCTCTGGAGTTTGGTATTGCTCAGAGATATGAGTGACTTGTGGAGTTGTCCCTGGTGGATTTTGCCATGCAGTGTTGATTGTGGGCGCTGTGCTGTGTGTTTTGGAATTGTCTATATGAACAGCTGGGTCAGGGTTAGCGTTGGGCACAGCTGTAAACAGGAGTGGGAAAGATGGGCACTCCACCTCACTGGGGATTAAGAGGAAGGAAGCCTCTGCTACTAGGCAAGGTGGTAGCTCTTAAAAACTGGCTGCATGGTGGGTACTGGGCATGCCTTCAGTCTAGGATTGCAAGCTGCCAGGATTCTTGAGAAACAGTTGCCCTCGTGATGACCTCTCTGGTTCCTCCTTCAGCAGGTCTCAGTCCAGCTGATCAGTGCTTTGGGTGTGTGTGGACATGTGTGTATGTGTGAGCATACATAGTTCTTTACTCAACCATATGACCTCTCTTTAATTATTAAATGAGTGAGGAAATAGCTGGCTGTACAAACATATGGCTTGATCATTAATATATGTCAGATTTACTACCTGTTTAACATATTCACACATGTTAAGTTTGCATGATGCATTTATATTTCTACCCACAGAAACACATAATCCTTTCCTCTGGCCCTCAAATTCACTGTGTGCTTGGTGCTGGAAGTTTCAAAACAACTCCATACCCTGCTATTAAGGAAATTATAGAGCATGGTTTTATTTTGGAGTAAATGTAATCAAGCCTCTCTCATTTACACATTTGAATTGAAATGCTCAGCTTCTGAGTGACTTGGTTGTCATTGGCATTTGATCAGCTGCTAGTATGAATCAAAGTTGATGAAGAGATGGCAGAGGATGCTGATCTCAAGCCAGTCTGAGTAATGGGGGGCAGTCCCAATAATGTGCGTGGGACAGACAGCATGACAGTTGTGTTGAGCGCAAACACAGACTGTTGTGAAAATATCAGTGTTGTTCCAGTGCCTAGTCTGGATAGGTTCACCCAAGTTTACTCCATGCTGTAATGAAACTGCAATGCCATTTGCCAGATATAAAATTAAAAAACTAACTCCTAACTGTTCATTCATGGTCAATAAATGAAGTCATTCTGGAGCTCCTTTACATTTTAAGTACAGTCTGTATTTGTCTTCTCTATGTTTGCCATCTGTTTGTTTTCTGACTCCCTCTCCCTATTTGTCTTTTGTTGTAGTACCACAGAAACCAAAGGAACCAGCGACCAGGATGGTGGCGTCTGGCGATGGCTTTGTACACATTTCTGTTTGAAAGAGAGGGTGTTGCTCGACAACAGCAAGCTGATCAGAGGTGAGAAAGCTGGGCCAACCCCCACCAGCTGCCACCCCTCTTCTGCCTTGATGAGGGCCTGAACTTTAGATGGCACTGTAAGATTGAACACGGGTTTTGGGGGAAAAAATGAGAAAAAAAGTCACCGCGGGACGGAGACTACATTTTTAAAGAGATTTTTTTCCGAGCGGAAGCCATGTTGTTCATGAGATTTGTCTACAGGAACATGACCCTATTTTCATAAGTGTAAAATAGTATTTTGTACAGTACAATATGATATTACATTGTTCTTGTTTTTTTTTATTTTAATTTTTTTTTGCACTTCCATACATGTACATCTTGAACGACCTCTGTTTGTCCTGGGAATGCCTTATTTTCTCCTGCCACAGTGGAAAGACTGTTAAAATTGAGGGAAAAATGGGACAAGAATTCTGATGTGGGACTGGGGTACAGACAGGCAGGAATCTTAATCTCAAACTGTTTTCAGGGGTTCTGTTCTGAAGTTTCCCAGGTAATCGATCAACTTGACAACAAATACATTTCCAAAGAGGCAGTTTCTCAGAACAAAATGTTTTTGCACCTCAAGTCGTACTATTCCTTACTGTTTTTTTTAACCGTTTTCTTAATTTTTGAATATGATTTGTTCTTCCAGTATGTTTTAATGAGTCTACTTTTGTTGTATTCTTAAAATGTTTTTCAGTGTGTTTTACATAAAAACATAAATAATGTAAAGCTGTCAGCCATCATTAGATGTAAAGCCTTCAATTGCTCCTTAGGCAAAATACTATCTACCTGCAGTTTTTGATCTGGTGTCATGTCACTGAAGATCTAATGAAGTAAGATGAATGCATACTGAAAGACATTTTTTAGAAGGTTGTGCTCTGCAGACTGGGGAAATGCATATAAACACTGTCCATTTCAGGCCCACAGTGTTTCACACCATTACTGGTTAAAGCAAAGGTGCTACATGGTAGGTAAAACACCTGTACCACATCTCTTAGACAAGAGGCGTCATCAGGGATGCAAAGTTTGTACAGTCTAATGGACTACTTCTTTGCATCTCTGTTGTTTTTAATGTTTCCATCAGCCTGCATAACTCATTCAGATGTGAGGAGTGATGACTAGCAGATCCTTAATAAGTTGCCCTGTATCTGTTATATTTGCACTAGTGCTAGTCAGTTGTGGATAGGCAATGTACAGTGCACAGCTCATCTAGCATGCTCCTGTTGGAGTGATGCTGTAGCCAGTCCATGGGAGAGGTGTGAAACTGTGGTGGGATGAATTGCATTTACAATCACACAAAGAATGCGATGCCTGTGTGTGCAGAGAAGGGTTTTTTTTTTCTCAAGACAAGCCTATTCAACATTCAATGAAGGTTATTGTATTCTTTCTGATATCTCACGTTGAAACAAATCTTTTAATACATACATGTGGGCCTTTTTTCGTGTTCTTAGTTGTCTGAACTGGTGGTCGCATATTACCTTGGGCACTGACTGAATAAAACATATTATATAAACTAAAAATATTCATTAATATTGATAACAAGGTGTGCGTATAGACAGCTCACACAACTTAACATGGAATGGGAAATTGGTTGAGTTTCAGTATTTTCAGGTCCATAATAAAATGTATTTTTCTAACACACCTACTGCCAATGCTTTAGACCACTTGGTTTCTGAAGGCCCAAATGCAAAAATCTACAAAGAAACCTGTGAAATGGCTACATCTCTCATCCCTCCAGATGATGGTCTGGGTTTTGTAACTATTTTCAATCTTGTTTTGAAGTGACTTTGAAATTGCATTATGGTATAGATGACCACTGATTTCCCACACAAGGTTTTGTACAGTACAAGTTGATAGGTTCAAGAATTGGAACATTTTTAAAGATGTTTTGAAAGAAAAAAAAATACATTGTTAAATTGAAAATATGAATATGTTTGAAGACACTGATGTGTTTAATTTGTTGCATTTTGTTACTGTTTCTTTTTTAATTTCTTTTGACATTCTTGTCCTTTTGTCAGGAATCTGTATGCATAGAGAAGCACTCTGGAAACGCTCACTATGGCATTAAAAGTGTTCTTAGGTAACATTATCACCAATATATGTTTTGATTGGTTGTAAAAGAATCACAAATTCTTGTGACATTTATAAAAACACCATCTCTTGGCCCTCAAAATACCCTTAAGGGAGGTGTAAAGTGCCAAATGGTTAAGAATAAGTGAATGCCATAGTTAAGTGTATTATGTTGTGTTCTAATCCCTCATATCCTTCTATATGATAACAAGAATTAATTCAGCAGACTGAACAGTTACACAAAGTACCCAAACAGCTGAGTGGCTGTTGCATGTTGATCTTATCTGAAAAACATTTAGTGGACCAGAAGAGGGATGCAAGGGAAAGAAAGGAGCCTCTCTGTCTATCTTTATCTAACCCTTGGTTTGGGTTACTGTCTATCACAAGACAGACATGCAAATTCTTCAACAAAGACAGATGTTTTTATCACATATTTAACAACTGTTATGGAGGACTAATGCTTCCGTACACTGTAGCTTAAATGTTGTTATGCGTTCCAGAGAACCAGATCTCACTGCCTTATTTTTTATTGATGTAACAAAAACACTGGTGCAGACGTCCAAATTAAAGATCCTTTTATCTTAATTAAAAATGAACAGAAAGTCCATTGAAGCAGGGGCTACTTCTAAAGCATGTGATATGGTATGAGATGCACCGAAAGCTTGTTTCCTGCAAATTTCTGAACGCTGAGCCAGTAAAGTAACCCCTTGCCTCTCTGTGGCTTGACAGGTCTGTCTCAGTGCTTCCCAGCTTCCTTCTACATGTCTACTGCTCCTGATTTAACTTCTCATAAGGACGTTGTTTTTCCTCTTTTCAGTTTTTTTGTTTGTAATTTATTTTTTTATTTATTTTGTGTATATTTGCCCATTGCTACTGTATAGATTTCTCTGTGTGCAATTCCTTAGTTTTGGATATGTATATATATGCTTTATTCTGTGCTGAGTGTTGGGGCCAGCATTGTCTCTGAGAGTTGAGTAAGAGCCCAAAACATTAAAATCACAGGCCTATTCATTCTCTTCGTTGTGAACTTGTGAACATTCTGCAGCAGTTGGAGCTGACTGGGAGGGTCACTTGATGTGGGGAATTTGGAAAGATCATTCCAATCTAAACAAATTCCTCTCATTTTATTGATGCTGTCAGTGAGGTTCCTCAGGGGATGGAGTGGATGTAGCACAAAAGATTGACACCTCCAGGCTTATCAGTCACAGCCTTGGCCCTATTCACTTCCGGCACAAAACCCATGTCTGACATGCTCAGCCAACTCAATTACTTTACTGGCAATTATAAGAATCCCATATTTGGAATCCTAATTTAGCACAGTGCATAACCAAAGGAAGTTATGATGATCACAGCAGTAATGGTGACCATTGTTTCGGTGCCATTCAGGCCCCTGCTTTTTGTGCACATGTCCAGTGTTCCCATCTGAAGTTGCTGAGCATGCTCACTCGCTTTGGGTAAAAGCATTTTGCTTTAATTTTTTTTTCAACTAACAAAAACTAAATTATGTCAGAAGGCTGTTTGTAATCAACATGCACTGGAAAGTAAGTTGTATTTGTATATCTTGTGTTCTGATATTTCTGGTGTTGTGGTATTCTCTGGATTGTTCTCTCAAAACTGTCATGTGCTGGATTTATGAAGTACAACTGGATTTTCGGTACTTACTGGCCCTTTTCTGGCATACAGCAGGATTTTAGATGGGTAATACAAGGGAAGCAAACCACCATGGTGCCCAGTATTAGTTGTTTGGTGGGGTTCTATGGTTGTGCAGAGGAGTAACTGGGAGAGTCCTCCTCCACAAGTCAGCATAGACCTCAGGAGTGGAACTTCTGTGTTGTGTAAACCGTCAGTGTCTTGAATTTTTTTAAATCAATTTTTATTGAATTTGAATTTCTTAAAAAAAAAAATAAAAGGGTTTGTCCTTTTTACTGCTGTTTACTGTTTTAATAGAAAAAATAGCATTTGCTTCCTTTTTTCTTGAATTTTTTGATTGAAGAGTTTCTTGCAAAATGGTCTACTTTTGTAAAGACAACCTTTGACTTTTAAAATCTTTTTTGGTGCTTTTTTAGCATTTTTATGAAGTCCGCTGTCTCTGAAAAAGGACTTTTTATATGGAATAAAAGCAAAGGTGTAATATTTCTGCTTTTAGTGTTTAAATGTAATGTACCCAAATTGAAATGTCAACCAACACATTAAGCAGCAATGTATATTATTGGAATCTAAAAAGATGAAATAATCAACTGAAGAACCAAATACCTTCTGTCTGATAACCCATGTACTGTACATTTACATCAGAAACCCTGGAAATTGCCTTTAATTTACTCTGGTTTCCAAAATGTCTTGAGGATCACACACTCACTGTATCCCATTAAATGAGACCCAGCGAAAATGTAGCATTTTTGTAAACATTGACTGTGTGTCTTCGAGACTGTACTGTGCACTCATTACCCTTTTTTATGTTTTATAAATACAGTATGGAAGTTGGGGCGATTTGTTTTATAGTGCAATATGCTGTACATAAGAGCTTGGCTCTACAAATCTTTTTGTTGTTAAATTGGAAAATTGGTACATTTGTTTTTTTTTTTCAATAAAATCTTAAAGTTTGAAGGTGTCATTTTTCTTTTCATTGACTTTCAGCATGGCATTCCAGTCAAAGTCAAACTCTACTCTCCACAAGTTGAATCCTCATATAAGCTCTTACATCTACACCAACACATAGCAGCAAACCTAGAGGATCAAATTCAAACTCACTATACTTATTCTGTATATCAGATTGTAGTAAAACAGCCACAACTAGCTGATGGATGTATTAATTTTATGAAATACACTCAACAATGAAAATAACAGAACACTGAGAACAGTGAAGAGAAATAGCAGTGCAAATCTTTGATTAGCATATGTAATATGGCTGGTTCTTTTGAAACATTTACTGATAGGTGTTATGTAAAATAAGAATGAGACTCCAGTTTTCTGTAAATTTAGAGGACTTTATAGTTCTTCCTTTCATATGCAGAGGAAAGCTGGCTATGAGAACACGTAATATGGAGAGAAGGCCAGTCACACTGAATTTGGTGTCTACCTAAAGCCTATCCAGTGTCTAGCACCACCAAGCCTGGCCTTCAACATCAACACTTAAAGGGTCTCTGCCTGTACTAAATGAACAGACATGCTCCTCTAAGCACTAACTACTCTGTAAATAAAAAATAAAATATATCAGTCTGGACTTTTTCCCTGCAATTAATTTTCACCTTTCCCTACCCCCCTTCCATCAACTCACATAATGTCAGGGTACTTTAACAATGCCATGATAAAATCAAAGTCAATGAGGGAGTCCATTTTTCTAATAACGAACTTTCATATTTAGTTTAATTTTCACTTGTGTTTCTTCCTTTTGTTGCTATCAATCACCACAGTTAACCCAGTATTGGCATGAGTAGAGCATTTCTTTTCTCCCTGAGAACTAAACTTCCTCCTAGCAGTAAATGCTTTTACAGCTCAGTCACGGCACCCAGTAATGCAGGTTCCAGCTGAAACATGCAATACAGAGCTCACAATGTGCCATAAGCACATTACTGTGTGGATCTGTTTAATAGATTTCTTTTGTAAAGCTTTTGTATGAAGGAGAATAGTATTGCCCTGCTATGGATTAGCATTGTGTGAATATTTATGGTAGCTGATGCCCTGATCCTATAGCTACTCATTTTCCTGGTAGAGCCACAGCCATGCCCCATGGTAAACTGGTATTATGGAATACAGGCATATGTGGATTCTAAGAATGAGACTGATTGACTGCAAGGGCGATGACATGTGTATTCAGTCTGTTGCTAGTCTAAGTTTATTCTGTATCAATTATATTGACATGGCATGGTCAAAAATGTTCTCCACATTCTGGAAGCTCACTGACATCCAAATGGTCTCTGGAAACTGGTATTTTGCTATCCTCTGACCGTCTCAGCCCTCTTTTTTCTAAGCCATCAGTAATGCATTCACATGCATGCAAACCACCAGAAACTACCATAAATGTTTTTTACAGATGAGTTTGTTGGAAAATTGTATGAACATTTTATTGTATCTTTGTAATTATATATTTCTATGGAAGAAGGGAGCAAAATGCATATTTTTAATCAAAATGAATGACTTTCAGTATAATGCATATGGTGAAACGTGATATGTCTCTCAAACTCTCCTCTGAATACTGGTTCCACATCAGCTTAGGCTGTGAGGTCAAGGTCAAATCAAATCAGCTGGGTAAACAGACAGTTGTCAAGGCTGCTTGTCTTGGATTCAGGCTTTCAAGAAGCAGAACCAATTGTTTTCTGCCTTTTCTCTCCCAGAAGTTACCAGCAGTGCAGTTTCTCCTTTTTTTGAGTGCATCCTTATGAAAGGAGGTGATTTGAAACTAGCCAGGCGTTTGGCAGCAGTGGTGCCCGCCTGCTCCCCTCCTGCTGTGAGGTCGTTAATTTACTGGGAACAATTGTGTCTGCAGCCTGAACTAATGATGGCCCGTCTGTGCACACAGCCCAGAGTGGCGGGAGGAAGGCAACACATGAGATGTGCACCAGGAATGACCTGCACTCACTTCTCCAATGGCGCCCCATCAGGCCCTATACTGTCTCCATTTATAGACTAAATCAACAAATATCTTTGTAGCACATTCATTTCACATCCATACAGGTTATGTACACTGCCCATGTGCACAAACAAAGCTCTATAGAGCAGGACCTTGATCTTGTCATCGCACCCAAAATGAGGCTACTTATCACTTTGACAATGTGCACAGCCATATAATGAAAAGTACAGTGTGCAGAGCTCATCTTTGCCAAAGGCAGAGAAAATTCAGAGGACCCACATATAAAAGAGGATGTCTACTGACTACAGTAGAGAGGCACAATTTGGATTTGCTACTATGATTACATAATGGAAAAACTGAAAATTTGTGATTGTCTGGCGAATACTTTTCTGAACATAAAATTAATAAATGTATTTGTTAATTTGATCTGCGCAATATAATATTGCTTCAATGAAGAAATATGAACTTTTTCAATTTGAAGACCCTCTAAAAAGACTTCAGTAATAGCATGAAAAGGCTGAGTTTCCATTTTCAATGGAAGTGTCCCTTAACTAATGATAGTGCGACCATTTCAAATGTGCTACAACAACCATAAGACAGAGTAAATTTGTATATATATCACCTCGTGTTGCAGAATCTGGATGGCAAACATCTGACTAACATTTTACTGTCAGTTGTATTTTAACTACTTTTACTAAACAATACTTATATATAAAGGGGAGGGGATTAACTTGTACCTTTAAATGTTTTATTAAATTTCAGTTGTATTGGGAGGCTGGTTTCTCAAGCTTTTTACAACATAAATAAAGGTTATTTTCATATATCTCATTTTCCCTTATGCAGCCAAAGTAGGTGAAATAACAAGTGGATTTACCATTGTATGGTGCACTGCCCCCAGGGAGGTTTCACCCACCCAGCCTGTAGGTCCTGAGTCACCTGTTTTACTACTTACAGTCATAGAAAATGGTTCCCTCGGGCACTGATCTGGACAAAAGAGTGTCAGAGGATGTATAGGTTAGCTGGCGGTCTAGACCGGAGAATCATGTGTCAGATAGCTGAGTTCCACCACACAGACAGCTGTGCTCTTTGTTATTTATTTGTATATGCACAGCATAAGGTGGAAAAAAGCACTTAACAGCCAAAAGTAACAGCTAATCACTCCACTACGTCAAAGATGTCTCTCTGATCCTTTCATTTTGCTCCCAAGCATGATTATACATTTATAATCTAATATTAAATTTAGTAAAATATATGTTAAAGATGTTTAAGACCAGAACATACGTTCACATTGGCTGCTTGTTTACAAAACATCTAAGTTCCTGATTGACTGTGTTTTTCCCCAAAGAGCGAGCTGTTCCTCTGCAATACCCAGAAACAGAAGATACAAAGACATCATTGCTAAGGACACAGATAGAGAAAAGAGAGCATGATGGACCAGCAAGATTTTTTTGCTCAGTATGTCACGTCATTTCTGTTTAACTATGCTTATTTTCACATCAAAGTGTTTGAAGACGTGACAGCGAATATTGAAAGCCACATTTCTTTGATTGTGAGACATCAAACAGGAATGTTGAACAACTGTTATAGCCACCAATAACAGATAAAATCAGCAGTTTTCATAGAGTTGGCCCATTTGCTTTGTCTCTATTGCTGCCAGGTTTCATGCAAGACTTAGGTATAGACTCCATATATAAGTCCAGTTTTTGCATACAAAAAATGAATAGTTGTCACATCATTTTGTAGGTTGTTTGAAATACATGGACCGAACCTGGTGTTGCACTTGAGACTTTGTGAGGAAGCCAGATGAGCAAATAAACAGTTGTTTTTTTTCCTGAAAAGGTGACAATAACATTTAGAATTTTGCTCCCTCTTTCAAGCATTGCAATCATACAATAGGGAAAATTATGGCAGGAGGGAGTGACCAAGCTCTCGCACTAATTTTTGTCAGCCAGGGTGTTATCTGTGCAGTTATTGTCCTGTGTTTGAACAGCCCTGAGAGAGGAGGTGGTAATCCTGCCCATGTTTTTTTGTATCTCCCTGAGGCTGAGTTTGCAGGAGCTGCAGGAGCTCTTTCCTGGGTTGCTTGGCTCAGCATTTTTTGGGCAGAGGCCCGACAGCCCCAGGCCTAGACAATGGCCCCTCTGTTTCTCTGCTGCTCACTGAAAGAAACACCCATTAGCAGGACTGTCAATCTCTAAGGTCAGGCCCAAGGGTCACTGACAAGTGCGCCTCTTGTTTACATCTATGAAGTCAATCAAAACACTGCAGCCTCTGTGGTTAACCCATGTGTGGCCAGAGTCAAAAAAGAGAGGTTTGGTCCTAATAAGAGACTGAAAAGCCAACATTTGGTTATAAGTGGTTCTTGGTATCGTATCCTCTCACCTGCAGTGATGTTTTGGCTGATCTGCTGGGAATTGTGTCTTGTTCTGGTATGAGTGTCCTTTGGAACTTCACAACCTGCAATAAGGAAGCAAGAAAAGAAAAAAAAACACATGTTTGTGCAAGAGTCCTGCATCACTTTCTATGCATGTCTACCAGTTTTGTAATAGCTAATTTGGCTTTAAAACCTAATTCTGTTTATTTTTGAAATGTAACATTGAAAGCAATTGCATATTTCCTTCTTCTGTCAGCTGTGTCATATGTCATTTGTTCTCGCTAGCTACCAGCCTACTAAACACTGGAAATTATATCTATAAATTTGCCAGTTATAAAATTTGCCAGTATATTCAAGTGTTTCTCCTCATTACTTACTTTTAGAAACACAGAGAAACAAGCCATGTTTTTAAGCAGGTTTGCATTTCAACTGTTGTGCACTGAAACTAACAAAATGTTGTATGCTATGGACAATAAATGTGTCCAAGCTCATAAGTGTTGTGATCTTTACTATTTTTGCTTTTTAATCCATGTTCTCAGCACCTTAACTAATTAAGACATGTGAATGTAATTTTCACGTTTTTGTGCACACAACAAAATAAGGAAGGAAATATTTCAGGATGCAAAACGCATGCTATTGTGGTGTGCTTTGCAAAACACTGATGTGAGCTGGTCTGAAATGATGGCAGTACAAAAAGGAAAATAAGCAGATAAGAGTCGTGGGTAAAGCATGTGACAGAGTATACATTACATTACATACATATGTGTGTATAGAACAATGAGCATTTCTATATACAAATCAACTGAATGGCACATTCGTGTCTGTGTTTTCAGTGTCACATGTATTTTCCAGTATTCATTTTTTAATATTTGTACACTACTTTTAAAGAATAGGCTAAATCAGTGTTGCTTGGAGCCACTCCATAATTAATTGGGGAAACTAATCATCAGTAGGAAAAACAGCAGTAAATTATCGCTGACTGACACCTTATTACCGCTCGTGTTCTCTTAGCTGCAGAACGTCCCCAAGCTATATCACGCAAAGAAATTTCTCATGAGCAGCATGACTGGTAATTGGTTAAAGGTGTATTTATTTCTGTAAACTGTATGTCTGATCACTAACAAACAGCTTAATTTGCAAGGGAAATTTCTGTCAGTGTGAGTACCCACCACAGAGGAGGTCTGAAGCTCACTGCTCACTGCAGAGTGGATCATTCTGATAAAAGCTGGATAATAAACTAAAAATCTGCAAAACGGAAGGTTGGGACTACATAACCCTGACACACAGACCCAGTAACTACCTATTTTGTTCATTTGAGGGTAAAGAGCAATGTGCAATGTGAGTTAGAGGTGTACACATCATGACTATTTGAGTCATGGCAGCCTGAAGCACAGTATAAAGTACCGTGTTCTCTCTGATTTAAGACAAACAGCCCTAGTCCAAAAAAAGACAGAACCTTTCTTAAACATGAACTTCACTAATCCCATGTTATGAAAAAGCCAGACTGATATGGCTCCTGCCTGACTGCCCTTATGAATGCCTCTCCCCACATCAAATGCAGTGGGAGCTCTATCAGGTCCATAAAACTTAAATACATTTGGGATTGTTGCTGGGTTTGTGGATGAGCCTGGGGGCACCTTGTATGGAGACCCACTGTTTAATTGAACGGTTGTTTGTGAGGATCAGACTCTTTATTGGGGGAGTGAACTCGGCACGAGACAGGGCATGCATTAGCAGCAAATGCTGTTTTATTGATTGCAGATGACAATAAAGGCTTGAGATGTATAAACACTATTCAAACAATATTTACTAATCACAACCCCCATGCCCAGTGCTTGCAACTATATACATTAATTTATAACAGTACAGTAATAAGGAAATACAGAACTATGCAATGTTATTGTTCTGATGGCAGAGGATCCTTAGCCTTTTGTCTTTTTGTAAGCTACAAATTGCATTGTGCTAAAACTCTGATTCAGAAATCAAATTACATTTGTGAAGAAAAACCAGTTACAGCCCATTTTAATATCTATATAAAATATAAATAAATCATTATTAAATATTCTTAACCAATTTTGCAATGCAGTTATGCCAGGATGCTATACATCAGTAATTCATGTACTTATTTACATGAATACATTTGTATACATTTATTGCGCAATAAAATACAATAATGTGTATACATACACAAGGCCTATTGGATGTATCTGATAATCACAATAAATTATTTGTAAATGTATTTTACATAATCTTGATGTTGGATTAATGTTCTGTTAATACATTATCAACACTGGTTACTTCCTTTACAAAGGAGCCTTGAGCTCTTTTGAAAAGGGTTAAGTTGACCATGGTTAAATAATGAGTAAGCCACAAATGAACTCTTTTTTTCCCACTCAAACTCAGCCAAACTGGTTAGCCTCACATGGGAACCCCCTCCTGCCAGCTCAGCAGGAAGCATTTGTGAACATGTGACTCCAATTCCTGTGACATGAGAATGGCTGTGCCTTATTCTACACTGCAGACACACCACAGTTACATATTCCCCATGTCCCTGAAGGATGACAAAGTCAGTGTGTAACTCATTGTGCATCCATGGGCATTAGGTCAATCAGAAATGACCACAAGACAGTAAACACAGACTAACTAACGTAACCAGCGTAACTCCAATATTTTTTTCCTGGCAAAGCTGGGCTACTGACACAGCTGGGACTCAGACACCTAGTCTCAGGGATTCATCTGCTTGCCAAATGAGCATCTTTCTGTGTGAGCCACCTGGAGGACATTTAATAATGTAATTAATGTGTTTAATAATGAAAAGATGTTCATGATTTATATGATTACATGCTCTTGTGATAGAAACTTGATTGTTGTATCCATGTCACCCTTTTTTTGCTTACTACCTACCATTAGAGTATTAGAGTGATGTTTTGTCATGTAACTCTTAACATAGAATATCCATTTTGATGGTTTCATTGTTGCTAACCCACCCAAAGATGGACTTTCTTTAGATACTAAAAATGTATTAAGTCGTAACTTAATGAAGCATCTCAATTTAAGTGTAAATTACTTTGGACAGTGTTATGAGATCACCAATAAATGCACTGAAAAGCAACATGTTTTCAAAAGAGTGGCACAATACAACAAACACATCAGTACAAATTAATTTTATCCATTAATGGTACAAGATGCAATCTAGTATAACACTGCAAGAACTATCCCTGGCTAGCTTTACACTCCAAACATCATGCTCTAAAGTTTTCCTTGGTTAAAAGGTATCAGCTGCTCTGAAATATATACAAATGTGTATACAGTTGACCCTCCTATATCTGAGCCCCTGACCCCCACAATGTGGAAAAACCATGTAAGAAATGTCTGTATATTTAAGGAATTAAATGATAAAGTACATTAACATTGTACATATATTTAATGCATTTATGACT
This sequence comes from Albula goreensis, assembly GCA_022829145.1. Taxonomy (NCBI): domain Eukaryota; kingdom Metazoa; phylum Chordata; class Actinopteri; order Albuliformes; family Albulidae; genus Albula; species Albula goreensis. The sequence continues at coordinate 19,819,468 of CM040749.1, forward strand.
TACAAAACGTTTTAACATTTTCTTTACTTTTTTCGTCTGCTATGTGTGTCGTCTGCATTGCTATTTGATTTCCCGCACAAGGCCGCAAAGCTCCCAAAAATTCCCATTTAATAGTTTGTTGCTGACCTGCAAAAAATTGAAGCTGTGATGTGGAAAGCCATGATGTGGGAGGGTCAACTGTATTGTGTATATACACAAATCATTGTGCATCATTGATCATTGTCGCATCTCTTTACTCTCATTGTGGATATTACCATTTGGGCATGCCTGAGATTCTACTGTATATATGTTTACCAATGTAAAATGTATGCAAAATTAATTCATATGAATTAATAATTTATAGTTGTCTACAAGAGGTTCCTTACTCAATGTTAATAAATTATTTAATAATAGCTTATTTACAGTTGAGCAATAGATCTTGAAATGCAATGTTACTTAAAAACAACAACAGCAAAAAGTTAAAGTGAAAGTCAAATGTTGAATGAATTCAAGCCTTAGCGTTTACTTATTTGACTCTTATTTCATGAATGCTTTCAACCCATATACTGTGCAAAGTAACGCCCTCACATTCATATACAACAGTCACCCTAGATTAACCCAACAGAGTTCATCAAGTGGTCACCACTTGACCATGGTGACCACTACTATGAATGGTGAAATACTAGTAGCAAATGGAGACTATGAGGGAATAGCATATGAGATTCTAAATTTGTCAATGGAAAACCTAAGCCATAATGTGATTTTTAGCATGTTTTTAGCATCATTTGTATTTTATGGGTTTGAAAAAAAAAAAATGGAAAGTTATATCTTCAGTATATTCAGTGTAACTTTCCCAAGAGCAGGTTTAATTTCAAAACACCTAAAAAGTGATATTCTTATCTCCCAATCCTCTCTCAGATCAATGATTAACATCTCAAGAGGCCAAATGGGAACTTATGCATGAAGCACTAAAACTGTACACACTGGTGCAGTGTTTATTAGGTCACACAAATGAACAATTTTCAGATAAATGTTTATGGAAACACTAATCTTTTATTTTCTGTTGAAGAGAGCATGAAGGAAATAACACAGAATGCCAGGAGTGGGTTCATTAACAGTAGCATATGTGTGCTTTTGCCCATGGGTGATGTCTTAAGCAAGGAAACTGAGGGAAACAAAAATATTCTGTGGTTGTGGAGGTGAATACAAAATGAGGATACTGCTGGATGATTTGTGTTGTCTAAGGAAAACTGAGCCTCATCCTTTGCTGGTGTGGGAATAAAAGTATTACATTTTAATGTGGCACAATTAGCCCCCATGTTTTTTTTTTTTTTTTTTTACTACATTTCATCATTTTTTTCTTTATCTGTTGTATTTCAAAAACCCTCTGGGGAGTATTCGGTGATGGATGATTCCAGACTGCTGTGGAAGGGGGCTGCTGGGGCATAGATTATTAAGTATTATCTGAATCAGTCATTCATTTTACGTCAGACACTTTTCGGGCTGAAGCTTTAGAGTATCCTCTCCACTGTTATTATATTTGTGTGGTTTGTCACTTAGAACTACTAAAATTATCTTTGTGCTCCACTCCCCAACACCATATACCCCTCCCCCATTCCACCGTACTCCTCCTCCCACCTCAAGCAAAGAGAGGTGTTTTGCTGTTTGGCAGTGAAGGCAGTGTTGGCAGCAGAAGTGAAAGTTATGAGCTTTCTCTCTCAGGCTTGGGGGAGATAAGGGTGACACCATCTTGTCCAACCAGCAGAAATGTCAAAGTTATCTCCATTCTGCTCCTGAGGCTAGTGATACCTAATAAATCATTTTCAGCAGAGTTTTAGCCTTCGCATAATTTGGATCTGCAGACAGAAAATAAACAGAGGCTACAACCAGAGTTCACTATCTGCACCCCCTCCACTGTGCCCATCTTGTAAACATCTGGCACCAGATGAGCTTACCCTCTCCTCATGGAAACAACAGCTAAGCAAATATGGCCACATGCAGAGTGGGTGTGGAAGGGTGAGTTTGGGGCCAGACTAAGAGGTGTAGAGAGGATCCCCATTTTTGAGCTCATACAGACACAGCTGACCCCACTAAATATGGTCGCCATGGTATCACAGGTCTAAAGGAGCTCCAAAGGCCCAGGTCACCTAGCCACAGAATAGGATCCCCCATTCATTAAAGCATGCAGGAGTATGTGTTGATTCTGAGACTGTGTGAAAAGACTTTTTATGTGTTATAGAGAAAGGGTGGGTAGTGTTTGCTTCAGACCCCCTCCCCTCCATTTGAGGTACATGTGGTGTAAACTGACCTGACAGTATTTCCCTAAAGATTCACTTTGCACTCCAAATACCCATAAACCCCTCCCAGATCTTAACATTATTACTGATCTACAAACCACAGGGGGATTAGCGGTACAGAGACCAGCTGAAAAGCTTGAAACCTCACTTCACAACATGCTGCTCTTGGGGGAAATTTGGCCATTCAACATATATGTGACTTAATTATTATATAGCTTAAGTCTGTAACTGGTTTCAGCAGGCAAGCATCCAACCCACTGCCTGTCTATCCAAAGTAAACACATTTGCTCCAGTTTGTGTGCTGAAGAGACCCCTCACTGTTAAATATCTTACAGTTCTTCTTTGGATGGGTTACAACAACAAAGACACACATAGTAAAGTGATTGAATTCTGAAGGAAGGTCTACGGATCTTTTTTGTGTACCTCTTACAAAGAGCTTGCCTCTCACTTCAAGGTGGGGGGGAAGGGAGGGCAAACAGATCCTCTTGCATTAATAGCCTTTTCTGGTTTCCCTGGCAGCCTCCCCCACCCCTTCCCCAGCTGCAGAAAACCATTCCACAGACATAATTGATTTAGGCAATATATCTGAGTTAAACAGAACTAAAATATTTTAGCATAACAGCAATATATCCAGGAGGAGGAAAATATTTGATGTAATAAGTGAGGGAGATTATGTTAACCTGTTTTGTCCATATTTTGCACAGCATTTTAGTATCAATTTTGTATAAATCACTGTTGTATTAAAAACTTTCTGATACAACCAAAACATATTCTTTGTCTGGTATTGTGTGACTTTGATGTACAGTTAAAAAGTTTTAATAAGTAGAATAACTGTCCCCTGAGGCAAGCATCCAGAGCACACAAGGGCCTGCGTTTCTGCTACCACAGGCTCTGTTTTTAACCAGTTTTTGGTGGCCCTGATCATCCAATTTCTAATGCTCATCCTTACTACTGTGTGCTGGTAGTAGCCCTGCAGAACTCTGCTACTTTGTGGAGGTGTTATTGAGGCTTTCACACTCTGAGGCCCTTGGCTGTGGCACACATACACGCACACACACACACACACACATATGCAGATGCATACACACACGCATACACACACATATGCTGATGCACACACATATGCACACACACATGCACACACGTACATACACACATGCAGATGAACACACATATGCACACACACACACACACATGCAGATGCACACACATATGCACACACACACGCACACGCAGATGCACACACATATGCACACACACACGCACACACACACATGCAGATGCACACACATATGCACACACACACGCACACACACAGACACACACACACACACACACACACCACTTTCAATATCCTGTGGTCATGGAGGAGGGGTCCAAATCCTTCCAGACACAGCACACAAACTCAGTGAACTCTCATTTTTTTAACCTTGAGTGTAATAGTATTGTGTCACAATAATTTTACAATTACTCCAATGTGTATTTCAGGAAGTGATTTACATTTTTCCTTCACAGATTCACAAATTGAAAGTGAAATCGGAAAATATGGCTTGATAATTCCAATTCCCAACCTTTATTTCAGGAGAAAACTTTTTGCACTTATGTTGCACTTGCACACTGACAGGTAGGAGTCATTAACTATGGTGAGTTAAGTAAACGTAAATCTGCATTATATCACAAAGGAAAAAATGTGATTTTCTGTCAATCTCAGAGTAGTGCAGACTATTTGCTATGATATTTCATATCAGAATTTATGACAACAGCGCTTCATACAAAACAATAAAAAAATCAAGAGACAATGTAGTTTTTCTTGAAGACAGCAAATTTTGTATTTTCTCTGTATGTGGTGCACTATAATGAGGAAAGAGTCTGCTGATATGTCTCTTCTAGACAGACCCTTGCTGAGAGAAAACTAGTATCTTTAAAAACATAAGAAAAAAAAAGATGTTAAGCCCCTCCGGCAAATTACTGGCCAGCGTAGTGAGTGGACTTCATTGAGTCAGCTGGATAGCAGCCAGAACGAGGCAAAGTGGCTTGTTAGTCTACCACCTTGAAGAAAAAGGGGATGGAGCAGAGAAAATGGAGCAGAGGACTCACAGGGTGATGTGCATACAGTGCCCTCCATACTGTTTGGGACAATGGCACTTTTTAATTTATAAAGTTTTTCTGAGCTCACCAATGCTCTCTATCTTCTTAATGATGTTCAAAAGTTGAATTTGCCAGGCCAAAGGTTTCGCTTATGTCTAAAACTATTTGATTACTCATTTTAGAGCTCCATAATCAATGACTGATAAAAATCCCATGAGGCCCCCCTGCACAAGAAGCTTTGTAAGCCTCCTCTTCCGCCCATGAAATGTGCCACCCACAACCCCACCCCAATCCCCCCCATACTGTACTCAGCTGAATTTATGATGACGACACCCTATATTGCATGTGGAGCAGCAAAGATTACCTTGAATGGTACCTATGAAATGTTAACTTGCATTTCCCAGCTAATTAGCAGAGTTACATATAACCAGGTGGCTAAAATAACAAAATTCAACGTAACAGTTCCTGCTAGTTGACTTTTTTAACCAGACCCAGTGTCAAGTAACATCTGAGGCAATAGGCTCTTGATGTAACTAATGTTAGCTATCTCTATACCTGGTGGTCAAAAGTTAAAACCTGGGGAAACATTCTGGTCTGATTGTGGAGAAGGTTTTTTTGCAGACTGCACTGCATTGCTTTCATCTTTCATTGCTCCAACTGAAAAATTATACTCCAGTTGTGTTTCATATTTTAAAAATGACATTTTTAAATTAAAGAGCAAAGAGGCCCAGCATACTACTTGATGTAATAGCACATCCAAATTATGTGAATGTGCAATTGCATCTGGTGTTTGAGCTTGCATGCATAAATAGGGACGGGGTTTCAGTCTTGAAAGTTGAGGGAAGTTCTGAGAGTATTGCTGCACAAACACATCAGACCCCTTCTTTTGATCTCTACCTCATATCATCCCCCTGGTCTTTCCCAATCCTTCTTTATTTTCTTAATCACTAATTTTTACCATTCCTCTTGTCTTTCTTCTCTGTTCCTGTTTTTTCCCCTCTCCTCATTCTCTTTACTCCCCTCTGCTACTCCCCCTTTTTCTCTTTCTGCTGTGGTAGTAGTTGTTGAGTGACACTGCTGATTTATTCTAGGCTTGGCAGACTGCCAGCTCATCTCAAACAATTGCACGAGCTGCTGGGCCATTGGAGCCAAGTTTCGATGGCAATAAACAAAATAGTAGACTCTCTGTGCTTTTAACCCTTAGTGACCAAGGTACACTAGTTTGCTTCTGGTTCTTATTTATTTATCTATTTATTTATCATCGGTGCAACCATTACTTTAGTTCACATTTAACTGCTATTGAAAACATTACCTCTGATTTATTCAACCAGCTTAATTAATTACTTTGCTGTATAATGCTTGTATAATAATTACAGCAAATAGTACAATTATCAGTTATCTGTCCTGCAATGTGAATGTGTGAGATCTATTAATAAATGTTTTGCTAGACTGACAGGAGAGCTCACTTCATAACCTTCTCCTCTTATGGGTGTGTGTGAGCTGATGGGATGATTGGAAAGTGTAAAGAAAGGATGTCGTTTTCAAGGGTTCAGCCATCGGTCACTCTGAGGCCAAATGGTCCCTGACTGTTTGTGGATGTTGATGAGCTTGTCTCTGTTGTCATTAACTTGCTGAGATCACTCCTCTGGTTGCTGCCCCCTCCCAGCGAGCCATTTTAACGCCCCCATAACCCTACCCCCTGTTATCGCAGGTCTCCAAGGCTGGCAGTTTACTTCATTACCCAGTGGACCCCATATAAACTCATGAACCTTGGCTTCTCTAAAGTGAAAATATGAAGACATCTGGCACTGAAATTCACCAGGGCCCTGACCCAGTCAGAGCAGGCCTCATCAACTGAGAATTCCATTTTATTTTTAACCTCTTATGATACCAAAGCACCATGGGAAGGCATTAATATGCCCCTCAAGAATAACAAACAAATGTATCTACCTAGTATAAAGTAGATATTTCAGGGAAGATATTTCTCTCATTTTTCAGTTTAGATAGTCCAGTATTATATACAGAGTTCTGCATGTAATTGTCAGTATTGATCTATCGGTATACAATACTTCACGTACTAACGCTAAGATATTCAAATGAAAGATAAACCTTAAACTGCATTTACAAAACATATGACAGATTTTGTGAAATTAAACTCAGTCAACCAAACTTTCTTGATATGTTTAGAACGGTGCAGATTCATGAAGCAGCCCTTGCATGACTTTCAAAAAGCAATCAAAAGCTAACACAACTCACTACTTGCTGCTTGCTCCAATCACAAACATGTCCTGCACAAAGCAATAAGTTAAATATTAATTTACTTGCTGTATTAAGCAAATAAATCAGGAATTATCTGGTTCTGGAAATCACTTAAGTCTGAGAGAGAGCCAGGGAACACTGCCAGGAAGAGGTTTGGCCAAACTATGGGTCAGTCTATAGAGGGGGAGGAATTTGCCTGGTGTTAGATTGCAGTGAGTTGTACTCTGTCAGTCACATGCTGAGGGACAGGCCATTGTGTGCTATGGTTCAGTTGTGTCAAATGTGTCTCAAAACCTATCAAAACTTTTTTTTTTTTTTTACAAAATATCTTTTTGGCTAAATGAATCCTCTCACTTTTTCACTAATTTGATGAGAATATCGCAATGTTAATTTACAGTTGGCAGAAATATCACACCACCACTAGACTTGGTATTTTAAAGGGAACTTCAGAAAGCAAGTTAGTTTATGATAATAAACCACATGTCATTAGTTTATCTCATTTAGAGTTATTTGACTCACTATAGGGTTGTTCAGTTGAAGCATTTTTGTTTCAAGTGTGGGTTTTGTGTAGGGTTGACCTGGGTCAGTTCTCTCCTTTTCAATGGATTGACACAAACTGGAATGCAACCTTCTGATGACCCTGTTCAGAGGGTATTTTGACCCAGATCATTATTTTTTTAAAAAGGCAGATGGCCAGGCCACCCTCCTTACTTATTTTTTTTACCTAGACAGTCATATGCCAAAGAGGGGTATAGATGAAGAGGAACCATAGCAAGGAAAGATGGAGCTGGGTCTTGAACCCAGTTTTCATGTGCAGTTGAGATGGGTGCATTACCCACTGAGCTGTCCAGTCTCAACAACTGTGAGTATTATTAGTGGGTGGGGATCGATGTTAAAGTGTGTAAACGCACATGGACTGGGACAATCAGCCCTTCACCAATTCTGTAAGACCTCTACACATGCAGCTAACTGGCCAGAAAGGGTGATTCCTGTGGATTAGTTACTAGGGGTATGCCAACCTAACTAAGGTAATAGGACATCTTAATAGTTATTTGTGCTTTGTGTCATATATAAGTCAGGTAGTAGTTCTCATCAGAAAAACAGAGAAAATGTATTGATTTCTAGCTGTAATTAAAAATGATTAATGTTTGTTCCTGGGGACAGAGAGAGAACTGTGGGTATAATAAAATGTGATCAGGAGGTAAATTTCTGTGCAGATATCACTGGAGGTTTCTGTTTTTAAACAGTAGTTTGCTTTCTGGCCAAAGTATAACATTGTTTGGTTTATTTGATGGGGGACGGCAAAAAGCATTGTTACAATGTTAAAGGCAAGCATTAGATGCACAACATGAAGTGTTCAGTAGGTAAAGGCTCACTTCAAGTACAATCTAAGAGCACATCCGCTAACATTTTCAAGATTCAAGATTCAAGATTTCTTTGTCACATCATCATACTTGTATGAAGGAACATTCAAATAATAATATGGAATATACAAAAAATATACAAAGAATACAAAAATACACAGAAAATACAAAAATATAGTATATGCAAAATGTACAGTATGGTAATAACGTTGAATTCTCCTTGGTAGGCCATCTCTCATCACCAGAGATCAGGCCCAACACCATCATGTCGTCCGCGAATTTGATCAGATAGTTGGAGCTATGTTTACCCACATAATCGTTAGTGTACAGGGAGTCGAGTAAGGGGCTTAGAACGCAGATCTGAGCGGCACCTGTGTTGAGGGTCAGAGGGGCAGAGGTGATGGATCCCATCCTCACCACCTGGCATCGTTCTGTCAGGAAGTCAAGGGTAGTGTACTCGTTGATGTCGCTGGCTGTAGCCCGGAACAAGTCCCAGTCCGTGTGGTGAAAACGATCCTGCAGAATGTAATCAGATTGTTCTGACCAGCAGTGCACAGTTTGGTGACAGACAGTGTTTGTTTCAGTTGGATGAATGGTCAAATTTGCCGAATGGTGGGCAGAGGAGGGCCTTGTAGGCATTCCATGTGGGGTGTAACAATGGTCCAGTGTGTTATTCCCTCTTGTGCCCATTGTGATGTGTTGGTAATACTTTAGTTGTACTCCCAACAAGTTTGCTTGATTGAAGTCACCAAGCACAAAAAAAGCGGCCTCTGGATGCACATTCTCCTGGGGGTTCAGGGCCTCATACAGTTCCTGGACAGCCTGCACTGTGCTGGCTTGAGACGGGATGTACAAAGCTGTGATGAAGATTGCTGTGAACTCCCGTGGCAGCCAGAATGGCCAACAGAGACGCATGAGGTATTCCAAGTCCTGAGAGCAAAAGGTCTGGAGGGTGTGAATATTCACAGGATCACACCAGGCATTGTTAATCATAAAACATACACCCCCCTCCTTTCCCCATGCTCCACCTTACTGCGCAGGGTACCACCAGTCCATGTAAATGTAATTGTTTCTTGGGGTAACATACTCTGTATAATCACACTTTGCTTATCTACACATTCTGGATTGAAACAGAGTGTCATAGAGTCCAACTTTCAGATAACTGCGTGTTTTTTCCACTGGCTTCTTGTAGTCAGCACCCTTTTTGCTTCTAGTTTGGAACAGACTACAGACTATTATTTCCAGGAAAAACTAACACAGATCTTGGATGAATGGAGAGATAATCTGAACTCTCACCAAAAGCAAAAGTAAACACATGATTTGCTTCACCTGTTATTGTTTCTTTTTTAAGTAATTTAAGCATAGGCTACTAGCATAATCTTAGTGTATAGCATGCAAATTTACAAGGCATACGTCTGCATTGGCAAAGACTGAATAGAGTGACATTTCTTAGTTACCTAAGAAAAAACTTGAAGCTCACAAGTTAAATCTTGTGAGCTGATAGAGAATGTATGAATCACTTATCAAGATATTGCCAATTTCAATTATTTTAACCTGCAGATCTTTGAAATTCTGATTGCCATAAAAGTTTGACCTGAAAATTCTGACTGACATCAAAATTATGACGGAACTATTATAAAATATTGTGTCCCCATTTCAGTCTCTTGCTTGTTACTCTTCATCCATAGACATTTGTTTACATGCTCTATGGAACAGTATGTAAGCTCTGGAAACATAACATTTTCAGTGTTTCCTGAAAATATTCCATCTTGGTTCTGGCTGTGTCAACTGTCAGACAGATTCCTGCACAGTTTCAGTTGCAGTAATAACCAGAAATATACTGGTCAGGACTAAAAGTCAAATCTATTGTCAAGTCTATTTACAGACTCAATTCAGAAATTTGGTTTAAAAAAATGGTTGATGAGAAAACCAACAATGTGATTTTGTTTGTTGATATTTAGTCTGTATTTAGTCTTTGCTTTTAAGCTGTCAATAATTGATAAAGCTGAGAAGATATTCATGTACTGACTAACAATTACATTTTTTACAACAGTTATTTTATGTGTTAATTTTATTAGCAATTGGTATCACAGGGTACTTGTGGCAAGGCTGCATTTAGAAGGTGAAAAGCCATTATTCCATATACTTAGGAATATGACCTGAACAGGAATATGGCAATGTGGTTTTACTCAGAAAGCACCATGTCAATTTGGCAGGTACTGAAGGGATGTGGGTAAGCTGAACCTTGTGTCCGCTAATTATCTGGACTTATCTTTCATCTGATTAGTTTTCTGTCAGGTTCAGAAGTTTAACTCACACTTAAGGTGAGGAAAAGGGCTGAGAGCTCTCAAAGTCAATGAGTACTGGCCACAAAAGTGGAAACATTTTGGTAAATGAGGCACAAACTTTATTGAAAGCAGGTGTTTCCACACTGATGTGGTTCCTGAGTTAATTAGACAATTGACATCCCAGGCAGCTCAACTTACTGATGCTTCATGAGAAACAGTGTCTAAGGTGATGTCAGCATTGGAGGAAGGAGAGATATCACCAACAAAGGGCAGCTGTGGACAGAAGCACATACATGTTAATATTGATATCTGTGCATTATAAACAGGGGAATAAATACGTAGTTCTATGCATCACATTTGGAAATGTATAATAGTCCATCCCACTGAGGAACAGGAGCAGAGGTTGGAAGGAAAATGGCCTGGCCAATTAAAGGTAGTGCCTTGCAGGATTTAGGAGAGCAAGGACCTAGCAATAACAACATTAATTTGTGTATGACAGAAGATTTAGCCACACACAGAAGCCATCAATCATAATTATGTCAAGTCCATATGGCTGTGCAAATACTGCATCATACAGAACATTGGTAGTAAGATGCACTCCAAGTTAACATAGCTGACCCACTCTTTAAACTAATGTTGGCTGACCTGTTAAATAGCAAGCTTCCTACTTGATTAGGTCAATTGTAAGATAGCAAAATAGCAGACCTATTTTAAGATTAATAAGGTAAGTGACACTGAGAGTAGCTGGTTAGATTATATAAGCTTCTATAGACAGACTGCAATGACATAAAATCAATACCATGTACTGTATCTATATAGCTAATCATGAGAGAACACTGTGAATGATAGACTGCATGCTAGATGAATCTGCAGCAGAGGGAAGTTATGTAAGTCATGAGGAATAATTTGACACAAAATTAAAGAAAAAATATGGCTGCTTTATTTCCTAAAGAGGGGAACAGCCCTTTCATTATTGACTAATTAGACTGACTACTTCAAAAGAATATTTTGAGATTTATTCTAGCGTGGTAAGGTCTTCCAAGGTTTTCAAAGCATAATGTGACATGTTGTGGAGCTAATCACTGGTCTTGCTGTTTCTTATGGTAGAGCTTGTAGCTGATGTTGCTGTCCTTTCTCTCATCATGGAATTCTACTACACTAGCTTGCTACCTAAAGGCAGGTGAAGGCCAGGCTGGAGTTGATATTACATTCATGACTGGAACAATCTATTCAGAAGTGGGATTACTAAGAAATAATAGCCAGATCACATTCCAGCTTCATTTGTGATTAGATTAGTGTCGGAGCAGTTCCTTTCTGTCTGTAGTGCTAATTTCAGTTGCATTGTTTCCTGTGTCTGCAGTTTTTCATTTGAAAAGCTAGACGGTCAGGGTGGGGCATATTTCCAGTTGTTTCAGAGGCTGAGGAGACAGTTGTGATGTCTGTGTGTTTACTTCTTGCAGGTGGGGGACTGAAACCCACATGAATCAAATGTGTAAGTGCATCATGGGACGGTAAAATAAGCTGCTGTGTCCTCATATATTTTAAGATGAATACCTTAATTGCTATATTCGCTCAGTTATCAGATGACCATGTGTCCATCATAGGTATTAGTATGGGCAATCAGAATAAACAAATTTATCCTGGCAGTGAGACTCCAACATCAGGATCCTCAAGAGAGGAAAGCATTAATTCCTGTCTAATGACCAAGGCTAAATTTGCTTAGTAGCACCTACAGAGGTTCCTACACTATAAATATAGTTGCTGAGTCTGTTGTAAAATAGTTGCATGTGGTAGTATGTTCGTGCGGATCCACCCCCTCCACCCCCCCACCCCTTCCCCCAACCCACAGATCAGGTTTCATGATATTTTATCACATTTATATTTTCACCATGCTCACAACAGTGTCTGTCTATGTAGGCACATGCTACAATCATACAGTACACTTTCATGTGACAGTTGTGCAAGCATGAAGGTCATGACCAAGCAGGAGGGTGGCCCTCTTCTTCTTTTGTAGACAATTGAGAAAGCTTTTATGTGTGCAAACAGTTTGATGCAGGAAATCCACTGTGACGAAAGAAAATTTGAGAAAGTACAAAGACTTCATAGGCTACCTACCTTCAAACAGCCTCAATCATATTCTGCCTTTATGTCTCTAAAACTCCTCTTGTGGAGAGTTTTATATACTCAGTCTAAGGAGCTAGTCCTACAATTTTTTGCTTCACCCAAAAATATCCTACAAAACCCTAATTTAAAGCCACAGTGTAAGTAAGAGGGTAAATTTGATCTGAGCACTAATGACCAAAACATTGCCATCAGTGTGTTCACCGTGCAGACATCTCTACTTTTTTGGCTTTGACTATTTTGACATTGCCTATTTTTGGCCAGATGAGAGAGAGAGTCTGGGAATTTACTACACATAACTGCTGCTGTTTAAAACAATAACTTTGTAACATTTAATCTTTGTGTGAAACTATTTTCCTTATGTACTTCCTTGCAATGCAATACAATGTAATACATCTATTACAGTTCACATGTCTAACAGATCACTGATGATTAGAAATATATGTGCCATGACTGCAGCTGTTTAGCTGGTTTGTTTTTGTTTTCGTTTTGTGTGTCCATGTGCTTTTTTTTCTTTTCCCTTGTGTGTCTGCTCCGCTCACTGTTTCTCTGTCTGTCAGTTTAATTTGCTTCACCTACCTGCTTGTTCACCTGTGTCTCGTTTGCTTGTTAGTGCTGTGCATTTAAACCATTTGTCCTTTGCCATGTTTTCTCAGTGTGTTTATCCTGTTTCACAGCACCCCTTTTTCCTTTGTGTTTTTGGCTGTCTTTTTGTATGACCCTTGCCTGTTTATGACTTTGTTTTTGGATTGTGTTTTTGATTACCTGCCGAGATTTCCTGGTTTAGACCCATTGTGTGCGTGTTTTCTACTTTGCTATTGGACTTTGACTTGGTACCTTTGCTGTGTCTTCCTGGTTTTTGATCCTGCCTGTCCCCAACTTTATCTAAAAGTTTATTATTCATCTCTGTCTGTGTCTGAGTCCTAGCTTGATTTGTGACAATTTGATGACATTCTAGAGCAAGTATGAGTATCAGGGGCCTCCAAGTTCCTTGTTAGCCAACATGTGGAGAAAAGCAAGACTGTGTGAAGAATACACTCCAGCTACTAGAGAAAGCTGGGCTCTAATACTGATCAAAACGGCTCAATGAGGTAGTGATACTGGCTATGATAGTGATGTCAAAACTCATGCCCACAGAATGAAACTTTTATGGTGTTACTGCCATGCTTGACAGTTTTCAAGAGTCATACTGTGTATTCAAAGTTTAACTCTTGTCTCAAACAGATTGAGAATAATGAGGCATGACTTAACATTTACAGTGGTTTGCTTTGGCCAAGCAACTTTAGTTACATCATCATAAAAATATAAAACCTTTTACCACAAAGTTGTGGCAATAGATGCAGCAGCAAATGTATTGTGTTATTACCGATGGCCTCCATAGGTCTCTATGCCAAAATGCAGAAGGTGGGTGATTCAGAAATCTACCGTCTAGTGAATTGATAAAGTCTTGTGCAAACACTAGGTCTGAATCATATGCAGTGTCGACAGTCTTATTCCACACTATAGCTGTAATGATTTCCAACTCTCAATTCACTGATAACTGAGTTCTGAACCCATTTATCACACAGGCGTTTTCTCCTGATTAAAGAGGTTCCACCGAGCTACTCTATGGAACCAGCTTGTTAGAAAAAAAAACAAACAAATAGACATCTCAGTAGATTCAAAGCACAAGCACATTCCCATTCAGAATCCTAGACAATAGTCTTGACACTGGGTCTACTGGCACAGGGAGTCTGATTAATAGAGTGTGACTGTCACTGGCAAACTGCCCTGGCAGCATTTCAAGATTAAAAATAAAGGGATGGGGTGATGTTGTGTTTTCCTACAACATCCTAATGAGCTCCTAATGTCCTCAGCTAACATGATTCCTAAACCATGCTCCTGCAGAACCAAAACCCACAACAGGGAAGTCTATTTTCCCCTGCTCAAAAACATATTTTGCTCTATATCTCTGATTCTGGATACTGGGGTTTGTTTACCATTTTGTAGTGTTTTCAGGCAATTATGACATCAGTGAAACACAATGGAGAGGGGTGCATGGGTGCATGGGTGCATGTCACTTGTAATGACAGTTTGTGTTGGTCCACTGTGTGTCAGCAGCATTCTCCTGTACACAATGTTTACCATTGGATATTTTATTGTGCAGTAAACCGCCGTTATATCGTGGTTCAGTTTTAGCGGTCCCGGCATTTTGCGGTTTTTTTCTGTAAGGCCTATTAATTTTAATATCGCTTATATTTTCGCCATTTCACGGAATTCTGCAGCATTGTTCTATTGGTCTTGCTCTCTCTCAATATCTTTTATGTGTTTAAATGTGTTTCTATTATTTTAAAAGTGTGTTTAAAGACCTTAAAATGCTTTTAAAAGTACCGTAAAACGTATAATAACATGCCTAGGGTGTATTTAAACAGTGTATTTCTATTTCGCGGATTTTCACTTATCGCGGGTCTGGAACGTAACCCCTGCGATGGAGGGGGGTTTATTGTATGCCAAAGATGCATGAATGCTCACCATGAGAAACCTCTGATTCTTCATATGAAAAATACTGATGAGCTGTTACACCAGATGCATTTTTATTGTGTGATTGTCTTATCTTTCCTTTTAGTTACATCACAGCAAGACTTATATTAAGTTCCACTTCCCAGCATCATGCAGTAAGGCCTTAACCCTGTTAATTCTCAATGTAATTCATCCCCTAAAACGTCCAGTAATTGCATGGTGGCTTGAATCGTGCTTGACCCCAGGTCTCATTACAGCAGCATATGCCACTGGCCAAGAGGTGGACGCAACCCTGGAAAGATTGCAACCCAAAGCTTAATCAGTGGCCACAATTTTTCAGAGGGAAGGCCATCATTACAGTTCCACCCACATGGCTAAAGGACCAAAATAACCCAGCGCTGCCTTTCAGACATGAAGCTCTCCCTCAGACTGAAAGAGGTTACCAAGGCTGTTCCCAAACAAAGCTTTTAAACTGCAGAGGAATAGTTGCTGTATCACTTGTATGTTTATCTAAATGTTCTCAGCTTAATATAAGTAATCACAAATCACTGAAAGGTGTATTGCACTGTACCGAGTTTTGATTGTTACAGGAGCTGAAAATACTTCACAGCATTATTTACTAGTGATTGGCAACCCCATCAGATTTAGGAGTATTGGTTTCCTCAGGGTGGATTAGAAAGTATACAGTGTCTACCTCACTTTTCACATTGGTCAAGTGACACCTCATACAGTTCTTCTATTAGGAATAATGCTTTAATGTCAATTCAGTTTCTGTGAAAAATTAGATTGACATACATCATTTTATTTGAATTTTCAACTAATTGAAAATGAAGAGAGTGTAATTTATCTTACATTCACTACAATATTTGTTAAAGAATGGAAGCATAGTTTGCTCATATTTTGACATCCTATAAGCAATTAGTTGAAAGTCTTTTATGGCTTCTGACCAAATGCACAACACTCCCGGATTATTGTGTATGAGTAATATAGTTATATTTAGTGGTTTTCTCTAACCATTGCTGGAAATGTAGCAACATCACCATCAAAAGAGAAAACCAGCCTAACTAGTTCTGCATGGTTTTGCCTTTCCGAGAATTGTGAAACCTTCAGGGCACATGCATGCTAGGGTTGCCTGAGCAAGACTTACCTGTTGGTCCTGTTTCTGTCCTTGTCTCCAGAGACTGAGTAGGCTGTTTCACCACCACAAAGAGTCTCACATCTCTCCTCAGGTGCCAGCTATATTCTTTGCTCTGACACAGGTTATTGTCGGGCAATCTTGGCACAAGATTAACATTGAAAATGGGGGTCCATCAGATTTCTGAAGTCTGCTAGACCTTCCAGGGCATCATGGACAGAGAACCTGTTCAAGAGCTTTACTCATTAGAAGTGTGCTGCATGCTTTGTAGTACATAGAGGATGGCAGAACAGCCACAACTTTCAGTGTAGGGATAAGGGGTTCATGTAACAATAGAAATTGTTGACTCATGGAAGAAATATCTTTTTCTTTGTTCTTGTGAGGGAATTTAGTTTGAAAAGGAAAACCTTGATGTTGCATATATTTAGTAGGATTGCCTTCATGAAGGAGGTTGTCTGTCCTCCTTCATTGCAGCAGTAAAACCTCTAAAACTCAATTTTCCAGCAATCTGTGTCATGCATTCTACCAGGTGGCCCACTAAAGTCTGGATCAAATGTGTTTACACCTGAAACATGAAGTTGTATCACACCTAATCAGCATATAAAGCCCTTGTGGAGAGATTTTGCCCTTGCGCAAGATAAGAGTCCAAATTGTCACAGCTGTTAAACAACAAAAAAGATGGTTATGTCAAATTTTAAGTTTGTATGCTTGCATAATGCAGCCAACGGAGTTGATTATGATTATTTTTTTGTCATTTATTAAATAAATTTTTCTGAGTACCTTGGACTAAAATGTTATGTGTCATTGGTGTATTTGTAGGGGTTCCCTTGCACACATTCAAGGAAAAAGCTATTTTGTGAATCTATCAATTATGCAAGTGGGTAAATCTGCTAAAATGGCAGTAATGAAAGCAAAACGATGCCAGCGACCTTCAGTGAATTTGGGTCTCATTGTTTTCTTCCATCATTTTTATTGACATCCAGATAGCGCTTCAAAATAGTTTTAGCGGAAGTGCCACATTGTAAACTCTTCATAAAAAAATTCTCATGATAGACTATAAATGATTTATTGACAAGTGAAAATTGACTACATACTTTCAATGAATAATTAAAAAAATGTCACTTTTTCCACTTCAAAAATCCCAAGATTGTACAAAAAAAGGAAAAAAAGATCAGACCAGAACACAAATGGGGTGGAAACACCTTGTTGCATATTTGTCCAAGAATTTTGTTTTTCAAATAAATTATTGCTTGAGTTCAATCTCTTGCTCTTCTCAGCCATATCCATAAATTTGTCATGTGGTTTATCCTCACCTTTAGAATTATATTTTCAGTGAAAACATTAGTTTTAAGATGATAACAACACTTCTTGCATTTATGTTTTGGTAAATTTGCTGTGGCACTCTAAAACAAACACAGTCACTCACCTCTTCTGAAGCATGGAGTTGACAATTCAAGTTTGACACCTCTAATGGAAACAGCTTTCACCACTCTTCTGAAAACATATAATTTCTTTAGCAGGCATCACAACATCACACTCTTGTAATTTATTTGTGGTTAACATATCATTGATGTGGCTTCTGTCTGTTTCCGCATTTCTTGCCATTTCTTGTGGCCTACCTGACCTTCACATGTCCTTTTCATTCGAACGTGAAAGTCCCGCACATTTTCCAGTCCTTCATTATGAGAAATGGTGCACCATGGCTCGCTTTTTTCAGTGCACTCAAAGCAGACTCTTGTGTAGTGAACTCATCAACTTAAGATCTAAAAGAAACCATTCTCTAACATGTTATAAATAAACACTTTTAAACAAATCATCATTTCAACAGATAATTCATTTATTAGACCCCAGAAGAGTAGAGTTTGAGTGGTGTCACACTGTTTTCATCTAGCAGTGAGTAAAAGCATAGCCAGCACAAAGCCACTCACAGTATCAAATTGTTTAAGGGTTGAACTTCTGCATGTATTTTGTGGTAACAGAAACAATTCTCACTCAGATTAAATTTCCATATGAAAATCACTTCAATATACAAAATTAGTTTTGATTCATATGTTTTTATCTTTTTGAGTTTTTTAGATGTTTTTTTTACGCCGAATGTAATTAAGAAAGGCAACCTGTTGCCTGTGCTTTAGAATGCTTCCTCCATAGCCTGAAAAGAAGGGATATTTAAAATGATGAAATCTAAAGAACTTGGACCAAGTTTTCAGAGATTGGCTTGGCAAGTTCTGAAGGTTCTGCATGTAGCCACAGATCATACTCCCTTCATAGGAATACAGCCTGTGAACTATGCTGAACTGCATGAAGCCAGGAGTTTTATGGTCAATATATTACGGTCAGTCACCCCAAACCAAAGATGGTTGGCAAAGTTGCGTCATGTAGTTAACAACATAGTGAACTACACATGTATGACCATGAACTTTTGACAAGGTTGCAAATATAACTGGCTATGCTTTGCACAACACTTCATGGTTAAGCTAGGATGGCCTATTTTATTCTCACTCCTTTGCTTAAAGGAAAACTGGCCTACCTCCAAGGAATAAAACATCTGGCTTTTGTATCAAACAGAATTTGGCTCCATAGACAGAGTAGCAAAAGGTCCAAGTTTTGAAGATCCTTCAAATCGTAACAAGTTTTTTTTTTTTTTTTTAAGATGGCAGTCACCTTGAAAAGGACAAAAGTTATTGGCATATGGAGAATGTATGTCTGATCTTTTTCTTTGATTGTGTGGGTATTCCTTGTATGCTGTATTTAAAATTTCAAAATTATTTATTATATTCAAACATAATGATCATGATGAATATGGTTATCATTGTATAAATACATAAAGTTAATAATGATCTCAAGTGGGATGTATGGCTAATTCAATGTTGATGTGCTTTTTTTGTTTATTTAAAAACTACAAATACAGCTGAAGGTAATTGGGTGGAAACTCCTAACTTTTTACACCAGTAATTCGCATCGCTAGATCAGCAGTATGTGCCCAAAAGTGTTGTTACTGCCCTGTTCAGACACACGTTAGATATTAACAGCCAAACAAGTACTAAACGTGCAGCTTACTTAATGGATTTTAGTTTATGGAGTGCTTTAGCAATGAATTACTGCCCTGATGAGTTTATCTGGTGAAAGCAGTGGTCAGACTGTCTAATACAGTTTGAACCTGAGAGCACAATGAGAGAGGATAACCTACATTGCTCCATTGACCTGGTTCTATGCATTTTGTAATACTTAGAGGAGCAATCTTTAAGAATAACAAAAATATTGCATATACTTTGTGTCTATTGATGTAATGCCCTTTTCCTTGTGAAATCAGGTGTAGTTTTGCAAGATTAGAGCTCTTTGCGGTCTGATGGTTCGGAATGGTGCCACAACGCAATTACTATTTATTACAGCTTCCTTCTCCCCTGCTGTTATCTCCACATGTTTGGAGGGGCTTATTAATGTTCTCCCACGCACCTGTGAAACACATGTGCGCTTCATTGTCACAACCCCCAACCCCCCGCACCCCAGTCTCAGCTGTGTCTGTCCATTGTGAGGACACCATAGCAGCTGAGCTCTGAAGGTCAGAGGTCAAACAGAACTGCGTGTCTCCTTGACCTCTGCAAGAGTGCCCTCCCTTCAGGGAGATCACTGTAGTTCACTGAGGGCAACCATTCCGTGCCCCTCCTCTCTCTCTCACCCCTGAGAATATGGACATTGATTCACAAAAAGCCAAGAAAAGTTTCCCCAGACAATCTAGATTTTAGATAAATGCCTCCACAGCTCTTGGCTGACCTCAGAGGTCACCTGCTTACTTGTGATCATTGTTTGCATGCCTGTTATCTGGTAGACAAATGATTTGTCTTACTTGATTGTGCTAAAATTGACAGTTCTGTTTGATATTCTAGATATTCATTTGGTGATACTCCATTTTGTATCTCTTATCTGAAAGATACTTAATTTGCCATTTTGGTAATTTTCTGCCCAGGATACATCCATACACATCTATTACAGGAAGAGAGCAAAGCTAATTTAAAGGACTATAAGTTTTTCTGCAAATTATCAAAACAAAATTTGACATTTGAACAACTTACTGTGCTGTCTCAGCATTTATAATAAGTCAGAAAAGTATGTAATTTTAGATAATTCTGTAACATCCTGTAGAAAACTGTCTCATGTCCTTATCTTGTGCAGAAACAGCCTTTTTAGATTGGGAAAATAACCTTGAAGTTCCTACTTATGCTGCGTGCACAAGTAAAATAGAACAGCATACCTTTAAAAAATATAGATTAGGTCAGTCTTTCCCCAATACCATCAGATGAATGTTGTATCATTACATTTATTATAACAGCTTGAGTCATGACATGAAGTGCTTTTTCTGAGTAATTCATCTCATTGCAGCAAGAAGATATCTATCCAGGAGAACCCAAAACCTAAGTCCTTTTTCACACATGCACTGCAACCCTGAACTTATCCGGACATTACCCAGAGGATCTGTATGTGAGAACGCAAATGTCTGAATCAGTTGCACCGGGCATCAAACAGACTTTATCCTGCCAACTCCCTAGTACAAAGTACTAAAGCAGGTATTTGTCAGGAGAATCCACAGGGAATAAGTGGGTGTGTTGATGACGTTTCTATCATGAGACTGGCGCAAAACCAGAAGAATTAAAAACCATCAAAGGGTAGGTGCTTTGTACTCTTTTCTGCTTGCCTGCATATTGCTTTCCACTTTTTCGTTCTTATTGCGGATACGTCCAAACACATGTAGTATTGATATCAACATCATTACAGATGAGTCGGTAGCCTCGTCCACCATCTTCAATGTGCTGTAAACAAAACACTGCGATATCCACAGCATATTTTTTGCATCATGTCTTGCCTTCTACATGCTCTACCCAGTATCACATACTGGAAATACTCTGTTTGGCTTAGGTGAGAGGTGGCCCCTCACCTAAACAAAACAGAGTATTTCCAGTAGGTGAGAACACATCTGACATGGACAATTTCCTGTTGTGTGCTACATGTGTGAAAGGGCACTTCCAGATTTTCAAAAACTTTTTCAAAAACAATTGATGGAGGACTGTAAAATGTGAATCAATACTGAATGCAATTGTTTGGTTATAGCCTATATATCATAAAGTCTGTGTTAACCAGTGAATGTTTGAAGGGTGTGACTGGGAATCCATGATCCAGCACAAATCCAGGATAGTCTGGTGTGATGTGAGTCAATATGTGTTATTTTGCTTTCCAAATGGGGCTGTGATTACCAGTAGTTGAAAATCTTCTTTGTCCACAGCTTGTTTGTTCCTGAGTTTTCAGGAAGATATCATCGGTAGGCCCTCTTCTCTAAACTACAACTAGAGTAGTTCTTTAGAAACTCTGGCACCCCAAAATGTGTAATTCACTGTACATTAAGTAAGTGAAATCGATGTGATAACATGGGCAAATGTGTGACAAACAGTAAAAGCCATGACCATCTCAGTGTGCAGTGTGGAAAAGGCTACAGCAGCTGGAATGCATTTTCCCAGTCAAACTGCAGCAGATCACATTTCAGGTGTTGCTGCCTTCCTCATGAGGCAAGTGCTTTTAGAAATCACCAGTTTCAATCTGTCATGTGACTGTTTCAGTCAGAGAGAAGTGTGTGAGCACCATGGACCCGAGAAACCTATAAGCAATGCCTCAGAGAATCATTCCATCAACAAATCAATCACGGTGTGAAACCCTACCAAATAAACCCCCCACCACAACCACAACTGAACATCTCTGAGAAGACGCCAGCCAGAGATTCTACTGTTAACTGTGTGTTCATCCATTTACCAGTATTCTGTTTTTGGACTTATAGCACTGTGATACATAAGTCATTATGAAGTTGTGTGGTGACTGATAGCTTCTTAAATTGCAATATACTTTGCTAATATCCCCACTGAAGAATTAAACTCTTTAAGAAAGTGCCTGGCAGTTTGATACTAGGATGGGACAGTGGTTCAGGAGCACTTAGTGTGTTGCTTAGTTGGATTGCTGCAGCTGTACAGATCTACTATTTGCAGGTTACCCCTGATAGAAGTGTGAAGCACAGAAACAGATAACCACTTGTGATTAATTTATTTTATTGAGCACTTGGAATCAAGCTTGCCCTGTTGATTGTGGACATCACCACACCATGTGTTTTGTTGCATAATAAAGCAACAAAGTGCACAATTGTCTGTCCACTAAACGTTAAGCCAGTAAGAACCGGGACTGTTTACCATAAATATCTACCACTGTCCAAGTACATGTCTTATTTATTGAATTCAGACAGCCTGTAAGCATGTGTTTTCAGAGCTCTCCCTCCCCCTTTCCCCTCTCCCACCACAAATCTCTCAGCTCAGAATAGAAGTCAGCTGAAAGAAACACTGTGACACCGCTAATCGAATTTACTCTCCGTTTGCATTCAATGCTAATCAAGTTATTTTTCAAAATGGTTTCAAGAAAGAAGCACAATGCTGCTGAAGGAGCTCCAAGCCTGAGAGAGGGTGATGATACTGCTGCCTTCTCCTCTGCAGTTTGGCTGCATTAAGCACAGGCCACGCTGCAGCAGTTAAATAATGAAAGTTAGAAGCAGCAGCTGCGCCCACTGAAACAAAAGCCTCCCTCTTTCAGGGTCCTTGGATGCGTACAGCAGTGGCAGTGTCTCTGTTCATGTGCCTCTCGTGCCCTGACACCTCACGCTCTCAATCACACCATGTGACCAACACAACTACAATGCCACTGCACTGCCATTGATCCTCTCCCACCACATCTCTAATAGGAAATGAGTCATTCTGAGCATGTCGCTGAGACAAGGTGCTTTCCCACTCAGTAAACTTGCCCACTGTTCAAAGTCATCGCCTCTAGGTTAAATGTTCTAAATGTTATAATCCAAAACGGTGTTACAGATCTTCATTACTCAAAGGAGAGAGATAGCTGTGATGAGGTATAAATGACTGATATGACATACCAGATTATTTGTTGGCTGATGTAGTCAGGGTATGTCATGCTGGTATAAATGGTCAATCAGCAGAGGAAAATTTAATGCACTCTTTCTTAGGCCTGCGGGCCAAACTGCTGTGACCCATTAGCAAGGGGTTAACAACATCACCCTGTCTGACGCCAATGTAAACCATGACTGGAAATCCCCACACACCACTGCACTTCAGCTGGTGAGCTTGCCCCCAGGCAAGGAGATGTGTGCCATGAACAGCCGGCCTGCCTGAGCTTCAACACATAGCCCCTCCAGGGCTGCCAGGAGCCACTATTTATGAGCTTTAGCTGCTTAGCAGATAAAATTCGCTTCAGAGCAGCAAAATACCTGTGATGGCAGTAATTAAAGTGGACATGTTACCTGGTCATCAGTGAGAGGTCTTAATGCTCACTGGATTGGATTATCAGAATGTATGGAAACACTCTCTGGATGAATACTTATCACTAGAAAGTGTTTTTACAACTTCCTTTGTCCTTTTAGGGGACATTATTTTCTTATTAAAAGCAAACTATCATCATAAGGGTGTGACAGTGACATGGTTCTGGGATGTTTTCCTTTCAGCAGTAATTCAAAGAAACATGTCATTTAATTTCAGGGGAAGAGGAAGTAGGACAGTGTTTCACATAGGCAGCATCTTGTTTACTTCGGAGTGGTTGTAGTCTCACAGAAAGATGAGTGCAGAGCTGTTAAACTCTTGACTGGCCACACAGACCTCGATGCATATCAGTTCCCTTTCTGTGAGTGTGATGTGCTGTCTGTCTCAGAAGGAAGTAGTGATCTTTTTTCACACTGATCACCCTTGTGATCCTGGCCCTTATTTTCTCATTTACAGTAAACAAGCTTATTTAGCCCTGCACCCTATTATGTGCATCGGAAACAGGTCCTTGAGTCACCATCTGAAATAATCATGCTATTGGGGTAATTACACCTAGTAAAAGGAAAGATTGTTTATGCAAGCGCCCAGAGGAAATCAATTAATGTGACCCTTGTAAAATGCAATGAATATGTAGCTGTGCAATTGCTTTGGCTTCAAGTTCTCCCTTGTACCTCTTTTACACACAATTTGAACTGATGAGTAGACTGATATAATAATGTGTCAGACCTGCAGGTATGTGTAATCCATAAGACTATATGACAACATGTTGTTACATTCATAGCCCTGCATAAATAGGGCCCTTCTCTGGCTCTTTCTCCTGGTGTCAGCAATTAATGTCTCTCATTTATCCATCTCAAATTACACTGAACAGCATTGAGCCCAGTGGCTGGATTATCTCCATATATGTGTTGTCACTTGCTATTATCGAAAGTGACTATAAACAATGTTGATGTGGCAAACTATTTTAATAGTACCTCTTTGTTGCCTTAGTTTCATGATGCACATTTCATGAGAGATAGATTTTTAAATGTAGGTCACTTAATATGTATACAGAGAGCTGAGAGAAATGTAATGGCAGAGAGTAAACACATCTGCAACATTATCTCAACATTTAACATAATTTTCAATAAAAAAAAATATCAGGGCATACTGTAGCTCTGCCATTGTTCTAAATGTGTAGTCGTTCTATCTGAAATCCGAAATCCTCAGTTGGTCTTAACCACACACTCGGCACACTGTCACTGCTGGGTAATGTGACAGGGAGTCACAGCTCTTCCATAACCTCTGCGGTTGAAGCCCGTAAACAGTGCAGCTCCAGGGGGCCCAGCCGAGCGTATCGAGATACTGGATGGCTCAGAAACAATTACAAAGAGCCAGAAAAGGAGCAAAGGCACATATACACAAATATGAGTAATGACAACCAGCTGCCTGGACCGCTCTCTAAAATAAGCACACAAGGGGGGCAGGTGTGTGGGGGGATATTCAGATATTGAGGGGGAGGTTGACAAGACAATTCTACAGCTTCGGCCCTCCTGTGTGAGAAAGCGTAGCTGGCTGGTAACCATGAAGACAAACTGGCTTCAACAGGCTGAGACTGTCTGGCCAGAGGTCTCATTGAGAGATGGTTTGTTCTATGAATTGTCAGAATCATTTACCGACTTTTCTGCATACTACGACAGGAAATAAAAATAGCACTGTTAATCATGTGGGCACATCTCTTGTGTTCAGAGCAAGATTTGATCCTAACAGCAGCACTGCAGCCCTGGATGTGGTCTCTGCTTGGCAAGCTTGTCCCTGTGCTGTGATGACAGAGCTTGCGACCAGTCCTGAAGAATAGGGAGGGAGAGAAGTGTGGAGCCAAGCTCTCGTTCCTCTGCACTTGCAAGGGAATGGGAACGAGAGGTGGCAGATTTGGGTGAGTTGGGAAAAGACAGTGAGAAAGATAATGTTGTCAACACTATCTGTCATGTAGTCATGTGAACAGTGGTGCATGGATTAGTTCTGTGAAAAAAAAGGCCCACGAAAGAGAAGTGGCAGGAGGGGAGTAGTGGTTTGGGGCAGCTGGCGGTTTAGAGGGAAGGGGGGATGGGGTTGAAGCAAGTGAAGGAGCACATATGCAGTTACACTTCCCACTCATATCAAAAACACACTTTCTAAACCAATACCTGTGCTATAATTGAAGGTAGACTCTCAGAGCCAGCTGTGACTCTCTCACCAGCTCCAGGTCTCAGAGGGGATTCCCTTTTCAACTTCATTCCGCAGAGCTGGTAACTTGATAGCCAAACTGTGGAGAAGTAAATCCCCCCATCCCCAAAAAAAGAAAAAGACCTACAAAAACAATAACTCAGAGTGCATTGAGAATTCTGAGATGACCAGTGCCAAGAATAACAACTCACTCATCGTGAGGAAAGGTAGCAGGAGAAACTAAGGGAAAAAGAGAATGAGGATGGTATAAAGTGTTTACCCACTGTGCTAGGGTGCCTCAACCCAGGCTTGCATTTGTGAAGTGCGTATGAGAGTGTGGGGGTGGTGTGATGTGGGTACGAGCTGTGCTCACTGCAACCACAGCCCTGACCTCATGACCCTTTGCCCCACCCCCGACCCTCCAACCCGCAGCCTTCCCATGGCGCAGATGCTGTCCTGCACATCGCTACTTTTGTTGGATTGGTAAACCAAATGTTTGGTATCTGTACACACTTGCAAATGTGCATAAATATATTTCTAATAACAGTCTGAATATGCAATGCAGAAAAAACAGATTGCAATATTGTATCATCTTCTTATCAGTTCTTATCAGACCCAGAGACCATGGGTGTAAAAAAGTAAGTAGAATGATGCATACATATCTGCACAGTCTGTTGCAAGTTCTTGTTCTCAGTTGTCTCACAATCTGTGTAACACAGACTCTCATACAAAACAAAGTCCAGGATATCCTGTTTTTCTAGGAGTCTACTCCACTAAAAATAGTGTCCGCAGATTGTTATTGCAGCCCCACTAAGGGGATTAGGGGCAAGGAGGAATCCCTGGCTGTTTTCTTCGGCTTCCTTCCAAACTGAGAGCTGAAGTGGTGACAGATACTCAGTTGGCATTTCTGCTCTCCTGGTAGGCTGGCATAATCCAGCAGAGCAAATCTCCATCAACATGTCTTCAGTTTCTCCGTCTTTGCTGTATATGTGGATATCATGAACAGACTGTACAGCTGGTAGAATTGTTATGCACATACTAATCCTGCCACAATCCTGCAGCCAGTCTGCACAGGCTTATTTCGACTCATATTGCAATCAAGATGTTATGCATCCATGGCATGTGAGAGGTGTGTGTGTATACACACACACACACACACACACACACACACACACACACACACACACACACACACACACACACACACACACACACACATATACATCTTTGAATGAAGTGACAAGTGAGTGTTATTAGATTTAGGAATAGGCCACAATGTCAGCCAGTTGGGTGAATACCAGTGCCACAAGTTCAAACTGCTAGATGCAGGTCAAAGGGGCAAAAGTTGAACAGGGCAGATCTGTGGTTTGGTTACGAGAAAAACTCCTTTTACCAGTGACTGCAGTTCTGTCCCCCATTTCCACAGTCACACTGTGAAAGATGGTTAAACACATAATATTTGAATATCCAGGTTGTGTGAAATATTACACAATATTGTGCAATGTTTTAGTTCTGTGTGGCCTCCAATTGATAGCTACCGTACATTTTTGCTGAACAGAAAACTTGCATAGCAGTGTAATGTCTTTCTTTTCAGGTCAGCACAAAGATCAGGAAAAACACAGACACTTGAAAAACCTTTTTGGCAGAATGGCAAATATAATTGTTGTACCATTCAGAATACATTTGAGAGTCATGGTATATGAAGCATCATGAGAGGAGAGCAGTCCATGCTGAGGCCATGAGCAGAGCTTATCATTTCTAGATGAAATGTATTTGTTCAATTGGTTATTTCTGTTTCATGTTTTAACCTCTGTGGGCAAGTTGTCTTATAATTTTGCCTTTACCCAGCTTGGGAAGCACTGAATTGCTGACTTTCAAGGCATTCTCAATTTTTAAAGAGGGTTTCTGCTTGTAAAACTAACAAACAGAGAAGGTTTAACATTAGCAGACAGCAGAGGATTGGAGTTTGATAACAGTAGACAGGGATTTACTATTCTTTTTTGATCTCCATTGTGGTATGTTTATAGTACTCTCAAGCTTTAACTTACTAGAATTATGCTTACAAGTCAAAAGAGTCCCCACAGAAATATCCTTTCATTACAGTTTATGCCACCAATGTCATCCTGGCCAATATAAGCTTGTGGGCCTGGATACTATTTAGGTGCTGTAGATAGATCAGGACACACCTGGGTTAAAAAATAAATGTCTGTTCTCATGTTTGATACAGTTCATCTTCAACTTGGACTGTTGTCTTGGGCAGGTTCCAGGTAGTTTCAGTTGTATTTACTATGGAATGCGGGGGATTTCCTGTATCTCTCTGACTGTGTGGATCTCTGAATAGTGGCTGAAGAGGCCAACAGGCCATGTCAACAGGACGGATAAATGCCATGTCAGAGTGTGAAAGAGGCGTCCATGTGTGTTGAGTGAACATGTCACCAGGGGCCTGGAAGAACAATACGTCCACACAGCTGGCAGCTGCGTCACTTGGTCTTTGAAGCTCACTGGGGTCTGTTCTGACTGAGGTGAAAAAGACAAGGGGAAACTGAGGGAGTAAGGAGGGCTTTGAAAGTGAACCAGTAGTACTGATTTGTGATTCTAGCACCTTGCAGGAAGAACAACCTCCAGGTTGCTCTCTTGATCTCTGACTGAACACAGGACTGTACACCAGCAAGCTCCACAACCAGTGAGAGATTAGTAGGAGGGATACTTACTCAAAAAAAATGTTCTGTTGTCCTCAATGAGTAGCCAGGGGTTTTTGTTTGAGATGATAAAAAAGGTCAGGAGAGAAGGAGCCAGCAATCCATATAAACCAATGCACCAAGCTGCTGAGCTGCATGTTTAAAAGGAAAGAAACACCTTTGATCTCAGGACCAAAATGGAGCTTTCACCATGATATATTTACTTGGGACCAAAGCTTCAGTTCTGTAATTTTAAACTTCAAATCTAACCTTGCTGGGAAAGTAAAACAGAAAATAAACTTTCTTAGTTTTGAAGGTAGGATTGAAACCTAAAAGACATTGTTTACACCATGGAAAAGCAAACTAGAACTGTTCTAGTCTTGAGTAACTTATTACAAATTAATATTTTTTTCAAGGGCCCATCAGTAACTGTGTCTATTTATTTTGTGGGTGGAAGATGATCAGTTCCAGATGTTAATCATACCCATGAAAGCTTAGGCAGGAGCCATCAGGCTGTTTAGATGACCTGTGTTTGCGTTCAGACACTGAAAAATAGGAGCAGAAATCTGACCGTTATGAACCACTGCTTTGGTCAGAAGGACACATGTCAAGGTGTAGTATTTACATTGATGTGTTCTGAAGTTGCAAGATTCTTAACAATGGCTACAGCATGATATGTACCTATATAGGGGTTTTATGTCCTGTCACACATAAGCTAAAAGCTTTACCAATAACATCTAACATTTGTGTGTCTGTAAGATTTTTGGTATTACAACTTCTTCCAATTCTGTAAAAGTGTCAGTTATTTTTACCAGACATGTTGTATATATCTGGTGTCAGATATTAAATTAGAAGTATTTCTTTAAAAGAGCTGATCTAGAATGATTGGCTGAATTTATTAATCTGATTTGGAGGTGAACTTGTTGCCGAGCCACAGACATCACATGATGAAAATTTTGGCGCCTGTTCTGCCTTCATGTCTCTTTGGCGGTAAGAACTGAGAGCTCCTTTACCGCAGACAACGCCAGTGACCCACTCACTGTATCACCCCACCCTGATTGTGTGCAACATCGTTATTTAACATGGCACATGACTCATCCTGCAATGTCGCTCATCTGCATCACAGTTGCTCACAGAAACACCAGAAGTCCTGGAATTTATCTGCAAAAGGTTTTACTTTTGTAGGAAGAGGATATGGTCTCGCTAGTTATCTTGCAGACTTTAACTTTGCATAAACATTAAGTATGATCAAATTTATAAAAGGAATAAAACATCACAGCTTGCACAATCTAATAGCTAAACATTAGTTTTGTGTCAGCCAGTGACCTAAATCTGAAAAAAAAAAAAAAAAACACAGGGGCAGCTTATATTAATACATGCAGAAAACATGTAGTAACACCATTGAAGACATGAGACATTGGAGTCAATAGATCATAACAGCATTATTTTTATACCAGTAAATTTATATGAGGACAAATTTTTGAGTATGTGTGTAGAGTGCATTTGTATTTATGGGTAACATTTTCTGTTAGCAAGTTTATGGTTGTTTTTGTATCTCTGAGGTATTTGCTTCAAGTCAATCTGACACTAGTTGAGATTCACCATGGGAGTGTTTTTGTTTTGCGCCTTATGATGAATGTATCCAACATACCTTATGTAAAACAATATCATCAAACTACACAGAAATCTGCAATGAGGCTATTGGGTTAAGGAAACCAGGACATGGAACTTCACAGCAAAAAAGAAAAAACAAAAATGAACCAGCTTTACAACAAAAAGTACCAACAAAGAACTCCACTGGCCAGTTTTTTAAACCATCAGGCTGTGACGCTTATTATCTTGGGGCCATGTCTTCCACATCATTTAATAAAATGTGACAGAATTACTCTTACATTCCAAAACAGATATTAACATGGACAAATGTACTCTGCACAGTTGTCAATTAATAACCAATTGCAACAGCTTGCTGAAAAAACATAGTAATAGCTACACCATTTGTGATATTATTATGTTTACTTTTCCATGAACATGTTCCTTCCCTTCACTGCAACAAATTACAATTACCCGCATAAATAAACATGTCTTTGGCCCATCTCATGAGTTATCTGCTTGAATAATAATGGTTAGTCGAAGAGTGTGTGTTTATGAGCAGGGGGACAGCTTGTGCGTGCCTGTGTGTAAGTGTGTTTGTGTGCACGGTGGTGTGCGTGCACGTCAGGCATGTGTGTTTACATTTCCTCCCTCAATCTGTCGCTAACATTTCCAACCACAGACAGGCTCCGCTGCCAAAGTACCCCAAGGCCATTATTTTCGATACAACAAAGACCCGCACTTTCCCACAGACCTGGCTCCTGTCACCCCTCTGCCATGGAGGAACCTTGTGCTTTATAAACAAGCTGGACCATGCATTGCCACTCCATAAAGTTCCCATCATCAGTTTGGTTGGCATGTTTTTATTGTTCACGAGTAAAACAAATGAAGAAGAATGCACATAGCATTCTTCAAGTGATACCCACCGGTAATTGTCATTTTCCCCTCAGTGTTTCTGTTGGTCTTGCCAGCTATTGTTGTGATTGAAAGTCTGGTCTCCTACAGTCCTTTAGAACAAGCCTTTTGAGAATACCCTGTAAACAAGCCAATGGACCAATGTGAATTTAAACACTTAAAGGGATATTCATGCATTTTTACAAACCTTTTGTCTACTTGCCCAGAGTAGAGCGACCCATCAACATTGGCTTGATGTCTATTCATGTAGCATGGAGTTATCTCTGGAACCAAAGCACTGGAGTTAGTGCATACAAGTTAACAGGAAATTCTGTGAATGGCTACAAAGTTACTCTTAAAAGTCAGGAATTACCCATTCTAGCAACTCCAAAACTGGCTACTTAGCACTTTGGCCATTGTGTATTTATGTCTATACATGAAGTTAAAATAATGAAATAGTAAGTGTCTAAGTGCGTAAGTGATGTCATCCATTCATCTGCAGAACATTGATAATAGGTACATGCAGCATCTCATACAAGACCTGTCGGTAACATCACATCTTGTGAGAAGAGAGAGCAGGCAGTAGTGAAAGTAGTCTCATAAATAGGAAGTTGATAGAATCTCACTTCTTATAATTATTATTAAAATTAATTTACAAAACAATGAACTGCACATATTGCTTTATAATAGTATAAATGACTCAATACACATTCGCTCTGAATTCTAGGAGGTATTTTACTCACTTTTGGAAAGGAGCTAGGTAACCATTCACAGCAGTTCCCACAGACTTCCAGTTATTGTGCAAATTCTAAGTTTGATCCAGTGTATTGTTTCCAGAGACATCACAATACTGCACTCACAGGAATTAAAACAGTGTTGCTCCACTCAGAATAAGTGAACAAAATGTAAGAATATCCCTTTAAAGCAGCACTGTTCATGAGCAAAACTCTGAAAGGGTGTATTTTTCCTCCCTGAGAGAAGCAGCACTGCCTGCTCAGACTGTTTTGATTTCACAGTCAGTAAGTGGCAGCCTTGACCCCGCACGACCCCTCAGGCCTGTTTCTGCTGATGTCAGCATCTTGCTGGAGATTTACTGTTGATTTTTAAACAAAGCCCACAGCCTAAGGGGACTGATTCACTCTGCTCTTTAAAGGGCCAGCACAGAAATGTGAGCCTGTGAGCACACCCACATATAGATAAATATTGTTTGTGCAGACTGTCATGCATTCACTCACATGCATGCAGGAACATGCATGCACACACAAACACATACACGTGTGCACATCTGTGCATACATGCACACACACACACACACACACACACACACACACACACACACACACACACACACACAACTCACTCATGCTCCTTTGCACATTCTCTTTTACTGTAACCCTTTGATTTCTCTGTTATTCCTTTGCCTATCGCATGCTGACACTCAGGCTGACGTACACGCAAACACCTACGCACATTTACATGGCATCTTCCCCTCTCCTTTTATTGTCACGTTGAAAGGGAAAATGAAGGCACGCTTCCACCCTGTTGAATCAGCTGTAAAGGATGTCCTGGTTTACCCTGTCAGCTTAAGAGTAACAGGGTGTGGGAGTAATGAGAGGATCAGGGTCATAAGACAAATATATTACCACTCTGGCAAAGATTTTTCTGTGTTTCACACAGACATTCAAAAACATTCAGCAATTAATGTGCTTAAGACATGGAGTGAAAGCACAGTCAAATCATTTCAGACATTTTTCTTGTTCTACTTCAAACAATTTGTTGCATAATAAAGTGTGATCTATTATTTACATCTCTGAGAGACAATAATCCAATGTTACTAGGCTACCAATAGCATTAATAGTTATATAACAGGAAATTCATGTACGATAAAAGGTACAAGCCAGGCAGAATTATAACAAACAAGCACCGAACATCATTACAGCATAATTCTGTAATCCACTTTTTACAAAGTGTGAATTAATCTGAGCTGTGCGTCAAATTGAAAGCACTGAGCTTAAAATAGGTTCTGTGGGAAATTTCATGTGAATGTACAGATAGGGGGGAGACATCAGAATCTGATCTTTTCACCAGAGTATCCAGTGTCTGCAATGTGGTGGCAAGGTGTGAACCTGTCTGTGTCTGACCTACTGTTTCCCAGAATGCACACAACTTTAGGCACGTATATGTGGGGATGTATTTGTGTGTGTGTGTGTGTGTGTGTGTGTGTGTGTGTGTGTGTGTGTGTGTGTGTGTGTGTGTGTGTGTGTGTGTGTGTGTGTGTGTGTGTGTGCCTATGCTGTATGTCTGACGGTGGCCTTTGAGGTTTGTCTGGCCCAAAGAGGAAATAAAGACACAGACAGATGAAATGGGTGATGTGTGGTCCAGAATGATTAAAGCAATGACTTACACACAACATGCTGTCCACAACAGAAATATGTGCTCATTCACTGAGAGATACTGATACCCAGAAATGACAAAGTGGACAGCAGTGCAGTTGACAGGCACATCAGTCTTAGACTAAATAAGCGGCTGTAAATGAGCTTTTCCCAATATGACCTGGCAGTAATTGTGTTTCCGAGATAAAATCATATTGCTCTTTGTGTTTCTGGATATTCTTCACAGTGCAACCCCTGCAGATGTACACTGATACTTCTTGCTTGAGAATGGAGAATGGGCTGAACCATCTGTTTCCTATCTTCATAAGTAAGATTGGCCCTCATTTTATCACTCAGTGCGAGAGTGTGTGAGTTTGTGCGTGCACGTGCATGAGGAGTAGAGGCTGTGTGTGAACAGCTGGGCTGTAGTCTGCCATCACACCCCAACAAATTGCACTGTATCATGAAGGCTTCTCAAACATTACCAGGGAAGGTTGTAAAGTGCTTCTTATCAGGGCCATTGCACTATTGGTCACCATCTGAGACACTGAGGTAAACTCAGAGGATCAACTTAAAAAAAGTATTTTCATTTTGTTTGGGATTCCTTTGTACAAGAGGGCAATGTTTTCAAATTTCCACAACCAGGCTGCAACTATGTAAGGTACTCATTATGTTTCCAAAAGAAACAAGATGTCAATTGGTGCCATCACCAACAACACCGGGGAATCTTCACTGCCATGGACATTTTTCTAACTGGTATTTATAGAATAACCTGGATGGCTATTTCAGTGTGAGGGGAAAATCTTTCCTGCCTTTCCAGCTAATTTCCAAAAGAAGAGAAAGTGAGACCAAACTATGTTTCAAAAGGGTAACACCAGACAGGACCTTCAACCTCTAAAAACAGCATATACAAAATAGTGTGTTGTGATGTAGCTGCATAGGGTATAGGCCTTTGGGTTATTAGATGTCACTAGGATTCAGTGGTCAAGACAGCTGGTGAAAATGTGATTATTTGTTGCTAGTTCCACTAAGTGTGTAATTTCAGTTTAAACAAAATGTGTTTAGAATCTGACTATACATTCTGAGAATTTGCCAAAGTGACTGTAAATTCCCAAACTAAATGAGATTATAGTTTAGAAAAAAGAGGGGTACAAAGAAAATGATCATGTCTAATGCCTTCAGCATGTGTTGTACCAGTGGCGGTCGGTGAGTTGGAAACAGGGGAAGCTCAAACCTTACCTTTAAATCTATCATTAATTTCAACCGGTTACCGTTAATCCGCCTTGATTAACAATAAACCTAACGATTCGCAGAATAATTGACACGATTAGTGCCCGATTAGTGCTCTCTGCCCGACGTCAGGGATTGTTCATGTCAAGTGCGGTCGTGTGATTTGCAAGATTCTGCCGTTTAAATGCTCGCGAAACACCGTGGGTTGTCTGAAGCTTGTGTGCTGCAGCGAAAGCTTAAATTGTCTAACAAGGATGACAATCATCTAAATACGCATTGAAAAACTAATATCTTAATGTGTTTTAAATTGAAGCTTTCTTGTGTTACGATTCAAAATTATAAAACGGAAGTAAAGGTATTGAAATCGATTTCAATTTCTGAGAATACACCTTTAGATGACAGAAAACAGGATCTTTTATCTGTACAATGCATCTGTGTTGAGTGCAATGCACAATAAAGTCTAGCACACAGGCCTCAACTAAAACAGCAACTCCATCACAAAATGTAATTGATAATCATGTACTCTGTTTAAGCGATTGGTGATGATTATTCCGCGAATCGCTAGGTTTATTGTTAATCAAGGCGGATTAACGGGGACATGTTGAAATTAGAGGACATGACAATATCCAACAGGCCCAAGGACAAGAAAACCCTCCCACTAATGGAAACCAGGTTATGGCTTTCAAACACTAAAATTGTACCTGACTGTCAGATACTATTGTTTTCAAAATGAACAAAGTAGGTCTCAGATTTTAGTTAGTTCATTTGACCATGGTGCCTGGTGGCCATGAGTGCTGGTCCTTGCTGGGAAGGCACAGGTATATGT
Source organism: Albula goreensis (assembly GCA_022829145.1). NCBI lineage: Eukaryota > Metazoa > Chordata > Actinopteri > Albuliformes > Albulidae > Albula > Albula goreensis. Next base: position 19,854,627 of record CM040749.1, read on the forward strand.
TCCTGATTCTCTTTGCACTAGCAGATTCACAGCATTGTATTACTTGAGGCATGTGATAGGAAGGATGGGGACCCTAAATAAGTTTGAATGTAATACAGAAGAGTGTGTCTGTCCTGGCTGTGGCTATACATTCTCATTAGAATATACAGTGCCATCTGCCTGACAGCCAGAAAACAGTCTGCTTGAGATTGCGGCTCATCGTAAAGAGAGCGAGTGAGAAGGTGCTGACGTCACTCCCTCCCCATCTCCACCGCTCACATAGACACAAACCATGGATTGCCATCAGACTCCTCCCACTGCCAGCAGCAGGCACTACAGTGTTGGTTGTGTATGTAACAACTCATTCCAAAACATTGGTCATAGCTACAAGCCACACCTTTCAGACGCTCCTCCCAAACTCTCGTCACTGTGGTCCTGTCTGGTATGAGGGTGTCAAATTAAAACTAGTGTCATTGTGCAGTAATGCATAAATAAGATTCACATAGGGACTCAACACCAGCTTTCAGATTTTGTGGATGACACTATTAGAACCTACAGAAATTTTAATAGTCATCTTGCTTTAAATATTGTAGGTTCTCACCTACTTTATTGAATATGAGCAACTAAAAAATAATGAGGAAATAGATATAATAGAAAATGTGCTCTAGCAGGTGCTTTCTATTACTTGCCACCTGCCATTCTGTGAGCAAAGTGAATTTGTTTGTCAGGCTTTGTAAGCACTGTATCTGAATTAAACCATGGTTATTGTCTTAAATCTTGATCATAATTATATTAATTATTTGCAAGAACAGGATTACTGTTTTGATACACAGGTTTGATTCGATTGCTCAGAATCTAAATAATTTGAAACCAAGTTGTATTTACAGACAAACAAAAAAAAAAATCTTGAGTGAAAAAAACATCATGTTAGGAGGCATGTTAATTCGTTCCTTTTTTGCCTCACAAGTGCCTTGAAAGTGCTTGCGAATGTTCATCTGCCACTAAAATGGCTGTGATTTGAGCCAAGTTTGTGCTGAGAGCAAAGTAGTGAGGCGGGCCCAAAAAAGCCGGGCAGTGAGAGGAAGAAATATTGTTCTTGGCACCAGTAAGAGAAATCCAATCCAAGAGCATGGACGGGCTTAAACAATAACACACACTGAACGAGGTCATTTCAGGATACCAAGACAATATTTCTATTGTAGGTACATGTAGCTGTCTTTTTACACAGATAGTTTGCTTTTCAGAGCTCTTATCTAACTTTCTTAACTGAGGAGAATGACATTGGAAACAATAAAGCGGAAATCTAAACACAGAAAAATAATAACAGTCAAATAAATAAAAGCACGGCATGGCCTTTCACAATATCTAAATACACTTACCTCATCATCTGAGTCTCTTAATGGGAAAAGCATATGGCAGAGCAGTCTCTCTCTCTCTCTCTCTCTCTCTCTCTCTCTCTTAATTTTATTGAACTTCTAGGTACTTTTATAGAGTCTATATAATGGTGTTATACATATACAATTTTCTCCAACACCTCTTTTCTGTGAATTAAAAATGCATTACCCCAGCTTGGTTACCCCATTGACTTTATCAACACAAATCAAAATCACTTTGTGAAGTCTAGTATAAACTCTATATATTACAATTGTTTCAGATACAGCTATGTGACCAGTAGAAGATTTATAATGACATTCAAGGGTGATGTCCAATCAACTGTGAACACAGCATAAAGAAATGCCTGGCCTTTGGTGAAGAATGGCCAGTGGCTTGAATGCTGTGTAGAGAAATTACTGTTACTATTACAAATTACTATTTTTTACTACTTACAAAATAATCCATGGATGTTTCTGTAATCTTTGAATAAGGAGAAAACTTGTGTGTCTGTCAGATGTGATGGTTACTGTGGTGTGTTTTTGTATCATTTTGTCCCTTTTCCCAGAACCGCTGGAGACCATGTCCATATGTCTTCTCTTTAATGTGTTATTTACTTTTTCACTGCTGCTGTAAGCATTTATTGGAACAGTCAGCACGGTTTAAAAACAGCCTAGCACCAAAGGACAATTAAAATAATAAGCATCTAATGCTGAGAGTCATTAAAAAAGCTTTTAAATGATGGGCCTGTAACCACGCTGTGACTCAGTTCAGTGGGGGCCAGCATACACCCGCTTTTCTGCCTCTGCACCGCAGAGTTCTATACCTGCCAGCAATTGCCTGACACACACCACAAACACACACACATGCGCGCACACACACATCCACACAAACACATAAATGCACTTACTCTATGTACTGTGCAGACATAAACAGGCTAACGTGCATGTTCACACATACAAATATGTATTCATACAGCAAGAAATTCCTCACACATTCACAGACACACATATACACACAATTATATGTGCAGCACATATACAAACACATAGCAAGTTCACAGCCAACAGCTCCAACTCAGGGCTCACCCAGAGCAGCATGCCTCCACATAGAGCCGCAAGCAGGCCTTCAGGCAAAGGCAGTGGTGAGGGTGACTCACTGGAGCACACAGCTGGTGATTCAGTATTCATCTTTAATCACCACCCAAAAAATAATAAAAATAAACAAAGACAGAGTGACAAGATGAGGAGGAGGGCTGCTACAGTACCACCACCCGGATGAAACATGTGCCATAGTACTGTATAATACAATGGCTTTGGTTTCTCAAGCCAACTCCTTATCCTCCATCAAATATTGTCTTCACACTGATGAAGTGTGATGATATTGTCTGGTTTTAAGTAAGTTGTAGTGGGTATGAGTAAAATATTGAGTTGTGCAGTTGGTGTTTCCAAGTATAATAATACACTACTAGTAATCTACTTTTTGCTTTAACAGTGTGACACAACAACGAAAACTATAAAGGGAGAGAAAGGCACATGTATTTATATATATTTTAGGGTACATGTCAAAATACAAACAATAATATTGGGACACATACTTCATCAGACTGTAGGGTCTCTTGGCAGGTCCGATATTCATACTAACTTCAGTGCATATTTGTGAATACACTCTCTACACTTTTTAAAATATTTATATAAGAATAGCTGATTTTATTCTGACCAAGACAGAGGGCTCCATCCCACTTAATATTAACTGTCCTTAACTGCAATGTACTAGTTTTTGTGTCCCCTTTTCTCAGTTCTCATCTCTATGTAATTACAGAAGTATAACAAAGACTTAGTTATTATAAATCTTCAACTTGTATAAACCCACATTAAGAATGTTGTTTTGTAACTACACATGAAACTGTGGTAGGTTGTTCTACAGGGCTAGAACATTTTTAATAATTCAACTGCTCTCATCAATGAACATGGAACATGTGTGTTCCCACTATGTTAGGTCAATCTTGCTTTGGCTAGCTATTATTGCTTTGCAAGACAGCTGGCCTTCATGATCAAGTGAGATGCCCCTTAAACTGTGTTCCTGGATAATAAGTGACAGTGTGCCAACAGGTTCCTGAGATCATTACTGTACAAGTGAGCATTTTCACAATATGAGATAAGATAAAATAGCAACCATGTGCAATAGTGTTTGAGAAGATGCTATAACATCCTTCCAGTGCTTGGATGATGGAACTACTGTTGTAATTATTCCATAGTGATTGGGATCTGGATGCAGAAGACTTATATGAACATAAGTTGAAGAACAACTGACTCCACAAAGAGCTTCATATCCCTCAGTAACGGCATCTCTCATATCATCTGTGCTACATCAATAGCAACGTGTGTACAGCATTCATAGTACCCATTTGAATATTTCCTGCTCATAATAATTTGTAAGATCAAATATGTGAGAGTCAGAAAACTTGACAGTCCTAATTTCTTTCTCGCTGCACTTTTCTGGCAGACATCCGCCAGCACTAACACTGTAAGATATGAAAGTCAAGATACTGTAGATGTAACAATGGTTCTTTGTGTCCTGTTATCGTCTGCTATGATATGTTTTTACTACTGTAGTGATAAAGAAACTGAGCCACTGCTCACATTCAAATCTTTTATCTGCAGAGATGTACACTAATTAGACTGTTAATATCTGGTGACACAACTCCATATAAACACACAAAAGCGTGCAACTTGCACCACTCTCTTGTTCCTTATCAAATTTAGTTACAAAAGAAAGTAAATAAAATGTTGCAAGGATTTACACTGCTCTCAAACAGGCCTTTGTTATTCATCACATTCACTGATTCTCTTGGCTCAAAGGTCTCCAATAGTTTGCCTTGTGTATAGCCTCCAACCCAGGCTTCACTGAGGCCTGAAACGGTTTGGCTTCTTCCTTCTGTTTTTGTGGCAGCCTGTATGTTTGGCATATAACATTGTCATCACCGTTTCAAGGGTGGCAAAATGGTGCTCTCATGTCAATCTCTGGACATAGGACTGCAAAGTTGAAGAACAGCAGGATACAAAATGTTTGGGTTCCCACATCCATTCTGGATTAGTTTCCTTGTTATTTGGTCCTGGGGTCAGCTTCTACCTGTGCAGTTTATCATGTGAACATGTACCTATTCAATTTATTATAACTATTTTGTCAGGTTATAAATAGTCCAACATATGAATGAAGTGCAGTGCACTGGCAATTCATATGCATGGGTATGACATCTAATGATTAAAAAGAAAGATATAGTGTTTGGAAGATTTGCTGTAGTGATGTCTTTCAAAGCCATTAAATCAGCTTCACTTCCTACATTCAGGACTGTAGCCATGGTCATTGCAGGATCATTACTTTTGCTCACAGTAACAATGTAATCTCGAATTATATATTGTGAATTGTTGAAGTGTCTTGTTCTTTAAGTATAAAACATGTTTTAGTGATGGTTGACATCAAGTTTCTCCCAAGCAGTCTTTGATCTAAATCATTGAGTCACTCATACTATTTAGCAGCTCCTCCATTTTCTGCTTCCTCCATCACTAATGTGCACCACTTGTCTCTATAATCAAAAGGTGATATATGAACTGCCATTAATATTAATGGAAATAAAACCGAAGGCCACAGTAGACACATATAGTCAGTTTGTGGTACCAAAAGTTCATGCCACCATCTGATGCTCCTTCACCACTGGCAGCCCGGCGATATTTGGATGAATGTTATTTATTCATTTGTGTGTGCTTGATTGTTTCTGGGCAGTAGGGGTCATGGTTTTATTTGTTTGGGTGATTTGAAACCAATGACTTCAGTGTCCACAGTAAATACACAGAATGTATTTTGGGGAAAGTGTTTCAGAAGTACTGTTAAGTTTTAAAAGCAGTAAAATGGAAGTATGCAGCATACTGTGTTGTAAGGTGTTGACAGCAATAATTGTTTTATAGTCCTTTACAGTATGCACTTCTTTGCTTTTTCTTTTCCATTGTCATTGTAAATACTCAAATGTACCTCATGGCATGTAGATAAGCGCAGCTTCAAGGGGAGCATGTGACCTCAAACCAACCACACCACAGTAACCTGGTCTAGACCCAACCCTGAAGCTAGGCAGAGATGAAGATGAAGACACACCAAGCCACATGCTAGTGCATGCTCCAGATGTACCACTCACATGGTAGTGCACTACACAGGCTGTGGTGCAGCAGTGACAGGATATTCCAACACAGGGACCCTCTCTATCACTCTTGTATTCATGTATTGACACATACTGTACAAGTGAGAGCACAAAAGCTCACACATACATTCTCACACACAATATGTAAGTGCACATGAGCACACATACACACAAGCAGTGTACTTTATGTACACTTACAAAAATAAATGAAAGCACAAGCACAAACACAATCAGTACACTGACAAACAAAGAAAAATTTACAGAAAGGAGAGGACAGGGGAGTCTTTACTCAGTTCACTGCTCTCCTCTATATCCTCATGCTCTCACTCTATCTCCCCCTTCTCTTTCTTCCTCTCCACCCCTTCCATCTGGAGTCCATTAGCAGTGTTAGTGTCACGCACATCTCTGATAACTGAAGCGCAGCATGGACAAAGTGTGCCAGTGGAAAAATCTCCACTCCCTGGTTGCCGTGACCACAGTCGGACAGATTTGCGATGCTCTGACAATGGAAACACGATCTGTGGAAAGAAAACTGTAGTGAGAGAGAGAGTGAGAGAGAGTAAGAGAGAAAAGTGGAGAAAGCACAATATGTGCCAGCTCCAGCTGGTGTTAAAAATAAACTGGTTCAAAATGTTTTTTATGCAAGAAGGTGATGGGCAGAGGTAGAACTGCACAAGGTATTGAGTATTAATCCTCTGATAAGTGGGTCTGCTTGCAAACCACTACCAGAGGCAAGAACAGCAGTTCAACTCCAGTCAATTCTTACCAAGTCTACTCGGTCAATTTAGTATCCTCGGGCTAATCAGATAGGCAGTTCCTTGTTGCCTTGTTCCCCAATGACTGCTCCATTCTTCTTTGAGTGCTGTAGAGTGGACACACACACACACACACACACACACACACACACATGCACCCAGAGTCCACCTATCACAAAGAATTCAGGATGAAGCACAAGTACATCACTGCCTGTCCTCCCCCAAGAGAGGGCCCCACTCTCTAATTAACCTGTAATGAGCCATGGCAGTGAACACTCTGTTCTGTAACCCTGCAGTCAGTCTCTTCCCAGGAGAGTTTCCCCTGGGGCATTCAGACACACACCATACTCTCATTCCCCCTGATCTGCAGTCCAGGCTCCAGGGTTCTCACTATCACTCAATTATCAGCAACACATAACATACGGCCTTTTCCATACATCCTTTCCTCTTTTATTTTTTTTTACCTTATGGGCCCTTATATAAAGAAGTACAATGATCAAGGCGGACTGCACTATGCATTTATTGTTGCCTGTAAAAAGGTGTAATATAGATATAGTCTGATTTGCTTCATACCTTTTTTTAGCTTTTAGAGTAAAATTATTGCAGCACAGTTAATTAAGCATGTTATTTGATTTTATAATTTTACAATTTTAAAAAAGACAAATAAAATTTGTGCTCCAATTGAATGATATTTATTACCCTATTATTTGTCCCCCATACCCTCAAAGTTTCTTAACTTGTACCCTCATTGTAATCTGTGGTTAGTATTTGCATGATAATGATGTCTGATTTTTTTTTTCTTATTGTGGTAAACTATAGTCCCACCAAATGATACAGGATGCATTCTTGTTAATGTGTCAGACTAACACATATCTCTAGTATAACATTAATATCCTAATTAATACCCCATTTTCATTATCAAGCTATTGTAAATGATTGATGCCAAATCTGTTAATAGCCAATCTAAAAAAGACAGCTACTAATGGCTAACTAGCTATCACAGGGTTTTTCGCTGGTAGATACTATGGAATTTAATATTAATATATTGCAAGTAATATGCCATTTTCCAATTATTCACTATCCCCTTTCATTATCCATCTATATAGCTGGCAAGTGACTGATACCAGTCTATGTTACTTTGACAGGTTAGCTAGCTGTACACTAAACAACACATGTAATCATTTTATTTTGTAGCTACCTAGTAGCTACAAGCTTGCTACTAGGTAGCTTGTAGCTAGTAGTTTACAGTAATGCATGAAGGTATTTTGCACACTTAGCAACCAGAAAACTAAATAATTCTAATCTATTCAATGTTTGACTGACTTGTAGCCAACATGCGTAGGCCTTACCTAGCATTAAATACAGCCTAAATTCTATCATTCCTATCCAGCAACTTTGATTCAGGGCTGAGTTCACTGTGAATAAATGTGCCTTTAATAAATTAGCTGCATGCACAATGTTGTCAGTTCCATAATGAGACTTTATTGTAGTTCATAATGTAGATGGAATCACATCGTTAATCCATGAATTGGTTCAGTGTCATGAAGGAGAACAGATTATCCACAGGCTGAAATTAATCCAGTCACCACATACTAGATGAAGACACAGACACTGACAGATTGTACTACATGGATTAATTAAGAGTAATTAACAGCTTCATCTGCATTTAGCATAGCTAGCTCCTGATAGCAGGATACTGAAGCTGCACTGTTCTAGACTGCTTTTTTTTTTTTGCTACTGATGGGCCTCAAGTTATTACAATGCCAACATACACCCCGATAACAGGTTGCTAGGAAAAATCTTCTTGCTAGGTCATTGAATTTGGGAGCGTATCTACGTTCCCAAGGCCCAAAGTTTCAATGGTCCTATGTTCCCAGGGCCCTATACTCCCTCAACAAATGTTTTATTTTGAACTGAGATCGGCCCTAAATTTAATCCTATGTTCCCTCAACATAACCTGCAGAATAATTTCCATACCATGGTAAATTAACAAGAATGCATGATTTGACTGTAGGCCTACATGTTTCATAAATAATATCTGCAATGGTGTTTATGGACAATTTGCTTCCAAAGAAACTCTCTTAGTCAAACATACTTGTGTCATACATTACGCTGCACCCTGAACAAAGTTCCCCCAAAAAATATTCAATATCCAATAAGAATCCTGAAAAAGATACTTTTCATGTACTTTTGTTTTTATAGTTTATACATATTCATATGGTGGACTTGAACATGGAAATTGTTAATGACTTACATTACTTTTCAATTGCTTATTTACATAAAACTAAATTACTGAACCAGGTTACATATCTTGATTTCCGCATTAAACATACATTGTTAAATGATGTGTAATCACATAGAGAGAACATTCCTCAAACATTTCAGCAATAGTGTGCCATGTCTGCAAACTGGGTGGCACTGGAGACATGAACAAAGAAAATTAAACATTTGTGTTTAATTAGTGCAAAGCTCTTTGACAGTTTAATTGCTTCCAATTTTGCCTCTTATTGTTCACAGGCCACATCAAAGACACATAAATAGAATATTTTCCTTTTCTTCCTCTCACTTTAAAAAAACACACAATCTCAGGATTCACTTATCAGTACAGTCATTTGTTTTCTCTCCCTGCCTGCCACTGCATACACTTGTGTACACACATACACATACACCCTTTGAATACATTTAGAGGTTTGTTTCAATCTTGGATGTGACATCACTGAAAGGTGAAAGGAACATTTGTTTGTGAGTGTGAGAGTGAAGAATTTTTGAAGATCAGAGTATGAACTAGATCGTTCCAGAGATTCAACATACTGTTATTCTAGTCATGAATTACAGCAACAATATTATGCAACACATACTTAAATTACTTTTATTTAGTTTGTTGCAATGAACACATACCAATAGTGCAAGATAAGCCATGTAAAGGCTGTATGGAATGAAGATCCAATTACATCATTAAATTAAGATTCTCCAGCCTGTTGATACATACACAATGTCATATGTTTAAAAGAGAAGATATTAGAAACAATGATTTTGTAGCAAACTTAACTTTCATGTTGGAAGTGTGTGCTCCCTTCTTATATGTCTTCTTATATCAGTAATCACTGATATCTCTCTTTCATTTTACAGTATTATATCAACAAACACAGAGAATTAACAGCCATATTTTGTAATTGTCTGTAATAACCAGGCCTTTAATCTTTACCAAATGTCGAATCTCCTCAATATATGCTTTGTGTAATCCCTATAAAGAAGAAAAATACAAAACATCAACTTCCTCTCTTGCTGTGTCTCTAATTCCAGAGGCCTGTTTTCTTTGATGTCCGCAGAGTGATGCCCACATGTCCAGCCTTCCTCTGCCAGGAAACTTCAGCTTTGTCCCCAAGGAGCCCCACTGACTTGTGGGAAAAAGGCCTTCTTTTTGAAGCAATAAAAAGAGATTCGAAATTTAATTTGCCTTTCATCTATTCTCCTTCTTGTCTGTGATTCATCCAGACCTTGGCAATGTTATCAACCTTTTAAAAGTTAAAAGAAAGATTATACAGCTTTTAAAATAAACAGCCCCAAAAAGAAGATGGAGCAGCATGCAGGACAATGTACTCCAGGTTCATTTTGGGAGATGGATGGGTGAGACTGTGAACCTAAGTCTTGTCATGTCCTTGACAATTATAGGCATGATTGCTCCAGGTTCCTCTGTCTTCTTGTGACTAGTTTCACCACACAGCTGGTTTTTGGGTGCAGTCACACCATGGTGAGTGCTGAGAGATGATGTTGCTTCATCTTTTTGTTTTACTTTTTCTGGGATACCCATTGTTAGACATCCATACCCAAAAGTTCAGCTGCTGTGGTGATTGCTGCTCTCTTTGAGGTCAATACTGAATGAAACATCAGATTGCATCCGTTTCATGGGCAGTTTGCATTGCACTGCCTACAAATTGCTGATGGTACATTATCAGTGTGCTGCAAGACCTTAATGTTTTTATGCATTTGAAATATGCATTTGAGAGCCTTCTTAATTACACTAACTATAAAAACTAAATTGTACTAACTACACTAAATAATGAGTAATGAATAAATAATAAGGATTTTGCATCTCATGTCACTGGCTCGTTCAAACTAATTTTGTTCTATGTGCTCAGTGCATTTCAATGAGTTTGTTGTGGTAAGGAATTTTTCAAGGCAGTTTTCTCTTGCCTATTTTGTGATGTCCAAATGCATTTTAATAAACCCAGAGTTTGCAATAATTCTAGAATTTCACTGCAAAGGATACAAATTAGGATACAAATTTTTTAAATCAATTTTTAAAAATAATAAAAACACATGGAATCCTGCATGGCACAGTTGTCAAAGGTTAAAATACAGGCCGCGGCCTGTAATCGCTGTCGTTCCCCCAGCAACTTACCAGGTGCCCATAGCACAGCCTGCGAGCAATAGCGACAGACTCCTCTTCAGTTGGTGGTAGTACTATGTGGGCTGCATTAAAGAGCTTACACAGGTCTGTTGCAGCACTCCTTACACAGTATACTGGGGACACAGCAGTAACCTGAGTAAATACAGTATACAGCATAGGAGGACCCAACTATTTGGTTTTTGAAAATGGCTTTGTATGCTATTGTACTAAATTATTTTACATATTTTAAATGTATTGCATGAATTGACAGAGTAAAATGAATGAACATTTACCCATACCTTTTTTGTATGCTCTTACCATAACAGTTCAGGTTTGCTGAGCCACCACCTAGTTTGCATGGGATTAATCCTTTCAGCTCCAAATCCAGCTAAATACAAAGCCTGGCAGAGCTCCCAGCTCTCTGGGACAGAGTGGGGAGTGAAATAAAGAGTGTAATAAAGGGGTGACAACAGCTGAGAGGCTGCAGAGCATCTCCTGTGCTCCCCCTCAGCCTGTTACCCGACACAGCTCATAATCTCGCTAACCGAACCTGCACAGGCAGCACTGCGCATGGAAAACAGATTACTTTCACTGGAAAACAGCTCTGTCGTGGCACAGCTACACTCTGGAGAATGTACAGTTCTCTAAATCCACAAACCTGCTCATCTGGATTTATGAGCAGGTCCTGATTTGGACAGGGGTGAACAGATGTTCTGTGTTGCCCTGCACACTGGCGAGTGTTTTATTAATCACCCTCTGTTTTAACCTGCTGATTTATGGCACATCACAGCCCCATTTCAAACCAAGCTCATAGACTTGGGGGAGGGGGGCACTGTTGCCAGGGTGTTTGCTTATGCAAGCAGTTGGATTAATTTTCAACAGATTCTTATTTAAATAAAGGGCAGATTGCTTTTCAAGTGGGCACTCCACATTAATTTTACTAGTTGTGTGCTCATTTCTAAAGAGAGAACAAGACACAAAAACAATATCACAGAATCAGCACTTTGTGTTACACTGTGTGTGTATTAATTTTACTTGTGGTTTTAAGACAGTAATAATATTGCAGTTGCATTTGGTCTCTGGCTTCAGGTACATTACATTGCTCCAATTTATACACAGACAAGATTAAACAGGCTGTTGTGCTGATTTTGTAGATCTCTTTCATTATGGCTTGGACTAATATTAATGAAAACTTCAGGTTTAATATGAAGAGGTAATAAGGAACACATAGTGTATCTTCATCATTTTAAGTCTAAAATACAAGGCTAACATAGTTTTCATTAGTGCAATTCATTAAAGAAATACAGGGGGTCCTCGACTTACGAACGAGTTCCGTTCCTACAACTTGTCGTAAGCCGATTTTTGACGTAAGTCGGAATTTATACCTAAATTATACCTAAATTAACACTTTACGTCATTCACACTGTACACATATGAATGCCATATAAAATACAGTAATTAAATGAAACATTAATATAAAAAGAGAGAACAATTTCTTATCTTTATTTCTGTGGTCGTATTTACGAACCAAACCGCTTAGGTCAAAACTAGGTTTTTTAAGTAATTTATGGGAGTGCATCGTAACCACAAAACCGCTTGAAACCCGAGGACATCCTGTATATTCAATGTACTTTAAAAATGTTGCAAGAGTACTAAAATCAGATGAGACTGAATTAGTTGGCCTACCAGAGACATTGTCTCTTAGTGTTTGGATGAGAGGGCTGCTTGTTCACTCATGATATACTGATATGTTGTGCTCCTGGGAATGTGTGACTCTAAACCATTTTGTTGCCCTAAATCACAGACAGGGGAGTCCCTTAATGACCGCGGGGGTGTATTTATGACTGTAGGGTGACCCTGGCAACATTACGCTGGTCACCGTTGACTTTCTTGGAGGGCTGAGTTCAGCAGGATCATTATACCTTAAAGGGGTAATGTTTCAGTGTGATGGGTTAGCAGTGTCCTCTCTGTTCATGGCTTGCTGTTATTCTAAAATACATGAGATAAGAGGTGCAGCTGAGGACGTCACAGGAATTCACAGAAATCAACAGGCCACTCCAAAAACAATAGAGCGACTCCTCCAAAACATGTCTAGCTCCGCCTGCAAGTGTGTGTGAAATATTAAATCCTTGCATTCACGTAAGTACATCATTATGTATGGAAATGGGGGAAGGGTTTAATATTGGATTATGGGTCAAGATTCTTACAGTGGCTGATGTGATGGTATAAAGTATTTAGTGGGGGTGAAAACATTCCCATCTCATTGTAGACACTGTAAAGAAGAGCCTGGTTTCCTGTACCTGTATATCAATGGAATATATCTTTTAGGATCCACACTTACTTAACCAAGAGTGAGGCCAGCATGAACACTCAATGGGTACAGTAATATCTCACATTCCATCTAGTCTGTCTTCTCAAATGATATGGTTATACTATTTCTTGGGGGTATAATACCCCCTGCCTCCACCTCATGCTCTCCCTTTCTCTCCCTCAGGTGTAATGTGTCTATGCTTTTCATCAGAGAATACCTTTACTTAAGTCCAGCCACTTGTAATTAATCTGGATACCGAAGCTCCCTCTCTCTAGCAGCATTAGATGTGTAATTATAGCTGTGGGCTTTTGAGAGCAGTGCAGAGCTGGTGCTGATTGATGAGCCCCAAAACAGAGGAGGCTGCGCTCCACACAGTAAGCACGGCTCCAAGAGCCGGACCCTGCAGGGCTATCGGAAAAACCTGGGTTTCCCCTTTCCACTGAAAGCTCCATGTTTTCACTCTAATTATTTCTGTTGTCTGTGAAGACTCAGAGAATACGAAGGATGGATTGAAGATGGGGTCTTAATGTCATTGATTTTCATAACTGATCAGTTCACTACTCACCCTTCAAGCAAACAGCTTAGTTCAGGTTCAATATGAGGCTGATATTCACTCTCCCTATCACCATGGAAATGGGGTGGTTGATGGTGGGGTGGGGTGGTGGGGCCCTCAGGGCATGAGCTAAAATCATCTTACCCTACAACACTGACAAGCTAGTTTACATTATACACTTCTACCTCTATATTACGATAGATTATGTTTCTATTGAAAAAGTATATAGAAAGCCATTTGGATCTCTTACAACTATTAGTTATAGGTTGTTGGTTCCTGTTCCTTTTTCTGAGTTTTGCTCTGCTGCTATAGTCAAAAACACTGCTCCTCAGAAGCTGGCGACAGCACACTCCCTCCCCACCACCAAATGCACAATCTACAGGTGGGTCTTGTTTCATTGTCAAAAACCCTGCAGAACTCTGTATTTTATAAAGCTTCTAACCATGTGGATAGAATTCAAAGTACATGTGTACTGACATTTATCACTTGCTGTTCTAGTTTATTAGAAAAGTATTGCATACTTTTTGTAAGTCAAATCACAATAACAAATTATAATACTTTATCAAAAAAATGAAAGCATAGCAAGATGCTCATGATATATTTTAACCCAAAAGAGGATTTGAGTCACAAGGTAAACTACTGAGTTACGGTTTTGAGGAAGGGTCATTCGTGTGGTAAAGTCAGTATCTTGGAATTAGCCAGTAGGAAAAGGAGGCTGCAGATGCATAGATGCATGGTTAGGCAAGAGATCTAGGGCAGATAATCAGGGGACTTAGAAGTGAATGACAGAGCACCTTTGGCTGAGCAGTAATAATTCCTCCCCCTCTGGTTATGCTTAAATCCTGCTTCATTGCTACAGTGAAGATAGATGAAGACTAAGCAGATAGTTGTTGTTTTCAAACTGCACTCTAAATGTGTGCAATTGAACTGAGCAGCAGGGGATTTGTTTCGGATGCTGTCTTACAGTTGAAGCATGTGTCCTGCAATTGTTTTCAGTTATGATTTTTTGGCAGTTTTCTCACTGAGCAACATGACCTTTTCCTATAATTCTTTTGTGCTGAGACTGAAGGGGCACTGGGGGGACAGCTTATCACAGTGACACAGGATGCGAGAGTGGTTTCATGGCATGAGACAGGACATGACAGTGTGTCAAATTGTTTTTACAGGCAAACTGCAGCATGTCGCAACAAACTTGTTCCCAACCTTTAGCTGGTGAAAAACTGTTTTAATGCCACAGTGCACACTATCTAAAGCAAACTGTATAAGCAGTTTTATACATTCATTTGTGTGTCATAGCATCTCTGAAGGCTATATCATCCATCAGACTGTAGCTGCTTCTTCATCTCCCAAAATTCTACATCTGTGGTGTCCGGAGCCCAGGGGCTAATATTAATCCATAATGATGGCAAAAGCTCTTCATGGAGAGATACAAACATGGTGGGGAAAGAACAAAAGAGAGAGAGAGATTAAGGGGGAGATGTAAATGTGGAAGATTTAGAGAGGGGGAAGGAAGGGGGGAACAGATGTAAAAACAGGAATTAAGAGAGATAGAGTGAGAGTTGAAAGAGATATAAAGACAAGAGAGGGAGCTATGGGAAAAGAGTATTTGGGGTGCAGGGGGTTGTGGTTGTGGGTTTTTTTTTTTTTTTTTTTGAGGGGGGAGTAGGTGGCCCTAGGTCAAGACTGCGAGGGAGGGAGATGTTCACTCTAACACAGGTGCAGATCTCCAGCTTATCTGTGGTTGAGTCAGAGCACATACAGCTGTACTTCACCTCCTGCTGTGAGAACAACACAGCTGCCACAGTGTTAGCCACAGTCACCCAGAGAAGAAGTGCTCTTGTCTTTTCTTTTTCATCCTCTCAGCAGTTAGACATTTTCACCATCTTTACATTGTGGTATACAGTACAGTTCTAGGCAGTTGTGTGGGGAATATTCTATTTACTGTTTAATACATTTTATTATGAATTGGTATTGTTTCACTGTTGGTGAAACAGAATGTTCTTTTCAGTCACAACATTTATGGAGATCTTTATCATTTATGGAAGTGTGTCTTTATAAGCTGACATATACATTTACATCACGGAACTTGCCAGAAAATGTCCATACCAGCACACCCTGAAGTCAGGCTAATGGCCTCATACCCAGGAATTCCTTGAACAGTTGCAACACAATTGAGAAAACAATGCACCTCAGGACTGACTAAACATCACATTTCCTTTCCATCAACAGCAGCTGGAGAGTAGAGAATATGTCACGATTCTGTCCTTGATTAACTACTTTACTGCATCTACAGTAGTGGCTGCTCACTCCTGTGATTTGAATCCAAGAGAAATATTGGGCAATATATATTAGCAATTTATTAACATATTATTTACAATGAGAAAAAATAGTAATCTATCAATACAACTGCTGACCTGTAGACCATGGTATTTTTACTCGTCATTTCCTTCAGCGTCTGTTTACAAAGACAAGAACAAAGTTCAAACTTTACAACTTTACACGATACACTTGTATACATAACCTGCCAATTTCTGTGAACCATAAAACACATGCAGTGATAAGCACTGAATGTCCTCTTGTCCCCTTGACAAAGCAGTAAAATATACATACTGTCATACATTACAACAAATGTACTGCATTGTAAATCTCTATAAGAACTTGTTATATGTTTTATGAGTGTGTTCAGTTAATGGAGACGCAAGTTATAAATGCCTCAGATAGTCCCCTGGTCTTTTCTGAGATCTCCTCAGTCAGGTGTTTAACCTGGGCCCCCTTTAGCTCACCATGTCAATAGGCTGCCAGTCCGACAGGCTGACAGCTCCATGGTCCTTTATCAGATATGGCTGTAGGCCCCTGAAGGGCAGGACAATGTTAGGCCAGTGTTTACTCTCTGTTGTCCTGGAGTCTCTTGCAGACCCATGGAACCTATTGTTGCGTGCACTTGAAGAATTTTATCTCAAGCCCCACAACCACTCTCCCTTTAAATTGACAGACTGGGGCAGTTCTTTTTGAAGAAAAAAAACACACAGGAAAAGGAATCAGAGACTATGAATCAAATAATATTATCCTGTATGTTGGAATTGAGTGAGTGAGTGAGTGAGTGAGTGAGTGAGTGAGTGAGTGAGTGAGTGAGTGAGTGAGTGAGTGAGTGAGTGAGTGAGTGAGTGAGTGAGTGAGATTTTTGCATATATGTGCATGTATATGACTTTATAATTTTCACAGCATTTTTAAAAATATACTAATTAAAGTATGTTGTAAATAAAGTTAGATGGTTTGCAGGGAAAGATTTTGGTTTTAAAGATATTAATCTTAAAACAGGCCTCTGGAAACCACATGCAAGACATGAGAAATTGTGACTTGACCAGTGATGTGAGAAAAGATAAAAAATAGCTGATGACTTTGCTGAGCACCAACTGCTGTTGATGAACATGTTTTTCCTTAAGCCTCTAGGGTCCCACTCCTGTACCGTTGTATGTCAGAGTTATCAGGAGAGGGAACTGCTCTAAGTACACATGCCACAGCAGTCAAAGCCAAGTCACCAGCATTGTGCTAGGACTGCATAATGAATTGGCCATTTATGTCTTTGGTCCCAGTTTCACGTGCTCCAGGCATGCAGCTCTCAGTGCTAATGAATGCATAGGATTGTTGAATGTCACAATGGGGCCCGTTCTTCACCTTTTGTGAGGGGTGCGCTCTATCCTCAGCCACGCCCTGTCCCATCACGTAGCTGAAGGCCATCCTGCAGTCACATGAGCCCAGGCCCTCGGACACACGCTCTGCCTTTCACCAGGCCCTGCTCGGCGGTAATAATGAACAGTGCCACTCTCACAGGGAGAGTCAATGGATGCATGGCTGTGGAGAGGAGCCATCTGTTTGCATGCCTGCACACGGACAGCAACCTGGTGACTATGGAGTAATTAAAGGAACAATGGGAGGCTGCACCATGTCGACAACAATGCAAGGAATTTCTTGTTACCTCCATATGTCCAATCATGTGATAAGCTGGAATCACAAGCCTCATGTTTTTCAGATGGAGATAAATGGGGGAACATCGGTTGGAGTGAGTAGGGGGTCACTGGTTTAAGCTCAAGGCCAGTAAACCTTTGCCACTGATAATGATGCTTTTCTTGTGTAGCTCCATTTGGAGTCCCTGGTGTTTGAGCAGGACTATGGAGGCCAGGGAAACACACTAGGGATAGTAGCCCAAATAATGACTAAATAAAGAGAAAATGGTCTGCTTTAAGCTGATGAAAACAGGCAGCCTGCACATTTAGTGATTCATGTCCTTTCGTTATTCTCCTTCTTTCATTGCACCACATAGGCATAGAGACTTTGGAAACCGCAATAACCTCAGTTTCTCTCAGCAACATTCTCAATCATTTGGCCTAGAAAAAAGCCCCCCCTTTCATTTAGAAGAGAACCCATTTGCAGTAACTGTCAGAACGAATATCAGCGCAAAGGTAAAAGGATCCAGGGTGAATCGCTTACTCAGGTATTTGTGCGGTGTAGACATTTGGCTGTGAGTGTGGTTTTTAATGGGGACCCACATAGTCAGGGTGTACCATGCACAGGCACATTAGGGGCCTTTGTACTACAGGAGGCTGCCTTAAAGGCTTATAATCCCCTCTCTCTGTGGACACAGCCCACAGCTCAGGCGATAGGAGACAGTGAAGCTCACAGGGTCCCCTTGGAACCATGCCAAAGGACTATATTCATGATTGCTCTTTAGAAAGGCACTATGCCTTGGTGAAATTCAACATGACAGTTTTTCTCAAGTAAAAATACACAAACACACACCTTACAGAAATAGTCCCATTAAAAGACATGCCTTAGATTTTGTACATTATCAATGTATATTTTGTCAATACAATCTCAAAACACACACATAATCATACATTAACACACACCTCATAACTGCTTTATATTCAGGTTAAGCAATGTCTCATTAACCTCATTTTCATGATGACTGTTGTACAATTTGCCTAGCATACTTGTCTCTTTGTTGTAAATGAGCTAAATATAGTGTTTGTTTGCATGAGAGCCGAACCGGTCACGCTGGACTCAGCGGTCCTCTTTACCAAAGCAGTTGAGCATCAAAGCAATTTTACTGGAAGGAATGGGACAAAAGTCTTCTTTCTTAACTCAATGGTGAATATGTCTGTGCTTTGTATCCTATAAACACACAATCGCAAAATATGTAAAAATGTCAGATTTCATTACAAAAAATGCAGTTGTGTCATAGATTTTAAAATATGTGTTTCCATAAAAAATTGCCATTAGCACCAGAAAAAAACAAAGACGTTGAGTGTGTCCAAATATAATTTTGTCTGTTGATAGAGAATACCTGCCTTTGTCCTCATGAATAACTGAGTTAAGGTGACTGTGATTCAGGATGGTCTACATTACTACAGCCATCTGCCCCTCTGTCAAACGATGTTCCCCCCCTGCCTTGGATGAGTATGAGCAATGGTTATCTATCACTAGCAGAGTGATTCCCACAATGTCAGAGATGTGGTGATTTTCCAGGGAGGTGTGAGAAGATTATTCTCATCAAGATTTACAGTCAAAGGGAGTGAAAAAGGTCTAATTCATAGGTGGTGAACTCATTAATCATGTGATGATGACAGTCAACCATCTCCCATCCAGTCAGTGCTGGCTGTTAAGATTTGGACAAGTGTCTGGTACTTCAGATGAGAGTGAAGAATGCCCTGGGAAGACCGCCAATCTCCAGGTCAGCATGCACCTCCACTGTCAGCCAGTCAAAGGTCACAAATAAATATGAACCTTTTCATTTAGTTGCATCACCATACACATCTGCAGTAACCAGTTGTAATCAGAATGCTGTCCATCACAGGACCAAGGGCATAGCTAGATCAGGTTAGCTGCAGTTCCCACCAAGGTTTCTAAACTCATCCTCCTCTCCTTGATCAAATTAATCTTTGACTATGTACATGCCCCCCTTACTGTTTGGTTTGGATTAGACAAATAGTGACATGACATGCTTGATGTGCTCACAAATGTTTTGAAACACTCAGTATTTAAAATATGAAGCATTTTATAATGTTGGGTCCCATGAATTGATTACTTCTCAGGTTATAGATCTGATTTTCTGCTTTAATGGAATTATTACAGGCAAAAGCATAGACATCATTAGTAATACTATATCCTCAACATGACACCTCAAAGATCCAAAGGGGTCAAAGATGTGCTATGCATTAATGTTTTTAAGAATTGATTCTCAGACCATCAGCATGACTAATAGTGTAAACCAGCCAAATAGCTGAAACCAGTACAGTCTGTAAAAGGGAACTCTAGTCTGCTATTATTTATATAGCATTTTTAATAATAAGCTGCATTAAGCTGCCTGCTAAGACTCTTATTAAAAAAGCTGCACAGCCACTCAGCATGATTCAAGACAATCCACAGCAACCCCTTTCAATGGAGGCATTTCATCTCTGAGTTAATAATCTGTAATCTCTATTCGCTCCTTCCCTCTAAGCAGCTTCTGTCTTTTTCAAATGGTTCTTTTGTCACATGGTTTGGATCAAGAAAGTATTGAAACTTGTGACTTGCGGGTGAGTGCCCCAGAGAAACACTCACTTTCAGTGTACCCTTGATCAAGGCATTAACTAATCAATTAAGTACATTTCAAGCAATGCATTCTGATGGTTGCATGGTCTGGATTTCATTTTCAAAATTTCTAAAACATAAATAACACACATGTATGCACACACACATTTATACATGAAACAGTGTGTGCACACATGCACATACAGACAGAAAACATATTCCAACCTCACAAAAAACTCCCTTATTAAAAACATGTGTTCTCTGTAGATATCTGTAAGAGTGCCAAGAGTGAGAGGTGGCACAGGATCTGCAAGGCTCTATGTTGGCACTCAAGTCTCTGCTAGTTTCATATGGGATGAAGAAATGACAAAAAATAAAGCTTTGAATTGTCTGGCAAGTGTTAGCTATGATGGTCTGGTAATGAACTTAAACATCCCAGCTGTTTTAAAGGCCATTTTACAATAGAGCAGGTGCAGATTAATTGAAATCTCCCTGCTCGAAAATAAAATAAGTTAAGTATAAAAGTAAAGGAATAGGGACGTCAAGTAAACAGAGAGCCACACTGTCAGCAGCATGGATGTGGGGGTGGGGATTTTTCAGCTTTAAGGTCAGCATAATATTTCTGGAAAAGAACAATCCAGTGTTTTTCCTCTTGTAACATGTCTGTCATTTCAACTGTGATGATATTTTTCTTCAAACTATTAAACATGTCTGTTTTATTAAGAGGGTTCTCAACTTATTGAAATATTAATTATCAAAGGTTGTTAAAACAGATGTTTAATATATGTCAGTTTTCAAAATAATGGTCAGTTCTTTGCAAAGAATGGGGAAATGAAAATTCCACAAGTTTGATGAATAGCAGAATGTGGTTGTAATGTAATTAATTACAGTAACATCTTTGGTGGGACATTGGTGAACCAAATGCACAGGTTTAGAATGAGCTTGAACCTCATGGACTTTTACTGAAATATTTTCCTCTTCAAGGTGTGATGCGATTCTGATAAAAGAGTAAGGGTATATTAATATCTGTCGATGTTTTTCCTCTTTGGCTTGGCTTACTGTTACACGCTGAAACTCTGCCAAGCAAAAAAAAACCGTAACCCAAGCCTGTGTCAATATATTCATTGACGGAAAGAACTGACATCATACAGCTTTGATATTCCCAAATGAGGTTTAGCATAGTGACTTTATGACTGAAGTACACATGAAAGAAGATGTCGTCTCTTAGAGCAAATTATAACAAAGAAAAGGATTTCCTGGCCGCAGAGTGGATCTCAACGCTAATTGGCATCAGCTGCAGAAGGCCCTGAAGGAGCTGGGTGCTGGCTGGGTGCAGAGAGAGGGTTGGCACAACCCCATAATCCCCCCCAGTAAAGAGAAGCAGTCCTTTCCTTTCCTAGATTATAAAAACCCAGATGGGGTCATTGGCTCTGCTTCGAGCTGGACGTTTCACAGGGGTACCACAGCCATATACACATTCAAAGGTACAAACCTCAAATTTTCACAGACTTCTCAACAAGACACCACCGGCATTACTGTCTATCTGCAACAGGTGATTGTAAACACTGCACCTGTGGGCAACCTTGTCAAACACATGGTGGTCTTTCCCTAATCTTACTTATGAGTCTAACATTCATCTTCTTATTGAGGATAAGCAGGAGGGAAAAAATGCGTTTGTATCATTACATTTCAAATCAAGCCACATCTTTAAGTACATTGTATGGCCAGTGAATGTTGAAGGGGGAGCCAGGCTTGTCAGGCAGTTTGCCTTTGTAATAGAGGGGACTGACAGGCCCAGATCTCCTCACACACTGAAATCTGTCCTGCCCTTCAAGGCGCTCGCTCGCTCTCACGCAAACAGGCCTGTGTCTGCCAGCTCATGCTCTAGGCTCGCTGCCAGAGACCGCAAGGTTCCCTCTGAGAGAGAGAGCTACACGCCACAAGGCTGCAGGTGCTGTGAGCCCAGCCAAGCTGGGCGGGGGGGGGGGGGGACTGTGGGAGGGGCACGGAAGACGTAGGCTCAACCAAAGCAGTCCACCACAAGACTTTGGTAGTTTTCCTCAAAAAAGAAGAAGCAGGCGGTGGTGCTGCTGCAGGCACTTTCAGGCAATAGCAGGGCCAAAACTGAGGCTTTCTTTACATTACTTACTTGGTGTAATATGAGGTGATTTTCAAAGATGACAAGCAACTTCAATTCACACAAAATTGTGTTATGCTCTTCAAAGTGAGAGAAAAGTAAGTCATTTTAGATTTTCCCTGGACACAATATTTTCAATGCATTTAACTTTTCAGTTACCTAATTGTTTTGTTCATCACCCCTGTTGTCCCTTCATTTCCTAATGTAACATGCATAAGTTGCTCAATGCAAAATCAGGGTTTAACCAATTAATGTTTGAAATACTGTGAGTTAAATGGTAGCCCACTGTCGGTTACTCGGTGTTATAAGAACCTGACTGAGGCTTGTGAGATCCACACTGGCCATATCATTCAACGCATGCCCAAATTTGACCTCTGCTTTGTTGTAAAGACATAATGTGAACCCCTTTAGACTAATTTGGAGTTGATGAAGAGGTCCCAAGGCCCGCACATGAACATTTCCTTGCTCATTACCTTCCAGCAGAATCCATGAAATCCAGAAGTTGAGTGTGTATGATGCTCTATGCAGAACAGCTTTATTTACTGATAATCACTGATTGCTGCTGTTTCCACTCATGGAGGGTCAGCTAATAGTAACTCCAATGCAGATATTACAAGTAATACAGACACCAATGCAGATTTACTGCTTGAGTGCATTCAAAAATTTTTTATAAATACTAACTTTACAGTAAATCCAGAGGTTTGCTGCCACATATCCCACAGTTCTTCATTCACTTTGCTAAAATGTGTATCAAAATATATCTGTCTAGTAACTGCTTTTATGACACTGGCTGTTGATTCAGGGTTGACTTTTGTTATAAATGGTCTTGTGCATTTAACTGATCTTAATGAAGACCAGAGAGCCCTTATTAGTCAGTCCAGTAATACACTGTACTTTTGCAATGCCTTTGTGTAGAGATTGTTTCTTCTGTCCTTAAGTCTCTATGAATTAGTTTTTAATGAGATATCTTAAAAAGGATGAACAAAGTTTTTTTAAATTCCATCTGGTTTGTTGCTCACCATCCTGTTTTTAAATATCCATTCTGACAATTCTTCAAATGTCACATTTAAGTGGAAAACCTCATAAACTTACTGTTTCATGTATTTTTTTGTTAAAAAACTAAAATGATTAAAGAAAAAGTGGACAACATATGTCAGCTCAAGTTCAAAAGTGCACAAATAACAAACGCTTTTTCTATATTTTTTTTAACTGGTTAAACTGAATCCAGACTTTAAAGATGGTAACAATTCCATTTGGTAACAAATTGCCAAGCTTTTTTAGAGTATTTTTATCCTTGCACCATACTACACATGTTAAACCACATACACTCTCTCTGTCTCAGTCTCTCTCTCTCTCTCTCTCTCTCTCTCTCTCTCACACACACACACACACACACACACACACACACACACACACACACAAACACACTTGCCAGTAAATTAGCCCTTTCAAAAGAAAAAAGCCCTGGATTTTTCTTTGGGATTGTATTTGCTCAGCAGAATTTAATAGGAATGGTGCAGCTCTGCTTTTCTTTGCAGCCAATCCCCAGGAGATGCATCCATCTCCCAGAGATGTCCCGAGACAAAGGGGGTCAGAGGTCAGCAAGTAAACGGGTTCACACAGCCCGGGCTGAAACAGAAGCAGCCCTGTTTGACGTCTCTAGGGAGTGAGTCACTCCTCACGGTTTTAAGTGTCAGAGAGAGAGAGAGGGAGAGAGAGAGAGACAGAAAGCGGGAGAGAGTATTAACCTTTTGCATGCTGGTGATACAGCTATGAGTCTGCCTTGAAGCAATCAACACATATATAAATTCCCCCACATACTCAATGAGTGACACAGCAGCTGTTGAATGGTCTCTTCAGTATCAGTGAGGAGAGTGCTCTTGACTCAGTATATTTGTTTCCACACATTTTTTGCTGTTGACAGTGTAGTACTCAGTTGCTCTTCTTGGAGATTAGAGAAGAAATACATTTACATTGCGATGCTTTGGAGAGCACTACCCTCTCAGTATTGTCTTTGCTTACTGTGCCTGGCTGCCAGCTTTTTACATTATCGTGTAAAAAAAGCCACTTTGTCTGGCACAAGTCTTCTTGTTTACATATGGCACCACAACCTAGAATTCACTGACAGGTGAAATTCAAGAAAAGGGTGAACTGTAAATCAGGACAATACTATGTGTTGCATAACTCAAAATCTCTAAGTCACTTTAGCCAAGTAATCTCCCTCTCTCCCCTGTTTTACATTATAGCCAATCTCTGAAATCCTGGGTAGAGTCCACCTCCCCAGAGCCATGTTTTCTACAGGTACAAGCAAGCACAGAAAGGTCAGGACACTGTAGGACCATGGATGAACTGAAGGACAGAGCCTTTCACCTTTGCAGCACCCTCACAAGTTCCTTCCCCACTCTATCTATTGTAATAAACAGTCAGCAACATTAAATACATATTCAGATAAACAAATGTTCAGTAAAGCTCCCCTGACTTAATGGCCTTCAACCCCCCCTCATTAAAAAGGCTCAGGGGAATTCCATCCAGGAATGGCCTAGAGCGGGGGCTAGCTCATTTCCTGAGCTGCTATGTAGTAGTGAAGGTAATGATCATGCTGCTTTCTCTGCCCCCCTGCCTTCTCAGGGACATAAGCGGCCTGTGGCACAAAGAAGTGAGGCAACAGAGAAGTCTGACATAAATGAAACCTCTTGAGTATACATTTGTGATTGACATGGATCCTCTGAGAACCCTCAAGCATCAATTCACTCCTGTCACCAGCGGCCACAAACACAGTTTCTGAGAGGGAGGGTCTGCAGACACTGTTTGCTCTTCCAGGAAAACTGTAGACAGAGAAGTTGATCAATAAGCTCTGCAGCATTGAAACTCAACCAAAGCTGTCACAACCAAGGAAAACAAAGAAGGCACTTTTTCATTCTGTGAAATGGTAAGAAACCAATAGGAACTACTTGCCTGGTCTTCTTTACTTTAGAGAACGCAAGTGTTGGATATAGCAACCAAACATTTAACAAACTGAAATGAGAATATTTGTTTTGCACATGGAACAACAGAATATGTGATATGCATTTAACAGTGAAGCTCAAAAGAAAGCCAAGACTAACAAATAGAATATGCCATTAACAGCTTCAGCTTAAGCCCCTTCAGGGGACAGGCTGTCTGAATGTCGCATGCGCGTATGCACACTCACGTGAGGCTGCTTAGTAGCTCCAGTGTAAAAGAGACAGCCCCTGAGGATGGCCAGCAGTACCGTTTGTCCATGGAAAATGTAATCCTATATTTTGCTGGAAGAGGATGCCTTGGGGGATTGTGAGCGCAAACCCATAAAATGTCAGTCAGCTAAGGAGCCATTTATAGAAAATCAGTAGAAAAATAGAGGAAGGTTAGATGATACTTACGGAGTGGGAACAGAGGGAGGGACAAGTGAACCTCTGTGACCAATTCCACACTTCACAGCTCATGGGACCAAAACATTTTGTCACTGAGGTCCAAAAAACAATAAGCCTTTAGAGTAAGGGTTGCATTTTACCAAATGTAAGTGTGTCCATGCCCCAAGTCATCCTTAATAGCCAGTTCTTTTCATCTTTAATACAACTCAAGTCTCCAAACACACTGAAAGACTTCACTATTAAATTGAATGAGGATTACCCAGTGACTTTGGTGGTGGTGTCCCTAAATAAAGGTTGAAAAGAAAGGGCCAAAGACTGATGAGGTGTTGGGATGGGGTGGGAGGTGGGTTCACACATGTTTGGTTTTTGCTGGCGGGGCGGGCGGGGCTGGTGGGGGCCCTGTTGGACCAGCGCCATGTGCAGGTGCCATCATTGCTTGCAAGGGCTGAGTCACGTCAATCTCTGCAGTCAGAACAGGTGCAATAGATTAAACTTCAAGTCCCAACACGCGAGGAAACAGATTGTTTTTGTGTGCCTTCCCCCACCCCTCCCCCTCCCTCTCTCTTCACTTTTTTTTAAAGCCTTAAGGAGGGATGGATGTTAAACCCCCAGCTGAAATCTGAACCTACACAACAGTCACTCTCTTCACAGGGCAGGAAGAAGAAAAGGCAGGAGGGGAAATGTCAGAATTAAGGCTATGGTGCAAGAGAAAGGAGAGAGGATGACTTGTAAGTGTCCGGTGCTTTTGAGTCCCCATGTGTAATGAAACCATGCAATGACACACCAAAAAAAAGTCTACATTAAAATAGCTGGCTTTTGAATGAGTGTGAACAATCAGCGGAAGGATCAGATGCATTGAGTGTGCTCCACCTCTGAAAGGCAAGGGAACTGAAACCGTCCAGTGTTGCAGAACCCTGACACGATAACAATGCTGAAAACGGTCTGAACAGGTCTTCCAGGAGGGCGTGCCCCCCGCTTTTAAAGCCATGGCCTGAACAGTCAAGCTTTAGGGACAGTGACTCTCCTGAATTACACTAGAATGGCTCATCTCAAGTGTTAGAAGTGATTGATGTTTATTTGTGAATAAAAATGTTTTGCCAAGTGTAAGTCAAAACACATGAATGGTGCATGTGCACTTTGCTTCTGTGTCTGTGAGATTTGATCATTTCAGAATCTGGCATACTGATGGACAGAAGGGACTGGCATCACTGATGATGTTGACACATACTCGGTTGCTAAAGCTCTCACAAACATCACTGGATAGTTCTGCTGCAACACAGGGAACACAAAAGGGGTCAGAGAGAAAGACAAAAACCTTTTAATTTACTCTTTGGTTGATACCACATGTACATCTCTTGGGAATATGGGCTATGTGTTTACAGTTGTCTCTGTAAATGAGTTGCTTTGTGCAGCTGGCCTTAAAGAAGAAGATAGTGTAACCACAACAAAAAGTACTCTGGTCCTCCTTCATGGACCACACTGTTTACACTACAGAAATATGCTGTGCAGGCTTCCACAAAGAAGTGTAAAGAACAATGAGCGACCTTAAGCGAGGCGACTCCCTGAAGGGCAGTGCAGCGTATGAGCGTGAATCATGACTGGCAGGAGGAGAAACCACAGGATCCCCATGGCTTTACTGAGACTGAGTGCGGCTCAGGTTACGGAGCAGGTAGGTACTGTACCACTCCCGGAGACAACAAATAAAATAGTCTCCAATTACAGGATGATGGTGGTCATAATCATTGTGGTGGAGGAACTATGGAAATCTTTTGTTCATCAGCTTGAGCTGGAGAATTACTGTTGTGCTGAAGCAAGCAAAATCAGGTTTAGAACTGAGAATTGATTTTTCCATGAAGAAGATATTTTATTTTATTCACAATTCTGACTTGATCTAACAGATGTCAATAACATGATTTTAAGTGATCCTTGAAGTCTGACTGGGGGCAAATCATTCCCAGTGAAAATGACTTTGGTTATGCTTGTGCTGGGCTGATTAGTTTCTTCACAAGCTCAGTCATACACTCTCTCAGATATAGAATGGGGGGTGGGGGTGCGGGGGGGGGCGGGGGTGGTTGGACATGACATTGTGCCACTGTCTCTTTAAGACTTCTGTTGATGCCCCATTAGACTGTAATACTGGTCTTCTGAATGACAGACTGAAGCAAAGGGCAATCGGGGTGCAGGCTCCAGAGAGTCTACCCTACCTCAGGAGTGTCATGATCTAACACTGATTTGTTCTGACTTACAGCTCCGTCAGAGCTCACTGAGCCAAATATTGCAGAAAAACAGGCAGGAGACTCTACTCTCTTTTGGGAGCACAAAGGAAAGTTTTAGTAACATCTGTGTCATTGAGTTTCACATTTTGAGTATTGGCCCATATATTGTGTTTTGATTGTGTGTGTTTGTGTATGTGTGTACGTGGATCACATTTTATGAAACATATATATGCCACATAATTGATTTAAAAACTAAAGAGCACTATTTAGGTTGTGTGCACAGATATCCAGAAGAACATTCAGTTTGAAAAATTAATAGAGTCGCAACTGGTCTTGGATTACGCACAAGTGAGAAGAACTGTAAAAGACTGAATTCTCCTCTGAATTCTGTCATTCTTAATGCACGTTGTATCCAGCTGACTCTGCACTGCATCCACATTAAGCATGGTCCAAAGCCTTCACCTGCTCTCACACCTGGAGGTGCATGATAAACACACAGCTGTTCTGGGGCAGCTGTCACATCTCTGTCTCATAACCACCTTATTCAGTCTCTGTCCCTGCTACACTTTCAGCAGCACCAGACCAGTATATACAATGCCTTATTTTGAGTGTTTTTCATTTTGCTGACAAACAGCTTAAGAATATGGGTGTTTGAATACGGTAGGCTGTATTGCTCCCAACGAGGCAGAGGACTCAACCATTCTTGTAAGCTTCACAGACATTCTTGTGGAATATGTGACATTTGTAAAAGTCTGCCCTCTGTGGACTGACATAATGTACTGCACACATGAAAGACAGCTCATGACTGAAATTATTCACAAAATAAATCATAACAGGTTCTATGTCAAGGATGAAAATTCACTCTCATATCATTGTCTGTACCATTTTAAAAACAGAGGCCATTAATATTGACTTACAGAGATATTAACTACATCACACAGAATAGTTTTCAAATTTGTAGTTTGTGATGTCTGTTAAAGATCTTCAGGGTTTTAAAATTCAAGAGGTATCATTGGTTTCAGCTTATTAATGTATGTGTACTTATTTATTTATGTATACATTTATGACACTCCTCACCCAACTTCTCAAACCCTACCAGATGGATCTGCTAATGACTCATTTTTAGGGCTATGGATGGTAGCGATGCTGTATATTGGAAAAGGAGGGTTGCTCACTCAAACTCAAATCAAAGGCAATCTCTGTCTTTACATCCTCTCATTCTGCTTTCATATTACAACATGCAATAACTGTGGCCTGGCCTCCGTATTTGTAAAAGTACTTAATTGGGTGTTAAGCCTGGCCTATGCTATTATGGAACCATTAAAACCCAAAGAATTATTGTTTGAATATTATTGTGTTTCAGTTTTTTTTATTACCAATATATTCTTTGACTATTAGGTGCTCAATAAGTTCCCATTTACGTCAGAGATCTTAGGTTAACCTGAGGCAGTGTTTTCACTACTTCTACTTGAAGGTTGACAGACAAAGTAATTAATGGAATTTCAGTCAGTTACAGGGAAAGCGTTATGCAAAATTAGTTAATACTGTACCAGAGTTGCACTCATCAAATTGATACATGTGTTTTTGGTATAAGTACATCTTCCCAAGATGGATCACAATTAGAACATGTTTGCATACTCTGATGTCTGAAACCGCAAAATGACCTTTTTTGGTGCTGCGCATTTTGCCCTGTTCGTACATTGAGCAATCGTGAAAAATGAAACGATGCATCGGTTGTGTGTTTAATTGATAATTTCTCTGGTTGATTTAGCTACTTCAAATGTCTGACTGTTTAACTCAACATGACTTTTTCTGTTGTGTTAACTATTTGGATGCACTCATTGTAGTCACACAAGGGCATTCCCATTGCTCCTTACAGAGCTGTGGAAATATGTTCCAGTGCACAGAGCTCATGACAAAAGGGACCCACACACCACTGATTCGGACAAGTCAACAGGCTCTCGTCTAGACAGAGAACGAGCCCCTTCCCGTCATTGTTTGTTGGCATTGAACAGCCACAAAACAGGAAGCAATCCCTGACAAAAACACGCATGAAAATCAGCACCGGACAGACTGTTGTGAGCAGCCCAGCTCGGCTACAGACTCCTGCTGCAGTGCCAGTGAAGTGCCCACACTGCTTCTGGGTGTGCTCAATGTTAATGGTTCAATCTCATGATGCAACAAAATAAATTGTGTTACCTTAAATAACTGCTGTCATGTTTGTTTAAAAAATGTATGTGGGTAATTTCACACAAGTAACTGTTATGTTGCTGCCATAGATAGATTCCAAACTATATTCCAAGGTTCTTAAATTAACTTTGACAGAGATATCTCAAATATCTGGGTTTTTTTCTCAAATAAATTATGTCTCAGTTAGTCATTATATGATTTTTGTTGTCCTTGTGCCATTTGAAATACTATTATGTCAATTTTGCACATCCAAAATCCTTTTCCCCTATACTTCAGTGAGGACTTTTAAAATTGATTACCCAATTTATCATGCAAATTATCTTCCTGTCTCCTTGATCCTTCAGCCACACAACTACTCAAGCAGCCTTTGCCTATACCTGACAGATAGCCTTTACCTTCACCTAAAATACCAGTATTACATGAACTCCATCATGTTATGGCAGAGCAGAAGAATAAATAATGATGAGAACAAGCCATTCAGCTCCACTAGGCTTCTCATTAACATTCAGCCTTGACAGTATCCAGTAATATAAGTATCAAACCTACACTTAAACAGTCCAATGGTCTCCGCCTCTATTGAAAAAAACTGCTTTAATAACTTTAATAACAAATCTTTATGTAGAGATACTTTGTAATGTCAGTGAGGAATTTATTTTGAACATATTTCCAATGTTTAGCTGAACTGCTTTCTACAATAGCTGCTATCAGGGCTAATCTATGTCCCAGAATTTGTTTATGCAACTCAGCATACTCAATATTAGTACAGTAGTTCTAGAATGATTTTCTGGAAAATAATATAAAAATTTCTCATTACATTTGCAATTATAAAATGATTTTTGACACCAGAAAAAATTAAAGGTCAATTACCAATTTGTACCACAGGGTGGCAGTGCCACATCAGTTGCTTCTGCAGGCTGCAACTGGAGCTACTGATCATTTTTGAGTCCTTGGGGAATGGGATATATCAATCAGACTGTTTTTCAAAAGGTATAGTGATTTATGATATAATGTCAAGATGGATACTACACATTATTTGCATCCACAAAATCAAGATTTAAGTAATAAACTTGTTGTTTATTGTTCAAATAAATTATATTTGGGGGGACAAATTTGCTTTTATTGAACATTGAGTGGGGCATGTCCCCACAGGAATTGTGCTTTTTGCGAAGATATGAAATGAACACCCTTCTCTGTTAGGAGTTGTCAAAAAGTTTGGCTTTGAAAAACATGGATAAAATGTAACACCCTCTGACACATTCATCACCAATGGACACACCTTATTCAAGTATAAAAAGCAACAAGACAACGATGCCCTTTACCTCTGTCACTCTCACTCTGTCAATATTCATATGATATTTAGCAGCCACCATTCAATAAAACATACTCATATCTGGAATCTCAGTTGCTACTGACAAACACAACATTAGCCTGTATACAGAAAATAAATGTCAGCTGAATCTCCAATTACTTCATCCCCTGTCATCACAAATCTTATTGGATGCATATATTTTTATTTGTGCATTTAATTGGTTTAAATCTTCTAGGGAACTGTAAATGGCCCTCTGAATTCCAGTGGAGAAATGTATTTGTGAAGGAGGCCCTTAAGACAGAAAGGGACAAGTTATTTTAAAGCCTTAAATGTCAGGAGAATTTTGCATTTTTTCTGACTTTTGGGTAGTGTGCAAACAGTCCCTCTGCCCCAAAACAAATGCTAATCACTTGGCATTTGCTTTGCATTAAAATTGATTATAAGTATCACAGGCATAATAGACTGGGCAACTTGACTTCATTACTAACAGCACTTGGAAACAAAATGTTGGGGCAGCATTTGCTTTTGAGCTAGCAGTGTAATACATTAATCGTTGAGGCAGTGTTGGAAGGTTGTTAGTTGCTCCCCTCACATCCCTCAAGATGACGACTCACACAAATATGCCAAATGAGTGCGATTGTGTAGGCAGATCTCACCAGTTAACTACAGGTGAGGGAAGAATGCTCCCTTTTATTCCAGATCTAGGTTCTATGATGCTCCTAGGCATGAGCATCTTTGGAGCCTGCCCTCCCTTTGCAGCATGCCAGATGAACACACTTATCCACTAGAAACTGATAGCATTTCAGGGGTGACTGTACCACATAGCATTAACGATAAATGGTCCCCAGCTTATCATCAGGTGAGACTCAAGAGACTGCCACTTGCTTAACTTTATGATGATGACATACTATGTTGCATATAGTCTAGCTAATTTTAATAACTTTGTTCCCTTGAATGGTACCTACGTATCGTTTACTTTTGTTTTCCATGATGGTCAGTTGAAGTACCAATCTTGCTTTTAAATTCTTTTAAAGCTAGCCAGGTAGTTTGATGAAATATTTAAGAATGTATCTAGTCTGACTTTCCTTTCTAGTGCCCATAATACATAAACTTGAAGGAAAATTAAATAAAATGTACATGCTTTCACTTTAAATAATTTTCAAAAATGATACCACCATGGACTGCTAACATGCAATCAGTCAGATAAGAGTGATTGCTTTTATGTCAAATGATTCCTCTGCTTTTGTATCAATAAGTGTAATTAATAGCATGTGTTCCCACTAATTAGTATTTTATATATGTTGAGGAGGTTATTCCGATTCAGGAGTTCAGTCAGTATAGTGAATATCATTAATGCTGTCAGTCTCCATATGGCCATCATTATCAACCTCAATTTCCATTGCTGTCTGTGTGCTGGTGATCCATTTTTAAATGTTTACATACATTATTATCATACCCTACATCTGTCCTTTTTTTGGCAAGGGTTGTACCCATACTTTGAACTTAGTCTACCTGCTTAATCAACCTGTTTAGCCAAATCATATATTAGCATGAGAATGTTAAAGCATGTTTTATCTGCCTTGATCATCACAATTTCATCACAGCTCTTTCTGTTACTACAGGAACACCCGGTTTGAGCACTGCTGCCAGTGGGAGAAGTGGGAGATACAGGTGTACAGAGCCCTTCATGTGAGCAAATAGATTTGTAATTTAAAGTAATCAAATCATATATTGTGACGATTACTTTGTTAAAAAAAAAAAATACAAATAAATGAAGTTTAAGAAGACCTTAAAGCCACCACATATTTATTTGAATATTCATAAAATATTCAAACATATTTTACAGAAGGTATTCCAGATTAATAATATTGAGATGTATGTATGGAGATGTAAATGTTAGTTTTATGGTAACCAGCCAAACTGCATGTACTCTTCATAGTATGGTTTTTGTATATCAAGGAAGGCAGCAACCACACGCTCATTGTACATCTGATTAAAAGACATGAGATAAAACTCTTCAACAGTTTTCTCCCATTCTGTCTCCATCATAAATTGCCATTTGTTTTTAATCTCACTTCTCAAAGGCTCAGGTAGAGACTGGGTCATATCTTGTCCTTCCTGGATAAAGGTTTGAAAATCATATGGTTTATTGCAAAGGCTGTCAACCTTGTGTTTCAGGTCTTTTACCACTTCACTGTATTCCTTCCTTTGTTGTTTAATTTGTTGTGAGATATTCTCCTTCTCTTCAGAGGGTTCCTTGACAGGCCAATGCTTTTTAGTCATTTCATATATATTATCATTAAGTTTGTTTCTTTTCTTTTTATGTTTGAAAGGGTGTTGAATTGATGTGTATCCTTTCCCAATTACCTTTTGCATGAGACTGATTTGTGTTTCAGTCATATGCTCCAGGTATTCATGCTGACAGGAGCTTTTGTTCTGTACATAGTCAATACATGACTTCCACAGATACTCCCCTTTGTGCCTGGTCACATCACCCTCTAATCCCCAGAATTTATGGAAGCCAATGTAACACCTAATCACCTGTTTCTCCAGTACCCATTCCTTACATTTCTTCATGAGTATATCCATACAGGATATACAATCAAACTTGTTCACAATGCACGGACTGTTTAGAGTAAACATGTATAGTTTGAGTTCTTTTTTGTCTGCGTTGTCTGCACAATGTCTTTCTTTAAAAAATGTGTCAATCTTTGAGCACAAACGAACCTCAGTATGTTTCTTATATCTATTCCCCTCCCCATTTTTTGGTAGCCCAGTGCACTCAAAATACACAAAATTATTATCAGAGTCCACTATGGCAACCCATGCATATTGATTATTTGTATCAATGTTTGGGTCTTTTTTTGCCTTAACACTATAGTCTTGAAAAACTCTGACATCATTTTCTGCAAACTTTGGAATTGTTGCATCACGTTCTTTTCCAATGACTGGCAGTATATCTATAATTTGCAGTATGTCAGGGCATGAGTTTGTATAA